>OY482672.1:24717010-26025760 GCA_960531455.1 Urophora cardui | reverse complement strand
GGACGTGTTTTTGTAGCGTCCGGAACGCAGTTTAAGTGGCTAAAACAGAGGCATTAAACTAAATTTATGTCTTTACTTTAATCATTAGCTGTGGCCTAAATCTTTCCTTTTATCATAAAACGATACAATATTTCGCGATATTTCTGCCTCAAAAGTTCAAAAAATCGTGCGAACATACCGTCCGAAACGCCCAGGATATACCCATATCGCTGTATAAGAATTTGCATCATACCGAATTTTTCTGTTGCAACAGAAAACGAATTCAAATTTATGCTGCAAAGTCGACGCCAAAAACCAACAATTCCTTAAGTGGGGTGCAGACACTTTAAGAGATTTATAAAATTTGTTGAAATTTAAAATGATTGCTATCTACGAAAGGTGATTAAAGGTGTTGTTCGTTTATTTTCTGTAAGCAAAAACTTGGATATCATTTTGAGATTCCCGGGCCCTCTAAAGCCCGGGCCCGGGGCAATTGACCCCCTCAGCCCCCCCCTCTCGTCGGGCCTGCCAATATGACTTTGGCTTCAAATCGAGCAAAATCGGTTTAGCCAGTGTTGGTATGGAGTTGGTTATTGTTATTGTTGTTGTTGTTGTTTTTGTTATTTTTGTTCCATGTATAAAGCGTAAGAAAGGTGGTGCTTTTAAGACATATTGTCAGGGACTGTAACGGTTATGAGTTATATCCAAAAAGTTGATTTTTAATCATTATTTGCTGAGTTTTATTTTGTGCTCACAATATAAAAGTTATTTTTTGAGTTTTATTTTTCCCTCAGAAAATAAAAGTTATTTTTTGAGTTTTATTTTTCGATCAGAAAATAAAAGGTATTTCTTGAGTTTTATTTTTCCATCAGAAAATAAAAGGTATTTCTTGAGTTTTATTTTTCCATCAGAAAATAAAAGTTATTTTTTGAGTTTTATTTTTCCCTCAGAAAAGAAGATTACATCTGTGTACTTCTTTTGCGTTTAGCATTTCTCCTTCAGTATGATTTTTTTAGTCAAAATTTAAAAAATAACGATTATTTGCAATCCCTGCATATTGTTATTTTAAAGCCCGTCTCCACATAACTTGATTCACCAGAGAAACATGTAGCAAAACATCTCGCTCAATAACCCGTCTCCACGTGGCTAATCGTGATTCAGTTTCACAATTCTCTTTCTTGTTCTTCTTAAATGTTTGTATGTTTGATTATTTTTTTGCGTCTTTGTTTTGGTCTGTGTGAGATTTCGATAGATTTTCGATACAAAATTAGAGACGACATCGATATCATCGAGGTTGGCAAGATGATTCAGAATGAAACAGTGTTTCAAACTTCACTCGCTCTCAGAAATTTTTATGGAAATTGGCGAGTTTCGGCACTGGTTTCCGTGTCGAAACAAGATTGAGAGAGAAAATGCAGAAAAAAAGAGCGAAACACGTTATGTGGAGACATGGTATTAGTTGCTTTTTTTCTTGTGCTTGTTTTTGTTCTTGTGCTTGTTTTTGTTCTTGTTGTTTTTTCTTTGTCAACTGGTTCAACTCCTAGCTAGGTTTATTATAGCCGCAGGACATTTGTTATATTGCTGCTGTTGCTGGTATTTTTGTTGTTAATAAAGCATAAGTTTTCTGCGGCCTTAACTTAACGATTCGCTTTTGTCTTCGTTAGCTGTGTATGTACCTGCTTGCAACACAAAGTTGCATGTTACGTCTGTTGGCCTAAAACTTAACCACCTCATTTCATGCACATACATACACACATATGTGTACACTTAAATATGCACATGCATAAGTGTCTCCACTTACACTGAAGAGTATGCAGAAGTGTAGAGCGACCCAAGTTTAAATTGGTATACATTTTCATTGTGCAACATTCCAGACCAATTGACCCTTTTTGTAAGGAGTGAGTATGGTAACGCTTTGATTTTTTACAAAAATTGTGCACAGAACTCTATGCAAGTTAAAATTATTTAACAAGGTGACAAATATTCTTTCATAAAATATATTATAACAAGCAGAAAACTTCAAAAACTAATTACTTACTATATGATTTCTTTCCCTGAATGAGGGTGAATAGGTTCTCCTCGGTCATGTATTTTTTACGGTTATAACAAGGTATAATTTGCAATATTTTCAGTCCAAAGAACGCTCGATTTTTCTACATTTCTGCATATTCTTCAAATAGAATCCTAGATAGATAATCCAGAATTTTTAAATTTTTAGTACATTCTCTTTAACTCTTTGAATATGCGTTAGTGTTATCTACATATGTAGATAACACTTTTATGTAGGTATGTAAGTATGCCATAAGATAGTTATACATACATATGTATGTACCTACATACATATGTCTTTTGTAATGGTCATTATGCAACTGCTGCAATTTGTTTCAAGCGGCAGGCCAACAGCCCCTAACACGCCCTACGCAAAGCCTTTGCGCAAACACAGCTGCCTTGTAGCTAAGCTAAGACATCCGAAGAATGCTTCTTGAAAAGTTGTACTTCATATATGTATGTAGATACTCTGACCCTGTTCTACATGCATGTATGCATGTATGTATTCGTTCCACAATACATTACATACATACTTATTTCATTCTCAACACAATTGTCCGTCTTCCTAGTCGTCTTAGCGTACCTTCACAGCATCCCTCTAAAGAGTTTGAGTTTGTTTGCAAAGCTGCCTTTCTTTTTGCCCTTTTCCATTTTTATACTATATTAAAATTTTTCACTGCTTTCTTTTCTTTGCGAGCATCTTCTTTTAGTTTCCCCCAATTCTTTACAATCATTTTCTATATTATTTTTGCTTCAGCATCTTGACTTGGCCGCGCTACGGAAGTGATTTGCTGCTGTGCGTTGCTGCAAGGCTCTTATATGTATATGCTTGTAGATGTTAATGTACATAAATATGTACATATATATATGTATATACGACTATGTTGGTATACTGGCGCTATGCAGCATGTACTCGTATTATATGCTGCCAGTGGCAAGCTGTGTTTACTTAAGTCCTCTTTAGAGGTTGCTGGTTGTTTCGCTCGACTGGCAACAGGACATTGCAATGCAATAAAAGCGGTCGGCTCAAGTATGCCCCGAATGCATGTCTCATTCTCCTCAAGCGTACGGACATACATATGTACATGTGTATGTATGTATGAATTACTACTTTGCAATATATAATAAAATAGTTGCACTTTCTAAGAATATACATAGATACATATGTATCTATGTGTATATATATACATACATATGTATGTATGTACGTACATTTATACATAAAAAATCTAAGACTTATTTAGGAATTAAAACAGCAGATTTAAAGGCTTCCGAAATAAGGCGTAAGGCTTAAAATAAGGCTGATTTTCCTGTGTTGATGTCATAAGGCCATAAGGAGTACTCCCTCTCTGAGAGCACACCTTAATCCAAAGGCTTATCCGTCATGCGAAACAAGGCCTAGATAAGTATTAGAAAGTTAGGAGCAGACAGAGTGAGCGCATAACAGAAGCAGCGCTGTCGGCGTATTCCTTTTTTAGACCTGATTTGTCAGCAATAATCAAAACTTATTTGTAGGTTACGTACGTATGGATTTGTGTATGTGCATTCATGTGTTGCATGTGCGCCACGTTAGGGCGCCATCATCATTTTCTGTGCCATCGCACTAGAACACTTCACTTTAATTTAATGCTTCGCTTCAACAAAATACCGCAACGCCATTGCAATAAACAGGTGATTTGAACTTAAACCTGTACCTACATATGTATGTAACTATACTTAGTAAACGCACTTGGCTGCTATACTCCCCTTTGGTTATTGAGTTTTATTCATTGCTGAAATGCTCGCAATTCAATTAAAACCATATAAAGGAAAAATAAAAAAGTAGAAATTAAAAAATAAACAATTAAAATAAAGTAACAAGCATAATTAAGCGAATTTGTCGTCGCACAATCACAATGACAAAAACAATACGAAATGAAAAAGTATTTAAAAGTTAAATTAATGTGACTGTTGTTGAATTATTAAACTCATTAGTTTGATGTGTTTGCGCGAAAAAACAAGGCGGCGCATGGTCGCAGAGGTAGCAGCTGTATAAATTTAATAAAAACAAGTAAGGAAGCCTAAGTTTGAGTGAAATCGAACATTAGATACTCAGCTGTATTCTTTCATTGTTTGTTTGCGTTTGATGGAAACACGGCGTATTTTATATAAAGCGAGTGTAGCATAAATTGGGCGTAGCCACGCCCATTTTCAACATTTTTATCAGTCATCCAACTAAGCATATGAATATTATACTTTGTGCAAAATTTCATTCCTTTTTGACTTCTAGTTACAAAGATGTCACGTTACAAATTCCCAAAGGGTGTTCCAGAAATATCTTTGTTAAAAAGTAGGCGTGGTCATAACCGATTTCACAAAATTTTTTCGTTTCTGTTAACACAAGTTATAAAAGTGTGCAAACCAAGTTTCGTCATAATATCTCAATTATTTGTCGAGTTATGGGCTCAGAAATCTCGTATATTCCTGCTTCTAAAAAGAGGCGGTGCCACGCCCATTTTCCAAAATTTTTGTGTTTTTCGTTTTATGTCCGCAGTTGGACTTCTGCTATAAAATTTCAATGACATATCTTTATATTTGACAGAGATATCGCTTAAAATGTTTTTATTAGGCCACTTTATAATACCCATATATAAAAGTGGGCGTGGTCGTCCACCGATTTTGGAAATTTTTCGTCCAAACATTTGCCTCAGTAAGTATATCACGTGTACGGAATTTCATCGATATATCTTGAACGGTTCCTGAGTTGTGACTCATAAAACTTTCAATGTTTGCCCCTTAATAAGTGGGCGTGGCACCGCCCATTTTCCAAAATTTTTGTGTTTTTTGTTTTATGTCTATATTTGGACTCATGCGACGAAATTTCAATGATATATCTTTATATTTGACAGAGATATGGCTTAAAATGTTTTTATTAGGTCACTTTGTAATACACATATATAAAAGTGGGCGTGGCCTTCAACCGATTTTAACTATTTTCCGTCCAAACGTTTGCCTAAGTAAGTTAATCACGCGTACCAAATTTCATCGATATACCTGTAATGGTTTCTGAGTTATGACATATAAAACTTTCAAGGTTTGACCCTTAATAAGTGGGCGTGGCACCGCCCATTTTCCAAAATTTCATCAAATTTCTTCCTAGGGGCCTGAGCTCAACACGTGGGTAAAATTTCATCACTCCAGCTATATTAGTGACTGAGATACCAAAGTTCCGATTTTTTCTATATAGGGGAGGTGGGCGTGGTCATGGTCCGATTTCGCCCATTTTCAATACCAACCGTCCCAGTCTCGATACCAACTTGCATTTCAAATTTCATCAAAATATCTCAATTTTTGAGCGAGTTAGAGTGTTTAAAGACGGACGGACAGACGGACGGACGGACGGACATGGCTCAATCGATTTCTCTTTTCACCCTGATCATTTTGATATATATAAGTCTATATCTATCTCGATTATTTCATTCTCTTACAATCCACCGTTATGTGATTAAAACTATAATACTCTGTGTACTAGTACAGCTGAGTATAAAAATATAATACACAAGTTTTTTGGTTGGAACATACAAATTTGAGTTAAAATTGTTGTCTGTTAATTTGTATGTAGTTCGTTCGACAAGTTGAAAAGGCAAGTCAGTCTAAATGTTACCTTTAATATAATTGCAGAGTTGTGACTCCGAAAAACTGCTGATGAATTGGTGCTAAGACATCAATAATCTTCTAATGCCAAGAAAGAGAAGAAGAGAGAATGAAACGAGACCTTCATTATCCATTCCGTTCTAGAGGGTAGAATTTTCGTCTTTGATTTAACAACAAATTTTTTTAATCCAACAGCTTTCCATAGTTAATTCAGAGATGGGCGTTGTTGATTCAAAACCCGCTTGTTGTTAAAAATTTATTTGTGAGAATACATTTTTTGTGAGAAATCCAACAAAAACTATAAATTTTTTTATACTTTGTTTTTAAAATGATTCATATAATTCATAGATGCCTTTTCGAAAAGGGGAAGTATAAAATGATCAATACAATCCATTATAATGTTGAATGTTCCACTATGCGATAATGTTGGATTGAATTACAGGTTGATGACAAGAGGTTGATGACAAGGGTGAGGAGATTCAAATAGATACGAGTATGTAGAAAAACCAATTCAAAATTGTTACTGCTTACTGTTTCCTGCTTAAATTTATTTGAAAAGCTTTTGTTATTCATGAAAGTTAAACTTTCTTTATAAATATATTTTAAGTGCTTTGTATTATTTTATACGGATTAAACCATTGCCAGTAAACCAAACTCTGAACTTTTAATTTTTCGAAACTCCATTTATAAAAAAATCTCGAATCGCTAATGAACAAATTTTCGAATCGCCAACGATCAGAGACATTAAAAATTCTTGGATCGCTAATGACAAAAAATTCGAATCGCCAGCGATCCGAGAATGAACAAATTCTCGAATCGCTAGTGATAGGTGACATGCCTACGAATTCGGATTCGCCGATCTATCGCCGCGAACTATTGCCACGCTAATATAATCAGAGAAAGCGAATCCGACGCGAATTCGAGGCAAATCCGTTGTGTTTATTGGGTAAAAGCGAAAATCAAAATTAATGTCTCATTACGAACTCAACGCATTCCAATCGTTGACTGCGCGTAGGAACAGCGCGGGTGAGCATTTAATTTTTTTTTTTTACAATTTATTAATTTTATTGTTCGTATTCAGCGGGGCAGCTTAATGGCCATTACGGCTGATCAACTCTGCGGTCACCAACACAGCCAGTCAAGCAACAAACAGTCAACCGAACAAATAATCAAATAACCAAATCCGCCAATGAGCCAACCGCAATGCGCCAAAACGTGTAGTGGAGACGTGGTTGATGGGTTGGTTGTTTGATTGGGGGTTTGGTCTATCGGCTGCAGCTTATATTGATGCATATATATGAATGAGTACATACATATATACATCTATATACATATTAGACTGACTACAAAACATATGGGATTTGCAAAAGTATTGATTTTTTTCGCTCCCCGCGCATTTTCTGATAGCTTGACAATAGAAAATAAGATCTGCATAAAAATCTGACCATCGGTAGTGGGAAATAGCCACGCGCATTTGAACTGAAGTTCAAAAATTGACCTAAAAATTATGCATTGCTTTAGAGACCAATATCTCTTTAAACAATGATTTTTGGAGAAATAATGTAATAATCATTTTTATACTAAATGAAACTGGGAACATATTCTCCATATGATAGTTATACCTACCGTTATCCTTTCAGGACATATTGAGTCCTTAAAGTGAAATTTACATTTTTTTGTTTGTTAAAAACGCAAAAATAAATATTTAAAAAATAGAGAATTGTATAAACTATACATCATTTAATAGGTTATTTAAAGTAGTTTTACACATCATAAATTTTTTTTGATTTACATGCACTATTAGTCAAGAAAATGATTTAAAATAAGTAAGTCGCATTTTTTTTCAAACTTTTTTTTTTTACTAAACTGAAAATATCGTAGTAGGCTTTGCAATAAAAAAAAAATGTGGTATAGTTTCATATTTCAGCTCATTCAATAGTTTGTTGAACTTTCTTTAAAGTTAACTTGTAGCGGTAGTGCTCATAAGTGTGTTATATTCAGTTCAAAAAAGTTTTTTTCAAATTTTTTTAAAACTATTATTGTAATGGCATTAAGATCCAGATGCATTCCCTTAATTGGTAATTATTTAATAACATCTTACGAGCTAAGTGCTATGTAAGGCTATTCTATTGTATAATGTAAGAGTATCTTTTTTAAACACAGGCTTGAAAAAAAACTTTGAATGGAAATATGCTTCCAAGCAGAAGAAATGTGTTAAGCTATTTATTTTATTTGATTCGTGATGAACATTAAACGGCAAAGGAAAGCATTCCTATTTTGTCCAATAGATTGATTGAGGTCTATACGAAATTCGGAATTCCGACCAAAAGAAAAGATGGAATAGAGAAAATGATTAAAAGGCGTTTAAACCAATACAACAAAATTATTAAATTGAAATGTGGTAAGGTAAAAAAACATTTTACTGACTCTCTGGATGTGTTATTTGACATGTCTCATGCAAATGCCATTAAAACATTGCAAAAGAATAAAAATACTGTACTTCAATTTCTAAAGCCAATTTTGAGGGCACAGCTTTTATTGATACGCGATGTTCCTTTAAAAAGTTTATGGCTTTCGTATTTTTATTCTTTTGCAATGTTTTAATGGCATTTGCATGAGACATGTCAAATAACACATCCAGAGAGTCAGTAAAATGTTTTTTTACCTTACCACATTTCAATTTAATAATTTTGTTGTATTGATTTAAACGCCTTTTAATTATTTTCTCTATTCCATCTTTTCTTTTGGTCGGAATTCCGAATTTCGTATAGACCTCAATCAATCTATTGGACAAAATAGGAATGCTTTCCTTTGCCGTTTAATGTTCATCACGAATCAAATAAAATAAATAGCTTAACACATTTCTTCTGCTTGGAAGCATATTTCCATTCAAAGTTTTTTTTCAAGCCTGTGTTTAAAAAAGATACTCTTACATTATACAATAGAAAAGCCTTACATAGCACTTAGCTCGTAAGATGTTATTAAATAATTACCAATTAAGGGAATGCATCTGGATCTTAATGCCATTACAATAATAGTTTTAAAAAAATTTGAAAAAACTTTTTTGAACTGAATATAACACACTTATGAGCACTACCGCTACAAGTTAACTTTAAAGAAAGTTCAACAAACTATTGAATGAGCTGAAATATGAAACTATACCACATTTTTTTTTATTGCAAAGCCTACTACGATATTTTCAGTTTAGTAAAAAAAAAAGTTTGAAAAAAATGCGACTTGCTTATTTTAAATCATATTCTTGACTAATAGTGCATGTAAATCAAAAAAAATTTATGATGTGTAAAACTACTTTAAATAACCTATTAAATGATGTATAGTTTATACAATTCTCTATTTTTTAAATATTTATTTTTGCGTTTTTAACAAACAAAAAAATGTAAATTTCACTTTAAGGACTCAATATGTCCTGAAAGGATAACGGTAGGTATAACTATCATATGGAGAATATGTTCCCAGTTTCATTTAGTATAAAAATGATTATTACATTATTTCTCCAAAAATCATTGTTTAAAGAGATATTGGTCTCTAAAGCAATGCATAATTTTTAGGTCAATTTTTGAACTTCAGTTCAAATGCGCGTGGCTATTTCCCACTACCGATGGTCAGATTTTTATGCAGATCTTATTTTCTATTGTCAAGCTATCAGAAAATGCGCGGGGAGCGAAAAAAATCAGCACTTTTGCATTTGTGGTCAGTCTAATACATATGTACATATGTATATATGTACATACATATATACATATGAATCTATGTATATGTCCTCTTTGTGTGCTTTGTGCATATTTGCATCGGTCGCTAAGGCGCTTCTACAGCTGCGGCTACGGTTGGCGGCTGCGGCTGATGATGGCGTTGTTTATGTTTGCTTTGGTGCCGCGTATTTGTGATAATTTTAAAATTTAATTACATAAATATTATACAAGTACACTGTTTTATGCCAATAAAATTCATGAAATAAATTTTTAATAATTTATTTATAACCAAATGGCTTTTATTTTGCTGTTGCCGTTGCTGCTGATGAGGCTACAAGTATTGCTGTTGCTGTTGGCGTTGGTGTTGTTGGATTTGCTGGCATTACGCTTCATTGCCAATTGCATACCCGGACCTGTTGTTTTGATTGTTGTCACTGCTGCTGCTGCAGCTCTTGTTGTTGTTGTTAACAATAGTTAAGTGCAAATGTGCATTGCTTTGAGGTATGTGCGTGCTAAATTGCAATATTTACATATGTACATACAAACAAACATACATAAAAACAAACATACATACACACATACATACATGTAAACATACATACATATGTGCATATGTACATACATATATCCACCCTGCAGGAACATCAATAACTACTGAGCAAAATTTCTAGTTCAGAACTAACGAAAAGGTGTCAAAAAGGCACTAGTTCAATTTTAGTTAGACCCTAACCAGTTCATAAGGGCTCAATTGAGTGAGCAAACTGTAGAATTTAGTACTAGTTCCGCACTATCGAAAACGTAGTGCAGTGGGTGACAATTGACAACGCCTAGTACATCGCGGTGTTAGATTCGCCATTTGGTTGTATGGAAAAAAGTAGGATTTGCACTACACTATTTCCACTTTAAAATAAGAAACCTTCATTTGAAAATCAGATTAGTCAATTTTAAATAAGAAAGCGTCACTTCGAAATGAGAAACCCTCATTTGAAAATGAGAAATTTTCATTTTAATATGAGAAATCATCAATTGAAAATGAGAAACATGTTTTTATTAAAAGTTAAGTTTATTTAGGTACCAACAGGCATGTTTTCTAAAGCTGCACACTCGTATGAAAAGAGCAGGCATGTTGAAAAGCTCCTGCACAACCCCCCGAGTTATTGTTACTTTTGATTCGTCCACCAAGTTTTCCAGGTATTGTAGTCGTTGTTCTATTAAATGTGGTCCTTTTACAAAAAAAATATTATTCAGTTCATACATTTGATGAACTATTCTCAATTTAAAATGATAATTTCTCATTTTCAAATGAAATTTTCTAATTTTGAAATGACGCTTTCTCTTTTAAAATTGACTAATCTGATTTTCAAATGAAGGTTTCTCATTTTGAAGTGAAATATTCTCATTTTAAAGTGACTATTCTGATTTTCAAATGAAAGTTTCTCATTTCAAACTGACTAATCTGATTTTAATGTCAAGGTTTCTCATTTTAAAGTGGAAATGGTGTAGTAATGTCGACAAATGCACTAGAAGCGAACTAGTTATGAACTAGAGATTTTCCACACCGGGTATGTATTTTGTTGTGTCCGGTTAGCGCGCCACATTTAAAGTCAATATTAAATTTAATGCAAACATAGTAAGTTTATGCCAGAATAACCAATAAATACAAACAATTTGGTGTGTATTTACAAAAATGAAAAATGATCAATACGCATCGAATTTTAAAACTGATTTATTTTAAGTGTATTGCAAAATGTGTTTGTAACTAAAATTAAAAATAATTTAATAATAAAAATTGGCTCATAAAACTTTTTGTGGAATTTTGGTTATTATCAGTAGTATAATTTAATAAATAGATATGTATGTATATGTAGGTGCTATATAAATACAAAAGATATAGTACTTATATACATTAGGCCGGGGCGATTTATACTAATCTATATTTTGCCATCGAAATTCGGATTCCTCTCATTTTTCTAAGTAGAAAACTCTTCCACGACATTTGTTTAGAATTAGTTTTGATGTTCCGGAATTTAGTTTTTACAGTCCAAGTAGAATTTTTGAAAATCAAAAATAGACAAAAATCGCCTAAAAATTAACTAGACCAATATGCAGATCGGATTCAATCAAAATTTAATGCTGAACCCAAATATGAAATCAGAATTAAAATCAGATGAGTCGTTTTCCAGATATAGCCTGATAGTCTGGTTTTGGAGACTGAATATTCAAAATCTCATATTTTCGTCTACCATCTGCGAAAATCATCGATATCGTATGACTGTGACACAGAGATTGAATACCGTGATTTTGTGCTAAAGAAAAGAGAGGACATTCTAGTTCTCCTATACCGGAAGATAAATTATACATAACTATACTATATATACTATATTAAATTCCTCTTCTTCTTAATTAGTGAGTGAGATAACTGAGTGAATAGACGTGTTTTTACATTGCTCTGTATTTAATCATTATTTACTGTCGTTTTATTTACTAAAATGCTGTGCTGTGCTGAATGTGCCGCGCAGTGTGTGCACGAATCTGCTTCAAAAGCAAAATTTATGGAGATGCTTGCCGAAATTGATAAAATTAAACAATTTCTAATATCTCTTCTCGGCTGTGATAATGTTTTATCAGCAAACAACAACAACGCTATTGTTACTCGCTCGAAATCTAAATTGAGTGAATCAGCTATGAAAAAAGCGCCAATGATAACTCTCCACGTCCTACTGGTGTTCTCGCTCTCAATTCTGTTGTCTCCGCTGATGTTGCTGTTGGTGTAAAGTCTGCCAAGCCGCCCTGTTCTAGTGACGCTGCACTTACTGTATCTGCTGCGCCAGCTGCGTTGGCTGCGCCACCTACAATTAACTCATCATCTCTTTTGCATGCTAATTCTGCGTTTGTTGGATCTACACAGCGATCGACAAATACAAATTCTGCCGCTAACGCTGTTTCTCTTTCTCAAACTACTAATGTTGTTGGTGGAAATAACGAATGGGTGACTGTGGGGCGCAAAAAAGGTTCTAAAAGTAATAATATTGTTGGTCGTAATACAAATGTGGAACTTGATGTCGTTGTGAGTAAGAAATGGGTACATGTCTCCTCTTTCAAACCATCTGTTACTGAGGAAAATGTTATTTCGTATATCGCTAAACATTCTGGAATAGAACCAAAATCTCTTGCTTGCCATAAGCTTGTTAAGAAGGATACCGACTTGAGTACTCTACGCAGAGTTAATTTTAAGTTTGGAGTTGAGCCTCAGTTCTATAAGCATATACTCAATCCCAATATATGGCCGTCTGAGATAATCGTCAAACCTTTTCGTTTTTTCAAAAATCAGGAAATCCACCTTCAATAAGGTAAGCGAGTCATGTTTATCAAATAAGCCGGCGTCCAAGGGGCTTACAATTTACTTCCAAAACATGTCTGGAATGCGAACTAAATCGAAAGACGTATATTTATCAACATGTCGGGCTGATTATGATGTGTATGTTTTTGTCGAAACCTGGCTTAACAGTGACTTTTTCGATGAGGAATATTTTGATCCAAGGCTATTCCAAACCTATCGCAAGGATAGAGATCCAGATAAAACTGGTCATTCAAAAGGAGGTGGAGTTCTAATTGCTATAAGAAGAAATTTATCTACCACGCAATATAAACTCCGTAATAATGATTCTCTTTTAGATCAATTATGTATCTGCCTTTTTGGTAAATTATTTATTTGTGTATCATATATTCCACCCAATAGTTCCGAAAATTTGTATAATGCTCATATTGTAAACATCGTTAGTCTTTACGAAGATAATCCTAACTGTAACTTTTGCGTTCTGGGTGATTTTAATCTATCTGATATTGGTTGGTCTGACTTACAAGGTAATGGTATTTTAACACCAACCAATGTCAATAGAACGTTTGAAATCAATCTAATAGATAGTCTATTCAGCATAAATATGATTCAAATTAATAATATTTTTAACAGTTTGCTTAAGATCCTAGATTTAGTCTTTGTTGATGAAAATTTAATATACGAGCTATTTGAATGCGTTGCTCCGATCGCTAAAACGGATATGCATCATAACTCTATTATAATAAATATTGATTTCTTTGAGGGCATTGCAATTGATTGTGAGAAGAAGTTGCGTTTCGACTTTCGTAAAGCCGATTTTATCGATTTAGATCGTACCTTCTCTGATGTTGATTGGAATTATCTTCTCAGCTCGGCAGATGTAGGAGAATGCTTTGAACAATTCCTTCAAACAATTTTGAACATACTTGCTCAGAAAGTTTCTTTACTCCCTCCGAGGATACACAAACTTCCTTGGTATACCGCGGAGCTTAAAAAGTTAAAAAATAAAAGGAATAAAGCATACAAACATCATAAATCCAATATTAATGATATTAGTTTGAAGTATAATTATCTGACTTGTGTTAAGCAATTTAACACTCTCGACAAACTCCTTTATAACCGGTATATTAGCAAGTTTGAATCTGACCTAAAGGAAAATCCAAAGGCTTTCTGGAATTTCGTTCGCTCCAAAAAAGGGTCTTCAAATATCCCAACTTGTATGAAC
Organism: Urophora cardui; assembly: GCA_960531455.1. Lineage (NCBI taxonomy): Eukaryota > Metazoa > Arthropoda > Insecta > Diptera > Tephritidae > Urophora > Urophora cardui. The sequence continues at coordinate 26,011,827 of OY482672.1, read as the reverse complement.
TTCAATGGAGTCTCCTCGCAGTCTTTAGTTGATACTGTTGAACTTTTTGCGCTCTTTTTTAAGTCAAATTTTTCTACTGACGATTTTTCTGACAATAGTACGTCTCTTCATGATGCTTCTTCTGGAACTTTAGATTTTGGATCACTATCCATCTCTGAACTTGACGTTATAAATGCGATTTCTACTATTCAATCTTCTTTTAAATGTGACAATGATGGGTTATGTTCATTTTTAATTAAAAAATGTAGTTTATCTATTTCAGTGCCTCTGTGCAAAATTTTTAATCTCTCGCTATCGTCAGGAGTTTTTATCAATCGTTGGAAAGTGGCATCCATCACCCCAATCTTTAAGTCCGGTTGCAAACATAATGTCGCAAACTATAGACCGATCTCCAAATTATCAGTTTGCTCTAAACTTTTTGAAAAAATAGTTAAGGACAAGCTATCCTTTGTATGTAAAAGCATTGTTGAGCCGAATCAACATGGATTTGTCAGTGGACGCTCCACAGTAACTAATCTAGCAGTTTTCACCGAATATTGCTTATCGGCATTTAAAAATGGGTCACAAGTAGATACTATCTACACAGACTTTTCAAAAGCATTTGACAAGGTTTCACATGTCATTTTATTGCGGAAACTTAAAAAGCTAGGCTTTCATTCTGTATTTCTCTCTTGGATTGCATCTTACCTTACAGATAGAACTTTATTTGTTGAAATCGAAAACTGTAAATCCCACTCTTTTGCCGCTACCTCTGGAGTACCGCAGGGGAGTATTCTTGGTCCACTTTTATTCATTCTTTTCATTAATGATATTGGCTCGTGTTTCAAATATTCCAGATTTTTGCTATATGCAGATGATCTTAAACTTTTCCGTAAAATAACTTGTGCGTCTGATATTTTGCTTATTCAGCATGATATAAATAATTTAATTACTTGGAGCAGTAATAATAATTTAGAACTCAATATAAATAAATGTTTCCACATATCTTTCTCAAGATCTTCTAATAAATTTCTTTCCAAATATTATATTCAAAACGAAAATCTAGCCTCACTACAAAATTTTGTTGACTTAGGGGTGGTTTTTGATTCAAACTTTACCTTTGTAAACCATATCTGCTATCTGATTCCTAAAGCATATAGTAACTTGGCCTTCTTACGTCGGTATGGAAGAGAATTTAGAGATCCGTATACCAGAAAGACCCTCTTTAACTCGCTAGTTAGATCTAAACTCGAATATGCCTCAGTTATTTGGAGCCCGATTTATGTTTGCCATACGTCACGAATTGAACGAGTACAAAGAAAATTCCTAAAATTTGCGTTACAGACTCTTAATTTTTCTGATCCGCTTCCACCTTATTCCGCCCGGTGTAAATTAATTAATATTCAATCCCTAGAAAACAGATGAATTATTCAATCTCTAATGTTTATTTTTGATATAGTATGTGGTAATATTGATTGTCCTGATCTGCTTGAGCTTATCAATTTCAATGTTCCTCATAGAATTTTACGTTTTCCACTACCTTTTCATCTCAATACCATTAAAGCAAATTACCTTTCTTTAGCTCCAATATTAAGAGCACTTATAGAATTTAATAATATTTCAAGGGTCGTTAATATTGATTTTTCATCTTCTAGATCTTCATTTAAAAGTTCGCTTGCTCTGTATTACTCTTAAACTTTAGGTTTACTCATTGTTTTATTCTTACTTTTGCTCTAGTCTGTAAGATTGTATATCATAGACGAAATAAATTATTGAATTGAATTGAATTGAATTGAATTGAATTGAATTAATTGGCGCGTAATCGTCCGGACGATTTTGGCTGAGTCCAATAAAGTGCGCGACTCATGGAACATGGCACCAATTGGAAATACCAAGTGGAGACGAGTCGCTCTCCACCTAATCTTCCCAACGCAGTGGAGGTCTCTCTTTTCTGCTGCTTCGGCAGGTTTCGAAATAAATGTGTACTTTCTTAGCTGGACCATGCTTCTGCGCCGTATATGAGGACTGGAACAATGAATGGTCTTGTAGAGCGTGATTTTCGTTCACCGAGAGAGGACTTTATTTTTAAATTGACATGTGATACATAACCTGTCACCATTTCTTGTGGATAAAATGATAGCAACAACAGCGTGTTTATTTCTTGCTTGGAAATCGAAGATAGTTGTTGCATATGTACATACATATGTACATACATACATAGGGTATATGTATGTATGTACATATATTTTGTAAATTGACAAAATCAATCAGAAAACATTTTCTTAAAATGGATTTTACTTGTAATTTGCCATCGGTGCATTGCAGCATTCAAAGCGCAATCAAAACAGATTCAGTTTGACTTAAACGGACAACAACATCGGAAATCAACAGCAGACAGAAGCGCACTTTCATAGAAGCAAAAATTCCATAAATATTATTTTTATTTCAATAGGAAAACAAACAAAGATGCATTGATGCACCTCAACAATTTACAAATATTTGCGCAGCCGCCTTTTATTTTACAACTGCCAACTGCGCCGTGCCTCATGCTCTTTGCCTCAGCTCATTCATATGTATGGCTATTATGTGCCGCTGACAAACGCCTTTGAATAAATGCATTTCAAAAATACAAACCAAAACAAAAATTGAAATGGAAAGGAAAAAGTTAAGAAAAAAGGCAACCGGAAGAAAACAAAGCAGCCAAAAACACTAAAAAGTAGCAGAATAAGGAAAAAATGCAGCAAGGAAGTGAGCCATGCAATTTTAATTTTTCCTTGCTATTACTTATGTATGTACATATGTATTTTCATACATAAAACCAAAACGAATCGGTCTAAAACAATAACGCTTGTAAAAATATCAAAAATATCAAAGACGACACTAATGACGGCATTAAATTGCATGTAGTGCAAAGCGAATTGTACGCATGCGCATGCGATAAATTGCAAGCCAGCAAACGTACGCCTCAATCTCAGCCTGAGACGCAGTCGCTTTCTCAGCCAATATCTATCATTTATCTTCTTGGCTCGCAATATCAATTCTTTTTTTAAATCTTCTATGCTTCTGTATTTTCAACACCACAGCCCCCCTCTCTCTGCTTGCCACTAACGGTGTGTGCGTGCAACGTTGTCGACACAAGTTGGTGTGAAATAGGTGGGGAAGTCATGCTGCGCGCTGCTAAATGAACAAACCTCGATTACAAATCGAATTACATGCCTTTTAAATGGTATTACATATGTACATATGTATGTATGTATACATAAATATGTGCAGGTAATTGCCTGATGCGTCAACGTCACCGAAACCATTCTCTGCCGAAACATTCATTCATTCGTGGCATTGTTGCAACAACAGCATTGAATACAAGGACCGCGAATAATGACCAGAAAATTGCAGTCAGGAGCTAAATACCGAGACTACCCAATAAATATTTTCAATTTGAGGTTCATTTGAGAAGTAACCCTATTGTCAAATATCAAACGTTTGTTATCAAATGCACCTCAAATTTTCCCTGATAGCTTTCTCAAACAAAAAGGCTCATTTTTAGTATGGGATTTTGGGCTGATTCTCAATTTGATAAATTCCATTTTCTCAAACCCATTTCAAAGGTGGTACAAAATGGAATGCAATCAATAGATGTATGTATGTATTACATATATGTACTCTAGAGCATAGGTGGGCAAATTCGACTCATGTGAGCAATGAGAATAAGCACTTGTGTACGTATACACACCGATTGTCACTAGTACAGACAAATAAAGAGCGTAAAACGAGGGCTTACGATGGGACTAGGCGATCGGCGATTAACGTTCCATAATTTCTTTTTCAGTGTTTAATGGGTAGCAACATCGTCGCCCGGATAAATTAATGTCGTATGTTGCATTTGAAGACTTTTGGGAAAACAGGTTTGAAGTTTGGAATTGTATTTCTCCAAAACTTCTGATTAGTTTTTCTCCAAAGTCTGGCAGAACACTACTAGACCACAAAATTCTTAAATAATTTTAATTTTGTTATATATTGTTTATTATTTTGGAATTTATAAAGGATTTTCTTCAGTAAAATTTTGTCGTATGTTACCTTTAGCAACATTTTTGCAGGAAATTTGTATGACGTACGACAAAATGTGTTCCCAAATTGAACTAAATTAAAGATTTTTAAAATTAGTTAAATATTGTATTTGATTTCTCATAAAAGTAAATAAATTAAATAATTGACAGCAATTAAAAGCACATTGGAAATTAGACGAAATCGCTTGCGACCTTGCACAAACGAAAAAATTCTGCTCAATATCTCTTAAACTAAAGGAAATAGCAAAAAACGGATAACGTCATTCGAAAGATCTTGATTAGTTTAGTATAACTGTATTATTAACTCAATTCGGCCCAAAATTCACATACGACACTTATTTATCCGGGCGACGACATATCAACCCTGAAAATAAAACCAAGACTTATGTATGTACGTTCCCTGGCCAAAACGCTGACTGGTTGTGCCTACGAGCACAGCGGGCGGTCGGTATAATTTCTTTTGGCGCAATTTTTATTGATTTCATGTTGCGTCAGCATACAATTCGCATTTATCTCAACTATGTAATTGTCATTTAGGATGTTTTATAAAAAAGATTTATTTAATAGTTCACGCTATACTTTTCTATGACAAATTTATACATATGTATGTATGTAGAAGAGGGGTCTCCGAGAGGTTAATTGTGCGCATAAAGATTGAAAACAAATTTGCTATAAATAGTTTGGATGACAAAGGAGGGCGTTTTGTTGGTTTGACAAATTTCGTAATGACTTTTGTAGGACAATGAATGGGACAAGGGACAATCTTGTACAAATATATGTATGCACATATCATTGATTTTCTCACATACCTGCTTAATTAGAATTAGGCGTTGTATTTGTAATTGGTATGCTTGTTGGCGGATTTGTTACCAAAATCACAAAATTGGTATTAGGACGATCTCTAAATCCATGGAGTCTAATTTTATTCATCAAATTTCTTCAACCTCACACCCTAGGAGGATGCATATTGTAAGTAGTTCTGATCGGAAGCGGTTAAAGGGTGTCGCATAGAGGTAAAAAATCATCGATTTGGTTTTTGGGCAGCTCGGAAAGCTCAATATATATCCTTTTTATGTTCTTTTGAGCTCTGAAGGCTCTTTGTCTCTCTCTCATTAAAATTCTTCTACTGGAGTGAACTGGATTTCGAATTCATTATGAAGGGAAAATAAATGTTATAACCAAGGTTCTGTCCTACACAGAAATGCATAAAAAATATTTCGAAAATGAAGAGATATTCCGTTTTTAATTGATTTTTTAGACACTAATATCTATTGGATTGGGTTTAAGCTAAAAGAAATTATTGTATTTAAAGCAACTTCGTTTAAACTGTTGAGGACAATAGAAACGTACATTCATACATATGTATTTCGTGGTCGAATTACATACATACATACATATGTATGTATATTTTGTAGAAATTTTGTATAAAAAATGTACATATCGCACGTTTTATGCAATAGGGATTTAACTCAAAAAAATTTTTTTTTTGGGAAAACGCAAATAAAGTTTTATAATTTCAAATAGTTTCCTTCTACGGCTAACTACAAAATCACCTTTATTTCCGCCATTTTTATCTTTTTGAGTATTTTATAAGACTAGACTCAAAGGCACTACCCAGTTATTGAAATATATAGCAAAATCCCAGAAATCAAAAATTTCGAGTTAAATCCCTATTGCATAAAACGGGCGATATATGCACGTAAAATAGGACGGTTTTAGTTTAATTTTTTTTGTTTTTTTTTTAGCTAACGCTAAATTTAACGCTGTATTTATTTATTTAGCATTTGCTTTTATATTCCTAATTATCGTAGTAAGCTAATATTTTTTCAAGATTGAACACAATTAATATTGACCCAAAATATTAATCGTAGCCTACTAATTAAGAAAATAACTTACACATATATGTATGTATGTATACATATATGTACGTATGTACATTTATGTAGCTCATTAATCGTCTAAAATTTGGACTCTAAATTGTCAATACTTAAAAAATAACTTGCTTTGTTAAATAATAGCGTATAGAATTGCCTAAATATGCTTAAAGCGACCAAGACGTACACAAATCTGAACACCTGTGCGTATATTAGGGTGACCCCATTTTCGTTGTACACTGAGGAATGGGAAGAAGTTTTCTTAAACTTACCTATCTAATATACATACATATATATGTATGTATGTACATATTTTTAGAAGATATGAACAGAACCATCGAATTTGGTATTCTTATTGGCCCATTTTGGCTACTTTGCATTGTCATTGAGTTCGATTTAAGTACATATGTACATATGTATGTATGTTTATGAACATCACATTAGATACTAATTAAATGAACTAAAAAAATAAATATCAATTGAACTCTAATGAACACCTTAATGCAATCATTTGGTAACAACGTTGAAATTTAGCTACTTATGTACCATAGATGGGCATACTGAAGTAAAATTGTAATTCAGTAAAGCAAACAGTAAGCAATAAAAGAATATTGCTTACTTAAAATTTTTTACAGTAATAAGTAACGCGTTACTTATTACTTAAAATTTTTTACAGTATTAAGTATCGCTTTACTTATTACTTAAAATTTTCTACAGTATTAAGTACCGCGTTATTTATTACTGTAAAAATTTTACAGTAATAAGTTGTCTTTACTTACTACTGTAAAAAGTTTACAGTATTTCAGTATTATTTACTGTTTACTGTAAGACTACTGAAGTAGCGAGGATACAGTAGTCTAAGAATTGGCATACACACACACGCACATTGATGAGCACAAACGCATGCGTTAACGAGCATATGAGGTATGATGCCCAATAAACATAATAGAAAAAAATCTCGAACGTTGAAAAAACGTTTATACGCATTTCTAATTCCAGGGCATTTTGAAATTCTTAAAAATCAATTGAAAAAATAAAATTGATTTTAATCCAAATGTTATTTGAAGCAGTGGCAACAAATATCTTAATTGTATTCTAGGTTAAGATTTTATAAAAAAAATTAAGTCAATTTTTGCTTCCTGACGTTTTACCGAGCATTGTGGTAAAAATATAGTTTTTATTTTCATATCCTTAATTTATACATACCTGGGTACTTACCTTGGTATATTTGAGAAAAAATTGAGAATAGGTATGTTTAATTGTGAATTTCAAAATGCTCTGGAATTAGAAATGTGTATAAACGTTTTTTCAACGTTCGAGATTTTTTTCTATTATGTTTATTGGGCATCATACCTCATATGCTCGTTAACGCATGCGCTTGTGCTCATCAATGTGCGTGTGTGTGTATGCCAATTCTTAGACTACTGTATCCTCGCTACTTCAGTAGTCTTACAGTAAACAGTAAATAATACTGAAATACTGTAAACTTTTTACAGTAGTAAGTAAAGACTACTTATTACTGTAAAATTTTTATAGTAGTAAGTAACGCGGTACTTAATACTGTAGAAAATTTTAAGTAATAAGTAAAGCGATACTTAATACTGTAAAAAATTTTAAGTAATAAGTAACGCGTTACTTATTACTGTAAAAAATTTTAAATAAGCAGTAAAAAGGGTAAAAATAATGAATTACTACTGGTACTTAAAAGTGCCCATCTATGTTATGTACATACATATTATGTATGTACATACATATGTATATACCTATATAAAACAATTTATTTCATTTTTTTTTGGCACGAATTTTGGACTGCTGCTACCAAAATTCAAAATAATAATAATTTGTTTTCTGCTTTCAATTTCATTGTCACGAGAAATAAAGTCTTAATCAAGCAATATAAAAAACTGTTTAAACAAGTGCTTCTGGTTAGAGAATATACAAACCTATAAACCTACAAGTGTATATACATATGTACATTTATACTTATTTATTGTTAGGGCTGTTATACAAATATTTAAAGTATATACATACATACATACATATATACATATCTTAAGCGAACACTTCAGCTAAATACACACACCAAAAAGTCTTGAAGACTAAAAACGTCAAATAGAATAGATAATACAAATAGATCATCATAACAATGGTGACAAAAACAAATCATGAGCGACACAAAAAAGGAAAAAATAGTAATCAAGAACATTCGAATATTTGTATGTATGATGTATGTACTTAAATAAATAGGTAAGTTTAAAATGATGTATGTACATACATATATATTTATGTACATACCAAATATGTTTCGTACATACAAAAATGTAAGTATACTACATATGTAGGTACATATATTAGGGTGGTCTCCAAATATATGGAGACAAATTTTACATTATATTTCTTCAGCCTCACAGCCTAGGTCGATTCTCATATAGTCGAAGATAACACATATAAATTTTTGTTCCGATCAAAAATGGTTAATGGGTGTCGCACAGGGGTCAAAATTCAGCCAGCTCCATGGAGACTGAAAAAATAAAATAAAATTTGTTGTACGTACATACATATGTATATCTAATGCACAAAATCAATAGTTCTGTAGTCGGGAATGCCAAATATAATTTTTGGTACCAATCGGAAATGCTTAGCCGTGCCGCACAGAGGTTAAAATTCATATTACCATAATTGAAATTGAAATTGAAATGTGCATTTTTATACTCAGCTGTACTAGTACACAGAGTATTATAATTTTGATTTCATAACGGTGGATTGTAACAGAATGAAATAATCGAGATTGATATAGACTTATATATATCAAAATGATCAGGGTGAAAAGAGAAATCGATTGAGCCATGTCCGTCCGTCCGTCTGTCCGTCTGTAAACACTCTAACTCGCGCAAAAATTGAGATATTTTGATGAAATTTGAAATGCAAGTTGGTATCGACACTGGGACGGTTGGTATTGAAAGTGGGCGAAATCTGACCATGACCACGCCCACTTTTCCTATATAGAAAAAATCGGAAATTGGGTATCTCAGTCACTAAACGAGCTGGAGCGATGAAATTTCACCCGCCTTTTTAGCACGGGCCCTTATGAAGAAATTTGATGAAACTTTGGAAAATGGGCGGTGCCACGCCCACTTATTAAGAAGCAAACATTGAAAGTTTTATAAGCCATAACTCAGAAACCGTAGCAGATATATCGATGAAATTTGGTATACGTAATTTACTTACTTAGGCAAATATTTTGACGGAAAATTGTGAAAATCGGTTAACGGCCACGCCCACTTTTATATAAGTGAATTATAAAGTGACCTAATAAAAACATTTTAAGCGAGATCTCGGTCAAATATGAAGATCTGTCACTGAAATTTTGTGGCATGAGTCCAACTACGGACACAAAACAAAAAACACAAAAATTTTGGAAAATGGGCGGGGCCACGCCCACTTATTAAGGGGCAAACATTGAAAGTTTTATAAGCCATAACTCAGAAACCGTTGAAGATATATCAATGAAATTTGGTGCGCGTGATATACTTACTTAGGCAAATGTTTGGACGAAAAATTGCCAAAATCGGTTGACGACCACGCCCACTTTTATATAAGTGAATTATAAAGTGACCTAATAAAAACATTTTAAGCGATATCTCTGTCAAATATAAAGATATATCATTGAAATTTTATAGCAGGAGTCCAACTGCGGACATAAAACGAAAAACACAAAAATTTTGGCAAATTTTTATAAACAGGAATATACGAGATTTCTGAGCCCATAACTCGACAAATAATTTATATATAATGACGAAACTTGGTGTGTACACTTTTATTAGTTGTGGTAATACATGTTCAAAATTTTAGCGAAATCAGTTTGACGACCACGCCCACTTTTATACATGGGAACTATAAAGGGGCCTAATAAAAACATTTTAAGCGATATCTTTGTCAAATATAGAGATAATTCATAGAAATTTTGTGGAATGAGTTCCACAATAGACCGGAAACAAAAAATATAAAAATTTTGGAAAATGGGAGTGGCACCGCCTCTTTTTATACAAAGTAATCTACGAGATTTTGGAACCCATAACTCTACAAATAATTGAGATGTTATGACGAAAATCAGTTTGTACACTTTAATAACTTGTGGCAATAGACACGCAAAAATCGGTTTATGACCACGCCTACTTTTTAACAAAGATATTTCTGGAAAACCCTTTGGGAATTTGTAACGTGACATCTTTGTAACTAGAAGTGAAAAAGGAATGAAATTTTGCACAAAGAATACTATTCATATGCTTAGTTGGATGACTGATAAAAATGTTGAAAATGGGCGTGGCTACGCCCACTTTATGTGGCACTCGCTTATATAAAATACGCCGTGTTTCCATCAAACGCAAACAAACAATGAAAGCATACAGCTGAGTATCTAATGTTCTATTCCACTCAAAGTTAGGCTTCCTTACTTGTTCTTTTTAAGCCACAAATTAGAAAAAAACACTACGGCCTCAAGCTCTATTCTAATTTACCAGGAAGCTTAGCCCATAGGAAATTCAAGGATATAAAAAAAATAAAACCGCAATATGACAGATTTTTGAGACTTATGAAAGAGTATTTTTTTGTTTTTTCAGGACACGTAAGGATTTTGCAATAAATTTTGAATGGACATTGTACACATTTAAATACTGGTACACAATTTCTCAAGAACTCTAAATGGAAAAAAATTTCACATAGACACTTTTTAAAGTGGACTACTTAATTCCATAATCATTCTCTAATCAAATACGGGGGTAGAAAACTGCACTATAATTCATTTGGGAACTTCCACCCAAAAGGCAATGCTTTTTTATGATGATAAAACAATGCCTGAAATTTCTGAGATACCTACTAATTTTTATAAACAAAGTTTTATAAGGCTCATTTTCCTGTGTTTATGTCATCAGGCCATAAGGACTACTATCTCTCTCTCTGAGAGGAAACCTTCTTCTTAGAACTTATGCCGACGTTATTCCTTAACGATTTTTTGTAGGGTGTATGTATGTACCTGCAAATATATATATGTATTTGTAACCATCTATATATATATTGTTAACCGTCTAACAAATTTTAAAAATTTCAACATGCTGGTACCTATATAGGTACACAGTTTTCGAGCTCGCGCGATGTGTGCTTTCTTTTGCAGCATGATAGGCCCAACTGTTTTGTACAAAAAGTTTAATACAAATAAATTTTCCATTCTATCAGATACATATTTGCACAGTTGGCGATTAAACGAATTTTATTATTTTTCAATGATGAAATCAACTGATCTTGTTCTATTGCTGCTGTGTGCATACGGACGCGCTTACATATACATCCATACTACATATGTACATACTTTGGTTGGTTCACAAAAATTGTCATTGTCACACATTCATTATCAATGTTCCATACCTACATATTCACATCTTTCTCAATTTGTTTGCTTGATGTCTATTGCTTTGTTCAAAAATACAGAACAAAGAGTCTGATGAAGTGAAGCTGGCGCGCTCGCAGTAGATGCAGCGGCGGCAGCAACAGCGTCATTGGAAGCAATTGGCGGCTGTTGCTATAGACAAGCGATAGCAATGACTTTTATTGTCATTGAACAATTTCAGAGTCCGATGTTGTTTGTTAACTGACGGTTGAAATGCTATCGCGCCTCTAAAATGCTTTTATGTGTACCCAGTTGGGTTTGTAAAATATTTAGAGGTTGATAAAAATATTTTATATGTATATATTTTAAAATATACATATATATATATTTATTATAAAAAATTATTATATCGTTGTTTACAATTAAAAAGTTAAAAGTCTAATGAAAATTTTTGAAATATCAAAAACATTAAAAACAAATACATTTTCTGTAAATGAAATATCTTGATTTCAAAGTGTTATATACATAAGTATACAACCCTATATACTACATACCAAGGATGGGCATTTTTGCATTACCATTCAAAGTGCATTACCATTCAATAGTGAATGGTAATGCAATTGTGGCTTGCACTACCATTCAGTAGTGAATGGTAATGCAAATGTGGCTTGCACTACCATTCAGTAGTGAATGCGAATGCAAATGTGGTTTACACTACCATTCATTGCATTCCCACTACAAGTATGCAATATGTCCTGTGTATATCAATAGGTTTTAAGGTTGTTAATAAATTTCTTTTAAACACGTAGGTAACAAAATACTTATACTTATACAGTGGCTCACAGAGGTATTTTGCATATGGCATTTGTTGAGAAAATATTGGAAATTCGCCTATTTTTTTGAATTCATTTGAAAATTTTTGACATGATCTGATAGCTGAAGCTTCATACTACAAGTACACAAAAACATTAATTAAAAAAAATAAACACATTTCATCTTTAATATAAAATTATCAATTTTCTAAGCTAATTCCATGTGTAGAATATCTCACAAACTTCCTTCCCGTTATTAAATAGATTGGCTACTTCATGCCTAAACTGCGATCATAGGTTTTCACAAATCATACTTGTAGTGGGAATGCAATGAATGGTAGTGCAAACCACATTTGCATTCGCATTCACTACTGAATGGTAGTGCAAGCCACGTTTGCATTACCATTCACTACTGAGTGGTAGTGCAAGCCACATTTGCATTACCATTCAATAGTGAATGGTAATGCAAATCAAATTTTCACTACCACTCATCAGTGAATGGAGACTGCAAGGCTGAATGCAATCAAAATTGAATGCACTGTGCCCAACCCTGGTACATACATATGTATGTATGAATGCATATGTTATAAGGAGCAAATTATTTTGTTGCTAAGTTAACAACAGGGTATAGAATTTTTTTTTAGTTCTTAAGCAGCTACTATTTTTTTCATAGTCTCTGTTACTAAGCATACATATGTATGTATTTCAAGAAAACATGTCAGAACATATGTCAAACTTGTTCTAAAATGAGCCGATCTAACAATGCCCAAACAGCTTCCGCAATGTTGTGTCAACAACCCTGTAAAAATTGTTGGACTACTTGGTACATTTGTGCCACAGTCAACTAGCTACTAACTTGTCAGTGTCACATGTAGCCAATCATTGGGCCAGTTCCCGTATATGGTACATTTGCGCCACAGTCAACTAGCTACGAACTTGCCGCATGTAGCCAATCACCAAAAAATATTAATTTTTCACACCAATTTTTCCTTAAAAAAAATAGTCTTGAGAGCTCAAAAAATGAAGTAGTTATGGAAATATTTTACATTTTTAACTCCTTAGAGTAGTTTAAAAAGTAACTTGCCGTAGCTAGTTTAAAAAGTAACCTCTTGTAGATGGCTTGCAAAGTAGCTATGGCAAGTTAGTTTTTAAACTAGTTTGATGCGATCGAGCGATGGACCATGTGGTCCTGTGCTAGGACATTGCAATGTTAATTGGACCAATATTTTTATATGGAATGTGGCAGGTTTTGGGCTAGTTGATTGCCACAAGCGGCTGGTTTGTACATGCATGTATGGACTAGTTCCGTTTTCTGCAGGGAAACAACTAGCAGCCAGTTAGTTATATTTGTATTTTGTTTTTCTTTTCTTAACACAAATTCACCCACATTTGAGAGATAAGGGTGTTATTGATACAAACCCATTTAGACAAAACAGAAAAACAAAAACACGCACAAAAACATATATTCCACTTCTGCTCTACTATATGTATGTACATATGTATGTATGTATGTATGTCTATGACAATTGTCTAGCAATTAATGGCTAGAAAGAAAACTGTTTTGCCTGATAGATGAAGTAGAGAATATGAATTGGCAGTACAAAAAAAATGTAAACGGCACGATTTCCTAATGAGCCTCACTCAATGTGCTGCAATACAAAGATTTTAGTTTCCTTTTTTTTCCATTTTATGCATTTTGTTTTGTATTTCAATTGCAGAACGAACAAGTAAGGAAGCCTAAGTTCGAGTGGAATCGAACATTAGATACTCAGCTGTATGCTTTCATTGTTTGTTTGCGTTTGATGGAAACACGGTGTACTTTATATAAAGCGAGTGCTGCATAAAGTGGGCGTAGCCACGCCCATTTTCAAAATTTGTATCAGTCATCCAACTAAGCTTATGAATATTATTCTTTGTGCAACATTACATTCCTTTATGACTTCTAGTTACAAAGATGCCACGTTACAAATTCCTAAAGGGTGTTCCAGAAATATCTTTGTTAAAATGTGGGCGTGGTCATAAACCGACTTCAAAGTGTCTATTAACACAAGATATATAAGTTTATAAACCAAGTTTCGTCATAATATCTCAATTATTTGTCGAGTTACGGGCTCCGAAATCTCGTAGATTCCTTTGTCTAAAAAGAGGCGGTGCCACGCCCATTTTCCAAAATTTTTATATTTTTTGTTTCCGGTATATTGTGGAACTCACGCCACAAAATTTCAATAAATTATCTTTATATTTGACAAAGATATCGCTTAACATGTTTTTATTAGGTCACTTTATAATACCCATGTATAAAAGTGGGCGTGGTCGTCAACCGATTTTGGCAATTTTTCGTCCAAACATTTGCCTAAGCAAGTATACCACGCGTACCAAATTTCATGGATATATCTTCAACGGTTTCTGAGTTATGACTCATAAAACTTTCAATGTTTGCCCCTTAATAAGTGGGCGTGGCACCGCCCATTTTACAAAATTTCACCATATTTCTTCATAAGGGCCTGAGCTCAATACGTGTGTGAAATTTTATCACTCTAGCTCTATTAGTGACTGAGATACAAAATTTCCGATTTTTACTATATAGGGGAGGTGGGCGTGGTCATGGTCCGATTTCGCCCATTTTCAATACCATCCGTTCCTGTCTTGGTACCAACTTACATTTCAAATTTCATCAAAATATCTCAATTTTTGCGCGAGTTATCGTGCTCACAGACGGACATACGGACAGACGGACGGACATGGCTCAATCGATTTCTCTTTTCACCCTGATCATTTTGATATATATAAGTCTATATCTATCTCGATTATTTCATTCTGTTACAATCCACCGTTATGAAATCAAAATTATAATACTCTGTGTACTAGTACAGCTGAGTATAAAAAGAAACTGCATAAATACAGAAGAAATGAGCAAAATATTGTTTGGGGATTTATTGAATAGCACATCCGACTCCAAAAATTGTAGGACGGCAAATAAAAGCCAAAGAAAAGACCAGACAAGCATTCGGTAAATGGGCGGCTTAAATGCATTAAAACATTTAGCAGCAATTTGTTGGTGATATCGATTGTGAGAGAGTCGAGTAGAAATGGGCATGTATCGATAAAACAGAAAAATAAAAATAAAAACAAAACTCTTCTAGAACTTGCAGTGAATTAAAAGCCCGTCTCCACATAACTTGATTCGCCAGCGAAACATCTAGCAAAACTTCTCGCTAAATAACCCGTCTCCACGTGGCTGATCGTTATTCAGTTTAACATTTCTCTTTCTTGTTATTCTTAAATGTTTGTATGTTTGCTTATTTTTGCGTTTTTGTTTTGGTCTGTGTGAGATTTCGATAGATTTTCGATCAAAATAAGAGAAGGCATCGATATCAACGTGTTTAGCAAGAGGATTGAGAACGAAACAAGTGTTTCAATCCTCGCTCGCTCTCAGAAATTTGTATGGAAATTGACGAGTTTCGGTACTCGTTTTGAGGTCGAAACAAGATTGAGAGAGCGAGTGCAGGAAAAAAGAGCGAAACACGTTATGTGGAGACATGGTATTAGCATCGAATAAGTCAGTTTTTAAGTATCGCAAAAGCATATAATCTGAGTATTTGAAAATACCACGCACTGCAACTGTAGATAACATATTCATTTCAGACTCAAACCAGAGATGTTTAACGAACGAACGGATTCTATTTCGTTTTGTTAATTCAACATAACTTTTTCTTCTACTTCACCAATATCTAAGTGGCTTCTTTAAAGTTTTCTCACAGCATTTACCAACACATAGAAATGCATACATAATTATATATGTATGAATATGTACATTACTTCACTACCTAATTAATTTCAGTAAAACTCTCACGTTCCACACAGCATCCGCTATGTCTCATAAACGGTTATTCCATTTGTCACAAAAGACCAGTAGCCGCGCGGTTTCTTTTCAAAATGACAAAACACTGTTTTTATAAAAGCAAACAATTACCATACAATTTTCATCAATTGCTGTCCAATTCTGTCGCACTTCCTTTGCCACTTCAACACACATATGACAGCATTTAAATGACATTAACTAATTGGCGGCGTTATACATATGTAAGTAAATAAGCATGTAAGTATGTATTCATGGGCGCGTGAGTGGTAAAAATAAAATAAAATATTCATAAACTTTACTAATATCACTTTGTTGCTGTGTTGAATTTTAAGTAAAATTCTGCGGCAAGATACTTTTAAATTTTTTGTGAATGGGTTAAGCTGTGTAGTAAACCTTGCAGTCACAGTGGGTTAGCATCCAATAAACGTTAGGTTAATCATAAATCGAAAGCGATTGGAAAAATAAATTCTTTTTAAAGAAAAATTTTTATTCCATGTGAGATTTAGGCAATACTCCAGCAGAATGAGACATTCGCTATTCGATATACATATTTTTCCTTAGTTATAAATACACGGAAAAAAATAACGAAAAAAATAATATTTAAGAGATAGAATGTTTCTCTTAAAATAATTCACTTTTTCACTTGTTACATTTGTAATCACTTACAATTGCATAACCACTTTGCTTCATTGATCGCCATTTTTAGTTATTGTTATCCCACTGTGCAGCGCTAGATAGTTTGAAATTTAATAGTCAGGTAATTACTTAGATAATTATTTAGCATTTGTTAGCGTCATTTATTCATACAAGTATTTTAGGCCATTGAAACATTTCAAAAAACTTCTAGACGGCGAAATTAATCATAAATAGGAAGTTGAGTTTTTTTTTGCTCTCATTTAAACTTCCTAGAAAAGCATGAGACAAGCTGAAAAACATAAACAATAAAAAAGTAAAAAAATTTCAATGGGAGATGTCAGACTGTCAATATGAATCGCGATATTTGAATCGCGATTCATATTGATGGTTTGATGAATCCCAAACTGGTGCTACACGTTCAATATGAATATTGCGATATTTTTCTCGCTCTGAGATTCAAAATATTTTACTTCCGTCCTTTTCACACTTTCACTTTCAATTCGTTTATTGCCAATATTGCGATCCAGATCGCGGATTTCAAAATTTCTAAAAATACATGCATTTTGATGGATCGCAAAATTTTCATGCTATACAGTCAATCCGTATTGTCAATATTGCGATCCGGATCGCGGATTTCTAAATTTCTAAATATACACGCATTTTGATGGATCGCAAAATTTTCATGCTACACAGTCAATCCATATTGTCAATATTGCGATCCGGATCGCGGATCGCAAAATTTCTAAAAATTCGCGATCCAGGATCGCGATCCATCAATACTCGATGCTACACTGTCAATATGAATCGCGATCCACGGATTTCATCAATATATATTGACCGTCTGACATGTGCCAATGGTTGAAATTTTCTAGCAAACTAACTGGAAATACAAAAACAATATGTAGATATGTATATGCAAGTGCCCTCCAAAAAGTGGTCGCTTAGAAAAAATTATCAAGCATAAAAAAATTATCTAAGCCTAATTTCCCATGGAGTGGCCGCTGTGGTGCAGTGGGTAGAGTGCTCGCCTGCTATGCCAGAGGTCTCGGGTTCAAACCACGGTCCGAGCCAAACAAATTTTTCTAATTAGTAAAAATCCAATTATTGGGTTTTTTAAGAGCAGCGGTCACCTCTCGGCAGTGGGCGGCATACCCTCCGAGAGTATTTCTGCCATGAAAAAGCTTCTCACAAAAAATGCATTCGCCGTTCGGAGCCGGCATAAAACTGTAGGTCCACCCAATTAGTAGGAAAAACAAAAAGGAGCACACCTCGAATTGGGAGAGAAGCTCGGCCATAAAACTCGTCAGAGTTATAATAGCGCCATTGTATTATATTATTATTATTATTAATTTCCCATGGAGCATAAAGCCCAAATTACATTAGCGATGTGGCAGTGGGCAGTGACGGTTTTAGAAATCAGCTGATGCGTCTAATATGAGCAGTGACTGCCAGACCAAACACAATAGAGCGTTCGAAGTATTTGGCAGTGACATCTTTATCTATTAGGTCTGTTTCCTTTTACCTTGGACACGTGGTGTCATAAATTTACTTACCATTTTCATGTCCACTTTTTTCAATTAAAATAATCAATCTAGTTATGTTTTTTCCTCTGCTCTTTCTTCTTCTTTGCTTTTTCATCCCGCCAGCAATATTTGATAGTGGAAATCAATTAAGTAAAAATTAAATTCTCTCCCTCTTGCTGGCATCAAAGTACGGAAACACAAAATTAGTAAAAATATATTACATTGGATAGTACGGAAACAGACATAAGTTCACATCAACACTTAGAAGATGGCTGCGATTCAAGGCAGCGGCAGCGAAATTAGAATTTGGGCTAAACGAGGCGGTGCTGCCAGCTGCCTCTGCTGTATTATGTGCCGCTTCATTGCAAACCGTATTTTCTAAAAATCAGCTGATTTCGAAAAACAGTCGCTGCCACAGCCACAGCGCTATTGTAATTCCGGCTTAAGTCTTTGGTTTCTCACAGTGAGAGAGAGAGAGTGTAGTTCTTATGCTGTGATGACAACAACAAAAGAAAACAAGCCTTATTATAAGGCTATGTTCATACAGCTGACGTTCCTTAGAAATTTCACGCATTATTTCAGAAGCCTTATGATCATCTGAAATAAACCTCACATAAGGCGTAAATTTTTTGGAGGGTATATGTAAGTAGGTATTTAAGAATATTAGTAGCAACGTGTGAATTGTTAAAAAATATTCCATACAAGTGTCATCCAACTAGAA
Source organism: Urophora cardui (assembly GCA_960531455.1). Lineage (NCBI taxonomy): Eukaryota > Metazoa > Arthropoda > Insecta > Diptera > Tephritidae > Urophora > Urophora cardui. The sequence goes on along the minus strand of OY482672.1, from coordinate 25,992,970 downwards.
AAACTGCATGACAAACTATCCACATAACACTTGAACTCACTGCCACTCAATATTCCGTATATTTTACTCATTTCAATGACTTCAGCTGCATACATATTAGCTTTGACATGAGCGTTATATCATGTTCAGACATAAAAATTAATTAAGTCAATTGGGCTTGATTGAACATCTCTAGATTTGGTGTTCAGACATATTTAATTTACTTGGCCCATTTAACAGGTCGGCTCAAGATACATACACACATACACGCCGTGAGCTGAATATCAAACTCTCGTGACCTAAATGTCAAAATTGCAAGGAGGACGAAATAATTTGACATTCATCTCACAATTTTTATCAATCGTAAACACGAATGCATGTATAAAATAAGCAGAAATAAAAACAAATTTGATAGGTGATGAAGAAGAACAAGAATGCAGCTGATCTGACGAACCAACCTGTTTAGTGGACACTGACGCTAATCACATTTCTCTTTTCATGACATTTCATTTTACTTATGAAACAAGCCTTTTAACAGGGTTGCATGCAGAATTGTTCTTCATTAACAACTCATTAATTTCTAATGAAGCATTAACTTGGTCAATTTTTGTATGGTAAATTGAGAATCATTGAGCTTGAAAATTGAATGAAGGCTCTTAATGTTCAATTAAGGTTGTGTCTGAACATAACATTACGTGCTTAACAAAAAAGTTAGAAACAAACAAGCAAACAAACCAATAAACGTTATAAAAAAAGCAAATGTGTTTAATTGACTTGCATTTGAGATTCGTTTATATGGAGAACTTTGAAATGCAATGTGTACCTCGACTTTGTTTGAAAGTGATCCAATTGAGTGAATGATTTTTTCCACACTTTGCTAATTAATGTTCATGTTGAACATGTGTATGTACATACCTAGGTATTTACACAAAAGTGTGAGTGGGTGTTTTTCTGTAAGTGAATATTCTAAATTTTCGCGCAAATATTCATGTACATATGTAAATGTCAATAAATTACACGTATGTAGCCCGCTCCATTCTCTTCGTCCGCATTTGAGATTGCATAACTCAAACACAAGCCATGAGCTGATGTATTATAGTATAATAATTATACCATGTTGTGACTTCGAATAGAGAAGTAATTGGCTTTTAATTTAAAATTTACATTAACAAGAAAAAAGTGAAAAAGGTACCTAGTTTCAAAAAACAATTCTCTCTGACTGAAATTTACCTTCGAGGATGAGCTGGATTTCGAAACGATAACTAAGGGCAAATACCTACATGAGATATCTAAAAAAGATTCCGTTTTGTTGGAGAATGACTTCGTTCTCGAATCGACTATCAACCTTCTCCACATTCATTAGCAAAGTTAAGACTTGAGAAAGGAACTCGTTTTTCAATCGTTTTCGAATTGTTAAGTGAGTCTAGTGTTTATTGGAAGAGAACAACAGCCATATTAGTAGCACTGGGAAAGAGTTCCTTTTTATTTAATTCGGACAAATCGCCACTCGATTCATATCGAATATCCGCAGATATTGGATTCGTTTGTATTCTCTAAATCATACATGGCCACCCAATGGCTCCAGTGACTCCGTTTGTCTCCCAACAACATCGCTGTGGCTCCCAACAACAAGCAAATCAATTTCGACAGAATAACACACATTTCTTTTTTTCACAGAAATCGTCGTCGCGGCGATCACTCAAACCTAACGGTCCAGCAAAGAACGTAAATTTTATAAGAAGGGAATGTTCGTTATTTTGGACGAGTTCGATAAAATCTGCTCTGAAATTTCAATCCAGTATGCGCGAGTTGCCTCACACTATTTTTCGCGTCCCGAATTCACTTGACTTTTTTATTTTGGTTTTTCGACGCGAATAAGTAATAAGAACGAATAAGAATAGAAAATAGAAATCTCTGACTTATGCATGCATACATTTGGCATACATATGTATATATGTATGTATGGACATGCAAATATGTGTACATATGTACATACATATATACGTATGCAAAATTAATTCGGCGCTTATTTTTATTTTTGATATGCGCCTGGTGCATCAAAATTATGAATCAAGGTTTGTTTGGGACTTCTTCCCTCAAACAACGCCTTTTCGTCATCTAGAAGCCTAACTTCAAATAAGTTTAATAAGTTTCAGGATTTTAGATTCACCTCCATAAAATATGCGATTAATCCCGAAAGGGTTTGTCCCGGTATAAATGTAGGCAATTTTTTTCAAAAGTAAAACTTATTACATTATATTAAATTAAATTATATTATATTATATTATATTATATTATATTATATTATATTATATTATATTATATTATATTATATTATATTATATTATATTATATTATATTATATTATATTATATTATATTATATTATATTATATTATATTATATTATATTATATTATATTATATTATATTATATTATATTATATTATATTATATTATATTATATTATATTATATTATATTATATTATATTATATTATATTATATTATATTATATTATATTATATTATATTATATTATTTAAACTTATTGTATAATCTTTATTTAAATCTTCATGACTGATTTATAAAAATATTTGGAGAAAATACTTAATTTTAATTTAAAAGATTTCACTACAAGATGGAACCGAATCGAATAAACTTTGTTCTAATATACATATACATATAACAATTAACCATTTTTAGAAATTTTCATAACAAAAAATAGCCTTATAGCTTTGAATGAAGGAGATTAAACTACATTTGCAACCTTCGGGATGTAAGCGATTGATCCCGAAGACGTCCCGAATTAATCGCATATCTTTCATACAAAATGTTAAATTCGAGTCTGCCAGTTGGATATAGAAACTTACGTACATGCATACATAAATAATCATAGGCAAAACTGGTTTGCCAAAGAAGTAAGATCGTCATCATTAGAACCAAAAATGCAAAGCATTTACGAATATACCCAACAGCGAAAATGTAGATTATAGAATAGATGATGTTTGCATATATGTACATATACAAACCTCACAAACAAAACCAAACTCAAAAAATAACAAAATTAATATTTGATTTGGAAAGACAAAATAAAAATGGAAATCATAATTATTTGCTAAATTTAAACACCATAAATTCTGATTTCGATAACATCCATTGTTAGAATGTTCAAAACATGTATATGATCAATAAATTTGCAAATTGTCATAAACAATATATGTATAACAACACGTAATGTATAGAGATAAACATGTTATTATTAATTATATATATATTGTAGAACCACTTAAAACATATATTTAGTTATTATTTAAATAATACTTAATATAAATAATAAGCTAAATATTTTGATTTTGAACATATGTTATGGCTCTTCAAATTTCGCATTGGGTAGAAAAGCAAATGACAAAGAATAAATTGAAACAAAAATGGCGTTAACTTTATTTCGCCACGAAATTACGGATGAAAGAATCAAAACAGAAATTCAACCTGGATTGAAATTTCAGCCAATTTCGTAATTCACTCTCTACATTTTTCGTGAGCGGATTCTCCCTTCTTATAAAATTTACGTTCTTTGGGTCCAGCTTCGACCGACATTCATTGTGTTGTTACGCCTTCATACATACATACATATGTACATATGGTTGTACGTTTATATCTGCTACCTCGTTCATGTTGTTTAGCAAAATATTTGAATGCCTAGCTGCAGCATATCTATACATATGTATGTATGTATGTACATTGTACAATTGTTCTTTTCAAAATGACATCTAAGAATAGAAAGTGCTCATGGGAGTATGATTTTTTTATGTATGTTGTTGCAATAAACCGTTATTTGGCAAAATAATATTTTTATAACTCCGAGAAGAAGGTTGTTGCATTTTTTATTGATGTTGTTGTCGTGTGGCTCCCTTATGCTTAATTTGTGGCCACCTATGGCATACATGGCCACCCAATGGCTCCAGTGACTCCGTTTGTCTCCCAACAACATCGCTGTGGCTCCGAGTGGCTCCCAACAACAAGCAAATCAATTTCGACAGAATAACGCACATTTCTTTCTTTCACAGAAATCGTCGTCGCAGCGAGCACTCAAACCTAACGGTCCAGCTTCGACCTACATTCATTGTGTAGTTACGCCTTCATACATACATACGTATGGTTGTACATTTATATCTGCTGCCTCGTTTATGTTGTTTAGCAAAATATTTGAATGCCTAGCTGCAGCATATCTATACATATGTATGTATGTATGTACATTGTACAATTGTTCTTTTCAAAATGACATCTAAGAATAGAAAGTGCTCATGGGAGTATGATTTTTTTTATGTATGTTGTTGCAATAAACCGTTATTTGGCAAAATAATATTTTTATAACTTCGAGAAGAAGGTTGTTGTAATTTTTATTGTTGTTGTCGTGTGGCTCCCTTATGCTTAATTTGTGGCCACCTATGCTCTAAATATTGCTCAGTTAAGGGAGTCCTTTGGAAGGGGGGGCTTAAGTTTCTTTTCTACGAAAAAAAAAACTATCTGCGAAGCATTTTATTGAATGCGCACAACTTGGTATCACAAAAAGGCAATATGTACCTACAAAAATGTTATTGTTTTTCCATTTTTATTCTCATTTGGCAAATTCACCCACACCTCGGTGTACTCATGTACATACATATGTACAGATGTATATATGTATGTATATTTGTTCCTATTTGAGCTTATAATTTTATAAGCGCGCGCCTTGATTTGAGCAACAGTATTGTAGGTATACATATATATATACATATGTACTTGGCTATGTACATATTTGTGCTGTTTATGTTCACATTTTCTACTGATCATACACAAATAACTTTGCTCGTGAAAATCCCCTGCAAAAAAATGTGCGATTAATACCGAAAGATATTTGTCCCGGATTGATCTCTTTCGCGAACAATCGGTCCACAATTAGTCCCCGATTGTTCTCGTACGGGTATAAATGTAGATTAATCGCTTTCATCCCGAACGGATATAAATGTAGATTAATCGCTTTCATTCCGAACGGGTACAAATCTAGATTCCTTAAATGTAGAAATTTTACACAAATATGCAATGTATTTAAAAAATTGTAGAACAACCGGTAAAACGAATTGAACACCCTTTCTTTTAATAACAATGATGAATAATAATTTTAACAAAATGTTGCCTAAAATATCCTATGAAAAATCCTTTGCATTACGCTCATATAATGCATACTCAAAAGTTACAATTTTTTTTATTAATTTATTAAGATTTTTTTCAAAAGTAAAACATTATATAATCTTTATTTATATATGCATGAAAATTTACAATTTTTTAAAGATTGTTATTAAAAATTGTCTTGGCGAACAACTTGGAAAAACCTACATTTGTACCCGTTCGTGCTGGAAGCGATTGATCTACATTTGTACCCGTTCGGGATGTAAGCGATTGATCTACATTTGTACCCGTTCGGGATGAAAGCGATTGATCTACATTTGTACCCGTTCGGTATGTTAGTGATTAATCTGCATTGGTACCAGTTCGGGTATACAAGTTGAACAATTAGTCTCTTCATAGGACATGCTCGAACAAATGCGATCAATTCACTCCATATAAAGGGATGTAAAATTGTATTAGTCGCATGCTCCCTTGCGATTGATCCCGGAAACGTCCCGGATTAATCGCATTTTTTGCAGGGTCGTGCTAGAATGAACTCACACACTCAGACTTACGAGTATGTATTTGTATACACAAAAGAACGGACGACGATGGGCGGACAGACAGACAGATAGACAAATATGGCGTACTCGAGCAGGCGCAGACAAATTCTATTTGCAAACATTTCACTTGATTTGCAAACGAATGGCGCAAAATGATGACGACACCACAAACATAAGTACCTACACAGATATGTACATATGTACATAACGGTTCTAGGATAACAAAAAACCAGGACGCGTACTACTATGTACGCTAGATACAATAATGATAAAGGGGACCTAACAGGAATTGAATATAGCCCAAATTACATCAGCGATGTGGCAGCGGGCAGCGACGGTTTTCGGAATCAGCTGATGCGTCTAATATGAGCAGTGACTGCCAGACCAAACACAATAGAGCGTTCGCAGTATTTGGCAGTGACTTCTTTATATATTAGGTCTGTTTCCTTTTACCTTGGACACGTGGTGACATAAATTTACTTACCATTTTCATGTCCACTTTTTTCAATTAAAATAATCAATCTTGTTTCATTTTTTCCTCTGATCTTTCTTCTTCTTTGCTTTTGCATCCCGCCAGCAATATTTGCTAGTGGAAATTAATTAAGTAAAAATTAAATTCTCTCCCGCTTGCTGGCATCAAAGTACGGAAACACAAAATTAGTAAAAAATATATTACATTGGATAGTACGGAAACAGACATAAGTTCACATCAACACTTTGAAGTTGGCTGCGATTCAAGGCAGCGGCAGCGAATTTAGAATTTGGGCTAAACGGAGCGGTGCTGCCAGCTGCCTCTGCTGTATTATGTGCCGCTTCATTACAAACCGTAGTTTCTAAAAATCAGCTGATTTCGAAAAACAGTCGCTGCCACAGCCACAGCGCTATTGTAATTCCGGCTTATGAAATGTACGCCGTTTTAATTTTTGACAATCGCCTTTCTCATGCATTACATTATCTAACTCTTGAGTTGAAGAAGCTGCTAGCCAAGTCGATTGACTATTACATAACAACAATCGTTTATATTTTGAGGCTTGTTCTTTAGGCATCGTTAAATGCAAGCCACTCTCTTCGCTTTTACGCCTTTTCTATTCCACTTTTTTTTCTTCACATCCTGGAAAATAATCACAATTAATTTACATACATATATTAATTTTAAAGCACCTTTTCCTACTGACTCAGCATGAGTTATTGTTGCTGTTCCCTTTCCAACTCTTTCCAAATAAAAGCGAACAAACGTACCTATATGAGAATACATAAAAGCTCCCACAAGCCAACAAGAAGTCAAATGGGTGTTGGAACGACAAAGTAAAATTTCCGTTGATGTCACTGTGAAAATTTAATTTCTCCTGCATTGCAAAGCATCCTCGTACGATTGCAACAAGGAAGTGTGGCTGTGTTGATGCTGCTTGCTTTTAGTCATTAGTCATACGCTGATGTGCCTCAGCATCCGATGTAACCGGCTGCAGTTGCAACAAAAAGAAAAGTTCCCAACAAACACTGAGGTTAGTTATCGATTTGAGAATGACTCGAGAACTAGCCTCATTCTCAAACCTCTAACGTTAGAGGACGACTCGAAAATCTATCGAGAATCATAGCGTTCTCAAACAAAAGGGTACCTAATTCTCAAATCGAGAAAATTATAATTCTCGAATCGAATTCTAATGTAGTTCTCTAATGAGATTCTAATGAGAATTTGCAAATACTTCCAATTGAAATGAAAAACAAAGCTCTGTCTCCTTTTACATGATTTTTTCATTGTTTAGATTTTATTAACGCAATATGTGCCTAAATTGCATATGATTATATATATTGACATGTATATGTTTACCACATTTATAAGAACTGAAATTTAAACAAAACTCAGTCTTATTATTTAAATTTAAGGTACTTCTTGTACTTTTTAATGGAAAACATTGTACTACGGTAATATTAACTTTACCATTTTTAGTATCTAATTTCAATATATGTATGTATATTCAATATATCACAGAAATACATTGAGAATTGATATAAGGCGTGAGATTTGGCTCCTTCTCTAATCACTCGCTAATCGAATTCTAGTGTAGTTTTCAACCCTAGTTAGCGATTTGAGATTATATAGAGAATTACACTAGTTATCTAAGGTAATCTCGACAAAATTTCTAACGTTAGAGACTGTGTTTGCTGGGTTATATGCATTAATGTATCTACATATGTATGTATATGCATACAAACATACATATGTATGTACATATGTTTGTATATGCGTAAACATAGTACCTGTGTATGTATATAGGAAGATTGACTACAATGTACATACTTAGCCACTATCAAGGACGTTGATGAAGGCAGAGAAAACATGAAGTGAACTGCATACATGCATATTTATATACTTTAGTTAGGTACCCTGTAAAAAAGTGTGCGACGAGTCTCTAAAAAGATTTGTCCGGGAGCGCTCTCTTTCGGGTACAATTAGTCTACAATTGTTCCCAATTGTACCCGAACGGGTACATATGTATACTAATTGTAGACGAATTGTACCCGAAAGGGTATCAAACGGGTACAATTAGTCGCACAAATGGATGTGTCGCATTCGCTACCTGTTCGGGTACAAAACGGGTACAATTGTGCGCTTTTGCTACCCGTTCGGGTACAAACTGGGTACAATTAGTCTCTTCATAGGACATGCTCAAACAAAAGAGAACACTTCAACCCATATAAAGAGATACAAATGGGTAGTAATCGCATGCTCCCTTGCGAGTTGTCCCGGATGTATCCCGGAGTGATCGCATTTTTTGCAGGGTATATGAAAATAGTAAAAGTATATACCTATATTATAAAAATTGCTACATACATATGTAAATATGTATATAAACACGCAAAGCATTCGACTTACGCCAAGCCAGACTTTCCTGAACAAATCTTCCGCTATGGCTTCACGATTTCGCAACCATTTCATAAAGATAAATCTGAACTTTTCGGAACAAAGTCGACAGTTTAAAGATTTCGTAAGACATTATTAAGGCTATTTCTTTACGAACGTGTCAACCCTCTCATACAAAAGTCGTAACGATTTCGCAAAAATTTTCCGCTGTGGCGTAACTATTTCGAAAAGAAATCAGAATAAATTGCTTAGTGGGAAGCTACGATATTTACGAAGTGCATTTTACAGAAAAAGCAAGCAAATAAAATGTGAGTGCGTATGTATGTATGTGTGCACATATACATATGTATGTATGTAAAGACTTCACGTACCAACAAACGGGCGTTAGCTTTAGAATGGGTCGCCTGCCCCACTCGTCCGGGGATTGTGCAGCGCACAGCACTTGTCGGGTACCTACTCGACAAATCGAAATTGTGTGCTCTGGAAAAATATTGGCACAAGAAATCATTCCTTCCTGTTGGCTGTTCGGGTGTTGGTGCGCTGCATGTGCTGCACTGCATTCGAAGTCCAAGTCAACCGGGGTAAATGGTAGGGATGTACGTATATGGTGTATGTATATACATTAGGGTGGGGCGATTTACTAACCTATATCGCGCCACCGAAATTCGGATTCCTCTCATTTTTCTGAGTAGAAAACTCCTCCACGATATTTGTCTAAAATTAATTTTGATGTTCCGGAATTTGGTTTTTATGGACCAAGACGAATTTTTGAAAATTGGACAAAAATCGACAAAAAAAATATCCAGGACAATGTGCACATCGAATTGAAGCAGAATTTTATGCTGAATACAGATATGAAATCCAAATAAAGTCGGATGATCCGCTTTCGAGATATAGCCTGATTTCCGGTTATGGAGGCTGAATGCCCAAAATCGCATATTTTCGCTATTATCTCTTGTTGTGTACAATATATGAACGGTATTTTAAAATATTAATTTATCTTCCGGTATAGGAAAACTAGAATGAACTCTTTTTACCTTGGCCCACAATCGCGGTATGGGTTCTCTATGTTATAGTCATCCGATACCGATGATTTTCGCCGACAGCGCTCTATGTACAATAAATGCTGAAAATCCAAAATTTCAGAATTTTAGCTGCAAAAATTGAAGAGTTATACCCTAAAACGTAGATATATGCTATTTGGAACTTTTTTTTTACTTTACTCAACTCTAAAAAACTCAAGGTTACTCATACGCCATAGCGTACTACTGGAAGCAAAAGACAAATTTCAGAAGCATATGTATGTAAGTCTACGCTTTAGGGTATAACTCTTCAATTTTTGCAGCTAAAATTCTGAAATTTTGGATTTGGAGCATTTATTGTACACAGAGCGCTGTCGGCGAAAATCATCGGTATCGGATGACTATAACATAGAGAACCCATACCGCGATTGTGGGCCAAGGTAAAAAGAGTTCATTCTAGTTTTCCTATACCGGAAGATAAATTAATATTTTAAAATACCGTTCATATATTGTACACAACAAAGGATAATCGCGAAAATATGCGATTTTGGGCATTCAGCCTCCATAACCGAAAATCAGGCTATATCTCGAAAACGGATCATCCGTTTTTAATTTGGATTTCATATCTGGTTTCAGCATAAAATTCTGCTTCAATTCGATGTGCATATTGGCATGGATATTTTTTTGTCGATGTTTGCCCAATTTTTATTTTCAAAAATTCGTCGTGGTTCATAAAAACCAAATTCCGGAACATCAAAATTAATTTTAGACAAATATCGTGGAGGAGTTTTCTACTCAGAAAAATGAGAGGAATCCGAATTTCGATGGCACGGTATCGATTAATTTCCCTCCATAAAAATCGCCCCACCCTAATATACATATCTATCTAGTTATGTATCTGCTGCAAAGTATAGAAAGCGTAGATAGCACTTCAAGCTCCATATAAGCTTTTATGCATACAAACACAGCGCCAAATGCACACACGTATGTATGTACATACATAAGTATGTATGTGCTTTAGAGAAAGTTTGTATGCTGTGAGCTACAATATTTGCAACCTTTAGAGCTTTAAAATTTTTAGAAAATTTTTACTACACTTTTTCTGCAAAATTACATACATATTTTTGGCTGTTATGCAAGCAAAAGTTTGATGATTGGTTGTCTGCGAATTGGGCAAGTGTTTATAAATGGATGTGTGTATGTAGATTTACGAGTACATAAAATGCATCTAATTTATCAAACTTGAGGAAAAGTTTTTAATAATATTAAAAAGAACAATAATAGTTTGTTTCAACTTTCCTTAAAATACATTTCAACGCTGTGTTATATGTTTTTTGTTGTTTTTTTCTGCCATTCACTAAGTACGAGTAAATTATTCTGCCATTTCATTTGCTAAATAATAGTTTACTCTTAGATTGTTTCTAAAATTTCATCGTAGGTTTCTATAAACAGTCTCTTTTCCAAAAAATATAATTAGTCTATTCTCGTTCTCCATGATTTTTTTAGATATGTATACCTAATCCGAAGTCGTCCCATTACAAACATTTATAATAACTTCAGTACTATTTTCTGGAATATTTGGGCATATTTTATGAAGAATTTCATCAACAAATTAAACAAATTCAATAATTTTCTAGTACTACAGGACTAGAGGCAAAAAATAATCTATAGTATACGACGAGGAAGATATCGAAAAAGTCCTGCTGATGAGGTAAAAAATATGTAAATGCTTTAGAGACATTACTTGTGGAAGCAGATACTTTATTGCCATCAACGAAAATCGCAATTGATCGCAAGGGTGGCCACGCAATGGCCCAATACATATTTATGGGCTCTCTATGACTCCGTTTGACCCCCAACAATAAACGAATCGAGTGCTAGCGCCGCTTCCTTGTCTTCATTGCTATTTCAGTCTATTTATTTGGAAACCAGCATTAACACCAAAAATAATGTCAGCATGGAAATCCAATGAAGAATTACTCTTGCCATTAAATGCTACTTTGGACAAAGTAGGCAACTGAAAAATAAAGTCCTCTCTCGATGAACAAAAATCACACTCTACAGGACGGTCCTTGTAGCAGTCCTTGTTGTTGTTGTTTTTGTAGCCACCAAGAAACTCCCCGAAGGTTTTGGGGAGTGTAGAGGATGTGACAGTCCTTTTCCGGATAAATCCGGTACGCTCGGGTACTAATCCCTTCTGACACTAGCCCGACTGTCGTGCGAATGATTTTTTTTTTGGCCATAATCAACCTTCTAGGCCGGTGGATTTTGGTCGCCTCTTACGATAGGCATTGCTTACCTCGCGTATATTCTAAGCCTATTAACCCGCTGGGGATTCGTTCCAGTCCTCATGTACGGCGCAGAAGCATGGACGATGTGAAAATTAGATGAAATGGCCCTTGGAGTATTAGAGAGAAAAGTTCCTCGGAAGATTTATGGACCTTTGCGCGTTAGCTAGGGCGAGTATCGAAAGAGATTTAATGATGAGCTACAGTACGTACTTTATGCAGGCATCGACATTGTTCAGCGAATAAAGGCCCAGCGGCTACGTTGGGCAAGTCATGTCGTGACGTGCCAATTAAGGAAGGAAGGAAGGAACCTTTTTACTCGTATTACATCTTGTCATTCCGGCAACGAAGTCTATCACGTGGTCGTGTGTAATAACTGTCTTAGTCAAATTGCTTGGCCACCCTTGGAATTTTTTTTTGTATATATTAAGACATTCCAATATATCAAAACTAATGTCAACACTCATTCCGATATTTTTGGTAGAAAGACCCTGCTGCTGATCTTTCTTCTGGGCAAATTTATTGTACTTCGGGTGTTCGCATAAAAGAACTGGCAAAAACTTGCTTAGTTTTGTATTCCGTTAGTAGCGAAATGTGATTATATTAATTTTATTAAAAAATAGTCAACAAAGTTCCCTTGAGATTGTGCCATTTATCACTCATTTATGCAGATCCTTCCATGCATGCATGCGTGTCGTTAGTCATAAGTGCTGTCATTGTTGATTTGACTCCAAAGCGATACTTTTTTGTGTGTTTTAACGAAGCTCTAACACTAGTTGGTTTTTCTATTAGGCGACTGTGAAAATAACGCTCAACTTGCTAGAAATTAATTGCAAGCACCACATTAGAGGGCTTTGGGTTGATTCGAATTTTTGCTATTCACCGGCAGAGTTCGGTTGTGTTGCGGTAGTTACCGGTAGAGTTCGGTTGGTGTAGCCTCTGTATAAAAGAATACGATTGCCTGATATTTATGATATTGGTTGTGGTTTCTGCTACAAGAGCATATGTCCCAAAAATTCTATGTTTCTATTCTTTTCCAAAGCAACACTGCTGTTGCAGGTTGGCAAACAGCTAAGCGCTTTCAATTCGACGCGCTTAATACAGCCAGATGGCTTGGATTTTGTTGTTGCTTTCCATGTTATTCGCTAGTCTGGCTTGTGTTTTTTTCGAACTGGCGTGTAAAATAATGTGGCTACTGACTCGCTTCAATACCCCATCATGCTCATTTCAAGCCATTGGCAGTATCCTATTCCTGTACAGAGCTGACGTACTGTTTACTCATCTAACTTTGTTCTTGAGCATGTCAACGCGCGCCTTTCGTTACGAGACGCCCTAGAGTGGGAATGTCAGCAAGCGCGGGTGTTGTATTGAAGGACCAAGAGACGTTCAGATACTCATGTATGTATGTACATATATGTCTGTCTATATGTAGATACTTGGCGTTTCGTGCTGAATTGCACTGAGTTGAGCTGAGCTGAGCAATGTCGTGCTTCTCCAGCTTTGTTTATTCGCTCATTCGCTGTTTGTCTATTTGAACTTTCTCCTGTTTCGTTTACATTTGCAAATAAGTACATGTATATGTATGTATGTATGTACGAGTATTCCTGTTGACTGACTGCTATCAACCAAAAAAAAAAACAACCCATCAAGTGATGACTGTCTGACTGACTGACTGGTTGCCATCAGCCAGCCAACACCCGCTACAAATCCAACCACTACAATGGCTGCAGCTGTTCTTTTTTCAACGCCAACATTACGGAGCGAAAGTCACATAGTGCTTCCTCTTCTTCTTATTCCTATTCCTCATCTTCTTCTTTACCGCCTTTGACTTCATTTTTGGCATGTCAATTGACGTTGAATTCGGTATTAGCGTTGCATATTGGGCTAAAGCACGTAATTAGTGGTGATGGGAATGGGAAAATTCGGTACCAAATAAAGTTTATGTCGAACGTTCGAAAGTTACCAAGTTTGTTGGCTTTTTCGGTACCCTATGTCCCACTGTGCCTTTATGAACGGCAAAAGCCATTTCACTTCGATTTACATTACTTTATTGACGGGCTTTACTTTCCAGATTTTGTAACTAAAGCACGTAAGCGGACCAACATGCATGGGCTGTTGAATTTGGGCAAGCGAACGAGGTAACGTCTGCTACAACAACAACAACGCTTAGTCGCTTGCATTCATTGATATTTGACGGTGAGTCCGTCACGCGCTAAAATTTTCGCAAACCTGCCTTCGCGTGTCGTCGCTTCGCTCTTGATCTGCAACACGAGTACGAGTAGATATCTATACAACAATTTTCTCACTTCGGGTGAAAACAGAAACGGTACGTAACGACACGACATTGCGACAACGACAGTACCTTGACGTAAAAATGTCGGTGCGAAGCCAGCGACTGAAATATAATAAATGCGGCAACGACCGCCCCTACAGAAGGCTCGTTGCTGCCACATTGCAGTTTTTCATTCACAGCTAAAAAGTTTTTGGTTCAGGTCGTAATTTTTTAATGTAAAATAATAAATTAAATAGTTAAATTTATTAATTGAATGCCTTAAACTGTTATTATATTTGGTTCTGTATAAATACTTCTGCTTTTTTTGTAAAGTTTCTTTAGATTTATTGAGTTGTCAAAATTTTCATATTTTGTAATGCAGTGGCAACTCATCGTCCGCTCGTCGTCGTCTCCAAAATTAGAAATCGGCCTAAGTTGACGACAACGTAATTTTGTCGGTGGACGACGTCGTGCCGCGTCGTCTTTATTATAATTGCTATCATAAGAATGCATGGGTTATGATTTTGACAGGCTGTCGTTGTCGCAATGTCGTGTGGTTACGTTCCGATTCGGTTTTCACCCTTCTCCTGCAATCTTTGCGACGCGATTGTTGTTGCTGTAGCAGCAACTTGTTTCTTGTTGTTTTCTGTAACACTCATTACTGAAGCGCGAAGAGCGTTATGTTTTTTTGTTGCCTTTTTTGGCTCAGCGCTATACTAGCTGGAAAATTGTGAAGTGGATCGAACAAATACGTTTGCAGTTAGCGCATATGCAATTATTTGATTAAACTGTAAAGAGCACATACATACAAAATCAGGCTAGCCTGTATTACATAAATACATATATGTACATATTAATACATTCGACTTGCCATAAGGAAGTAAAATTATGCACATACCTACACATCCATGTTACAAAAATCTATATAATATGTACATATGTATACAACTGTATGTTTATTTTACATACTTGTGTACATGCAAATTGGTAGAAACACAACTTTTATGGAAGAATATTGGCTTGCAAGGCACCCTGCAGCTAATATAAGGGGCAGTACCGTAAAATGACTGGTCTAGAATTGGAGAGTTCACATGTACTTCCGAACTGGTTCCAAATAGATGCAGGGCGGGACAGTTTATTATTGTGACTTCGTGAAAAAATTATGTTTGCAGCGAAGTATTACTTTAAAGTTCAGCAACAACAAATGTACTTTACAATAATGTCCCTGTTTGCTGTCTTTTGCTGGGTAGGTAGTATTAAATGGAACTTGGTTAAGAGGAGGTACATATGTATGTATAATGAAATTTTACTTGGCATTTGTAGGTGAATGGGTACAGCTCCACCTTTTGTATGGTTAAGTTTCAAAAACTTGGTATTTTATATTATAATTTTCATTTATTTTCAGCATGTTAAGAGTTCTGCCGGCTGAGGATTATTTTTGTAAAGCGCGGTCAAAGACCGACCATTTTTGAGCTAGCCTTGAAGTGCTTCCTTTTGAACTACATATGTATCTCCGAACTATTGATTTTTGAACTATCCCAGGACTGTCGATATAGGAACTAGTTTCTGTTCAAAAGTTCTGCAGGGGGGAGATAATTGCCACTTGTAGGTCATGACCGTATTTGAAAAAAAAAAAATTGAAAGCATTACTTTGGGATAGAACGAGAATCAGCAATAGCTATTTTTGAACTAGTTCTTCACTAGTCTGTAACTAGCGCAAATTGCTGCAGGGCTTCTAGCACTTACTACAAGTTGACTTTGAGGCTTTGTTACGCTACAGAAATGTTCATGCCGACAGACAGACGTTCAATATAAATGCTCTTTCACACTTACCCAATATGCAATTTTTTATTTTTTATTTGAGAATTAATTCTATTCTCAAGCCTCAAACGTTAGTTCTCAAATGCATCTCAAATAATCATTGATAGCATTCTCAAAATAAACGGCTCCTTAGCATGTGATTTCGGGCTGATCCTCAATTTTGGAATTTAATTTTTTCAAACCCAGCAAATATGTGCGAATGAAATGGAATGGAATGTCAAGGCCTATTTCAAGATTAAGAAGATAATTTTGAAGCTTTTTAATTGAGGTTTATTGGGTATCATGTTATGAGTTTGTGTGTATATGCACACATATGTACATTAAGCCGTATCACGTTATATGGACAAAAAAAAAGTTTAGTGTGTGTCAGTTTTATTTGAACACTTATGTATGTCGAAAAAATATTTTTGGTGTAAACAAATTTTTTTAGGCCCGCGTTAAAAACAGCTAAATCGCGTTTTTTGTAATAACTTCGTTATTTGATGTCGGATCTCTATCATCTTAATGTCGCTGAAAAGGTCTCGCCCAGCACTATATTTGGCCCATATAAAGTTTCGACCTCAAAGGTTGTTCTGATTTTTACCTTTAAAAATTTTGAAGTTACTATCCCTAGATTTTTTCTTTTTAACCACTAATACAAAGCTATCAAAAGACCATGAGGAATCCCCCAAAAAAAATCTAGCCTTTATTCACAAACAAAAAAGTTATAACATTGTAAAATGAAACACTTGTTTTTTTTATAAAAAATTACACAGTAGGGAGGCAAAAATACCACAGAGAAACGGCGAAACACGTCAGCTTAATTTTTGGCTCCAGATTACGATCGCGTTTTTAGAAAATCCGGATTAGCTCCCATTTATCGTCATTTTCGGTCTCGGTTATCATAGGCAAGAAGATGTTTTCGGGATTTAAGTAAAATGCGTTGTTTTCAATTGTAGGCTGAATAATTAACTGCATTTCTAGGGGCACACGACGCAGCCAGCGCAAGTATTGATACATTTAGACTTCCGTTGTCTCTTTAGGCGCGTATAATTTTACAACGAACTCTAGAAGTTTTCTAAATAACTTGGATGATTTTACGATATGCACGGATGCAGAAATCGTGAAGCCGTTGTAAACCAGCGCGCCGTGCTTAGAGGTCCCTTGAATACTTGCCAAATTTTCACTACAGCCATTATCATTCAATATAAATAACGTTGATCAGCACGAATAGTCCAATCATCAATAATTTATTGCACATTATGTGTTAAGTATTGGTATCTGTTCCATCGCTGTTACATCGGGGACTTAGAATACTTTTTAATCAAAAACTCATACTATATGGCGTTACTGCCTCATATAAATAAGAACTTGGGATAATTTTTCAAAAAACACAGGTTACCTGATTTTAAAGCGGTATAACTTTTTTTTTTGTGAATAAAGGCTACAACTTTTTTAGCGGTATCCTCATGGTTTTTTGAGAGCTTTGTATTAGTGATAAAAATAAAAGAAATCTAAGGATAGTAACTCCAAAATTTTTAAAGGTAAAACTCAGAACAACCCTTGAGGTCGAAACTTTATATGGGCCAAATATAGTGCTGGGCGAGACCTTTTCAGCGACATTAAGATGATAGAGATCCGACATCAAATAAGGAAGTTATTACAAAAAACGCGATTTAGCTGTTTTTAACGCGGGCCTAAAAAAAATTTGTACACCAAAAATATTTTTTCGACATAAGTGTTCAAATAAAACTGACACACGCAAACTTTATTTTCGTGATACGGCTTAATGTACATATGTATCTCAGTAAGAAATAACATCGAGCCTCCCATCACTCAAAATAGCGCTTCAGTTTCCAAATCGTTTTCGAATTGTTAACCAAGTCCAAGCTTTATTAGATGAGAATATTTTTAAAACTTTCTTCAAATAAAACACTTTAAAGCGATCGTTATGGAAAAAGTTCATCCACTGGAAGTTAAGCCGGGAACGTACGATTACAATTGTTCACTTTATTATGAGTGTGTTTGCCTTAAACTCTAGGTACTGAAACCACTGAGCATAACCTTGATGCAGATATTGACTACACAGCAAACTTGATAATGCTTATGATGAGGCCGACTAGTGAACAAAGCGTTATGATGCTGATACTCGTACAGATGCTGGGTTATAGATACCAGTTGGTAATGTGGAAAACAGTTATATACCGTAGATTTTCCTGTGGGGTAGTATTTGGCAAACATTGCCCGTTGTTATGTACATTTGCTATAGTCAAACAATCGCACTTAATGCAAAAGGAAAACAAATTAAAATCAAACTTTGGCAGCACTTACATTTACGTTTACGTTAACGTTTGCGTCGACAACAGGCAATAATTATACGATGAATAAAGGACGCAATCGTTTCACACTTACATTCTACTTTGTAAAAATTATTTTATTTTGCAAATACATATATGTATGTACATAATAAGTGCATAAATAGCATAGACGGGCACTTTTAAGTACCAGTAGTAATTCATTATTTTTACCCTTTTTACTGCTTACTTAAAATTTTTTTAAATTTTTGCTTCCCAACGTTTTACCGAGCATTGTGGTAAAAATATAGTTTTTATTTTTATATCCTTAATTTATACATACCTGGGTACTTACCTTGGTATATTTGAGAAAAAATTGAGAATGGGTACGTTTAATTGTGAATTTCAAAATGCCCTGGAATTAGAAATGCGTATAAACGTTTTTTCAACGTTCGAGATTTTTTTCTATTATGTTTATTGGGCATCATACCTCATATGCTCGTTAGCGCATGCGCTTGTGCTCATCAATGTGCGTGTGTGTGTATGCCAATTCTTAGACTACTGTATCCTCGCTACTTCAGTAGTCTTACAGTAAACAGTAAATAATACTGAAATACTGTAAACTTTTTACAGTAGTAAGTAAAGACTACTTATTACTGTAAAATTTTTACAGTAATAAGTAACGCGGTACTTAATACTGTAAAAAAATTTAAGTAATAAGTAAAGCGATACTTAATACTGTAAAAAATTTTAAGTAATAAGTAGCGCGTTACTTATTACTGTAAAAAATTTTAAGTAAGCAATATTCTTTTACTGCTTACTGTTTGCTTTACTGAATTACAATTTTACTTCAGTATGCCCATCTATGATAAATAGGTATATAAATAGCGCTGTTTGTGTAAATTGTAATACAAACAACTCGACCTAATGGAACAAGAATGGTCCCGAAATAAAATTTTTAGGTATCGGTAACCCTTGATCAAAGGCACTGGCAATTCAGTACCAATTAATGCCTAAGAAATGTTGGTGTTTTTGTCAGCGTTGCCGTTGAAAAATTTTCGTGTTGGCTTTGATTTAATTTGTGGCTAAAAATGGCTAAAAAATTTGGTTCATGGCTAAAAAATTTTGTTTCAAATTAACATGTTTTAAATTTATTTTTAAAATTCAGGCACAAAACTATTGCAAACAATATAAGGAAAAAATCATAAATTTGTGTAAAAATAAAATATTCATACATACATACATAGTATCTACTCTGAAAAAAATACCCGTAGTTAAACCAACAACTTTCGGCTGTTGAATCTCCGTCTTTGATTCAACAGCAAAAGTATTTGTTTTTACAGCAAAGTTTTTGATCCAACAATTTATTCAAAAACGGGCGTTGTTGATTAAAAAACTTGCTTGCCTTTAAAAAAATTTTTGTGAGAAAATATTTTTTTGTGAGAAAACCAACAAAAAAAATAATGACGGAGAGAAGATGAAGAGAAAAATCCAAACAAAAGTTTATTTTTAGCAACAATTTTCTTCCCGTTGTTGATTTAAAGGCAAAAGTATTTGATCCAACAGTTTCCGTTGTAAACAAAACTAATGAGAACAAATTTTTTTAAACTTTACTTTTACAATGATTCAAATAATTCATGGATTCCTTTTTAGGAAATGGTAGCATAAATAGGTTACTACAATTCAATATAATGTTGAATGTTCCACTATGTGATGATTGGATAGAATTTCAGGTTGATGTCATGGTTCGAATCCGGAGGAGAATATAAAATAAAGAAGAAAAATCAGAATAAGAAATAAAGATAGCAACCAGTGAATAATAAGAAGGAGAGAAGAATATGAGAACAAGCGGAGGCTACATATTTACAGTTGGGACCCGGGCGGAGAGAAGATGAAGAGTAAAATGCAAAAAAAAATTATTTTTAGGTGAAAATTTTTTCCAACAATCTCCATTATTGACTTAAATCAACAACGCTCGCACCTTTGAAACAACAACGGAGCGTTGTTGGGCACATTTAAACTGCGGAAAGTAGTTGATTTAACAGTGAAAGTCTTTAGATTTACAAGGTTTTTTTTTCAGAGTACTTAACTATATCTAAAACAATTAGATATCACATTCAATATCTATCATTATGTCGTCATCACTAATTGACTCTTTCTCTTCATAAATTAATTCTTTCATCATTAATTTAATGAGATCTTCTGTTATTTCAAATTCATTGCAACATTGTTTTGCATTCTTTAAGCCATTTCTTATAGTTAAAATTCAACATTGTAAGATTCATTTTGTTTCGATTTTTGGTTTTGACAATATTCATTACGGAAAAGGTTCTTTCCTCTTCGGCGTTGCTAAGTTGTAGAAGTAGCAAACAATATACAAAGTCAGTTAGATCCTTATACGGACTTTCATCGACCGCCTACTATTCCACTAGCGAGTATCAACAGGCATTTATCGATAGTTGCGTTACTTGTTTTGTTTTTTAACACTTAAGGCCATTGGCAACTTATAATCTGGATTGAGAGGAAGTGTATATGTGTCAGTGTCGGGTGATTGACGCAAATATCAACAATTTTTGATTTTCGTCGCCACGAGCCGACAGCGAGCCGACAAGTACGTGTAGTACGACGGCTGCCGGTTGCACTAACACACACAAAAACAATCAAATTTGACTAACTCATTCAAAAAAACACTCAAACTGGACAATCCAGATTGTAAGTTGCCAAGGGCCTTTAAATCGATTTGTGATAATCGCTCAATTGAATTAGCGTTACCACATCTTTCCTATGTGCAAAATTATGGTTCATTACAAGCGGAGGCTAAAAATGTGGCTAGTGGCAAAACCCAAATTTTGGTGGGTAAAAAAACACGGCGTTGGCTAAATCTAGCCACCAAATGGCTAAAACGGCAACGCTGGTTCTTGTTTTGATTGGAAAATGCAACAGAAATAAATGATATTCTTTACTAAATCGAAACTGTGCAGTTCAAATTATGAATACTAAGCGGCAGAATGTACGAGTATTTACATACAATATTCTTGGTTATATTTTTGTTACAATTTAATTGAGGGAAACCCAGAGGCGGATTATCCCTAAGGCAAACTAGGCACTTGCCAAGCGCGCGTAGTTACAAGGGGCGCTCAGAATTTTTAAACAAATAAAGAAAATAACATATCGACGATTAAGAATTAAAGCTGATCTATAATAGATCGATAATAGATAAATCGATTATATTGCACAAGCATCGATATATTGTGCAATATTGCGCGTTTGTTGCGTCGTCAGGCTTGCCAGTATGGGCGATTTGTCGCCAAATTGGCGATTTTTTACAAACTTTGGCGACCAATTTATGAAAATTGGCGATGGCGACTTTTTGGCGATTATCAAAATATTAGATTATATTAATAAAAAAGCAATTACTTATTCAAGCCTTTTTCTCAAATTTTGAAAGTTTCTTCATACAAATGTTTGTCAAATTACAAAAAATTTGAGAAACCGCAATTGCTTTTTGTGTATTAATACGACACATTATCTCCACTTAGCCAATAAATCTTACGATATGTAGAGATCTATTGAGAAAATAAATATATACTACATACTCTGGCAACCATTTTCTGCACACTTGAGTGCAAACCAAAATTTTGGTCTGCACACTCGCCTATCTAAAGCTCACAGCAGATGAATCTGCTGAAGATATAACTACTTCATTATCGGGTCGGGAAACATTCCGAGTGACAGTATATCTAGTAATTATAGACCGAATTGTCGTTGAACTTGAAAAGAGACGAAAAGCGTACAATAATTTTTGCAATAAATTTTAATTTTTATGCAATTTGACGAATTTAAACACCGAAGAAGTTCAAAATAGAGCAAGTTCGTTGGTAACAATGTATTCCAATGATTTAGAAAAATGCTTTGTTGACGAATGTATCCATCTACGTTCTTATTTAACAACGATAGCTCGAGACGGAGAACTGCCCCGAACAACGAACGCGGTATTACAGGTTCTGAGAAATAAAGAGCTTGACACAATTTATCCCAACATTGACATAGCATTAAGAATGTGCGTACCGACGGCAGTCAGTAATTGCAGTGGGGAGCGCAGTTTTTCCTGCCTGAAAAACTATCTTCGCTCAACCATGACAGATAAGAGATTAAATCCGTTAGCAATACTAAATATTGAATCTGTCTTATTGCTGTCATTAAACTACGACGATGTTATCGACAATTTCGCGAAACAAAAATGTAGATGCAGAGATTTTTAATTTTTTAAATTTTGTTTGCTCTGTTACTACTTACTTATATTTTTTCAATAAATAATTCAAAACTTATATTGTTAATTTATTAAATACTAGCTGTTGCCCGCGACTTCGTATGCGTATAATTTCTCTTCTATTTTTCAACTCTGTTGGTAAATATTAAGTACCAACAAAAAAGACTGGATTTCAACTCTAAGATGATGCCTGCTTTTAACCAGCTCTTCGCGTCCGTGTTTGAACAGCTCGGCAGGTAGTCCGTCTTTTCCAGGAGCTTTATTGTTTTGGACCCGGGGTATAGCTGTCCTCACTTCATCATAGTCGGGTGGTGGAATGTTTTTTCCATCGTCAGGGATTGTGGTATCGGGTTCGACGACTCCCTCGCAATTTATCAATGAGGAGAATTTATCGCTCCATAACATAAGTACACTCTGTACGTCGGTTACCAGGTAGCCATTATTTTATTTCTTATAACAAAATAGCCATATTAAGCATTTTGAGATTAAGAAGGTTCACATTTTATGAAATATCTCTGAAGCCAGTTTAGGTATTGAAATTAATCAAATGGTTTATGGCAGCATTCATAAACACCTTTCGTTTGATACCCATATTGTACTAACACATTTTGGTACACATATTGGCCGATAACTCCGAAACCGGTCGAGATATCGAAACAAATAATACCTTAAACTTTAAGTTGAGCGTCTAGCAATCCAATAAAAAAAGTTTCGTTCATTTCCATTCAGCACTTTTTGAGTGATACGGCCACAGACATACGGACAGACAGACAAAAATTCTAAAAATGGTTGATTTGGATTCTACTGACTTAATAATGCTTCCCCCAATCATTTTTTTCTCGATATCTGCAATGTACAGACATCGACCTGTTACAATTCTATTATATGTAGAGATTAACAAATTATCTAAGCTTTTACATCATCTATATCTACATCTAAACTAATATTATAAAGAGGAAAGATTTTGATTGTTAGGGTGTAAAACAACTAGGTAGTTAAAATTTATAGTATTATGATGGCCATTTATGGTCGGTACAGGGGCGCCGAGAAAGTGGCCGCCTAGGGCGCTCTGGACCTTTAATCCGCCACTGGGGAAACCGCACTGAAACGCACAAATGTTGAAGTAGCTACCTACAACTAAAACAAATAGACCTTTATCATTACTGAAAATGCCAGACAAACTGTCATTAGCAAAAACGCAAGCTCGCCACACACTAGATGTGTACACACTTGCCAAATAATCGAAGGTGTCAAACGCAATTGTGCGCATCAATTGTAACAATCGGCGGGAAAAAAGGAAAATGAGTGTAGCCAAAAGCTTTTGTTTACTACTTAACCAACCAAAAATGGGCATATGGGTATTATGATGGAACAAAAAAATATAAAAAGAAATAATAATCAGCAAACAATAACATTGAATGTCCTTGCGGGTTGTCGTCGGCTACTCGATCAAGTGACAACACCGGCGACGCTTGAAAATTGCAAAATGAAAGCGAAACAAACTCAACGAACTAAAGTAGTAAAACATACAAAAATACATGTTTACTTACATGCCTTTGTATACTATGTGCAAATTCATACAAACATTTCACAAAGGGTGATGCTGAAATGGGCGGAAGCCAAAGCAATATGTGTTTGTTTGATAAAAATAATGTACAAACTAGCAAAATATTGTGGTTGCACAGCCGTGGTTTGGCGACATGCTGACAAACATAGGTACATATAAAGATACATTACTACCCGGACTGCATAGTAGAAAAATAATGTTAACTCAAAAGAATTCAAGAGCTGCTGACTGGGTGTGATCGAGTCGCAAGGATGATGGGTAGTGGGCTGAAAGTATGCACCTCAATCCACCTCAAGCGCCAGACGGAGGAGGGTGTGCAACTTTTATGATTTACACTGTATATAAATGTATGTATGTATGTACATATGTATATTTGTGTGTTTGTTTGTAGTATTACCTTTTAAGAGGTCACTTTTACCGCGTGCTGACGTTTTTCTGCGTACAAATATGTTTGTGGAAACCTTTGTCGTCGTTCAAGTGTCATTGAGATAAATTGTTTGTGTGCACTGATGACGAAAGTAATAAAAGCGTCAGTCAATCAAGAAAAAAGTATATGAAATGTTCATACTACCCAGCAAACACAGTCTCTAACGTTAGAAATTTTGTCGATATTACCTTAGATAACTAGTGTAATTCTCTATATATTCTAAAATCGATAACTAGGGTTGAAAACTACACTAGAATTCGATTAGCGAGTGATTAGAGAAGGAGCCAAATCTCACGCCTTTTATCAATTCTCAATATATTTCTGTGATATATTGAATATACATACATATATTGAAATTAGATACTAAAAAATGGTAAAGTTAATATTACCGTAGTACAATGTTTTCCATTAAAAAGTACAAGAAGTACCTTTAATTTAAATAATAAGACTGAATTTTGTTTAAATTTCAGTTCTTATAAATGTGGTAAACATATACATGTCAATATATATAATCATATGCAATTTAGGCACATATTGCGTTAATAAAATCTAAACAATGAAAAAATCATGTAAAAGGAGACAAAGCTTTGTTTTTCATTTCAATTGGAAGTATTTGCAAATTCTGATTAGAATCTCACTAGAGAACTACATTAGAATTCGATTCGATAATTATAATTTT
Organism: Urophora cardui; assembly: GCA_960531455.1. Classification (NCBI taxonomy): domain Eukaryota; kingdom Metazoa; phylum Arthropoda; class Insecta; order Diptera; family Tephritidae; genus Urophora; species Urophora cardui. The sequence continues at coordinate 25,967,799 of OY482672.1, read as the reverse complement.
CTCGATTTGAGAATTAGGTACCCTTTTGTTTGAGAACGCTATGATTCTCGATAGATTTTCGAGTCGTCCTCTAACGTTAGAGGTTTGAGAATGAGGCTAGTTCTCGAGTCATTCTCAAATCGAATACTAACCTCAGTGTTTATTGGGTAGTTATAGGTGCATGAATGGGCGTGTAATAAACAAAAAGAGTGGAGTGGGCAAGTGTGCGGAAATGCGAAAATTAAACGTATACAAATGCATAAAAACTACAACAAAGCAATATCGAAAAAAAAACACAACAAAGTGCCACTTCAGCCGAGCAACATTTTATAAAATATAAAAATATTTTCTTTTTTTGTTGTTGTTCTTGTTGCTGCTGTTTTTGCCAATTGACAAAAGCAGCGCTGGTGCTTTAGAAGTGCTTTTGTAAGCATGCATGTATGTATGTATGAAATTGTGTGTGTGCGACGAAGGGTTGTTGTTGGGAACGTGGCATGGTCCGCCGATTCAAAGAACCTGTAACTAAGGACTTTTTTATACCCGGTTGTGCTAGCACGCAGTCTCTATTAGGTGATTCACAAAGTGTAATAAAGTCATATGTCATATTATAATATTGTACGGAAATAGTTATAAAAGACTTTTCCGAAGCCCTGTGAAGAAGTAAACAAAAACAGATGATCAAATACGACGACCCAAAAACATATCGTGCAGAGTTTTATTTATTTAGTACACATATAGCATAGAATGCAACCACAAAATATTACGACTTATGACGATATGACGCAATATGACAGGTTGTGAATCTCCTATATATGGACATTCCAGCCAAAACAGGAAAACGACATAAAATTTAAAATGCTACTAATTATTCCTATTTATTCAGTTACCTGTAACTAAATGTGTATATTTTCCTAATCTGGTAACAGAAATATAGAAAAATATGTAAAAACGCAAAATTTTTCCATACAACTTTGACTTCACACCTAACTATTTTGCGGAAAAAGTTTGGTCATGTTTGCACTGCTATATTAGCTATATTTTCATTTGTAAAAAAAAAAATTGCGAGTCAGTCAAGTAAAGCGAGGAAAAATTTAAATAATTGCATAACAAAAAATTAAAAAAAGGTATGTGATTTTTGTGTATATCTTCATAAAATTAATTCATATGGGGTGTCCCAGGAGTCACACGAAAAGGCATAAAAATTGGTCTGGTAACTTCAGGTATGATCCTACGAAACCAGATATTTATGGAAGTAAGGATTAAGAGACTGTTCACCGTCTAAATACATTTTTTAAGTTAATAGGGTCATACTGTGGTTTCTAGACTATTTTCAAATGTGTCCCAGGAGTCACACGAGTCTGGACTCTAATGTATTATTCAGATGAATGCCGCACAGAGGAAAAGGAAACAGCGAGTTTTAAATAATTGTTTCGAGAGATGTTGAATTAGACTTGTTTTAAGTAATTATGTAATCAGAACTTTGAAGCAAATATAAATATTATTTTGCATTCACTTAATTTTTTTTTTTATTTAATTGGCTTGGTTTCAATTCTGCTGGGAGAAATTTATGAATAACTTGGTCAAAAAGGGCTAAAACAATAATAAAACTGATTTCAATAATCTAGTATATTACATATTTCGTACTTGTCCCAGGAGTCACAAGTTTAAATATTTGAAAATAGTTAATTGAATTTGAATATATAAAATATTTTTATAGAATATGGTACTATGCAGTGTGTTTTTTCGACCATATACAAATTGTAGGTGAAAGTTGAATAGTTGAAATAAAATTCGTATTCGTGCTCATAAAGGTGCAACAAAGGGATTTTTCGGTGTCCCAGGAGTCACACTCATTTACTGAGTAGTTACAAAGCTATTTGTTATTATTTAGCTAATCCTTTTAATGCATTTGTTGTATTGGATATTTATCGATGTCGATAAATATATTTCATAGCAATTTAAGTCCCGATGTCAGTTTTATAATTCAAAGCTGATTAAGCTCTGGAGTCAAATGTCCCAGGAGTCACGATGGAATGTCCCATATGTATATCGGCGCCTGAATAAAAGATCACCCTATTTCAGAAATTGATTCAAAAAAGCCCTGTTTCAGAAAAATATGTATGTAATTTTCCCTGAACTGGGATGTTTTCGAATAAAATTTTCAAATAGGGCGTTATTGCAAGAAATTCTGAAATAGGGCGTTTTTGAAATAAGTATTGAAATAGGGTGGTCTAATAATTTACTCAGTCGTCGTTATGTAATAGTGATAAATTACATGAAATTCTCTTTTTGTAATATGGGTATAGGTACATACATACATTACTTTCGAAACGTAATAAATTTATTACCTGGTTTTGCTTTTGTTCTTCTTGCTCTTTGCTGTTACAATTTGCTGTGTTTATTAGTGTGTTGCTTTTGCTGTTTTGATAAAGTGTATGTAAACAATGAAAATAATAATAAATTTTGTCATAATAACGAAAATGTGCCAGGGAAGTACTTTAATGAAGGACGACCAAGCGAATTGTGTTGAATGAGCCTCGAGTAACGACAATGGCCATTCTAATTATCGACGCCAATGGCATCGGCAAGACAAAAACAATAATACCTACTATTTTGCATTTATGTACATATATGTACAATTGTAAATGGAATCACCCTGCAAAAATTCCGAGTACCTACTCCATTTTCTCATCCATGGAGTGCTCACTATGGACCAACCGATTAATATAATAATACAATGGCGCTATTATAACTCTGACGAGTTTTATGGCCGAGCTTCTCTCCCAATTCGAGGTGTGCTCCTTTTTGTTTTTCCTACTAATTGGGTGGACCTACAGTTTTATGCCGGCTCCGAACGGCGAATGCATTTTTTGTGAGAAGCTTTTTCATGGCAGAAATACTCTCGGAGGGTATGCCGCCCACTGCCAAGAGGTGACCGCTGCTCTTAAAAAACCCAATAATTGGATTTTTACTAATTAGAAAAATTGTTTTTTTTTTGGTGTTTAGCTCGGACCGTGGTTTGAACCCGAGACCTCTGGCATAACAGGCGAGCACTCTACCCACTGCACCACAGCGGACCAACCGATTGCTTACTCTATAATCAGCCACATTTCATACAAAAAATATGGTCCAATTAACATTGTATGCCATTGCATTGAAATATACTCCAGTCCCGCATGACAATCAAATTAATCCAGGGATGTACTAAATTGTCATTAAATGTAATTCGGCCATCTTATACCATGTCTCCACATAACGTGTTTCGCTCTTTTTTTCTGCATTTTCTCTCTCAATCTTGTTTCGACACGGAAACCAGTGCCGAAACTCGCCAATTTCCATACAAACTTCTGAGAGCGAGTGAAGATTGAAACACTGTTTCATTCTGAATCATCTTGCCAACCTCGATGATATCGATGTCTTCTCTAATTTTGTATCGAAAATCTATCGAAATCTCACACAGGCCAAAACAAAAACGCAAAATATAAGCAAACATACAAACATTTAAGAAGAGCAAGAAAGAGAAATGTTAAACTGAATCACGATCAGCCACGTGGAGACGGGTTATTTAGCGAGATGTTTTGCTAGATGTTTTGTTGGTGAAACAAGTTATGTGGAGACGGGCTTTTAACGCGCCTATCTATGTATTTTCTTATTTCTCTGTATATACATAATAGCTGACCCGGCAGACGTTGTTCTGCTAAAATTTATTCCTATGAAGCCTAAAGAAAAGTCTTTAATTACTGTATTGCTAACCATTATCTTAGAGTCCATCTTAATGACTGCGAATAACAAAAAATTGTCTATTCTCTGAATAAAAGTTATAGTTATATTCGCCGCGACAAACCTACTTCCCCCGATCCCTATCTCTATCTCAATCCCTATCTCTATTTCGGTCTCAATCTTAATCTCAATCTCAATCTTTATCCCTATCACCATCCCTATCCCTATCCCTAACCCTATCCCTATCCCTATCCCTATCCCTATCCCTATCCTTATCCTTATTCCTATCTCTATCTCTATCTCTATCTCTATCTCTATTTCTATTTCTATTTCTATCTCTATCTCTATCTCTATCTCTATCTCTATCTCTATCTCTATCTCTATCTCTATCTCTATCTCTATTTCTATCTCTATCTCTATCTCTATCTCTATCTCTATCTCTATCTCTATCTCTATCTCTATCTCTATCTCTATCTCTATCTCTATCTCTATCTCCATCTCTATCTCTATCTCTATCTCTATCTCTATCTCTATCTCTATCTCTATCTCTATCTCTATCTCTATCTCTATCTCTATCTCTATCTCTATCTCTATCTCTATCTCTATCTCTATCTCTATCTCTATCTCTATCTCTATCTCTATCTCTATCTCTATCTCTATCCCTATCCCTATCCCTATCCCTATCCCTACCCTTTCCCTATCCCTATCCCTATCCCTATCCCTATCCCTATCCCTATCCCTATCCCTATCCCTATCCCTATCCCTATCCCTATCCCTATCCCTATCCCTATCCCTATCCCTATCCCTATCCCTATCCCTATCCCTATCCCTATCCCTATCCCTATCCCTATCCCTATCCCTATCCCTATCCCTATCCCTGTCCCTATCCCTATCCCTATCCCTATCCCTATCCCTATCCCTATCCCTATCCCTATCCCTATCCCTATCCCTATCCCTATCCCTATCCCTATCCCTATCCCCATCCCTATCCCTATCCCTATTCCTATCTTATCCCTATCCCCATCCCTATCCCCATCCCTATCCCTATCCCTATCACTATCCCTATCCCTATCCTTATCCTTATCCTTATCCCTATATCTATCCCTATCCCTATCCCTACCCCTATCCCTATAGCTACCTACCTTTACCTTACTGGGACCGTCCATCACCATCCGGGCTCACTACTTTAGCCATCTCTGGGAAACAGCCTTAGAAATCACAATGACAATAGCTGTATTTGGAAGCCTGCTCAACGCTTTTCATTTGCTACCAATATTGCTCGGAAACATTCAGGGGTTATCCGGGTCCACGCTTTGACCCAAATCTTGGAACCCGGTCTAGGCATCACTATTTAAAAAGCTATTTGTTGAAGTCCTCCTCAACAGCTTTCATTTGATATCAATATCGCTCAGAAACTTTCCAGGGTCACTCGGTCCCACGTTTTAACCCATATCTGGGAACCCGGCCTAGGTATCGCAATGAGAAAAACTTTATGTTGAAGGCCTGTTCAACACCTTTCATTTGATACCAATATTGCTCGAAGACTTGCTGGATCTATCTGGGTCTTCATTTAGGCCTGTATTCCGAGAAGCTTCTTTTTTTTCGAAATTCTATATACCCTATTATGTGCACTAACACCACATGAATCTACTGTGAATATTTCATAAAGAACGGATGGTTACTTTGGGAGTTTAAAGGACACATCCACAGATGCACACATACACACATACACACCGATTTTTCCAATTTTCGGACTTTTCCGGAGGGATTTTCCAAAATTTTCTTCCGTACGAACCTTCTCCTCGAGAATACGAACAACTGGCAACAAATTTTACAGAAATCGGCCCAGCCGTTCTCATCTGATGAGGTTAGTAACATTTTTTACACCATTTTTATATATATAGATGTATTTATATATGTGCTGCATAACATCACCATCCTAATTAAGGCTTGCATACATGCATATGTACATATGTACACTTACCGCCTGTCATTGCACGAAATCATCGCGCATCTTGTGTGGTCTCAATCTTAATTTCCTCCATCACTACAAATCACTTTCATTTGCCGCAAAAGTATTTGGCACATTGTCGTGTCCATTAAATCTTACTGCCGTCCCCACTTTACATGGACACTTAAATATATAGATATATACACATACATAGTACATACATACCCTCCAAAAAATCTACGCCTTATTTCAGGTTTATTCAGGAAGATATATATATCTTTATAAAGGCTTGCGAAATAATGCCTGAAATGTTTAAGCGAACAAAAGTTGTATGGGCAAAGACGTAAACTAAGGCTGTAAGCATTAACATCTCTCTCTAAGAGGAAAATTTATTACCGAGGCCTACCTGCCATGGGAATAAGGCTTACATAATTCCTGATAATTATGGAATGTGATAAGCCGCATACTTAACCAAGCACTTGCTTGCATGCCAGTAAAAAATACACTGAATATGTAGTTTTTCAAAGCGGCAATCTTTCTTTCCTTTGACGCTCGCCACAAATTGTGATTTCTTTGTCCATGTTTGCTCATAAAACTCAATTCCCTCTCACTCTATTTGAGATATAAGCACATGACGGAAAATTAAATATTAAAACGTTTGTAGCGGATCGAATGAGCAATGATAACAGCAAGCGGCGCTGCAAGCATATGCCTTTTAGCTGCCAGCGATTTCCGTAAATCGGCGTATTGCTTAGCGCCATTTTTGCAGGGTATATGTATCTATATAGAAAATGCTCAAAAAGCAATGGCGGTATTGTACCCAAGTATATTACAACACATTTAGGTACATACATATGTACAACTGTATTTACATAAATGAGCAATGCATGTACGTGAAGTTTTTTGTTGTTTTTTTACATTTTGTTTTGCTTTTTATTTAAGTGGTCGAAGCACATTTTCTAATTTAAAATTTCACAGGTGAAATTTACCACTTACATATGTGCATACATACATACCACATGGTTTTAAAATAGAAACAACAAAGCCAATAAAGTACAATAAATATGCAAACAAACCGCCGAAACGGCCGGCGGATGTTGAAGGTTTTTGTTGTTTTTGTTGTTTTTGTTTCTGTTGCTGTTGCTGTCGTCGTCTTTGCTCTTGCCCTACGTGGCCATTACGAACATTAACACTGCAATCTATGTAAATAGTTTTTCCATCTGAAACATTCATTACCTGCCTGCCACTTTTTTTGGGTTTCATCGTGGACGACGTTGAAGGATGCATACATATGTACATATGTAGGTGCTGCTACCCACCAAAATTTTAGCCTTATTTAAGTATTAAAACAGCAGATTTAAAGGCATACGCAATAAGGCCTGAAAACTATAAGAATAGCAAATTTGTATGGCGTAAGACTTATAGCCCAGTTAGTCGAGAACGTGTGGTCCGCTCGCTGACGCAAACGCCCGTATGCAATTTTTAGGATTTTTTGAGCCCGTAGCAATCAGCTGTTTTACTCACACATATTTACATATATATATAGTTTGTTTACATTTTGGCAGGGTTGCCGTTTAGTCATTTTTGAACAAACAAGATTTTTACTAATCTTCAAAGTGTTATGCGGATTACTCTTCAATACACAACTGTGCATTATTTGCCAAATGACAAGAAAATACTAATTTAATCGTTTTTAAAGTTGTCGTTGACGACTTTGTTTTTATTAATTTAGTTACTTTTTTACTGCTTAGTTGGTAATTAAAACACATTTTTCTTCTAATTTTGTTGCTGCCCAATATATTTCCATCACACCTTGGTGATAGTTATCAAGGGCTAAAACATAAAATAACAAAAAACACAGTCAGAACATAAAATTTACAATTGAAAATCCATAAAAAAAAATATATTGGGAAGCAACAAGATTCTCACAAAAATCTGTGTTTAATTAAGAAATCTGTACTGAGTTTCTGTAACTCATATCTTTTCTAGTTTAAATAGGTGGTGACAAAGTGTGGATCGTATTAGTGTGACATCACTTTAATTGATTTTGTTACAGAAACTCAGATTTGTTGTGGCAATTTATTACTTTTTAGTGTATAAAAATTGCAGAAGAAGACCACCAAGAGTTATCAATTAAGAAAATACCGCCACCATTGTGGATAAATACAATTTTTGCTTTAATTTTCAGTAATATCTTCATTTATTAGGAGTGTTCAATATCTCAAAATTTTTACATATTTTTACGAATAGTTACGAATTTATGTTCAATAACCCAAAAAATTCGCAAAAGAGAGCCAAATTGAGAGAGTAAGACCTCGAGAGAGTTGATAAACGCTGCAAGTAAAATTTTCACTTGCAACTACTAGCAGCTTTAAAAAAATAGAAGTGTCAAAAATATATGATCACAAAAATTTCAATTGGAAATATACAAACATTTTAAACGCAAATTTCTAATTGTGTACTAAATAAGTTAGCGCAAAAACGAATCTTGATGATGTTGTGGAATAGCCAAAGTAGAATTTTGTTTTCCTAATTCAGTTATTTCCATTCATTTCCAATTTCAAAAATTTCAATTACAACGTATCAGCTGTTTTCTTGCGAATGTTTAAGATTTTGTGTTCAATTACTTTGGTTGATAATTTTCTCTTTTTCTCGTTTTTGCTCTTAATTTGACATTGACGCTCTTTTTGCAAATACTTGTAAGAAAAGTTGCTGAACAAAGCTATTATCTTGTTATTAATTTATATATATATATTTACATTTTGTTTGGGATTTAAAAAAAAATTTATAAACCTTTTCTTTCCTTTCTTTTTAAAAATTAAAGTAATAATAATTGGTTAGTTTAAGTAGACATACTATTTTTTCCATGTGAACACATATATGTATATTCGATAACATTTTAAAATCTTGTTGAGTTAGTTGTATAATGCTGTCAAAATTACTGTTTAAATATTTAATAACTAAAAATGTTCAACTGGCAACCCTTCTACCTTGCAACCATGCGAGCGATCAGCTGACACATTTTTACGTAAAAAATCAAAATGATTTTGATTTCTGCGGTACGGGCTTCTGCGTCGTACGTCGTTGAATAATCGGTTACATACAAATCCCATTAAATAGGTTGGATCAGCTGACACGGTACACGGGTTTACGTTCTCGACTAACTGGGCTATTAAAATAAGGCTGATTTTCCTGTGTTGATGTCATCAGGTCAGAAGGAGTGCTCTCTCTCTCTCTCTCTCTCTGAGAGCAGACTTTATTCCAAAGGCTTATCAGCCATGCGAAATAAGGCCTCGATAAGTATTAGAAAGTTAGGAGCAGACAGAGTGAGTGCATAACAGAAGCAGCGCCGCCAGGGTACTCCTCTTTTAGTCCTGATTTGCCAACAATAAGAAAAATTTTCTTGCAGGGTAGTTGCCCACCTTAGTGTAGGTTCACACTATGCCATTTCAATTTTGAAATTTTATTTTATTAATAATATATATTTTAATAATAGATAGTATACATATGTAGCTGTGACTAATTGCTTGTGTTTTTTTTTCAAACTTTTTTTTTATTTTTTTTTTTTCATTTTTTATAATTGTTAAAATAACAAGGATATAAGTTGAAAAGCATAGAAAAATTAAATAAACAAGACAATATGTGACATAAGTAAATTTTTCTTGTAAGCAATTTGGAAAGAAGCACTAGCTAGCTTAGCGAATAACATGGAAAGCAACAAAAAAAACTAAACCTAAAAGAATGCTGCTATTGTGAAGAGCATTTTTAAAAATTCATAATTACACTCAAAAAAAAAATTTTTCTCGATCAAAGACATAATTTTCCTTATTTTGAACACGCGTCCCAATACAAAATTTTCTTTGTTTTGTGTAAATTTTCTCAAAAATGTGGAAAAAACATAAAAAAACATTCAAACAAATTCGTTGCCATAGGGATTTGTATGGGAATTTAATTTCTCAAAATTAAAGAAATCAAGTCTTCAAAACAAGGAAAGTTGGGAATGGAATGGCGCTTAAAGAATTTTTCATTATTTTAATGTATGAATTTTTTCAAAACAAGTATATGAAACCATGGTAACGCATGTAACAACAATATTTTATAAACCTTTTAACAAGTTTTAAGGAAAATTTACTCAAAACAAAGAAAGTAGTGTTCAAAATAGGTAAACAATTTCTTTGACCCCTCCATATATTTTTTTTCTCTCAGTGTAAATCGAACTTCGTTGGAGTTTGCCAATCTCTTATTTGATATTTACTTGACTAAAAAAAAATTCCCTATATTTTCTGATTCATCACTATTTCCTAGTAAAAAATCATAAACACCAAGCGACCAACAACACCCAGCCTTGTAAACAGAGCTTTAATGTCCTACTTATGTATGTCGATATCTACTACTCTGCTATATATTTATGTATGCATGTATTTCTACAATTTGCCTTCATGTGATTGTACTTATTTTATTTTACTTTTCCGGTAAGGTCTTAGCTACAACTCCATCCATCCCTCCATCGCTATACACCACGGCCAGCCATTTACCGTCATTCATCCGCCCATTTATGATGCCTCTTTTTTGCTGGCTAGCACCTCAACTCAAAACGCTTTGCATGTTCACCGCCGCTAATGTCAATATTATGCTTTCATTGCCGAACTCTCAAGACAAAACATAAACGAATGAAGATGGTGATGATGATGATGATTACCTGAGTTTTGTGTTGGGCACAAGTGTTGCTGGCACCAAAAAAAAAACAAGTCTGATAATATACTAGCCCGGCTATATCTATCAGCCACTTGTCAGTACAAAATACATCATAATACTCAATAAATACGAGGTGTGTGGTTTGCTGCGCTCAATGCGGTAGGTGGCAGAGACAGCGTTGGATTGGATTCAATTAGTTTGGATTGGGTCACAGCTTCAATTGAATTTGTGTTGTGTTTAGTTTGTCTTGTTATAGGTACGAGTATTTTGAATTAGGATGTTACCTTAGATTGACAATAGTGTGTTGCTGTTATTGTTGTTTTAATATTAGTAGAGTATTTTTACTTCGGTATAGTTTTTTTGATCATTATTCTATAGCATTCATTCACTTTCAGGTTATGATTTTTAAGTGCAAAATGCATTTTTGTTTAAAGATCAAAGTGCCGCGAAAGTAGGTAAAATTTTCTATCAATGTCTATTAAATAGTAGAGATGTATGTATGTATGTAATGAGCATTTACTCATACTTTTAAGTAGGTACATAACAGCCTTACTGTTTTTTTAAACGGTTTTATTTAGCTCACCCCGTTTGTTTTATTATTTATTCTTTATTCTTGGGTCAAATTTAGTAATTCAAATTTCACCCTCTTCCTGTCAACCGATTAATCTGAAATTTTGCACGCATGTATAACCCCGATGACAATGCAATATTATGAAAAAAAAATTCCGATAGGTGGCGCGTGGGTCGCTATATTTACAAAAATCGCATGTATGGTCCTATTTGGCTGAAATTAGGAACATGTATTACTACCTTGAAAAGAAATATTTTCTTTAAAAAAAATTCCGCTAGGTGGCGCGTGGGTCGCTATATTTACAAAAATCGCATTTATGGTCCGATTTGGCTGAAATTCGGAACATGTATTACTACCCTGAAAAGAAATATTTTCTTAAAAAAAAAAATTCCGCTAGGTGGCGCGTGGGTCGCTATATTTACAAACATCGCATTTATGGTCCGATTTGGCTGAAATTCGGAACATGTATTACTACCTTGAAAAGAAATATTTTCTTTAAAAAAAATTCCGCTAGGTGGCGCGTGGGTCGCTATATTTACAAAAATCGCATTTATGGTCCGATTTGGCTGAAATTCGGAACATGTATTACTACCTTGAAAAGAAATATTTTCTTTAAAAAAAATTCCGCTAGGTGGCGCGTGGGTCGCTATATTTACAAAAATCGCATTTATGGTCCGATTTGGCTGAAATTCGGAACATGTATTACTACCTTGAAAGGAAATATTTTCCTAAAAAAAACTTCCGATAGGTGGCGCGTGGGTCGCTATAGAGGCGTTGGACTGCAATAAACTAACGGGCAAGAAACCTTGCAATAATGAAGCACTAAATGAATTAAACAGAATGCGAAATAAAAACTAAAAACTAGAAAATAAAAATAGGTAAAAAAACTTTTTAAGTTAAACGGTTTTATGTTATACATACATTGCAATGTTTAAGATAAATGTACTAAAAACCAAAAAATAATAAAATAGATACAGTCGTGGGAATTATAAACATTTGCATAGACTAGACTAAAATAAAACCGGGGGGCACGTCAATTGTCTACAAATTATCGACTTAATGTGCGATAGAAGAATCGTTTAATTCGTCGTTAGGCAGTTGGCCCGCAGACGGTGAGGAAAATACTTACTATTTTCTTGCTCATGGAAATTCCAATAGTTATACACTCCATGTTAATAAAAGAGATGTTTCAACTAGTTTATCGTTGGACATTCACACGAGGAATCGTTTCACTGCTCGTAGTTTGTCTTTAATCGACAAAACATATGATAAAAGTACTACTCGCTCACCACTATGAAACCCTAAAACTCGCTTATAATCGAGCTTGCTAGCTTTTTTCCACATTCTAGCCCTACTTATCACACGTCCATCGTTGTCGGTTGAACAACTGCCTAATTATAGTGTAACATTACAAAACAAACATTTTAATCAACGATTGTAGACAATTGACGTGCCCCACGGTTTTATTTTAGTCTAGTCTATGCAAATGTTTATAATTCCCACGACTGTATCTATTTTATTATTTTTTGGTTTTTAGTACATTTATCTTAAACATTGCAATGTATGTATAACATAAAACCGTTTAACTTAAAAAGTTTTTTTACCTATTTTTATTATGAGCTCATTTTCATTAATTTTCTTATTTGTATAGCAAAAATATTTTAAGATTTCCGTTGTATATTTTGAATTTGTTTTTAGCAGGCGCGTCACGAAAGCGATACGATTTCGATATGCCTAAATCGATTGCTACAAACATTTCTAGATCCTAAATAACGAAGTTTCCTAGTATAAGTATTGATTAAATCATGAGATGTTTGGGGTTTCACTTCAAAAAAAGTAAAAAAAAAAAAAATACACATTAAATAGCTCGAAAACGTTTGAAAATCAAATCTGCCTTTTTGGATGTCATCCTCAACAAAGAATGCGAAAAAAACTTGTGATTCTACAGAAATAAAAAAACTTTCTTATCGGATGCATTTTTCATTGGTTATGATTAGGGCATGGAAATCTATGCAAATACATGTTTTTCTTATAGCGTTTTTGATTCTGAACCAAAATGCTGCATTATTACAAGGCAACATTATCAACATGCGCCCTGAGCCCTAAGAAAATGTTGCACTTTTCATGTGATGTATGAAACAAAAATAATGCAACCCCTTGGTCATATTAAGGGCAGAAAATGCTGCCCTGTGGTCGGGCAGAGGGCGACAAGCAACCCTGAAAAAATTTGTGGAATCTAATAACTTTTTGGTTGCTCTATGTGGAATAGAACAAACAAATTTGACAGCCCGATAAAAATGCAGAATAAGTGCGACATTTTTGCCAGAATCGAAAACGCCATTAGATTTAGGTAGAGCAAAATAAATAAACAATCTTTGCGAATCGTGAAATTGTCTTAAAAATGGCATTCAAATGTTTTTGCATATTTTCGTCATATATGCATGTTTTTACATATTTTGCGTTGTTTGCATTTTTTTATTACATATTTCGCATTATATTGCCTATTTTTGTAATTTGCTAGTTGACAGTTTTATACAAACGAAATTCATGCATAACAGCCATCTGACGACGAATAGAGTTTCGTGTGAACACGGCTATTATTAGTATTTTCGATACGGTGCATACCTGTCGACAAAGAGCCGTTTTCAAACATGCTCCTTTTACCTCTGTGGATGTAGAACGTTCGGTTTCTATGTATAAGAGCTTTTTTCGACCGAATCGGCAAAGTTTTCTTTTTGAGAATATGAAAAAATATTTCATTGTGTATGCTAATGAATCGTTAAATAAGGATTAACCTTTACAAATTATGAAATGTTCAAGACTGAATTTATGTACACATCTATAAAAACATACATACATAGCTTAGAGTGCAAATTTTGTAAGTCCTTTTTTCAAACATTGTAGGAGAGACAAAAAACAAAAAATTAACAAATTTCGAAATGAAAAAAAAAAAAAATTCTGTTCATGTAAATATTTTGAACTTTTTTTCTTCGCTTTTTGGACTTACACAATTTGCGTATCGCTGAATAACAACGATTAGAAATATGAGAAGTATCACAGACTTGTTTAGCGTGGTGCGTATTTGATTTTTCTAGCGTTCTACATAAAAATACAGTTTTTCATAAAAAGTGGACTTACACAGTTTGCACGTAAACGTACAACGTAAGAGCAAAATTGAATTAAAAAATGTTTGTACCTAATTTATTTAACTATTGTAACTTCAATAAACATGATTTATCTGAAGTTGAAAAAATTTGAATTAATGCATTTTTTGTATTTTTCATGCATATTTCTCAGTTTTTGATGCATTTTTTATGCGCATATTTTTTTATTTTTTAGTACATGAAATTCCATGCCCTAGTTATGATTATGAAACCCAGCCCACAATAGAGTTGTTTTTTTTTACTTAAAAGCAGGTTTTACAAAATTTTCCCTAAGGGAAATTATTCAAAATTTTTGCTAATCTGTTGAGTGTGACGACTTTTTGTCATGCATAAATTGTTTTTGAAAAAATTCCCATTGCGGGATATTTTTTTGATATTTTTAGTTTCAGCTCTTTTATTATTTTTAGACAAATGCACATTTTTTAGAACTTTTACTAATGTATTCTAACAAAAGAAAAACACATTTTCAAAAATATTACAATTATATCAGGTTTTACAAAATTTAATATAATTTTTGCTGAACAGTTGAGTGTGATTGCTTTTTTGGAGTTTTCCATGTAATAAAATGGTTTTTAAAAAAATTCCCTTAACGGGATATTTTTAGGAAATTTTCAATTTCAAGTTTATTTGATTAGTTTTATGTACATTTTTTAGAACTTTTACTTGTTTTAACAAATGAAAAACAAGTTTTAAAAAATTTCCTCCATAGAAAGTTTTTTTTGCAAAAGTAGAGTGGGTTCAGACGGTTACTGATTTCGGCTTTTTAGTTGATAGCCGGTTTTACAAAATTTCCCCTAAGGGAAATTTTTTAAAAGTAGCTAATTTTTGCTAAACTGTTGAGTCTGAAAGCTTTTTGTAGTCTTCCATACAAAAATTGTTTTTGAAGAAATTCCCATTACGGGATATTTTTGGAAACTTTTTAATTTAAACTTTTCTTAATAGTCTTAGGCAATTGGTAATGTTGTCGAACATAATTTAATAGAAAAAAGGTTTAAAAAAATTTCCCCAAAGGAAAGCTGCTTTTCAAATGTTGTGTATTTATACACGTTTTCGTCTTAAAGCTAATTAAAGCGTGTTAAAAATTCTAGAAAACTTTTAAAATCAAAGCAACATATTAAAGCATTCATTACCTACATATATTAAAGCTCAGTTAAAAGCTCAGGTAAAATGTGCGCCAACACCACAGCCATTCACTTGGCTTGTTTAACACTGATGCTACTATTGGCCAGTGGCTTGTTGGCTGAAACCATAGATGGGCATACTGAAGTAAAATTGTAATTCAGTAAAGCAAACAGTAAGCAGTAAAAGAATATTGCTTACTTAAAATTTTTTACAGTAATAAGTAACGCGTTACTTATTACTTAAAATTTTTTACAGTATTAAGTATCGCTTTACTTATTACTTAAAATTTTTTAAAGTATTAAGTACCGCGTTACTTATTACTGTAAAAATTTTACAGTAATAAGTAGTCTTTACTTACTACTGTAAAAAGTTTACAGTATTTCAGTATTATTTACTGTTTACTGTAAGACTACTGAAGTAGCGAGGATACAGTAGTCTAAGAATTGGCATACACACACACGCACATTGATGAGCACAAGCGCATGCGCTAACGAGCATATGAGGTATGATGCCCAATAAACATAATAGAAAAAAATCTCGAACGTTGAAAAAACGTTTATACGCATTTCTAATTCCAGGGCATTTTGAAATTCACAATTAAACGTACCTATTCTCAATTTTTTCTCAAATATACCAAGGTAAGTACCCAGGTATGTATAAATTAAGGATATAAAAATAAAAATTATATTTTTACCACAATGCTCGGTAAAACGTCGGGAAGCAAAAATTTACTTAAAAATCAATTGAAAAAATAAAATTGCTTTTCATCCAAATGTTATTTGAAGCAGTGGCAACAAATATCTTAATTGTATTCTAGGTTAAGATTTTATAAAAAAAAATTAAGTCAATTTTTGCTTCCTGACGTTTTACCGAGCATTGTGGTAAAAATATAGTTTTTATTTTCATATCCTTAATTTATACATACCTGGGTACTTACCTTGGTATATTTGAGAAAAAATTGAGAATAGGTACGTTTAATTGTGAATTTCAAAATGCCCTGGAATTAGAAATGCGTATAAACGTTTTTTCAACGTTCGAGATTTTTTTCTATTATGTTTATTGGGAATCATACCTCATATGCTCGTTAGCGCATGCGCTTGTGCTCATAAATGTGCGTGTGTGTGTATGCCAATTCTTAGACTACTGTATCCTCGCTACTTCAGTAGTCTTACAGTAAACAGTAAATAATACTGAAATACTGTAAACTTTTTACAGTAGTAAGTAAAGACTACTTATTACTGTAAAATTTTTACAGTAATAAGTAACGCGGTACTTAATACTGTAAAAAATTTTAAGTAATAAGTAACGCGTTACTTATTACTGTAAAAAATTTTAAGTAAGCAGTAAAAAGGGTAAAAATAATGAATTACTACTGGTACTTAAAAGTGCCCATCTATGGCTGAAACTATAAAACTAAGTAACTATGCAGGTACGTATGATTGTAATGAGCGCACACACCCGTTAACAAACACACACACTCAAATAACTAACAATCTAACGGCAACAGGCCCATTACCAAAGTTGCGTGTCGAAAGCATTAAAGTGTTTTAATGAATGCATGCTTGCATACATTAAGTAGATACATATGTATGTACATATGTATGTAGGTAGATACAAAAAGCATTCAACGGTGACGGCGATGGCGATGATGACAACGTGTAGCTGTTAGATGGTCTGTCTGTCTGTCCGCCTTGAGTAAATTTTCCTAATGAGTAAAACGTACAACGTACAAAGTTGGTAGTATGTACTTCAGCCTCGATTTCGTTTCGCTTTCCGTTAGTCGAATGCGAAGCGCCAGTTTTGGTCCAATGCAATTCAGTCATTTGTGAGTCTGACAATTTACATGAGACGCATACATATACACATGCATAGAGATAGATGTACCTATTCACATATGAACATGAAACGTCCTCGCCTAGTTGCAGTCGGTGAAAGATGTTGTCTCCAACACGTAGTCCAGCATGCCGCTGGATTTGTAGGTATAATTGGATGCATACAAAATGCATACTTTTCAAAGAGAAGCATAACGCAAAATTATTACTTTTGTAATTATGTGAAATCCGAAATATTCAATCCCCATTTCCTGAATTTCATAAAGGAATTAAATTCCTCTTAATTTGGAAAGCAGTTGGCGAAAGCAGTCTGCGTCAATAATAGCCCAACTGTGGTGTTCAGAGGAAGGTAGGCATTTGTCGTCCTGTCTGTTTTATGAAGACATAAGGTCTTAGTCGCCCTGCTAAGAAGTACCTAATACCTGGCCGGTGGTTCTGTAGGAGTGACTTCGTGAGTTCGTAGGTTAGGTTTAGCGTGTTAAAGTCTCACACTTCGACTTTCAATGATTCTTCCTACTAAAAAACCAACATATTTTTGGCCATATTCGGTAAAACTAAAAACTTTGTGTTATGCCTCTTTTGTAGATAGTAGATGTACATACATACATATGTACATATGTAAGTATGTAGGTATATGCGTACAAATGGGCGTTTGTACTTTCAAATGAATTTACAAAGTGCTTTGCGCGAATGTATGTAGAAATGTATGTATTTGCCTGCACGCTCGCTCGTTCGTTTGTTGTTGTTTCTGTGTATCTTTGTAAATTAATAATTGAAAAACTTTCTACCAATTAAAAATGTTGCAGCACCGCACTGAAAGTACCTATATAGATACATGCATATGTACATACATACATAATGTTAAAGTGCCATCATCAGCATCATCACTCATTTTTTGAAGCATATTGAAGTGAGCGATGTGCATATCCGCCTATGATAAACAATTTAAAAAACCTTTTAGGAAATATATAAATACGTAATTGGTATGTACATAAGTACATACATATTTATAGAGATATGTAGGTATGTACATAATACCTATATGTTTATATAGACACATATTTCACAAATTAAAAGAAAATAAAATATGATGTATTGTGGAAAAACAAGCAACCAAAAAGTATTGAAAATAAAATAATTTAAATTAAGTTAAAGTTATTTAATTTTTTTTAACAAAATAAATGAGCTTGTTAGGCATGAATGTCGAATATGAGTCACCATTCGAAGAACACTTACTCCTCTATGTGCAAAACCAACGTTGGAGCAATTTTCAGTTTTGATACGAGTAGGTACCTCATTTCATTAGTCGTTAAGTCAATAATAATACACTCACGGATTTTAGACCGATTTTCTTTCCCTTTCTAATTTATTTTTTTTTTTACCATAAACCCCTCATAGAATGTACTTTTCAAAGACAATTCCGAAAAAAAAAACATTTTTTGAGCACACTAGATGTCGCTCAATAAAATGTGTCTTATTTCGGATTCTACTAAATTAATTAAAGTACCTAGGCAGGTAGGTACTTATGTACATTAGATGCGTTTTTTTTCGGCAAAGTTTCTCAGATCTTCCCTCCGGCCACAGAATATGAAAATAGGATGTTGTAGGGTAACTAAGCTGGTTCTTATTTTTTTTAGAAGGAAAACTGAGTGGGCTACTTCTAAAACAGCGATTTTTTTTTAAATTCCATGATAGGTTTAGATTCATATATGAAAAAAAAACCACAGAATTAAAAATAAAAAAAGAGATATACATTCTCATGTAGAATTAACGGCTTAATCGAATGGTGTACTCAGTTTTTTAGTTCGAGCCATAGGGAAGGTACCAAGATCGCCTAAAGTGGAATTTTATTTTTTTTTATCGTTGCAAGTAGGTACAAAATTCAAAAATTTATTATTTACATATGTATGTATTTAAAAAAAAAAATGTTGTTCAATATGAAAGTTATTTTGGAATGTTTCACTTAAACCAAAGTAGCTTGGATAAAAAATCTCGATTTCGATCAAATAAACTTTTCTGAAAAATGCATTAATTTGCGCAGATTCCTGTATATTTTGATTGAAAAGAAATTTAAGGGATCTTGAAAATGCCCGGGTCCAAACTTGATAATTCGTGACTAAAAAAAATAAAATTCCACTTTAGGCGATCTTGGTACCTTCCCTATGGCTAGCTGAGTACACCATTCGCTTAAGCCGTTAATTCTACATGAGAATATATATCTTTTGTTTTTTTATTTTTAATTCTATGGTTTTTCTCATATATGATTCTAAACCTATCATGGAATTTAAAAAAAAATCGCTGTTTTAGAAGTAGCCCACTCAGTTTTCTCTCTAAAAAAAAATAAAAATCAGCTTAGTTATCCTCCAACATCCTATTTTCATATTCTTAGGCCGGAGGGGTAGGTATGTTAGATCAAAAAAACGCATCTAATGTATGTACCTACATAGGTATTATGTACATATACATACATATTATGTACATATTCAAAAAAAAAAATATTACAAACAAAGGCACTCGTATTTGTCATCATCTTATAATCTTATAAGCAACCTCATTAAAATCTAAAATATTATTTATTTAATTAACGAATATGTCTCTCTTACAGATGACAGGTTTTTTCTTTTTTGCTTGTGTGCAAATTTCAGTTGCGAAAATAGTAATTTTTATTTAAAGAGTGCGGAATGCAAACGACAATCATTGTCGCATAGAAAGAAGCGCACAACTCAATTGAAATGGGAGTCAAGATGAATGAAAAACGCGAATAATATGAATGCTGCACATCGCCTACAAACATACATGTACGTACTATGCATGCATGTGTGTAACAAACATCATTTTTCGGCCATGTTTGTTTACTTAGCTCCGCCTCGTTGGGCTGTCATCATCGTTACTCTCACACACTTTCAGCCATCTACTTGGCTTGTCGTGTTTTGTACGGCTGTTATTATTGTTTTTGTTGCTTTTGCTGTTCTTGTTACTATCTCTGCCACTCAACTGACTCTTCATACCTTTTGCACAATATTACTGTAAACGTGTATGTGTTTACTTCTGCTCACATCTGCTCTCGCTCGCTCTGACTTCTGGCGTCGATTGTTGCTTTTCATTGTATTGGTGTTGTTGTTGTTGTTGTTGTTGTTGTTGATGCATCGTGTAGTAGACAATCTTTTGACAATCAGACATTTCCCGCATCTCGTTCATTCTTCTTTCATTCATTAACGAACACTTGCATGGATGTATGTACATTAAGGTGGTCCAAACAAAATTAAAACCTAACAAATCATTGCGGAACAAGGCTTTTTTATGATATTGCTTTTAAAACAATATATGTATGTATGTATTTATGTTCGCAAATCGAATGCTCAAATGGAAATTGAAATTAAAAATTGGCAAATGTCAGCTGACGCAGGGTGGCAATTAATTTACTACACTTCAGTGCAAATACATATGTACTTAGATTTCCGTAGTACAGTCGCATTAAAAGTGAATTGTTTCGCTGATCTAGGTAGCTTTATTTTCTTCATACAATTTTGGACCACCCTAATGTACATAGCGAGCCCTAATCGCAATTTTAGTGTAATCAACCAAAAGTAAATTTTTATAGAAGAGATTTTTAATTTTATTTGTAGGTAGGTATACAGTTTATATGCAGCCACCAACATTATTTAGTCTCTAAATTAAAAGCGGCATATTTCACAGCTATGAAGCTTTCGGAGTTGATGCGTGTGATACCTAATAAATTATTGATTTCCATAAAAAAAGCTAAAATCGATAATTTTGTTGTGGTTAGAGCCCGATATATAGAAGCATCATACCTACCTATTTTATTTTTGGATTCGCCATTGTGTGTTGGTTGCATTTTTAAATTCGAAAAAAAAACTCATAACCGCAGACACAGATTTATTTTACCTTTGAGAATAAAGTCGAATACTAATGTACACAAACATACATTTTCCGTTGCATTCACATACATAGATACAAATGTACCCAATAAACATCAGGCTAAAAAATCTTTGATTAATTTGGTAATAAAGATTTTCTCTAAAATGTCACTAAGGTTTGAGAAAAATTTGCATTTTTGTTTGAGAACGCTATCACGGGAAATTTGAGGTGAATTTGATAACTATCGTTTGAGGTTTGAGAATAAGGTTAGTTCTCAAATGCATCTCAAATTGAGAATTAAGAAAAATGTTTATGTGGTAGTATATTTATATATATCTAGATGTATTTACATCAGGGGCGGATTTACCTCTAGAAGCGCCCTGGGCAAACAAATCAAGCCGCGCCCCAATATTTCCAAAAAAAACCGTACTTGCCTTCTTGTGGTGAATTTTATTACTGATATATTTTACGGATTGACAAAATTTGATTCGATTCTTATATAGGTACCACATTCTTTCCATTTTCTAAACTTCAAAATGATCTGATCTTAAACCCTCATTATTAGGTGGTACAGATTTCGCAATATCATTAAATTGCAGTTCATCATACGAATCTGAAAAACAATTTTAGAAAATGTTTCGTACTGAAGCTAAACTCACAATTTTTGACAGTAGGGTACCTCCAAGGTAGCGAAATCTGGCTTCCTGGTCCAGAATCTACCTGGGCTAACCAAGCTGTCGATCAATTGACTTATGCATTTTTACCTTTTTGGTTATGATCAACAATCGAGTCATTTTCTTTTCGAGGAGTTTGAAAAAAACAATCAAGTTTAGGGATTTTCGACAGTAAATCTTTGTATTTCTGCACTTTCTCGGCTGCACGTTAGTTTCCTTTGAAAAAGTGAGCTCGAGCATTTCCCCGGAAAAATACTTCAATGCCTACTAGATTTTTAAATTTGAAATTTCAATTAAATTTGAATCTTTCACGTTATTTTCTGCACACAAGCTGCTAAAACTTATGGCGTTTTCGATTCTGGCCAAAATGTCGCACTTATTCTGCACTTTTATCGGGCTGTCAATTTTTTGTTCTATTCCACAATTTTTTTCAGGGTTGATTGTTCTATTGAAAAAAATGTCGCACTCTCCCCGACCACAGGGCAGCATTTTCTGCCTTTAATATGAACAAGGGGTTGCATTATTTTTGTTTCATACATCACATGAAAAGTGAAACATTTTCTTAGGGCACAAGGCGCATGTTGATAATGTTGCCTTGTAATAATGCAGCATTTTTGTTCAGAATCAAAAACGCTATTAGTGTTTACATATCGCTCATTTGCTGCAAGACCGGCATAAATAAAAAAGAACGTGATTTTTGAGTTAATGCTGCAGAATAGTTAGTTACATCGTACTTCATTTGAGTAAAAAATTCTTTATGATTTGTTGAAAACTAAGCGCTTCAGATACAAACCAAATGTTGCATTTACTTGCGCACCATATGGCGGTTGAATCTCAGAATTGCCCTTCCTGAAAAGTTGTGTATTTTGAAAAGTGAAAATGCAGCAAATGAGCGAGATATAAGTCCCACTGGGGCGAAGGTTAAGAACTGTACCAATGTACTGAAATGTACTTTGATTAATTTTTTCTCTGTAAAAAATTGAAAAAATCTTTCATTCTTGTTGTAGTATTCAAAAAAAAAAAAATAATAAATAATAAATAAAAAAAAAAATTTCTTTCTTTTAGTTTTGGCGTCCCTATTGAAACGGCGCCCTGGGCAGCTGCCCATGTTGCCCCTATGTAAATTCGCTCCTGATTTACATATATATATACCCACCAGCATACATGCCTATGTACATAAATTAACAGATTTCAACATCTGTCTACTGAATCGTCTAACCAACTGAATGCACAGACGGAAATTTTGAAAAAGTTTTATGTTGTTGGCGTCGCATTAACTGAGATTGAAAATTAAATTAAATCCGTATTGCCCAACCCAGTAAATGAGGGAGTCTGATATCTATTTGCATATACATATATTTATCTATGTATGTAAGAATTCAATACATATATACACATTAAGGTGGAGTGAATTTTTTTTTTTTGGAAATTCAATATGTTCCAAAGCCAGAACGGAACCTTTCTAGCCCAGTAATAAGCCTGTAAAATTTTATTGACCTACTCGCATGTTTAGAGGTGCCCCCAGCCCCACAAAGTTGAAAAAATAGCACGATCTGGTACAAATATGAAATTTTGAAATTTATAAAATCAAAAAACGAGGTATGAGGATTGATAAAGATAGCTAAGCTGAGTATTAAAGTGAATTTTTTTTTTTGGGAACAACAACAACAAAAGTTATTAAAGGTCAAAGTTTATATTGTGCATTTTAAAATTGCAATTAGGTACTTAAAAACTGCTGAACCGATTTCGAATATTTTTATGCCGTTCGATAGGTATTTTAATTCCCTTTAATTTGATATACATTTTATGTGGGTTCCATAACAGCCCCCCTGTGGGGGTCAACCCCCCTTTTACCCCCCTTACTTTTCATATATAAAATGTATATCAAATTAAAGGGAATCAAAATACCTATCGAATATTATAAAAATATTTGAATCGGTTCGGTAGTTTTTAGGTAATTGCAATTTAAAAAATGCATAATATAAACTTTGACCTTTAATAACTTTTGTTGTTGTTGTTCCAAAAAAAAAAATCTTTTTAATACTCAGCTTAGCCATCTTTATCAATCCTCATACTTCGTTTTTTGATTTTATAATTTTCAAAATTTCATATTTGTACCAGATCGTACTTATTGCTTCCAACTTTGCGGGGCTGGGGACAGTTCAAAACGTCATCCTATAGCCATAAAATTTTGTGGGGTTCATTAAATCGTATAAAGGCAACTTTTCATTGCTGGTACGTTCAAAAAAAGAACAACAAAAAAATCTCCATATGATTTCACTCCACCTTAGTACACATGTACATAAAAGTACTTGACGGAAGGTTTTACAGCAGGCCAAGATAAAGAGCTGCTAGAAATTCTTTACTGGCAGGTGAATGAAAAGAGATGGAATACTAAGTTGATGGTGAATGCTAAATGTGCTTGGTGTGTTTTGATATGGTGACAGAAATCTTGTGTTACCTTCCATACAAACTGGGACGGTCTTTTGTATTTCTGGTATCGATCTTTGCATTTCTCTCTCTTGGATTTGTCAGTCCTTTGGATAACATCGCTTTTTTATGGATTTGATTCAACGAAGCAGTACGAGCTAATAAGGAAGTTTTTATGCATAAAAGGATTGTTTCAGCCAATATCCAGTAGTACAGAATTCGCAAACATACCCATAACCAGTTCGCGCACACGCCTTCACAGTTCTATGTAGGTACATAGGTATTACTTGTATGGTGAAAAATTTAGTGATGCAGCTTTCCGTGGCTGCCGAGTGCATATTTTGTTCATGCTCGTGTATTCATGGCGTAATTCAACATATTGCATACTCACACATAGAACAAACGCGGGCGTATTTACAGTTAGTTTTCCTGCAAATATTTGCATCTGGAATATTTGCACCCTTCATCATAATTCAAACAGATGCACTGTCGCTTGTCGAACTATGGGTGAAAACAGATTCGGAACGTAACGACACGACATTGCGACAACGACAGCCTGTCAAAATTAAAACCCATGCATTCTTATGAAAGCAATTATAATAAAGACGACGCGGCACGACGTCGTCCACCGACAAAATTACGTTGTCGTCAACTTAGGCCGATTTCTAATTTTGGTGACGACGACGAGCGGACAATGAGTTGCCACTGCATTATAAAATATGAAAATTTTGACAACTCAATAAATCTAACGAAACTTTACAAAAAAAGCAGAAGTATTTATACACAACCAAATATAATAACAGTTTAAAGCATTCAATTAATAAATTTAACTATTTAATTTATTATTTTACATTAAAAAATTACGATCTGAACCACAAACTTTTTAGCTGTGAATGAAAAACTATAATGTGGCAGCAACGAGCTTTCTGTAGGGGTGGTCGTTGCCGCATTTATTATGTTTCAGTCGCTGGCTTCGCACCGACATTTTTACGTCAAGGCACTGTCGTTGTCGCAATGTCGTGTCGTTACGTTCCGATTCTGTTTTCACCCTAGGCCTGGGCCGGCGGCAGCTAGTGATAGCGTTTTGTTGCATCCTTTTGCATTCTGGCGCATAAAGTTGGCAAGCGGCTAAGTTGAGTTGCTGGCTGGTTGACTGATGGTTCGGCATTTAATCGTTGTTCTATGTACATATGGATACATACATATACATATGTATGTTCATATAAGTTTGTATGCATGTATGTACCTATATTTATGCAGTTGTTTATCAAGAAGCCATCATTTCAGCATACAATTCACTTCAAAATCAAATTAAGTGGCATTAAGCAGCGGCAGCCACTGATTGACGCTGCGTTGATTTTTGTACATATATACATACATATACACTCAGCGAAAAAAAATTATAAAAACATATGAAAACGTGCTTAAAATTGGCAAAAACGTATTTAAAAGTGATATAAATACCAACATTTCTATTTTAAAAATGTTCATTGTAAAATTTTTAAATCAAGAAAAAACATTTTAAATTTAAAAATGTTTATTTTTATTTTAAGCACTATGAGAAAAAAAACAAGTAAGGAAGCCTAAGTTCGAGTGGAATCGAACATTAGATACTCAGCTGTATGCTTTCATTGTTTGTTTGCGTTTGATGGAAACACGGTGTATTTTATATAAAGCGAGTGCTGCATAAAGTGGGCGTAGCCACGCCCATTTTCAACATTTTTATCAGTCGATCAACTAAGCATATGAATATTATTCTTTGTGCAAAATTTCATTCCTTTTTGACTTCTAGTTACAAAGACTTCACGTTACAAATTCCAAAAGGGTGTTCCAGAAATATCTTTGTTAAAAAGTAGGCGTGGTCATAAACCGATTTCAATAAATTTTTGCGTGTATATTACCACAAGTTATAAAACGTATAAACAAAGTTTCGTCATAATATCTCAATTATTTTTGGAGTTATAGGCTAAGAAATCTCGTATATTCCTGCTTCTAAAAGAAGGCGGTGCCACGCCCATTTTCCAAAATTTTTACGGTTTTTGTCTTATGTTCATAGTTAGACTCCTGCCATAAAAGTTTAATGATATATCTTTATATTTGACAGAGATATCGCTTAAAATGTTTTTATTAGGTCACTTTATAAGACCCATATATAAAAGTGGGCGTGGTCGTCAACCGATTTTGGAAATTTTTCGTTCAAACATTTGCCTAAGTAAGTATATCACGCGTACTAAATTTCATTGATATATCTTCAATGGTTTCTGAGTTATGACTCATAAAGCTTTCAATATTTGCCCCTTAATAAGTGGGCGTGGCACAGCCCATTTTCCAAAATTTTTGTGTTTTTTGTTTTATGTCCATAGTTGGACTCATGCCACAAAATTTCAGTGATAGATCTTTATATTTTACAGAGATATCGCTTAAAATGTTTTTATTAGGTCACTTTATAAGACCCATATATAAAAGTGGGCGTGGCCGTCAACCGATTTTAACAATTTTTCGTCCAAACATTTACCTAAGTAAGTATATCACGCGTACCAAATTTCATCGATATATCTTCAATGGTTTCTGAGTTATGGCTTATAAAACCCTCAATGTTTGACCCTTAATAAGTGGGCGTGGCACCGCCCATTTTCTAAAATTTCACCAAATTTCTTCATAGGGGCCTGAGCTCAACACGTGGGTAAAATTTCATCGCTCTAGCTATATTAGTGGCTGAGATACCAAATTTCCGATTTTTTCTATATAGGAAAAGTGGGCGTGGTCATGGTCCGATTTCGCCCATTTTCAATACCAACCGTCCCAGTCTCGATACCAACTTGCATTTCAAATTTCATCAAAATATATCAATTTTTGCGCGAGTTAGAGTGTTTACAGACGGACGGACAGACGGACGGACGGACGGACGGACATGGCTCAATCGATTTCTCTTTTCACCCTGATCATTTTGATATATATAAGTCTATATCTATCTCGATTATTTCATTCTGTTACAATCCACCGTTATGTGATTAAAACTATAATACTCTGTGTACTAGTACAGCTGAGTATAAAAACGCTGCAGTGTTCTCTATATCATTTTCTCTTCCGGATTCGAAATATTGAATCCAATAGCATTCTCTTCATCTACTCTCAATCCGAGTCCCAACATCAACCTGACAATCAATCCAACGCCATCACATATTGGAACATTAAACATTATATTAAATTGTAGTAACCTATTTATACTTCCCTTTTCCTAAAAAAGAATCCATGAATTATATGAATCATTGTAAAAACAAAATAAAAAAAAAAACCGATTCTCATTATTGTTTTTGTTGGATTTCTCACAAAAAAATATTTTCTCACAAATAAATTTTGAACAAAGAGCGAGTTTTTGAATCAACATTCATTTTAATTTTTAATTTAAGCAGAGAATGTACCAACTCGACTTCAAAACGAACTCAAACGAAATTGATAACAAAATTTTATTAAAACATCTTGGCTTTTCTAATTTAGAACGTGTACAGTGTTACAATAATAACAGGGAACTTAAAATATTTTAAGTTCTCTGATAATAATTTCTTAACAAATGTACCAAATGTACAAATGACCAAAAAAGCAGAGAATGTAAATTATAATTTACATTCTCTGAAAAAATCAAGGAGTTCCAAATTTATCTATGACTTTTTTTTTACAAAATGCGTATCTATCCGTTCGGCGCTAGTGCTGGTTTGTGGAGAAACTCAAGATAAAAAAGATAAAAAATCACTCACGTTTACCAATAGAGGCCGCGACCGCTGGTGAACTGCCTTATCAACACCACCAATGCATCTCAAAGAACGTAAATTGCTTCAATTATAGCAAAGAACATATTTGTTAAAGCTAAGGGTTCAATTAGTTATGCAGTAGCTTTATTTCCATAATAGTAACAGTATCGGTATTAATTCGGTATATTATTGGTGCAGTAACAGTAAACAGCAGAACAGTGATCATAGCCCAATAAAAGTGGCCATGAAATAGAGTCGCTCTTCTTCTTTTAGTTTTTTAGCTTGCGAAATTATCATATTTTGTATTAACGCTAATGGCGTATTCTCTTTTGATTGCTACGACCTTATTATTATTGGGTCATGACAGTGAACAACTGAAACAAACAATCGAACAGCTGGTTAGCGTTACGGCTAAAACCAAAATTCATTTGGTTGTTACTGACTAGCGAATCACTAATCAGATACATTGTTTCCCATAAGGTTGGTTGACCAGCTGTTTTATAACGATACTGTTACTGCATAACTAATTTGAGCTTAACGTACTATCATTATAGCAACCGTGTACGTAAATTGTACATACAAGAAGGTAAAATAATATTTTAAGCTAGCAAGAACATAAATTAACGTTCCTTATATCATGTTCAGACATAAAAATTAATTAAGTCAATTGAGCTTGATTGAACATCTCTAGATTTGGTGTTCAGACATATTTAATTTACTTGGCCCATTTAACAGGTCGGCTCAAGATACATACACACATACACGCCGTGAGCTGAATATCAAACTATCGTGACCTAAATGTCAAAACTGCAAGGAGGACGAAATAATTTGACATTCAGCTCACAACTTTTACCAATCGTAAACACGAACGCATGTGTAGAATAAGCAGAATTAACAAGTAAGGAAGCCTAAGTTCGAGTGGAATCGAACATTAGATACTCAGCTGTATGCTTTCATTGTTTGTTTGCGTTTGATGGAAACACGGTGTAGGTACTTTATATAAATCGAGTGCTGCATAAAGTGGGCGTAGCCACGCCCATTTTCTAAATTTTTATCAGTCATCCAACTAAGCTTATGAATATTATTCTTTGTGCAAAATTTCATCCCTTTATGAGTTACAAAGATGTCACGTTACAAATTCCCAAAGGGAAGGGAAAAGGGGTCATAATATCTCAATTATTTGTCGAGTTATGAGCTCCGAAATCTCGTTGATTCCTTTGTCTGAAAAGAGGCGGTGCCACGCCCATTTTCCGAAATTTTTCTATTTTTTGTTTCCCATCTATTGTAGAACTCATGCCACAAAATTTCAATGAATTATCTTTATATTTGACAAAGATATCGCTTAAAATGTTTTTATTAGGCCACTTTATAATACCCATATATATAAGTGGGCGTGGTCGTCAACCGATTTCGCTAAAATTTTCAACATGTATTACTACAAGTAGTGAAAGTGTATACACCAAGTTTCGTCATAATATATCGATTATTTGTCGAGTTATGGGCTCAGAAATCTCGTATATTCCTGCTTCTAAGAGGAGGCGGTGCCGCGCCCATTTTCCAAAATTTTTGTATTTTTTGTTATATGTCCATAGTTGGACACCTTCCATAAAATTTCAATGATATATCTTTATATTTGACAGAGATATCGCTTAAAATGTTTTTATTAGGTCACTTTATAAGACCCATATATAAAAGTGGGCGTGGTCGTCAACCGATTTTGGCAATTTTTCGTCAAAACATTTGCCTAAGTAAGTATATCACGCCTACCAAAATTCATCGATATATCTTCAACGGTTTCTGAGTTATGACTCATAAAACTTTCAATGTTTGCCCCTTAATAAGTGGGCGTGGCACCGCCCATTTTCCAAAATTTCATCATATTTCTTCATAAGGGCCTGAGCTCAATACGTGTGTGAAATTTTATCACTCTAGCTCTATTAGTGACTGAGATACAAAATTTCCGATTTTTACTATATAGGGGAGGTGGGCGTGGTCATGGTCCGATTTCGCCCATTTTCAATACCATCCGTTCCTGTCTTGATACCAACTTACATTTCAAATTTCATCAAAATATCTCAATTTTTGCGCGAGTTATCGTGCGTACAGACGGACAGACGGACGGACATAGCTCAATCGATTTCTCTTTTCACCCTGATCATTTTGATATATATAAGTCTATATCTATCTCGATTATTTCATTCTGTTACAATCCACCGTTAGGAAATCAAAACTATAATACTCTGTGTACTAGTACAGCTGAGTATAAAAACAAATTTGGTAGGTGATGAAGAAGAACAAGAATGCAGCTGATCTGACGAACCAACCTGTTTAGTGGACACTAACGCTAATCACCCCAGCAAAACCCGTGTGATGGAAACTAACACATGGAAAAGTTTCACACTAATACAATGACACACTTTTTTATCATCTGTGAGAGGACAGAGTTGCTTTTTTCATAATTCGTTTAAAAAAAAAATCAAATTCGTGGAAGCTAGTTCAACGCGTTCTTTCGTGTGCTAAAAATATAATTTAATAGTCAATAAAAATAATAAAAAATAATAATTAATAGTCGTTTTTTAAAGAATAAAGATAAGTACATACATATTTAAGTCAAACCAGCTTTATTATGTACATTTACATATATATATATTTTTTCACTTCAATTTCAGATGTCTTCCAAGAAGTCGACTCCATAGGATTCGAGAGAGGCGTATGCAAGACTGTCGAGCTTAGCCATCACCGCGAGCAGTAAAAAGTATATTTTTTGTGTTAAAAATCTAATTTTATTTCATATACATATGTTAATAATATCTGTGTAATGAATATAATAAATATAGACTATGATAGATTTGTTTGTGGCTCATTTTTGAAAGGTTCAGGCATCAAATTTGATGGCTCAGCTGTGATAGATTCGTATATCAAGTGTGATGGATCATATTTGACGGATTAATATATCACGCTTGATGGATCATATGTGACTGGTATTTACATCAACATTGATGGGTATAAAGTGAGAGAGGAAAGAGTTCAGCTATATATAGAAACTCATATGATTACGCATAAGTGGGAGCGAGATGCAAACTCACACGTATACTCTTCACTCCATCACATTTTTCATATTGCCCTTAATAATGTGATAGGAATTCTTGATGGAGAGTGATGGATCACATGTGATCATTAGCCATGGGTAATGGCGCAATTTTTTTGGCGCTGATACAATAACGCCAGCGCCAACCGTGGCGCCAACTCACGGTACTGGCGCAATAACACCTTTAGCGCAATTGTCATCGAATAATCGATAAATAACATTTTTTCGCTTGTTACTGTTTACCATCCCCGTTTTACTTCTTTTGGCGCAATTCTGCTTACATATACGAGGGCACAATTAATTTTAATTTTCATAATCATTTGGAAAAATATTCCGTATATATGTGAAAATATGCTGGAAATTAGAGTCACTTAGATCACTATCAAGCACACATAATTGTGACGTTGTCATACGTATACATATACTATGATGCTGTTATTGGCGTTGTGGTTGCGCCATTTTACACTAGCGCTATATTGGAGCTGGTGTTAGCGCACGAAATTGAGTCAGTGTTATATTGCAATAGCGCATCATTGAGTTGGCGCTACATTGAGTTGGCGCTACATTGAGTTGGCGCTATATTGAGTTGGCGCTATATTGAGTTGGCGCATTTCCCAAATCGGAGTTAGCGCAATAACACCAGGGTTGGTGTCAGCGCAATTGCGCCGCGCAGCGCAGTGTTACCCATGCCTAGTGATCATCAATTGATTAGTCAAATGATTATCACGGCGCTTGCAGGGACATTTCTCTTTTCATGACATTTCATTTTACTTATGAAACAAGCCTTTTAACAGGGTTGCATGCAGAATTGTTCTTCATTAACAACTCATTAATTTCTAATGAAGCATTAACTTGGTCAATTTTTGTATGGTAAATTGAGAATCATTGGGCTTGAAAATTGAATGAAGGCTCGTAATGTTCAATTAAGGTTGTGTCTGAACATAACATTACTTATTTTAAGAATATTCTAAAGAAAATTTGCAATCTATAATTTTGTTAAAATTATATTGAGGAACGTAAATTTATTTACGTTCTTTAATCAAATTTTGTTTAAGTGGCAGCATCACACAAACAGCTGATTGATGTACCATAAAACCACAACAACAAAAATGCATACCGGTCACTTGACAGCTGTTCTTGCATTTACGTAAAATGTTTTTTCGTGCGTTTGTGCGGTGAGAAAAAAATTAATTTATTAACACAATTCTTAAATAAAGGATGAAGAATTGATTTCTGCAAAAGAGCAAAATTCACTTTAACTAAGTTTTTAAAACTTTTTCCTGCAGCTCAGTGGCACGCAAACATTTCCCGACAGCACATTGTTTTCAGTTCACAGCACAATGCCATGCTTCACCAATCGAAAAGGCCACACCATCTGCGCCAGGCACAAGCTTATTGTTCAATGGAAAGATTGTAAGTCGCAGTTTTTATACGTGCGAAGTGCATTGGAAGCGTCGCAAAACCGGTGAGGAAAAGGTGAGTGATTGAAATAGACGTTAACTAGCCGATTGTTTTTGTAATGCAAAAGGTGCTTGTAGAAGTACTGCCGGCGAGGTTGTAAACCCCTCTGCCGTGGTGAGGTGCAGCTTATTATTGACTTATTGAAACTACTTTCTTCCTCCTAGAAAGTCGATCGCATTATAGAGTATTCACCGAAGAAAAAAAAGACTGTGCATAAACTGGAAGGCGTCGTTGATGTATGGCGCCACATGTCGGTACAAGAACTAGCCAACTCGCTGCAACGCCCCTTGGGTAATATCGCATAATTACTTATTTAATATTCGAGATAAACTATTTCAAATCTTTTTATTGCAGAGGATGTACAAGAGGTGATGTTATATGTGAAGGGTGCCGACAATATTGAACCACAAGCACGTTTAGATGATCTAAAAATCATACAAGAAATTGCACATAAATGTGGCGTGAAAATGCGAATAGTCGCTGCACCATATCCAGAAGAAAATGAAGATTCCGGTGTGTTGGGTAAACATCATGATGTTACACCACGTCCACCAGCGCCACCAGAACTACTCAAACCACGGCCGCCAGTTGTTACGGTTATGGGTCATGTGGATCATGGCAAAACTACGCTTCTCGATTCTTTACGCGGTGCATCTGTCGCAGCTGGCGAAGCTGGTGGCATCACACAACACATTGGTGCGTTTACAGTGCAGCTGACGAATGGTGAGCAAGTGACGTTCCTCGATACGCCGGGGCATGCAGCATTTAGTGCAATGCGTGCGCGTGGTGCATATGTAACGGATATAATTGTGTTGGTTATAGCGGCGGAAGATGGTGTAATGGCTCAAACGCGTGAGGTGATACAGTTGGCGTTGCAGGAGAAAGGTAAACAAATGTGGTTACTTGAGCTCTTCGTACGTGTGTATGTATGTATGATTATTTGAACTAACGCCAATTCCCATTTTCTATCTTACAGTACCAATAATTGTGGCCATTAATAAAATCGACAAACCTGAAGCGGATATTGTAAGTTCACTCGTCATTTGAGATTTCCCAACAAGAAAATATTTTTACAATTTCTTTTAGGAAAAAACCAAGCGTGACTTGATGCAAATGGGCTTGGTGTTGGAGGAGCAAGGTGGCGAAATACAAACGGTGCCCATTTCAGCGCTGAAAGGCACTAATCTGGATCTGCTAACAGAGGCTGTCAGCACACAAGCAACACTCATGGGCTTAAAGGCGGAACCTACGGGGTTAGTTGAAGGCGTTGTAGTAGAGTCCAAGACTGATCCACATCGAGGGTAAGCCGAACTGGAATTGCCGCTTTTTCTCTCGGTCACATTTTCAATAATATCTCTTTATCGTATTGGGTGTTTTAAGAAAGCTCTCCACCGCTATTGTCCAACGTGGTACACTGCGAAAAGGCGCCGTACTAGTTAGCGGTTTAGCGCATGCGAAAGTACGAGGGCTGTTCGACCATAATGGTAAACCCCTGACGGAAGCAACACCTGGCACACCAGTCGAAATAATCGGTTGGCGTGAGTTGCCACTGGCAGGTGATATTATACTTGAAGTGGAATCGGAGGTAGGTTTTTTTTTTGTTTAAATGGTTTATATAGTAAATAATACCACATAAGTAATTTTATTTTCTCACACAGAAAAAAGCGCATTCCGTATTGCGTTGGCGTGAACATGAAGCCAAGTCGCAGAAAGCCGCAGAATCCTTAGATGATATACGTAAAAAAGAGGAGGAACATTTGGCCAAATATCGTGCAGAGCGCGATGCACGTCGTCTCGCCGGCAAATTTCGCATGCGCTACGGCCCACGAGAAAAAGAGAGCAAACCAGATGATGATGGTGTACCACGCGTTAGCATCATTGTTAAGGGCGATGTGCATGGCTCTGTGGAGGCGTTACTTGATGTTTTCGACAGCTACACAAGCCATGATCGCTGCCGTCTCGACGTTGTGCACTACGGTGTGGGCGCTATCGCTGAGAATGATATTGAACTTGCTAAAACATTCAATGCCATCATTTATGGTTTCTCCGTGCCGAAGCCATTGAATGCACCCAAAAGCGTACCAATACGTTGTTATGATGTCATTTATCGACTGATAGATGACATAAAGAATGAGTTAAATAGCAAATTGCCGCCAGTTGAGGTAGAAGATGTGCTGGGCGAGGCAAATGTACTGCAACAATTTTTCATAAATGAGGGACGTAAAGAGGTGCCAGTGGCTGGTTGTCGCTGTGTCAAGGGTGTACTAAAGAAGGCGCACAAATTTCGTTTAGTACGCGATGGTGAAGTTCTTTATGATGGTGTGTAGTTAATGCATACGATTTTAGTTTTTATTTTTGTTTATTGATAATTTGTGGTTCTTCTTGTTGTTATGTTCAACAGGTCCTTTAGAGTCCATGCGTCATTTGAAAAATGAAGTGGATACAATCAAGAAAGATGTTGAATGTGGTTTGCGTTTCAAGGATACGAAAGTTGTGCCGCAAATGGGCGATGTTATTGTTTGCTATACAACGCATATGGAGGAGCAGAAAACCGACTGGGATCCAGGATTTTAAGAAAGTTTGTGGACGTGGCGAAAGTGCGTTTGAAATATTGCCAATAAAGCGCGCCTTTTAAAAAAGGCTTATAGTGAAATGAATTTGTGTGGTTTTAAATCGATTTGCCTGTCCGGAAAAAATGCACTTAGCATAGAAATAAGAGCTAAAAGCTCTTCCAATACGGATTATGCATTCTACGCTGAGCACTTGGAATAATTACATTTTTTCGACATCGCATTAAAGTTGTAGTTTGTAAATAGAAAGTATATTCTTTGTAAAAACAATATGCAATTGATGGTTACTAAGCTTAAGTCTATTTTATTCTTATTTTGTAAAACAAAAATGCAGCAAAATATAAATATGTTAAAGTATTTAAAATAATATTAATTATGTAACTTTTTTTTTGTTACAATCATCTTAAATCTGCTCTCCTTAGTCAAAGTAAAGATGATGAGCCTCAGTCTAACAGAGATACGAAAAACTCGTGCACGCTCGGGTCAGAAGTGCGCTATTGTAGCTGGAAGGAGCTGGTCTAAGTTCATTTCAAATATGCAAGAAAAAAAGCATATAGAGATGATCAAATTTATCAGAAGCCTCCAAATAAAACTTCCCTAAAATTATAGATCACAGTAATGGTAATATATGTGGCCGCTGTGGTGCAGTGGGTAGAGTGCTCGCCTGCTGTGCCAGAGGTCTCGGGTTCAAACCACGGTCCGAGCAAAACACCAAAACAATATTTCTAATTAGTAAAAATCCAATTATTGGGTTTTTTTTAAGAGCAGCGGTCACCTATCGGCAGTGGGCGGCATACCCTCCGAGAGTATTTCTGCCATGAAAAAGCTTCTCACAAAAAATGCATTCGCCGTTCGGAGCCGGCATAAAACTGTAGGTCCACCCAATTACTAGGAAAAACAAAAAAGGAGCACACCTCGAATTGGGAGTGAAGCTCGGCCATAAAACTCGTCAGAGTTATAATAGCGCCATTGTATTATATTACTAGCTGTACCCGGCCAAGCTTTGCTTTGGCCCAATTCCTATGATAGGTACTTGAAACGAAAAACGGCACACTTTAAAATATGTTGGAAGTATCTAGAAACCGAAATTACCTCGGGCTGCAGAGCTCAGCACAATTCAGATAAGTTTAGAAAATGAAGGAAAAAATTGATATTTTCAAAAGCTTGCCCTCATCATGTTCTTATCCCATTTTCTTCGTGTTAGTCTCCAACTGTCTTTCCCTCTACTTTTCTCTTTCTCTTTCCCTTTCCATTTATCTTTCCTTTCATTTCCGTTTCCTTTTTCCTTTCCTATCATATTTCCGCTTCCCTTTCTCTACCGCTCTCTCTTACCTCTCCTTTTCTGTCTTTCTGCTTTTTATTACCCCTCTTATTCCTTCTCTAATTCCCTGTCTTACTGTCTCTCTCCCCATCCTCTTCATTCCATTTTTTATTATATTCTCCCTCTCCTTTTCCGTCCCTTTGCCTTTCCCAGTCTCATTACTCTTCCCCTTTCCCTAGGGAACTGGGTTTAGCATAACATACCCTGCATTCCACTTCTCAGTTGATACCATCATTGCTTAAAAACATTCCGTGGCGTCCGAATCGTCTCTTTTACCCATAATTGGGTATCGGGACTAAGAATCATTATGAAAATATCTCTATATAGCAGACCCGGTCAACACTTTCATTTTATATCAGTATTGCATCCCGGGCTCATCCGGGTCCACTTATTGACCCACATCTGGGAACTTGACCTAGGAGCCATAATGGGTACGGTATCTGGAGACTTGACCAAGAAATTGTAATGGGTACGGCCCTACATGAGAGTCCGCTCAACACCTTTCATTTAATACCAATATCCCTAAGATATATCCCGGTGTTATCCGGGTCCGCGTGTTGACCCACACCTTGGGACCCGACCTATTTGGGGACCCGACCTATTTGGGGACCCGTCCTAGGCATCACAAATAAAATAGTTCTATGTTGAAGTCCTCATCAGGACCTTTCATTTGATACCCATATCGCTGAAAAACATTCGAGGGTCATCCGGGTCCACGTCGTGACTTATATTTGGAGACCCGGGCTAGGCATCACAAATATAATAGTTCTGTGCTGAAGTCCTCATCAACACTTTTCATTTGATACCAATATCGCTTAGAAAGATTCGAGGATCGCCTGGTGAACGTTTTGACCCATATCTGGAGACCCGACCTAGGAATCACAATAAGTACTATTCTATGCAAATTCTCTGCTCAATACCTTTCATTTGATACTAATATCGTCCAAAAATATTCAGGAGAAAGCCGGATCCACGTTTTGACCTTTTGACCTATATCTCGGGAAACGACTTCCGGATTTGAAAAAAAATATGTATATAAACCATCTAGGGCAAGGTGCTAAGCTGGTGTGTAAATTTGGTCAAAATCCCTCCACGCGTTTGGGCGAAAGCCGGCGACAAAGAAATGGGCGTGATTTTTATATATGCACCCAGAAAAAAAAATAGTGTGAAATCAACCAAAAATCAACAAATTTTGTGGTTAATTTTTTTCAACACGATGCTTAATGTATTCCATCATATAATCGTGTAAATTTAACACTACTGTCAAGTGTTAGTTTAACAGGATGACAACTGTAGAATTAACATTAAAAAGTATTGAGTCTTCCTGTTGATTTTACAATTTTAACTAGTTAATCTTACAATAAAAGCTGGTTAAATTAACACGAAATGGTCCTGTTGAATTAACAATAACATCTTTTTGATTTTACCTTAAATTTATTGTTAAATTAACTAGAAGGTCTTGTTGATTTTACAATTTATTTTTTTTTAATTAAAAAAACATATAAAACAAAATATAAAATCATCAGATCAATAAAGCATATTCGAGTACATCACCCGCACAACCGACCAAATTGAAAGCGTCCTTCTCATACGAATAGTTTATACATGGGCGATAGTACTTACTATCACTGGCACCGAGTAATGTTTGGCCGCTAATGCAACGGCATAAGCGCCGCATGCTGCGTGAAAGACTCCATTCGCTAAACATCTCTTCGTGGTAAAAATTGCAAACTATGAAGAGGAAAAAGAAAATATTGAATATTAAAAACTTTCAGCAAAAAAATGCAACCCACTTTTATCTTACCTGCGAACTAAAAACATAAATGGAAAAACCATTATCACGCACTGCCAATGATGCTAAAATCCCATCATAGCCACGGCACAAAATTTTCTTATTGCTAAAAAAAAATAATATTAGTTTGTGTTTTGCACGAACAGCAGAACTTCAAACGTTGAAAAATTGTGTATGTTTCAAAATAGTTTTGACGTTCTTTTTAACACTTTTTTGGATTATATTAACACTATCATCGTGTTGAATAAACCAAAATTCCAAATGACGTTTATCTTTGAACATTGTTTCGTGTTATATCAACCAACTTTTATTGTTAATTGTGCTTCTTGTTGTTTTAACATTTGTTATACTCAGCTGTACTAGTACACAGAGTATTATAGTTTTAATCACATAACGGTGGATTGTAACAGAGTGAAATAATCGAGATAGATATAGACTTATATACATATATCAAAATGATCAGGGTGAAAAGAGAAATCGATTTAGCCATGTCCGTCCGTCCGTCCGTTCGTCCGTCTGTCCGTCCGTCCGTCCGTCCGTCCGTCTGTCCGTCCGCCTGTAAACACTCTAACTCGCGCAAAAATTGAGATATTTTGATGAAATTTGAAATGCAAGTTGGTATCGAGACTGGGACGGTTGGTATTGAAAATGGGCGAAATCGGACCATGACCACGCCCACTTTTCCTATATAGAAATAATCGGAAATTTGGTATCTCAGTCAATAATATAGCTGGAGCGATGAAATTTTACCCACGTGTTGAGCTCAGGCCCCTAGGAAGAAATTTGATGAAATTTTGGAAAATGGGCGGTGCCACGCCCACTTATTAAGGGTCAAACCTTGAAAGTTTTATATGTCATAACTCAGAAACCATTGAAGATATATCGACAAAATTTGGTACGCGTGATTTACTTACTTAGGCATACGTTTGGACGGAAAATAGTTAAAATCGGTTGACGGCCACGCCCACTTTTATATATGTATATTACAAAGTGACCTAATAAAAACATTTTAAGCGATATCTCTGTCAAATATAAAGATCTATCATTGAAATTTTGTCGCGTGAGTCCAACTGCGGACGTAAAACGAAAAACACAAAAATTTTGGAAAATGGGCGGTGCCACGCCCACTTATTAAGGGGCAAACATTGAAAGTTTTATGAGTCATAAATCAGAAACCGTTGAAGATGTATCGATGAAATTTGGTAGGCGTGATATACTTACTTAGTCAAATATTTGGACGAAAAATTTCCGAAATCGGTTGAGGGCCACGCCCACTTTTATATATGGGTCTTATAAAGTGACCTAATAAAAACATTTTAAGCGATATCTCTGTCAAATATAAAGATATATCATTGAAATTTTATAGCAGGAGTCCAACTGCGGACATAAAACGAAAAACACAAAAATTTTGGAAAATGGGCGTGGCACCGCCTCTTTTTATAAACAGGAATATACGAGATTTCTGAGCCCATAACTCGACAAATAATTTATATATAATGACGAAACTTGGTGTGTACACTTTCATTACTTGTGGTAATACACGCTCAAAATTCTAGCGAAATCGGTTGACGACCACGCCCACTTTTATATATGAGAACTATAAAGGGGCCTAATAAAAACATTTTAAGCGATATCTTTGTCAAATATAAAGATAATTCATTGAAATTTTGTGGCAAGAGTTCCACAATAGACCGAAAACAACAAATAGAAAAATTTTGTAAAATGGGCGTGGCA
Source organism: Urophora cardui (assembly GCA_960531455.1). Lineage (NCBI taxonomy): Eukaryota > Metazoa > Arthropoda > Insecta > Diptera > Tephritidae > Urophora > Urophora cardui. Next base: position 25,928,067 of record OY482672.1, on the reverse strand, counting down.
CCGCCTCTTTTTACACAAAGGGATATACGAGATTTCTTAGCCTATAACTAGACAAATAATTGAGATATTATGACGAAACTTGGTTTATACACTTTTATATCTTGTGTTAATAGACACGCAAAAATTTATTGAAATCGGTTTATGACCACGCCTATTTTTTAACAAAGATATTTCTGGAACACCCTTTGGGAATTTGTAACGTGACATCTTTGTAACTAGAAGTCAAAAAGGAATGAAATTTTGCCCAAAGAATAATATTCATATGCTTAGTTGGATAACTGATAAAAATTTTGGAAAATGGGCGTGGCTACGCCCACTTTATGCGGCACTCGCTTTATATAAAATACGCCGTGTTTCCATCAAACGCAAACAAACAATGAAAGCATACAGCTGAGTATCTAATGTTCGATTCCACTCGAACGTAGGCTTCCTTACTTGTTTTTAGTTTATATTGACACTATCATCATGTTAAATCAACCAAATTCCAAATGACATTTAGGAATAAAATTTTATATTTGAATCATCTTGTATATTTTAAAATTTCTTCATGTTGTATCAACAATAAAATTTGGTTGAATTTACCAAATTTTCAGATGACAGTTACAAAGCCATAATCATGTTTCAAACATCGTGTAATTTGAAAAAAATGTTGATGTTCCCTGTGTAAAGATCGATCGTGTTAATTTTACATGAATCGTGTTGATAATTTTTTTTGTGAGTGTGTATATGGCTAGCGTAGAACTAAACTGGTCTATCTAACAAAATACAAAAATGGAGAAAACAGGTGAAACGCGTTTTAATGCGGTGTGCGATTGTTGATGTATGTTAAGTGAATATTGTAAATTATTATGTTAGCTTAATAGTTAACTTAACATTCTGCATTAAAAAAAAATTATTATAGAAACGTTTTTTATATAAAATTTATATGTTACAAGAAACCTTGTTACATAGACCACTTTAGAATTTTCAATTTTTAAGGAAGTTTGGAAGTACATATTGGAAATTATATGAATAAAACAACAAAAAATATGTGAAAAGAAGTACTTTAATTACAAAAATATCATACACATGTCCGTAAATGATCACCTCTGCATTAAAAGTAACAGTAACCTAGTTTTCTCCACGGCGGGCTGGTAGAAAATCTTCTAGATTGTTTTCTGTTTCATTTCTGCGGTTTACGTGTGGAGAGACAGGTAAAAGGAGTGATGAATCGGTGGTACAAATTTCAACATTTTTTTATGTCCTGCATTTTTTTGAATTTCAAAACACGTATGTCGCTGCCCTGATCTGGTGTAAAATTCTGCAAGAACTCTATGAAATCATGTAGGTTCATGCTAGATTTCTTTATATCGACGGATTTATATGTTTCACAATAATCATCATTAAACTGCATCACAGATTCACCCTTGACAAATTTGCGAAAGGCAAACTTTTGCACCGTCGTCTACTATACTCTGGTAGTCCCTGCACATTGGCCGTAGTTCGTCAAATGACATAAATTTCCCCACCATATTATTAACATCAAAAAGAGCATGCTTTCTACAATTTTTAACCAATTCCATCCACTCATCTGGTGGAATCATACTGGTCTATGGTAGTCTATGCTAGTTGGACTACTTTAGAATTTCTTGAAATGACAAAAGGACGCGAATGCTAAAGTGACATTTTTATCGTTTGGACACTTTGGTGAAGAAATAAGACCTACATCAATTTTGTACGGATAAATTTGTGATTTTCAAGTTCAAAAATGTACATAACTCGATTTCTGAAAAAATGTTAGATAGACCAGTTTAGTTCTACGCTAGCCATATATAGATTATAATGGTAATTTATTTTTACTTTCTATTGCAACTGAAAGTGTTAATATTATCATAACTTTGAAGCCGAGTGAAAATATTGAAATTCATATTTCCTGTTATTAGTTGTTATTCAATTCATTCATAAAACTAGCAACTAAACTTAAATGAGGCGCGTATTAGTGAGTTACTCAATGTCGCAATAGCTGAGTGAAGGAATACATACCACATACATACATAAATATGTATTTACTTCTAGCACTAAATATGTAGTTCTAGCACTAAATATTACATATCTATTTAATAGTTGTATATTCATGAATGAGCTTAGGATAAGCGCTGCTGAATAGATGAAATGAGAACAATGCGAGCAGAACGGAACTGGATATTGATAAGGCGTTAATATGTACATATGTATGTAAGTATGAAATAAACGAGCATTTTCAATTAATGTATGTCAAGTAAAAGTTTAGCTGCGCTATAATATGGACTATTTCGTGTTGCTGAAGGTACAAACTAGTTAGTTGTCATGCAATTTTTTTCTTTTTCAGAAATTTAGGCATATATATTTAGGCATGGATGTGAATGTGGCTTAGTTCCGGCATAGTTGAGGCAACTGTGGTTGGGGTGCGTTGGTCTGAATGTTTAAAAAAGAGTTGATAAATAAATGATGTTAATACGGCGGACACAACTCAAACAAAGCAAGCTGATTTTCAACTTAATTTTTTTTGTTATTCTATTTGGTACCTCAACGGCACAGATTTGGTTATGGATGAACGTTGAATCCTGCCACCTGTTGAGCTTTTAAGTATATCAAATTAGAAAATGAAAGCTATTTCAATAGTAGTCTCAATGGCGGTGAAACACTTGCTTATCACAACAAGCAAGGTTTCAAAATTAGCGAAAGCGTTGGGCAAATTAAAATTTTGCGCGAGTTAAGGAGTCAAACAGTTGAAGCTTTAAAATTAGGTCTATGAATTATTGAGTTTACTGATTTCTAGCTTTTAATATGTATATAGTATGTACATACGTCGAACTCACTAGATACTATGTAGTATTATATATATATGTATTCCAGTGGATACGATAACAGTTTCCGTTACAAAATTGTGCCTCTAGCCGGAGGTTAAATAGTTGAAAAATTGCAGGCGATTGTGGAATTTGCAACGCTATTTTCAGTTTCGATAACAATTAGGGTTTTTTTTTTAATCCAAAGCATTTGCTTGTATACATTTAATTACATTACATTTTTTTTAATTTATACGTGTTTAGTGTATTTTTGTACGTACTAAGTATGTATGTAGCTCAAAAAAAAAAAACTTTTGTAAAATTAGACCAATATCGATGTTTATGTAATTTCAATATTTATTGAGCTTCTTTTGGTCGATGGAATGAAAACAAAAACCTTTGGTTTTCTTTTTATGCCTCCTACGCGTTTCGACACATTATTGTGCCTTCGTTTATAATTTATTTTTAAACTTTCATACGACTAACCCAATAAACATTATGGCGAAAAAGCCCTTCATATCCAATGTCAATTCGAAAGAAAAAAATGTGTGTACCGTGCTTTACTGGTATAAGAAAAAAGTATATATTTCGACCAACAACGCTTTCCCATTGAAATTTCCAGGGACCGTAACGGTTATAAGTGATATCCAAAAAGTAGATTTTTAACGATTATTTTCTGTTTTATTTTTTGCTCAGAAAATAAAAGTTTTTTCTTCAGTTTTATTTTTCGATCAGAAAATAAAAGTTATTTTTTGAGTTTTATTTTTCCCTCAGAAAATAAAAGTTTTTTTCTGAGTTTTATTTTTCGATCAGAATATAAAAGTTACTAATTTTTTGAGTTTTATTTTTCCCTCAGAAAATAAAAGTTATTTTTTGAGTTTTATTTTTCGATCAGAATATAAAAGTTATTTTTTGAGTTTTATTTTTCCCTCAGAAAATATAAGTTATTTTTTGAGTTTTATTTTTCGATCAGAAAATAAAAGTTATTTTTTGAGTTTTATTTTTTTGCTCAGATAATAAAAGTTATTTTTTGAGTTTTATTTTTTTGCTCAAATAATAAAAGTTTATTTATAAATTTTACGTATTTATGTGACGCGAGCACATATATACTATTAAAAATGTAATTTTATGTATGTATGTGAGTAGGTACATAAATATGTAGCATTTAGAAACTCTGTAGGACAGAAATAAAGTTGTTGTATGTGAAGCATTTACTTAAATCTAATAACTTTAAACGAGCAATTCTTGTATATATATATACATGTGTGTATATATGTATATATATGTATATATATATATATATATATATATATATATATATATGTATATATATATATACAAGAATTGCTCGTTTAAAGTTATTAGATTTAAGTAAATGCTTCACATACAACAACTTTATTTCTGTCCTACAGAGTTTCTAAATGCTACATATTTATGTACCTAATCACATACATACATAAAATTACATTTTTAATAGTATATATGTGTTCGCGTCACATAAATACGTAAAATTTATAAATAAACTTTTATTATCTGAGCAAAAAAATAAAACTCAAAAAATAACTTTTATTATCTGAGCAAAGAAATAAAACTCAAAAAATAACTTTTATTTTCTGATCGAAAAATAAAACTCAAAAAATAACTTTCATTTTCTGAAGGAAAAATAAAACTCAAAAAATAACTTTTATATTCTGATCGAAAAATAAAACTCAAAAAATAACTTTTATTTTCTGAGGGAAAAATAAAACTCAAAAAATAACTTTTATTTTCTGATTCAAAAATAAAACTCGGAAAAAAACTTATTTTCTGAGGGAAAAAGAAAACTCAAAAAATAACTTTTATTTTCTGAACGAAATATAAAAATTAAAAAATAACTTTTATTTGCTGAGGGAAAAATAAAACTCAGAAAATAACGATTAAAAATCAATTTTTTTATAAAAATCGAAAAAATAAAAGTTAATGCACCTAGAGGTAGTCTGCGTTACGGTGATTACATCTGTGTACTTCTTTTGCGTTTAGCGTTTCTCCTTCAGTATGATTTTTTTAGTCAAAATTTAAAAAATAACGATTATTTGCAATCCCTGGAAATTTCCCTTCGAGTATGGTCTCTATTTTGAATCCATAAAAGAGAGAAAATATATCAAATAACGATTCCGTTCCGCTGGAGTATCATTTCGGTAGTTCTCGAAACGTGCAAAAACGTGTTTCATATTTATTAAAGTGAACATGAGACTTGAAAACCAGTGTCGTTTCACAAGCGTTTTCGAATTGTTAACTAAGTTCAATATTTGAAGAGAAAGCTTGAATGACAATTGAAAAACGAAACTGTTGGGAGTTAGGCCAGAGCTTTTCTAACGATTTCAGTACTGAGTTTCTGTAACTGAACTCTACCAATGTTTTCGACTAAGTCAAGATTTATCAAAATGGAGGTTATATTACTTCCGTTTTTATGTGTGTGGTTTCTTTAAAAATGTCAATGTGAAAGAGGAGAGAAATGAATTTCAAGGTAAAATTTTTCCCAATTGGTCTTGTCTGACATTCGCACTTTTTAGTATACATACACAATTCCAATCAGCTTATTTACTGCGATATCCTTCTTTAGATAATTCTTGGACTGAGTGACGTCCTAATGACGTCAATCGATAGATTCTGACTTGCCTTTTAGATGATGACAAAGTGTGGAACGTATTAATGTGACGTCATTTTGATCGAAAATTTTCGCTATTTTGTTACAGAAACTCACTTCAGGTTTCCATACTGAATTTTTCTTTAAGTGCAAGTTAAAAAAGCTTTAATTTGTTTATTACATATGTACCTATATATATTATGTTTATTTGTATGCATAAGTGTTTGAATACATAGGCATATGTATGTAAATACATCCCCATAGTAAAATATAAGTACATATATCTACAATTTAATACGTTTACATACATACATTTAATGTGCATATCGACACCGGAAGCTCGGGTTTTTATTTTTTTAAGTTCCAAATAAATACATATGTATGTATGTACATATATAATAGATATGCTTCGCTTTTATTTATAGAAATCGCGTTTTTTGGACATGTTTCTTTATCAAATTTTTTTTCCGGCGAGTAAAATTTATTTTGAACACCTTTTTAATTGTATATAACAGAATATTTGCGGAAGAATAAAAATCATTCATACTATGTATGAATGTAGTAATATAGACAATTAGCGTTGGGTAATTTGCTTTAAATAACTGAACATATGTTTTATAGTTACATATATTACACAGTGCAACAAGATTATACGTAATTGATGAAACCAAAGGAAGAGAAAGCTTTTTGCCTCTCATATCAAAACCTTATACCGGATTTTCAGCCTAAAGGACTGGTTTAATTTTTATTTGTATTTAAAGTTGGTAACCCATGTATAGGGAAAAGTGATCAAAGCTTGAAAAATTGAAAGAATTTCTTACGAAATGTAGATATGTATGTTAAATTACTGTTTTTTGGTCAAGGAATTCATTTATATTTATCCTTATATAAAATTCAGCTATGGTAGGTACAATGGCATGTACATTTTAAGCAGCAGAAAAACAATGTTGCTGAGACATCACAATGTTGCTGGCAACATGTTGCGCGGTATTCCTACTGCTCAATTCTGGATGCGCATTCTGTATCCTACTGGATGCGAATATTTCTTGTAACTAGGTAGAACATGGCTAAGAGATTTTATATGTGATTTATTACCTTTTGGTGCAACAAATCACTTTTATCACAATGTTAGGGGGCTATGCTATAAATAAAGTGCACATACTCGTACAACAACAGCATGAACCGATCAACAGCTAACATCTACATACCTCTGCTACCCATTGTGCTTTATTAATCATTAATTCTGTTTATTTATGCAGTCGTAAATATTTATATAGTACCAACTAAAAGCTTAATGAATTGGGTAATTTGAAACTTTGTCATATGGATTTGTTTGCATTTGTTTGTCATTCAATTAAACGAACATTAAAAACATTTCAAGCTATTAAGTAGTTAGTATTATAATTAAAATAAATTGAATGTGCTAGAGCACAGAGGAAGCGGAAATGTATTATTTTAAAGTAGTACAGGGTGCTAGATAAGTGCTGAAATAATAGAGAGCAGATAGCAGAGAAATAATTTTTGAAGAAAATGTTGCAGGAAACCAATGATTTACTATGAACAATGGACTCTGAAGTTCCAAGTACAGATTATAATAGCTATCAATATTTAAGAATAAATAAAAAAAAAACTGATTTCTATCCAGAGCAGCAAGATCCACATCCCATAATTGAAAACTACACTCTCCTTGGCGAGTAGAGTGCTCCCTGCGGGGTATTTTAAATTTTAACAAGTGCTCCAGCAATCCCAAAGTGGTGTAACACATGTCCACCAAACGCTAAAATATCCTCATAAATACATACAGACATATATATGTACATATGTAGAAGCAATTCAGTTCATTTCTTAATTACAATCCTTTTCGATTGTATTTTCTGTTTTCGGTTGTAGTTGTTGTGATTTGACACATTCAGTCATTCATGCTATGAGGACGAATGCAAAATCTCAAGGGTCTTGTTGTTGTGAAAATTTGATTATTTTTAACATTAATTACAGAAATGGTGGCCCCTTTTATAGTTCCAAGGAAAGACCCTAACAATAAATACATGTACGCAAGTATGCATGTATATCGTCAGAAAATCAGCCACATGTGTGCATAATTATTGTGTTTTCAACGTGTTGTTAGCGGCATTATATTTGTGAAGATTTTTATATATGTATCTACATAAACTGGTGGCAAGAAAAGAAATGCATTAAAAAATTTACATATGTATTTTAAAACAGCTGAATTTCTCTCTTTCAAAACATCTCTTCGAGTATGGGCTGGATTTCGAATACATAACCAAGGGAAAATACATCGATTACAATGAAAATTTTGTTTTCCTGGTGAATGACCGAACCGTTTTTTCACCGTTCATTATCAAAGGTGAGACTAGAAAAGTGTATTCGTTTTCCAACCGTTTTCGCATTGCAAACCAAGTTTAAGATTTATTGGGTAATATTGTTTACTATATAAAATAATAGCATGGTGTGAAAATAGGACTGCCAGATATATATCTCTGCTGCAAAACCGGGACATTTTGGTATACATATACAACACATCAACTGCACTCCTTAAACCGGGACACCTAAACACATTTTTAGGTTGGACTGGGACAACCGGATATAAAGTACAAACCGGGGCCTCTGGCGGCCCTATGTAAAAATTACTATGAGAACATGAGGCCAAGATGTACCTCAAATTTATAGTGTATGCTTATAACTTTTCCTTGGAAATTAGTTTCCATTTACTCATGCCGATGAACAATTATCCATAATTTTATCTATAATTTTGAGAAAATGTGTTTGCCATCACTGTACAGACACATTTTTTTACACTTTTACAATATCATAGCTCATTTCAGCTTTTTTTAATTTTTAGTATGTTGAGCGGAAATTCATCTTTGAACTTCCCCTGAAAGTGCATTTGCTGTCGTCGTGTGTACTTCATTTTTAATGAAATAATTTCCTAAGAAGCCTTCATACATGCATTACATGAAGAAATATACATACATACATACATATGTACGCATAACTTATGTATGTATGTTGTCGTGAATAAGTTTCACTGGAAATGCAAGTTTTATCACCTACGACCATGTAAAAAGCCCAATTCTTGTATTGCGCACCATATATTTTTTAATCGAAATTCAAGTACAAATGCGCATGAAAATGTAAGCACATGTTATTGGGTCATGTATACCAAGATTTGGTAAACTAATAATCAGTAATTTTATATATTAAGATATAAACTATTTTTCAACCAATTTCTACTAAATGAAAACAGTTCACAATCTACATACTGTCTTTCCAGTAGTAGTCGGAAGGAGCTTTAAACATGGATCTTTAGGCGCCTAGATCAACATTGGATTGAATATTATAACCTTAGCCCTTCAACAGTATGGATACAGGGTGCGATACCTGCCCTGGTTTCCGAACTGCTCATTCTTTTCTACTTTTACTTTCACTAGTTTAGTAACGAGTTGTGATAAAAAACTGCGCATCAAAATAAGATGTTGTCGCGAAAAATGCTTTTTGAACCAAAATAGGGATTCTAATACTCAAAGGAAGTTTAGATATGTCTGTTGAGAGTATTTGTTACATACCTGGCTGCTCAACTGCCTCTCTACTCTAATTTAAATGATAATGATTTCGTAAATAATATGTAATAACATGATTCCATCGTCAACGTCACATCACTACATCATCAGACCTAGCCAACGAAGCAATGCCACCACACATAGTGCCATCACGCCGCCTTATATTAATCACACATAAATCCGTCTGTTTGATAAGATAAAAAAAAACATATCACTACTTCTCAGTATAGAAAAAACAACACATCGCCTCATCTAGCAATCACATCACCTAATCATAACATCACATCATCACATATGTATGTATCGTATACATGTATAGTGATCAAAATCAAATATTTACGCTGTGTTAAAGAGCAACACAGAAACAAGCATGCAATGAAACAAGTGTGTGTCTGGTAAAATTGTATAAGTACGAGTAGATATGGGTTTTTGTGCATTGCATGCATCGTGTGATCACTCACTCACTTCAACTCCATCAGCACATTTAGCTAAACTATACGGGCGTTGTTTGTGGCATATCTTCTGTACGCTGTAAGGGCGATCGCGCGTCGGGCACAAGTGTCTCATTCAGTAAACTGATGCATGCAAGCAAAAAAAAAAAACAAGAAAAAAGAAGTTAATGCCTTTTTGACTCTGCATCATCGCAGCAATATCGAACAAAATTTTTTGTGCATACAGGCAGGCATGTGTTTGTTGTTAGTGCATATGAGCTATGTATGCATATTTATAGCAACAGTAAAAGTCACAAGTGGCATTGCAGGCGCGCGAAAAATTTTGCATGCAAATGCTAATATTGACAAATGTATGTATGGATGTATGTATGTGCATACATATGTGATTTGTATGCATACTATTTGTATGTTATCTAGGAATATGTGTTTTTTGCTGCATTTATACTATATAAATACTTACATACGTCTGAATATAGGTCGAAACTGGAGCAAATCGGCTACATATATTTATTATATGTTTCTTATATATGTACATATATAATATATTTTACATTGTTTCATACATAAAAGTATTTATGTCCTTAAGTTTAAATGTCTGATAATGTGTGATGTAGGTACATGCATGCAAGCTTGTGTGTTCCTTATGCAATATCGCTTTGTTAAAATTGTGCACAATAAAAAAGTCTGATTTAACAAGAATATTTTACGTTCTCATTTTTGCATAATTTGTATATACATATGTATATAAAAAGCGTAAACAGAATTAAAAATAAAATGGCAAGTTTTCTGATATGAAAAACTTTCGCGCAAAATTCGTCTGGAGTCGCAATTTGCTGAAAAAAAAACACATAAGGAGCATTGGTTGGCGGATAAGTTTAGCCAAAAATTCGTACACATATTCGTGTATTATATGTATGTATATTATTTTACTGATTGCAATAAGTATAACCTTTTGACTCTGGTATTTAAACGCTATATGATTAAACATAAATTCCAATGAACTTCATTTTCTTCGAATCATAAATGAGAATTTACAAGGGCTATAAGTATATGATTCATCGACTATCATACTAAAAAAGAATTGCTCTTATAAGGCTAGGTTAGGTTAGGTTGGCTAGGATACAGTGATTCCTCACATAGACCACACATGGTCTTTAGTGTTACCAACATCGTATTGGAGATGTTATCTATACTAAACTTGGAATGCAAGACTTCGCAAGTTTTAGTATTTTGTGTATTTTCTTAAGAACTAGATTCCACAACAGGGGTGAGAGTACTCCCCCTCAAGGGCGTAGCTAGGATTTTATCCAGGGGGGGGGGGGCAAGCACATCAAATATTTGAAATAGTCAAACATCAATCTGTTTGCGACTAAAATCAAGTGTTGCTGTTCCACTCTTAAATGTCAAAAATAACACTAATTTGTGTGTGCGACTACAGCAACACTGCTAATATAAAAATGACAACAACAACTGTCAAAGAAACTGGGTTGCGCAGTCAAAAGGTAGGAAATAAACTACTAAAATACTACTATGTATAAAACAGCTCATCAGGTTGCTGTGTGCAAAATTATTCAAGTCGCTCATTTGGTGGAACCCAAAAGTAAGTTAGCCCCAAATCTGGCTATCTAGGTTAGGTTAGGTAATAGTGGCTGCTGGTACACACCAACAGACTTAGGCCCATAAGGACCCATTGTGATACCACGCGGGTCTAAAACCCTACTCGAACCAGAAAGTGGATTCAGCGAATCTTAGGATTTTTACAGGCTCTAAATCGGACAAATCGCCGAGGCCAGAAAAGTGGGGTGGCCCCAGAAATTTTAGCCTCTTAGTCCACAGCGCGGGACATTCACACAGCAAATATTCTACAGTTTCAGGCTCCTCCTCATCTCTACAGCTCCTACAGAAGTCATGAAAAGGAGCGCCCAATCTCTCAGCATGTCTGCCGATAACGATGTGGCCCGTGATCAGGCCAACAGTAAGCGCCAGGTCTTTCCTCTTTAGAATAAGTAGCCCTTTAGTACGTCTCGCATCCGAATGATGCCATACGAGTCTAGAATGAATACAGGTGCTAAGGCGTTTCCATCTAGCACCCGCTTCTGCATGGAAAAATCCCTTAATATTGAGCTTGCATGCAGCGAGCGGCATTCTTAAACCCTTCCAAAATGACGAAAGCGGAGCAGATGTGCCCCCTCTTGCAAGTTCGTCTGCCATCTCATTGCCTGGTATATTGCAGTGTCCAGGCACCCATACCAGCGTTAGAGAAGCCTGCGTAGCCATCTCGTCAAGAGATTTGCGACAACCCTCTACAGTCCTGGATTTGCAAGTAGCAGACCCAAATCGCCTTCAGCGCAGTCTGACTATCAGAATAAATGTAAATATTGTCATGCATGAGGACTCCTTTACGAAGATAGTCCCCCGCCTCTTGAATGGCAGCAACCTCTGCCTGGAATACGCTGCAGTGATCCGGAAGGTTAAAGGAGAGTTTCGTACCCGTTTGGGTACCACCCACCTTACCATTCAGCTTCGAACCATCAGTATAAATGTGGAGGGCACCCGGCAAACCCGGAGGTTCATTGGACCAAAACTCCCTATCCGGAATAACAACATCGAAGTTCCTCCCGCAAGTGGTGGTCGGTGCACAGTAGTCCGTTGCACTCGTCAAAGAAATGCTACGGATCTCAGCATGACCACCTACATTTACCCAGGGCCGTGCGCAGGAATTAGCCTTGGGGGGGGTTTTAATTTTGGTTTGCATTCGCATACATTTTTCGCTAAGATAAACATATTTGCTGAAACAGATATCCAGACCCATACACCATAAATTTAAATGTTCTTTAACTTTTCTGAAACTCATTCTGATTCATCAAAACCTAGTTAACCAGGTCCTGAATAGTACACGGAAAGAAAAATTAGACTTGATTTTGAACTTAGAAAATAATTTCTTAATATCAAGAAAATCCAAGAAAATTGGATTTTAAATAAATAAGAAAACATTTTCTTGCTTCAAGTAAAATTGGATTTTAAATAAATAAGAAATAATTTACTTAGGGTAAGTGTTTTTTTCTTGTTTTTTGAAATAAATTAAGAAATTATTTTTTTGTTGCAAGTAAAACTTTTCTTATACGAGCTTAAGTAAGTAATGCGAGAGACACACATCGTAGTATAGTAATAATATTTCGATCTATACCACATATGTGTCACCCTCATATTGTAGTTTAATTGAAAATTTTCATAGCATAGCCAAATCATAATATTGATATTCTAATATTCATACCACATGTGTGTCTGAGGCATAAGAAAATATTAAATATTAAATTAAGCAAATATTTTCTAAAAATATTAAAAACGTAAAAAATAAGTAAAATGAAAACTAATCATGAGGGATTAGAAAACCATAATTAGTCAACTAGTATTTTCCTAGGACTTGTTTATTGAAATGACAACATTTTATTTAATATAAATGAAGATGCAAATAGTGAACTCCTTATACCAAATGCTTCACTAACAATCTGAGAATTGCAAAAATATTCAGAAATATGCAAAGCGGATGGCAAATGAAAAAAAATACATGTAACTTTGGAAATGCAAATTCAGCAAGAAAAATTTTACTTCGCTCAAGAAAACGTTTTCTTATTCATTTTACATTTTTTTTTTCGCTGTATTTTGTTGTTCCAATTCGTCGAAACACAATTTTCTTAAATTCTTCTTCATATTAGCAAAAAGATTTTCTTCATTTAAGTAAATTTAAGAAAAGATGTTCTTAGGGCCGATTTCATAATGAAATTCTTAAAGCTCCTTTCCTTAAAGGAGCCTTTTAGTTAAAGAGCCATTTAAAAGTTCTTTAAAGTGGGAGTGATTTCATAATAATATAATATTAAAAGGCTCCTTTAACGTCAAATAATTTTCATAAATTTAAAAATATTGAAATTTGACTTTTATTTTTTTCTGAAAATAAATAAATTTTTTGATTATGGCTTTTTTATTTTTTTTTTTTTTTTTGAAAAAAAGAAAAAGAACAAAGAAGCATAATTTGGAAACCCAGTGCAGAAAATATAGGAAGCGGTCATCCAACATCACAAAAGAGAAGAAGATGAATATTGCATTATACGACTCAACAAACAAAACAACAAACAAAATCGGTTCAAAAATTTTAATAAATTTTTGATATTTGATTTTGACACATTACAGAAATGAAATTTTTTTCTGGCAAAAGGAACCTTTAAATAACTTAAATGCCCGTTTTTGGGTATTTAATTTTAAATGAACTTTTATCTTCAAAAAGACTTTATGAAATCGATCAGAAAATTAAAGGCTCCTTTAGAATTTAAAGGAACTTTTAATTTGATTATGAAATCGGCCCTTATTTATTTAAACATTTTTTTTCAATATTTTTTTTCTATAGATTTTATTAGTGTTCTTGAATAAGAAAATAATTGTCTCATTTTTGGAAAACTCAATTTCTTATTTCCAGTAATAATTAAGTAAATTTTTCTTATTTCCCTAAAAATTTTCTAAATTGAGTTCAAGAAAGCATTTTTCTTGATTCAAGTATACAAATTCCTTTCCGTGTACTGTTTACAGTACTTGTTAATTGAAACTGCTCACTGTTTTCACAAAATGAACATTTTTTGTTATCAGTACAATTTTTTTAAAAATGCCAAACGAACATATGCTACATAATTTTGTAATTTCGGAAAGCTCCAAGTGCAATTCAAAGTGCCGAACCTATGTATTGGCCAACCTTATTTTTTGCAACTTTTACCAATTCTTCTTCCGTAAAATTATAATTATAAAATTTATAAACTGTATTTTGAAAATTTTTGCAAAATCATTGCAACTTAGATTTGGTCATGGGGGGGTTTTAACCCCCAAAACCCCCCCCGTGCGCACGGCCCTGCATTTACCTTCCACCCCGGAAGTTACCTTAAGCGCATTGCCGAACACAGCGCGCATTGCCTACCCATCAGGACAATCCGCAGGACATTAAATAAAGTGTCCAGAGCCTCCTTGGGAGTGGTACGCAGCGCGCCACCAATACAAATCAACGCGCTTCTTTTTTCATTTTTAAATGCAAGAAGGATTGAAATCTTTTCAAGTCATCCCCACCACACCAGAACTCTGTTCTGGGCTAACTTAAGTCAAAACTTAGTTTTAGCTTTAGTCACGCTGGTGAAACCGGGCCTTAGATTCTGCTTATCAATGCTAATGCTAAAATATTTGGTGAACTGTAGACACGAATCGAAACAAATCTCACTGTTTTATTTTGACATGTAAATTTCTGTACTATTCTCTGATGCCATTATCATATTAAGCAGTAGCCAGGCATGTAGCCCCCCCCCCCTGCCCCTACCTGCCTATGCCCTTGCTCCACCTTGTGGGCTGGTCCCTATGTGCCCTGCTTGACATCGTCGAGAGTTCCCACCCACCCGTCACCATCCGAAAACTCCAAAGGTCCTCGATCCAGCGCCGAATGTTTGACGGTATTCCGACCCGTTCGAGCCCCTCCAACAGTGCCGCAGCAGAGACGTTGCTAAAGGCAACCGCAATACCAAGAAGGACTCCTCTCGCACTCCGTGTAGTGAATGGCCTTTTCTATATGTTGTACAAGGTTGTGATTCTTTATCCTGTTTATCCTCCACCACGACAACATAAATTCGTTTTACACCTTCCGCCAGGCACCTCGAACGCTAGTTTTTGCTGACTATATCTTTTATTTGGAATTGGAAATTTTACTTTTAAATAATAACTGGATATATGTACATATTTAAGAATGTAAATTTAATGCGATCATTATCCAAAATGTTTACAATGAAAGCAAAAACTACATAAATTCCAGATATTAATTTTACTTTAATGATCACACTTCCACGCTGAATATTATGAAGAGTGTGTAAGAAGAAGAATAAGCTGATAAAACTATATATTAAATAGCTACAAACCTACATACATACATACATACATATGTATATACACAATATGTATAACAACTAAATCATTCAGTTTCATTTATTTCCGAGATTGTTGTGAATGGTGTGTTATCAATATCCGTTCAGTATTTCACACTGGATCTTGAATGGCATGGCAGCACACGATTAAAGCTATACTTTGTACATGCTCAAGATCGCGAGTTGTCGCTTAAGCCATGGCATATGTATGTAAATCTATATTTGTAGTGTGTGCATTTGAATGCGCTTGAGTGTATGGTTGTATTTGCATGCGGGTGGCTGGGTGATTTTGGGTGGACGACGAGGCATTTTAACGGATGCCCGATGATTTTGTTCGGCTCGTAAATCTACATAATACAAAGCAGCGGAAACGCTAAATGCGCGCATACATTCTCGAATATGCTATATTCGTATGTGTATTTATGGTGGTGATATTCACACAGATTTATTGCCGGTTTGCTCCAAATTTGCGCATGTATATGTAGATCGTTGCCTGGACTTATTTTGCTTTTATACAGCATCATTTATGTATGTGGATTTATATGTTTGCCGTTGGCTTTTTAGTTTTTTCTTTTTATTTTTTTTTCGATTCCAAGGCATTCCATTGCTGTTGCTTTCGTTTCATGGAGAGTGGTTTAGTGGTTAGTTGTTGTTGTTGTTGTTGTTGCTCCCGCTATTTGCTGCTGCGGCTGCTGCTGTAATCGTTGGGGACTTGTGTGTTGTGTGGTATGTTTTTTTTTTCTGGTTGATCGTGCGTGCTCGCCGCTCCTCTATGCATACATACACACATCCATCGAATATCCATCCATCCACCAGCCATTCATTCACTATACTGCGATCATTTGTTCTGTCGTTGCGATCAGTTGCGTGTTGGCGTTCCTGTCCAACGGGTGTGCTTCATTTCTTTCGCTCGCGTTTGTGCAACACTTAGCAGAGCAAAGAGTGTCCTTACTGGCGTTAAAGAAGGATTATACAGATTACAGTACTAGAAACAAAGAATATTTGGTTTGAATTGTGTTGTGTGCATAATTTTTATATTTTTTCCGTTCTTTTTTTTAAACTAAATAAATGCAAAAAATTAAGTGAGAAAATTGTAGATAATTTACTTTACGTTAAAACATAGCAGAAGTGTTTAAATCATGCGCATATCCTTGCTACGTAAGTGATAAAAAATTACTATAGCAATTAAAAATCGAAAACGAAAATAACGAAAGCAATTTCTGCAATAAACCATAGTGATAACTCAGTAAAAAAAAAAAAAAAAACAAAACAGAGAAAAACATAAAATAAATGCAATAAAAAACTCACATGGCTACTTAAAGGATAACAATTTAATACAAACATAACCTTCTATTGAAATAACTTTATAAAGACTTGTGTGCATTGCAGTTAAAGTAAAAAAAATCACCAACAAAATGGATTTATCGAGGCGGTTGCGGTAAGGATACTAATAAAAAATTATTTAAAAAAAAGTTATTTAATTTGTAAAAAAAAGGATCCCCTTCACCAAAAAAAAAAACAAACCAAAACCAGCTACCCCACCCCCACTTACTACAAGTATTTAGCTGCAGAATGCATATTGTAAAAAATTTAAATCAATTTTATTTAGACTGTGCTTAAATAATTTGCGTTGCAGGCTCTTATTGAGTGCATGTGTGTGCGTGTGCTTTCATTGTCTATTGTGCGATTGATTGAATCTTTTTGTTGGCGAGTACTCGTACTACACTTTGCAAATTAATATGTCAATAAAGGATTTTAATTTGATTTCAAAATGTTTGCAAATGCACTTTTCACACATCAACGTAGCCACACAACCACACAGCTATGCATGTAGTTGTGGTTGTTATTGAGGGTTTGGTTTTTTTTATACTCAGCTGTACTAGTACACAGAGTATTATAGTTTTAATCACATAACGGTGGATTGTAACAGAATGAAATAATCGAGATAGATATAGACTTATATATATCAAAATGATCAGTGTGAAAAGAGAAATCGATTGAGCCATGTCCGTCCGTCCGTCCGTCTGTCCGTCTGTCCGTCTGTCCGTCCGTCCGTCTGTAAACACTCTAACTCGCGCAAAAATTGAGATATTTTGATGAAATTTGAAATGCAAGTTGGTATCGACACTGGGACGGTTGGTATTGAAAATGGGCGAAATCGGACCATGACCACGCCCACTTTTCCTATATAGAAAAAATCGGAAATTTGGTATCTCAGCCACTAATATAGCTAGAGTGATGAAATTTTACCCACGTGTTGAGCTCAGGCCCCTAAGAAGAAATTTGATGGAATTTTGGAAATTGGGCGGTGCCACGCCCACTTATTAAGGAGCAAATATTGAAAGCTTTATGAGTCATAACTCAGAAACTGTTGAAGATATATCAATGAAATTTGGTACGCGTCATATACTTACTTAGGCAAATGTTTGGACGAAAAATTGTTAAAATCGGTTGACGGCCACGCCCACTTTTATATATGGGTATTATAAAGTGACCTAATAAAAACATTTTAAGCGATATCTCTGTCAAATATAAAGATATATCATTGCAATTTTATGCCAGGAGGCCACCTGCGGACATACAACGAAAAACACAAAAATTTTGGAAAATGGGCGTGGCACCGCCTCTTTTTAGAAGCTGGAATATACGAGATTTCTGAGCCCATAGCTCGACAAATAATTGATATATAATGACGAAACTTGGTGTGTACACTTTTATTACTTGTGGTAATACATGTTGAAAATTTTAGCGAAATCGGTTGACGACCACGCCCACTTTTATATATGGGTATTATAAAGTGGCCTAATAAAAACATTTTAAGCGATATCTTTGTCAAATATAAAGATAATTCATTGAAATTTTGTGGCAAGAGTTCCACAATAGACCGGAAACAAAAAATATACAAATTTTGGAAAATGGGCGTGGCACCGCCTCTTTTTAGACAAAGGAATATACGAGATTTCTTAGCCTATAACTCGACAAATAATTGAGATATTATGACGAAACTTGGTTTATACACTTTTATAACTTGTGTGTTAATAGACACGCAAAAATTTATTGAAATCGGTTTATGACCACGCCTACTTTTTAACAAAGATATTTCTGGAACACCCTTTGGGAATTTGTAACGTGACATCTTTGTAACTAGAAGTCATAAAGGAATGAAATTTTGCACAAAGAATAATATTCATATGCTTAGTTGGATGACTGATAAAAATTTTGAAAATGGGCGTGGCTACGCCCACTTTATGCAAAACTCGCTTTATATAAAATCTATCAAACGCAAACAAACAATGAAAGCATACAGCTGAGTATCTAATCTTCGATTCCACTCGAACTTAGGCTTCCTTACTTGTTTTTTTTGCAGTTGGTTAGTGCGGCTTATCAGCTGCATTCTTGTATATGTTGCACTTGTGCACTCGCTGCTGAAGTTTACTTGGCGATAACAATAAGGATAAGCTTATATGTAAAGTAGATTGCAAGTATGTACATACAACCAATATCTTCAAATTGGATATCTGCTTTAAGTTTAATGCATTCTTTATATGGATATGAATTTTTAGCTACATACATATGCATACTCGTATATAGGTTAGACCGTATCGCAAAAAAAAAGAAGTTCGCCATATGCTCCCCCATATGATGTCTTTATGGAAAACATTTCAATAATTTTTTTTGGGCGCCGCTAGATGTCCCTAAAGTATATTTTTTTCTTATCTTCGGCATTAATAGTCCGATCTCTAAGTTTAATACACCAATGTCTTTGTCTTGAGTGGTAGATTTTTACTATGTAATCGTGTGCGTCATTCGGTAAAAAAAATTATTCACCATAAAATTTCAGTAGCGGTCTAATCAGAAAAAATCTTTGTAAAATGTACCTAAAAGACCACAGGAAACGAAAAACATAAGTATATTCCTTGAAATGTTGTATGAAGCGATCGAAATACTTCTTTTGCAGTAGGTTAATGATTTTTGACGGTATTCAGCATGCAGGCAATAAAAGGTACATGAATATGGTATAAACTAAGTACTGGGTGGTAGCGACCCCAATGACGCATATAGGGTTAATACGGTAAAATAGTGCCATCAGGGCAAAAAAACTGGTGTAGCAAACTTAAGGATCGGAGTATACATATCGAAGATATGAAAAAACAATTTTTTCCGGAAATGTTTTCCAGAAAGACATCATAATGGGGGGAGAGGGGGGGTGGTCGAGTAGGGGGTACGGTCCATATAAGGCAAGACGGGCTAATGCTAGTACTAAACACAAACTCTGCAACGGTCATTCTAACTATAAATATCTACATATGTATGTATGTCCTTTCAATCTTGCTGCTCCTAAATATGTACATACACGTAATTGATTTTTCAGTAAAATACCACTTGAGTAGATTATACTTGGAGCATGCATAATGGTGTTACCACATACTAATAACACCAAAATAGTTCAAAGTATATTCACAGCAATGTCCATAGTGACTGGAGGAGTTTTTGTGTAGAATGTGGCACACAAAAACGGTATATTTGTGTGTCAAGTGCGTACAATAATGTATTCAAATGCGTTTACTCAAATTTCTGAGCCTTCCGTTGCAGACGTGATGACTTTAGTCCAGTTATGGCTTAAGCTAACAAGGTGCCACAGTTTATCAATTAAACATACATATATACATATAAGATTAAATATTAAGATGAGCAATAAAATGTTTTTAAAAGAAACTGTTTTAAGAAAATATTGCTTGCTGAATTTTCAGTTGTTGTTTTACGGCCTTATTCCGGTGTGGTAACATAATTTACTTTACTGGTGAAATAAAGAATCTGGTACTTTAAACACTCTTTTCGTATTCTGACAGCAGGAAATTAAGTTACCACCTCAATACGTGGTAACATTTTGTTACTATTTTCAGCCCGATTCCATTCCGTTTGTATGGAAATGCTTTGACAGCGTTACTATTTGTGCCAGAATACCAATTGAAAAGATGGTAACAATTTTCAGCAACATAAATTACCAGTAAAGTAATTTTCCGGTAACGCTCGGAATAGCAGTGTTAAAGGCTATTTGAGGCTTTTTGTTTGACTTGTATGCATCATTGAGTATTTTCTCAAAGACCATTGCCTATATGCATTGATTTCCATATCTTTATCCCAAACATGACATTCTAAGTCACCTTTCTATATGGATAAAGTTAAGACAGTTAAGTCGGAATGCTAAATTCCTTATTTTAGTATCTAATAAAAACACATATTTCTTGTTGGGGTAAGTGGAAAAAAATTCAACAACTATTTACAGCGAAGGTTGAGTGTATAGCTATTTCACGAAAAACCATTTTCGATCATCAGCACTCTTTTCGGAAGTGGATGCACCGGGGATTGAACCCGAGTCCATTCCATCTTCAGCCGCAATGACCCAATGCATAAACACACTCGGCCATTGAGACTCTGTGCAAGCTGTTGGATTTTCCCAACTTTTGCAGATACATATGTATGTATTTCTTGTTCATTAAGAACTTTACACAAAATTATGTATCATCACTAATGTAAAAGGATAAATTTGGAGGCATTTGCGCGACCTCTAAACTTCAATACGATATATTAAGGCAAAATTTTCGGCATAGATTTTCGTAGTACAGCCGCATGAAATGAGGGAAGAATTTGATTTTATTCATAAAATTTTGGACTACCCTAATATAGATATGCAATTTGCACTTCACAAAGTGAAAGGCCGCTGCAGTGCAGTGGGTAGAGCGCTCGCAAACACCAAAAAAATTTTTTTCTAATTAGTAAAAATCCAATTATTGGGTTTTTTGAGAGCAGCGGTCACCTCTCGGCAGTGGGCGGCATACCCTCCGAGAGTATTTCTGCCATGAAAAAGCTTCTCACAAAAAATGCATTCGCCGTTCGGAGCCGGCATAAAACTGAGGGTCCACCCAATTCGTAGGAAAAACAAAAAGGAGCTCACCTCGAATTGGGAGAGAAGCTCGGCCATAAAACTCGTCAGAGTTATAATAGCGCCATTGTATTATATTATTATTAAAGTGAAAGGAAATGTATACACATGTATTTCTGCAAAATATTAGTTGTATATAAATTAATTCGTAATTCTAGAACAGTTTATAAATAACGGAAATGAAAGCCTTTTTTAGTCTTTCGCTTAGCGCATAATATGTTGAAATTTATGAACGTGCTCAAGTCCTAAAATATACATATATGTATGTATTATTGTATGTATGTACATAGAATTCTAAACAATTTTCAATGGCAAAAGCAATGTTTGCGAAATTTAATGCCAAATAATTTTAAAATAATAGCAACATTTTTTCCCGGTAACAAATTTAATCAGCGAGCCATTGCTGGTCTATTAGCTCATCAACACTTAAGCTCATTGTTATAAATACTTATGCATGTACTATGCAGATACATATAAATAATTATAAACAAAATGCAAAAAAAAAAAAAAACAAAAAGCTTAATAAAAAAATTTCACTAAGATTTTCATGTGGCGCCCATGGTCAAAGAAATCAGCAAATATGTAGGTGCATGTGTAGATATAGTATTAAATCTTATGTACATATGTAATTATGTATGGGCTAAAATATGGGAAAATGTGTATGTATGTATGTACATCGCATAAAAAAGGTTCCAGTTGGCTGTAAAATGAACTAGTTCTCGATTCGAATGACAACCTTTTTCGCATTCATTGTTGAAAGTAAGACTTGAAAAAAGCGATTCGTTTTGCAATAGTTTGTTAACCACGTCTAAGACTCATTGAGAAAATTTTAATTTATAGCATTTTTCATTTCATTCAACTTTTTATAATGTTCTCAACATATGTATGTAAGCACCTATAGAAATGCGGCAGGTGTTGGCATAATTTGCTTTGGCGCTTTACCGGCACTTAAACATTTATAAATAACGTAATGAACCTAAATAGATCAATGCAAATCAAGCAAAAAAATAAATAAATAACTTTTCAATTTTATTACATTTGGCACGCACACCTTAAGCCACCTCCGTCCCTTCCTACACCGCACCATCAAAAAGAAAACGTAGAAGTTGATGATGATGATGGCACTGATGGTGGTTTTTGGTTGGTATCTCCTATGCGCCCGTGAGGAATGAGCTAAATAGATTGTACGTACAACAAGTGCGCGGATTGCAAAGTTAATCAAAGCAATCAAATTGTTTGCCAATAGTTGAGATGTTAAAGTAAATATTTATATTAGGTGGAATCAAAAAAAAATTAAATAAAATAAAAAAATCGCACAATCAATTTAACTCGCAAACGTCGATACGATGCAGAGAAACGGCATACATAAATTTTGTTTCCAACGCCGAAAGCAACAGAAAAAGGAAAAAGACATGTGCTGGTGAAAATAAAAAATTGCCAAAAAGTAAGTACAGGCGTTAGTGATTTGCGTGCGAAACATAGCAATGAGAGCTATGAGCTGCATACATAGACAAAGAAGTGGGGGCAGTCTCCTTGCGCGCTTCTTGTTGTGGCCGTGAGCTTGTTGCTGCCAGAAAAATCCTATCGGGTATACATGCATACATACATATGTATGTTGGTATTTACGGATGCTACATGTGTATAAATCAAAGCAACTAAAGCAAAATAAGCACAGGTTTGCTTTGAAGTTTTCGGCAAAAGCAGCCATAAAAGAGCAGAGATGAGTAAAAAACATAAAAATAAATCTGTAGGTTGGTTAATTTTGCAGCTGCTGGTGGTGGTGCAAATAAGTACATCTAAAATTTAGGTGATAAACTCTGCGTCAAGTCTTAGCAAAAAGCAATCTTCAGTGTAAAAACAAACAAGTAGCCGTGTAATAAATAATTTTGGTGTTAGCAGATGCATTCCTACGATATTCACTTCTCAGCATTGCATTGACTTACAATCCAACAAGTAGCACAAATATGCAGTAAATAAATATGTAAATATGTATGTGTGCAAAAGTGATTGCCATTTGGCGTGCGAAGCGGTGTTGCAGATGCCTTTTGTCTGTCATAAATGCATACAAATGCTAATTTATTTATGCAAACGCGTAGGTATGCAGATATTTGAGTTTCAACACGCTCCCGCATGCGTGTGGTCAGGTCACTCACGCATGTGTATGGTAATGCTGTTGTTGTTGCTGACTGATCAATCGTCAGTAAGCGTAGGTATATTGGCTTTGCGAATTTTGACAGCTAATCATTGCATGATTTTTTTTTCATTCCCACTAAGCCCATTTGTGAGGTGATGCGATTTTTTTTCATGCCAGGATACTTGCTTTTGTTAGATATACCGCAGGTACTCCTAAAGTATGTTGAACGGCACGTACATATTGAGCACAGATCAGTTCTTCACTGACCAGGGGCGAACGCAGGGGGGGGGTTTGGGGTGTTAAACACACAAAGACATTTTTTTAATTTGCTTCAAAGTAATGAGTTTGCCTTATAACTCTGTGGCTACTGAACTGGATTTTTTTAGATTTAAGGGGAATTGTGAGTCGAAAATGGACTTCTTTTGAAAATTAGTTCTGAACTGAAAAGTCACCAATAAAGTTTCTATTATTTTTTTAGAGTTTATTGTTAATCATAATAAAGGAAAAATAAAAACTCATTTATTATGACTTTTGGATTTCGTTCCATGAGCAAACTGTTGTGAAATAAATTTAAATTAAAAAAAATTGTGCTATTTGCAAAAAAATACTTGAGTGTCTTAACTAAAATGTCTATATTTTTAATAAAAAATCTGGTCTGATTTAGATACACAACTTTACTTATTATTTGTTTTTCAAATGAAAAATTTTAAAACCACGGTTGTGCTTTTGATAATTTTTGATACTTTTTGTGCTTGGCAATCTGCTTATAAGACCTGGTCCAGAGTGGTCCTTAGTTGTTAAAAGTTTAAATGTAAATGCTAATGCTTGAAAATTACGCTCATAGAAAAACTAAGATTTCTTCATCTTGTATAAATAAATTGTTCTCACTGTTTTCTTTCGCTAAATCATGAAACATACCTCTTTTTTGCGTTTCCATAGATATCCGCATTTTTTAGCACTCAAACTTGAAATCTCGCGAAAATCATAATACACTTATTTATACAAACTTTTTCCAGACAATTTTTTTTTTCAAATGTGTTGACTTTAAATGAGCCAAAGTAACGTTTAATGGTGTCTATTGCGTATAGAAGGAGGTTTTCTATAAAATTCAATATATTTTCCACGGAAATGCACGACAGAAATTTCTTTTTGAAACACCAACATTTTTTACTTTTGTGTGTAGGGCTGACAACGATGTGGACTTAACGAATATTTAATTTACCATAATCCAATTCGTTCCACCAAAGCTACAATGTAGCTGCTACATGACGAAAAATATGAATTCAGTAGCAATTATGACGCAATAATACAGGTGACCTTTCCTTTTTAGTTTTAGTTTAAATACAGAGAAAATGCAATGAATTGAGCTTTAAAAGGTGCGTTTGTTTAATGTGTGCATACGTAGGTCCACTCCCCAAACATTAATAGATTTAAGTAAAAATTGTCTGGACGAGTTTAGAGTATTTTTTTTTTGAAAACTCACTTCATTGCTTTTTTTTACTATACAAAGTCATTCATGCGAAGGCGGCCATCGCCGTGCGATTGTGATGGAGCATAATCATGGGAGTTGTTATTTATCTTCCCTAAAGGATATGTAATGAGGAAAGTACTGATGATTTGTTGATTTTTGGGCCTACTGGGTTTATTTAAAAAAGAAAATGTTATGGCCTTAGCTACTGGAAAGCGTTGGTATTATATTTTATTTTCCTTTTATTTTCTTTTATTTCCTTTCTTATTCTAATTACACAAACAGTCGTACCAAATGCCTTAACAGTTCCTTAGGATGTCCAGAAAAGGTGCCTTTAGGCATATGACAGTTGTAAATGGGCTCCATGATCATTTGCTGCTCCTTCTTGTCGTCTATGCAGTTTCTTCAGAAACTATAATGAGACACCCTCCTAACTTCTGCTCATGTACCTATCAGCAATGATGTGCTTGGCTCTAACTTGCTGGTTACCTGGATACTTGATCATCTCCTCCAGCATTACTATTTAACTTCGATCGATCGGTGGAAATAGAATCACTTTGTAAAGAGGACGTACCATAGTTCCGATTCAGTACAATCTTAATATCGTAATATTTGTTTCACAGTGCTCTGTACTTTTAGACAAAAGAATTTGCTTAGGTATTACGAATAACAGTGTCCTATGGTCTCCGCGTGTGTACTCCATTTGATTGTTAGGCGGGCAAAAAACATTCCTCAGATGTTTTGAAGAGATAAGCTGGAAAAGCAGCCCTTGTCCGAAAATAAATCTGGGTTGTTTTTGTACTTAGAACCGACAACCGTGAATGAATGCTGGTTTTCCATTGTTAGTAACCTTCCAGTTCCAACGGCAAGACATCGAAGACGGTTTGCAGGGTTTGCCGGGAGCTGTTCTAGGCTGTGCTTGGTTTATGCTGATTTGACTTGAAGGTTTTCTCAAAGCATAAAATAATAAAACGTCCCATAAAAGAAAAAGCTATCATACAATACCGGAATAGAACCACGGGTATACGTTTGGACTGATAACAAACTTTCTTGCTAAATTTAACAAGTTTGTAACCGTTCGACTACTATAGAGAAAGGGAACCTTTATTCTTTTAGAACATGGATACACTGTGTTTGTGTGGAAGTCTTCGATTAAACAAATATGTATGCCTAGTCAGAAACGAGCGAATCTTATTTTCACTTTATTCATTTTAATTATGATTCTTTTTTAAAATTCAGTTGCGGTTTAATTTATTTTGGACGCGTAGCATAAATTTGTACTTTCGCCATGTGTATATTAGGGTGGTCCTTAAAAAAAAACAAATTTGCGATTTTCCTCGGTCTCACAACCCAGATCGGTAACAGCACAGTCAAAGATATCACATATAAATTTTGGTCCCGATCGGAGACGGTTTAAGCGTTCTCACACAAGGTCAAAAAGGGTAACTAATATCAACTTTGAACTCCGTGCGAAACCAATTAACCGTCTCCGGTGGGGATGAAAATTTTTATTAGGTTTCCTCGAGTACCTACAGAATTGTCGATTTTGGGCATTAGAGTTTTCTGAACTTTGAGCCCTGACCGACAGCACTTAGCCGTCCCCAATCAAGACAAAACATTTATATGTGATATCTTAAGCTATATTAGCATCGACCTAGGGGATGAGGTTGAAGAAATATGCTATACAATTTGTCTCCATACATTTGGGGCCACCCTAGTGTACATATTTCTTTTTTGGTAAAGTCGTAAAGTTCTAAATATGAAATATGCATATTTTTGTATATACAATTATACACACATACATACTTTGGTATACCTTGGATCTGCGGCCTCCAACGGTCACTGTGTACAAAACAGCAGAAGCGACATAATAATAAATGCGTGAACACCGTATAGGTACTCGTACATTGTATGTGGAATTAGCAGGAAATTCATCATGACTCCATGCAATGACAATTGGAACTGACTGCAAGGCAATAAGAAGGAAGAGATGAGGCGAGGAGAACTGCTTGTTTGACGGTAACTTGGTTAATCTCGGACGACGCATCGGGCAGCCGCTTTTGACTTTTTGGCCGCATTTGTCTGGCCACTTGAATTCACTAATAAACATACATATGTACATAAATATTACCAACACCATCGCCAGTGGCAGCAACAATCGTCGCCTTCGCAAACTGCAGCACAATTGCCCTGGCATTGCGTGACGCGACGCGACTGTTTGGGGCGAATTTTGATTGTCGCAAGTATTCGTTCCTTTCGTTTGTCATTTTTCATTTCATTCTCTTTTATTTTTTTTTTTTTGCCAGCCGCTACAAAAGTTAGCGAATTCATCAAAATGTTGTTTGTTTACATGTTGTTGGTGATGATGATGATCGGCGATGTTTTTAGCTGCATGTCGCCGCAAAACGTCCACGTTGAAGTTTGTGTCACCGATATGAATGAGGAAGCGTTTATGCGTTGGTTATAGAAATATGGTCAACATATGGTATATAGGGTTATAGATATACATATATTTAGATAAATGTATCGTCGCCCGGATAAATTAGTTTCGTATGTGAATTTTGGGCCGAATTGAGTTAATAATACAGTTATATTAAACTAATCAAGATCTTTCGAATGACGTTATCCGTTTTTTTCTATCTCTTTTAGTTTAAGAGATATTGAGCAGAATTTTGTCGTTTGTGCAAGGTCACAAGCGATTTCGTCTAATTTCCAATGTGCTTTTAATTGCTGTCAATTATATAATTTATTTACTTTTATGAGAAATAAAATAAAATATTTAACTAATTTAAAAAATCTTTAATTTAGTTAAAATTGGGAGTACATTTTGTCGTACGTCATACAAATTTCCTGCAAAACTGTTGCTAAAGGTAACATACGACAAAATTTTACTGAAGAAAATCCTTTATAAATTCCAAAATAATAAACAGTATATCGACGGCTGAGAATAAGATCGCCCTATTTCAAAAATTGTTTCAAAAACGCCCTATTTGAAAAATTGTTTCAATAACGTCCTATTTCAGATTTTGCTTCAAGAACACCCTATTTGAAAAATTGTTTCAATAACGTCCTATTTCAGACAATTATTCAAAAACGCCCTATTTCAGAGAAATATATATGGAATTTTCTCTGAAATAGGGCGTTCTTGAAGCAAAATCTGAAATAGGACGTTATTGAAACTATTTTTCAAATAGGGCGTTTTTGAAACAATTTTTGAAATAGGGCGATCTTATTCTCAGCCGTCGATATAACAAAATTAAAATAATTTAAGAATTTTGTGGTCTAGTAGTGTACTGCCAGACTTTGGAGAAAAACTAATGAAACGTTTTGGAGAAATACAATTCCAAACTTCAAATCTGTTTTCCCAAAAGTCTTTAAATGCAACATACGACATTAATTTATCCGGGCGACGGTATATACTCACCTGTGAGTTTTGGGAATACTGCACACATACATAATGTTTTATGATTCACCTAAAAAGTTTTAATTAATTTGAATGTTTATAAAGTAGTGTTAATTAAAAATAGATGCTTCCATTTTAATTCATTCAATAAACATTGTGAGGCAATTTGTGACGAATGTTCGAAGACTTAATATGAATGTCGAGCTGAGAACGAACTTATAAACAACGACGAAAAGAGATCGAAGTTTGAATCTACTAAAATGTTTATTGGGCATCTATGTTTTTGCCCTAGTCACAAAGATATCTTTCAAACTCCATCATGGTGTTCCAATTTTTGATCGTAAATAACTCGAATGATTTTTTTGTTTCGTCTCAAGAGTCTCATTTCATGACGGTCTATGTATACATACATACATATGTATCTGTCTCAATTGCTTGATGGGCATTAGAATTATAATCGTATGTACAAAGATAAAGCCCTGCTGGGTATATAAATAGTTTGTATGCATGGCATTTGCTGTAAAGTTCGTGCGACACGCGTTCAAATCGCAGAAAGATTATATTTATGTACATACACATATAAACATTTTTGCGGTAGTCTGTCTGACAAAGGGATCCACCGGAACGTCCGTCTGTTGGCCCCAAACTTATATGCACGTAGGTACGCATATATGTACATACATATCGCACCCTAAATCATAAAGTGACACAACTCAAAATTCCAAAATTTTCAGGAGAGCCAAAAAACTTTTTACATTTTATGGGCAATGATATGGGAAGACGCCACGTATAATAGTTATTTTTCAGTTAAAGAAAGTTCTGATGGGAAAGATTTTTTGGAAGTCGCTAGAGATATATTCTGTGTAGGTGCCGATTTATGAAACAAACACGATTTCGAAAAATTTTGAGTTGTGTCTCTTTATGATTTAGGGTGCGATTACATACGGCATATACATACATACATACATACATACATATCGCCCGTTTTATGCAATAGAGATTTAACTCGAAATTTTCGATTTCAAGGATTTTGCCATATTGTTCAATAACTGGGTCGTGCCTTTGAGTCTAGCCTTATAAAATACTCAAAAGGATAAAAATGGCGGAAATAAAAGTGATTTTGTAGTTAGCCGTAGAAGGAAACTATTTGAAATTACAAAAGTTTATTTGCGTTTTCCCAAAAACAAATTTTTTTGAGTTAAATCCCTATTGCACAAAACGTACGATATGTATGTAGTATGTCTATATACCCCGCAGCAAATCGCGCTAGTTCCAGGCTAGTGCAGAACCAGTTCAAAAAGAGACTAACGTAATGCTTTCAACTGCAATTTTTTTTTAACACGGCGACGCCCTACGAAGTGGAAATTATCCTCCTATGCAGAACTTTGAAAGGCGTTCTAAACTACTTCCTATATGGACAGTCCTGGAACAGTTCAAGAATCAATAGTTTGCTGATAGTTCAAAAGACAGCACTTCAGGAGTATTCAAAAATGGTCGGTATTTGGCCGCGCTTTACAAAAATAATCTACAGCCAGCAGAACTCTTAGGCAACATACTGAAAATGAATGCGGCATTATAGGTTTAATGAAATGTCAAGTTTTTGAAACTACTACCATTCACTAACAAATTCCAAGTAATATTTGGTTATATTTACGTACGTCTTTTTAGCCAAGTTCTATTTGGTAATGCCCAGCAAAATACAGCAACAGGGGGCATTATTTTAAAGTGCAACATTAATAATGCTCAACTTTAATGTAATAGCTGCGAATATAAATGTTTTATGAAGTCGCATTAATAAACTGACCCGCTCTGCATTGCTTTAGAACTAGTTCTGAGCTAGTTGTGAACTATCTAGTTCTAGACTGTCCCTGATATTAGCTGCAAGGTAGGTATGAATTTATGTTTGTATGTAGTTATGTAGGATTGTCTTCTTTTATATTCTGCCACATTCGTCATTTCGTTCATTTGCAATTAATGCACGTGCGAATTACGCCTGCCATGGCTATATGCATGCTACGGCCAACAACAACAACAAAAATAACAACAAGATCGGAATAAAGAGCATTGCCGTGCTGTGCTTTGTTGCCGGCCGGCCGGCCGGCTTATTTACCCATTATTGGGTGTTTTTTCCATTTTCATTTTCAGCCACTTAACAAAATTTCGTAATACTTACGTTTAGCATACATACTCGTATATTAACTTTGTGTACACAAATGTGCTTAACAACAACAAATATTTATGAACGTACTTACGCACTTTATTCGATCATTTGCTTTACCTTTTTGATTCATTTTGGCGTGTTTTTTCTTTTTTGACTCGCTGGCCTCTTCGTAATTGCTTTTGTGCCTTTTATTGTTTCAGCACTTTCGTTTGGCAAGTCATTTACTGTATGAAAGGAAAATACTTGCGAATGTAGATACATAATTATTTTATGAACTTGATGAAAAACAAGAATAAAAAATCATTTTTATTCGAGGTACCTACTTGCTTGTTTGGCTCCCCTTCGACTATTGTTTCTGAGTTCGTTAATAGACTTTTTCATACTAAGAGATACCGAATCCTCTGTTTTTATTTGGCAATTACCTTTTCCTCTTCTTAATTCATAGTTCGCCTGTATGTGCGTATGAATGTTTGTACATATACATACATATTCCTTGATTCAAGGGCATATAATATATTATATATTATATTATATTATTATGTATAGTATGTATACATCCTGTTGAGTTAGGTAAGACTGCAAGATCAATGTAAGGCAGTGAATATCCTAATCCTATCCAGCTTTTATAAGCCAATCGCCATCGTAGGCGTTTTTGGTTTGGCTTTCAAATTGGTGGCATACATTCAGACTGTAAGATACATATCATAACTAAACTAATCAGCCATGACCCTAAGAATTTGTAGACCACTAGAGAATTTGTCGAATAAACATTGTATTCATCTAATGGGAATACTTGATAAATTTATTTACTGATATTTCATTTCAATTTTTGAAAATGTCAGCATTTAAACTGATTTTCATTAGCAAATAAATTTATTATTTATTTGTCCACTGAGTATGCATGTTTCTAATGATTCCATAATTTCTGAAAAGTATGAACAAGCGCCGGCATCTGGCAAACTTCGATTTCAGTACTTTGTCATTTGCTTTGCTCTCTTTTTTGGCTGTTCATAATCATTAAGGCGATATGAATATTGATCACTCGCAGTAACTAAATATCAGACCTGGGTAATATCAAGTACCAGTACGACTTGTGACAAGTACATTTTAAAAGAATTGTATTGGTACTGGTACTTGCATTCCCAAATTTTCAAGTACTAGTACAAGTACAAGTACAAGGAATTGAAAAAGAATTGAAGTTTTAGCAAATACTTCAAAGTATTTGAAATGAATTGAAAGTACTTGAAAAGAATTGAAAAATGTACTTGAAAAGAATTGAAAAATCGATTCAAGTACATTTTTCAATTCTTTTCAAGTACTTTCAATTCATTTCAATTACTTTGAAGTATTTGCTAAAACTTCAATTCTTTTTCAATTCTTTGTACTTGTACTTGTACCTACTAGTACTTGAATATTCTGAAAGTACTTAGTACGGACTCATTACTTCAAGATCAAAATATAAAGTATTTAAGTACGTAATAGTCCAATTACTACTCAGTATTACCCAGGTATGCTAAATATTATGTATTCTAATGCTCTAAATGTAAACTGTTAAGTAGGTTGGCGAACTCGTTGATTGTGCTAAATTTTATCGCCTTCAGGAAGTGGCAAGCCTACAGCAAGCTCCTCTATTTTGTAAAACTTCTTTTGACGCCTAATAACGTTGCCATGTCTCAAGTTTAGGCTTTGAAGCTACACTAAGGAACCTATTCGTTTTTTTAAGTTTTATATTTTGCATAGACAAATAAACTTTAAATGCTTTTGGTTTGTTTATTTTTTGTGCTTTGCTCGTTAAGTGCTTAAATATGGATTTTTGCCCATTTTAGTTTATAATAAGCTTTTTTGTTTAACTTCTTTTTATTACTCGTAGTTTGTGCTTCGCTTTCAAATATAGAAATAGCTAAACACACATTACACGCACATTTTTTTTTTAAACTTTTTTCTCATAAAATAAGTATTTCAATATGTAATGTGATATCAGTAGGCGATAGGAAGTTAAAACGATCTTCAATTTGCCAATTGGAATTATGCATATGTACATATGTATGTATGTATGTATGTACAAGATATAAAAATCATCATAAGAAACGCAGAATGTAAATCCACGTAGACTTTAGTGATTTCAAATTAGGAAATAGGTTTT
The DNA here is from genome assembly GCA_960531455.1 of Urophora cardui. Classification (NCBI taxonomy): domain Eukaryota; kingdom Metazoa; phylum Arthropoda; class Insecta; order Diptera; family Tephritidae; genus Urophora; species Urophora cardui. The sequence continues at coordinate 25,895,409 of OY482672.1, read as the reverse complement.
CATGTTCTATTGATTTTTTCTCAAGTTCATGGCAGAAATTGTCGAAGAAATCCACAATTTCAGCTAAAATGTGCGTTTTTTGCTAAATAAAATCTTAATGTATGTAGATCTAATGTTTCTTTAGCGAAATTTTTTCAGGCAAGGTCTACAGTGAACACATATTAGGTACGTCTATATTTCCATATATTTATGTATGTATATTTCGCATATACATATGTATGTATGTATGTATCTTTATGTGGCAAGTAAGCACTTGGCTTTCAGATTTGTTTGTTTAAGTGCTTTATGTATTTGCTAAGTTGCTGATGGAGGCGTGTTTGTATGTATATATGTACGTTCAATGGCCCATGCGTTATCTCATAATTCTTCATCGGCATTTAATTAATCTTCACATTAACTCATCAACACTGTGCGTCCGTGCGCCACTCAAACGATGCGTTGAAATAATTAAATGATGAATGTTTATGGTAAATCCAATAATGTGTAGAGAAAATTTAGATTTTCTCTGTGGAAAATGTATTGTTCTTTGAAATTTATTATTCTTGTACACAATTATGTACATGAAATTTTATAAAGACTGTATTAGTATACGTTTATTTCCATATTTTCATTTCAGCGACTAGGTATTTGTTCGCTTGGTATACTCCTACCTAATAGCCTTTTTCCATGCCACTGTTGCTAACTCAACGTCTTTTGTATGTTTAGTTTATTAAAGTTATTTGTTTATCTTTGCTGTTATTATGCCAATTGGTTATTGAGTTCAATAACTAGTAAATATCAAGTGGTTCAGCGAGTGTGGTTATTTGGCTGAAATAATGATGATGATATACACGCATATGTACGCGTGCCTTGGGATTTGTCTTATGCTGTATGAACATACATATTTCTGGCACTTTGCAATCACGGTGCTGATTTTTATGAATTGTTGAAAACAACCTTAATTTATTTTTCTTGCAAAATTGCGGAACTAGAATTTTCTCATTATTATTAATGTTCAGATCTGATCCGTTGTGCAGGTATATTAGGCCGACGACGAGGGAGAAACGTATGGAATCTGTATTAAGACGTGTTCAATGAGTTATTACTTTCTCTTCATGAGATACCAAGAAGAAGAACTATTCGAAGGAGCAAATGCTTTGCTTTAATCATTATAAACTACCTAAAACTTGAAAATAATCCGTTCACATTTTTGTGAGATCCTTAAAAAATATTGTACTTTCTTTTTTAGAAACACCTGTAAGTTAGAAATTCTGCAACACTGTTTAATTAAGAATTAAAAGGTAAAAAAGCCGAGATCACAAAATTATTTACTACGTTCTTTAAACATAGTCTTAAGTCAATGATTTTTTTTAAAACACTAGGTATTAAAAAACTAATCTGCTTCCTCTAGTCGCACCTCCGATAAGTAATGAATGAGTGAAAGGTCGTAATTCGATCCGAAAATCAGACCATTCTTCACTCCTGCCTATTCTCGAAGAGCAACATGAAAGAGAGTGGTTATTTTGAAATACGTGAACTTTTCTCTTGTCCATAGTAGATAACACATGAAACTACTTGTAAATGTAATTGAAAATTTCCAAGTAATTGTAATTGAAAAACCTCAAGTACAATTACAAGTAATTGTAATTGAAAAATTTCAATTACCAATTAATGTAATTGTATTTGAAAAAAAAAAAATGTAATTGAGGATGCCCAGGTCTGCCCAGTAGTAAGCATCTATACTTACTTATTTGAGATTTCCAACACTTTGATTTATTATTTAACCTTTTCTCGACTAGGCATGTTATTTATAAACAACCGTTAATCGGAATATATGTATATACATACATGCATACATCCATACACATACACATGCATTAATAAGTACGTACTTTTGCTCTAATACCTGCCGCCAAAAGCGCTGCACCTGCGCAATGCCGTACAACTTCATTTAAATCAATAGACCAGTTGTCTACTAACTGTGTAATAAATATGTGGCTACATATTAACTCTGACATGTTAATTTATTACGGAGCATGTAAAGAGGAGTGCAGTAAATCAAGGTCAATATTGCGCGAAATTTTTAGAATAACGATAGAAAAACAAAATACAAACTATATATGAAAAGCAAACAGATTCCTGATTTGTGTTTTTTACCTTTCTAGTTTTGGATTTATGTATGTAAAGATTAAGGCTCAAAAACTCCAAAGACCATGCAACACTCAAACTGTATACATATGTAGGTAAAAAATGTGATCTTCTACTGAACTTTAAATGTACGCCCATCTTCACTGCAAACCAAGGATGCTCAACAAACTAGCAAAATATTTTTCCGTTTGTTAACATGCTATGTTAACGCAACTCAAATGCAAGCGTTAACGTTTTAAACGAAACAAAATCAACAAAAAGGAAATCGGTTTCATTGAATCGAAAATTAACGTTGAAATTATCATTGAAATGAGCGTTTTTTCGGTTCTCACAATAAGTTGAGAGTGCCTAGTAGCAGCGTAGAGCAACAATGCTCTCAATGATAAACATAGAGCGCTTTGATGGTTCGTTTGAGTGACAATTCTCTCAGTAATATAGAGCGCTCAACTTTTCAACGTTTCAGCGTTAACGCTTGAGTTTCGTTGACGTTGATAACGAAACAGAAATTATTTTGATAATTTTTATAACGTTGAAAAACTGAGTCGTTTCAACAGAAACGACTTTAACATTTCGGTTATCGTTAATATTAACGTTGCGGTGCATCCTTGCTGCAAACACAAAGAAGCACACAAGTTTCAGCCAATAAAATAAAAAAATAAAAAATAAAACAACTTTTCTGAATTACTTAATACGGCATTCTTTCACTTGCAATCAAACTCTACGCATATTTCATGTTGCAATGTCGGCGCAAGTTGATCATCATCATCACCATCATTCCCACTGGAACAATAAACCTTTGTTAAAATACATACGAGCAAACAAAAAAAAGGAGAGAAAAAAACACAACAATGTTAAACTGTCAGATAACCGGTTTCAGATGTTTGTTGGGATTTGCGCTCAGGTGCAACGTAGATGAAGAATCGCGCTGAAAGCTTTTGGAGCAAAGCGCGGCGCCAATGGCAGACAGCGCATGCGCACACTGACCGCGGCCAATTGCAGACACAATGAAGGTTAAAATCATTGTTGTTAGCAGTTTTATTTTGTCTTCAATGATTTATTTGATCGTTTTGATGTTTTTAATGCATTTTCTTCTTTGTTATGTTTTAAGTAGTAAGTTCTTTTCAATGAGTTTAAATTCTCTGAAAAAGAAAAAAGAAAAGTTCAATCGATTGCGTTGAGGGCAGCAAGAAGAGCAGCGGCATTGCGGTCAAAAACCTACCCTTTCACAACGCGCGACATATTCACTGGGCCTGCGTGTGTTTTGTGGTAATGGTTTCAATTTCGAAACCACAGCCTGACACTTTTGGGTTTTGTGTCCACTTGCAATGCGTGCAAAAAAAAAAAAAAAAAAAACAAAACAAAAACAAACCGTTCATTGTGCGCATGGAATTAATTTAAACAGGCTGAAATTCAGACAAATTTGAATGATTATAAAGAGACTGGCAGGTATTGCATATTTCATTCAAGAAGCTATTCTCCTTTACCTTTAAATACTTTCCACATTGCACTGCTGCTTGCAAGCAATATATATGTATGTACAATAAAGTTCGTCCAGTTAAAATCCGATCAGCCGTTGTGATATGCTTTTATATATAAGGATATAAACACATTCTAAGCTTATCAGAGAGAAAGAAAAGTTTACCTTTTTAATGTGACCGTCGACTCTTCAAACAATGTGCTAAAGGTACCAATTCTGCCGACTTTTAAGTACTTTCTGAATCAAGAAAGTTGAATGTAACGAAATTGAATAGGCACAAAGCTCCAATGCACATATATATGTACATACATAGCTCTGTTAATCTTTTATTATTTATATTCTTCGTAAAAATAAGGAAAGATAATATGCAATAATCCTCCCAAAAACAGTGAACACAATTCCACGTATGTATGTATGTAGGTAATCATGGAATACATTTTCAATAAAAATAAAAGAGAATTTACATTTAAATTTAAAATTGAAAAACCTTTTAACCACTGAAAGTTACCCGTATCACATTTTTTTAATTATATCCATTTACGGAAATTTAATTTAATCCATGCATTAAAGCTTGCTGAGTACTTACATACATAAGTACATATATTTGGGACTAAATCAATATATGTAAATAGAACAGAAGCCCAGCCGGAAAGGCGCTTACCGCATCACCAACGTCTGGCCCCACAGCTAAATGCAAACATATGTACGTATGTAGGCGTGTACATGATACAGGCTCCCCGGCAAGGCTTCGTCCTAAGTAATCAAAGCATAATAAATTCTAACATCACGCTATCGATTTAATTAAGCGAATAACATTTTTTTCTTTTTTTTTGTGTTTTATCTACGATACGTAAAATTCATGTTGCATGCGGCAAACAAAAATTTTCGGATATATGTACATATCTACATACATGTTGGAGTATGCGTTAAAGCATAACAGATTTTGAACTACTTTTAAACTATTGACTTTAATGTTATATACTTTATAATTTTGAATTGAAATACTTTTTGATCGAAATACTATTGAAATACAATTTTTAAAAATGACTCAAACGAACTTAGAAATTTTCATTCGAACCGAATCATTGAGAAACAAAGACATCATTCTTAAAATATTTTATTGTATTTAAAAATACATTTTAAACTTATATTCTATCATTAAATAAATTATATAAAATACATTCAATATTAAATAAAAAGCAATAAAACTACATACATATATTTAATACACGTTGTGTATGTAGTAAGGTGGTGCTGAAATTTAGATGCGAAAATTTTACGAATAGGAATACCGCTAACAACATAGATACATATTTATGTGCATATGTATTTACCATGTAAATTTTCTAGAACTAATCTCTTTAGGAAGTATTTTCTAGTTGGGTATGTACCTACGTGAAATGGAGTTTTTAAAAAAGGAATACCTACACTCTTAGAAACTTTCGTGTAATTTTGCATACAAAAAGGTAGGTTACTTTTTTCCTACCTTATTATGCGCAAAATCGCACACTGAAAAATTCAACAGATAAGCTGTTTAAATTAAACAATAAAAGTGTAAAGACTACACAAACAAACTTTAAATCTAAACACCAATCGAGTAATAAATTGTAATTTCGCATATAAGTTAAACAAAATTACCAATTCACTATGTAATTTTACCCCACTCAATTGTAATTTCGCGCACGAGATTTGAAATTACAATTTCTGTATGCAATTTTAATCCAAAATGCGTGTAAAATCGCATGATATGCTCACTTTTGCTAAAAAGTGCGTAAAATTTCGTTTAGAACTGTAAATTACACACTTGTAGTGTAAATCTACGAAAAAAAATGTAAATTTCAACTAAAAATTACATATATTTTGGTAGCATATTTACACGCAGTTTTTAGAGTGTAGGTTTCATTAACGATAAAAAAGGTACTGGATAACGAATCTCTTTTTCAAGACTCTAGTGCGTTTTTCGCAACTACTAGTGCGAGCTAAATCTCTTTTGCACGTTATCAACTGACGAATTTAACACGGCGATGTCCTAGGCGTTGTAAATTGTCACCCTCTGCACTACATTTTCGATAGTTCCGAACTAGTACTAAATTCTACAGTTTTTACTAGTTCGTTTGTTGGCAGATTTTCGATAGTTCTGAACTAGCTAAAAACTCCTACAAATTCCACAGTTTTGCTTCTGCCACTTAAGAGCATTTTACACGCTTAAAGCTAGCGGCGCTATGGCACATCGGCGAGCGTAGGTTCGAATCCTGTGGGTGTCGAGGTGGATTATTATTTTTCTTTTAACTAATATTTATTTATTTATTTATTTAATAAAAATTTACAAAAATATTTAAAAAGTAATAAAAAAAAAAAAAAAATGTAAAATAAGCCTGAGGGATCGGAAAAGCTTGATTAGGGGAACATTTCATTTCATACAAGTTAGGCATGGGTAACACTGCGCTGCGCCGCGCAATTGCGCTAACACCAACCCTGGCGTTATTGCGCTAACTCCGATTTGGAAAATGCGCCAACTCAACATAGCGCCAACTCAATATTGCAATATGAAACCAACTCAATTTCGTGCGCTAACACCAGCACCGGCTCCAATATAGCGCTAGTGTAAAATGGCGCAACCACAACGCCAATAACAGCACCATAGTATATGTATACGTATGACAACGTCACAATTATGTGTGCTTTATAGTGATCTAAGTGACTCTAATTTCCAGCATATTTTCACATATATACGGAATATTTTTCCAAATGATTATGAAAATTAAAATTAATTGTGCCCTCGTATATGTAAGCAGAATTGCGCCAAAAGAAATAAAACGGGGATGGTAAACAGTAACAAGCGAAAAAATGTTATTTATCGATTATTCCATGAAAATTGCGCTAAAGGTGTTATTGCGCCAGTACCGTGAGTTGGCGCCACGATTGGCGCTGGAGTTATTGTATCAGCGCCAAAAAAATTGCGCCATTACCCATGGCTAATACAAGTTAAGATGCAAATAGAAAACTCTTTATATAAAATGCTTCACTAAACATCTGAGAATTGCAGAAATATACCAAGCCGACGGCAATTGAACGAAGGAAAAATTTTCATAGAATTTTTGTCACTTCGAAATTGCTTACAAATCAAAGTGTGTCTTATAATGGTCACTCAATTCACAACTTCTGAACTGGTGAGCGTCTACTACTATTGATCTAGTTCATTTTTGACACCTTTTCGCTAGTTTGGAACTAGAAATTTTGCTCACTACTTATTTAGTTCCCTTCAGGGTATTTATTGAAAATCTGCTAAGCTACACCCATGGGTGGTGGAGTGAGCGCGATTCATGAGCGCGGTTGACATGATGTGATGTTGAAAGATACGCCACAATGCCAACAACGCCAACAAGCGCCCAACGAAGTTAAGCTTGCTGTTTGGATGGGAAAACAGTTATTGAATATATATACATATATACATGCATATGCTGCTGTCGCCACAACGTATGGCTTCTAAGTAATTTAAAATTAAATCAGGTGGAATTCATACTCGACGCAACACAATTGGAGCATGGAGCATGAAAGGTAAAGAAGTGAGCAAAAGGATGGTGTGGAGTGAGAGTACAAAGAAGGAAAGAAAGGGGAGAAGTTAGTAAATGAAAGTAAAACAAATAGTGTATTGTTAGCGAGCATGCGAAAAGCGATACAACTCCGCATAAGTACTACATATCGCACCCTAAATCATAAAGAGGCACAACCCAAAATTCAAAAATTTTCAGGAGAGCCAAAAACTTTTTTCATTATAAGCAATCGTATGGCCAAGGGCCAGATATCGCTAGCTTAGAGTGCAAACTGTGTAAGTCCATTTTTATGAAAAAGTGTATTTTTATGTAGAACGCTAGAAAAATCAAATACGCACCACGCTAAACAAGTCTGTGCTACTTGTCATATTTCTACTCGTTGTTACTCAGTGATACGCAAATTGTGTAAGTCCAAAAAACGAAGAAACTTTTGTAAGTCCAAAAGTTTACATGAACAGAAATTTTTTTTTCATATCGAAATTTTTTTATTTTTTGTTTTTTGGCTCTCCTACAAAATTTGAAAAAAGGACTTACACAATTTGCACTCTAACCTAGCGATATAATGGTTATTTTTCGGTTGAAAGCAGGCGCGGATCCAGGATTTCGGCAAGGGGGGGGTTTTGAAAATTTCTTTTTTTGGAAGATGTTTTTTAAGGGCAGACGCTGCACATAGGTAGATTTTACGAATTTATGCGGCCAAAATTGAAAATTTTAAAATTGGTGCAAATGCAAAATCCAAAATCGCTCTACGTTTATAATATACCGGGCGATAATAAACCGGTCTTCTCGGCTTTTATAGACAACGGGGGTGTCCCTGCCGCTAGTCGAAACTTATTATTCTCTCACTTTTTCGATTTTTTTTTTTACGTATTTTAAGTAACCCATTTTTAAACGTCAATATTTTCAGTTTTAAGACAGTTATCAAAGTAAACATCATGGATTCGGGTGCTTCAGGTAAATATCATTATTTATTTAAGAAATCGTCAACCTAGCATAATAAAAGACCTACCATTTTGAAGCTTTTAAGCATATCGGCCTTTCTTGAAAAAATATTAATTTTTTAATTCAAAAGCAATTTAGTTATATTATCGCCTCCGATCGATTACCCGTCAATTTCTCTACGGAAAAATGCAAAGCCAGAAATTATCAACAATGGATTAAAAATTGGCCTATTTGGAAAATTACCTGCTTTCGTATATTTAGTGTTTCCAATTTTTCAAAGTCAAGGAAATACTTATCATAAAAAGGGGCTAAGAATCCTAAAGCTACATTTTTTAGAAGATTTTTGAGTATGCAATTTTGCAGCTCATTCAATTTTAATATAACAATATGCAACATTCAACTTTTTGAAAATTTTCATTGGCTTTTCGGAAATTTTAATTGGAACGGTATCACCCTACACCGTACAGAAAAAAACTTCTAAGATTGACGGAATTTTTCACAGCATTGAGAATTTCACTTTTTACGCTAAAACGGGTTGGCTACATAACAGTACTCTTAGAAATTTCCTCAAAATCTTCTATAAATTATGGCCTTGCTTTGAAATTTTTAATCCACTTTCAGAAATTTCTACGATTTTTCAGATTTTTTCCATAAGCTCAGAAATCCTGCTTAAAACAATTTTTATTGAAAAATTTTCTATATTTTTAAACTAAAATAAGAAAGTAAAATTTTCGACAGAACTCTTTGAAATAAATTTAAAAACTTTGGCGTATGATTTTTTTTTGAGTCACTGTATATATTTTTCAATAAAATCGACTTTTAACTCAAATTATTAAAATTTTGCATTAAACAAGCAATTTTGAATAGATGTAGACAATAAAATATTTTTGGCCGCATAAAACTTGAAAATCTACCTATGTGTGCTGGTGAAAATATGGACTAATACCACCTACTATTATTATTCTATATACTAGTTGCGCCATTTCCCGCACCTTAAACACAACAAAATCAAAACCCTCCAAATTAACAATATGTATGTCATCACATAAAGTGCAGGAGATTTCAATTGAAGTTCTAAATAACATGTATAACGTATGTATGTATATTTTTGCATTGGTACGTGCGATTGAGTATCGTATGGTATTGGTGGCAAATTGATCATCAATTTCACTTACCTTTGCATTTAAAGCCAAAATAAATAAGAATATATGTATGTAGTACTTTTTGGTTATATTTATATTTTTAATAGAATTATTCTTGTTCTTGTTTTTATATACTCAAATTTTTAAAAGATTAATTTAAACAAGAATTGCGAAATGCCTCTGAAAAGAGCAATTTCTCCAACGATTCAGACATTTCTGACCAAATTAATTCTGTACAATCCCGATAAAAATAGGGATAAGAAAAAAAAGAAAATAAATTTGCGATTTGGCAATTTGCGAATAGTATTTGACAAATTTGATTTTATGCACGTGCGTCCAAAGGTACCTACATGAACTTTTTTCGCATGTAGGTACATATTTTGGATGTTATGTGGTCCAACCATTGCTTTTGGAATGATAGTTTTCCTTGATCAGTTTGGGAAATTTGGGCGCAGAATCTATAAGGGCATTAATTTTGGATCTATGATAAACCACAAGGGGGGGGGGGTTTGAACCCCCAAAACCCCCCCGTGGATCCGCCACTGGTTGAAAGAGACAGTTATTCAAAAGTTTTTTTTTGCAATCTCCAGAGATATGTTCCGTATACCCGTTTATGAAAAGAACTCGATTTCGAAAAATTTTGAGTTGTGCCCCTTTATGATTTAGGGTGCGATATATGTAAATATGTATGGATGTGTGTATGAGCACAAGCGTGTGTAGGAAACACGCTTAATGAATAATTTACGGTTCATCTTTTGCCTTTTGCCATCTACCTTTAAAAGGACCTCCCTACACAACGTGATATGTTTTATGCATAAATACCTATGTACATATTTGTATTATGCATGTATGTATGTATGTATGTACATATATTAGCGTGTTTTGCCGCTCGGTAAGCAAATTGATCAATGAACCGCGTTATGCCTCAAATGATTTGTACACAACGTGATGACGAGATCTGCATTTATTAATACTTAGTTACAGGCATGTGTACATATTTACCATGCAAATATTTTAAGTGCATGGATACCCAGTTGCGCTTAGTGCGATAAAATGAATTTTATTAAAAGAGTTTTTTAGTGCTTAGCTCGAAATTTATTTTAATTTAATTTTTAATTGTTGGGGTAAGTGGAAAAAAATTTAACAGCTATTTACAGCGAAGGTTGAGTGTATAGCTATTTCACGAAAAACCATTTTCGATCATCAGCACTCTTTTCGGAAGTGGATGCCACTGGGGATTGAACCCGAGTACATTCCATCTTCAGCCGCAATGTCCCAACGCATTTTCACGCTCGACCATTGAGACTCTGTGCAAGCTGTTGAATTTTCACCACTTTTGCCTTTTTCATTTTCAACATTAACGTTAGTATGTACTAGACATATACGCCGCCGCCGCCGCGCCGATTACCTTCATAATCGGCCGCCGCCGCCATAATCCGTGAAATCGGCGTAACGGCGCGGCGGCGTGCGCTGGCGCGCCCTACCCGTATGGAGCGAGATGTGTACATATTTTCCTAGTTTTTCTAACTGCTAAAGTTCTTCAAAATTAAAAAAAAAAAAAGGAACCAATCGACGTGTTTTGACCTCAGGAACACGAAGCTGAATGCGGAAATGTTTTATTTTTTGCCGGTTAAAAGTTATTAACAAAAACTTTGGCTGTTCCCTACTTTACTAGCCTCAGTCTTAAAGAATATAAGCTACTGGAAAATTTCAGTTCGTTGGCTTACATAATTTTTTCTCAGATACGGAACTTTTCTGGGATCTCTTCCATTTATTCCTACTTCTCGAGGTCTGTTGCTAATTGTTCTACTCAAAACTGCACAATTTCAACCCTCCTTGATATCATTAGATTCCGAAAATGATCCCAAACATGCCTCCAGAATCGAAAACTCATAGTTTGAACGTAAGAAAGTTGCTGTTTTTGAATAGCCCTCACAGTTGTCGAACCTCAGCCCTATAGGGAATATTAAAGAAGACTATGGGGGATCAAAAATGGACAAATAAGCAAGAGTTATGGAAAAAAATTAAAGAAGCTTGGTACTTAATACCAGTTGCAAATTGCGCTGATATGGTCAACCCTATGCCACGAAGAAGTAAGGAAGTTATAAAAAATAAAGGAGCTTCAACTAAACATTAGTTTAAATCTAGCTGCAGCAGTAATATTGTAGTTTATTTAAAAAAACAATCGAATTTAAAGTTTGTCCCTATCATTGTTTCCAACTTAAATTATACATTTCATTATTTTTATTCATAAAAATTAAATTATTATACAAAAACCACCCCAGAGTCATTGAAGCATGTCCTCTCCGTGTAAGCATCAATATATGGTAATTATTATTTGGTCTTAAAATTGAATAAATGGAGAATTGCAAAATTTTGTCCCTATTATTTTTTCCAACACTGTATCTACATATATTTATTTTAAATTGTCATATATATATAAATATGTACATATGTAAATATATGTATGCATGTTTATTATCATACAAAATAAGCAAATGAATTTAATTTACCCTTACATATGGATTTGTGTATATTCTTTAATATTTATTTTCTTTATTTTATATTTTAGTTTATGTAACAATTGTTTTTTGCTGTTAATAAAAAAGTTTCAACAATTTAAGGTGGAAATTAGTTTATTTATTCCATTCAGCCAGCGATATTAAGGTAACTAAATAAAATTAATATTTGAATAAGGATTGTGATTTGTAGATTTGGGGCAGGCGCGCCAGCGCGAAAAAGCACGCCGGCGTCGCCGCCGCCGCCGAAATGTTTTTGTAATAGCGCCGCCGCCGCCGGAATCACTGTCGGCGTATATGTCTAGTATGTACATATATGCTTTTGCATATATTCTCCACGAACGTGCTGAATTTTTGTTGTAGGCAGTTCGCAATGAACATTTGTTGTTGGTATTTATTTTATGTATTTACCAAACAACGTTAACAATTTTTACTTGAAAGAGTAAATAGTGGTTTTTCGTGAAATAGCTATACACTCAACCTTCGCTGTAAATAGTTGTTAAATTTTTTTTCACTTACCCCAACAATTAAAAATTGAATTTTATTAACAGTAAAACGATTGCTAATGCCTTAATTTGTACTCAGATTAACCATTACACACATCAAATGATTTCTTACACATATCATTTGATATGAGAAAGTATTCAGCTAAGCGAAAGGCTACTGTTTTTGTGGGCCGCAACAGGGTATACAAAACTTCATTTTAAGATTTTACATATTATTTTAATAAAATTGATTGTGGCCGAACGACAACCAAAATTATCAACACTGCATTACAATAACCACAGCAACAACAACAACAACAACAAAAGTAATCTCTCATGACGCACAAAAATTAATTAACGAAAATGTTTGTTTGATATGCGAATTGAAATGAGCGACGTTGCCGATGCCGATATGCAGCTTTATTTAACGACTAAAAAGGAAAATGTGTGTGTGCGTGTGTTTATGCATTTCCGCCTACTACTTAATTGCGGGTGTTCATGGGAGAAAGATTAAATGGGCGGCGGCGCACAGTGGTTCAGTCGCGGAAAAAATTCATTTTTTTCAATACCTAATTTTCAGATTCTAATGATGTAGTCTTATAAAAAAATGTTCAAATATGAACAATTCATGATTAGTTTGCAAAAAGTTGATTTCTTTTTACAAAATAATGGTATCAGAAGTCAGAAAAATTTTATTCAACAAGAACTGCTTGAAATTTTTGCTAATTTTAGCTATAAATTTTCCTTATAACTTATATCTCTATTGTCCCTGTTGTGAGTTTAAAAGAAAATATAGCATTTCCTTGACTAATTGAAGAAAAAATCAGTGCAATCGGCCAAATATTAAAAAAAATATAGGCCAGCAAATATGGTACTTCATAAATGCTACCTTTTCTAACTTCGATGGACAAAAAGTTTGTGTGCTACAGCGTGCTACACTCGCTAACTGTAATAAAATGAAAGTTTGGAATGTCTTCTATCGATTTCTGTTAAAAATTTTTTCCCATATTTTCCCCAATCGATGTAAACTTTATTTAAATGTCGAAAGTCCCATCAAATTTTGATAAAATTGACATATGTAGCATGCTTTTAGGCTCATGCGTATATATTAATGTTTACATCTTATGTGACATATTTTTGTTTACGAATATGAAGGCACAGAGAGGATTAGATAAAAATGCAGATTGGTAAATTATACACCTAATTTGTTAGAATCAATGGTAATGCAAACAAAAATAACGATAAACACATTCGTCATAACACTGCGGCTTGCAAACAACAATAGCAACAAACACATTTGTTTAAACATTTTACCAGCTTATTTTAAGGTATTATATGGAAAAAAATGTAACTCGACGAAATTGTAGTAACAGAAACATTTTCTGCTGTTAATTTGCAAAGGTAACTTGATCACACAACAAGAAGACTTATTGATACTTTCTCAGCAGAAAAGTTGAACTCCTTATCATGTTCTGAGTTAACCCTTACTAGTAAATGGGGGTTATGATTTCTAGGCTTATGTTTTCTGGTGATAGTGATAGAATTTCTACCACTACAGATGTTGTTAATCGATTACTGGCAAGTTCTGATCATTATATAAAGTCCATAAGACGACAACCCAACAAAAAGTGTGTGGAATTGGATCGTGTTGTCAAGGATATGCTAAATCATTAAACATTTTTCTTATATTTGTTTTTTTTTCTTTCCATATATACATACATAGTTATATTTTCGATTATAGGTATTATAAATATAATCATTAAGTACATAAAATTTTTACAAGGGCTCTTTTCAGTTACTGAAAACGTATATCTTCATTTGTTTTTGAATAAAAGGTATAGGAAAAGTGGGCTGGTTGTTTGCCAATCACGCCTATATTTGGTATTGTCGATATCTTTCATGACAGTAACTTATGCGCCAAGTTTCGTGAAGATATCTTAATTTTTTAAGCTGAAATTAAAATTTTTCTTTAAAAATTTTTACTATAGGTCCAGGGGAGATACCTCTAGGGAGTGGCCGATTTCAAAAAATTTTTGGTGCTGTCAATGCCTTTAATGAGGGTAACTCATGTACCAAGTTTCGTGAAGATATCTTAATTTTTTTTTTAGCTGAAACTAAAATTTGTGTTTAAATCATTTTTTATAGGTCCAAGGGAGGTACCCCTAGGGGTTTACCGATTTCAACCATTTTTTGAAAATTTCTTAATTAGCTCACATATAATCTCTGTGCAAAATTTCAATGGCCTAGGACCACTCCTTCTATTTTTTTCCGCAAAATGTATGGAGCCGAACCACTGTGCGGCGGCGGCATTTACCCATTTCATTCCATTTGTCGGCTCATTTGGTTGAAGGTCTAATACGTCTGCGCTGTGCCTGGCGGCGGTGGCGGAGATGACTGTCTTCTTAAGTTCAATGAACAAACGAAATGCTTCACTAAGAACAACTCAACTGTGCTGATGTGTGAGTGAGTTCTCAACAGCAAAAGCCACACATGCGTCACAAGAGACACAGCAGTTGTAGATTCCGTGAAGACGTGCTTTAAATCCATTCAATCTTTATGGGCACTTGCCTGCCAAGAATATTGAACGAGGGTGGATGGATTCAATCTGCTCGTACTTTTCACAAGCACAGCTGTCCGCTTTGTGCTCGTTGCTAAGCTTTGCATAATTTTTCTCAGGTATAGGAAGCTATGCTGGGTTTAGAATCCGCAATTATGAAAAAATTGAACATTTCTAAGTGCACCCCCGCTTTCATTTATCAAACCACACTTGTTAATTCTAACCCAATCCTTACGTGCAGACAGTGAAAGCAGTCGGCAGTCAACAATGAGTTGCGAGTCGGCGACCCTGGCCACAACTTCTCAAGTCACAGCTGCTGTACGTCTTATAACGTTTGAACTTGAAACAGTGGCTCAATTGAAATTGATCTGCAGTCATGTGAAACCCATTGAGCACACACAGCGAAGAATGCTGCAGAACAAAAACAAAGATAACATTTGTTGATTCAACAAAACACACTCTCAAATAGGTGTATGTGCATATGCAAGTATGTACACCAATTCTAACATATGTGATTTTCTTGTTGTTGTTGCTGTCTTCAAGTAAGTTGCGTTGATGTGCCTTAATTTGTTGCATCATTACCAAAGTGACAAATGCCGACAGCAAAGATAAATGTTTGAAATTGGACACGACCAAATGGGTGCTAGATGGATAGAGTAGGAGCTGTTGGGCAGAATAGGATGATGGTGATGATGACAGAAGACAGGAGACAGAAGAGAGAAGACATGCAGGCGAAGATTTTAATGGAAATGCAAAAAAATATACTAAGTGGTAATTTCTTTTTGTTTGGAAGATTGTAAGCATGTAAGCATAAACATATACATATGTAGGCACATATGTGTTAAAAAGGGCCATTAAGTGCTCAAATTACCAAAAAATGCAGATTAATTGTAGATAAAGGATTAAATTGTTTGAAGATGTTATTTTACGCTTTGAAATGCAATTAATACAAAGATGCTATAGGTATTCGTTGATCTCGATTTGATCATGACACGAGATCTAGGCGTTCTCTAACGCTAGAAGACGACTCGAGACACTGTCACGAATTTGTGTCTGGACCCAAATGACAGGCTGGTGCCCCAAGTATCCTTTGGTAGACGATACACTCTCGATTTTCTTACAAAAAATCAATGGAGAAACTACTGGGAGGATCGTAGAAAATCCGGCTGGTACCGGGAGGCTGACTTCAAGAGCCATTAGATATGCTTTAGGTACAATGGCGACGGTTTTGGACCGCAGCCAATAATAGGATCAAGTACATATATCGGGCACAGTGAAGTAGCTACATCAAGGACTCCATAAGCGCTGGAACTGTACAGATTGCGGTAAAATTACTAAGTGCTTTCTGAAAAAGCCTCAGGCAAAGAAGGAGGAAGCTTCGTGCCCTTGTGGAGGTGTTTACAGGACACAATCCATGGGGACAGCACATATCCACCATACGCATACTCGAGAGCTCATTATGCCTATCTTGCCTGGAGGATGACATCGACGCCACAGATAATTTTCTCTGCACCCGTCCGGCCTTTCGAAGACTAAGATTGCGCATTCTTGGATCAGATGGCGAATGCACATTCACTACCACACGATAAACTTCACAGATTTATTAAGGAAGGCTGGAAGTTTGCAGAGGAACTCTGATTCCACTATACCACCCTTTTCTCTACACCCTGATCCTTTCTAAAGGCTTTAAGTACAATGAGCAAATATGTCTGAGTGCTTGAGAAAGACATAGTTTTCGGCCTACCACAATTCCATTCCATTCGATTCCACTCCATGGTTCATGCATATTTCCCTGCCACTAAAATAAAAGCAAGCCTTCAATTGCTGAACCATCCAATCTTGGTGGAATGATTTCTCACCTCATACTCAGAAATAAATATGTAATAGTTTAGGGCCAACTTCTAAACGGATTTTTGACAAGAACTTGCATTTATTATAGTATTTATACCAGTTAAATAGCAATAATAACAAACAGACTTTAGGCGAAAACAAAACGAAACAAAACAAAAGATGAAAAAAGTTGAAAAAGGTAGATGAAACAAAGCAATTTATGCGTTTGGCGTATTTTTCGCAGAATTTTGGCGTTTGCAGCGATTCACAACAGATTCGGTCCAATTCAACAACAACAACAACAGCTGACGCCAGTGCAGCAATGGGCAGCTATGGGTACGTGCGAACAAACAATGAGGAGGCTTTGGCTTTGCCTTTGCGCTGGCATTTTTTTCGCTTGAAACGTTTACATTGCAACTTTTTGTGTGTTCACATGCAACAGACAGACGCACACAAATAGGCCGACAAACAAACAGAACGACCAACAAACAGATCGACTAACAAACAGACCGGCTAACAGACCAATCGACTCACAAACCAACCGACTCACAGATAGACATACTAGTTACTACATTCATTCCGAAGCTCGTTGTGTTGCATTTTGCAGCATTTGCTCTTTGTGCCTACAAATAGTCGAACAGTCAGTCGTGGTAGGTACTTAAATAGTTGGCTTTGTTCTTAGCTTTTGTGGCAACTTTCAATTAGAGGTGCTAATAGGCGCTGCAGCAACGCGTGGCCTTGCTTGTTTGCAACGTGCACAACAAATCAGCTCCTAGAAATGCAACAAATTGCTGCAAATAGGCTTAGTGAATGTTTAGCGAAAGCACTAATGCCTCTGCTTTTGTATGTGTGTGTGTGTGCGTGCGTTGGTTTATTTGTTTTATTTCCTTTGTTTGTTTGTTTAGTAAGCGGTCGGCCAATATGGGGCAGTAGGCTTAAATGCTAATGTTTACACAGAGAGCGAGCCATACATTCATACACATACACATACATAAGCAGGCCCTCATACTTTTACAAACAGTGTGTCATATAATTGTTAACCAAGCCAATGTTTATTGCGAAGGCATAATTTTGAAAAATATGTCAACTCAGTAGGTATCTCTCTCAAGAAAGTGTACAAAATGCAATGTGAAATAATTTTATAACTCACTGTACACAGTTACCCAACAAACACTGAGGTTAGTTATCGATTTGAGAATGACTCGAGAGCTAGCCTCATTCTCACACTTCTAACGTTAGAGGACGACTCGAAAATCTATCAAGAATCATAGCGTTCTCAAACAAAAGGGTACCTAATTCTCAAATCGAGAAAATTACAATTCTCGAATCGAATTCTAATGTAGTTCTCTAATGAGATTCTAATCAGAATTTGCAAATACTTCCAATTGAAATGAAAAACAAAGCTTTGTCTCCTTTTACATGATTTTTTCATTGTTTAGATTTTATTAACGCAATATGTGCATAAATTGCACATGATTATATATATTGACATGTATATGTTTACCACATTTATAAGAACTGAAATTTAAACAAAGCTCAGTCCAGTGATGGTAGATACTTTTTTGGAAATTCCCTACAGAGCAAGAAAAAAATCCCTACGTAATTCCCTACACTTTTTTTTTAGTTATTTCCATGCTAGAACAATGAAAAAACCGCACGGCAGTATATGAACGTCTTTTCTTTTACTAAATAATGAAAATCGGCTGTTCTACTGCATACTGCATACACACTGGCTCTCAAAGAAATCAAAAAAAAAATTACAATAAAATACTGATGATTTACTGTTTTGAACAATTATTATAATAAAAAAAATATATGTATTAATGCGTTGTATGTAACATATGTATATATGCACGTTTTATGCAATAGGGATTTAACTCGAAATATTCGATTTCTGGGGTTTTGCCATATATTTCAATATCTGGGTCATGCCTTTGGGTCTAGTCTTATAAAATACTCAAAACAATAAAAATGGCGGAAATAAAAGTGATTTTGTAGTTAGCCGTAGAAGGAAACTCTTTGAAATTATAAAAGTTTGCGTTTTCCCAAAAAAAATTTTTTTTAGTTAAATCTTCAAGAAAATTTGACAGAAGAGGTAAATAAACTCAAATGTGACATTTCGTTTGAAAATATAATTACTTTCCTACTGCCATTTCAACGCTCAAGAAATAATGCAAATTTTTTCTTGAGCGTTTTCTTGAGAGATACGGAGAGGCCTTAAGGGGAAAAAATTCGGAGCTAAGAGCGTAGCCAGAAAAAAAAAATCTTTTGCGCCGATGCCCTGAAAAAAAAATATCGTGTTATTAGATAGTTCACTATACGGTATTCCCTCTCCAATTACGTCATTGAAGGGTTCGCGATTTAACTCGTCTTGGCAGCATTTTCATTATTCAGATCGACAGTCAGTGTTGAAGTGAAAAAAAGTTGAATTGAAATTTTGATTTGACTTTGCCAAAAAATCCCTACATTTAGCTATTTTATAAAAATCTGTCCTTCTTTCCCTACGGTCACTTTTTTCCGACTAAAATCCCTACATGTAGGGAATTTTCCCTACGTATCACATCACTGGCTCAGTCTTATTATTTAAATTAAAGGTACTTCTTGTACTTTTTAATGGAAAACATTGTACTACGGTAATATTAGGTAATCTCGACAAAATTTCTAACGTTAGAGACTGTGTTTGCTGGGTATGTAGTCTTATGCGATTTGTTCAAATACTGAATTTTCAACTCAACGTGTTCTTTAGCTTCTTTGCAATTTTTTTTTTTTTTGGTAACAAAACACTTGAATATGCGTAGAATTGTCCGTGGCTTGTTAAGTGGGGCACTTAATGAAGCTGAAGGCGTTAAAAATTTATTGCTTGTAAAGTGAAAAAAATACTAAAGTTTTGTATGTATGTGAGCATATGTATATTTAAGGCAAGTTCGCAGGCCCAAATCTAATAACGGAGTCACTCAACAACATCATAATTTTTACAAAAACATCTTTCACTGAATGACAAAAAATGATTCGAAAAAAAGCTACGCATTCAATGTCGAACGATTGCATCGTTTTCTTTGAATTGCGCCGTGGCGGCGACAGCGCTCAAGTCGTTTGCTATTGAGAGTCACACGGAGTCACAGTGATGTTGTTGGGAGTCACAAAGAATCAAAAGAGTCACTGAATATGCACCCCTGATTTAAAACAAAGAAGATGTAACTGCAAATATAAATTAAACAAATTCAGCGTGCACTTCTAGAAGAGCATTTTATCTGCTTACATTTGTGAAAAAAGAGTAAGGGAAATTTTGTAACAGAAGAAATTAAGCAATTTTAAAATTTTCTCTTTGAATTCAGTTAAAAATCAGCTAAACAAATATTGGAAGGCTTGATGATTTTTATAATTCAATTAGTGCAGTGGATTATTTGATTTGCGAGTCCCGAAATAAGCAAAAATCGAACTGCTGACACTTAAGCTATAGAGAGGCAGTTAAGCTGATGCCACATAGAACTTTGTATTGCGCTACGTGACACTTTCTGCGTGACAGCTCGGATAAAATGTATCTATATGAGGTTTCTCACATAACAAAATGTAACGCACCGCCGAAGTAACGTAAAGCACAAAATTGCCCAAATCTCAACTTTTGGGTGCGTTGAAATTTTTGTTTCAGTTTCCCTTTATTTCAAATGTAAATAAACAAATTTAAACTTTATACAATTGGAAAATAATTTAATAGATTTTTATTTTCTTGTTTATTTTTTTGTAAATAAAACGGAGAATGACAGATTTTTCAGAAAACAAATATTTTTTGAGTGATGTTACAACTTTCATTGTGGCATGGTTTTTCAGTTTTGCGTTTTTTGACATAGAAAGCGGCGTAACGCAAAGCCAAAAAAGTTTTATGTGGAATCGGCTTTATTCAAAATATGGCATATTGAAACAAAAAAAAATAATTATTTTGTGTTAATTTTATTTGAGCTATTGGCCACTTTTTAATTAAGAAAAATTGAAAAAAATTGTTTGGTGGAAGTTATGGATCCATTTCGGAGACCACCACATCCCCTCATCAGACTTCTTCAGGCGGCCTCAACCGAGGATCTAACTTAAGTCATTTCGATTGGTTGATTAAGAGAAATTTAAAAAATAAGTAAATAAAATTTTCTTCTTTATTTTTAAGGCCAAATAAACAAAAACCTCTTGAATCTTTTGGCAGAGAATAAAACCTGCTATGATACCTACAGCTGTGTTCAAAATAATAATAGTGCTATGAAATCAATGCGCAACTTTCTCATAAAAAGTTTATTTTAATTTCTTTTTGGTTAAAATTGGGTTCAAAAGTAGCATGGAGATTCATTTCACGCGTCACAAAAGTTTTACGGTGTTAAGTTGCAAGATAACCGATTTATAAAGACAAAGGTAAAATAACTCAAAAATTCCTTGTTCAAAAAAATAATAGTATTTTTATTCTAGTTTAGATAAATATTTAAAAAAGGGCAAAATCAAAAAATTTAGAATATGCAAAATAAAGTAGCGTTTAATATTAGTTCGTGAAACCATCATTGTCTAAAAACACCTTACAGCGACGCGGCATAAAATCGACTAATCCTTCACAGCGTTTCTTGGGTATTTTTTCTCAACAATTCTTTCCTACTTCCCAAAGTTCACGATTATTGGCTGGTTTCCCATTTCTTCATGTCGCCCCACAAGTTTTCTATAGCATTGAGTTCGGTTGATTGTGCAGGACAGGACATTACCTCAATTCCTTTGAACTCCTTGCCTAGCCTACTCGTATGTTTTGGGTCATTATGCTGATGGAAGGTTCATTCCAGAGAAATTTTGTATTTTGCATAAGGCAGCAGAGTGTTCTGCAAAATACCCACATAGGCACGTTGATCCATGGTGGTGTCAATACGATCTATGTGCCCAAGACCATAAAAAATAAAACATGCTCAAACTGATATTTTCAGCCCACCATGTTTAACCTTTTTGGTTGTGTATCTATGCTTGTATTCAGTATTCGGTGGACGACGGAGATACTGTTGAGAACCTGTGCCTCGAAAAAAGGAGGGACGAAAGCAA
This sequence comes from Urophora cardui, assembly GCA_960531455.1. NCBI lineage: Eukaryota > Metazoa > Arthropoda > Insecta > Diptera > Tephritidae > Urophora > Urophora cardui. The sequence goes on along the minus strand of OY482672.1, from coordinate 25,873,718 downwards.
GAAATCAGCTAAACGTTGTGGGTCGAAAATATTAGTTTGAGTGTGTTTTACTTTTTATGGTGTTGGGCCCATAGATCGTATTGACACCACCATGTATCAACCTGCCTGCGTGGGTATTTTGGAGAACACTATGCTGCCTTATGCGGAATACAAAATTTCTCTGGAATGAACCTTCCATCGGGATAATGACCCAAAACATACGAGTAGGCTAGGCAAGGAGTTCAAAGGAATTGAGGAAATGTCCTGTCCTGCACAATCAACCGAACTCAATGCTATAGAAAATTTGTGGGGCGACATGAAGAAATGGGAAACCAGCCAATAATCGTGAACTTTGGGAAGTAGGAAAGAATTGTTGAGAAAGAATACCCTAGAAACGCTGTGAAGGATTAGTCGATTTTATGCCGCGTCGCTGTAAGGTGTTTTTAGACAATGATGGTTTCACGAACTAATAATAAACACTACTTTACTTTGTATATTCTAAATTTTTTTGATTTTACCTTTTTTTAAATATTTATCTAAACTAGAATAAAAATACTATTATTTTTATTTTTTTGAACAAGGAATTTTTGAGTTGTTTTACCTTTGTCTTTCTTGATCGGTTATCTTGCAACTTAACACCGTAAAACTCTTGTGATACCTGAAATGAATGTCTATGCAACTTTTGTACTCAATTTTAACCAAAAAGAAGTTAAAATAAACTTTTTATGAGTAATTGATTGATTGATTTCATAGCACTATTATTATTTTGAACACAACTGTACATACATATGTACATAGGTATATGGTTTTATTTAACGCTTTTCAAACTTCTCATTAATGACCCTTAATCGAAAAAGATCACTGGAGATGGTATTTACAACGCGAAACCGGTTTTTCTTCAAACCGAACACGTAAAGGTTTAACCGAAAATGGTTCTAACTACTATACATACATGAAATTGTCATCATTCTAAACAAAATATAAATTCCATAAATCCTTTAATATTTTGAATTATGCTCAAACTTCTGTCGTCATTATCGGGTTTCTGAGAAATCGAGGTGCAACTTAAATTTAAGCGAATTAATGCAGGTGTACTCTTCATGACCGGCTAAATGGGTGCCCTTACTGCTTCCACTATAGCTATACACATTCCACTTTTTATGCCATCACTGGGCTTAAGAAAACTCGGGATTCATATCAGGCATTTCCAACGACACCGTTATCTAAATCATACATACATATGAATATGGTAGCATGTGCATCAAAATATGTGTAAAATGTAAATTTTACATCTTCAATTAGGTTTAATTAATTTTAAAATTGATAAGTGTGAATGTACTTTTGGCAGGATGTTTACTTAAGCAACTGCACATCAAGTGGCTGCGCAGGTGGCAGTACATGAAAACATACACAGTAGAAGAGTGGATATACTTAGAACAGGTAGGCAATAGCTAAATAAACAAAAGCTCGCATACATGTGCATTGAAGCTTACCTATATTTGGTTGTATATTATATACATATGTACATAAATTTGTGCACATATTAACTCTTGTGCTGCCTTCATTGTACGCGTGCAACGTTATGCAAATGCAATTAATATTTTCAACAATGCTAACATTTACTTCCGTCGTCATGCCAGCGACGTTCTCGTTCTCATTTTCATTACAACTTACATATTAGGTGCCCATTGTGCTTAAAGCTGGCATACATATTTGTAATTGTCATCATCCTCATTGGCAAATTTCGTATAGAGGCTGCCTGCAGTTCCTTTCTGCTTCTACTCCTGCCATCCCCAAATATACCTGCACACATAAATATAATATTTTCAACATTATGGTTACAATATGTCTATTATAGCCATTAGTTAACGTTGTCGACCCAACTGGATATGGACAGCTTAGTCATTTGACTGCCAGACTAAAGTAGCTATTCTAACAATGCCAGAGCTTTTAATTGTGCAATACACAATGTGTTCGCTCTTCTAGTAGTACATTCGCCAGTCCGTGTGCTGTTTAGTCCTTTAAAACAAAATGCGGCAATAGAAATGCGCCCAACGGCAAGAAAATCAAATTGTTATCATAATTGCGCGATTGTCAACGTTGTCGGTATGTATGTACATATGTATGTGTGTTGTCAAAGTGGTGGCGCCATTTTCCAAGCGCTGCTAATTATTACGGCGCGGAAGAACTTCGCACATGTCTAAGTATGTCTGTTCGCAATTGCTAACATTTCATTTCCTGATTACTGCTGCAGGTATAGGTATGTTGCACAGTGGGACAAGTGTCGAATGTTCACTAATAAGGTGACGCTCTTCTTCTGCGTATTAATGAAATCAAAGCAAGCAACAGCTTCCTGTGTTCACACAACCGAAATATGAGGTACCTAATGAAATTCAAATTTTGACATTCCATCCATAATTTTTGGCGTGAAAAAAAAAATATATATATTTGTCTTGATTAGCAAATCGAAAACAATTGGAAAACCGATATGTTTTTCAAGTCGCACATACATTCGAGAATTAGATCGATGTTCAGCAAAATGGAGAAAAAAAACGACCACAACAAAATTTACTTTTATATCTTTCACGCCCACAGTGCAACGGTGTAAACTTACCTTAGTTCATTTAATATGAGCAAATACCATTCCTTTTCAATGTGATGATTTGTAGAGAATACTTTGCACACTGTTGCTGGGGTTTTGGCTTCAGCTAAGTATGAACATACGTATACATATGTATGTATGTACATTTATATAGTTCTTATAGAAGGTCAGCAAACTGGCTGCATGGCACTTGCGGAAAGGTCGCAATATGGTCCTGCGGACAACAACCTTTGTACGTAGAACCCGCAGTAGTAGAAAATGGGTTCGTCTGCGGAAAAATCGAAGACATCTACGTTTATAGTTGCTACATACCGCCAAGCACCCCTTTGCCAACTCTAATCTTTATGGGTCTTCCAAGTGGAAAATAAGCGAATGTTACACTCAGAGTGACCACTTTGCGATATTAATCGATATTACAGCAAGCGCGAGGGAACCACTAAACAAGGTACCTCGTTTGAAACGGCAAGGTTGGAAAGTCAGCACTTTCGACCTTGAAGTATTCAAGCAAATGTTCCCCAAAACCGGATACGGAGGGCGGGCAAACGATATGGCCACTAGAATAATGGGCGATTTACGGGCAGCCTGTGATGCAACTATGTCGAGAAAATTGAAATCCAGGCCATTATCCTCCACTTACTGGTGGAACGAATGCATAAATTCTCTACGGAATAAGTGTATTAGACCAAGGAGACGTTTTCAGCGCTCAAGAGGTAGAACAAATTTCGAAGAACTAAGAACGGAATTCAAATCGGCACGACGCAATCTAAAAAATGTAAAAAAAGAAAGCAAGCGCCAATGCTTCCTAGAACTCTGTGATGACGCAGAAAACAACCCTTGGGGAACAGCGTATAAGATCGTTACTAAAAGGCTAAAAAACAGCAAAGAATCAACACCAACGTGCCCTATATTCGTGGAAAAGATAGTAACTACTATCTTTCCCACCCAAAGGAAACTAGTCTCTCCAATATCAAAGGCCTTACTCCACACTTTCAGCGAAGTAACGGAGGAAGAGGTTCTCCAAGCAGCAAAAGGACTAAAAGAACGCAAAGATCCTGGCCCGGACGCAGTGCCTAACAAAGTACTTAAAGCAGCTTTCAACAATGCGACATCTGACTTCACAAGGTTATTTAATATATGCCTATCAGAAGGTACCTTTCCACGGATATGGAAACATCAAAAACTAGTATTACTACCTAAGCCTGGTAAAGACATTGCACTACCATCAAGCTACAGGCCTATATGCTTGCTTGACTCGGCTGGCAAAATACTAGAAAGAGTCATATATAATCGCCTCGAAAGTGAAGTTCTGGCGGCAGGTGGCATATCCGAAAACCAGTTCGGCTTTAGGAAAGGGAGATCCACCGTACACGCTGTAAACGCTGTAAAAAAAGTAGCTCAAGACGCTATAGGTGGCACACGATGGCTGGAAGGAGCTAAAGAGTACTGCCTAATAGTTACCCTGGATATAAAAAATGCGTTCAACACTGCAAGCTGGGCGAAAATCTTGGATGCCCTAGACCGCATTGGGATTTCACATTATTTGAGAAGGGTCGTACGAAGTTTGAAAATCGGACTTTGGAGTACGAAACGTCAGCAGGCATAAGGAACATGGAGGTCACTGGTGGCGTTCCACAAGGTTCAGTGCTTGGCCCCTTGCTGTGGAACATCATGTATGACGAGGCTTTACGTCTTAGATTTCCGGAAGGCGTGAAAATATTCGGTTTTGCAGACGATATCGCGCTGTTAGTTACTGCTAAACATATAGACGATATACGTACAAAAACTGAAGAAAGTATAACTTGCGTTCAAAAGTGGCTAAATGAAAACGGCTTACAGCTGGCAGAGCAAAAAACGGAATCAGTACTCATATGAAGTAGGAAAAAAGTAGAACATACTACAATAAAAATTGGAAGCCACGACATCGTCACTCTTCCAGCCATCAAGTACCGTTACGGATACGTACAGGAGCTAGGCCTTCTGCATCCGTCATCGCGCGTGGTGCGGAGCTTTGACCCCCGCAGACCACCTAAAATTGTGAACTTTGAATGAAACGGATACGTACTCTGAAAAAAATACCCGTAGTTAAACCAACAACTTTCCGCTGTTGAATCTCCGTCTTTGATTCAACAGCAAAAGTATTTGTTTTTACAGCAAAGTTTTTGATCCAACAATTTATTCAAAAACGGGCGTTGTTCATTCAAAAACTTGCTTGCCTTTAAACAATTTTTTGTGAGAAAATATTTTTTTGTGAGAAACCCAACAAAAAAAATAATGATGGAGAGAAGATGAAGAGACAAATCCAAAAAAAAAGTTAATTTTTAGAAACAATTTTCTCCCCGTTGTTGATTTAAAGGCAAAAGTATTTGATCCAACAGTTTCCGTTGTAAACAAAACTAATGAGAACAATTTTTTTAAATTTTGTTTTTACAATGATTCAAATAATTCATAGATTCCTTTTTAGGAAATGGAAGTATAAATAGGTTACTACAATTCAATATAATGTTGAATGTTCCACTATGTGATGATTGGATAGAATTTTAGGTTCATGTCATGGTTCGAATCCGGAGGAGAATATAAAATAAAGAAGAAAAATCAGAATAAGAAATAAAGATAGCAACCAGTGTATGATGAGAAGGAGAGAAGAATAGGAGAACAAGTGGAGGCTACATATTTGGAGTTGGGATCCGGGCGGAGAGAAGATGAAGAGTAAAATGCAAACAAAATTTATTTTTAGGTGAACATTTTTTCCAACAATCTCCGTTATTGACTTAAATCAACAACGCTCACACCTTTGAAACAACAACGGAGCGTTGTTGGGCACATTTCAACTGCGGAAAGTAGTTGATTTAACAGCGAAAGTCTTTAGATTTACAACGTTTTTTTTTCAGAGTACAGGAGCTCAGGCTATGGCATCCGTTACGGATACGTACAGGAGCTAGGCCTCCTGCATCCGTTATGGACGGTTACGTACAGGAGTTAAGCCTCCTGCATACGTAAATGCACGTGGTACGGAGCTTTGGCCTCCGCAGACCACCTAACACTGACCACTTTTATAAAAAACAAAGAAAAAAAAAATAAAAAAAAAATATATGGGTGAAGCCTTTTAAGGCAGACTGAGGGCAATAACGCGACCATTACGGACTGCGAGCCTAGTGCTCAACCCACCTCCCGACGGTAGCTTGACGGTAGTACCGGGGGGTTCGGTACGATGACAGTAGGAGGTTTAGTTCGGGTTAGAGTCCCACACTGACGGGTAAAGGCTTTCGATGCTTCCTCCTCGTAAAAAAAAAAAAACATTTATATAGTTATCACTAAATAAATGAAAATGTTAATACAAATGTTTGTAGGAAAATGTGCTCCATCTGCTCGACTAACAATTTTATTGCTTTATGCAGACGGGTTTCCTTTTATACATACTCTTTATTTTATATTCTCCTCCGGATTCGAACCATGACATGAACCTAAAATTCTATCCAATCATCACATAGTGGAACATTCAACATTATATTGAATTGTAGTAACCTATTTATACTTCCATTTCCTAAAAAGGAATCCATGAATTATTTGAATCATTGTAAAAACAAAATTTAAAAAAATTGTTCTCATTAGTTTTGTTTACAACGGAAACTGTTGGATCAAATACTTTTGCCTTTAAATCAACAACGGGGAGAAAAATGTTTCTAAAAATAAACTTTTTTTTTTTGGATTTGTCTCTTCATCTTCTCTCCATCATTATTTTTTTTGTTGGGTTTCTCACAAAAAAATATTTTCTCACAAAAAATTGTTTAAAGGCAAGCAAGTTTTTGAATGAACAACGCCCGTTTTTGAATAAATTGTTGGATCAAAAACTTTGCTGTAAAAACAAATACTTTTGCTGTTGAATCAAAGACGGAGATTCAACAGCGGAAAGTTGTTGGTTTAACTACGGGTATTTTTTTCAGAGTACATATGTATGTACATACATATGCACGTCTGTATCTTTATAATTGCAGTTTGTTGTTGTAATTGTTGTAAATGTTTTATTTAATGTTGAATCATTGAAAGTTTTTGTCGTTCACATGATGGAGGGGGTTAGTAGAGAAAGGTGGAGTACTGAGTACATGGGCATGCTTTTAATTAAATGAGCCATAAACTTACACTCCTTTTGATAATTTTCAATGTGCACACACATTCATGATGGATAAACAAAGCGAAACGAGCTCGTTTAGAGTCACTAATCAAAATGCTATTTTTTTTTGTTGAATTAGTTGAATTGATGTATCTGGTGTAGAAGAATTTATTTAATGCAAAGGCACTTTCAATGATTTATTGTTATGGGGAATTGTTACTTGTTGAGAAGTGAGTGTAATAAATTTGGATGCAGAATTGGCAGTCTCGAGTAGATGTAGCTTTTAAGAGACGATCACCTTATTGACTTCTTCTAGATTATATTTACGTAATATCTATGTATATCAAGGAATTAATCTAGTCTCTTGTGACATATGTATGATTAAGTACATAAATGGTTTCTGTCCCTATTTTAACAAGTTTTTAAATGTATTCAGGAGAATATTCGACACATTCAACAGTGTGTGCCTCGAAGAACCTCTCTATGTATGTATGTATGTATATGAATTCGATAGAAAATATATAGGTAGCATGAAGCACAAAGTTTGCTAAAAAAATTCAATTTAGTTTAGTGTGGACCAAGGATGCATCGTAACGTTAATATTATCGTTTACCGAAAAAAAGCAATCGTTTCCGTTGAAACTATTCAGGTTTTACCGTTTACACAATTATCAAAATAATTTATAGTCGCAAAATAACGTTAATGAAATTATTGAAGTAATACCATTTCGTTGATTAGCGAAAAGAAATTATCAAAATGATTTCATTTCGTTGATTAGCGTTATCATAACCAAATTTATAACGTTGAAATGCTTAGTGCGCTCGAAATGCCGTCGCGAACAATCGGCCGAGTACTCGCATACATGCATATATGCATATGCACACGAACTGCTACGATTTGAGTGACATCTGTGTATGTATGCGCCTCGTGCAGGCAATCTTTTTGTTGATTTACTTCCTTTCAACGTTACCGATTGCATTTTGATAATTTAGTTTTGTGAGTTATCGAAACGAAATGGTTTTGATAATTTAGCGTTGCGAATTAACGAAACAAAACCATTTTGTTAATTTAGCATTGTGAATTAACAAAACGAAATAGAATCCGTTCGTTCGTTAAGCATCTCTGGTGTGGACCGATGCCCAATAACTTGCTCCCCTTTTTCTTTTGTAGCGTTTTCTTGTATTATTTGTATTGCAATTAATGCACAAATTTTATTCCCACAAAGCAGACACATTTATTTACATAAAAAACCAGCACACGCACACAAATGTTGTTGCTATTGCCCAGCAGGGCTTTCTCTTACATGTAATGGGTAAAATCATCGAGAAATCTTGATTCATCGCTTACACTTTCGAATACGGATTGCATTACTTTAACATAGGAATGTCATTGGCAATATTGTAGACAATAATGCATTATATAATCGCTACTAATATTGGAAAAAATAAGCTGTTACAAGTAATAAGTTCTTTCACTGGTATAAGTAATTGCATATATCACACAATCCAATATAGTAATCTATAATCTATTAGGTATGTATAATAAAAACTGGAAAAATAAACGAGAATGAGGGTAAATTGCATTACAAAATTGCTAAATATTTACAACAATTTAAATCAATCTAGGCTTTGCAAAATATATCGGCAGTGTTCCAAATCTTTTCGCTTATTTTATGCTATGAGTGAGCAATTTATGCCGAAAACAAATAGTATACAGAATGAATAAAGAATCAAAACATTCTTTGCAAAATGTATTTAAAACAAAAAACACTATTTGAATAATAATTATTACACTATGTATTTGCACAGCTATTGGCTTATTTAAAAAATTGTTAACGATAGAATAACGCGACTAACCACAACAGTTTTGTAATGAAAACTGGCAAAATAAACGAGAATGAGGGTAAATTGCTTTACAGAACTGCTATTTAGAAAAATTAAAATCAAAGCAAACCGTTTGCAAAAAAATAACGGCAGTACTCCAAACATTTTCGATTATTTTCTGCATTACCAGTCAGCGAAAAAATAATAATTTTAAAACTTTCGTATTACAAGTAATGAGCAAAGTAAGCGAAGGAGTGTTTCTTAGCTATTTGTAATGCGTTATTTCATTGAATACAAGTTCAAGCCATTACCAAAATATGCACTCTCTCGATCAAAGACATAATTTTCCTTATTTTGAACACGCGTCCCAATACAAAATTTTCTTTGTTTTGTATAAATTTTCTCAAAAATGAGGAAAAAACATAAAAAAACATTCAAACAAATTCGTTGCCATGGGGATTTGTATGGGAATTTAATTTCTCAAAATTAAAGAAATCAAGTCTTCAAAACAAGGAAAGTTGGGAATGGAATGGCGCTTAAAGAATTTTTCATTATTTTAATGTATGAATTTTTTCAAAACAAGTATATGAAACCATGGTAACGCATGTAACAACAATATTTTATAAACCTTTTAACATGTTTTAAGGAAAATTTACTCAAAACAAAGAAAGTAGTGTTCAAAATAGGTAAACAATTTCTTTGACCCCTCCATATATTTTTTTTCTCTCAGTGTGGAAAAACCCTGCTGGGTGAATGTGCCATAGGAATGCACAGCCATGCAAGTCCATATTCCTACATGAGTTATTTTTTACGAGGCCGCACAATTGAATGGAGAAATTCGCAAAGCTCCTTCTGGGCGGCAACTGAGTCATTTTGAAGTTATGTGCCCCTTTTTTTGCGCTTGCTTTTTTTGTTATGTTTGCTCCCCATTCCCCGTGGCCGCTGTGGTGCAGTGGGTAGAGTGCTCGCCTGCTATGCCAGAGGTCTCGGGTTCAAACCACGGTCCGAGCAAAACACCAAAACAATTTTTCTAATTAGTAAAAATCCAATTATTGGGTTTTTAAGAGCAGCGGTCACCTCTCGGCAGTGGGCGGCATACCCTCCGAGAGTATTTCTGCCATGAAAAAGCTTCTCACAAAAAATGCATTCGCCGTTCGGAGCCGGCATAAAACTGTAGGTCCACCCAATTAGTAGGAAAAACAAAAAGGAGCACACCTCGAATTGGGAGAGAAGCTCGGCCATAAAACTCGTCAGAGTTATAATAGCGCCATTGTATTATATTATATTATTGCTCCCCATTCCTCGTGTATTTATGCATGTTTCCATTGTATGTACATATGTATGCGTGTATGTGCATTTGTGAAATGTCATAAAAATGAATTGGCTTGTGTTAAGTTGGTGGCAACAACGGTCAATCAAAAAGGCAATTCGATGTCAAGTCAACTGTTGTTTTATTGCTGCAAGTTGTTATTGTTTAATGTTGTTGTTGTTGCTGTTTTTCTTTTTGTTGTTGGTTTTAGCTGTTGTTATTGTTGTTGTTGTTATTGTTGTTCTTGTTTCTTTTTTTGTTCTTCTTCTGTTTGCCACTGTTTTTGATGTTGTTATTTATTATTTAAATGTTTTGAAAACAGTTCATAGGGCCGAACACAACAAGCAGCAACAACAATTAAGTTTGCATTAAAATAAAATGGGGCAGATACAATAAAGAATTTCATAAGGATACGCAAACATACTTTTATAACCAGCTGTTCATAGTAAATAATATTTAGAACTAAATACAGAGGGTTCTCATCGAAAATCACCCTACCGTTTCAAGTACCTTACTGAAGATGGCACATAGCCGAAACCGTTTCAAATACCCCACAAGCTCCAAGTAAACATTCCCGGATCCCTCATAATTTTGGCATCCGAAAAAAGCATGAAACGTGAGACTAAGAATTTGTTTCTTATAATTTTTTTGTTTTTTTTTTCTAAATGATAATTGTAATTCATATGTAGATGCTGTTTCGAAAAAGGGGAAGTATAAAGGTTTCATTGAACTTCAATATAATGTTCAATATCCCACTACATGATGGTGTTGGATTGAATTTCAGGTTGATGTTAGGTTCAAATCCGGTGGAGAATACCAAATATACAACACCATAAAGCAAGCTGTGAAGGTGAAGCAGCTCACACAATGAGAGAAGAGCAGACAAATCGGGGGTTTTTTCCGAGGAGGAAGCATCGAAAGCCCCGTCTAGCCTGCACTAAACCTCTTACTGTCATCGTACCGAATCCCGGTACTACCGTCAAGCTACTGTCGGGAGGTGGGCTGCATATTTGCACTTGGAAACCGAATGTAGAGAATATGAAGAGAACCGGGCCAGGGGGAGGAAAACTAAAAAAAAATATTTTTTTTGTTTTTTACTAGTCATAGTATAAAGAAAAAAGAGTAATAATTATAAGATAACTTTGAGTCTTTTATGACGGTTATTCAGTCTTATTTTATGTATGAAATCAAGATCATATCGGTCGACGACTTTTAAAACCAAAATGCATACATTTCGGACTTCAAAATGAGCTCACAATGAGTGTGAACACTCCGTTTTAGGATTCCTTTCTGACTCTTTTATAAATACAAATGTTTGTTGGGCTATCATTGGCCACTTTTCTGCACAATTCTCACACATCTATATATTTTTTTTTAAATAAACTCCAATACATACACAGTTTTTTTTTGTGTTTTACGCTCATTCGCTCTTTTTCTCTGAACGCATAAAAAGAGGAAGAGAGAGCTTACACATACCGGTTAAATATGCACTGCTCCAGACATAAGTACCAGAAAATTTATCGTGTGAGTAAATGCCTCTTACACGATTATTACCAGGAGTTTTACCCACCGATAGCTGCTAGGATAAGTAGGTGTTTATGCGATTATTATGTACACGTAGTTGGGCTGAAATTATTGCTTGTTTTATGTTTGTTTTGTCAAATTTCAATGAATGTTATTTATCGCTCATAGAGTTAAGTTAAGACATTGTATTTGGGGCCGTTATAATGAGACCATATCTACAGTTGGGTATTAAATGGATGTAAAAAGATTGCAAAATCTTAAAAACAAACAAAAATAGTAACAACAATATTTTCAATAGCTGTACAAAAAAACTCATATGATGCTAATGTATTTCAGCAACAACACAAACAAAGAGACAGAGACATCGCTGACATTACAAACAGTCGCGGGCAGCACAAGCAGCAGCAGAAGCCCAGCAGATGAGGCGGCATGCAGCAGCACAACAACAATAATGTCATGTTGCAATAAAAAAAAATAGAAATAAAAAAGCCAGACGCTACGCAAAAGTACGAAAAGCGATAGTAAATTTTATTATTACTTAGTGCATATTGCGCAAATGGAAAGGAAGAGTAGAAGAATAGAAAATCCATATATGAACATACATACATACGTACATATAAAATATGTACTAACACGCATGATGAGTTTCAGTACATAGGGATATGTGCAATTTTACAAATATATGTATGTACATTAGGGTGGTACTTAAAATCAAAATAGTTTTGATTCCGATTGGAGACGCTTGCTTAAGAGTTGTCGCACGGGGATCAAAGTACAGATAACCATATGGGACCCCTGTGCGACACCATTTAACCGGCTCCGATCGGGACCAAAATTTGCATTTGGTGTTTTTCAGTACAGGACAATCGATTTTAGGCATTAGATATCCATAAAATTAATCTTAATATTTGAGTCTAGAGTTTTCTGAATTGTGTCCTCTGTGCGACACACCTTAACAGTTTCCGATTGGAGCAAAACTGTTTATGTGGCATCTGCGATTATATTAGCATCGACGCGGGGGTGAGATTAACGAAATATGATATGCAATTTTTCTCCATACATTTGAGGATAACCCTAATGTATATATACATAACTTCTAAAAAAAAAAACATCCATACGCACTTTGCGCTGTATCTAGTAATTTCAGCGCCATGGCAGTGCTGCTGCATTTAATTTTGGAGCTCTGCATCATCAGAGAAACTTTCTGAAATAACTCAAGATATGAAGATGCAACAACAAGTCAACGAATGCGAATAACAAAACAAAGCAACAAAGTCCTTCTAGCTGCTAATAAAGTAATAGAAAAGCGCTCTGTGGCAGATTCACAATTTCGCAGATTTCCAGATTCGCACATTCGCAGATGTGCATTAGTCAAGAAAGCAAGCGATGCAGTGCGAACTCAATTTCTGTCTGTTTTCGGACACAATTCAATTGCGCATATAAATAGCTTGGGCGCTGGGCTGAGCGGCACTGTAATGAAACACCATAAAGAGGTGGCGCATATGAGAAGGAGTAAAGGAGCAACATCATTGCAAAGACTTCCAATAAACATTTGTTACGAACGTTTGATAATGAGCTGTGATATCTAGAAATGATAAACTAGAAATAAGGAGCCATATATAGAAACCAGAGAGCAAATTTCCCAACGAGAACCGACTAGATTTAAAATTAATGGATGGAATGGAATGATGGTAGGCCGAGAAAAACTTTGTCTTTCCCAAGCATTCAGGCATATTTGCCCATTGTACTTAAGGTCTTTAGAAAGGATAAGAATGTGGGGAAAAGGGTGGGATATTGGAATTAGGGTTCCTCTGCAAACTTTCCAATTGGGTGTTCCTTCGATCCGAAATTTGCCAATTCATCGGTCAGTTCGTTAACTTGAACACCGCAGTATCCGAGTACCCACATAAGTTGAAGTTCACTCCATTTTACCCAGGTTCAACTTATATTCGCGAACGATTCTTGAAGAGGTTCGCGCAGTTACAGTTTGGTATCTACGCCACCTTGGCAGAGGGAGACTTAATTTTGCTGGAAAATTGCTAAGTTCGCGAACTCTCATTCATGAGCGAATGTTAGACTTGTGAAAGTGGTTCGATTCCAATCGTTCAGGAGTAGTCAATCAAGCTTAATAAAAGTTTTCAAGACATTTAAAGGTTCATTCCAATATTTTTTTGTCGCAGCGGCTGACTACCCCACGAAAAATGGGAACTTTAGCTGAGCCCCTGCGCTCATATGCGTGCCTAATTGGGGAGCATGTTTTGACCTAATGCAATTTAATGCATTGCGTATATACATGTGTATTTGTGAATGCATGTATGCATGTTTATATGTTTGTATTGGGTGCATGGCAGCGACATTCCATGTGGCAAGACTTTGCATTGTTAGCAGCCGCTGGGAAAGATATTTGGTGTGGATAGCTGGTGGAGTGATTGGTGGCTGGTGGCTGGTGGCTGGTGGCTGTTGGCTGATATTTTAGTCAACAAGCGGTCGTTGCTCATAATTTCCAATCATATGCACACGCAGAACAGAGCAACGTATGCCACATAACACATGACGTACGTATGCCGCACGCCACAAAAGCCCACTTGCGTGCTTCTACGCATGCACAAGTGTACGTTTGTATGTATGTGTGTTTGTATATTCGCATATGCGTAGCTAGTTTACCAAATGAATACAGATTTTCATAGCAACTTCATCAATATTGGTGAGCTGCAGCAAATCAATGTTGCAGGCGGCATTGCGTGAGGCATGTATGTTGTGTGTGTGTGTGTGTGTGTGTGTGTGTGTGTGTGCTGACAATTCCACAAACTCAAAATTTCCAAAACTTAATTTTGCGATTTTATGCAACAGAGTAGCTGGGTGGGTGGCTAGCAATCACAAAAGTATCTACATATGTATGTGAGTCTTATTGCTTTATTGCGATATGCATGCATGTATGTACATATATGTAGATGTATGTATATGCATTTGCAAAATGCAATTTTGCTTGCAAATGCCACATTGTGTGTGTGCTTGAAATGATGAGAAGAAGTGTGATCTTTTTGCTATTCCAGCATGCGTATGCTGTGACTGCGACTGTGCTGTCGATAGCGATGACTTTAATTAATCATTTGTTTTCTGCATAAATCGATTTCTCGCTATAATAGCATTGTATTAGATTGTTCTTATTGCTAATAAGTTGGATTAGGAAAAACAAACTTAAAATTTTGGCGAACTTTCGCAAATGACTTACGATATACAAATTAGATTTGAAATTTTTGCTATACCATCTCTAGATCTATGCATCTATTTACATATATGTATGTAAGTATGTATCGATGTGTGTACTAATTGAAAACAAGTGGCATGGGAAAATATGCGTGAACCTTATTGCTGTTGCAGCGGACAGACAAATTTTATTAGTTGCTCTTGCTTGCTTTTTGAAGTGCGTTGGCATGGCCCATGAAGAAGCGGTTGGTAATGGAGCGACTTGCAACATGCCGCCAAAACTTAAAAGGCCGACCACATTGTTATGACTTTTGCTGGGCTTTTTTGTAACGAAAAGTAAGCACACACACACACACACACATATATATATATGTGTGTATGTACATGAACTTCAAAGTAAACAAACATTTTCAGTACATATGTGTTCGTATTTAAAATCAAACGCTCCACTTTCAAGCAGGTGGAATGTTCACTTGCAGTAGATATGTATGCCCCGCAATCTGGTCCTCTACAAATATGTTGCCTATTTTAAAATTTTGTTTAGGAATCTGCATACATATGTTTGTATGTATTTATACGTTTTTAGCTGTTTGTAAAGTGTGTAAAAGCAGATAAACGCAATCCCTTTGGAGTTTTCTATTTTTGGTATGTATGTATATTTTAGTTTTCGTTTTCGTTTTAGTTTTGTTTTTTTTTTTTTTTTTGATTTTAAAAGCATTTTATATTATGCTTGCGTAAGCACGACTGTTCCCAAGAGAAGTTCTTGACTAGTGACTTCTTCTCATTTGCATATGTACATATGTATGTATGTACATTTCTATTTTCATGCCACAGCTGCAACACATAGTCGCTACTTCACTTAGCGCTAAGTGTGGCAAATGCATCCCATCCCAAAACCGTTAATGAGGCACACTAAGCATCTTCGGCTAAATTTGTACTTAATTGCCCACTGAAAATTGGGAAGGAGTGAAAAGGAGGATGCTGGCTTTACATATTCAAAGCTTGAGATCGATGGCGCTGTAATTAGAGCGAAAAATATGTTTGCATGTGTGTAAATTCACTGGAGTATTTTTAGTAATTGGGAAATGAAGTATATACTTACATAAATATGTAAATCGTAAATATATAAATATATGTAAACATGTATTTAAATGGCAATTGATTAAGTGTTTTTAAGTACATAATTGCATTTGTAAAATATTTTTAAAGCATTTCTGAGAATTTACATGCTTAAAATTACGATTACGAATTATATATTTCAATAAGTCATGGGAAGCAGCAAGAACTTTCGTCATGAAATTTTGAGCTTCGATATCCAATATAAATATGAATATGAATATGAATATGAATATGAATATGAATATGAATATGAATATGAATATGAATATGAATATGAATATGAATATGTATATGAATATGAATATGAATATGAATATGAATATGAATATGAATATGAATATGAATATGAATATGAATATGAATATGAATATGAATATGAATATGAATATGAATATGAATATGAATATGAATATGAATATGAATATGAATATGAATATGAATATGAATATATGAATATGAATATATGAATATGAATATATGAATATGAATATGAATATGAATACGGATATGAATATGAATATGGATTGAAAACGAACCAATTTAGTTTTGCTGGATAATGACTTAGTTCACAGATCGAAAAATACTTTTATTATATTAAACATTATTTTTCGAAGGAGACATACGTTTTCAAATCGTGTAACCAATTTTATGTATGTATAGTAGGGATTCCAATTTTTCCGATTTTTACGATCCCGGGATTTTCGATATTTTTTTTTATAATCCCGGGATCCCGGGATTTATCCCGGGATTTGGACATTAATTATACAGGCCGACAAAATTTCCAAAAAAATTTTCTAACTCAAATTAAATTCTACTTTTCTGAAGGATTTCGGTACTCTGAATATGAATCTGCAGTCGGATTTTCGGTAATACGTGTAGGTTTTGAGATATTTATTTCAAATGGGCGAAAAATGCGATTTTTTGCTATATTCACTGCTCAATCTGTTAAATTACATACTTACTTTCATTAAAAGATGATTGCAGCTATTGAAAGAACGATCAATTCTCTTGAAAACAGCGCTTTGCTTTCTCGGTTTTCTTATTTATATATCTAGAAATATATGTTTATGTACAATAAGGTACTTGTCTTCGAAATCAACGGCAGTATTTGTAGTGTTTTAATCGAAATCAAGTTTTGTAGCTGCTCTCCAGAATTATTTTTATTTCAGTATAGAAAATATATACATAGTAGGCCACTGATTGGAATTTTTGTTTCAGTCCCGCAAAATTTAGCCGTATTTTCGATTTATTTTGTATGGAGAAAATTTTGCAAAACAAATGAAGCTTTATTTGCAATATTGCAAGTTACAAGCAAGATATCCGAAAAATCAAAACGTTGTCTTCAAGAGAAATGATCGTGCTTTCAATAGATTTAATTAGTTTTTAATGAAAGTGAGTAATTTTAAAGATATTGAGGAGTGAATATGGCCAAAAACCGCGTTTTTCGCCTCTTTGGACATGAATATCTCAAAAAGTGCACCGAAATCGTTTTCAAACGTAGAATTTTATTATTATTAGGGCTGTTTGTTCTATTGACAAAATATAAAACTGGCCCGACTACGGGGCAACATCTTCTGCTCTTAGCACAAGTAAAGGGTTGCATTATTTTTGTTTCATTCATCACATGAAAAATGCAACATTTTAATAGGGCACAGGGTACATGTTGATAATGCTGCAATGTAATAATGCAACATTTTCATGCAGAATAGGAAATGCTATTAGTATAAAGATCTGAGACCAATAAAAATTATATAAAATACAACTTTTCTTTGCTATAATAGGGGAATATTCTGTCTTTATCTTATCCCAAAAATCCCGGGATAAAATTCTAGCTATCCCGGGATTTTCGGGGTGTCAAAAAGGGCGGGATCCCGGGATTGGAATCCCTAATGTATATGTATAGAGTGACTGACCTAGAATAAATTGGCAGAACAAGACTATGTATGAAGCATAGCCACTATGAATTTAAGCAATTTTTTGGCTTTTACTTTGATTAAATCCGTTTTGTATATTTGTTTTGTTTTTGTATTCATCCCGTATGGAAATGAATGTATTGAAATCAGGGACCGTAACGATTATCATTTTTATAAAAAAAAATCATTTTTAATCGTTATAATTTGATTTTTATTTTTTCGATGAAATTTGATCGATATTTGATGATTTTTATTTTTTTTCGATTAAAAATAATTGTTATTACTGGATTTAAATTTTTCTTATGAAACTTGATCGATATTTGATGATTTTTATTTTTTCTATCAAAAATAATTTTTATTATTGGATTTAAAATTTACCGATCATAATAAACTCTAAAAACTTGTTTTTTTTTTGCAAATTTTGTTCTCAAATAGAACTGCGCCAATGTTGGCACAATCGTCAACTTCAAGCCATCAAATATAGGAATAACTAACATTTGAAAAAGTTTACTATGATCGGAGAAAAAATAAAAAAATATTGATTAAACTTGATCGGAAAAATTTAAATCCAATTATAACAATTATTTTTGATCGAAAAAATAAAAATTATAAAATATCGATCAAGTTTCATCGGAAAAATTTAAATCCAATAATAAAAATTATTTTTGATCGAAAAAATAAAAATCGTAAATAATGGTTATTTAAAAATTTAAAAAATAAAAATCTTTAGAATAAAGATGAGCTCATATTTGGATAGAATGTGCTAAAATCATTGTATCGGCATACTTGCATTTTATTGTTAACGAAGTTTTCATAATGATTTTTTCATCCGAGTAAATGAAAATAACGATTAAAATCGGTCCCTGATTGAAATAAAATGAGAAAATGAAGATGATGATAAATAATTAAGTTTTGATATACCATGGATAATATGTAGATGTGTATATGACTTTTGTTGTTTTAGCTGTACGTATTTTTGATAGGGACATCAACAAGCCCAGGCTCAGCTAGTGTTTTGATTGGCTGTACAAACAAAATACAACTGCATGTTGTTGAGGGGCCAACGCGCCATCAGAGATTAAATAGTAAGCACATTTCAAGCTTGAAATAAGCAGATTGTAAAGAAATTCGTAAAATGAAATGAACGAAAATATTTGGGCAAGCCGGGCTTTTCGGCTTGTATGAAGCGTCCGCCACTGGTATGTAGGGTTTTATTACTTTGAAGCTCTTCCTCTAACTCAAATAGCTTGCGGAACTACATACAGATATGCAGATATTCAAGCAGTCCTTTTTTGTAAGTTGTGATTTTGTTGGTTTAACCGAGATCGTCTTGCTGCATGTGCATTGGGCGCTATATAATTACCACAAGCGCACCTACATATGCACATACAACTGCTGACTCTCTACAACTGCCATTTGCATCACTAAACGGTAAATCGTCAATCAACAATTAAGAAGGGAGAGCGCTTTTTTTCAGGCATTCTACGGATAGTCCACATCCGTTCGTTATTGGAATAAAAGGTTCTTGAATCTCAACCACACACGAAAATCGCAATACATAAATTTTTGTTGTTGTTTTTTCTTTCTATGTCTGCTTCAATATTTTGGGCGTTTAAGGATAGTTATTAACTTGAAATTTACTCCAAATGATTCACATTTTTCACCAAAAAGTGTACTAAAACGGCTTAAAAGGCATGTGATTTATTACCTGTTTTAGAGCTGCATACAAACATACATGCATACACACACATTTGAGAAAAGATATTCGCACAAATTCTACACCGAAATGAAGCAGCACTTTTTTCTTCATATTAATTCCACTTGCTGTTGTTTTACTACGATCAAAAAATGCCGCTGTTGCTGCCTTGGCGTTTAGCGATTTGGCATTTGGCTTGCAGCAAGACGGCAACTCGCACCTTTTTCGCAATTTAAGTAGGTATATGAGTGCAAAAGTCGCCACGCAGATGATGCTTACATACATATTGTATTGCCGAAAGCAGTCTGTGGAAGTACGTACATATGTACATACATATACATATGTGGTAATTGGGGTACAAGGCAGCGTCAAGCGGCAACGCCATGCAACAGGCGAGCAGCACTTCAACGCTCCATTGACGCTCCATTGTGTCGGAATACAATGGTCCTTTTGTTTTGCCTGCCTGCCTGCGAGTGTGAAATTTGCACACTATCAATGCCATTGTTGTTGTTGCTGTTGTAGCTATTGTTCTTGCTTGCTGAACTTAGGATTATTATTGTTTTTTTTCTGTTTTTTTTTTTGGTTTTTTGCTTATTTGCAATTTAGTATGTGTGTGTGCTGTTTTAGAACTGAAAGCGCTATTGTTGTTAGCGAACCTGGTAGCATCGTTGTTGTTGTTGCTTTCGTTTTTATACTCAGCTGTACTAGTACACAGAGTATTATAGTTTTGATTTCATAACGGTGGATTGTAACAGAATGAAATAATCGAGATAGATATAGACTTATATATATCAAAATGATCAGGGTGAAAAGAAAAATCGATTGAGCCATGTCCGTCCGTCCGTCCGTCCGTCCGTCCGTACGCACGATAACTCGCGCAAAAATTGAGATATTTTGATGAAATTTGGAATGCAAGTTGGTATCGAGACTGGGACGGTTGGTATTGAAAATGGGCGAAATCGGACCATGACCACGCCCACTTTTCCTATATAGAAAAAATCGGAAATTTGGTATCTCAGCCACTAATATAGCTGGAGCGATGAAATTTTACCCAAGTGTTGAGCTCAGGCCCCTAGGAAGAAATTTGATGAAATTTTGGAAAATGGGCGGTGCCACGCCCACTTATTAAGGGTCAAACATTGAAAGTTTTATATATCATAACTCAGAAACCGTTGAAGATATATCGATGAAATTTGGTATGCGTGATGTATTTACTTATGCAAATGTTTTGACGGAAAATTGTCAAAATCGGTTGACGGCCACGCCCACTTTTATATATGGGAACTATAAAGGGGCCTAATAAAAACATTTTAAGCGATATCTCTGTCAAATATAAAGATCTATCACTGAAATTTTGTCGCAGGAGTCCAACTACGGATATGAAACAAAAAACACAAAAATTTTGAAAAATGGGCGGTGCCACGCCCACTTATTAAGGGTGAAATATTGAAAGTTTTATAAGCCATAACTCAGAAACCGTTAAAGATATATCGATGAAATTTGGTACGCGTAATATAATTCCTAAGACAAATGTGTCGACGAAAAATTACCAAAATCGGTTAACGACCACGCCCACTTTTATATATGGGTATTATAAAGTGGCCTAATAAAAACATTTTAAGCGATATCTTTGTCAAATATAAAGATAATTTATTGAAATTTTGTGGCATGAGTTCCACAATAGACCAGAAACAAAAATTAGAAAAATTTTGGAAAATGGGCGTGGCACCGCCTCTTTTTAGACAAAGGAATATACGAGATTTCGGAGCCCATAACTCGACAAATAATTGAGATATTATGACGAAACTTGGTATATACACTTTTATAACTTGTATTAATAGACACGCAAAAATTTATTGAAATCGGTTTATGACCACGCCTACTTTTTAACAAAGATATTTCTGGAACACCCTTTGGGAATTTGTAACGTGACATCTTTGTAACTAGAAGTCATAAAGGAATGAAATGTTGCACAAAGAATAATATTCATATGCTTAGTTGGATGATTGATAAAAATGTTGAAAATGGGCGTGGCTACGCCCACTTTATGCAGCACTCGCTTTATATAAAATACACCGTGTTTCCATCAAACGCAAACAAATAATGAACGCATACAGCTGAGTATCTAATGTTCGATTCCACTCGAACTTAGGCTTCCTTACTTGTTTTAATTTAACCTCCACGCATGGTTTTTGGTTGGCAATAAAGTGTCACTTGAACAAAAGTAGTAAGTAGGTGTCTGCCGGCTATGCGGCAGTGGCATAAATGGCACATATGAGTGGTATAAATAAACAACAACAACAACAACAACAACAATTGGGACCCAACTTTGCGACTGAAAGTGAGCTAGGTACACAAACGCATATCTATATGTATGTTAGAATGCAGCACGATATGTGAAAGGAGGTTGTGTTGCTATTATATTTACTTGAAATTTCTCACTTTCGATTTGCTTTATATATATGCACATATTTGGGCTCCTCCGTTGCACATATGTATGTATGTACATAAATTGCCACAGCATTCATATTGCTTAAAGCAAAAACGCTTGCAACAAGTGTTGCTGCTCCATGTCCTTGACGCAATTTCCTTAATATTAATTGTTCGCTGTTGTTGATCTCGCGGTTTTGCTTCTTAAGCAAAATACAAGCCGAAAAACATAGCAAAAAAAAACAATTAAAACACTATTTAATATTTATTAATGATGTTGTTGCTGGTACTGGCGCCTCTTATTTGCTTAGAGCACCGCTGTTGCATTTGCCCCCACTCACACATAATTTGCAACATATTGCAAACTAAATTTTGATAAATCGTGTTGGCAACAGTTGTTCGCCTGTCGCTTTCATAGAAGCCAAAGCTTTAATGTCGTTGTTGTTATTGGTGGTGTGCCCCGCTGCGCTACATAATAATGAGCTACGTTATTCTCTAATTATTTATTTGTACATAAAAATGTGTGTTGGTGAGAGCAGCAACAGGAGTTTGTAGCACTAAATAAAATGTAATTAATTTTTCGTAAAGTAGCTAATAGTGACGCAGATGTTTGTGAATACCAAAGAAACGTACATTAATGCCAGGGAAATTCATACCAGGGTTAAAGAAAACGAGCGACTGGGTCGTAAGTGCCCCAATGGTACACTTAAGGTTAATGAGCTGCGTAAGGAAAAATAATAAAAATTCTCTTGTCTCTGAAAAACAAGCGACCAAAAAGTATTTAAAAATTCTCTTCTCGAGACAAAACCATTAATGTAGGTATCAAACCTTGTAAGCCGACTCTAAAAGCCAAAGATATGAATATAAATGTAATTTAGCGACATTTAGGGGGTTCTAAAAACTCTGAACGGATCCACATGAAACTTTGCACACCTAATTTTTTATCCCATGAAGGTTATAACTTATAAGCATATTTCTAATCTTATTGAAAAGCAGAGATGGGCACCTCCCATACAAAATTTGAATTTATTTCGTAATATCTCTTGAAGTATTTGTACTAGAATACTGAAAATTGGTTTGAAAAAATATTACATATACTCAACGAATAAACAATCTGGGTTTTGCTAAAGCAGGGATGGGTACCTCGCACACATACTGAAATTTTTTCAGCGAAAATCTCTTGAAATATTTGTAGTAGAGTACTGAAAATTTGTGTAAGGGCATGAGAGAAAGAGAAATAGAAAGAGACAATAAGAAATAATTTTGAATTAATTTTTTTACCAATTAAAATTACATATTCTTTATTTTGATAAATTTTAATGCCCTTTTAACTAGCTAGCGGCACATCTATTTTCGTTTCTTCAATTTTTTTCTTGAACATAGATATATGTAATAGTTTTTTGGTAAACACGTACATATTTTCTTTTATAGACAGATAATTTCGCATTTGCGCCAACTCAGCGACAAATAAAACAAGTAAAAGCGCGGCTGTCTTCGGCCGTACCGAAGACTTCATACCTTTCATGAGTGGGGAAATGAAAAGTTACCTATGTATGTACATAGCCGGATTAAGTTTAATTTATAATTTTAATTCTGTGGGTTCATTTATGGAAAGATTTATTAGAAAAAATGGTGTCTTGGCTATTTATATGGAAGAGTTATACACCAAAATGTAAATATCTGAACAATCGGTTGTATGGGAGCTATATGTTATAGTGGTCCAATCTTAACAATTTTCAGTAATCCCGGTTGGGCCCATATGGGTACAAATACTTCAAAATTTCACGCCGTTGGCTGTTAAAATGGAGGAGTTATACACCAAAATGTCCATATCTGAACAATCGGTTGTATGGGAGCTATATGTTATAGTGGTCCGATCTTAACAATTTTCGGTAATCCCGTTTGGGCCCATATGTGTACAAATACTTCAAAATTTCACACCGTTAGCTGTTAAAATGGAGGAGTTATACACCAAAATGTGCATATCTGAACAATCGGTTGTATGGGAGCTATATGTTATAGTGGTCCGATCTTGACAATTTTCGGTAATCCCGTTTGGGTCCATATGGGTACAAATACTTCAAAATTTCACGCCGTTAGCTGTTAAAGTGGAGGAGTTATACACCAAAATGTGTATATCTGTACAATCGGTTGTAGGGGAGCTATAGGTTATAGTGGTCCGATCTTAACAATTTTCGGCAATCTCGTTTGGGTCCATATGTGTACAAATACTTCAAAATTTCAGGCCGTTAGCTGTTAAAATGGAGGAGTTATACACCAAAATGTGTATATCTGAATAATCGGATGTTGTGGAACTATATGTTATAGTGGTCCGATCTTGACAATTTTCGGTAACCTTGTTTGGGCCAAAATGGGCACGTCTACTTCAAAGTTTCATGTCCTTAGCTGTATAAATGGGGAAGTTATGCACAAATTACATCCAAAAATTTCATGTATATCTGAATAATCGGTTGTTTTCTATATGTTATAGTGGTCCGATTCGGCCGGTTCCGACAAATGATCAGCTGCATATAACAACATACCTGTATTCCGAATTTCATTCAGATATCTCAAAAACTGAGGGACTAGTTTGCGTTCACACAGACGGACGGACGGACAGACGGACAGGCGGACATGGCTTAATCGACTCAGCTCGTGATTCTGACCAAATCGGTATATATTTTGGTGGGTCCCCCACGCTTCCTTCTGGTACTTTCGACAAAAATTGTTTGGCACTAAGTTATAATACCATTTCATTCTCATGAAAGGTATAAAAATCTCCAAAGCACTAAATTATGTCCGTTTTTAGTTTTTTTTGTTGTCTTCTTGTACGCCGCGGCTAAATTGAAAAAGGGAGATGAAAGGCGGTGATGGTGGTGGTGGCTCGATGATGGGGGAATAGTCGAATTACGCTGAGAAAATATATGAGCACAAAAGGAATATGGAGACAGGCAAAAACAAAAGCAAAAAAACAAAAGCAAAAAAACAAAAAGCAAAAAATAAAAAAAAAAAACCAAAAAAAACCAAAAAAAAAAAACAAAGTCAAAAACAAAAAAACTCAAAAACAACGCATATAAAATGGAAAATTGAAAGCAGAAGAAAATGAGCTGCAAATGTTCCGAAAAATTGATTGTTGCCATGTAAGCAAACATCTAAATCACCAAAACGCACGGAAGTCAATATGGCGCCCCACAGTGGTTCAGCCGCGGAAAAAATTCATTTTTTTCAATACCTAATTTTCAGATTCTAATGATGTAGTCTTATAAAAAAATGTCCAAATATGAACAATTCATGACTACTTTGCAAAAAGTTGATTTTTTTTACAAAATAATGGTATCAGAAGTCAGAAAAATTTTATTCAACAAAAACTGCTTGAAATTTTTGCTAACTTTAGCTATAAATTTTCCTTATAACTTATATCTCTATTGTCCCTGTTGTAAGTTTAAAAGAAAATATAGCACTTCCTTGACTAATTAAAGAAAAAATCAGTGCAATCGGCCAAATATTAAAAAAAATATAGGCCAGCAAAATGGTACTTCAAAAATGCTACCTTTTCTAACTTCGATGGACAAAAAGTTTGTCTGCTACAGCGTGCTACACTCGCTAACTGTAATAAAATGAAAGTTTGGAATGTCTTCTATCGATTTCTGTTAAAAATTGTTTCCCATATTTTCCCCAATCGATGTAAACTTTATTTAAATGTCGAAAGTCCCATCAAATTTTGATAAAATTGACATATGTATGTAGCATGCTTTTAGGCTCATGCGTATATATTAACGTTTACATCTTATGTGACATATTTTTGTTTACGAATATGAAGGTACAGAGAGGATTAGATAAAAATGCAGATTGGTAAATTATACACCTAATTTGTTAGAATCAATGGTAATGCAAACAAAAATAACGATAAACACATTCGTCATAACACTGCGGTTTGCAAACAACAATAGCAACAAACACATTTGTTTAAACATTTTACCAGCTTATTTTAAGGTATTAGATGAAAAAAAATGTTATCCCGACGAAATTGTAGTAACAGAAACATAAATACATATGCTGCTGTTAATTTGCAATGTTTACTTGATCACACAACAAGAAGAATTATTGATGCTTTCTCAGCAGAAAAGTTGAACTCCTTATCATGTTCTGAGTTAACCCTTACTAAAAAAAATTGGGCTTATGATTTCTAGGCTTATGTTTTCTAGGAAAAGTGATAGAATTTCTACCAATACAGATGTTATTAATCGATTACTGGCAAGTTCTGGTCATTATATAAAGTCCATAACGCGACAACCCAACAAAAAGTGTGTGGAATTGGATTTTGTTGTCAAGGATATGCTAAATCATTAAACATTTTTCTTATATTTGTTTTTTTCTTTCCATATATACATACATAGTTATATTTTCGATTATATGTATTATAAATATAATCATTAAGTATATCAAATTTTTACAATTGCTCTTTTCAGTTACTGAAAATGTATATCTTCATTTGTTTTTGAATAAAAGGTGTAGGAAAAGTAGGCGTGGTTGTTTGCCAATCACGCCTATATTTGGTATTGTCGATATCTTTCATCACAGTAAGTTATGCGCCAAGTTTGGTGAAGATATCTTAATTTTTTGAGCTCAAATTAAAATTTTTCTTTAAAAATTTTTACTATAGGTCCAGGGGAGGTACCCCTAGGGAGTGGCCGATTTCAACAATTTTTGGTGCTGTCAATGCCTTTAATGAGGGTAACTCATGTACCAAGTTTCGTGAAGATATCTTAATTTTTTTTAGCTGAAACTAAAATTTGTATTTAAATCATTTTTTTATAGGTCCAAGGGATTTACCCCTAGGGGTTGACCGATTTCAACCATTTTTTGAAAATTTCTTAATTAGCTCACATATAACCTCTGTGCAAAATTTCAATGGCCTAGGACCAATCCTTCTATTTTTTTCCGCAAAATGTATGGAGCCGAACCACTGTGCGCCCGAGCGACCTAAACAAATGCGCTAAACAGATTATTGTCTCCATGGGCTGCTGTGTGCGCTTTGCTGTTCGTTGTTTGTTGTTTTCTATTTTCCTTAAATTATACTCCTACCGGAAAAATAATGTGATTTGTGGCCTAAGCGTTTGCTCAAATACAAATGTACAAATAAATATGTTTTTATATTTGGCAAAGCATTCGTACTGCCGCCCCTTTCAATGTAGTTAATAGGAAAATATTATAAGAAATATTTGGAGCATAAGTAATGGACAGAAGTAACGGTTGATGTGTTGAATATTTTTAAAAGTGCACTCAGAAAAAAAATCATCAACACGATTCATATAAAATTAACACGATCGATCTTTACACATAGAACAGCAACAATTTTTTCAAATTACACCATGTTTGATAAAAGTTGGTTAATATAACACGAAACAATGTTCAAAGATAAACGTCATTTGGAATTTTGGTTTATTCAACACGATGATAGTGTCAATATAATCCAAAAAAGTGTTAAAAAGAACGTCAAAACTATTTTGAAACATACACAATTTTTTCAACGTTTGAAGTTCTGCTGTTCGTGCAAAACACAAACTAATATTATTTTTTTTTAATAAAAAGAAAATTTTGTGCCGTGGCAATGATGGGAGTTTAGCATCATTGGCAGTGCGTCGTTTTTCCATTTATATTTTTATTTCGCAGGTAAGTTAAAAGTGGATTGCATTTTTGTTTCTAAAAGTTTCTAATGTTCAATATTTTCTTTTTCCTCTTCATAGTTTGCAATTTTTACACGAAGAGATGTTTAGCGAATGGAGTCTTTCACCCTGCATGCGGTGCATATACCGTTGCATTAGCGGTCAAACATTACTCGGTGCCAGTGATAGTAAGTACTATCGCCCATGTATAAACTATTCGTATCAGAAGGACGCTTTCAATTTGGTCGGTTGTGCGGGTGATGTACTCGATGCTTTATTGATCTGATGATTCTATATTTATGTTTTATATGTTTTTTATTAAATAAAAATAAATTGTAAAATCAACAAGACTTTCTAGTTAATTTAACAATAAATTTAAGGTAAAATCAAAAAGATGTTATTGTTAATTCAACAGGATCATTTCGTGTTAATTTAACCAGCTTAAATTGTAACATTAACTAGTAAAAATTATAAAATCAACAGGAAGACTCAATACTTTTTAGTGTTAGTTCTACAGTTCTCATCCTGTTAAACTAACACTTGACAGTAGTGTTAAATTTGCACGATTACATGATGGCATACATTAAGCATCGTGTTGAAAAAAATTAACCACAAAATTTGTTGTTTTTTTGGTTGATTTCACACTATTTTTTTTCTGGGTGTGGGAACACCATGTAGGTACGTGATTCGTGAACACAACTCGCTCTCCATACTCGTAAATACATATACATACTTACTTTCCTTTACAACAGTGATCTCCACCAAGCCCTTATGGAAGCGCGGGCACCGTTACTTTGAAATAAAAATCATGGCCGACAATAAGAGCAAAAAAATTGCGACTGCCCACTTCCTCCATTATTAAAAGTACACCCGAAAAATTTCGAAAATTTATAAATTGATATTATTTTTATGGTGCTGGTGTTGTGCGTTTTTATATTTTTCATCATTAGCGCACACTAATAGTAAAAGTTTAATTTATACATAGGTACTATAAATTTTATAGTATAAGTTTTATAGCTAAAACAGCGCCATCTGATTGAATTAATCTCATTAGCAAATATATTGCGTATTTTTAGGCACAAAGAAATAACTCATATGCATACAGGTGAAGCAAATAAAAATGTGTTAAAAAAATCTACATAAGTACGTACATATCACACTATTGAATTCCGTATCAAATCTTAATTTACAACAATTTGTCTCAGTGTGTAGGCGGCGACTCGCTGTAGCCCGCTTCTGCAGAAAAGAAAAAAGAAAAATGGAAGCCAAAAATAGCGTGTACACGAACCCCGTCCGAATTGATTGCTTTGAAAATTCAGGTTTCATTAAATACTTTTAAAAGTGTTCAATATAATATAATAAACTAACACCATAATTTGTCTTCCAGGTCTGATAGTGAAAAAATTATTTGATACAAAAAAAATTCCAAAATTATTCCTTTATATGTAATTTCACATGAATTAATAGTAATTTTGCGCCGCTGTTCCTAATGGGTATAGCATTAAACTTCGTTTGTAGGCGAGAGGATAGAACGCGCGGTCGCGGTGATTTTCGGCGCGCTTGCCTATGCTTAAGCGCGGCACAAAAACAAAAAGCGCGGAAGCGCGATAGCTGTGAAGACCATTGCTTTACAACGTGGACATTGATTTCGGAATCAAGCCTTAAACAAATATTAACTAGGGCAGGAAGGTTTAAATTTTTTGAAAAGGGTTGCCACTTGTTTAAAAACTCAATTTTCCTATATACTTTGTGTGATTTTTAAATTGCAGTTGTCATATGAAAGGGCTTTGCCAGAAAATGAGTAATTTATTATAATTTTTACAAAACGGGTTGCCACCTGTTCAAAAATTAATTTTTACGCTACAGCTTGTTTGATTTTTAAATCTGAGGTGTCATATGAGAGGAATTGGCCTCATACATAAATGGATATTAAAAGTTAATTTTTATAAAAACGGTTGCCACTCAATTAAAAAATTTACTTGAAATTTTTTCACAAAATGAAAGAAAATGGGAAAGGAAAGGCAAGGAAAGGAGGGAAAAGGAGTGAAAAGAGAAAGTGAAAGAGAAAGGGAAATGGCGAAGGGAAAGGAAGCGAAGGAGGAAAGAATATATAAAATAAAAAGTACAAAGAAAGGGCAAATAAAAGGGTAAGAGAAAGACAAAAGAAAGTAGAAAGAGCAGTTCAAGAAATTATTATATTTGGTTAAAATATTCTGGAAAGTTATTCGACATAAAATTTCACTATGGGTCTCCTCGCACAGTCTTTGTACAAAGAAACTATAGGTTAACAGATAATAAAAATACCTAGTAACTTTAATATATGATGAAATAAAGTCCTTTCAAAACTAATGTCACATTCTCTCTAGAATAGACTACAACTAAAAAGCGTTTTCATATGAACTTAAGCATTATAAGTAGAGCTCGGATAATAGGTGAAAATCAGATGCCTAAAATCATGCTACGTAATGTTTGTGAGCACATCCAGTGGCAAGTTTAAGAATAGGGTGCCTTCGGGTCTAAGCCCCCCGTTAATGTAATTGGATTTTTTGCTTACCAGGATGCCAGAAAAATAAATTATTAAGGTTTTTTATGGGTTCACGTGGAAAATTGCAAAGAAAGCTACAATAAATAAATGTAATAATAAAGAATAATAATAAATCTATATATATAAAAATGGTGTAAAAAATGTTACTAACCTCATCAGATGAGAACGGCTGGGCCGATTTCTGTAAAACTTTTTGTCAATTGTTCGTATTCTCGAGGAGATGGTTCGTACGGAAGAAAATTTTGGAAAATCCCTCCGGAAAAGTCCGAAAATTGGAAAAATCGGTGTGTATGTACGTATGTGTGCATCTGTGGATGTGTGTCCTCTATAAATTCCCAAAGTAACCAACCGTTCTTTATGAAATTTTCACAGTAGATTCATGTGGTGTTAGTGCACATAGTAGGGTATATAGAATTTCAAAAAATTGGGAGCTTCCCGGAATACAGGCCTAAATGAGGACCCAGATCGATCCACCAATCCTTCGAGCAATATTGGTATCAAATAAAAGGTGTTTAACAGGCCTTCAACATAAAATTATTTTTATTGCGATACCTAGGCCGGGTTCCCAGATATGGGTTAAAACGTGGGACCGAGTGACCCTGGAAAGTTTCTGAGCGATATTGGTATCAAATGAAAGCTGTTGAGGAGGACTTCAGCAAAGAGCTTTTTAAATAGTGATGCCTAGGTCGGGTTCCAAGATTTGGGCCAAAGCGTGGTCTCGGATAACCCCTGAATATTTTCGAGCGATATTGGTAGCAAATGAAAAGCGTTGAGCAGGCTTCCAAATACAGCTATTTTCATTGTGATTTCTAAGGCTGTTTCCCAGAGATGGCTAAAGTAGTGGACCCGGATGGTGATGGACGATCCCGGTAAGGTAAAGGTAGGTAGATATAGGGATAGGGGTAGGGATAGGGATAGGGATAGGGATAGGCATAGGGATAGGGATAGAGAAAGAGATAGAGATAGGGATAGGGATAGGGATAGGGATAGGGATAGGGATAGTGATAGTGATAGTGATAGTGATAGTGATAGTGATAGTGATAGTGATAGTGATAGTGATAGTGATAGTGATAGTGATAGGGATAGGGATAGTGATAAGGATAAGGATAAGGATAAGGATAAGGATAAGGATAAGGATAAGGATAAGGATAAGGATAAGGATAAGGATAGGGATAGGGATAGGGATAGGGATAGGGATAGGGATAGGGATAGGGATGGGGATAGGGATAAAGATTTAGATTGAGACTGAAATAGAGATAGGAATTGAAATAGAGATAGGGATCGGGGGAAGTAGGTTTGTCGCGGCGAATATAACTATAACTTTAATTCAGATAATAGACAATTTTTCATTATTCGCAGTCATTAAGATGGACTCTAAGATAATTGTTAGCAATACGGTAATCAAAGACTTTTCTTTAGGCTTCATAGGAATAAATTTTAGCAGAACAACGTCTGCCGGGTCAGCTAGTAAAGTATAATAAATAAATAATAAATAAATATATAATTATAAAGAATAAAGAAAAAAATTAAAAATTAAAAATTTGTAGTGACTCGCTTAAATTTTAGACAAAATCTTCACACGTGAAGGAAAAACAATTACAGTTTCAACCCAAATATATTTTGAATGAAAATGAGGCAGTGTATACGAGTATTAGTAAATGATTTTTACTATAAGAAATACTAATACCTGTTATTTAAGAATTTTTTTCTAGCTGTCCTCTGCATCTTTTTTCATGCGAATTTACAAGCCGAAAAAATTGCGTACTAAAAAAGTTACAAATTTTGCTGAAAAATTGGCGAATTTTCCAGAATTTTGCACAAACTTTTTAACTTTAATATATTTGGTTTCTGTTATAGATTTTTTTATATAACAAATTAAAATTATTAAAAACACATAAATAAATATATTTTACGGATAAAATCACTTTCTATTCTGGCTTTATTCCATCACACACCACCGTATGTTTATTTAAACTTCAAATTTGTGTAACACGATTAAGAACTTTTATAATAAAATGTTCACCCACCATACCAATATAACACCCCTTTATATTTAAATTGTAATCCCGCCACTGAAAACGAACAAAATTTACCACATGTAGCATATTTTGAGGCGCTTGATTTCACCTATTTTTCCGAGCTCTAATTATAAGTAATTAGATGTACAATCTTAGCGAACGCATTTAAATGAAAATGCAAAACCAAATAAAAACTCGCACTTTTCGAAAAAACGCCACATTTATTGCGAGCAATAAAAAATATTTGCAAAAATAAATATGCATAAAATTTAGAACGCTGCATATTTCAGGGCGCACTACACTTCCTGTGAGCAATTCGCTCATCAACCGACGACCGCCGACCGCTGCGAAACGGTCACCGCAATATCTATGTATGTACATCAGAACACACATGAAACGATTATAACCAATGCCAACGAACTGTAGAAATGAATTTTCAGAGAATTAAAATTTTGAAGAAAAAGAAAAAAATTACGAAAAAATATGATTATGATGCAGACAGTGTGACGCCTGAGCTTCTGTGTATGTGAATTCCGCAATAATCACACCTCAAAGTATTTCGCGTTTGGTATGTGCCGTTGTATGTGCCGTTGTATGTGCTGCATCAAATAAATTCAATGCAAATAAAAGGAACTGCAGCAATTCGCCAACACACGCATTTAGTATTTTTTGATTTTTTGATAACCAGCTGTGCTTTGATTTTATGGTTGTTTTGCCTGTAATAACCAATGACATCTGTTGAAATCCTAATTCGGTTAGTAACAATAGGTGCTTAGAGTGTTAAATCAGTATTTTTGTTGAAGTTCGCCAAAAATGGCATATTTTTCCGAAATTTATCAATTAGTTCCAAAATAAAGCACAGATCGTCCTAGAGTCCA
This sequence comes from Urophora cardui, assembly GCA_960531455.1. Classification (NCBI taxonomy): domain Eukaryota; kingdom Metazoa; phylum Arthropoda; class Insecta; order Diptera; family Tephritidae; genus Urophora; species Urophora cardui. The sequence continues at coordinate 25,840,901 of OY482672.1, read as the reverse complement.
CACTAGTCCAAATTAGTTAGTAAAATGTTGCAGCTGAGCAGATATATGTAAGTACTCTCGTACTCTATTGCTCTTAAAACTGACACTGGGTATATACTGTTCGTTTTCGCACGCGTTCGTAGAATCTTTTGTTTTTTTTTTTTTATCTCTGTATGTATTAGCATTTAACCACAGTTTTTGTTTTCTCATATCATTTTGGTCTACTGCCAATTTAATTTCGTTCGCAGCGTGTGCGCTATGCGACAAATTGCTAAAAAAATCTCCCAATCGCCAAAATCTAAAACGATGCAAGAATATAATAAGTTACACTTCGTCGCCTCGTAATGCCAAAGGCACAGCGGGCGGCCAATGCTTATGAGCATAAGTTAAGTGAATATGAAAATTCAACTTGCCTGTTAATATTCAAAAAAAATTTTAGGTCATATTATTGCTGCAATTCCGTTTCAAGTTATTTTGACTTGGGAAGAGAACCCCTATTGTCTTGTATTTGCACTGAATGCCGTTAAGTTGTCAAGCATTGTTAAATATTTTGTTTTAGGAAAGTGAAATATTTGGATTATTTTAGTGATGGACAAGTTCGAGATGTTTTATACATTTATCTCGATTATTCAAAGATCTAAATACTCCAGAGGATTTTCATTCGTATTCGTGTCTAGTCACGAAGAGCCGTCAATCAAAGCATTCGCTAAAACACCTCGGATTCGCTTATGATTCCTGTAACTTTCAAAACAGCCATAAAGCATCTCAGACTAGCCCATCAATAAACAAAACAATCTTCGACTCGGAAAAAAGCGAAAAAATGTCTCGATTATGTAGTCGAGGACCGAGTAAATTTTTGAGTCGATTGAGATTTTTCAACAATGGCGGTTCTCTCAATTGTCCAAACATCTCGGACTCATATAATAGTATTGGAACAATACTAAGATCACCTTGGTAACCTTGCTCATAGATGGCGATGCTTCAGTTTTCAGGGACGGTTCAAAAATAGCATGCGAAGTGGTAGCGAGACCATTCGGGCGCCCGGACACGGCGAGCGTTTTTCAATCCGCAGTTTTTACCAAACAGCAGGCCTGTAGAGACTTACTTGCATTGAAAAGTTCCGCTGCCGGAAACAGGATAGGAATTTTCTCGGAGAGTCTGGCGGCTTTATAAGTGAAAGAGGGGATTTGTAACGGTCTCATTAAGGCTGGTGAGGCAGTGCAGAGAGTGGGTCATGGGCTTGGAAGTCGACAATCTTGTTGTTGTTGCTGCTGCTGTATCCACTAAGACACTCCCCGAAGGTTTTGGGAAGTGTAGGGGAAGCGACAGTCCTTTGCCGGATAAATCCGGTACGCTCGGTTAATAGTCTCTTCTGACACTAGCCCGAAGTGCGAACGATTTTTCTGGCCATTATGAACCTTATATTGCGGTGGATTTTTTTCGCCTTTTACGACAGACATTCCTTAACATGGGTATATTCTAAGCCCCCTAACCCGCTGGAGTGACGTAGCTTGTACCTGATCTGGCTGCCGGGGCACCGCGATATTCAGGGTAAGAAAATGGCTGATGAGCTGGCCAGACAGGGCTCGGCTCTCGTTGTCCCAAAGGTGCGAAGGCGGTTCTTGCGCCCGTGGGCTGTATCACGGGCCGATTCTCTCAGCACTGGCTCAAGGAAGCTAAAACCATATGGAGACGGTTGCAGGCCTACTGGGTCTGCAGAAGTCGGTGGCCTTGTTATATTGAGTTATGATCCTCAGTCATTCGAAAGAAGGGACCTTGTGTTGCAGCTGCAAACTTCATGGGACGGAGGAGATGGTGGAGTACCAGCAATGCGAATGTCCTTCGCACTGCCAAGGCAGAAAGAAGTTCCTTGACAAACCTTTTTTCGACAGCCTCTAGGAACTCAAGGACGTCAACATGGATATAGAGTGCGGGACCTGTCCTGCTTTCCGAACTTCTTGTTCTCTCTTGCTTTTATTTTTCAATGGTTTAGTCATGAGTCGTGGTATCAAAACGGCGCTTATTGGAGTCAGTGGACTCGCCACTAAAACCAACCAGCCAGCCAAACCAATATCACCTCACAAGATCACAGAAACCAGATAATATCTGCTTGCACGTGATTTTGCAAAGTACAGGCGCTTGCTAAATGCAATGATTTCGAAATCTTTCTGCATATAAAGTGCGTTTATTAGCTGATCTCCATCACCGTCCTTCATCTACAAAATTTTTAATCACTTTGCAATGAAACTGAAAATATTTACTTCAATACATTCACAAATATGTACATAAACTCCAACCACAATAAACTTTCAAAACACTGACCTATGCCAAGCCAGAAAAACAAAATTGAGAACTAATGAATGCCCGGTTGATTGGCAATTGGATTGCGTTGAAACTTGCGATCGCATTACGCACCAACGATGGATCGATGCGATCGCAATGACATTCCACAATATGATCATATGATATCGTTTACATATAAGATACATATTTGTGTTTGTATGTACATACTAGTATGTATGCACATGCCCATGTACCTGCTCACCCTCCTTCACGGCTTATTTGTTTACCTTTTGAACTGTTTATGAAGCGTGCGAAGCCATAAAAATTAATTAAGTGCAAGCAAAGTTGCTGTTGCAGGGAAAAGCTTATTTCACTTATCGACCGCGCTAAGAGTAGGTGCAATGTTGTTGTTGTTGTCGTTGTTGTTGCTGTAGTCATTGTTGTCGCTGTCGCTGTCGCTGCTAATGATGATGATGTTGATGATGTTGATAATGGCAATGGCAGTCAAGTGGTTATGTTGATGTGTGCGGTTTGGGGGATAAGCGATCAGAAAGTGCAACTGCAACAAGTTGTTGGCTACGATTATAAATTTCATACACACATACACATGTACGCTAACATAGACCCTCTTTATATTATCGGCTTAGTTAATTTATTTATTTACATACATACATACTTATTTGCTTTTTTATCAAAAGCCTTGTCATTACTCATTTGCATAGTTGCACACACATTCTGACTTATGTGCATACCCTCAAGCACTAAATCGCGCTAGTTCCAGGCTAGTACAGAACTAGCTCAAAAAGAGTTAGGGTTTGGTTTTGTTCTATCCCAACGCAATGCTTTCAACTGTCTTTTTTTAACACGGCGATGTCCTACTAAGTGTTAATTAACTGCCTCTGCAGAACCTTGGAACGCTTTCTAAACTACTTCCTATATGGACCGTCCTAGAATAGTTCAAAAATCAATAGTTCGTGGTTAGTTCAAAAGGAAGCACTTCAGAAATAGTACAAAAATGATCGGTCTTTGGGCGCGTTTTACAAAAATAATCCTCAGCCAGCGGAACCCTTAAAATACTGAAAATAAATGCGGTACTATAAAATAATATAGCAAGTTTTTGACGCTTAACCATACAAAGGGTGGAATTATCAACTTTCACTTACAAATGCTATGTAATATTTTCTTATATGTACGACCCTTAACCAAGTTCCATTTGGTATTATACAGCAAAAGACAGTAAAAAGGCACATTATTGTAAAGTCTAACATTTATTCTTTCTGAAATCTAATGTAGTAGCTGCAAACTTAATTTTTTTATGAAGTCACAATAATAAACTCTCCCGACCTGCATCGCTTTAGAACCAGTTCTGAGCTAGTTGTAAACTCTCTAGTTCTAGACTGTCGTTTTTCGGCACTGTCCCTTAGATTAGCTGCGGGGTATTTATAGATATATATTTATGTATGCATATTTATCTTTCATTCACATTCGCTTTGATTTTAATGAGTTGAACGTACGTCTGTCTGGGAAGATAAATAAATTTACTCAAATCGTTTGTTTATTTTTGTTATTGTATTATTTTGTTATCCTAAATGCTGATGCCACAGAGCATGACAAGCATGTATGTAATTGCTTTCGCTTTTACGTCAATATATACATATGTACTTAAGTACATGGCATGTTCATTGAACAATAAGTAAGTTAAGATCAAAGTACGCAAATAGCAGTTGACAATTTTAGCATCTTTGAAATAATAATATTATAATAGATAACTACAAGTAATGAAGAAGTAAGAACTGAAAACTAGTAACTTGGATAAAACCTCGCAATGGATTCGAAAATAATAAGCACATTCTCTCTTTCTCATCAAAAACTACACACCGGGCATGAGCTGGATTTCGTATTCACAATCAAGAGAAAATACATCGGACAACAAAGGTTCCGTTTTGTTGGAAATTTAATTAATTCTCGCATCGCATTATATCTAAGCAATGCCGTCTTGTGGCCGCTGTGGTGCAGTGGTTAGAGTGCTCGCCTGATATGCCAGAGGTCTCGGGTTCAAACCACGGTCCGAAAAAAACACCAAAACAATTTTTCTAATTAGTAAAAATCCAATTATTGGGTTTTTTAAGAGCAGCGGTCACCTCTCGGCAGTGGGGGGCATACCCTCCGGGTGTATTTCTGCCATGAAAAAGCTTCTCACAAAAAATCCATTCGCCGTTCGGAGCCGGCTTAAAACTGTAGGTCCACCCAATTAGTAGGAAGAACAAAAAGGAGCACACCTCGAATTGGGAGAAGCTTGGCCATAAAACTCGTCAGTGTTATAATAGCGCCATTGTATTATTATATTAATCCCGTCTAGAATCATTATTGAGAGTGAGACTTGATGAAAGGAAAGTGAGACTTGATAAAGAGAAAGTTTATTAGAGGTTCCTACATTTCAAATATTTGATTATTCAGTTTCAACCGTCCAAGGGATTATCTCTTCACTTAAGCCGTTACTTGCGAGCTCTGCTTAAGTGTTATATGTAGTGTTCGACTTTTTGTGAGTCATTTAATTTACATGAGTGTTTGTATAAATGTATGTATGTCAGTTTGTAATGCACGCTTATTGTACCCTTTTTAAAAACCAATAATGAGAAAACATTAGTGTTGACATTTTGGCTCAACTTAATTACTGTTTGTGTTTGCATATCAAATTGAATTCCATCTCAATTTTGACTTGGTTACAATAGGGGCATTTCAGTTATTACATCTGGGTCTGGGTTAAGATAAATTTTTACTGAAACAATCCGGCTCATAATGAAAATTGGCTGCACTTGAAAAAAACTAAAAAGAAGAAGAAACATATACAACATATACCCAGCAGTAAAAATCTGAAATGAATCCCTTATGAATCACTGATGAAATTCATCATGAGGAGGCATCAGTGAATACTTTCATATAAAGGCTGCTGAATTTTTTCAAATAAATGGTTTGCTTTCCTCATGCCTATATGACTCCGTTCGGAGCCTGCATAAAACTGTCCAATGGCAGGAAAAACAAAAGGAGCACACCTCGAATTAGGAGAGAAGCTCGGCCATAAAACTCGTCAGAGTTATAATAGCGCAAAAACAATTCTTCTGTACATTGAAAAGAGACAAATACTCCCTCAAAAACAATTAGATTGACTTTAAACTTCAAACTAAATGAAAATAACTATTTCAAAAATTATTTTTTTTGGAAATTTGAATTTAAATTACTGAAATAAATTATGAAACTCAAACGGCGGGATAGCTATGTATTCCATGTTATAAGGAGAAGCCAGTGCGCAGTATAATTTTTCTTCCCGACTTCTTCTTTCCCCTTATGGCCAAAGCAGAAGCTTACAAGAGGCAAATTTGAAATTTGTATTTCCATATATTTTTTATTTTAAATATAATTTGTTTTATAGTTGTCAAATTGAAAACTTTGTCAGAAAAGCTGCCGAATGTCAAAAAACCTACCGAAATATAAGCTGGCTCGTTGGTTTTTAACCGCCTAGATGGTATTTCGTTTGGTTTTTATACTCAGCTGTACTAGTACACAGAGTATTATAGTTTTGATTTCCTAACGGTGGATTGTAACAGAATGAAATAATCGAGATAGATATAGACTTATATATATCAAAATGATCAGGATGAAAAGAGAAATCGATTGAGCCATGTCCGTCCGTCTGTCCGTCTGTGGGCACGATAACTCGCGCAAAAATTGAGATATTTTGATGAAATTTGAAATGTAAGTTGGTATCAAGACAGGAACGGATGGTATTGAAAATGGGCGAAATCGGACCATGACCACGCCCACCTCCCCTATATAGTAAAAATCGGAAATTTTGTATGTCAGTCACTAATAGAGCTAGAGTGATAAAATTTCACACACGTATTGAGCTCAGGCCCTTATGAAGAAGTCTGGTGAAAGTTTGGAAAATGGGCGGTGCCACGCCCACTTATTAAGGGGCAAACATTGAAAGTTTTATGAGTCATAACTCAGAAACCGTTGAAGATATATCGATGAAATTTGGCAGGCGTGATATACTTACTTAGGCAAATGTTTGGACGGAAAATTGCCAAAATCGGTTGACGACCACGCCCACTTTTATATATGGGAACTATAAAGGGGCCTAATAAAACATTTTAAGCGATATCTCTGTCAAATATAAAGATATATCATTGAAATTTTATGGAAGGTGTCCAACTATGGACATAAAACAAAAAATATAAAAATTTTGGAAAATGGGCATGGCACCGCCTCCTTTTAGAAGCAGGAATATACGAGATTTCTGAGCCCATAACTCGACAAATAATCGATATATTATGACGAAACTTAGTGTATACACTTTCACTACTTGTAGTAATACATATTCAAAATTTTAGCGAAATCGGTTGACGACCACGCCCACTTTTGTATATGGGTATTATAAAGTGGCCTAATAAAAACATTTTAAGCGATATCTTTGTCAAATATAAAGATAATTCATTGAAATTTTGTGGCATGAGTTCCACAATAGATCGGAAACAAAAAAATATAAAAATTTCGCAAAATGGGCGTGGCACCGCCTCTTTTCCGACAAAGAAATCAACGAGATTTCGGAGCCCATAACTCGACAAATAATTGAAATATTATGACGAAACTTGGTTTATACACTTTTATAACTTGTATTAATAGACAATTTATTGAAATCGGTTTATGACCACGCCTACTTTTTAACAAAGATATTTCTGGAACACCCTTTGGGAATTTGTAACGTGACATATTTGTAACTCATAAGGGGATGCAATTTTGCACAAAGAACAATATTCATAAGCTTAGTTGGATGACTGATAAAAATTTAGAAAATGGGCGTGGCTACGCCCACTTTATGCAGCACTCGCTTTATATAAAGTACACCGTGTTTCCATCAAACGCAAACAAACAATGAAAGCATACAGCTGAGTATCTAATGCTCGATTCCACTCGAACTTAGGCTTCCTTACTTGTTTCAATATAGCTTGCTCGCTTGCACCAACGCAAAACGATAGTGATGAATATTCAACAAAGAATCATTAATGATCATTTAGCAGTGAAACAAATTTACTGCAGGGTATATCTATATATACATATGTATACATACACAAATATCACTTTTCAGTTCTGCCAAATCAAAAAAGCACTGTGCTGCCAAATCAGCACGGAAAAAACAAATCGATCAGGGCGGATCAGAAATTGAACCAGCAATTTATCTGGTTTAATCGAGCTGAAATCTTTGTTGTTGCATTTACGTGCAAAAATTTTTATCTGGGTTAGGATCACCGTATGTGAAACACGGCTAATATTAGTTTTTTTCAATTAAGTAATTGAGCTATACTGTCTTGAAAAGACAACTATCTTTCGAGAGAAAACAAATTTTTATTTGCTTTCGAGAGATAGTTGTCTTTCGAAAGACATTTCTAGTACATATTTAAAGCTTTATAAATAGATATAATTCCATGTTATGTCTTTAAACAAGAAATACCAACTCGAGGTCAGTGCAGATCCAACTAAGCGTAGAGTAATGCTTGCTCATCGAGATCATAAGCTTGTTCTCTGTAGACATATCTGAAAAACTTTGCCGCTATAGAACTACATATTTATAGGTTAATTTTGTTTTTGTTTTAGCCACCAAGTCACTCCCCGAAGGTTTTGGGCAGTGGAGGGGAAGTAAGAGTCTTTTGCCGGAGAAATGCGCTACGCTCGGGTAATAATCGCTTCTGACACTAGCCCGACTGTCGTGAAAATGATCTTTTTGGCCATTATCAACCTTCTAGGTCGGTGGATTTTAATTGCCTCTTCCCAAAAAACATCAGACCAAAAAATCTCAGACGTTTGAGAAAACCTTAATTCTCAATTTGCTAATAAAGATTTTCTCGAAAATTTCACCAACGTTTGAGAAAAATGTGCCTTTTTCTTTGAGAACGCTATCAAGGGAAATTTGAGGTGCATTTGATAACAAGCGTTTGAGGTTTGAGAATGCATCTCAAATTGAGAATTAAGAAGATTGTTTGTGGGGTTACGAGAGGCATTCCTTACCACGGGCGTATTCTAAGCTCCCTAACCTGCTGGGGTTATAGGTCCACCACTCCTTTCGACTTTCTCTCTTCTCGCTTCTACTGATAAGGACTAATTACACTGCTCTACAGCCAAAAAATACTCTGCACGCGACCATCCTATCTATATGTAAAATCGGTCGCTGATTCCGAAAATCGGGTTTATTTTTAATTCTATGGGAAGGTTTTTGAGATATCGGCAATTTACCGTTATTTGGCCGATGGCTCCACTTAATCCTGAATGTCTCTTTAACGCAGTGAGCTGTCCATAGAATATACCCGTGCAGAGGCATTGCGCGACGTGCCTGTATCTACTTGATCGCCTATAACTTTTCCATTTTAGCATGGATTTTCTTCGTTTATAGCTTATCTTTTTCCCAATAGAATGGAGCTTCACGTAAAGGAGTAAAACCGAAGGTGAAGACATTGGTTTTAAAGATATTGCCTGACAAAGTCAATTTTTTCTTCAAAAAATCGTAAAAAATCGAAAAAATTCAAATTTAATCGTCAATATTTCAGAAACTATGAGAGCTAGAGAAAAATGTTATAGGAGCCATGAAAAGGAAATTTAATTTTCTTTCGGTTGGTGTTACCTTACGGAAGATAGCTCACTCTGTTAAAGAGACAGTCAGGATTAAGTGGAGCCATTGGCCAAATAACGGTAAATTGCCGATATCTCAAAAACCTTCCCATAGAATTAAAAGTGAACCCCATTTTCGGATTCAGCGATCGATTTTACATATATATAGGGTAGTCACGTCCAAAGTACAGACAACAAATTTCATTTTGTGATCCAGTGTTATTATCTACTATTTATATTAATAAATTTCATGTTCGTATAATACACAACAGTTTTTAAAATAAATATCCTCTTTGTTCTCTTTTTAGTTCAACGGCCTTGATATTATTCATTCTCCTATTTTGTGTTCAAACTTCACACTCCAGATTCGTAAGTTAAAACTCCTTAATACCAAAGTATACTGTGCAAAGTGAACATTTTGTCTAACTAATAACTTTTTCCAGTTCGGAACGCGACAGAAAAGACAATATGGCGCTAATATGTACTTGCCAGCAAGTTCTATTGTGCCCGGCGGCGAGGGTGATGACCCCAGCGAATGGTCGGAATGGAGTTCACCATCAGAGTGTTCACGCACTTGCGGTGGCGGCGTATCGTATCAAACACGCGAGTGTCTCAGAACGGCGTAAGTTTGAAGAGAATATCAAATAATATAAATAAAACTGATCTACCATAAACACTTACTTACATAACTCACCATTTGCTCTACAACTCTCTCTCTCCCTCGCAGGCCCAACGGTGCGCCACTCTGTAGCGGCGGCGATCGCAAGTATTTCTCTTGCAACACACAAGATTGTCCCGAGGAGGAGCCCGATTTCCGAACGCAACAATGTGCGCGCTTCAATCGTGTGCCCTTCGATGGCCTCACCTACGATTGGGTGCCATACACGAATGCACCCAATCCATGCGAATTGAATTGTATGCCGGTGGGTGAACGTTTCTATTATCGGCAAAAAGCGAAAGTGATCGATGGCACACGGTGTAATGATCGTGATTTGGATGTGTGTGTGGATGGTCAATGCCAACCGGTGGGTTGCGATATGATGTTGGGTTCAAATGCTAAAGAGGATAAGTGTCGGAAATGCGGTGGTGATGGTAGCACATGTCAGACGATAGCGAACACATTTACGGCGAATAATTATCCAGTGGGTGAGTAAAGGTTTTTTTTATTTTCTTTGAGCCAATTCAACACTATTGGCGCTGGGTATATTAGTTAGTTTATTGCAAACGTCTCTCTTTCCATTCCAAAAAAGGTTACAACGACATTGTACTCATACCGAATGGCGCCACCAATATACGCGTACAAGAGACCGCACCCTCGAACAATTATTTAGCCGTGCGCAACTCAACGGGTCATTACTACTTGAACGGCAATTGGCGCATCGACTTTCCACGTCCCATGTTCTATGCTGGCTGTTGGTGGAATTATCAACGGAAACCGACCGGTTTCGCCGCACCCGATCAACTGACATGCAGCGGTCCCACAACTGAATCCATCACGATTATGATGTTGGTGCAGGATAAAAATGTGAGCATCGATTATGAGTATAGCATACCGGAGTCGGTGAGTAATCAACCGCCCGTTGAGTATTCATGGACACACATGGAATTTGGTCCGTGCAGTGCCCCCTGCGGCGGAGGTACTCAAACACGTACGGTCACTTGCAACAATCGCATGACACTGGAGGAGGTTGATCCGAATTTGTGTGATGCCAGCGTTAAGCCGCCAGAGGAGCAGGCATGCGGTGAGAACCCATGTGCACCAAATTGGGCGGAAGGTGAGTGGGGCAAGTGCTCGAAGGGCTGCGGTGCGGATGGTGTGCAGAATAGAACGGTGACGTGTGAACGTATCTCGCCAAATGGGTAAGTCTTAGAGGAGGTTCGTATGGACAGGAGCTTGAAATATTTTATTCTTTTGCAGCGAGCGCAGAGCTGAGGAAGATTCGGTGTGCTTGCAAGAGGTGGGTAACAAGCCTGCGACACAGCAGGAGTGCAATCGTGATGTGAAGAATTGTCCCAAATACCATTTGGGTCCATGGTCACCGGTAAGTTTCGTTGTAATTACGTTTCCGCAATTCCATTTCAAACCACAAACCGCTTTCAGTGTGATAAATTGTGTGGTGAAGGCAAGCAAAAGCGTAAAGTGACTTGTTATATTGAAGAAAATGGACGCAAGCGTGTAGTACCCGAGGAAGAGTGCACGGAAGCAAAGCCTGAGACCGAAAAGGAATGCATGTTGACGCCATGCGAGGGCGTGGACTGGATTATATCCGAGTGGAGTGGCGTAAGTAAACAATTTCCCTTCCTTCTTAACTAAGAACTCGACTAAGAACTTCCTCTCGTTTCCAGTGCGACGAATGCGGACAAAAAACCGAAACACGCACCGCCGTTTGTGCCTCGAAATCTGGTAAAATTTATCCCGAAGAATTTTGTGCACCCGAGGTACCCTCGCTATCACGACCATGCAAATCGTCGAAATGTGAAGCGAAGTGGTTCAAATCGGAATGGAGTAAATGTTCGGCGGCTTGTGGTAAGGGTGTACAATCTCGTATTGTAATATGTGGTGAATTCGATGGCAAAAGTATAAAACCGGTTGAGGAGTCCCAATGCGATGCAGCAGCCAAACCCGAAACCGAAAAAGAGTGCGAGGGGGAGGAGAAGGACTGTCCAGGTCAGTGGTTTACAGGGCCATGGGAACCATGCAGTAAGCCCTGTGGCGGCGGCGAACGTACGCGCGAGGTGCTATGTTTGGCTAATGGCACAAAATCGCTGAACTGCGATGAATCGAAAATTGAACCTCTGTCCGAGAAATGTAATACTCAACCATGCAGCAAAGATGAGCTGTTGCCGGTCGACAGCACGGCAAAGCCGATTGAGGACGACGCTGACGATGATGAAGAAAAACCAGAGGAAATGGTGGATGAAAGGGACGAAGAGGACGAAGAGGATGCAGAGGACGAAGAGGATTGCGAAGATGAAGAAGATGGTGATGAAAACAGCTTGGGTTTGGTAACAAAGGAGGATCTGAAGATTTCGGACGGTATTGATTTAGATGAAGAAACTACTACGCTATCATCTCTCATTACCGACGAACTCATGCTCAGCGATTCACCAGCCAGTGGAGACTGGAGTGATGCTACTTCTACAGATATTCCACAGAGCACAGTTGAGGGATCGGGCGAAGAAACAGGCGCTACCGTTGATACTACATTGGTTAGTGAAGGAAGTGGCGAAGAGATTATTGACATCACCGATTACACGGATACCACAACCGACCAAACTGGTTCGACTGACGCCTCTTCGCCATCTGGGGCAACTGAGTCGTCCGTTTCCACTGAATCCTCGGCATCGCTGGAGTCTACTGGATCCACTGAAGCGGCTAGTGCTGAGACCTCAGGATCTACTGACGCCACTGAGTCTACCGAATCATCTGCTTCTCCGGAAACAACAGATGTGTCGAGCTCTACTGAAACATCGGGATCTACGGAAACATCGGGATCTACAGAAACATCGGGATCTACGGAAACATCTGGATCTACGGAAACATCTGGATCTAGGGGAACATCAGACACATCCGCTTCTACTGAATCGACAAATGTGTCGTCTGAAACAACAGAAACATCAGTGGGTACTTCGGAAAGGAGCGATGCCACTGACTCTTCCCCGGACACTGATTCATCAACTTCAGAGGCAACGGAGTCAACTGACAGCTCGTCGACCGATAAAACGGAATCAACCGAGACTACATCAACCGATACAACAGAGTCGACTGAGTCCACCTCCACCGATACAACGGAATCAACTGAGTCTACATCGACCGATATAACAGAGTCGACTGAGTCTACCTCCACCGATACAACAGAGTCGACTGAGTCCACCTCCACTGATACAACGGAATCAACTTCTGAACAATCTTCTGAGTCTACAGTCTCAACTTCTGAGCAATCTCCGGAATCCACAGGATCAACTTCTGAACAATCAACGGAATCCACAGTGTCCTCATATTCAACAACAGACTCAACAGATTCAACAGATAGTACAACAGATTCCTCAGATTCCACTTCTGATTCATCTTCTACAACTGATTCTGGTATATCAAGTACGAGTGGGTCAACTGAAACCACAGACTCCACAGGTATTTCTGATACCACGGATGTATCTGGCTCAACGGAGTCCACAGTGACAGAGTCGACTGAGGAAAGTACGACTGGCGGATCAACTATGTCTTCAACAGAAGTTGCATCATCAGAGTCAACATTGGAGATCAGTTCAACAGAGGGTTCTAACTTAAGCACTGAATCTAGTGAGAGTACAGAGTCTTCCGCTTCTACTGATATGTCCGAAACAACTGAGGGCGGATCAACGGAAAGTACTGAGACAACAGAAAGCGGACCCACTGAAACCACAGATACAACCGAGAGCGGACCCACTGAAACAACAGAGACAACGGAGAGTGGACCCACTGAAACGACTGAGACGACAGAGAGTGGAGCAACTGAAACCACAGAGACAACATTGGAAGGCTCGGGAGAAACAGGTTCCACATTTGATATCTGGTCTACAACCGGAGAAGATGGCGAAAGTACACCCAATACGCTTGAAGCTTTTGTTACGAAATCACCCAAGTTGAAGAAATGCAAAGCGAAACGTGATTGCAGAAAAGCGACCTACGGATGCTGTCCCGATAAGAAGACGCCTGCGAAGGGACCATTTGATAAGGGTTGTCCAATTGTTAAGACTTGCGCTGAGACTAAATTTGGTTGCTGTCCCGATGGTGTCTCACCGGCCGAAGGTAAAAACAACAAAGGTTGCCCGAAATCACAATGTGCCGAGACGCTCTTCGGTTGCTGTCACGACAACTACACGCCGGCCGAGGGCGAAGACAATGAGGGATGTCCCGAAACGACGACAGCACCACCAACCACCACAGTCGAAATCGAAACTACAGCTGAACCGGAGAGTACGTTCTCGCCAGAGAGTACAGAGTTGCCAGAAAGCACCATCGCACCGGATGTGGTTAAATCTTGCTCTTTCGGTGAGTTTGGCTGTTGTCCTGATGGTGTCACCGAAGCCAAGGGTGCCAATTTTGCTGGTTGTGCGCAACTACCGCCCACCGATCTCAGACAATGTGCGCAATCGCCACACGGTTGCTGTCCAGATGGTCGCAGTGCTGCTGCTGGTCCGAATTATGAAGGTTGTGCGGCGTGTACGCGCGAACCATTCGGCTGCTGTCCAGACAATCAGACACCTGCACATGGACCACTGGGCGAGGGTTGTTGTTTGAATTCGCCCTACGGTTGTTGTCCCGATAACATAAATGCTGCACGTGGACCGAACTTTGAGGACTGCGATTGCAAATACACTCCCTACGGCTGCTGTCCGGATCAAAAGACCGCAGCGCGTGGTGCCAACAATGACGGTTGTGGTTGTGAGAAGTCACCGCATGGCTGCTGTCCCGACAAGATTACACCCGCCAATGGACCCAAATTCGAGGGTTGCCCTTGTCATACACTGCAATTCGGTTGTTGTCCGGATGGTCTTACGATTGCACAAGGTCCACATCATTACGGTTGCCATTGTTCACAAACCGAATTCAAGTGTTGCCCCGACGAGAAAACGCCAGCCAAGGGACCGAACGGTGAGGGTTGCACCTGCTTGGAGAGTCAATTTGGTTGTTGTCCCGACGGTGTTACAGCCGCAGAGGGTGAGAAATTCGAGGGTTGTGCTGAGGTTAAGGAACCACTGCAGAAGGCTTGTGGTTTGCCGAAGGCGACTGGCCCGTGCGGAAACTTTAGCATTAAGTACTTCTTCGATACGAATTATGGCGCATGTGCACGTTTCTGGTATGGCGGTTGTGAGGGCAATGATAACCGTTTCGAAACCGAAGGCGATTGCAAGGCCACGTGCCAAGATTATGCGGGCAAAGAGAAATGCTTCTTGCCGAAGAGTGCCGGTCCATGTACGGGTTACAACAAAAAATGGTATTTCGATGCGGAGCGTAATCGTTGCGAGGAATTCAATTATGGCGGCTGCTACGGTACCTCGAATCGTTTCGATAGTTTGGCTGAGTGTCAAGCGCTGTGCGCTGTGGATGAAACGACACGTAAGTTGGCAGGGGGAGTAGGAAAATGAAGGGAAAAACATTTATATGGTATTTTTTTTTTGCTTCTATAGCACCGTGCGAACAACCAATGGAAGCTGGTCCCTGCGAAGGTAACTTCGAACGTTGGTACTATGACAATGCCACCGATGTTTGCCGTCCATTCCGTTATGGTGGCTGCAAAGGCAATAAGAATAACTATCCAACGGATCATGCTTGCAACTATCACTGCCGTCAACCAGGCGTACATAAAGGTTTGATGACTTTGGTATTAGTTAGAATTAAGTTTAATTTGATTGGGTTTTTTTTTGGTATGGTACTTAAACACTTGTGAAGTTTGCTTTTGCTTGACGTTTATAACTTGAAGGCTTGAAAGCATGTGGTTTTTAAGCACGATGTTATACCTGCTGTTGGCGCTTTGGTTTCAGGGCATTTGCTTAATATTGCCAATGAAATTTTAACACGACGAAGTCAAAATAAGCTTTTGGAAATGGTCATTTCTGAGCTCAGTGTTTTTTGAAGTTCCAGGTTAGGGGACTTTTTAGATTGGGGCTAAATGCAGTAGGTACGAAGTTTGGAATTTCGAATACAAAATTCTCAATCTGATAAAGTTTTCAATAAATCAATAATATTGTCTGATAGTTTTTTATTCGCCCTTTAGCTTTGGAGAGAATCATGAGCGCAAATGCAGTGGTGGGCAGTGACTAGGAGATTTTATCTTGCGTGTGCCTTCTCATCAACCTCAGCAAGTTCTCAATACATTGATGTGGCTGTTTGATATTTTTTGAACGGCTGTTTTGCTAGCGAGAAAGCAATATTAAGAGCAGACCTGGGCATCCTCAGTTACACATTTTTTGAATTACAATTACATTAATTGGTTATTGAAATTTTCCAATTGCAATTACTTATAAATGTAATTGAAAATCTAAAATTACGCGTAATTGTAATGGAATGGCATCAATTGATGGGCTTGAGAAAGTCTAATTATGCAATTTATTTTTGTTTTATTTTTGTTTTTGTTTTTGATTTTGTTTATTTTTTGTTTTAGATTTTGTTTTTGTTTTGGTTTTTGATTTTGGTTTTTATTTTGATTTTGTTTTTGTTTTTACTTTGTTTTTGTTTTTGATTTTCATTTTGATTTTGTTTTTGTTTTTGTTTTTTTTTAATTTGTTTTTTGTTTTTTGTTATTGTTCCTTTTTGTTTTTTTTTCTTTTATTTTTGGTTTTTGACTATCTTTTTTTTTTTCAAAATCATAAGTAATTCTAAAAGAAGGTGTAATCAATTACTAAATGTAATTGAGAATGCCCATGTCTGATGAAGAGTATGTGGCGTAGTAGTGTCAAGTGGTACCAAAGCAACCGCCTAGAACATGTCTGATGAGTATGTGGCGTAGTAGTGTCAAGTGGTACCAAAGCAACCGCCTAGAACTATAAGATCAGCTGAGCTCAGTGTTGATTAACAAAAACTTTTATTGATTGCTTCTTATGGCTATTTTATTTATTTTTTTTTGGTGTAACGGTATGCTAAGTTTATTTCTTTTTATTTTGCTTCTTTTATATGTATTACGTTGCATGTTTGCTTGCTGCTCGTCCTACGCTTTTTGCTTTTGCTAATATTTTTAACTACATAAACAAATGCGGAAAAAAACACACAAAAAAAATACACAACATCACACAACCAAACACAAACACTCCAAAAACCATATACACTGCTGCCGAAAAAACACATACATATACCCTGCTGCCGTATATTAGATTATTGTTCGCTACCTAAGCAAACCGGTGATTGCAGTTTACAACATGCGCGCTGGCACTACTCCGACGCGGATAAGAAATGCATGCCTTTCTACTACACGGGTTGTGGTGGCAATAAAAACAATTTCCAATCACAGGAATCATGCGAGGATCATTGTCCCAAGGAAGTTGGTAAGGCAAAATTGTAAATTGTATTGTGATTTATCCCTACACACACATTGCTAAACACTCACATATATACTAGAACAAATTTGAGATGCCAGATCGTAAAAAATAAATAGATCGAAATTTGAAAAGAAAGGCGAATAAAAAGTCGTGTACATGAGACTTAATTTTAAAATGGTTTTTCAGATTTTCTATATATATATATATAAGCCGGTTTCGGCGACCATCTTCTGTATTTTTTCGTTCGTTTTCGTTTCAAAAAAATATCGATTCTACCGATCGACAATGGCATCTCTAATAAACATACCCATACAAATTCATACATGTGCAGATATGCGCTCTCTGATCGCTCTCGCTTTCGATGTTGTGAGTCTCAGTACGCCGAAATATACACATGTACATATAAAGCACACGCGATAAAGACTACTCTCATTTTACACATCACCCTCACATTCTCTCTCTCTCTCGCTCTCTTTCACCATCTTACACTCACATATGTACACTCACACAATTGACCACTGATTTTCACTTCAAACCTTACCACTCGCAACCAAATAGCCAAGGATATTTGCGAAGTACCCGCCGAAGTTGGCGCCTGTACCGATTACTCTGCCATGTGGTATTACGACACAAAGGACGAACGTTGTCGTCGATTCTATTATGGCGGCTGTGGCGGTAACGACAATAAATTCCCCAGCGAAGAGGCTTGCCTGCAACGTTGCGAAAAGAAACCCGAACCGGAGCCAACAGCAGCACCAACGCCACCCACCGCTGCCGTCTGTCAATATCCTTCGGATGCAGGAAATTGTCGTGCTTTCGTACTACAATGGTTTTACGATACAGCGGCCAAGTCGTGTCGTCAATTCTATTATGGCGGTTGCGGCGGTAATGACAATCGTTTCAATACTGAAGCAGAGTGCCAGCAATTGTGTGCTGCAGCGCCACCACAACAGCCGCCAACTTCAGGTCCAGCACCAGCTCCGGCACCAGTCACCGTCAATGCGTGTGAATCATCTGCAGATCCGGGAGATTGCGATGATTATGTGCTGAAATGGTATTACGATAAGGATTCAAAGCAATGCACGCAATTCTATTATGGCGGTTGTGGCGGCAATGAAAATCGTTTTGAGTCGCAAGAAGCTTGCAATGCTGGTTGTACATCGCAAGCACCAGCACCAGCACCACCAACATCCTCTGCAACAGCAGAGCCACGCGAGGACAAGGGTTGCATGCTGCAGCCCGATTATGGTCAATGCTCGGATCGCAATCAAACTCGCTGGTATTACAATTATGCGGAGGGCTTGTGTGATGAATTCGTTTACGGCGGTTGCGCTGGCAATCCGAATAACTTTGCCAGCGAAGAGGAGTGCCAAGATCAGTGTTTCGAAGTGCAAACAACATGCTCGCTGCCACCGGTGCCGGGCAGATGTTCGGAGCACATCATACGTTGGTATTACGATGAACGCGATCAGCGTTGTTATGAATTCGAATTTACCGGCTGTCGTGGTAACCGCAATAATTTCGTTACCGAAGCGGAATGTTTTCAATGGTGCGGTCATGGCGGACAACCACAGCCACCAGATGCGGCGCCGGTAATTTGCGCTGCGCTTTATATTTGGCGCATGTAATGTTTTTTTTACTTTTATTTTTTGTATTTACTTCTTTGCAGACTTATTCGGTTTGTGATTTGCCAGTGGAACGTGGTGATGGTGAAAATAGCACTACTGCTTGGTTCTATGATAGCGAGTCCATGGCCTGTACGGCCTTCTCTTATTCAGGCAATGGCGGTAATGGCAATCGCTTCGAGTCGAAGGAACAGTGTGATCGCCAGTGTGGTGAATTTAAGGGAGTTGGTGAGTATAATGAATTGAGGGGCGGGAGAGGTTTGAGAGGTTTCTGAAAATTGAGGCAAAAGCAACAGATAACCAGGTGTTCTCTGAGCTGTGAGAAGTTTGTTTTGGATGCAGCGGTGACTAGCTTACTGTTTAGACAAATCCTTTCTTTGCCTATCTGTTCCGTACATTTCATAGTTCGTCCGTTTGCCTTGGTATCCGTTATGGAATGGAAAGGTTTGCAAGATTGTTTGTAATGTCTGCCCTGATTGGATTTGGAAATGCAGGCTTAGCTGCTATCTGTGACGGATGCAGAACACTTGTACATATGCGTTACACTCGGAGTGGTCAATTTGTCGAACTAGTCTGAGATAGGTGGTCTGCGGAAGCCTAAGACCGATTTTTAAGATGTCCTGAGGGATGAGAGTAAAACTAATCTACTTCGATGGTTCATTTGTCGCAAGTAAGATGAGTATTTAAGGCATGAGTATATTATTAATGGATGGAGAAATTAGGTTAAGCTAGGTTGGTCAGGATACATTGATCCCTCACATAGACAACATATAGCCCTTAGTGTTGCCAACATCTTATTAGAGGCGTTATACTACACCATTTCCAGATGGATTTTAGAAAACGTAAATTGGGTTTTCGAAAGCGTGAATTGGATTTCAGAATGTGTGTGTAAAATAAATTTTACACAGAATTTTTCGAATAGAAATTCTTTATTGCGTATGAAAGTATAATGGACATATACGTAATTGTTTTATATATTTTCGAAAATCCAATTTACAGTTTCTAAAGTCCAATTTCCCTTTTTCAAAATCCAATTGACATTTCTAAAGTCCAATTTTCCTTTTATAAAATCCAGTTGGCAATCCAATTTCCCCTTTCTAAAATCCAATTGATATATCTAAAATCCAATTTCCCCTTCCTAAAATCCAATTGACGCTTTCTAAAATCCATCTTGAAATGGTGTAGACTTGGAATGCAAGACTTCGGAAGTTTTACTATTTTGTGTATTTTCTGAAGAGTATTTTGTTGACCACTAAATTCCACAAGAGGGATGAGAGTACTCGTCCTTGTGGGGTGCCCATATATGCCCTCCTTGACATCGTCGAAAGGCCTCACTCACCCGACAACTCAAAAGGTCCTCGATCCATTACTGAATGATTGGGGGTATGCCGATCAAATTGAGCCCCTCCAAACAGTGCTCCACCAGAGACGTTGCTAGAGGCACCAGAAATACACCTATCGCACTCCCTGTAGTGAAAGGAAGGCCTTTTCCATATGCTGTACAACGTTGTGATTATTTATCCTGGTTATCCTCCATAATCAGAATATAAAAAATCGTGTTATGGCTTCCGCCAGGCACCTCGAACCATGAATTAGGCTGTGTCGCACCTCCCCCCTGGCTCGCGACTACTTGACTGTAAAACAGCCATTGCTAGCCATTCGCGGTGCTTTGTATCGATGGAAATTTTTGAGAAGAATTGGTTTATTGGGTGTATATAATTCCATGGAATTCATACGGATAATATTCGGTACGAACCGAATACTTATTTACTTAGGTATCCATTTATTTACAAAAAAATATTGTTATTAAGAAATATTTAATCTGCTAAATACTCGTACATACATATGTATATAAATACTGTAGATGTGTGCAATGAACCAGTCGAAACTGGTCCATGTCGACAATGGCAGACACGTTTCTATTACAATCGAGCGACGCGCACTTGCGATCCCTTCACTTATGGCGGCTGTGAAGGTACCGGAAATCGTTTTAGTGAACGTTCCGAATGTGAATCGGTGTGCATTTTAGGTCAAGAGCCGAAGACGCTCGCACCCAAAGGTAAAATAAGAAAAAAACAACGCGAAAAAATCGCTTATAATTTGAGTGAATGAAAAAAGACGAAGAGTTTGTTAATTTATTTTACAATTTCTTATATGATGAGTATATAGATATATGCAAGCTGCCGGTACAAATTGGAAGTTGCAATGGTACGACTGCGTACGAACGGCGCTATTACTATGACGATGAACGCGGAACCTGTGTTTCGTTTATTTATTCGGGTTGCGCTGGCAATCAGAATAATTTCCGTACATATGAAGCTTGCTTTGATTATTGTACAAGAAGTAAGCGCATGTTTTATGTAGAGTCACAAAGCAAAAGTCACTTGGCACATAGCACAAGTCTCCGGTCACCTAGCACAAGTCACTTGTCACGCAAATCATCTGTCACATGAATAAAATTTATTGGCAGCCATATTGGCATCTATTTACACAACGAAAACACTCATAAACTCTACTCAAATATGCACTTAAGCACTCGAATATTTACTTAAGCACTCGAATATGCACTGATATACTCGAATGAGTACTTACTTATTAAACACTGAAGTATTCGTTACCACCGACTAACATTTTTTACATTTCATGCACAATAAAATTTTGGATTGGTTTAGAATGCACTTAAAACTAAACTTAAGTTCCTTAATAAACTATAACTTTATGCTGTTAAGTAGTTTTTAAGCACTATTATTTGTAGTTTGAATGCACTTAGTTTCTATCATTTGTTTGCACGTGGTGATTGCTATTTGTAATATCGCAACCATTAGTATTCTATAACTTTTTTTCAACACCAACTTCTTTTTCTAACCGTCAATTTCTTTGCTTTTTCTTTTTACCTTCTAGGAACCGAAGCGCCATCACCACCCGAACCCAGCGAAAATGAAGTGCTACCCACACAATGTGACACTTTCGAGGAGGAATGTCGCGCGCTGCGTTGCCCATTCGGCTCACGACGCATACCCGTCGATAATAGCGATTGTACACGTTGCGTTTGTGAGAATCCTTGTGAACGTTACGAATGCCCCGAAGGTCAACAATGCGCCGTCGATGTATCGAGCGATGCGTCACATCAATTCATACCCGTTTGCCGCGAGACCAACAAAACAGGCGAATGTCCACATTTGAGCCAACCGGAGCAGGAGAATTGCGGACGTGAATGTTACACGGATGCCGATTGTCGTGAGGATAATAAATGTTGCAGCAATGGTTGCGGTTTTGTTTGTGTGCGTCCATCGCAGCCCACTTCACGTCCACGACCGCCGACTACACCCGCACCAACCATCATCTATCCGGGTGAGGTGCAGGCTGCGCTGGAGCCAAAGAAACCGCAAGAGGTTGATGTGCAGGCTTCGATTGGTGGAATTGCGGTATTGCGTTGCTTTGCAACGGGTAGTCCACCGCCGAATGTTACATGGTCGCGTCATAATGTGTTGGTAAGTTTTTGTTTTGAGAGAGAGCGGAGGAGTGCGTAGATAGATTGTGGGTTTGAGCGAATGAGATTTTGTTTGATAATATAATATGGCAAATAACTTAGATAATTCCTTATACACGGTAGGCAGAAAGCGACGATAGGTTGCATGAAAATGTCGAGAAAAAAGGAAAGTGGGGTTGTGTTATGTGATGTTTATAGATGAAACATCCGTTGAAATTAAAATCCGAGCTGCTCCTTTTTCAAGGATATCCACATTTTTTGTTTTTTTTGAAAGGATCAAATATTGAGGAAATCGAATATTCGCCA
This sequence comes from Urophora cardui, assembly GCA_960531455.1. Taxonomy (NCBI): domain Eukaryota; kingdom Metazoa; phylum Arthropoda; class Insecta; order Diptera; family Tephritidae; genus Urophora; species Urophora cardui. The sequence continues at coordinate 25,818,542 of OY482672.1, read as the reverse complement.
CCGTCCAAATTTTTCCGATTTCAATACATTATTTGGTCGCTAAGGGATACAAAAAAAGGTATTAAAAAGAAAACAGGACACCTGTAGTGGAAAAATCCAATGTGAACAGGACCTAAAGGATAACCACTGAAATATAAAATAACACAAAAAGTACCCACTTTAATTTGCGTATAACTCCTAACATTTTAACTCTACGTGAAAATTCCTTATAATATGTTTCATTCAGAATAAATAAAGGAATATTTCTTTGATATACAATTTTGATGTATCTGCAGTGTTTATGGCACTTTCGTCCATCTAAAGTGAAAATTTCAATAAAAGTACGTTTTTTTTATGGTGCTATTTTAAGTTCAAATATTTTTCTAGTTTATGTAAATATTTTAATCTAATGATCCAACTCTCATTCCTACACATCTCTACGTTAATACTAAAAAAGAGTTAGAGCTGAGATACGCGCTAGCTGTGCACGGTGGGCGGGAAGCAACAATAGGTTGCATGGGAATATCGTAAAAATGATGGCCCAACGAATATGTGCCTAGCTGTGTGCTGGTACTAATTTTCGTTTAAAAAAAATGTTGGAGATTTTATTCACGCTTGCTGTGTGTTTATGAAGTATATTAGAATATCATTTTACGTAAGTGTTTAGCCGGCGATCGTTTTTTCGATATTTTCATGCAACCTATTGTTGCTTACCGCCCACCGTGCACAGCTAGCGCGTATTTCAGCTCTAATTCTTTTTAATATTAACGTATAGATATGTAAGAATGAGAATTGGATCATTAGATTAAAATATTTACATAAACTAGAAAAATATTTGAACTTAAAATAGCACCATAGAAAAAACGTACTTTTTTTGAAATTTTCACTTTAGATGGACCAAAGTGCATTAACCACTGCAGGTACATCAAAATTGTATATCAAAGAAATATTCCTTTATTTATTCTGAATGAAACATATTATAAGGAATTTTCACGTAGAGTTAACATCTTAGGAGTTATACGCAAATTAAAGTGGGTACTTTTTGTGTTATTTTATATTTCAGTGGTTATCCTTTAGGTCCTGTTCACATTGGATTTTTCCACTACAGGTGTCCATTTTTCTTTTTAATACCTTTTTTTGTATCCCTTAGCGACCAAATAATGTATTGAAATCGGAAAAATTTGGACGGTGGCGAATTTTCGATTTTCTCAATATTTGATCCTTTCAAAAAAAACAAAAAATGTGGATATCCTTGAAAAAGGAGCAGCTCGGATTTTAATTTCAACGGATGTTCCATCTATAAACATCACATAACACAACCCCACTTTCCTTTTTTCTCGACATTTTCATGCAACCTATCGTCGCTTCCTGCCTACCGTGTATAATAAGGGCTTATAGACCTCAATTGACTAGTTAAATTTAGAGTTTCCATTTTAAATGAGATTGTATCAATTTTTGTCACATATCTCTTTCTCTCTCTCGCTTCAGATCGATACCAATCAGGGACGTTACGTGCTCACCGCTGCCGGTGATTTAACAATTGTGCAAGTGCGTCAAACGGACAGCGGTTCGTATGTGTGCGTAGCCTCCAACGGGCTCGGCGATCCAGTGAGTCGCGAAGTGCAGCTAGCCGTAACAGGTTTGCATAATTTCTCACACTTTACTCTTTGTTTTTCTGTGTGGTTTTGGTTATATATATACATACATATAAATACTAACTGAGAGTTTACAAACTCTCTTTTCTTCTTCTTTTAATTTATATTTTATATTTTTCTGCATGAACGCTTTTTTTGCTAACAAAAAAAAAAACACTCCAACTTGCCTTGACTTGCTTGTATCGCTTTATTGCTTGCTTGTTTAATTTTGCATTCTTGCTGCGCGCTATTTGTTTGTGTTTATATGGTAAAACGTAAATGTGTGTAGAACCCAAAGAGATGCCCGCCTATGTGTATGGCGAGAAGAATGCCACGCAAATTGTTAGCTTGACTCGTCCGGCGCAGGTGCGTTGTCCGGCTGGTGGACATCCAGCGCCACACGTTAGCTGGTGGCGTAATCGCAAGCGTTTGGGTTTGATTAGCGATCGTTTCGAATTGACGCGCGATTATTCGTTAATGTTCCGTTCCATACAATTAACCGATTTGGGTCCGTATACGTGCGAAGTATGGAATGGTTTAGGTCGTCCGACCTCTATGAAAGTTGTGCTGAAAGCGGTGGGCCCAGCTCGTGCAATTAGCAATGATGAGGCGCCATATCTGCAGTATGTCATAGATCCAGCGCGTGCGCCAGTCACACAACGACCATCGTGGCCATATAGACCACAAAGGCCACAACCACCACCGCCACCAGTTTATGTAGAACCACCGCGTCGTCGTCCGCAATTGAGTAAGTATTTGCTGGTGTAGGGGTAAGGGTAGCGGGTATTGTGTAATGTGTATGGGAATGGGCTGTGCATTGAGGATTAATAACGCTTGCTTTGGGTAATTGCTTAAATGTGTACAATGCATGTTTTGCATGTGTTTTAATTACTTTTTTTTAAGTTTTTCTTGCGAATGCCTCATAATGTTGTAATAAATTTACAGTGAGCGCTCAAGCCGTTCTGGCAATGGATCCCAGAAATACTTATACTCCAGGCGCTGCAATTGCTATGCAGTGTTCAGTGCAGGGCTATCCAGCACCAAATGTAACGTGGACAAAGGATTCAATACCATTGATGCCCAATGAGCGTATACAAATTACGAGTGAGTATACATACATAAATAACTATACAATTTCACTGAAACTGTCCTGCTAACTAATATCGGAGCAAGTAATGCCGCTGCAAAATTTCAAATAGGGTCCGAAAAAGGGCGCCAATGGAAAAAAGGTCCTTCTATTTTTTTGTTTTTTTTTTTTTTTAGCAAGAAACACATGTATATAAAGACATTTACCGAAGATAAAGTAAAATAGTAACAAATAGGTTTTTTTTTTATATATATTAGAAAAAACTAAAAAAATACACATGTAATATGAAAGTGAAAAATTTTAAAATGGTTCAAATATTGCATATTTTCAAAAGGTTGGGGTCTGTCTTATAAAAAGGCTCCAATTCACACATTAGTGTCCCTAACGGCAATGCTGATCGCAGCGCTCAGAAAAGAGAATCCAAAAGGGGTTATTAAAATCAGGGATCGGAGCGGAGCAAAGAGCTAAGGCCTTTTGTCGGGGTGGAGCTGGAGCTTAAATCATTGGCAGAATTGGAGCTGGAGCCAAAAATCACTGGTTCCTTAGCATTAAGTGTCTCTTGTCATCATTAAAAATTATAGAATCTCAGACAGTCAGCCGTATTAATAAAAATAAAGCAAATGCTTTTACTCAAGATTTCGGAAATTTGAAAATAAGGGTATTCATCTAAAGTGATAAACTGCTGGTAAATGGGGTAAAGTGATAAAATAATAATTGTGATAAATTATCTGTCAAAATTTGTATGAAAATATATTTAAGCAAATTTTATCACTTTACCGAACGATTTTGTTGCGTAAATTTATTAATTTTTGTAAAATTCAAGTCTGACACATTGTCAGTTTTACTTTTTAATTCAAAAGAAGAAATTGTTCTTTCTTTCGGCATTTTAGCACGAATTATTAAAATAATTTCTACGAAAATGTTTTATGCATTTTTTGTTTATTTTATTGGGTTTTTTATTTATTAATCAAGTTGACATTGACAGCTGACAAGAGTTTAAACAATTATTTACGAAGGTGCGATCATGTAAAAATGAGGATAGACTGATAAATTTTAACAATTTATTACTTTATCACTTTAGATGAAGACCACTAATAATTTGTATGAAACAAATTTCTAAATTTGAGTAAAAAGGCCGGAAATCTTCAGCAAAAGCAAATGCTTTGCTTTTATTAATATGACTAATTATCTTCGATTGTGATAAGTGCCAAGATGCTTCCGAAAAGGCACAGCCACGAGTCATTTTCCATCACTGGTACTTAAGTAGGTAACGTTTTTTTTTTTGTTTATTGGGAGGTGGGGCGAAGCCAGAGCAAAAAAGAAATTTTGGAAGCGGAGCAAACGAAAAAAATATTTTGCTCCGAGGCCCTATATAAAATGATCTTTTTGGGGGGTGTTGCTAAAAAAACGCACATTCTTATGAAGGGCTCCGTAGGTCATGTTGGAACATTTTTTATGATTCCTTTTTGGGTGATCGCGTGGTACTATTTTTTGCTCATTTAGGGCGCCAAAACAGCTCATTTCTGTGGGTAATGCTGAAAAGAAATGTGCTTTTTATAGCTACTAGAAGATGATTTTTTAGCACGCTTTTATTAGCTTCACCTGTATATGTATTTATGTAACTTCATCCCATCCTAAAAGTTGCAACGTTTAACTAAATTATTATATTTTTCAAACATTCACTTTTATTGTGTTCTCTCCTCTATTATTTGTATTCTCCTCCGGATTCAAAACATGACATCAACAGCCCAACGGCATCATATAGTGGGACATTCAACATTATACTCCATGCTTCATTGTGGCTTTTATGCTTACCTTTCTTCAAAATAGTCTCTATGAATTTCAATTCACTCACGCAAGCCAGCCAATAAGTAACAAGCTTTCTGTTTTGTTGTTGTTGTATTTGCAAATATAATGAAAACAACTGCATGTACACACATACGTATGCAAAGCAAGAACTGGTTTTTTGTTTTTGCTTGAACAAATTCTATTTATAGTACAAATAGAATCACGGTTGCCGAACTTGCTAATTAATTCCCAAAATAGGTTATTTTTGCTGTTGGTTTCTTGGAAATTTTCATATGAAAAATTTAACTAAAAAGTTAAAAATAAATAGTAGCTTAAAAAAACTTAAAAACGCGCTTTAATCTTAAAAATCGTACTAAAAATTGAGAAATAGTTTAATTAGAAACAAAATGATGAACGAAAATATAAGTATTTAAGGAAAACCGTGAGGGTGCTCAATAATATTTGAACATGAAAATATTCGATTCGTACAACTATTACAAAAATATACCTAGTTGCGAAATTAAAGACTACGATATATGCATCTCAAAAAAGCCAAAATAAAAATATTAGTAAAAAACACCGATTTTAAATATTTTTTGACATACTGAGAACCCGACGCTTTTCCTTAAATACTTATATTTTCGTGCATCACTTTGTTTCTAATTAAATTATTTCTCAACTTTTAGTACGATTTTTAAGATTAAAGCGTATTTTTTAGTTTTTTAAGCTACTATTTATTCTTCTGTATGTTTAGGCGGGTAGTTTGTTACAAAAATTCGCGGGCTATTTATAATTTCTTGCTTATAATATCTCTCTATCTCTTTGTTTCTCTCATTCACATAATCAGCTGATCCGCACACTTTGGTGATCAACAACGCCACACCTGAGGATACCGGCATGTACGGCTGTACGGCGAGAAATTCTGTAAGCTACAATACCAGCGAAGAGAAGGTGACCATCGAATGTAAGTACCTACAGAAATTTGTTACGGCGATCTTGTGCTAAACAAAATTTTTTCGTTCATTTTTCACTGAAAACAACACACCAATTCACACTCTTCATTTGCTTTCCATGCAGCTTCAATACCAATCCATCCGGATTGCGTGGACAATCCATATTTCGCCAATTGTAAACTAATTGTCAGCGGCCATTATTGTCGTAACAAATATTATGCACAATTCTGCTGTAGATCATGTACGTTGGCTGGACAAATAGCAATGGCGCATCCGAATGCTCTGTAGAGCCAAAAACTGCTTGTAGAGCAGCAATGAAGGTGCAGCTGTGAAGCTGCGCTAAAAAGCCCAAAGCCGTAAAAATTCCAAAAAAAAAAAAAGAAAAATTTCAATAAAAAACGATTAGTAATTTTAATTTAAAATTGACGCACAAATTTAGTAAAAAAAAATAGTATTTTCTGCTACTAAAATGTATTATGTATTTTACACTGTGTTAGTGCCAGCAAGTTTTTGGGGCCGGTAACTTTTGAGCAAGCAAAGCACTATGAAGAATAACTTTTTCATTTTTGACGCGTTTATTTTTCGTATGCAAGTATTAGCTTGAAATTATTGGAAATCACGCCGGTCTCATGTAATTACGCTGGCATTTAAGCACAGTGTAAGCTAAAATAGGCATAAAGAAACAAAAATTTTCGACTTTTGCATTATATCAACAGTTGATATAAACAAATTGTGTTATACAAAAATATACTTCTAATATATATATTTGTATATAACACTAACACACAAGCTACTTACATAGTTTTTTTTGTCTGCACTTTCAAATGCACATTCGCACCTACAAACACAAACACACAAACACACAAATATACTATATGTAAATGCAGAAGAAAATATTAAAATAATAAGAATATTAATAATAATAATTACACGAAAAAATAGTTTTTATATAAATACTTATGTATGTATGTAATAATAGAATACTAGTTTTTAATTTGTTCCTATTTATTGTGCTTGCTGAGCGTGCGGTTATTGAGCAATTCAAAAGCTTCTTAACCCATTCTCAGCCGCACCTGCACGCTTTCACACACATAAACACACAAACAAACAAACGTACTAATACTCACACAAAACAAAACGAACAAATGGGCAATTCATTAAAAAAAATAATGGTTTTGTGTTTGCCTGTTTTTTTTTTTAAATAATTTTAGTTTAAAAGATTTTTGTTTTTAATTTCTCTTTTGTAATTAAAAAGTGCTTTACATTTATATACATATGTATGTATTTACTATAAATATGTAGTAGTGATTTGTGCATTGATTTAAGCTAAAAACAAAATGAAAAATAAAGAATTTTGTAAATAAATGATCGATGTAATAGATATTAAAAGATTATTTGTTGTTTCTTTTTTTTTTTAAGTGTATAAGTTACACAAACAGAGATTTAGTGGTGATGAGTGTAAAGTGGCAACATTGAAACAAGCAGGGATAATTTAGCAAAATAAGGAGTTAAATATAGTGAATAAATTTTTAGTCCTTTTTGGGCTTAAAATCACCATCGCATGGGCGATTTTTGGACTTTGAATTCAACGAGGTTTAACTATGATAGAAGATAGCACAGACCGACAAAATTTAGATGCAGAAACTTGAGTATTATTTTCCAACAGTTTTTATTGATTGAGCTTAATCTGAGCTACAAAAATATAAGTTGGCTATAATTTTCGAGAGCATGTAAGTATGTATGATATAAATATATGAGGTAGATATTACTTTCTTGCAGAAATACCAAATAACAGTTAACCAGAAAAAAACTAAACTATATTATTCAGAGGATAACTTCCTGCACTGTGTTGAAAATTTTTGTCTCAGTAATAAATGCCGAATGTGGTGCTGTTGTGCTTTTTACGGTGTACTCAGTGAGGTCTACATACATATAAAATAGGCTATATAAAATTCTTGAAAAATTCGACGGGTTAGACCACAAAAGGTGGAACCCGATCGCCGTGAATGCTTTTCAGCGATATTGGTATCAAAAGAAAGATGCTTATAAATTTTCTTCTGTCTGTGCCCATATGGACCGGGTAGCCCCGAATATCTTTCAGTGATATTGGTATGAATTGAAAAGAAAGAAAATTATTCAAGAACGCTCTATTTCAGAGAAATATATGTGGCATTTTCTCCAAAATAGGGCGTTTTTGTAGCAAAATCTGAAATAGGACAATATTGAAACAATTTTTAAAATAGGGTGATCTTTTACTCGGCCGTCGATATGGTCTCTATATAAATATTATCTTACTAGCAAATACCCGTCCCACTTCGCTGCGGCAAATCACACTATGCCACTCCCTTGCCTATTGGTACACTGTTATAAATATTGGAATATTTTTTAAACTTTGATTTGGTTTGAAAGAAATTTACAACTATTTTTGGGTTAGATTTTTGACATTCGAAAGTTTAAAAGTTTCTTATTCCTTTTTGGTTTAAAACTCAAACTTACAAAAGTTCAAATATTTAAAGTATTTTTTGGAATAAATTTCATACTTTTTTGATTTAAATCTTACACTTCTTCTCATTTAAACTTTTAAGGTTTAAATTTTAAACTTTCATTGCTCATAAAATTTGGTTTCAACAAAAAAATTTTAATTTTTGATTCGAAATTCCAACTTGCCTTTTCGAGAAATGAACAATATAAAAAGCTCATTTATAGTTATTAGACAATTTGAATGAATGAATGGAGAAACAAACAAACACAAATTAATTATGGAAACAGATAAAATGAAGAAGGAAGAAAAGGAGAAGAAGAGGATAGGAAAAAGACACAATATGGAAAAGGATTAAGGGGATGTTGGGGGGAGAACAATATGGGAGAAAAGGAGAAAAAAGGATAGGAAAGAAGATACAATAGGGAAAAGCATGAAGAGGATTTGGGAGCAGACATTTTTTTTTAATTTAAACCAAAAAAAGGTTTACATTTTAAATTTTTGAAAGTCTTAAATAAATTTTAATTTGGAATGAAATCGAAACCTTAAAAGTTTAAAAATCTTTTAATAATTTTAATAATTTTTCGGTCGTGTCCTATATATCGACCAAAAAAGTTTAAAATTTATACCAAAATTTATTTGAGTGTATCTCTACAACTCCGCATTTCCCGTTCGATCGAAGCTTAGCTTTATTTCTTCACGAAAATGTCTCCATATCACAATCGTTTTCCCAACATTAGTTTGTGTCTCATATAAGGGTGTCTTGTATACAAATATTCCTAGACTATTTGCCAAACAATATTTGATACTGGCAATGCTGTAAGTTTTCTGGAAAAATCAATAACTCAACACTTCAGCTACCACCAAACAACAATCCACTGGCAAGCAAATACATACTCGTACCCGCATACAGGCAGCAGCTGTTGATGATGCTAACACGGACATGCGCAGTTTGTTGTCACTGCATTGGCATTAGAACTAAGTATATTTTTATAAAGTATTAGCAGAAAAGTAGTCATACTAGAAGAAAAATGTAGCAATTTCATTTAAAGAAAATAATTATAGCACAAAAAAACAAAAAAGTAAAGAAAATGCCATTCCAGGAAGATAGCGGCTTCGATAGTGAAGACAAACAATCCAATACGAATGAGGATGCAACGATGGTAAATAGTTTTGTTTGCATGCCAGGAAATAAGCAAAAAATGCTATCTATTGCATTATTGTCGTTTACAGCCCTCCAGTATGAGCAAAAAAACAACAATGGCTGCAGATGGCACAGCAGCAAAAATAACAACAAAAACCGATGCATCAGCACTTAGCCATATGGCGGATTTAGAGGTAGTCTTTCGTGGTAGCGCCGGTCCTGTAATTGGCGACGTTTCAGGTACAAAGCCCACAGTGGGGGCAGCTGGAGCAGCAACAGCGTCGGCGTCGACGTCGACGGCTGGTGGTGGTGACAGCGATGACAGCAATTCGGCCAGCACACATCAGTCAGCGGGGGCACCGCCGAACACTTGTCGCATTCTGCAACGCAAATTGGAGTTGAAGGTGGAGCGCGCGAAGCGCAATTACAGTCAATATCAGCAGCAAGAAAATGTGAGTGTTTAATGAGTTTTTCCTTTTTTTTTTAAGAATTTTAATGAACATATTTCTTTGCATATTTCTGCACCACAGATACGAAAATCTCAATGCGCAAATCTTATACCCATTAGCCGTTTGCCCATACCTGGCGATGCCGAGCAGAAACCACTCGTAGATTATAAGTCCGATAGCAGGTTTGTTTAACGAAATTTCTTTTATAAACAATTGAAGATGTTTGCAATGAAAACTTATGAACAATTTCTAATTTTAATTACTTAATATCCTTTTCTGCAGCGACGAGCCCGAAGAGTTATCATTCTTTCCGGCCAAACTGAAAAATCCTCAGCATCAACGCAAAACCGAACTCAGCGATACATTTAGCATACAGGAAATGACAATTGAATCGGATTTGGATTCAGAAGATAGTGGTTCACAAAATCTCGAACTCTTGCCGCCGTTAAGAAAGACAAGCTTTCTGGAGAATGTGAAAATTTGCTTTGGTTGCAGCAATAGAAGAAGCTAACTTCTGGGAACGATTGATTGATTGATTGCGCACATGTAATACATACATACATACAGGGGGTTAGATATTTAATGCAATAAATTATACATATTTATAGCCAAAATGTAATTAATTAATGCAACAAAGAGAACACAAATAATATACATATGTACGTACATTGGAAGTTTAAAGCGCAGAGTTTTTGCTTTTTTTTACTTTTAATGTGCAGAGAAAAAGAAATGAAAAATTTGGAACTTCGATGGCAGAACTTCTGAACAGACCCTAAATTTCTTTTTCTTCTTAATGGACGCGTAACCGTCTAGAAGATTTTGGCCGATTCCAATAAAGCGCGCCAGTAGTTTCTGCTTCCGGGACGAGTCAGTCTTCCGTTTTGATATCACGACTCGTGACTAAAAGTACTAGAAGAATAGATTAAAGCAGAATAACAATTCGGAAGCAGGACAAGTCCTTCGCCCTATATCCATCCTGTTGAGTTTAGTTATCTAAGTAGCCCCGCAGGCCTGACGTCCTTGAGTGCCGAGAGGTTATCTAAGAAAGGCTTGCCAAGAAATTTCATTTTGCCTTGGCAGTGCGAAGGACACTCACACAGCAATTACTCCATCGTCTCCTCCCTTCCAGGAAGATTACAGCTGCGGTATAGAGTGTTATGGTTCAAATACAGTCGGGCCGCGTGGGTAGAAATAGGCCAATGTCCTGCTAATAACAAAGTTAAGCGAGAAATGTACCTCCTGTTCCTTCTTTAGAATGGCTAAGGATCGCAACTCATTGTAAGAAGGCCACAGACTTCTATAGACCCGGAAGGTCTGCATCTGGTTAAGCCTTCTCGAGCCAGTGCCGCGAGATTCGGGCCTTGATGCAGCTCGGAGGGGTAAGAACCTCATCCGCGCCTCTGCGACATCAAGAGCCGAGCCCTGACTGGCCAGCTCATCAGTCATTTCATTACCATGAAAATCGCGGTACCCTGACACCCAGATCAGGGACACGCTATGTCGACCTTCCAAGCCCACGAATCACTCTCTGCACTGCCTGACCGGGTTTGATGACACCGTTGCAGATACCAGATCCCAGAGCCCTTAGAGCCGCCTGGCTATTCAAGAAAATTGCTATCCTGCTTCCGACAGCTGCACTTTCCGCTGCAAGTAAAGCCTTGCAGGCCTCCTGTGTGTTGAAAACTTCGGGTTGAAAAACGCTCGCTGTGTCCTTCACAAAAAGATCAATGGGCGGAATATTGCAGATCACCTTCAGAGCTTGCTTGGGTCGTGATCTAATCGACCCTGTGATCGCAACGCAACTTTCCTCAGCATATAAAAACAAGAGTTCTTCCATTTCAAAATCAGTCGCATAAACGTTTATTGAACATTAATTTTGTCTCAGTAATAAATGCCAAATGCGGTGCTGTTGTGCTTTTTACGGTGTACTCAGTGAGGTCTACATACATATAAAATCTATATATATATAAAAATCAAACCCATTTATTTGTCGCCGGCTTTCACCCAAACGCGTGGAGGGATTTTGATCAAATTTACACACCAGCTTAGTACCTTGCCCTAGATGGTTTATATGCATATTTTTTTTAAATCCGGAAGTCGGTTCCCGAGATATAGGTCAAAAGGTCAAAACGTGGATCCGGCTTTCCCCTGAATATTTTTGGACGATATTGGTATCAAATGAAAGGTATTCAGCAGAGAATTTACATAGAACAGTACTTATTGTGATTCCTAGGTCGGGTCTCCAGATATGGGTCAAAACGTGGACCCGCATGATCCTCGAATGTTCCTGAGCGGTATTGGTATCAAATGAAAGGTATTGAGCAGATAATTTACATAGAATAGTACTCATTGCGATTCCTAGGTAGAGTCTCCAGATATGGGTCACAACGTGGACTCGGATGACCCTCGAATGTTTCTGAGCGATATTGGTATCAAATGAAAGGTATTGAGCAGAGAATTTACATAGAATAGTACTCATTGCGATTCCTAGGTCGAGTCTCCAGATATGGGTCACAACGTGGACTCGGATGACCCTCGAATGTTTCCGAGCGATATTGGTATCAAATGAAAGGTATTGAGCAGAGAATTCACATAGAATAGTACTCATTGTGATTCCTAGGTCGGGTCTCCAGATATGGGTCAAAACGTGGACACGGATGACCCCGGAAAATTTCTCAGCGATATTGGTATCAAATGAAGGGTGCTGAGCAGGGATTTTAGATAGAAATGAACTAATTACGATTCCTAGGTCGGGTCCAAGGTGTGGATCAGCACCCGGACCCGGATAACACCGGGATATTTCTCAGGGATATTGGTACTAAATGAACGTGGACCCTGATTGACCCGGAAAATTTCTCAACGATATTGGTGTAAACTGAAAAGCAGGACTTTTACATAGAGATGAACTCATCATGATTCCTAGGTCAGGTCCCCAGATGAGAGTCAAAATGTGGATCTGAATGGCCCCGGATAATTTCTCAGCGATATTGTTATTTAATCACGGCGCATGACGATTCCTAGGTGGGATCCAAAGATATGGGTCAATATGTAGACCCGGATAACACCGTGATATATCTTAAGGATATTGGTAACAAAAGAAAGGTGTTGAGCGGACTCTCATGTAGAGCTGTACCCATTACGATTTCTTGGTCAAGTCTACAGATACCGTAGCCATTATTGTTCCTAGGTCAAGTTCCCAGATGTGGGTCAGTAAGTGGACCCGGATGAGCCCGGGATGCTACTGAATAATACTCATATAAAATGAAAGGTGTTGACCGGGTCTGCTATATAGATATTTTCATAGTGATTCTTAGTCCCGATACACAATTATGGGTAAAAGAGACGATTCGGACGCCACGGAATGTTTTTAAGCAATGATGATATGATTTGAGAAGTGGAATGCAGGGTATGTTATGCTAAACCCAGTTCCCTAGGGAAAGGGGAAGAGTAACGAGACTGGGAAAGGCAAAGGGACGAAAAAGGAGAGGGAGAATATAATAAAAATGGAATGAAGAGGATGGGGAGAGAAGACAGGGAAGTAGAGAAGGAATAAGAATGGGAATAAAAAGGAGAAAGACAGAAAAGGAGAGGTAACAGAGAGAGCGATAGAGAAAGGGAAGCAGAAATGTGACGGGAAAAGAAAAAGGAAACGGAAATGAAAGGAAAGATTAATGGAAAGGGAAAGAGAAAGAGAAAGAGAAAGAGAGAGAGAAAGAGAAAGAGACAGAGAAAGAGAAAGAGAAAGAGACAGAGACAGAGAAAGAGAAAGAGAAAGAGAAAGAGTAAAAGAAAGAGAAAGAGAAAGAGAAAAGAAAGAAAAAGAGAAAGAGAAAGAGAGAGAGAAAGGTAGAAGGAAAGGGAGTTGGAAACTAATACGAAGAAAAATGGGATAAGAATATGAAGAGGACAAACTTTTGAAAATATCAATTTTTTCCTTCACTTTTTTAAACTTATCTGAATTGTGCTGAGCTCTGCAGCCCGAGGTAATTTCGCTTTCTAGATACATCCAACATATTTTAAAGTGTGCCGTTTTTCGCTTCAAGTACCTATAATAGGAAGTGGGCCAAAGCAAAGCTTGGCCGGGTACAGCTAGTAGGCTATATAAAATTCTTGAAAAATTCGACGGGTCAGACCACAAAAGGTGGAACCCGATCGCCGTGAATGCTTTTCAGCGATATTGGTATCAAAAGAAAGATGCTTATGAATTTTCTTCAGGGTAATTTCGAAGTTGTCTGTGCCCATATGGACCGGGTAGCCCCGAATATCTTTCAATGATATTGGTATGAATTGAAAAGAAAGAAAATTATTCAAGAACGCTCTATTTTAGAGAAATATATGTGGTATTTTCTCCAAAATAGCGCGTTTTTGTAGCAAAATCTGAAATAGGACAATATTGAAACAATTTTTAAAATAGGGTGATCTTTTACTCGGCCGTCGATATGGTCTCTATATAAATATTATCTTACTAGCAAATACCCGTCCCACTTCGCTGCGGCAAATCACACTATGCCACTCCCTTGCCTATTGGTACACTGTTATAAATATTGGAATATTTTTTAAACTTTGATTTGGTTTGAAAGAAATTTACAACTATTTTTGGGTTAAATTTTGGACATTCGAAAGTTTAAAAGTTTCTTATTCCTTTTTGGTTTAAAACTCCAACTTATAAAAGTTCAAATATTTAAAGTATTTTTTGGAATAAACAGTGGCGTAGTAACGGGGGGGGGGTTTGGGGATTCACTACTGAATGGTAATGCAAACCACATTTTCATTCCCATTCACTACTGAATGGTAATGCAAACCAAATTTGCATTCCCATTCCCTACTGAATGGTAATGCAAACCAATTTTGCACTACCATTCACTATTGAATGGTAATGCACTTTGAATGGTAATGCAAAAATGCCCATCCTTGATATACATACATACATACAATGTATGCGCAAAATATGCATTGCAAACTCCACAACCCCAAACCAAACAAAGTAATTAAAACAGCAATTAAACAAAAAAGTTTCAGTTTTCAATCTCGATTGAGTGTGAGGCAAACACCTTGTAGTACCCAATGGCTTATATCCTCCGTTGTAGCCAAATCAGCTTCGAAAACCAAACCAACACCCATTGCATTGCGGCGCAGCGAGGTGGTATAAACCGGTGCGCGAAATGTGTTCTGTCGAATGAGAGGAGAATTAGTAAAAAAGGAGAAGTTAAAAAAAAATGCAATATAAAATTGTTAGCATTTACATACATACATATGTACATACATTTAGAAACAACAATGCAGTTAATTACCGAAAAGTCGAAAATGATGTTAATGAGTAAATGAAAATGAATGGATAAAACGATAAGAACAAAATAACAATTATAAAAAAAAGGGTAAAATATACAAAATGTAGTTAAGTAGCGGGCAAGTGTTTAAATAAAAATTAGCAAAGTCGGTTATGGATATAAAAAATAAAAATATAAAGGCGCTTAGTTGAGTATTATTCATTATGCTACGAGTTAACACAGAGGACAAAGGTGCGCTCGCTGCGAATTAACACTTGTCACTTACAGATGCTGGACTGCAGGTTTTATTTTGTACTTTTTTTTTGCTTAAGCATAGTTAGTAGTGCTGGTTATTGGTATGAAAAAAATTAAGGCAACATTATGTTAATTGAAATATAATTATATAGAAGGTAGATCATGGGATTATAATTTAAAATTTGTTATGCTAAGCAACTAAACTGCGGCGTTGGATAAAATTCAAGTTGGAAGCAGTTTAGTTTTTAATTTTTTTTCTAATTTACGCTGTGCTATTTTTTAATTAGTGATGGTTAAGTGTGAGATGTTTTATTCGCTTGTCTCGGTTGTTCAAATTACGCTTGATGATTTTCATTTATATTCGTGTCGAAAACCATCTCGATTGCGTAATCGAGGAGCGAGTCAGCTTTTGATTCGATTGTGTTTTTGTGTGGCTTTTAGCTCGTTTGTCTAAGCATCGCGGACTCTACCATCACTACGCTCAATTCATTTCAAAGCAATTCTCTCACTATACATACATACATCAATTTATTAAAACTCTCGGTAATAACTTTCACTCACCTGTAGCTTGAGACGATGCACCTCAATTGGCACCACCGATAAAATTGGCAAATCTTCAACTAAAACTTTTGGATGCGAATGTGCCAATTGCATTATATTCATGTCCCAACGTGCACCCTCCAAGTAAAGGCCTTGAATGTAGCAGCCCTAAAGTGCAAAAAAAAGAAGAGGAAAAATTACAAAATTTGATACAACACATTGCAGTTTTCATAGTAGTAAGTTAAGTAATAGTGGCTTTTGGTGCCACACCAGCACACTTAGGCCCAAAAGGTGCCATTGTGTTACCGCGAGGAACTAAAACCCTACGCGAACCAAAAAGTGTATGCAGCTAATCTTAGAATATTTATACGCTCCATCTTATTCAACTCGCCAAGGTCAGAAAAGGAGGAGAGGGGGGGCCCCAGAAATTTTAGCCTCTTAAGCCATAGTGCGGTACACTCACACAGTAAATGTTTTACACTTTCAGGCTGCTCCTCAACTCTGCAGCTTCTATAGCAGTCATTAAAAGCAACACCCAGTCTTTCAGCATGTCTGCCAATCGTAATGTGGACGGCAATCAGGCCAGCAACAAGTGAGAGGTCCTTCCTTCTTAGAAGAAGTAGTCCTTTAATACAGCTCTCATCCTAATCTGGCCATATGAGTCTCAAATAACACTGTGGAACAAATTCAGGTCAACAAAAGTTAACTCGGTTCTGAAAGTTAGGGGTGAAAATAGAGGCTAAATTAGAAGACCCGTATCGCGGCGTTTGTTTAGGTTAGTTCGAATTTGTGTTTAATCGACCTTTGAACTTTGCAGGCAAATGCCGATTTTCAGCATATTGTTTGTATGGTTTTTTGGCTATAACTCGTCGACTAATTGAGATTTTTTGTTGGAGTGACAGCAAACGAAATAAAATTAAATTTCCTATACATGGGTTCTATAACATTTTTCTCTACCTCTTATAGTTTCTGAAATATTGATGATTCAATTTGAATTTTTTCGATTTTTTAAAGAAAAAATTGACTTTGTCAGGCAATATCTTTAAAACCAAAATTTTCACCTTCGGTTTTACTTCTTTACGTGAAGCTACATTCTATTAGCAAAAAAATAAGCTATCAACGAAGAAAATCCATGGTAAAATGAAAAAGTTATAGGCGATCAAGTAAATACAGCCAAGTCGCGCAATCGGCATTTGCCTGCGAAGTTCAAAGGTCGATTAAAAACAAATTCGAACTAACCTAAGCAAACGCCGCGATACGGGTCTTCTAATTTAGCCTCTATTTTCACCCCTAACTTTCAGAACCGAGTTAACTTTTGTTGACCTGAATTTGTTCCACAGTGTAATTGCAGGTACTGTAGAATTTTCGTGTAACACCGGCTTCTGCGAGGAAACATCACTTAAGAATGAGCTTCAATGTGGCGAGCGGCATTCTTAAATATTTACGATGTGAAAAAAAGCGCAGCGGATGTACCCTCTCTCGTCTGCCATCTCACTGCCTGGTATATTTCAGTGTCCAGGTACCCATATCAGTATTAAAGAAGCCTGCGTAGCCATCTCGTCAAGAGATTTGCGGCAACCCTCCTTTAATGGAAACCCCTTAAAAAAGTTGGAACATGAAATGAAGCAGCATCTGCTACGTACGCATGTGGTTCGTGGTACCAAAACTTATAACGTTGGGCTTAATTCATGAGCAAATGCATCCGATGGATGGTAATGTGTTCGCAATTAGTCTCTTCATTGATTAGTCGCACACATTTTTGCTGGGCACATAGTACATATGTAAGTATGCCAACGGACGCTGACACAACGACCACTGCCATGGATTTTTGTTCAGTCAGCGCAGCATTTCTAAATATACAAACAGCATTTTTAATTGCGAAATTAGTGGCGCTCACATACCGTAACGATGTCCACTTTTACACTTTTGTTGGTGTTTATGTGTGTGTGTCATTTCCAAAAAGAAATCGAAATCGTCGAAGTTTAAAGCGTAGTGTTATGCGCTTGCTGAAATGTTTGTGGTCACAGAGTTTTACTAGCAAACGTTATTTTTATTTTTTTGGTGGCTTCTTTATTTCCTTTTTTTTTTTCTTTCTTTTTTTTTGTGAGTTCTGTACATATACATATGTACATATGTACTTACTGTCGGCGGGCGTTCCTCCACATCATCCGGATCCAAGTAGGCGGTAACTTGTGTGTACAGCGTAGATCTGTCCAAAGGCCAGCCATTCTTGCGACATGCCATCTGGTGGTGAAAATGAAATGAAATAGTGAAGTAAGTGTAGTGAGTAGTAAGTGAGGTAAATAAATTGTTAATTGAAGTATTTTGTGGATGCAGCATGTCAGAACTTGGAAGAGATCTTGGCTGTGGCTTCCTATTTTTTACTTAATTCTAACTTGAAAAGGCTTTTTTTTTTAAAGGATTCTTGATCCCACAATAATTCTCACACAGAACAAAAGACTATGGTCTTTTGTGTCTTTTGTACAAAGATTTCGTCTGAGGAGACCAGTAGTGAAATTGTATGGCAAAGAATTTTCTGAAACATTTTAACCCTCTAACGCCCTTCAAAATACTTTTTCTTTCGGACTTTATAAAAAAGGAGTCAAAACGACCAATTCACGGTGGTGTTAGAGTGTTAAATTATCCTACGAAATTAAAGCTCGTGCAATTTCAATATATATTTGCTAACAACATATTTGTATACAATATGTATTTTAACCCTTTTTTCATTTATTTAAAAATCACTCAGAATAACTCGTAAATTTAAAAGCGCAACAAAAAAAAAACACAATTTGACCTCACGGAGCAAAACTGTTTGGGGGTTTTAAAATATGGATATTGGTCTTTTGTTCTGTGGAAAAAGAGTTTCAATCGATTTCGAAATTAATGTTTATAAGTAAGTAAGCACGCTGTTTGGCCGCTGTGGTGCAGTGGGTAGAGTGCTCGCCTGCTATGCCAGAGGTCTCGGGTTCAAACCACGGTCCGAGCCAAACAAATTTTTCTAATTAGTAAAAATCCAATTATTGGGTTTTTTAAGAGCAGCGGTCACCTCTCGGCAGTGGGCGGCATACCCTCCGAGAGTATTTCTGCCATAAAAAAGCTTCTCACAAAAAATGCATTCGCCGTTCGGAGCCGGCATAAAACTGTAGGTCCACCCAATTAGTAGGAAAAACAAAAAGGAGCACACCTCGAATTGGGAGAGAAGCTCGGCCATAAAACTCGTCAGAGTTATAATAGGGTCATTGTATTATATTATATAAGCACGCTGTACGCTTGTCAGCAAAATGGATATAAATATTATGTATACTCTACTTTCATTACAGATGTTCGTTTAAAGAAATGGTCACCATGAAATTTATTTTAATTTTGTAAAAATATTTCAGTAGTTGAAAAGAAAAAAACACATTCTCCAATCTGCGGATATCTACGATAAATCAAGTCATGTATTAAATTCATTTCGATAAGCGCTGATTAAGGAATGTGTTCTAAATATTAATTTTGCTACATTCATTTCTCTTTATTTCGACCTGTTTTTTCCAGTGGAGTTTGGTTTTCCCTTCCTTTTTTCTTCACACTTCTTATAATTTTTGTTATCATTGTTATTATTGTTGTTGTTGAGTTCTTTTTACTAAACATCATTACTCACCTGCACTAATGCGGTTAAGTAGCTTTGTGGAATATGAAGACCAGACAACCACATTACCAACGGTTCACCAGACATGGACCAATATTTGAATTGTGTGGCGCGATTCTACAAAAGAGAAAAGAAAAAATAAAAAACAGTGAGCAGAATAAAAAAAAAATGAAAAAATTGAAAAAAAAAAAAAAATAGAAAGAAAGCAAAATGTGAAAAAAAACTAAAGGAAAGTAAAAACCGAAAACAAACAACCAAAGCGAACAATTATTAATAAACCGTTACGGATATGGTTGGGACTTGATTGTTATTTCTACTGTGTGGTCTATGTATGTAATTTGTGTTCTATGTATGTTACATGTGTGTATGTGCACATGGCTGCTCATTTTAAGCCATTTTGAGCCACTTAACGTTGCTAAGCGATTGTGATTGATAGGTGTGCATGACCGATGACGGCGACGACGACTGCGTTATATTGATGTCGGCGGGCCCATTTAACATTTGCAACACAATGATTAACGAACAAATTTTCAGCACTTTTCGAGCACGGCTGGACATGGTTAAATAAATACAGAAATAAAGATTGTTGATGAGTTGTGAAATATATAAATACATACATATGTACGTATAACACATCAAAACCAGGTTATAAAACCAACAAAATCTTGCACGAATCCGCATTAAATTTTTATGTGCATGAAAATCTAAGAGAGCTTATTTATTTATACATGTACATAAGGATATATGCACATATGTATGTCCGAAGTCCCAATTGGAAATTGACTGCTTTGCGAAAAATATGTGGTTATTTATATTTTTTACTATAGCGAACCATATATTGAGCTTCACTAACATTGAAATTTTGCCTTCGAGAATGGGCTGTATTTCAAATTTAAAATGAACAGAAAACGGATAAAGAAGCTTAAATTTTGCTGGAGAATGATCTGCTTAATTCTTGAAACGAATAAGAAGCTGTTCCACATGCAGTAGAGAAGGTGAGCCTGGATAAAGTTATTTGTTTTCCAATAGTCTTTGAATAACTAACCAAGCTTATTATCAGCAACGACTAGGAAGCTCCCTCAACCACATACAGCTGTGTTCAAAATAATAATAGTGCTATGAAATCAATGTGCAACTTTCTCATAAAAAGTTTATTTTAATTTCTTTTTGGTTAAAATTGGGTTCAAAAGTAGCATGGAGATTCATTTCACGCGTCACAAAAGTTTTACGGTGTTAAGTTGCAAGATAACCGATTTATAAAGACAAAGGTAAAATAACTCAAAAATTCCTTGTTCAAAAAAATAATAGTATTTTTATTCTAGTTTAGATAAATATTTAAAAAAGGGCAAAATCAAAAAATTTAGAATATGCAAAATAAAGTAGCGTTTAATATTAGTTCGTGAAACCATCATTGTCTAAAAACACCTTACAGCGACGCGGCATAAAATCGACTAATCCTTCACAGCGTTTCTTGGGTATTTTTTCTCAACAATTCTTTCCTACTTCCCAAAGTTCACGATTATTGGCTGGTTTCCCATTTCTTCATGTCGCCCCACAAGTTTTCTATTGCATTGAGTTCGGTTGATTGTGCAGGACAGGACATTACCTCAATTCCTTTGAACTCCTTGCCTAGCCTACTCGTATGTTTTGGGTCATTATGCTGATGGAAGGTTCATTCCAGAGAAATTTTGTATTTTGCATAAGGCAGCAGAGTGTTCTGCAAAATACCCACATAGGCACGTTGATCCATGGTGGTGTCAATACGATCTATGTGCCCAAGACCATAAAAAATAAAACATGCTCAAACTGATATTTTCAGCCCACCATGTTTAACATTTTTGGTTGTGTATCTAGGCTTGTATTCAGTATTCGGTGGACGACGGAGATACTGTTGAGAACCTGTGCCTCGAAAAAAGGAGGGACGAAAGCAAGAAATCAGCTAAACGTTGTGGGTCGAAAATATTAGTTTGAGTGTGTTTTACTTTTTATGGTGTTGGGCCCATAGATCGTATTGACACCACCATGTATCAACCTGCCTGCGTGGGTATTTTGGAGAACACTATGCTGCCTTATGCGGAATACAAAATTTCTCTGGAATGAACCTTCCATCGGGATAATGACCCAAAACATACGAGTAGGCTAGGCAAGGAGTTCAAAGGAATTGACGTAATGTCCTGTCCTGCACAATCAACCGAACTCAATGCTATAGAAAACTTGTGGGGCGACATAAAGAAATGGGAAACCAGCCAATAATCGTGAACTTTGGGAAGTAGGAAAGAATTGTTGAGAAAAAATACCCTAGAAACGCTGTGAAGGATTAGTCGATTTTATGCCGCGTCGCTGTAAGGTGTTTTTAGACAATGATGGTTTCACGAACTAATAATAAACACTACTTTACTTTGTATATTCTAAATTTTTTGATTTTACCTTTTTTTAAATATTTATCTAAACTAGAATAAAAATACTATTATTTTTTTGAACAAGGAATTTTTGAGTTATTTTACCTTTGTCTTTATAAATCGGTTATCTTGCAACTTAACACCGTAAAACTTTTGTGACGCGTGAAATGAATGTCTATGCAACTTTTGTACTCAATTTTAACCAAAAAGAAGTTAAAATAAACTTTTTATGAGTAATTGATTGATTGATTTCATAGCACTATTATAATTTTGAACACAACTGTACATACATATGTATATATATATGATACAATATACCGTATAAAGTCGTTGTTTAAGTGCTTCAAAGTCCTTATTGAAGCGTTAATTTCCAGAAGGATTTGTAGGATATCTAGTGGATATGTACCTAAGCATGTATGTTAGTATGTATGTATGTAGGTATGCTTATGTATATACATACTGACATACAAATAAACGGAAAGCATTATATGAGTGTTAGAAAAGTTGGGTGTGAGTTCATTTCATGCTTGACCTGTCTGTCAGCAGCAATCAATTGTAGTTAAAAGGTAAAAGGAAAATGAAGCACAAAAAAGCAAGAAAAGAAAAATGAAACAAAAAAAGAAAAGAAAATCAACATAAATACCATATCAAATAATAATAAGAGAAACAGAAAAAGAAGTGCTAAATAAATATATAATGTGCAAACAATAAAATGAAAGTGCTTGCTTTTAAGTGAGCATATGCGCTAGTAGGTATGCTTTAGTATTTAAATAAGTAACGTAACATAAATTTCAACTGAAGATAGAACTTGCATTGATTGCACAAGAGAATAAATATATGTAGTGTATCTATACATATATAAATTTGTTAAGCACACTTTGTGTTCAATCTTCTTATTCACCTGCAAATGTTCCATCCAACTGCCGAGTTGCTTGCATGTGGCCGGCGCCAGTTTACGCCAATCGTTTGGCAACAGTCCATTGAACAATGAATTAGCGATATTGTCCAACACATTGTCCATACCGATTTCGCCGGCAATTGCCTATAAAAATTGCGATATTTATACAAATACAAAGGTATGTATGTATGTACATATCATCATATCATTAATGATAATACATAAAAATCTGCTATGCAAATAAATTTTTATTTCAACGCAAATATTTAACGTTCATTTAAAGTCCTAGTATGTGAAAATTTATGCGAATGAGTAGTAACATACAAAGATATTTATTTTTTTTTTTGCAAAATGTGCACGATTTTGTTGTGCGTGGATTTAAAGATATTTTTATTGCTCCAAAGACAGTTCACTAAACGATTCGTTTCAATGAGCGCCTACTAGAGGTTCCATGCTAACAGCAAGTCTCGGTCCAGGCCTACGAAATTCGTGATGTTTGAAAAAGAAGTCAGTGAATTGTTTATAATGATTACCATAGAAACAACCT
The DNA here is from genome assembly GCA_960531455.1 of Urophora cardui. NCBI lineage: Eukaryota > Metazoa > Arthropoda > Insecta > Diptera > Tephritidae > Urophora > Urophora cardui. The sequence goes on along the minus strand of OY482672.1, from coordinate 25,795,489 downwards.
TAACAATCAAAGGCTTAGAATAAAGCGTCTTAGTTGAATGGGATAACATGAAAATATATGATATATGATATGATAAATTTGATGCTTAAGAAATATCGCTTAACTAAGGTGGGTTTTTTAACTCCATCCTCACAATTAAACTAATTCGAACAACTAGTCTAAGTTAAAAAAATATACAAAATATAACGACATCGAATTGCTAGCTATCAATTATAATTAACCGCAAACCGGTTGCCGCAACTTTGAAATTTGTAAGCATTAGCTTAAGTCAAGTACTTGTCTAATAATGATTTGCACCGAAGCAATAAACAACACTCATACGCACTGGCGTACCTGTAATAAGCAAGAGCATAAACCAAACAAGCTCTTAATATAGCTATTTATATTGAATAATACATGAAGTATCTTAAATTAATGTTGTTTGTAGTTTAAGTCGCTAGTTCGTAGAAGAAATAGATAATCGCTTAAGAAATTATCAAGTACACAAAAACAAAAATAGCTTCGATATTTGGTATTGAAAAGATGATTATGTTGAAATGATTTGTCTTTGCACAGAAACGAATCGAATTTGAAGTGGTTTGGGCCAAAAAATTTTAACAAATCAACACAGCAGGTTATTGAATTTCAAAATCCAACTAAAGATTCTAGGAATCCGAACGTTGCTTTAGCATCAAAGCCGCCAGAGATAGCCGACTTTGCTGTGAGTGGCTTTTGGATGTGCCTTAGAATGTTAACAGTTCAAGCATGAAAATATGCAACTTATAAAAACGGCTAAACAATTCTTTAAATAGACATATGTACGCACATACATATTTTTTTTCTGCACCCCCACAAAGTTTGTCTTTTGTGCGAATGGACAAATTTGTTATGCAATTTTGTTTACATCTTTCCAGAAAAGCAAAACAAATTGATGTAAAAAGTAGCATTTGGCATGCTGTAAATGGCAAAAAATACATTAAATATATGTACATATGTATGTACATACATATGTGATACTTGTATAAAAAGAAAGTTCTTAGAAATAAATGCAAAAACACACGAAGAGACGCACGTAAACACATTGGAAGTTATCGCCTGCTGTCATATCGCAAACATAATAAATATCCGAACACCAACCACATACATACATATGTACATAGGTTCCTTGGCTCAACGCTTTTATTTATTATGTGTTTTTGTACGTCGCAAAAAAAAAAAACACTGGCAGCACGTGCTTTTGAAATAAGTGAAATGAGCAAAAAACAAGAAATATTATTGAACAGTTTGTCGTTTTTGTACCATAACAAGTTCTACGCATATGTACGAGTGTATTTAAAAATCAATTTTAAGATATATTCTTTTGTTGTTTACCTCTATTGTTTTTTTTTTTTAAATAATTTCCATTGCCATTTACCTTACGCAAGAATTCCAATGTTTTCTTAATTCGAATCACAAGCACATTGAAACGATCCAATTCCTGCAGCAACACCACTCCAGTCGGTGTTATGTTCATTTGTATTTGTTTCTTAACGCGCCAAACTTCAAAAGCCTCCGGCAGATTTTTTAAAATGCCAGAAGCGACATTGTCAATGAATTCATCGCGACTTATACCGCCAGTTGCGTCACCTATTTATGTGTGATGATGATGATGGTAATGATTAGTGAAAACGGAGAAAAAACCAGAAGCAAGTTATTCATAAGTTATTAGTAAATTAATTAATAGGTTTAAAAGATAAAAATCATAAAGCTGGCAACGATGCGCCTAGGACCTTCAGAGAATATATATGACTCAACAAATATTTGGCATACCTCAAACCAGAAGAAATTTAAATAACACCTTTAAATATGCTATCAAATTTGAAGCACGGAAAACATTTCATACATATGTACATTAGGCTGTAGCGACAAAAAAAGTTCACCATACACTCCTCTCTATGATTTATTTTTGGAAAGATTCCGGAAATAATTTTTTTGGACGCTGCTAGATGTCGTTAAAACAAATTTTTCACATCTTTGGTTTGAGAACGAGGTTTCGACCATATAATCGTATTAACCCAATATGCGTCACTACCACCAACACTTAATTTATGCCACCTTAATGTTCCTTTTTTTGCTTGCATGTCAAATGTTGTCAAAAACATTAATCTTTTGCAAAAAAAGCATTTCGATCGCTTCAGTAGAAGCCGAAATAAAACACATTTAACATTCCGAGGAATATAAGATTTTCGCTTCCTGTGGTCTCTTAGATTCAGTTTCCAAAAAAAATTCTGAGAAAACCCCACTGAAATTCTATGGCGAATAATTTTCTGGAACATCTTAACCCTCTAGCGACCTTAAAAATAGTATTTTTTTCTGACTCTCTAAAAAAGTGATCAAAATAACACTTTCGTGGTGGACTTTTTTCGGTTCATACAAGGCGAGACGGACTAATATATGTACATACATACGTACCAAGGCCGTATTTAGGGGGGGGGGGTTTGGGTGTTTGAACCCCCCACGAAATTCTGGTAGATAAATTTTACTTCTATCATATTCAAAGCTATATGTTGAAAACACTAGGTTACAAATAATTAATTTGAGAAAATACCAAGAATTTCAGGTATAGGGGAGGGTTGGATGAACCTGCTGAGGTCAAAACCATTTTTTATAGTTAGGGTTTTGAGATAATGGTAATTTTGGGTTTTTTTGGTTACAACTTCAATCAAACATTCTTTTCGCTGAAGTTACAAATACCCGCAAACCGTATCTACTCCGTTCGAAAGATAATTAAAGTACGCTTCTAACGACATACCACTTATAAATTAAATTATGTTACATTTCTAAAATTTTAGCATATTTCCTTATAACTTCATAAAGTCATGGCTGAAAATTCATTACTCGGATTATATTAGTTTCTGAATTATAACATTTTGTGTGTTTTTCGAAAGATCCCATATATGGGATGTGTGCGTTTTTATATGTAGTCCGATTTCACCTACATATTTTCAATACTAACTTTGGAAAGTCACCATTTTTTGATTTTTTGCGATTATTGAAAAAAATTGGTTTTTATTGGGGTTTTTATAAGAAGTTGTAAAAATCAGGAAAGTTTTATTCTTTTTAAAATTATTCTGTTTTATTGCAAACATTTTAAGCGTAATATTAAAAAGATGCGATAAATACTTTATTTTTGGCGATTTTTTTCAGGTGAAACAAAAAGGATGCTTTATGGTCGAAAAACTCGGTTAGGTGACCCAACTATATGAAAACGACTTCACAGATAAAAGGACATTAGGAGGAAATATAAAGCTTCCCAAGTACTGTTTGCCAGCATAACACCAACAGTCTCAAAAATAAGCTGTTGCTGTTTTGCGAAAGTTATCATAATTTTTTGAGAACTTTTGAATTTCGATTTCCTTTGAAAATATCTGTAGTCGAAGCACAGAACAGTCGGATATATTTGTTTGTTTTTTGTGCTGTTGCTTTACTGTGTAATTTCAAACAGATCAGTCGACAGTAAAACACAGATAAACAGAATTTTAGTTTTAAGTGCGACTTTTTGAAATTGGTTTTTTTTGTACATTACAATTTCGATTGTGTTCCCATAAATTAAAAAAAAAAAAAAAAACAATAACAACAGTGCTGTAAAAACTCGAAATTATGTTTGCCCTTTGCTGTGCTGTACAAATTTCCACAATACAGCAACAGTCGACTATAATTTTTTGAAACTTAAGGCTGCGCAGATGCAGTACAGTAGAACTTTTTATTTTTTATACTTCTGCTGCGCTGTTAATTTTTTAATTTTCAAATGAAAATGAAATTCTATGGAAATGAAAAAAAAAAGTTGAAAATAATTTCAAACCCTGCTCAAAAGCAAGGCTGCTCAACGAAATGAACAAAATAATTTTGTTTCAAAAAATATCAATAATAAAAAATATCCAAAAATTATTTTGTTTTGCTAATTATCAGAAACAAAATTTTTACGTTTCAAAAATTATCAATAAATCTTTAATCAGAATAATTTTGTTTCGTTGATATCAAAAAAATTAACAAAAATTGTATTTGTTTTAATTCATGTATGTATGTACATACATACAAACATATGTAAAATTTTTTTCTTCATAGAAAGCGAAATTATTGAAAAGTCAATTTTTTCGTTTAAATTTGAAACTATATTTTTTTGAAATAATGGTTTTGATAATTATCAAAACAAAAAAAATTTGTTAATTTTTTTTGATAACAGTTGAAACGAAATGGATTTTGTTATGCTTTTTACGTTTAGAAAATCGAATATTTCAACAGAAACAAAATTTTTTTTTTTGTTTATTGTTAAAAATAACGTTATTTTGCAGTCTTGCTCAAAAGACTAAAATAATGACATATCTATCAATTTTAAAAATCGGGTGTCAAATAACAAAGTTGCACGGCGGAATTTTACAGCTGAAAAAGCAGGGTAATCTAACCGAGTTTTTCGTGCCTAAAATATTATTTTTTTTTACTTGGATAAAATCACCAAAAATAAAGTATTCATCGTATTTGTAATAAAACAGTCTAATTTTTAAATGAATAAAAGTTTCCTGATTTTTAAAACTTCTTATAAAAATCCTAATTTGAAAATCAAAAGTTTCGTAAAATAGCACTTGAGAAACCAGAATTTTTTTTTATTATCTTTTTTTAGTGCACGAAATAAGTTATATATTTTTCTCAAAAAAAAAAAAAAAAAGTCCACAACGATGTAACCCCCCACGAAATAAATTCCTGGGTACGGCCCTGATACGTACTACATATCGTCGTACCATACGAAAACTAACATATTTAAAATTTCTGGCGAAAGATATCAATAAAAAAAATTCTGTAGAACATTTGACTTTTGGCCGACGAAAAGTAATAAAATCGAGTTTTGGCTGACGAAAAGTAATAAAATCGACTTTTGGCTGACGAAAAGTATCAGTAATTATATACTGTTTTTACATTAAAATTGTTGTTGTTTAAACGAAATTGATAGTTTTCGTCAGCCAAAAGTGGATTTTATTACATTTCGTCAGCCAAAACTCGATTTTATTACTTTTCGTCGGCCAAAACTGGAACTTTTTACTTTTCGTCAGCCACAAAAAATCTGATGTTAGTTTTCGTATGGTACGACGATATGTACCTTCACCTTCACTAAACAAACTATACACAAACAATTAATTGAAATAATATTTTAACTAATATAAAAGCCAATTAATTGCTTAACTCAATTTAGATTTCAAAGCTTTTCAGTATAAAAATTATAATATATCATAATTTTTTTATACTCAGCTGTACTAGTACACAGAGTATTATAGTTTTGATTTCCTAACGGTGGATTGTAACAGAATGAAATAATCGAGAAAGATATAGACTTATATATATCAAAATGATCAGGGTGAAAAGAGAAATCGATTGAGCCGTCGGTCTGTCCGTCTGTCCGTCTGTACGCACGATAACTCGCGCAAAAATTGAAATATTTTGATGAAATTTGGAATGCAAGTTGGTATCAAGACAGGAACGGATGGTATTGAAAATGGGCAAAATCGGACCATGACCACGCCCACATCCCCTATATAGTAAAAATCGGAAATTTGGTATCTCAGTCACTAATGGAGCTGCGATGACAAAATTTCACCCACGTGTAGAGCTCAGGCCCTTATGAAGAAATTTGGTGAAATTTTGAAAAACGGGCGGTGCCACGCCCACTTATTAAGGGCCAAACATTGAAAGTTGTATAAGCCATAACTCAGAAACCGTAGCAGATATATCGATGAAATTATGCGTGATTTACTTACTTAGACAAATGTTTGGACGAAAAATTTCCAAAATCGGTTGACGGCCACGCCCACTTTTATATATGGGTATTATAAAGTGGCCCAATAAAAGCATTTTAAGCTATATCTCTGTCAAATATAAAGATATATCATTGAAATTGTATAGCAGGAGTCCAACTATGGACATAAAACAAAAAACACAAAAATTTTGGAAAATGGGCGTGGCACCGCCTCCTTTTAGAAGCAGGAATATACGAGATTTCTTAGCCTATAACTCGACAAATAATTGATATATTATAACGAAACTTGGTGTATACACTTTCATTACTTGTAGTAATACACGCTCAAAATATTAGCGAAATCGGTTGACGACCACGCCCACTTTTATATATGGGAACTATAAAGGGACCTAATAAAAACATTTTAAGCGATATCTCTGTCAAATATAAAGATAATTCATTGAAATTTTGTGGCATGAGTTCTACAATAGACCGGAAACAAAAAATATAAAAATTTTGGAAAATGGGCGTGGCACCGCCCCTTTTTAGACAAAGGAATCTACGAGATTTCGGAGCCCATAACTCGACAAATAATTGAGATATTATGACGAAACTTGGTTTATACACTTTTATAACTTGCGTCAATAGACACGCAAGAATTTATTGAAATCGGTTATGACCACCAAATGTTAAAAATGGGCGTGGCTACGCCCACTTTATGCAGCACTGGCTTTATATCAAATACACCGTGATTCTATCAGACGCAAACAAACAATGAAAGCATACAGCTGAGTATCTAATGTTCGATTCCACTCGAACTTTGGCTTCCTTACTTGTTTTATTTACGTTTCGCTGATTTTGCATGCCGAAATACATATGTATGTAAGTAGTAGTAGGGCATGAAATTATTAATAGATAATGCTAATTTCACACAAGCTTTTGCTGCGTTGCATTGTAAATTTCAAATTATGTGCATTAGATGAATATTCTTTTATTTACACAACTATTATTTTGTTATCATAATTTTTATGAAAACAAAAAAAGTTTAGTAATTAAGTTACACAAACCAAAACACATGTTTAATTGCATATTAGGGACATTCCAGCCAAAAGAGGAAAACGACAGAAAATTTAAAATGCTACTAATCATTCCTATTTATTCAGTTACCTGTATCTAAATGTGTATATTTTCCTAATCTGGTAACAGAAATATAGAAAAATATGTAAAAACCCAAAATTTTTGTCCATAGAATTTTGACTTCACACCTAACTATTTTGCGGAAAAAGTTAGGTCATGTTTGCATTGCTATATTAGCTATATTCTAATTTGTAAAAAAAAAATTGCATGTCATTCAAGTAAAGCAGAGAAAAATTTAAATAATTGCATCACAAAAAATTAAAAAAGGATATGTGATTTTTGCGTATATCTTCATATAATTGTTTCATATGGGGTGTCCCAGGAGTCACACGAAAAGGCATAAAAATTAGTCTGGTAACCTCAGGTATGACCCTATGAAACCAGATATTTATGAAAGTAAGGATTAAAAGGCTGTTCACCGTCTAAATACATTTTTTAAGTTAATAGGGTCATACTGTGGGTTCTAGACTATTTTGAAATATGTCCCAGGAGTCACACGATTCTGAACTCTAATGTATTAGGGCAAACCTGTACTTAAAATAGAAGATTCTGAAACGAAATTTTGAAATGTTTTTAGTTTTTATTATATAGTTTTAAATAATTGTTTCTAGAGATGTTGAATTCGACTTGTTTTAAATAAATATCACTGCTCTACAGCCAAAAAATACTCTAAACGCGACCATCCTATCTATATGTAAAATCGGTCGCTGATTGCGAAAATCGGGTTCATTTTTAATTCTATGGGAAGGTTTTTGAAATATCGGCAATTTACCGTTATTTGGCCAATGGTTCCACTTAATCCTGTATACATCTTTAACGCAGTAAGCTATCTTCCTTGTGGTGACACCAAACGAAAGAAAATATCATGCGCAACTTGGCTGTATTTACTTGATCGCCTATAACTTTTCCATTTTACCATGGATTTTCTTTGTTGATAGCTTATTTTTTTGCTAATGGAATGGAGCTTCACGTAAAGGTAAAAACATTGGATATTGCCTGACAAAATCAATTTTTTCTTAAAAAAATCGTAAAAAATCGAACAAAATTCAAATTGAATCGTCAAAATTTCAGAAACTATAAGAGATAGAGAAAAATGTTATTCGAGCCACGAAAAGTAAATTTAATTTACTTTCGTTCGGTGCCATTTCAAGGAAGATAGCTCACTGCGTTAAAGAGATATACAGGATTAAGTGGAGCCATTGGCCAAATAGCGGTAAATTGCCGATATCTCAAAAACCTTCCCATAGAATTAATTTTCGGAATCAGCGACCGATTTTTTACAAGCTTTTATTTAACTTCACTTTTTGTATGTATGGGTGTATGTCGTGGAAGTTTGCAACGAATATTTAAGATACTTCCATTTGAGCTAGGTACTTGAAACTTGGAACATAGTTCAGGGCCCGAAGACAATGCATTGTGAAATAAAAAAAAATCCGACAGATGGCGCTGGTATCGAGATATTTGTAAAATTCGTATTTACCGACCGAATTTGTTCATATTCGGTATATATATTGCATATGAGAAAGTAAATACATCCGTGGAAAAAAATCGCCGCTAGGTGGCGCTGGTGTCAAGATATTTGTAAAATTCGTATTTACCGACCGAATTTGTTCATATTCGGTATATATATTGCCAATGAGAAAGTAAATACATCTGTGGAAAAAATCGCCGCTAGGTGGCGCTGGTGTCAAGTTATTTGTAAAATTCGTATTTACAGACCGAATTTGTTCATATTCGGTATATATATTGCCTATGAGAAAGTAAATACATCCGTGGAAAAAAATCTCCGCTAGGTGGCGCTGGTGTCAAGATATTTGTAAAATTCATGTTTACCGACCGAATTTGTTCATATTCGGTATATACATATATTGCCTATGAGAAAGTAAATATATCCGTGGAAATAAATCGCCGCTAGGTGGCGCTAGTGTCAAGGTATTTAGAAAATTAGTATTTATGAACCAATTTTGTTCCTATTTTGAACACGTATTACCTACAAAAATAGAGAAAATCCGTAATAAAATTTTGCCGATAAATGACGCAGGTGTCGACATATTGATGCAAGTTTTATGAATAACGGAACAGTAGCAGAAAAACTAAAACACGGAAAAATGACGACAATCTTGAAACATTGAAGGCGTTAGCAATAAACAAAGTTATAAGGCCGGTCTATTGATTAAGATTAATCTGCGAAAGTGAAAAAACTAACAAGAGAGATTCTGAAACACTGATACAACGCCAACATACATATGTAGGTAAGATTGGACAAAGTAATCTATTCACAAAAGAGTATAGTAAAACCACTTAAAAGACTCCACAGGAATTGGATAATAAAAAAACTGGCTGAGCAGAAACCATCAAAATGTTAAACATAGTGCACTTCATATTAAAAACTGTTGGACTTTATTGATAGTGGGAGTGTTGACAAATATTAGATGCAATATGCATTGTAAAACTAAAAAGGCAAAAATAAAATAAAGTAAAAAAAAATTTTTAAAAAGCTTTTATTTAATATTAATATAAAAATTTACTAAAAAGGAAAAAAATAAATTTCTGATATTTTTGAACAAGATTTATATTAGTCCTTAGTTCATTTGGATCTTAATTTCAATCTAAACAATAAAAGCGCGGGTTCTCATTAGATATTCATGTCATAAAACAGTATTGGTGAAATGGAAGGAAGCGATAAAAACTTTAAATTCCAATTACGTGAGATATGCATTACGTAAAGAGGACCCGCGCTTTTATTTATGTTGATACATATACAGAAATGCTTTAAAGAAATGCGTTAAATGTATGCTTAGATTGAAATTAAGATCCAAATGAACTAAGGACTAATATAAATCTTGTTCAAAAATATTAGAAATTTATTTTTTTCCTTTTTAGTAAATTTTTATATTAATATTAAATAAAAGCTTTTTAAAAATTTTTTTTACTTTGTTTTTACATATAGATAGGTTAGTCGCGTCCAAAGTACAGACATTTGGTGATCCAGTATATTTAATCAGAACTTTGAAGTAAATATAAGTATTATTTTGTATTCACTTTATTTTTTTCAATTAATTGGCTTGGTTTCAATTCTGCTGGGAGAGATTTATTTGACCAAGTTATTCGGTCAAAAAGGGCTAAAACAATAATAAAACTGATTTCAATAATCTAGTATATTACATATTTCGCACTTGTCCCAGGAGTCACAAAAACTTGTCCCAGGAGTCACAATTTTAAGTATTGAAAATAGTTAATTGAATTTGAATATATAAAATATTTTTATAGAATATGGTACTATGCATTATGTTTTTCGACCATATACAATTCGTATTCGTGTTCATAAAGGTGCAACAAAGGGATATTTCGGTGTCCCAGGAGTCACACTCATTTACTGAGTAGTTACAAAGCTATTTGTTATTATTTAGCCAATTCTTTTAATGCATTTATTGTATTGGATATTTATCCATGTCGATAAATATATTTCATAGCAATTTAAGTCCCGATGTCAGTTTTATAATTCAAACTTGACTAAGCTCTGGAGTCAAATGTCCCACGAGTCACGATGGAATGTCCCATTAGTAAAAATAATTATAATTTTTCATGTTTTATTTGGGCAATTGTTGGTGGTTGTGCGGCCTGCAAATCTCGCGGGAGTTGTTGTACGTTGCGTTATTTATTTTTATTTTACATATTTAATCGCTGTCATATCGTTCATTGGCAGTGTGAAATATGGCGATATCTTTCGCATTATTGAAATGCTAGTAAACATGCATACACACATAAGTACATACATACATATTTGTAGAAAACTATAATTGAAATATTGACAGCTCTAACGATGGTCAAAAATTGGGATAAAATAAATTTGCATTGTAGTTCGGTAGTCGTTTACATATTTGCTTTTTTATACTCAGCTGTACTAGTACACAGAGTATTATAGTTTTAATCACATAACGGTGGATTGTAACAGAATGAAATAATCGAGATAGATATAGACTTATATATATCAAAATGATCAGGGTGAAAAGAGAAATCGATTGAGCCATGTCCGTCCGTCCGTCCGTCCGTCCGTCCGTCCGTCCGTCCGTCCGTCCGTCTGTCCGTCCGTCCGTCCGTCCGTCCGTCTGTAAACACTCTAACTCGCGCAAAAATTGAGATATTTTGATGAAATTTGGAACGCAAGTTGGTATCGAGACTGGGACGGTTGGTATTGAAAATGGGCGAAATCGGACCATGACCACGCCCACTTTTCCTATATAGAAAAAATCGGAAATTTGGTATCTCAGCCACTAATATAGCTAGAGTTTTAAAATTTTACCCACGTATTGAGCTCGGGCCCTTATGAAGAAATTTGATGAAGTTTTGGAAAATGGGCGGTGCCACGCCCACTTATTAAGGGTCAAACATTGAAAGTTTTATATGTCATAACTCAGAAACCGTTGAAGATATATCGATGAAATTTGGTACGCGTAATTTGCTTACATAGACAAATGTTTTGACGAAAAATTATCAAAATCGGTTTACGGCCACGCCCACTTTTATATATGTGTATTATAAAGTGACCTAATAAAACCATTTTAAGCGATATCTCTGTCAAATATAAAGATCTATCATTGAAATTTTGTCGCATGAGTCCAACTATGGACATAAAACAAAAAACACAAAAATTTTGGAATATGGGCGGTGCCACGCCCACTTATTAAGGGGCAGACATTGAAAGTTTTATGAGTCATAACTCAGAAACCGTTGAAGATATATCGATGAAATTCGGTACGCGTAATATAATTACTTAGTCAAATGTTTTGGCGAAAAATTATCAAAATCGGTTGACGGCCACGCCCACTTTTATATATAGGAAATATAAGGGGGCCTAATAAAAACATTTTAAGCGATATCTCTGTCAAATATAAAGATCAATCACTGAGATTTTGTGGCAGGAGTCCAACTATGGACATAAAACAAAAACTACAAAAATTTTGGAAAATGGGCGGTGCCACGCCCACTTATTAAGGAGCGAATATTGAAAGTTTAATAAGCCATAACTCAGAAACCGTTAAAGATATATCGATGAAATCTGGTACGCGTGATATATTTACTTAGCCAAATGTGTGGACGAAAAATTACCAAAATCGGTTGACGACCGCGCCCACTTTTATATATGTGTATTATAAAGTGACCTAATAAAACCATTTTAAGCGATATCTATGTGAAATATAAAGATAATTCATTGAAATTTTGTGACATGAGTTTTACAATAGACCGGAAACAAAAAATAAAAAAGTTTGGAAAATGGGCGTGGCACCGCCTCTTTTTAGACAAAGGGATATATGAGATTTCTTAGCCTTTAACTCGACAAATAATTGAGATATTATGACGAAACTTGGTTTATACACTTTTATAACATGTGTTAATAGACACGCAAAAATGTATTGAAATCGGTTTATGACCACGCCTACTTTTTAACAAAGATATTTCTGGAACACCCTTTTGGAATTTGTAACGTGAAGTCTTTGTAACTAAAAGTCATAGAGGGATGAAATTTTGCACTAACAATAATATTTGTATGCTTATTTGGATGATTGATATAAATTTTGAAAATGGGCGTGGCTGCGCCCTGTTTATGCAGCACTCGTTTCATATAAAATACACCCTATATCGAACAAACGCAAACAAACAATGAAAGCATACAGCTGAGTATCTAATGTTCGATTGCACTCGAACTTAGGCTTCCTTACTTGTTTTCGCTTAAATTTATGCGCATTTATTATTTAAAATATGTTCGAAAATATGTAAATATGCATGTATGTATGGGTTTAATACTGAAAAATGCCACGCGTGGCTGTTTTTGCTATTGTGAATAGCCTTCATAAATATGTATGTACATTAGGGTGGGGCGATTTACTAACCTATATCGCGCTATCGAAATTTGGATTCCTCTCATTTTTCTGAGTAGAAAACTCCTCCACGACATTTGTCTAAAATTAATTTTGATGTTCCGGAATTTGGTTTTTATGAACCAAGACGAATTTTTGAAAATAAAAATTGGGCAAAAATCGGCAAAAAATATCCTGGCCAATATGCACATCGAATTAAAGCAGAATTTTGTGCTGAATACAGATAAAAATCCGAATTAAAATCGGATGATCCGTTTTCAAGATATAGCCTGATTTCCGGTTATGGAGGCCGAATGCCCAAAATCGCATATTTTCGCTATTATCTCTTGTTGCGTACAATACATCTTAAATTTTTTTGCAAACTTCTTTAAGATAAGTCAATTCAATATATGAACAGTATTTTAAAATATTAATTTATCTTCCGGTATAGGAGAACTAGAATGCACTCTTTTTTCCTTAGCCCAAAATCGCGGTATGGGATCTCTATGTTATAGTCATTTGATACCGATGATTTTCGCCGATCGCGCTTTGTGTACAATAAATTCTTCAAATCCAAAATTTCAGAATTTTAGCTGCAAAAATTTAAGAGTTATTCCCTAAAACCCAATTTTTATTTTCAAAAATTGCCCAATTTTTATTTTCAAAAATTCGTCTTGGTTAATAAAAACCAAATTCCAGAACATCAAAATTAGTTTTAGAAAAATGTCGTAGAGGCGTTTTCTACTCAGAAAGATGAGAGGAATCCGAATTTCGATAGCGCGGTATCGATTAATTTCCCTCCATACAAATCGCCCCACCCTAATGTACATATGTACATTAGGCCGTCTCGTTTTATATGGACAACAAAAGGTTCACCCTACGCCAATATTTGTAATAATAATAATACCATGGCGCTTTTATAACTCTGACGAGTTTTATGGCCGAGCTTCTCTCCCAATTCGAGGTGTGGTCCTTTTTGTTTTTTTTTTCCTACTAATTGGGTGGACCTACAGTTTTTATGCCGGCTCCGAACGGCGAATGCATTTTTTGTGAGAAGCTTTTTCATGGCAGAAATACTCTCGGAGGGTATGCCGCCCACTGCCGAGAGGTGCCCTATTCTCTTCCCAACAATGATGTCGATGTCGCCCTTTATGTATTATTCTCCACGTTGAGAAATGATCGAAAGAGCCATATATACGCCTTTAAAGCTGCAGGCGTCAATAACGTAGGCAAAAGCAGTGCATTTAAAAAGGTCAAATCTCCATTTGCCAAAATTTAAATATTGCTCCAAAAGTGATGCATTTCAAATAGACTCTTTCACTCTCTACACACCACCCTAATAAATATTTGTTTTCAAGTTAGTACAACTAATTAGTATCTAAATATTACCGCCGCTAACGCTCACTTGCAGTTTGCACAGTAAGTACATAAGTAGCAAACTTCAACAAAAAACTCTTTCTCTCCCTATCTCTCTCTCTCTAACTGTTTGAATGCCACAAAGCTTTGCGGTTTGGCCGCCCGTTAATGGCTGCAGGTCGCTAGCCCTTGGTTGCTGGTCGCTGGTCGGTCGTTGGTTGCACGCTGCACAATCGCAGCAATTGCATCAGTGTTGCCATGACAAATTTTCATCTGCGGTTAAACAGTTTAAAATTTCGCACATACAAAATACACCAAAGCGCCTAAAGTGACGCCCACACCCCCAAAATTCCACTCTTGTCATCACCAATGTGTGTTTGTTCACTGTGCGGCGTGTGTTTAGGGGGATTAATGCTGTATAATTGTGTAGGGATTTCACATTTGAATTCCTGCTAACTTATATTTAATCCGGCGTTTTGCAGCAAACTAATTATGGTCGCATACATACATACATACAAAGTGTAATACAACATAGTGTGGTATTTTGTTGGTTGAAGGTGCAAATTGGTTGGCTGGCTGTTTGAGTTTGTGAATAGTGTTAAATTACATACGTATTTATAATATTTCAATGTTCACTTTTAGGTTGTATGTATGTTCGAAACATACTGTTTTGGCTTGTACAAATTCGTGGAAAAATGTAATTAAATCAATTTGATTATTTTCCAATCAACCTGAAGGGCAATTGATGTTTGTATGAGTAAATATGTAAGTGACAGCAGAAATGGACAGTGACAGAGATTAGATAGATTCTATTATGCAAGGGAAATTTTAATGCGAGCAAGATTTGCCGCAAAAGGTTTCACTTTTCCTTTTGTTATTTGGTGCCGAGCAATTTTTTTTTAAACCAAAGTTTATAAAATTTCTCCTATAGGCATTTTTTAAAGTAGCTAAATTTTGCTAAAATTTTGAATTTAATAGCTTGAGTTGTTTTCCATGCTAGAAAAGTGGATTTAAAAAAAATTTAATTTCTGCTTTAATTTTGTTGGTTTTAGTCAATTTTATTGAACTTTTACTTATTTTAATAAAAGAGTAGGTTTCGCAAAATTTCCTTTAGGGAAATTATTTTTAGAAAGCAGCTTAATTTTGCTGCAATATTGGATGTAATAGCTTTGAATTATTTTTTATGTAAGAAAAGTGCATTCAAAAAAATTCACATAGCGGGAAATTTTTCAATCAAATTTCCCTTTGAGGAATTTTTTTAGGAAGTAGGTATTTTTTGTTAAAATGGTGAGTGTATTAGCTTTGAATTGTTTTCCATCCAAAAAAATTGCATTTGAAAGAATTGCCATAGTGGGAAATTTTTAATTTAATTCCCCTTAGGCAAATTCTTTTTTTTTAAGTAGCTAATTTATGTTTAAATTTTAAGTGCGAGAGCTTTTTAGTATTATTCATGCTTGAAATGGGTTTATTAAAAAATTCCCATAATGGTATATTTTTGGGAAATTTTATTTGAACTTTACTTTGTTCGTTTTAGTCGATTGGATTTTTTTTTTTAGAATTTTAACTTAATTTAAATAAAGAAGCAGATTTAAAAAAAATTTCCCCAAGAGGAAACTTTTTGTAAATGTAGGGAATTATTTTTTAATTTGTACTGAATTTCTGATAACAGATTAGCGGCGTCTACTTCCTCATTTCTAGCATGAACGTTGGAAGGTGCTTATAAGCGCGTTCTGAATACGGTATTCACATTGGATATCGAAGCTAATTTTTGAAAGTTCTCCATAATGTCTATAGGGTTGTAGTATTCGCGCTTTATCGGTCTAAAAACCAATTCCATTTGCTGTGTTTGAGATTTTGTTAAGTTGGATTCGTTGTATTAAACGATTTTGTGTTCGCTTAATCTATTCCATAATTACTGAGCAGTGAGCTGTCATGTTAGTGAAAATGGATATTTTCAAAGTGACTACACTGGCATGTGTACTGTGGGATTATTCGACAAGTAAATGCGGTCGCTTTGGTAAGTAACTAATACATTTGCACATACATTTGTTATGTTACATTCACGTAATAATAAATTTTCATTTTTATCGAAACCCAATTTTATGCATATTTTCGCTTCAATTTTAATCAATTTTATTGACAGATGCTGTTTTGGAATATTTTCACATGTAATAATGCCCATGATACAAACATTCAAGGTAGTTCCATTTCACTTTGACTTTGTCATTTTTGATTATAATATGGATTTTTGACGTCTCATTTTAAGTCAAAAATTTAGGATAGCGTTGCCCAATCAAAAGTTTTTGGCTGAGGGTATATTTGAACAAAATATTGGGTATTTTAAATGAAATGGCGTTTTTCACATATGCTAATCAACAAAACAAATGAGCCGATGTAATGAGCTTTTCAAAGAAAATAAAAAATAAGTTATTCATAAAAAATAAAATAGATTTATGCAGTTATTAGAGTCGAAAAATGGTATCAAAACGTCCTTTATACAATCAAGCAACTGCTTTTACTCAAAATTTCAGAAATTTGACATTAATTTGTATGAACCAAATTTCAAAATCTGAGTAAAAGGTCTGAAATCGTAAGCAAAAGTAAATGCTTGGCTTTTATTAATATGACCCAATATTTGAAAACTGTTCGATTTTTTATGAATAAGGTAAGAGTTCTTGATTTTCTTTATATGTGTTATTTATTGCGTACGTATAAATATATATATGCATATTTGGTTTCAATGTTTTATACAAGAATATTTCCACATTTAAAAAATATATTTATTAAAAAAATTGTTTAGCAGTTATATAACAATGTAAATTTAGTTTAAATTTTTATGTTGCAGTTTTCTTTAGTTTTTACTTGCGTTACTAAATTTATTTTCCTTTATTTTATTATTTACCTAATTCTGAAATAGATTCTTCGCAAAAAAATCTTTTTAGTACCTTTTCATCTAAATTAAATTTTGTATTTACTAATAAATTTTGCATATAACCATGCCATCGACCGCACTTGTTTTTTCGGTTGTAAGTTCATAAGTCGTGCCAATATTCATAATTTCTAAACCACTGAAATTTTTCAATGAAATTCACAGGAGGTGTAGTGGGAATGTAACATGTACTATACATATTCCACAAACTTACCGCAACTTATTTTAAGAATAAGTCTTATTTTTTATATAATTATTTTTGATCTGATGTTATGAAGAATTTAACACGTAAATGTGTGTATTTATATATATATATATATATATATATATATATCAATATTTAAATTTAAAAAATTCGTTTTGTTGCAATCGATACCATGATTACCATGGAAATAAAAAATAACATAAATGGAGGATTTTTAGCACTGAATATGGCAGCACGAAATGTCATAATCCATATAATTGTCAGGTGGTTAATATGGCGACAAAAATTTGACGTTTACACTACCTTCTTTCTTGTATCATGATAATGCCTATTCACACCCACACACGCACACACGTCATGGCCTATATTTGCATATTCCAATTCAATTTGTGGAATTTTGTCTTCATTTTATTTTTTCTTGATTTTACAATGAGCGCTAAAATATTTGTATTTTTGTCAATTTTTTTTGTCGGATTTATCATTTGCATTGTGGCACGCGACATTGAATTTTGTAAAGTCTACCATTAGGCATGAAGGGAGCTGAGAGAGGGTGTTTATCAAATTTGTACTTACATATATTTGTACATGCAAATTCTTTATTTTTACTGTTTTATTTACTACGTTTTTTTGGCATTCATCAATTTAAGTACATACATAGATACATATGTACATATGTAATATTTAATTCCTTTTGAATTTTTGTGTCGCAACCGCATAAATACATTTCGTGCTGGCTGATAATTCAATCATGCTGTCAAAAATTGAATTAAATGACAAGTTTTTTGCAATGGGATGTTAATATGAAAATGTGGGATTATTATATACATAAATACATTAAAATACATATACGTATATATATATATATATATGTATGTATGTCAATATTGTAGAAATTTTCTGATAAAGTGCACAAAATTCCCGGCACACAGTGGGGGCACCTCCATACAAACGCGGCCAAAAATAGTAATAATTGAGCTAGAAACTTTAAACGGAACTTAAGCTTTCTTGATTGAAGATAGTAAACTGTGAAAATTTGAACAAAATCGGCCCACAAATACACCCCCCTCCCATATAACGGTATTTTTGAAATTTCAATATTTTGTTAACTATTATAGCTAAAATGCTCAATTTTAATAAGAGCACACATTTTTTAAATATAAATAATATACAGTAATCATTTTGTAAAAAGCGCAAAGTATTCCATGGTTTTCAAATTAAAAATATATGCACTTTTGAGCATTTTATAAGCATTCATCATAAAATTTTCCTTCAAAAAAATCACATTTAAAAAAATTTTTATACCACAAATGAAACTATACTTTTCTAAAGGATTTCAGTGTGCTGAATCTGAATCTGAAGTCAGAATTTTCAAATTGGTTCTAGTTTTTGAGATATTCATGTCCAATTAGGCAAAAAAACACGTTTTTGACTATATTCCTTGCTTAATATCTTGTATGTAATATTTTTTTATTCAAAATCAAATACACGGTTAGAAAGCATAAGCCATCCCCCTGAATATGGCGTTTAAATTTTTCAGATATCTTTATTAGAATTGGAGAAATTGTTGTTTAAGTTTCATTAACTTGGCAAATTTTCCCCATACAAAATTATTAATACTTTTTGAAGCATACTTTTGGGGATTTTTGTATGGGAAAAATGTATGAAAACTTAGAAAAACTCACTCCATAAAAAAGTTCATAAAACAAAAAAGCGCAAACGAATTTTTAAGATTTCTTCACCTGTTTATAAAGCACGTTCACTAGCACCAAATATTAAAAATTTGGAGAGGTCATATTTTGTATTTTTTTTTATTTCATGTTGAAATTTTCCAATTTTTACACAATTTTTTTTCTGTTCGAAAAGAAAAAGGCTGCAAAAAAATAATGATTACGCTGATAAAAAAAATTCTTTCATAATTTGAAAGTGTGAACCATTGCCTACAACACGGTGAACAAACGATTAGTCGCCTAAGAATAAGATTTTTCATAATGTCAAAAGTAGCCTAATTATTGCGTTTTGAAAAAGGCACTTTTAGTCAAATGGGAAAAAGATTATTTAAGCGAAAAGCGCAGGTGGATTTCAAGAATTAAAATGCAGTTTGATTAAAAATATATCATTTCAAAACATATGAAAAAATTGGGGAGGTCATATTTTTTATTTTTTTTTTTATTTTTTTGTTTAAAGTTGAGCAAAATTTTTTTTTACGACTTTTTTTGTCAATATTTGAAAGCTCATATAAATCTAAGAGTTACCGCTGGTTACAAAAGGCTTATTGTTTCTAAAAGGCCAAATCAATATCTATGTAATGATGTATCACTCGATTACATACGTTAATAATTGAATGAGTTACAGCATTTTGTATAAGGTGTAATTGTTGAGAAATAAAAGGACCTATTTTTTGCTCAGTTTTTAACACCCTGTACGGCTAAACAAAACGAGACTCAAAAAATTTTATATAAGCTTTTTTTTTTACAAATTGTTATATCTGTCAATCACTTTCAAAAAAATTTGATTTGCTAATACTTTAATTTCGATTTTATTTTTGGCCGCTATCACCCAGTGTGCGGCAGTAGAACCGGCACTAAAGTCACATGTGAGGTTGTGATAAAACTTGTTGCCTACTTCAGGGCGTCATATTTGTTTTGTTTTATTTCCTGTGATCTTTAACATTCTTTCGCGCCGAATAAGTTTCTAGAACATTTCAACCCTCTAACGATCTCCTATTTGTATTAAGATCCCAAAAAAAGTAGTCAAAAGGACATTGTGGATATGAAGCTAATTGATTTATATGTACATATATTCTACAAAAGTACATACTTAACTTTTTTTATTTAACATTAAAAGTAGCGCTTTTGATTTTAAATAATTTCTTCTTTTTACATTAAAGCGAAATTTATACCTTACCATAACTGTTCACCTTAACCGCAGTCCAAACCGTTACTGCAGTGCATGTATGCCACATGAAGCATAAAGTTTTGGTGGAAAAAAGAGTGTAAAATATCACACGGCATTAAATAAATGTAATGGCAAATTTTAATCGTTATCGTTATTAAAATAAGCTCATAGTACACATGTACATACCAGCAGATTACATGCAATACAGAATGCCGTACATACATACATACATTAATTTAAAATTATCGAACAGTAATCAAGCGTTTCTGAATTTTTATTCGGTTCTTAATTTGTTCGGTTTTATGGTTTTTGAAAGTGGTGCGATCGGATAAAGTGCATAATTGGTAAAAATGCCAAGTTATAAAAGTGTAGTTAAAATTGTTAATTACATACATACATACATATGTTCATATGTGGATATTGCGCTTAATGAGTGCATGTATGTGTTTCTCAAAGGTGAATATGTGCAATCGAATATACATACTATGTATTTACTGTACACTTACTGCCGTCGGAAATGGTACCACCCAATAAACACATCGCGGCGAATTCGAGGCGAGTTCGAGAAAGCATATTTTCGCGAACGTAATTTCTCGGACTCGCCTCGAGTGCGCGACAAGTTCGAGAAAATGGATTTTCGCGATATCATTTTTTTCTATTTTTTTTAAGTTGTTTTGCACTAAAAAATTTTACATTTATTTCTGAACTCGGATTTAACCCATTGCCAGTAAACCAAACTCTGAACTTTTAATTTTTCGAAACGTCATTTATAAAAAATCTCTAATCGCCAACGATCAGAGAAATTAAAAATGAATGAACAAATTCTCGAATCGCTAGTGATAGGTGACATGCCTACGAATTCGGATTCGCCGATCCATCGCCGCGAACTATTGCCGCGATAATATAGTCAGAGTAAGCGAATCTGACGCGAATTCGAGGCGAATCCGTTGTGTTTATTGGGCAGTATTTCTCTTCAAATAATTGTTTGAAGCTTGAAAATTTTCTGTAATTTTTTTGAAATACACTTTCGAAAAAAACTTTCGATATCCAGTACGAATATGCAAAGAATTGAGAAAGAAACTAAGACCAAATTTAGCTTTAGAACATTCATAATATACTAGAAATATAGGGTGAATCAACGTACTTAGTCTCGGTAATTTGTCGTCATAAATTTTTCATATATTTTAGCGGAAATTAGCTACTTTTGAAAAAATGTCCTATAAGGGAAATTTTTTTAAAACCTACTTTTCTGTTTAAATAAGTAGCAGCTCTAAAAAAATGCCCAATTGACTAAAACTAACAAAATTAATTCGAAATTAAAAATTTCCCAAAAATATCCCATTATGGGAATTTTTTTCGTAAATGCTATTTATGCATTAAAAACACTACAGAGCTATCAATGAAAATGTGAGCAAAAATTAGCTACTTTTGAAAAAAAAACCCTATTAGGGAAATTTTGTAAAACCTACTTTTCTGCGAAATAACAAGCAGATATAAAAAATGCCCAATTAACTAAAATTAACAAAAGTGAGTTTATTACGTTACCAGTTAGTTGGAGCTGTTCGGTGAAAGAAAAAAACAAAGTTTTTCTTTTTCCTCCTACGCGTTTCGATGTTTCTCACATCTTCATCAGGGAGTCTTATTTATTAGATTTTAAACATAAAACGGAAAAGTGAGTTTAAATTAAAAAATTTCCCAAAATTATCTCTTTATGGGAATATTTTCAAAAACGTTTAGTATGCATTAAAATCACCACAGAGTTATTGCAATCAAAATATGAGGAAAAATTAGCTAATTTTCAGCAAAAATTCCCATAGGGGAAATTTTGCAAAACCTGCGTTTCTGTTTAAATAAGTAATAATAATAATATAATACAATGGCGCTATTATAACTCTGACGAGTTTTATGGCCGAGCTTCTCTCCCAATT
This sequence comes from Urophora cardui, assembly GCA_960531455.1. Lineage (NCBI taxonomy): Eukaryota > Metazoa > Arthropoda > Insecta > Diptera > Tephritidae > Urophora > Urophora cardui. The sequence continues at coordinate 25,773,438 of OY482672.1, read as the reverse complement.
CGAGGTGTGCTACTAATTGGGTGGACCTACAGTTTTATGCCGGCTCCGAACGGCGAATGTTTAAATAAGTAGTAGATCTAAAAAAAATTCTTTAACTGGCTAAAACTAACAAAATTAAGTTGAAATTAAAAATTTCCCAAAAATATCCCATTATGGGAATTTTTTCAAAAACCATTTCCATGCGCAGTAAAGACCAAAAAACTAGCAAACTCAATATTTTGCGAAATTTAACTACTTTTGGAAAATATTTCTCTGGGGGAAATTTTGTAAAACATATTTTTAGGTAAAAAGCAAGCAAAAAAAAATTGCTCGCAATCATATGTTACAACAGTTATGTATATGATAAACAGTGGCGAACCCCTCTACGTTACTAAATTTTTCCTTTAAATTCATAAGGAATGGAAAATCCTTTGCATAATGAAGATTCCGTTCTCTCTTCTTCAATCGAAAAATAGCTATTCGCGCATTCATTAACGTACGCAAGACTTGAAAAAGGCATTCCTTTGTCAGTTGTTCGTTAACAAAGCCTAAACTTTTTCGCGTATAAATGTTAGTAGATTTTTTTTTAATTTCTGTACCATTTCTACCAACAGTAACTGTGCATATTATGTACATACACAGTCATGCAACTACATACATATATATGTGTACATTTTTTTGCGTACAAAGATATGCAGATGTGCAAACAGCGACAAAGGCAATAAAGTTAATTGTAAAACCGCAGCTAATTAATTGAATTAAATTAAATTGTGAATTAAACGAAACTTCCAACTATATGCTATGCACACACAAGTGAATACAAAAAAAAACCCAAAAACGCAAAAAGTCTAAAGGTACAACGAATTGGTGAAAAAAGTATGTTAGGAGCTGTAAAAAAGCGAATTTTACGATACGCAAATTCACTGGAATATTTTACGTTTAACATAAATAAGCAGATTAAATTTGCCAGTTGGAGATCGACATCGACAACAACAACAGCAACAAAACACAATTAGCCATAATACGTACCATATAGCGGCGAAAGAAGTGTAATTGAAGGGAAATTTAATCAAAAATTTCTAATTTAGCGATTTTGTTATATAACATGAAATTAATTTATGAAACTGAGTTTTATATATCAATTTATAATGAATGGATGGTTATGCAAAGCAGAAGCGGTAGAAGCTTTGAGTGCGAAGTGCAAAATATAATGTATGTATGTATGGATGTCGAATAAAACATTTCGAACTCGCCCATCACTAACCAGTACTATAAATACATATGTAAGTGCATAAGTGCTCTGTTGAGACGCGCTCTTCACAAGAAAGCTTTCCTAATGACATTCGCTGATTTCAGAGAAGTACAGTACAGTTTTATGGCAGTGAGTTGGTGGCTCGCAAATTTTAATGGAAATTATTTCTGGGTTGCATTTCTAACAATTTATTTATAATTTTTCAGGAATTCAGAAGCTATTTTACTGTATTTAATATTTCCATTGGCGCTCTACTGATATGCGATTATGATAGACTAAATTATGCAAGATAAAGTGAAAAAAAAAAAATAAATAAAACTGTATACCACATACATACTTATATGACCTTATAACATAAGGCTTATATTCATGCTTTTAGCCACATAAATTTTACGTTTACATCATATGATACATATATTTTATTATTTCCGTTTTCTTCTTTTTTTTAAACACCACTCACCTGTCTGCGGTTGTAAGTCAATCAAATGACTCCAAATGCTGCGCGTCGCCTGTGTATAATAACCAATTTCCGCATTTGGATGCAAACCGAATACATCCGGTTTATTGACAAGCGGCAACTTATCTATATGAGCTGTAAGTAGATGAAAACACAGAATCACACACAAGTATATATGCATGAGCAAAGAAGAAATAAGAAAAAGGGGAAATAAAAAAAATTGCACACTTACCTATGAAATCTTCTTTTAATACCACCTCCTCCTCTGGGAGGCAATAGTCGACATTTTCGTCATGATAAAAATGAAATGGATTGAAAGTGTCAAAGAGGAAATCACCCATGTATTCATCCATATAAATGCGTGTAATGCGTCGATCAAAATCATCGATAACACGTCCACCATACATGACCTTAGAAGAAAAAAAAGGATGTACGTATATGTATATGTGCATACAATATTAGATCCCAAGTGTGTATACGTATTTACTAGTTTATTTCAATGTTATTTTTCTCTTCGCTTCCCTAGTGCTTTGCTTGCTTAAACCAAGGCTGCACAACGATATCAACAAAAATATTTTGTTTTGTTGAATATCAAATAAAAATTAACAAAAAAATTTTGTTTTGTTGAATATCAAATAAAAATTATTGAAATTATTTCGTTTCGTTGATTATCAAAAAAAAATTATCAAAATTATTTTGTTTCATTGATTATCAAAAACAAAATAATAATAAAAATTTGTTTCGGGCTTACGGCTTCATTTTACTTTGAATTTTTATTAACGTTATTTTTTTTGATAATTTTTTTTGTTGGCTACCGAAACAACATTTTTTCAATATTTGTTTTTTGATAATCAACAAAACGAAATTTTTTTTCATAATTTTTTTTGATAATTATCAAAACAGTATTTTTTTGTTCAGCACTTAACGTTAAAAATTTTCAAAGTTGAATTGAAAACAAAATATTTTTTCGGTTATTGATAAAAAATAACGTTAATGTGCAGCCCTGGCTTAAACATATTTGTACACATACATACATACCTCACCAATCAAATACTTTAAGCTGTTCCAAGGCACTTTTCCAGTTGCTTCGTCCACTTTATTGAGATAAGTTGTTAATATATCTAAACAAACATCGAAATCGGACTCATTGAAATCGTAAGCTATATTCCAACCCAATTTGTCATATTTGCGACGTTCCTACAAAAAAAAAAAAACACAATGTTGTAGAATATTAAAGGGATAAAGAGTAAACGGGATTGATGGAAAGCAACGAAAAAAAAACTATTGCGGTTTCACATCTGTCTACTGTCTACTGTCTAATAATATGCTTGCTGCTATAGGCATGCTTACAATTACATTTACACTCACCTGTACAACCGCATGAAAGAAGGCCAATACGTATACTAGTGGACGGAATGCCTTATGTGGACATGCTTCCAAACGCTCTTGGCGCACTTTGAAGAAGGTCGAACGTAAGTTTAATTTCAAGCCATTCGGTGGTTCCGTTACAACTGCAATGAAAGTGAAAGAGAAGAGCAGGTGTTTGGAGCGACAAGTTGCGTTTTGAAGTACGCTTTTGAAATAGCTATTTTGTTAATAGTAAAAGTACCTTTTAAAGATTTCTGCAGTATGCCAATTGGAAAGGTGGGCGTGGGATCTGTTGTTATCCACAAGCGAAAATCGGGATGTGGCGATTCAATCTTTTCCAAATATTTTTCCAACGAACGTACAAAGCTGATGAGTAAATGACCATTTTGCAACATTAACCAATAGCCTTGGCGTACAGATTTATCCAGTAAGTTTAAAGCGTTCTAAATTATTGAGGTGCGATAAAGAATTTGTTTAGATTAAATTAAGATAAACGAACAGTTCAACAAAAAGAAAAAAAAAAAAAAACATTTAAATACTTATTTTAATCAGACCTGTGATTTACTTTTTTTTATTAGTTATCATTTAGAGATTACTTTCACCTTATTTTATTAATAGTTGATTATTTTGATTTTATTCTGACTATTTTAATTTCATGATTAATTAATTAATCAATTAATTAGTTTCAATTTTTTTCCCCAAATTTATTTATTTTTTTCTGCTTGTGCATAATACATTGTAACGCTCAACTATTTTGATAAATAACTAAAAATTGTCATACAAAAAGCAATAATCGCATAACTAAAAACAATCAGGCAATTAAGAATACTCAAGCAAATAAAAAAAATCAAGCAATTCAAAATAATTAAGCAATTAAAAATAATCATACAATTAAAAATTATCAGGCAATTAAAAATAATCAATCAATAAAAATAATCAAGCAATTAAAAATAATCAATCAATAAAAATAATCAAGCAATTAAAAATAATCAGGCAATTAAAAATAATAAATCAATAAAAAATAATCAACCAATTAAAAAAAATCATAAAATTAGAACTAATCAAACAATAAAAATAATCATACAATTAAAAATAATCAAACAATTACAAATAAAGAAACAATCAAAAATAATCAAATAATTAAAAAAAATTAATTTATTTTAATTATATCATTACCCTTGATTATTTTTAATAGCTGTTAGTCATTAATATTTTTGATTAGTTATTAATTCGTAGGTTAATTTAAGGCAATTGAAATAACCTTTTAGTTAAAAAGTCATTATTCATTACTAATTTTAATGGGGATTTAATATGTAAGTCTGCTTTAAATCTCATTGAAAAAATCTCTTAAATTTTGACCAAGTTTCAGTCAAATGATGGCAAAGAATTTAATAAGAAATTGTGAGTTTGTATTTTCTACATACCGCACGTTTTATGCAATAGGGATTTAACTCAAAAAAATTTTTTTTTTGGGAAAACGCAAATAAACTTTTATAATTTCAAATAGTTTCCTTCTACGGCTAACTACAAAATCACTTTTATTTCCGCCATTTTTATCCTTTTGAGTATTTTATAAGGCTAGACTCAAAGGCACGACCCAGTTATTGAACAATATGGCAAAATGCCAGAAATCGAAAATTTCGAGTTAAATCCCTATTGCATAAAACGGGCGACACAATCTACATATGTATTTGTACATACATATGTGCATAGAATCACCCTTTTTAGGCCAGTAACTACTACATCTGTGGAACTACAATCACTAAGCAATGTTTGTCAAGGTGAATGGATACAAAAGCAATAACTCTTATTGAAGTGCTAATTTGACAAAATTCTATTACAGTTGATGGCACCACAATGAGTGTACATATGTATGTACGTACGTATGTATGTATGTTTGCTGTTCGAATTCTTCGAATTCTTCTACACGTGTATTTAGACATCTTTTTTTGAGTCATACATCATTTTTATTGTCACTTAGCTAGTTCATAAATTAGACCAATTCTATTTGAACAAATTATGTACATTTGTGTGTAGGTACAACTAAGACAGTCGTACGTCGGAGCGTATGAGTAATCTTTTGACACGTGAAGGATTTGAACTTTGCACCCTGAGTTATGGGATTTTCCACTGTATATAGGATATTTTTAGAAAAATATGCTTTCGAGTAAAATTCCTACGAATGCGTGGGGAGGCAAACAACTTCGATTGTTTGTAGTTTTCATAAATCTCAGCGGTGCTCCTTTGTACATACCGACATACGTAGTGATGCACAGCTATTCAGCAAAGTGACAATGTTTCTTCTTCTTCTTAGCAATTATGTCGCTTTAACTTCCAAGAATGGACATGAGATTGAGCTTCATTGTTCTGCACAACATACAATAATTTTGTGTGGAGTCAACAAGACATGCCCAACAATAGTTCCACTCCAACATATACACATTCATACATAGAAACTGCAGCAGCTCAAAGCAATTTTGTCACTGTCATTGTTTACCTCTTCGTTGTCCGGATATGTGCTCGTAAATAACTACATACAATAACAATGCAATGCACACACAAGTAACATGAATACAATTTTTTTTGACTCTAGTATGTGGTGGATTGGTTTTAAGATTAAGTGTAGTTCCAAGGATTAAAGTAGAACCAAAAACCTTCCGCTAGTTTAAATGAAAAGAGAATGCCTGGCAACTTTTTTCAGTGTTCTTAGCCTTTCATATACATATCCATATATCTAATATGTATGTATTTTCACTCACCTTCTCTTGTCCTTGTCCCAAAGATATGTGACAAAAATTGCCCATACCAATGCCAACCAAATCGGCCAGCTTCATTAAATCATTCGTAGGATCCGAGCCAGCGCTCAATATAAAACAAACTGGCATATTACAATTGGTTTGTTCATAGATGTTGGCAAAACTAATCACTGGCGGCGTGATATAGAACTCATCCATTGTGCTCACGATATATTCATTTATTGCACGAAAAATGCGATCGACACGGAAACAACGCAGAAACATTAATTTCTATGCCAAGAAGTCAATAGCCAAAGGCAGTGATAAAGCGACCGGCCGCGACAGCGAACACAAAAGGAAAACGGGAAAATAGAAAAGAAAAAAAGTGCATTAAAAAGGAAATGGAGGGAATTAAAAAGAAGATAAATTTAAGTAACATGGTTTAAATCGTATGTATGTGGTATGTACGTATTCACATATTAAAGCAATAAAATGAGCGCTTTAAATTATAGTTAAAGAGTGTGGGTTGGTAGTTCTATCTTGGCGCTTTGTGCGGCGGGGCGCTTGACGTAGAAAATTGTAATTTTAAGCGAACGCGAATAGTTTTTAGTGCAATATTTTATGGTTAAGCACAAATATCTTTCTGCGGGTACTCGTATGGCAGAGCAAATGGCTTGGAAAATTTTTAAATTATTGTAAAAGGAACTATTGTTGAGAGTAAGAGAGAGATTACATTACTTATGTATCCAATATAGATATGTCCCTGCCAGCCTTCATCACCCTCTTCTCAGCAATATTCTCTATTATGGGCTCATCTGTTCGGTTATTTGTTAAAGTAATACTGAAAAACTTCGTCTAAAAGTAAGCAATAAATAAGCGATATCTGTTACTAACTGAGAGAGAGAGTTAACATATGTCGGTAAAATCTGCACTGCTCTATTCATAACAACCAAAAACTTTCCCGTCGGTGAAAGTGTGTGTAACCAGTATAAAACCGTGTTTTTTACCCACCAATGACTGCCAGTGGTAGGGGGCGCATTATGGTGGACTGAGTGGCTAAATGAGAAACACCACACACCACATATTAAACAATGTTCCGCAAATCACTCTGCGCTCACGAACACACAATTCCTCTCTCCCCCAATTTGCCAATCACAAGCTTAAAGTAAAGATATGTATGTATCAGACATGGGCATACTCAATTGTATTTTGTAATTGATTACACACAACAATTACAATTACTTTACATTTTTGCAATTGTAATTGAAATGCTGCTATTAAAATAACTCAGTAGTATTCAATTGCATGTAATTGTTACCGAATAGTGTTCAATTACATGTAATTGAACAGTGAATTAGTTAATTTTTTTGGGTGTTGGCGCGTCCCTAAGCCAATACATACCTTCATCTAAGAGCATACATAGTTATTTTGAGCATAAAAATCAATCAAAGTGGGTGGGTCATAACAGCAGACTTATATGTAATTGATGCATTTCATTCACAATTACTTGTAATTGATACCTTTTCGATAACAATTACATGTAATTGTATCTGAAGTTTTTCAATTACAATTACAAGTAATTGTTATTAGAAATTTTTAAATTCCAATTACAAGTAATTGTGATTGAAAAATTTTGTAATTGCAGATGCCCATGTCTGGTATGTATACGGAATCTATTACACAAATCCACAGTTTTTATGAAGGTATATAAAGTTTTTCCTTATGATTAAAGGAAATTAGTGAGTAAATTGTGAGTTTTTTGAAATCTCGAAGTCCTCACAAGTTTGCCAGGAAAAGGAAAATTTCCCAGCTAGAACTTAACAAAATCTTCCATAGAAGAATGCCAGGAATTTCTTGACGATAATGCCAGCAGCTCTTGTGGCCGGATTGGTATGTGATAGGTGCTGAAGAGTTTAAACTTTCAAACAAGAAATACTACTCACCTACAGATGGCTTTATTATTGTCCAACTAACAATTAAACTTTAATGTGGCCGCTGAGGTGCAGTGCGTAGAGTGCTCGCCTGCTATACCAGAGGTCTCGGGTTCTAATCCCAGTCCGGACAAACACCAAAAAAATGTTCTAATTAATTAAATCCCAATTATTGGGTCTTTAGAAATAGCGGTCACCTCTCGGCAGTGGGCGGCATTCCCTCCGAGTGTATTTCTGCAATGGAAAAGCTTCTCATAAGAAATGCGTTCGCCGCCAGCATAAAACTATAGGTTTACCCAATTAGTAGGAAAAAACAAAATTTAAGGAGCACACCTCGAATTGGGAGAGAAGCTCGGCTATAAAACTCGTCAGAGTTATAACAGCGCCAGTGTATTATTTTATTATTAAGTGTGTTCATGCACCCAAGTAAGGTTAAACTGGCTGGCCATTAATGGCCTCACATAGACTAAATAATTCCGTAGCATTACCTCTACTTTAAACGCCTGTATTCAAACTGAAGAAAACCTCTCCCCTTTTGGCAAATACCAACATTTCCTTATCCCTATTTTGGTTACAGATTCGAGATCGCTGTATACAAATTCCCCTAGTAGCCGAAATCGTAGCCTGGAAAATGCTGAAGAGGAGCAGAGAACGTGCTCTATCGTCTCTTCATGCAACCAGCATCACCCTACTTCGCTTTCACCAACTAGTCTCATTTTGAACACATGTGATGCTAAAATAGAGTGTGCTGATCGGTTCGTATGATCTTACGATCTATGAATAATTTTGTATACCTTATAGCCCTACGTTTCCACGCCTTATTCGCTTGGTCCATCATATAAATATAGTACAGAGTAATATAGTAATAGTAGTACCGTAACCCACACAAAGTTTTGTAGCTCATAAAATTGACGAAAATCAGCTGATTACAACTATAACGAGTATTTATATACTCGCTGTTTCACCAGCACTTTTCAGTGAGTATGAACGATATTTAATACATACATGTTTAGATACTAGACATATGTATGCATTGAAACTATGTGTTTATATGTAAAAGACTTACCTGGAATGCATTACATTTGATATTATACTCGCCCGGACATGGTACTTCTTCCGGATTCTCCAAGTCAAACCACTGAACATAGCGCATTGCAGACATTGTATAATGCGAGGAGGTGTTAAAAAAGGAAATTGAATAGAGTTTACATACGAGAAAGCGATTTCCGGTAAATAAGTGTGTTTATTGTATAGAAGAAAGAAAAAGAATAGAGGTTAGCAATGCAATGAAAGTATTATTAAATTATTTATTCAATATGCAAATGCAGTAATGTGGTAGATAGATAATAAATGTTTGCTATTACGAGAATATAAGATGATGATGGCAAAAGAAACATCAGAAGCCAAACACTTCTTGAACATCGAATTCTCCACCAAAAACTTACCTCTTTCCACTCCTGCGACAAGCGTCCCAAGCTATCCGGCAATGTACCAAACTGTTGCGGAAAATCACTAGCTAATTTCAACAAATCTTCCCAACCCTTATCCGTCAACCATTTAACCGGGCAGGCACGTTCGCTCTTCGCCAACGTTATGGCGCCCTTAATAAAGAAATCCAATTCCATTTGACTCAAACTACCATCACTTTTGGCCAAATTGGTGGCAATTTGAAAGGAAAAGAGTAATTTGTGACGCTCAAAAAAGCCCGTACAACCATAATAGTAGACATTTTCTGTCAAAGTTTTAATTATGTTCGCCAAACGTTTAGCCAGCACTGTATCGGGCACTGACTTGCGCAGCGAATAACCGAAAACATCCAAATAGGCGGCCAACGCGTACTGATACATGCTATTCACGGAGGACATGTCGGAGAGCGCAAAAAAGAGCACAGCGCCACGCACCGCGACCGGACGATAGCCGTTACGCAGCTTCTCGATGTCTTTGCTCGTCTCAGCGGAGAGCTGCAATTGCTCGGAGACAGCGGCCGCTTTAGTTTTGGTATTCTCCAGCGTTTCAATCAATTCGACATTGTCGAGCATGTTGCCGGTGGAGGTGGCCAGCTCGCGTAGCAGCGAATCCTCCAGCTGTTGCAAGAGCTGCTTATTTTCGCTCGTTTGCGCTATGAGCGATTCACGCTGCTGCTCTAAATCCGGTCGCTCCGAACGCACCACAACGCTGAGCAGCTGATCCTCGAGACCCACTTGTGTGACAGTATAATTGATAACCATTGCTTTGGCATAGACGGCCGGATCAAATTTGGGATTGGCAAATTTTGTGGTTAAATACAAACGGAAATTCGGATCAAAGTCGATTTCCTTATCGCCCAATACAATAAATTTTCGACCACTAACGATTTTTACATCCTTGCTGAGCACATTATCGATAACGGGATCTATATAGTCATCGACATCTTCGAATAGCACCGGATAGCCGTACATCAGCGCCATTTCGAGTTGTTTCAAGAAATCTGCATCGGAGAATGAGAGTGTCTTGAGATTTTGGCGCACCTCACGTTTCTTAATCCAATGCAAAGCCTGCAATTGTGGATCGATGCAGAGCGGGAAGCGCGAGGAACGCACAGTTAGTATGCCATTTTGTACGGAGAGTTCATCGGGTGGCAAACCCTCGGAGGTCCATGTGGATATTTCGACATCTGTGGTGAGACTCTCGTCGATGCGGAACGGCATTGGTACTGGTATGAGGCGTTGTTGTATGTCTTTTAGCCAATCTTCAAAAACCATGGCCGTGCGGAAGTCCCAAGAGAATGCGCCAGTGTAGGCGAGGAAAGAGGCGCACAGCAGACACTGTCCAACCATATCGATTTTCTGCTTACGAAAACTCTCCAGATCCAGGGCCCAGCGACTGCGTTCGGAACTCAAGCCGCTTATAAGTCTATTTGAAGCGATCTGAAAATAATAAAGAGGCAGGCAGTGTTTTGGTATGACTTATGTAGATTGAGGTAGAGAAGAGGATCAAGCTCACCAATCGCCGTTCGGCTTGTCGCATCATTTCGGTTAGCGCTTTCATTTGCTTCATTGACTCGGCATACCGCTGATTCAACTGCTCCAGCTGCTCTTCCAATTTGGCAATCTCATGATTTAAATGTTGCAACAGCTTAATTTGTATTTGCTGTTCTTGCACCAAAAAGTCAACACGGTCTTTCTTGGGCTTCACCTCTCGATACACCTCATAGAAGGCAATGACAGCGCGTACGAATTTCAAGAGACCCGCGCCAGCTACCGAAATCTTTTCCATATCATCCAAATTCGAGTTCTTCATATGCGCGCGACATGCGTTGATTTGTTTGGCCGTGAGCGCCTCACAATCCATTTCCATTAAGCTCCTCAGGAAACTTACATCGGACATCATACCCTTCGCGGTCTTCCAATTGATCTCCTTGAGGCCCTTCAATATGGCGACACATTCGCACACGACCTGCACTTGCGGTGGCGGTGTGGCAAAGGAACGTATTTCGGTAATTTGCGTTTTATCGAGATCAGCGAGTGCGCGCCGCGCTTCTTCCACTGCGGGCATGGCTTCGGCGAGCGCCTCTTCGGCGTCTTCTTTCTCGATGGCGATTTGTTTGCCTTTGATTTCTACTTCGTTGGATTTTTCAGAGGCTTCTGCCTTTTTAGTGTTGGCTTTTTGTGTTGACGCCTCAATGTCCACCAACATGGCTTCACACTCTTCGGATGCTTTGGCGACATTCGCTTTCTGTTCGGTGACAATCAGACGTAGTTCGTCGATTTGCTTGGCCGCATCGTCGATCTTGGCAATGCCCTCTTTGAGGCGGTTGCGTTGATTGTTTATGTGGTTGCTGCGCTCCTCTGTGTGTGAGAGAGAGCGAGAAAAGAAATGTGCATAAAATGAAAGTACCTACTACTGTACTTGTACTGACGATATTACCCAGCAAACGCAGATAAGTATTGATAAAGTCCAGATAGTGCTTGGGTGTGACATAATTGTTACGTCGTAGTTTTACCAAATAATCGCGCGAATACAATTGAATGGTTGTGTGTACATGAACGACGTGTTCTATAATGGCGTCACGATGTGCGGCTGGAATCTATGGGAAATCAATGTGACATAAAGAAAGAAAGAAAGGTAGATTTAAACGGAAATGTTTCTAGCAACCCCCTTTTCTTACCAACGCATGTTGCGAGAGGAAGAGTTGCGCCACCGCTGATAGCGCTTGCTGCGGCCAAGGAAATACCCAATCAATGTACGTACTACCAATAAGGCCAGGAAAACTTCGGCAACGATTTCGCAACGCATCACCGGCTGGTGACATGCACAGCGTGACATGTAAATTTTCGCAGCAAGTGCGCAAGAAATATGCCCAAACAGAGTCTCTAGAGATATGGTAGGAAAAAGCGTTATTTAGCTGCGCAAAAAAAAGTAAAAACATGTGTCTTACTTGGAAGCCGAAAAGCCGGCCTCTTCGGCAGCTGCACGGCATGCATTCACTATGCCATCCTTTTCGTCATCAGCAAAGAGCGCTGGCACCTGACCAACTGTGAGTATGTTATTGATGAGTTCTAGAAAGCCTTCTTCAACAATCTATAAGATTTTATTAATTTAAATGCATTATACAAGTATTACTTTTTATTGTTAATACAAACTCACCTGCGCAGCGGTAAAGAGAAAAACAGTTTTCTTGCGTTCCACACCCACCATTGTATACAAACGCTTTAAATCTTCGCGAAAAGTTGTTTCATTGTAACCACGCGCCACAGTGATTTCGAAAATCTCACATTCTAAAGATAAATTACATCTGTATTAAATAAAAATTGAAGCTTTGAAATATACCAAAAAAAAAAAAAAATTACCTGCAGCAAATGCCGCCAAGCGTGTTATGCTCTTCTTGCCGCTGCCACCCACGCCAATAATCATTACATGACCGCGATGCATGCGCAAAGTACGATGAATGCGCGTTAAATGTTCCAAACAATCCTCAAATAATACTAAACTCATTTTACCGCGCCGCTCTTGATACTCTTCGAGTATCTAAAAGTAATAGAATGGCAAGTTACAGCATACAGATTGTAATAGAATACAATGACAAAGAAATAGTTACTACTCCAATGGCGCATAAACATACGGGGTCTATCTACACTCAGAGAAAAGTTGCGGACTAAATTCAAGCTGTGCCACACTTGATTAAAGAATTACAGAAATTAAAGAAAAATAAATTAAATTTAAGCTTTCACAAGCTTATAACAAGATAAAAAATTGAAAAATTTTGATTTAAGTGTAATATTCTTGATTTTACAATGAATGAACGCTTTTTTCAAAACTGCACACTCTTAATTGGCGTTTTCTATTCGCCATCATACAAGCGAGGTCGAATCGAACAAAAATGTTTGAAGCCATAATGAGTAGTAGCCATACTCGCTAACTGGTCGATAAAAATTTCCCTCTGCTCGCTATCATTCACATATAAATTTGACAGAAGGAAATTTATAGCCAGCAGAGAAATTGTGAATCGAAAGCGGCTAATATAATATTTATAAAAAATATAAGAATACATTCTTGATTTTAGCATTTTCAAGGTTAACAGACTTTCATGACGTTTTTGGCTTGTTTCAATCCCGTTAGGCTTAAATTTAACTTATTTTTTCCCTGAGTGTAGTGCGACGAAATTTACCTCTTGGAAAAGCGCATTCACTGCAGCATAATCTATTAGATCTTCATAGAAACGCGGCTCCGATTCATTCATTGCATTTCTAAAATCACCAAAGAGCAAGGGATCACGAAATATGTAATCATGAAATGTTATAATCACGGCGTCTTCATCGGGGTTCATTGCCATAAAATCTTGTTGTTCTGCAAAGAAAAAAGGAATATCTTTCAAGCTTCCGGAAATGTCTTGTGGTTGCTCAGCATGTATACCATCCTACATAGACCTTTTACACGCAATCTTATATACATATTTATAAGAAATTGAAATTGAAATTGTAACTTGAAAACCGGTGGCCGAAAGTGTTTATCTCCTACTGTCAGTATTATCTTGTAATTGCCTCTCGAAGTTTTATGAAAAAATTAACCCGTCAGATGGCGCGATTATTCGGTAAATTTGTTTTATTTTTAAGATGTTTAATTAATTTCAGAGATGCCTCAACAAAATGAGAAACATTTTGCATAAAACTCACCTTGCGCCACAGCCTCTGCATCTATGAAACCATGCTCCTCCTCGAAACCCGCTGGGAACGTCTCATCGACTTCGCGTTCAATATGCTTAGTGATTAAGCTGACATCCTATAAGGATAAGTGACAAAAATGAATGCTCATATTAGTTGTATGTATGGTTCATATGAATGTATGCGCATATATATATTCATATTATGTATCTGCCCTGAAGAAAAGCACGCTAGTTCCAGGCTAGAGTAGAAATAGTTCAAAAAGAGACAGCGTTTGTTTTCGTTCTATCCCAGTGAAATGCCTCCAACTGTCTTTTTTAACATGGCGATGTCCTACAAGGAGGATGGCTTCGTGTGTAGAAGTCCACGTAAGTGGGGAAAGCTTCTGACTGCCATCCACCTGGGGGTGGCCAGAGCGATTCTTTTACATGCGGAGCAAGCAGCTCACGACTTCGGCGCAGTGTCCTCTGGATAGCCACCGAACACCCGTTTGGTGGTGAACTAAAGTGAGAAGGTGACAACTCGAAAAGGCCACTCCGACATATTCGGTTTAAGGGCTTGTTGAGGGGAATAACTGCAGCGTCTGTTCACCAGTAGGTGCGGGCGTCTGTCTTGGAGCAAGCGGCTCGCTATATAAACGTGTAACAGTACACAACTCCTGCAGTGCAGGTTGTGCGTCGGGCTTGGGACCCACCACGTAAAAAATCCTATCCAATGAAAAATCCAGCAATGCCTCGGATGAGACCTCTTTTTGATGACGACCATGGCAAACGTGTAAAGGACTATGATTTGAGGGTATGCACCTGGAACGTTCGGACCCTTAATAGGGAAGGTGCCGCTACCCAGCTGGTTGATGTCCTCGAAAAAGTAAACGCAGACATCACCGCTATTCAGGAAGTGCGATGGACGGGGCATGACTCAAAAAAATCGGGTCTTGCGTCATATACCACCGTGGCCATGCACAGGAGCACATATTTGGTGTTGGTTTTGTGGTGGGAAAGAAACTCACCCGCCGAGTACTGTCTTTCACGCCAGTGAACGAGCGTCTAGCCGACATCCGCATCAAAGCGAAGCATTTCAACATATCGCTCATCTATGCCCACGCCCCGACGGAACAGAAGGACGATGCGACCAAAAACTCCTTCTATGAGCTATTAGAACAAATCTACGACCGCTGCCCCCGCCACGATAAAAAGATCGTGCTTGGCGATTTTAATGCCAGGGTGGACAAGGAAGGTATCTTTAATGGCACAGTCGGAAAATTCAGTCTCCACGACGTAACCAGTCCCAATGGGACGAGGCTGATCGACTTCGCCGGGTCCCGAAACATGGTCATTAGCAGTACCAGATTCCAGCACAAAAAAATACACCAAGCCACATGGTTGTCACCTGATCGAAAAACGCGAAATCAGATCGATCACGTCATGATCGACGGCAGACACAGCTCCAGCATCCTAGACGTGCGCACAATCCGTGGTCCCAATATCGACTCGGACCATTATCTTGTGGCGGCCAAGGTACGCACTCGCCTCTGTGCAGCAAATAATGTGCCAACAGGGGAGCAAGGAAAGTTTGAAGTCGAGAGACTGCACATGACGCAGACAGCCAACCAATACTCCACCCGGCTCTCACTCCTGCTCTCTGAGAGCAACTCTCCACCAAACGATGTATCCGAGGAATGGGAGCGCATCGCTCGTTCACTTCGTACCGCCGCTGAGGAAACTATTGGATACCAGCGAGCCCGCAGAAAAAACACCTGGTACGATAAGGAATGCCACGACGCCTCGGAAAGAAAGAACGCCGCCTACAGGGCTACATTGCGTGCGGGCGCAACACGAAGCGTATGGGAGCACTATCGGACGGCTAAGAGGGAGGAGAGGCGCCTTTTTCGAATGAAGAAAAGGGAGGCCGAAAGGCGCGAGTGTGAAGAGCTTGAGATGCTGGCGGGTAGGAATGATGTTCGAAAATTTTATCAAAAAGTAAGGCGGATGACTGAAGGTTTCAAGACCGAGACGAACTCCTGCCGGAATGATAACGGCGATCTGGTAACTGATGTCCAGAATCTACTTAAGTTGTGGAGGGATCACTTCTCATCCCTGCTAGATAACGGCGACAGTGAAATTGTGGAAGGAGAAGATGTTCGACCCGAATCCCCAATAGCAGATGATGGTAGGAATGTTCCACCACCCGATCATGACGAAGTGCGAATAGCAATGTCTCGGCTTAAAAATAACAAAGCCCCGGGAGCTGACGGCTTGCCAGCCGAGCTATTCAAACATGGCGGCGAAGAGTTGATAAGGAGCATGCATCAACTCCTATGCAGAATATGGTCGGACGAGCGCATGCCCGACGATTGGAACTTAAGTGTACTCTGCCCAATCCATAAAAAAGGAGACTCCACAGTACGCGCCAATTATCGTGGGATAAGCCTTCTGAATATCGCATATAAGGTCTTAGCAAGTGTATTGTGCGAAAGACTGAAGCCCACCGTCAACAAGCTGATTGGACCTTATCAGTGTGGCTTCAGACCTGGTAAATCTACCATCGACCAGATCTTCACAATACGCCAAATCCTGGAAAAAACTCATGAAAAAGGAACCGACACACACCATCTTTTTGTAGATTTTAAAGCCGCTTTTGATACCACGAATAGGAACTGCCTATATGCCGCAATGTCTGAATTTGGTTTCCCTGCTAAACTTATACGGCTATGCCAAATGACGCTGACTAACACCACCAGCACCGTCAGAATTGGGGAGGACCTCTCCGAGCCGTTCGAGACCAAACGAGGTTTCAGACAAGGTGACTCCCTTTCGTGTGACTTCTTCAATTTGATGCTGGAAAAGATAATACGAGCTGCAGAACTTCACCGTGCAGGAAGCATCTTATACCACAAGAGTGTTCAACTGCTGGCGTACGCCGATGACACCGACATCGTTGGCACTAACACGCGCGCCGTATGTTCTGCCTTCTCCAAGCTGGATAAAGAGGCTAAGAAAATGGGTTTGGCGGTAAACGAGGACAAGACGAAGTACCTCCTATCATCACACAAAGAAACAGCACGCCTTGGCAGCCACGTCAATGTTGATAGCTACAAATTCGAAACTATTAAGGACTTCGTCTATTTGGGAACCAGCATTAACACCAAAAATAATGTCTGCACTGAAATCCAACGAAGAATCACTCTTGCAAATAAATGCTACTTTGGACTATGTAGGCAATTGAAAAGTAAAGTCCTCTCTCGACGAACCAAAATCACACTCTACAGGACACTCATCGTTCCAGTCCTCATGTACGGCGCAGAAGCATGGACTATATCAAAAGCAGATGAGATGGCGCTTGGAGTATTCGAGAGGAAAGTTCTTCGGAGGATTTATGGACCTTTGCGCGTTGCCGAGGGCGAGTATCGACGGAGATTTAACAATGAGCTGTACGAGCTTTACGCAGACATCGATATTGTTCAGCGAATAAAGATTCAGCGGCTCCGCTGGGCAGGTCATGTCGTGAGAATGGACGAAGATGCTCCGGCCAAGAAAGTATTTCTGTCGAAACCCGCTGAACGCAGAAGAAAGGGGAGACCTCCACTGCGTTGGGAAGATCAGGTGGACAGTTAGGTATTCCCAAATGGCGCCACGCGACACGAAACAGAAATAGCTGGCGCGCTATGATTCGGCCAAAATCGTCTAGACGGTTACGTGCCTATTAAGTAAGTAAGATGTCCTACAAAATGGCAGTTATACCCCTCTGCAGAACTTTGGAAAGCGTTCTAAATTACTTCCTATATGTACAGTCTTGGGTTAGTTCAAAAATTATTAGTTCGAGATAGTTCAAAAAGAAGCACTTCAGAATTTGTTCAAAAATGGTCGGTCTTTGGTCGCGTTTTACAATTATAATCCTCAGCCAGCGAAGCCAAGTTCTCCATTTGGTACTACCCAGCACAAGATAGTAAAAGGGGGGATTATTGTAAAGATCAACATTTATAGTTGCTCAACTTTAAAGTAATTGGTGTAAACATAAATTTTTCATAAAGTAACAATAATAAACTGGCCCGCTCTGCTAGTTGTGAACTCTCTAGTTCTAGAGTGGCATTTTTCGGAACTGTCCCTTATATTAGCTGCAGGCTGAATTCAGCAAGCAATGTAGGCAAATAAAAGCGCATTTCATTTCATTTATTATATTTTATCAGTACAATAAAACAAAGTCTTTTGCAGCAAATTTATTGTTTTATTTTTTGCCTTTTGTCGAAACAAACTAAATCAATTAAAAGCTTGTAACAATACATACATATATGTATCTAATAAAGTATAGATGTAAAACAATAAATAGCGCTTACTATAGTAAATACATCTACCAAACAAAAGGCAAAATAAAATATGTAATTAAGTTTGAGTGAAAATATGAAATTTTAATTCCAGCGAATAAATTAACTTTTCTTTACTAAAAAATGGAAACCCTTACAATAGGTTTTGTAGAATTGTGGCGTTGAAGTGCCAATTGGTGTTTACATAAATTGAAAGTTTGTACAAGCTATCTACATATGCATTTTATATAACATATATTTTTAGATTTTCGCATGCAATCAATTGTCCTGTGTGTATGTACGTAGCTGAGAATCAATGCTCACAACATAAATTTCAATTAATCGTTCAATGCAGGTTGTTTGTACTATGTACATACTATGTACATATTTCAATGTTTAAGAGTGCTTATGATAATTGATTGCGTAGGTGCGTTGTAGCAGCAGACATTGTCGCCTCTATTGCTTGCACCTCATCATGCGCCATTTTCAATTGATTTTTTTTTCTTTTGCATTTCACATTGTCCTTAACGCGCAACTCCGGCAGCAATGCCATCAGTCAGTCAAGCAGATGGCATCATCATCATTGTCATCATCACTATGTACTATCACGCTCGTATCATAGGCATTCAGCCCCTTTCAACTATGCTCAGGCAGTTTGTTTGAAATTGGGGATAAGTCGGCACAACGACAACCAATCAATCTGTGTTTTGTCATTTAAGTGAAATTCACTCCTCCCTCGGGAGAGTAGGGCGGTTGAGATAAATTCGTAATGTTTGAGACATTAGTTGACGCGTTGTGGGTTTATATATTCTATTGCTGTCTCTCCTGTCTATTTGTAAGCTGTGTTTACAATCTACACACAAAGTGACATACATATATATATATTTGTGCATAAAATATACAAATATATGTACATATACCCTGCAAAAAAGTTTTGCTTATTGTTGACAAATCAGATATAACAAGTAAGGAAGCCTAAGTTCGAGTGGAATCGAACATTAAATACTCAGCTGTATTCTTTCATTGTTTGTTTGCGTTTGACGGAAACACGGTGTACTTTACACAAAGCAAGTGCTGCATAAAGTGGGCGTAGCCACGCCCATTTTCAACATTTTTCTCATTGATCCAAATAAGCATATGAGTATTATTCTTTGTGCAAAATTTCATTCTTTTATGACTTCTAGTTACAAATATGTCACGTTACAAATTCCCAAAGGGTGTTCTAGAAATATCTTTGCTAAAAAGTAGGCGTGGTCATAAACCGATTTCAATAAATTTCTGCGTGTCTATTAACACAAGTTATAAAAGTGTATAAACCAAGTTTCGTCATAATATCTCAATTATTTGTCGAGTTATAGGCTAAGAAATCTCGTATATTCCTTTGTTTAAAAAGAGGCGGTGCCACGCCCATTTACCAAAATTTTTATATTTTTTGTTTTCGGTCTATTGTGGAACTCATGCCACAAAATTTCAATGAATTATCTTTATATTTGACAAAGATATCGCTTGAAACCTTTTATTAGGCCACTTTATAATACACATATATAAAAGTGGGCGTGGTCGTCAACCGATTTTGGCAATTTTCCGTCCAAACATTTGGCTAAGTAGGTATATCACTCGTACCAAATTTTATGGATATATCTTCAACGTTTTCTGAGTTATGACTCATAATTTGCCCATTAATAAGTGGGCGTGGCACCGCCCATTTTCCAAAATTTTTGTGTTTTTTGTTTTACGTCCATAGTATAGGACTCATGTGATAAAATTTCAGTGACAGATCTGTATATTTGACAGAGATATGGTTTAAAATGTTTTTATTAGATCACTTTATAATACATATATACAAAAGTGGGCGTGGCCGTCGACCGATTTTGGCAATTTTCCGTGCAAACATTTTGCTAAGCAGGTATATGACGCGTACCAAATTTTATCTATATATCTTCAATGGTTTCTGAGTTATGACATATAAAACTTTCAATGTTTGATCCTCAATAAGTGGGCGTGGCCCCGCCCATTTTCCAAAATTTCATTAAATTTCTTCATAGGGGCCTGAGCTCAACACGTGGGTAAATTTTCTTCGCTCCAGCTATATTAGTGAATGAGATACCAAATTTCCGATTTTTTCTATATAGGAAAAGTGGGCGTGGTCATGGACCGATTTCGCCCATTTTCAATAAAAACCGTACCAGTGTCGATACCAACTTGCATTTCAAATTTCATCAAATTATCTCAATTTTTGCGCGAGTTAGAGTGTTTAAAGACGGACGGACGGACGGACGGACATGGCTCAATCGATTTCTCTTTTCACCCCGATCAACACAGGAAAATCAGCCTTATATAAGCCATACGCCATACAAATTTGCTGCCCTTATAATTTTCAAGCCTTATTTCGTAAGCCTTTTAAATCTGCTGTTTTATTTCTGAAATAAGGCTTAGATTTTTGGGTGGGTATATATGCTGGTTTGTATTTACATATACATATATGTACATATATATAGTATTTAATTTGAAAGTTTTGAATTTGCTGGATAATCAATGCTGACGAAGGATCAAAGAATTAGACGTAGACACGGAGAGAAATGTGTTTCTAAGTATGTATGCCATTCCTGATAAGGATTTGATTTTTTTTTTATCTTTTATTCCTGTCTGTATTTATTTAAACGTTTGTATTCAAATGACATGCAGATTTTTTGTTGTTGTTAAATTACACTTAATTTAACAGCATCGACGACACATCAATCAAACATAAGCCAACAAAGCTGCAATAATGTTTGTAAGGCAAACGTTTATACAAACATACAACAAATCTGTGCAGCGAGGCACGCACAAAAGCAACAAGCGCCAGGTGAGTGAGGAGACAACAAGCAGGCAGATACGCAAGTGATGTGTTGGCAAGTCTTTGTAAAAAACAGTAACGTTGTTAATTGAAGCATGTAATTTTTGTTCAATTTAATTTTTGTTTAAATTTCCGACAAAGCTGGTAAATAATTGAAAGCCAAGGTCTATTAGATATGCAAAAGCGCGAAAGTGAATTCTGTGTCATTTGTGCTAAGCGAGGTGCTTGAGCAAGTACTTTTTTCATGCTCAATATTTCAGCGTACTGTAGTTAATTATATGTTTAATGTAATACATTAATATACATACAAATGTAGATGCGTAAATGTTGTGCACGTCTGTCAACATGCCAAAATTTTCAAAAGAATACTTACATTATCCGAAATTAATCGATCACAAATAATTCGTGTAAATTCATTACGCCAAACGCGTATCAAATCACGTAAATCATGGAAGTAGTTGGCATGAATCAGCAGCATGCCAGCGAAGATGCGTGAGAGATCCTTTAAATTGAAAATGTAATGGAACTTTGATGGTGTTGGCGGCAAATCAACGATGACAATCTGTAAAGGAAAAGGAAAATAAAAACAAATATTATCCTTAAACATGGAATAGAAATAGAATTACACCATATGAAAATAGAAGAGGCTCTGTTGTGGGGGTTTATAATGAATTCAACATAAATTTAAAAACGTGTAGATAACATTTTACGACAATTTCAGGTTGATTGCTGGAGCGCTAAATGCCTCCCACTTAGAATGAAAGATCTAAGCCCTTATTGTAAGGCCTTCAACTTTTTTGAATGCTCAACCATTTGAAATATCAAAAATATCACAGTTTTGCTTTAACGCTTTTTGGAAGAAACAAAAAAAAAAAAGAGTTAAAATTCGAATCAGACATAAATGCAGTGATACTCGTAAGTACAATTTTATGGGTATACAGTTCGAATAGAATATAATATTTTCTTCTGTTAGCTCCCTCACGAATCGTTGCTTTTGACAAAGTTAAAACTTTTGTATGTTATTCTATAATTTATGTCCTTAACTAAATCTGTCCGTGCCTCTGTGCACAGATATGTATATCTTTGAAAATATACCCAGCTAAGCTAAGTTCTCAAGTATAAGCAAATGGAGACGATGTCTATACCAAAATCAAAGTAGTATATACAGCAAATACTATATTGCAGCAGCGCGAAAAGCGCAATGATATATATCTTTTTATTATCACGCCAAATCATCCACTCAAAGATTTATTTGGTGCCAACTAAAAGTGTGAAACATTCATTCAACGCTTCGCTGCCTCTCGCACACGCCGGCAACGCAGAACGCGCAGGAAGTTTCGTGTAACTTTGCCTTTTGCGGTAAATTAAATTTGTCTTCAAACATTAAATGGCATACAAATCAACATTAACGTAGTTTCCAATATATTCTGATTATTGAAATGTGTGTGTGCGAGACCACCACCGTCATCGGCAGTAGCATCAGCAACGGCAACGGCTTTGCACTCCTGCGGTGCAGCAGATTGGACGGCCGCATGCCCATTCTGCCCATTCATACTCGTAGTAGAGCAGCAGTGCATACGAAGGCAGCTCCCGTTAGATGGAAGTGAGTCTTGGAGTTATTTGGTTGGTAGTCAAGTGGAGCTCATTTATGCTGCATTTAATTCTATTATCAACTACCATCTTCTACTTCAAATTCTACTTGTGTGCCGTTGCTATTACTGCCCTTTTACATAGGGCTGCGTGTGTGTGTGGCTTCGAGTATAAGTTTCAGTGCAGAATGCTGTTACGTTGACAAATCTATGAATAACGTTTTTGTTATTCAAATACTAATTCATATCGCTTAGGCTTTTGGCAAATTCAATCAGAATTTATTGCAGAGGATGGCAGTCACTGCGCAAGAGGAAACTGCATGTGCAATGGTTTTCTTCAATTGGATCTTGTTGATTTATTTATATTGGAAAAAAGAATTTATCTTTATAAAAGGTCAGAAAAGTGAAATGGAATAGTGTTCAAAGGGCTTAATTTACACACATACATATATAACTCAAAAAATTCTACAGGAAAAACTCGCCATATATTTATATAAATCAGGCTGTTTTAGTGCTTCAATCTAGGATATTGTTCGTGTGTTCATTATGTGTTTTATCGAGAACAACAAAATGTTCCCCGTAGTTTTCCATAATATTTTTCCTTCAATAATACCTTTATGACATTTACCTACTTTTCTACGGCCTTTATCTTTGGCCCTATTTTGATGTCCTCCATCGTACTATAATGTTCCATAACCTCATACGCCTCTGCATGTGGTGGCATAATTCCATTCGAGAGTGAACTATGCACATATCGAGCTTCTAACGAAGCCTTCATTGTGCTGGAGAGTTGTATTTCTCAAGTTAATCATTAAACATTCATTATCGATGGTAAGACTTAAAACAGATATTCGATTTTCAAACGTTTTCGATTTGCCTAATGTTTATTGAGCTCGAATTAAAAAGGGCTTTCCTCTCGGATTTCAATACCTTATTGAGCAACTTTGTTTCATATATGGTGGTATGTGTTTATATAATTATAATGATAATTATCATAATGTCAGTGTAATCACATTGTCATTATCAATCAGGTTATTAATTTTTAAATGAGCTCCATTATAATTGTAATACTTAGTTTAAAGCAGCAATTATTTGCAATAATTTTTGTTATCGGCGCAACTTTTCCCTTCTTTCTGTGTGGTTGGCTGCGTCTGTTACTGGAACAATTCATTCAATCAGTAAATCTATTATTATTCGCATAAAATGCACAAGCAAACGCCATTTGCTTCGTATATACATACATACATAAAAACACACTTGCGGACTTATCTGTGAGCAGACGACACACCAATATCCTCTAACCTTTGGCGCGTTGGCTACAAAAACGCGGAGCAGAAATGCAAAGAAATGCGATAATATTTTAATGTCAACAATTGCTAAAACTACTATAAACTAATGGAATTCCAATATGAATGAATAAAAGCACGGTATAGTTAGGAATGGCATTAACGTTGTCGCAGTTATTCAATTCTTCTTTTTCTAGCTGATGCTGGTGATGGTAACAACTGCGAATAGCTAAGGTAGGCATTTCTACGGGATTTCACTGATTCACGAATGTCTTCTTTTTATTCTTAATTGGCGCGTAACCGTCTAGACGATTTTGGCCGAGTCCAATGAAGCGCGCCAGTCGTTTCTGTTTCGTGCTGCCTGGCGCCAATTGGAAATACCAAGGGAGGGCGAGTGAATTTTAACCTGATCTTCCCAACGTACAGGTCTACCTTTTCTTGTGCCTACTTTCTGGGTACCTTCACGATTCACTAATACAATTTGTATTAATGTGATCCCAATGTTTTTTTTTTAATTGCAGGATTATGAAATTGTTTAAGTCTATTAAGAAATCCCTTAGATTTGTATCAACCCTTTTTGGCACTTATAGTATTCGGGATTGTTGTTGACACTGTTATGCATTTCACATCACTAATATGCTCGATTATGCGGCCAGTGTATATTGATCTCAAAGTCGTAACAGAAAAAATACTTTAAACTATAAATTCTACCAAACGGTAGCAGCGTTTCTGCAACTTTCAACTTTATCTGTATCCAGTCAGATCGATACCTATGGATGGCGAAAGAACGGAAATAATAGATGAATGTTCATTGGAGACAACGAAGTGCACGCAAAGTAGTCTATGTTATAAAGCGCTCCGTAAAGTAATATAATATAATACAATGGCGCTATTATAACTCTGACGAGTTTTATGGCCGAGCTTCTCTCCCAATTTGAGGTGTGCTCTTTTTTGTTTTTTTTCCTACTAATTGGGTGGACCTACAGTTTTATGCCGGCTCCGAACGGCGAATGCATTTTTTGTGAGAAGCTTTTTCATGGCAGAAATACTCTCGGAGGGTATGCCGTCCACTGCCGAGAGGTGACCGCTGCTCTTAAAAAACCCAATAATTGGATTTTTACAAATTAGAAAAATTTTTTGGTGTTTTGCTCGGACCGTGGTTTGAACCCGAGACCTCTGGCATAGCAGGCGAGCACTCTACCCACTGCACCACAGCGGCTCCGTAAAGTATTTATGTATAAAGCATGTATATACATAGTGCATAGAAAATAAAGCAAATCGACGGCTGAGAATAAGATCGCCCTATTTCAAAAATTGTCTCAAAAACGCCCTATTTGAAAAATTGTTTCAATAACGTCCTATTTCAGATTTTGCTTCAAGAACGCCCTATTTGAAAAATTTTTTCAATAACGTCCTATTTCAGATTTTGCATTAAAAACGCCCTATTTCAGAGAAAATTCCGTATATATTTCTCTGAAATAGGGCGTTTTTGAATAATTGTCTGAAATAGGACGTTATTGAAACAATTTTTCAAATAGGGCGTTTTTGAAACAATTTTTGAAATAGGGCGATCTTATTCTCAGCCGTCGAAATACAAATTTATAAAAAATATTTATTATTTTTTTGTTTGTAAGCTGAAAGAAAATGAAATGCAACAAAAAAGAGACAGAATGTGGAAAATAACTAACACCAATCTGGTGGTATTAAATATTGAAAACACCAGGTTTACAGCAATACAGCGAAGAATCTATGAATCTGGGCAGTATTTAGATCAAACTTGGCTTATAATGCTAGCCGGTAATGGAATTCAAACTCAGCTGACACCGTCTATAATATATAGTCTGCATCATTAGGCATCAGCCAAGGACAATGGTATGCAACTGACATACATACATATGTATGTACATGCATACAAAACGGCACATCAAACATTTCCATTAGTAAAATCAATTAAACTTGTAATTGCAAGACAATCAATGCAAACGCAACGACCAACAATGGCTTAAATGACTGTGGTGTGAATAATGACTAGGCATGTCAAGTAGTTTGATGCAGCTGCGTAGCTTAAATATTGCCATTGCCTAGATCCTAGGATATCGCCGTGTTAAAACTACCAGATGCCAGAAAATATGGAAAAATATAGATGAAAGAAAAATGTGCCATAGTGCTTCTGCAATCAAGAAGCAAGGAGCTACTTTTATGCTGGAACGCACATTTATTTACAGCATAGGTATTAAGCAATGTACATACATACTTACATATCTATATATTGTATGTTTATTTACAAGTTGTAAGTTACAACTGTACGCACATACATAAATATATTTAAATTGCTGTTGAAGCAAGCAGATATCTGGCATGCCACCTTTTGGCCGGTTTCTGGTCCCATTGATAACCAACATGCACAATATCTATGTGTTTTCCCTAGAAGTGTCACCATCTTATGCTGCGCGAACATACATACAGATATTTGTATGAATACAGTGGTATACAAAAGTATAGATGATTACATACCCTCAAAATACTAATATACAGTTTTATAGTCAATATTAGCCATAAGCATTATTTTTGCCCATCACTGTGCATATGTATGTACATATGTACATATATGTCCAAGCATAAACCTGTAAACATGTACTAGATATGTATGTATATATTTTTCTATGGGACAGCTTTTGCATCCTTTCGCATATAGATACACATGCACATATTTATTGAATATTTTCCATTGTGCATAAATCATTTGGCAGCAGTTGAAGCGCGAGATATTCTGGTGCAAACGTTCCTACTATCTTATATACCCACATACGTTTGACCAGAGCAAAGATGCCTAAAGGCGAGCGCGTGTAGATGCAGGGATGCTGGGGGTACATACATACATATGTACATATTTGTAACTGTAGCCAAGGGTGATTGGCGCTTATGAAAAATTGCCGTTTATTTGCATATGTAAATCGATTACAATAAATTCTTGCCATGTAATGTGACATTTTATAGATAGATACACTCACAATAGAGAAATTGAAAAAATAAAATAAAATAAAGTAAATGTATGGATGTTTGTATATGCAAATGGTAGACATTTTGTATGTATGTATATAGCAACAACAACAATTGCATAAGCAAAAAATGTACATACATACATATATGTATAACAAAAAGCACACATTTGTAAATTTATTAAAACTGTAAAACAGGGACGGTAATCATTATAAGCGAAATAATATAAATCACCGTATAATCATTATTCTTCGATTTATATTTTTCTGATTAAACATAATTATTATTTTGTAAGTGTTATTTTTGCGATCGGAAGTAATTATTATTATGTAATTTTAATTTTTTTGATCACTAATAAGTATTATTCTGGGATTTTAATTTTTTTACTCAATCATAATTATTATTTCTTGATTTTTACTTTTTGGATCAAAAATAATTATTATACTTGATTTTTATTTTTTCCCTCAAGGCATAATGATTATGTGTAATTTTTATTTTTTTTACTCAAGAATAAAAATTATGGTCTGATTTTTATTTTATTATTCATAAAATAAAACTCAAAACGTCATACAGCCTTAACCATTGGGATTTTTGGCTTAAAATTTTGTATGCACATACCTTCTACTCTGCTCTAACTACTTCCGAAGATAAATCGTTGGAAATTTTGTTATAAATGGTGGAAAAAGGGTGTTGAAGTATGCATGTAATTTGCTTTAAAATTCATACAAAAATGTTACGTATACGCCACGGCAATACGCTCATATGTAAAACTAGTTTATATCCTTAAAAAATTAAAATCCAAGAATAATACTTATTAGTGATCAAAAAAATTAAAACTACATAATAATAATTACTTTCGATCGAAAAAATAAAACTCAGGCTGTAATTACTACTTTCGATTTTTATGGATAAAACTCTTAAAATAAAAATCTTTGCAGATAGCCGCAGATTATACAGACATAAATAAAGTGGTATATCCAAATTTATTTTGTGATAGTGGGAACATACTGATTTTTTTGGTCAAAATTTTAAAAATAATAATTATTTTCCATCCTTGCTGTAAAATCATGTTTGTTGGGTTTTTGCTGCCGGACGTGCGTGGGTTTATAAAACCAATATTTACATACATATTCGTACATATGCACACAAGTTACACGAAGGCAATTTGCAAAGCAACAACAATATATGATATTTGCGCTATTCCGCATGTTTGTTCAAAATCCATAACAGACAAAAAATAAATAAATAATATTTTCTAAAAAAAATAGTATTTATGTGTATATGTATGTATGTATATTCATTTACAAACCTTAAACAGCCTTAGCGTCATGCTAACCACATAATCAGCTATCGGCAGCAATTCAGCTTTAAATGCGCTACCAAATTTCAAGTGACCCTTAAATATCGATACATAAATTTGCTGCAACGATTCATCGTTGGGGAAAACAATATTGTAGATAGCAAACATGGATATAAAACGTGGATCGACTTCATTGCGGCCACCGCCAGCGCAGCCCATGGCCGCATAGAAAGTGAGATCTTTGAATTTCTTCCAATTCAAATCCTTGCCACGATCGTACATGCCACCACGTTCGAAGAGTAATTTGAGTAAAGCGATTGGTTGTTGAGTGCCGTATCTATAAAGGAAAGGAAAGTAAAAGAATTGTTTGCATATCGCACCATATATCATAAAGTGACACAACTCAAAATTCAAAAATTTTCAGGAGAGCCAAAAAACTTCCTTTTTTATATGCAATGATATGAGAAAAGGCCACGTATAATAGGTATTTTTGAGTCAAAAAAGACTCTGATGGAAAAGATTTATTGGCGGTCGCTAGAGATATGTTCTGTGTACCGGTTTATGAAAGAAACCCGATTTCGAAAAATTCTGAGTTGTGTCACTTTATGATTTAGGGTGCGATTTGTAGTGTAGGTATTAGATGGATTGAAGAACTGATCAGGTGGAAATTAAAAATTAAAAAGGAAAGCGTGAAGTGCTTTTTAGAGCAAATAGAAAATAAGGATTAAGATTCACAGCGGATTTGAATACAATCGCGGTTGATATTAGTAAAATTGTACTGAAATCAACCTTGTAGAATATATTAATCCATTAACTCTTTTTATAAGGGGTAATTTTGACCACCTTTTTTGGGTAGTCCGATTAAGGTCGCATTCCAAAGATTAATAGAGGGTTAAAATGTAAAAAAATAATTTCACCGGTCGATAGAGGGTTAAAAGTTTGAAAATAAAGGGTTAAATGTTGAAAAAAAATATTCGCCGGTTGATAGAGGGTTAAGATGTTGAAAACAAATTGATGACCGGTTAGAGGGTTAAAATGGTGAAAACAAATTTTTTACCGGTCAATAGAGGGTTAACATATTGAAAAAGATTGATCACCGGTCGTTAGAGGGTTAAAATGATGAAAAAATTGTTCCTGGTCGAAAGAGGACTAAAATGTTAAAAAAAAATTATTCACCAGTCGGTAGAGGTTTAAAATATTGAAAAAAGATTGTTCGCCGGTCGTTAGAGGGTTAAAGTGATAAACAAATGTTCACCGGTCGATAGAGGGTTAAAATGTAAAAAACAATTAATCACAGGTCGAAGGAGGGCTACAGTGTTAAAAAAAAAATTATTCACCGGTCGATAGAGGGTTAAAATGTTCAAAACAATTATTCACTGGTCGAAAGAGGGCTAAAATGTTCAAAAAAATTATTCGCCGGTCGATAGAGGGTTAAAATGTTGAAAAAAGATTGTTCACCGGTCGTTAGAGGGTTAAAATGTCGAACAAAATTGTTCACCGATCGAAAGAGGGTTAAACTGGAAGTAAAATAAAGATTTTGACCGGAAAATTTCACTAGGGGTATTCTCAGATTAAATTTGTGTACGATGAGCATAAAAGATGGATTAAAAGAGAAAAGAAATATGACGCCTTAAAGTATGCAATACATTGTATACACATCTTTATACAAATATTTTGTTAATATTAAATCAGTGTGTAGCTTTTTTTGTGTGTGATGACACCACAAATGTAGGAAAATCCTGTCAAGCAATGTCTTCTGGTAAACATTGGTCTGGCGGAAGCGATTTTTGAATTTTCGACGGGAGGGGCGTATACGTAACATTAGTCACATGTATGACTTGCATATTTGATCTGAAGAATCCTTACTCTTTCTTTTGGCATTCATTATCGCAATAAATTAGCTGTGCCTTAATTAAATTCCTTTTCGCCAACTCCAATAACCCCAATAAGCGCTAAAAAATAGCCTACATTTCAGCACAAAAACGCAACAAAGATTGATTATTGCAATTTCTTTGAAAAAAAAAAAACGTTGGTTTCGTTGTTTCTTTTAATAGTAAATACCAACGACCAAAATTATTTCGGTCAACCATTAAACAAGCCACGCGTGCGCTTAACGCATAGCCTAGTAAGTATAAAAAAAACAAAAAGCTTACGCAACACTCGCTCGGTACTAGCAAAGTAAAGTGAAGAGTAAAATAGGCAGAGTGAATAAGCCGGGAAAACGGGTGGCGGAAATGGCAAATGTAAAGCACAAACGAATAATGTTGTGTAATGAAAATGTTTGTGTTTATGCATGTAGACTTACTCATCAACTTGTGGCATATTCATGTCATCAATAAAGCAGGCAATCTTCTTGCCTATTGGCGGTCCAAAAGTATCCTTTGTATGTTTTTCCACAGCCGCCTCGAGGGTGCGTTGCACATCCATCGATGAGGTTCTCGATGAAAAATTAATATTCAGTATTATCTGGGTGGTAGATGGAAGCAACAAAAATACAACATTAAAATGGCTGTGACGTGGATATATATTATGTAGGTATGCTCATGCTAAGGATGAGTCCCGAAAAACCGAGATTAGCTGAATACTGCTACGCTTTGCAACTCCACATAAAATTTTATTGAATTACTGAAATGTCGATATTTTTGATTATTCTCTTTCTTTACACTGGTCGACAAAATTTCAACAAATTTTTGTTACAGAAATAAAATTCTACTTTTCTGAAGGATTTCGGTGCGCTGAATCCTAATCTGAAGTCAGATTTTCGGTAATACGTACAGTTTTTGAGATATTCATGCCCAAAAAGGCGAAAAACGCGTTTTTTGACGATATTCACTCCTCAATATCTTTTAAATTACTTACTTATTTTAAAAATTGAATAAAACTATTGAAAGCTCGGCCATTTCTCTTGAAGAAAACGTTTTAATTTTTCGGATATCTAATTTACGTATATAGAAATATATGTTTTTGTACAATAAGGTATTTTTCGTCGAAATCAATGGCAGCATTTGTAGCATGTTATAGGCGCAATCAAATTTTGTAGTTGCTCAGCAGAACTATTTTTTTACGAAGCCACTTCCATACGTCCATAATATAATAAACTGCCTAAAAGCGTGCTTCAAAATTTTTAATTAATTTTGTATGGAGAAAATATTGCAAAACTAATGAAGCTTAATATACAATATTGCAAGTTACAAGAAAGATATCTGAAATATTAAAACGGTTTCTTCAAGAAAAATGTCCGCTCTTTCAATAACTTTAATGAATTTTTAAAAGAAGTAAGTATTTTAAAAGATATTGAGGAGTGAATATAGCCAAAAAACGTGTTTTTCGCCTCTTTGGGCATGAATATCTAAAAAACTGTACGTATTACAGAAAAGCTGACTTCAGATTCGGATTCAGCGCACCAAAATCCTTCACAAAAGTAGAATTTTATTTCTGTAACAAAAACTTGTCGACCAGTGTTATGTAGCCATGGGTAATGGCGCAATTTTTTTGGCGCTGATACAATAACTCCAGCGCCAACCGTGGCGCCAACTCACGGTACTGGCGCAATAACACCTTTAGCGCAATTGTCATGGAATAATCGATAAATAACATTTTTTCGTTTGTTACTGTTTACCATCCCTGTTTTATTTCTTTTGGCGCAATTCTGCTTACATATACGAGGGCACAATTAATTTAAATTTTCATAATCATTTGGAAACATATTCCGTATATGTATTTGTGAAAATATGCTGGAAATTAGAGTCACTTAGATCACTATCAAGCATACATAATTGTGACGGTGTCATACGTATACATATAATATGGTGCTGTTATTGGCGTTGTGGTTGCGCCATTTTACACTAGCGCTATATTGGTGCTGGTGTTAGCGCACGAAATTGAGTCGGTGTTCTATTGCAAAATTGAGTTGGCGCAATATTGAGTTGGCGCTATATTGAGTTGGCGCATTTCCCAAATCGGAGTTAGCGCAATAACGCCAGGGTTGGTGTTAGCGCAATTGCGCCGCGCAGCGCAGTGTTACCCATGCCTAGTGTTATGTCCAAATCAACAAAAATACCGGGAAATTCGTGTTCATTTCTCATTAGTGAGTATGCCTTATATAATCAACGATATCACAAATGTGGTATGAACGCGTGAGCTTAGTGGCAACACGGACACACACAACACACAAATAAAGCTAGCAGCTTCCCAGCAGGGTTTTTCCATATTTTGGTAATGGCTTGAACTTGTATTCAATGAAATAACTAGAGCTCGGATAATAGGTGAAAATCAAACGCCTAAAATTATGCTACGTAATATTTGTGGGCACATCCAGTGAAAAGTTTAAGAGTGGGGTGAATTCGGGTCTAAGCCCCCGTGAATGCAATTGGATTTTTTGCTTACTAGGATGCCAGAAAAATTGATTATTACTGTTTTGTATGGGTTGCACGTGAAAAGTTGCAAAGAAAGCTACAATTAACAAATATAATAATAAAGAATAATAATAAATAAAGTATAATAAATAAATAATAAATAAATACATAATTATAAATAAAGAGAAAAATTAAAAATTTGATGTGACTCGCTTAAATTTGAGACAAAATCTTCGCATGTGAAGGAAAAACAATTACAGTTTCAAACCAAATATATTTTGAATGAAAATGAGGCAAGTGGATATTAGCAAATGGAATATATAATACAGCTTTTTAATTTGTAGTGGTCTGACTTTAAACATTTGCATATTTTAGGTAAAAAAAACTTGATTTGAACTTTCCTATTTTTTCTTATCACCATTTCAGTGTTTACATTTTTCCAATTGGATACTCGGCATAATTCCATATCTGTGAATATGCAAATTTCTCTCGCGGTAAAAACGGTTTTGCATTTTTGGTTATGAATTATTGGAATATTAACTATGCCATAATTTACTTACATTACAGCTAGTTTTGTTTTGCTTTCAAAAAGCTTGACGATGTACAAAAATATAAAATACAAAATGTGTTCTTCATACTTTTTTTCAGTAAAAATGTCAAAGAAACTAAATCCCTCTTTGGATTTATTTCATCACACACCACTGTATGTTTATTCAAACTGCAAATTTGTGTAACATGATTAAGAACTTTTCTAATAAAATCTTCACCCACCATATGTCACCCCTTCATATTTAAATTTTAATCCCGCCACTGAAAACAAACAAAATTTAAAACATGTAGCATATTTTGAGGTGCTTGATTTCACCTATTTTTCCGAGCTCTAGAAATAACGCATTACAAACAGCTAAAAAACACTCCTTCGCTTACTTTGCTCATTACTTGTAATGCGACAGTTTTAAAATTATTATTTTTTCGCTTACTGGTAATGCAGAAAATAATCGAAAAGATTTGGAGTACTACCGTTATTTTTTTTGCAAACGCTTTGCTTTGATTTTAATTTTTCTAAATAACAGTTTTGTAAAGCAATTTACCCTCATTCAGAGAACTTATAAGTTCTCTGTGCAATCCGTTTTCGAAAGTGTAAGCGATGAATCAAGATTTCTCGATGATTTTACCCATTACATGTAAGAGAAAGCCCTGCTGGTTTAAGGCGAAAATGACCGTGCATACATAACTACAAATCCAACAACAAAACATGTGGCAAATAAAATGGCCTACCATGAACATTTCTCTGTCCGTTACTATATTTTAATATGAAATCGAGTTACATACATATATACATACATATATACAAACATTAGGTTGCACCAATTTGTTTCAAATACATATCGGTTAAAGCCGAACAAGACCCGACGGTGTAAAGGGCTTAAAGCAATGGCAGCAACGAGTGATAAGCATTGGTTTGTTATGTAGTACAGGGTATGCTCAGTATTTATTATTGAGTAGCGGGTGTATATTATTAGCAATAAAGTTAGTGGCTCCATATAGTCTTGTCCACTGTAGACAAGGTTCAGAACATTTTTGGTGGAATGAGATGAAAAAAGCAAGGCTGCACAACGATATCAACAAAAAAATTTTGTTTTGTTGAATATCAAATAAAAATTAACAAAAAAATTTTGTTTTGTTGAATATCAAATAAAAATTATTGAAATTATTTCGTTTCGTTGATTATCAAAAAAAAAAATTATCAAAATTATTTCGTTTCGTTGTGAATCAAAAACAAAATAATAATAAAAAATTGTTTCGGCTTCATTTTACTTTGAATTTTTATTAACGTTATTTTTTTGATAATTTTTTTTGTTGGCTACCGAAACAAAATTTTTTCAATATTTGTTTTTTGATAATCAAAAAACGAAATTATTTTTGATATTTTTTTTTTTTTGATAATTATCAAAACAGTATTTTTTTGTTCAGCATTTAACGTTAAAATTTTTCAAAGTTGAATTGAAAATAAAATTTTTTTTCGGTTATTGATAAAAATTAACGTTAATGTGCAGCCCTGGAAAAAAGTTACTCAAATGCAAAATCGGACTCAAATAGCTTTTAAGCTGACATTTGTAGGTACAAACTGATTTTGAAAGATCAAACATACAAAGGGCATTCAATGATTATTCTCATGCCACAAGTTTTAAGTTTTTATAAGAGCGCTTGAAATTTCAGATATATCCCCAAGCTTGCTTTTTACTTAGGAGCTACTTAAAAACTCGATTTTTAAACATACAACAAAGTCAAAGAAAACTCACACATGACTTGCAGTCCGTAAAGTAGTAGTAGTAGTAAAAAACTTCGATGCCAAGGAGGAGGTAAAAATTAAAAATTAATGTACCTATTGAGCGATATGGGTACATTCACGCCCAATATAAACGGTATAATGCGCCAAAATAGCAATAAATCGATAAAAGTGGGCTCTATGACTGTAATGGCATATTTGAAGCACCCTTTTTTGCTATGTATGTATTTATGTATATTTATTAAAGTGCATCTAAATCAACAAATTGAATATTGAATCTCTGCCACAGCCATTTGCATGCAACTTAAAGTCTATTTTTGCAAGTACAAGTAACTATATACGTATGTATGTATGTATGTAAGTAGATAAATAAATGTATGTGGTAATGCTTTTTCCACAAAACTCACATTCGAATCCGGTTTTAGATTACGTAAATACTGTGAAATCATGGCTGTTTTTGATGTGCCCGCTTCGCCGACCAACAGCACCGGTCGTTTGATCTAACAAGTGCGATATGGAGTAGTAAATAAATAGATGGCGACATCAAATGACAGCAACAGCAGCAAAAGCAGCAACAACAGAAGCAATAGTAGCAATAGCAGCAACAACAACAGCAGCAAAAGCAGCAACAACAGCAAGTACAGCATCAGTAATAGCATTGATAGCCAAACATTCGACCAGTGGAGCAGAGCATTTGGTATTAGATACATCATTTGGCGTTGCATAAATGGTTATAGGAGTATGTAAACGGCGACAGTTGATATTCATTCATTCATTTGTGGAAACATGAAAATAAATGTACATACATACATAAATATTAATAAATACATTTAAGGATTTGAAAGCTTTGATATTGATTGCATTGGTAGATAGGTTATAAGCTGTAAAAATAATGCATAACAGATTTAAGCTTATATGCAAATATATAAATAACATTATATAAATATATAGATTATATGAATTTAAGCCTATTTTTAATCGTTTAAATATACAAATTTGATATTAGTAGCATTCATTTATTCACGACTTTTAAAATCACAACTCACAAATCGGCTGAATTGGCATTGGCAACACTGGTGTGTGCCGTGAAAAACAAACAAAGCGAAATGAGCAGCGTTTATTGACATTTAAATGACAGCCTTTCAAACTGCTTACGTTATCATTCACAATAGTGCATTTTATTTAATTTGACAGCACTCCGTATATAGATAGCGATAGTAATTAAAATCAGTTTGCATTACTAAGTATAGTTATCAGTCGTGTTGTTCTTTTGTTGTTATTTCAGAGTTTAAACGAGGATTGTACAGTAGAATGCGGCTATTCTACACGCATATTAGGGTGGAGCGATTTGGGGCTTTTTTTACATAATTATTGGCATACCTGTGGAAAGTTGCCTTTCTAGCACAAAAGTAAAACCGCAAAATAGTACTTGCCTAGATGCACAATATTCATTAGCTAGCTAAAATTAATTTGCTAATTTCTGTTAAAAATATACATAATTTTTCGATGGAAAATGTTTAAAACAGTGTGCGCAAGCTTATACAAAAATTCTGAAAATTCGTGAAAATTTTTTTAAAGCAAATCGTCCCGGCCTAATACATACATGCATACATATATATGCCTCGAACAATTTTTGATTATGTAAACTAAGTAGTTCATAACTATGATCTCATAATACTGCTGTAGTTACGTACATTTTCAGCAATCAATTACCTCACTCATCAGCGCCAGCGTGCGATTTGTGCGTGTACTGTCAACGGTTGGCACCAAAATTTCGCTAAACTTCATTGCCGGATCGTGCACATACTCCGGCACCACCCATTCCCAAGCGATCCAACAAGCCTTCTCACGACTGTAAAAATATTCATAGAGCGTGGGTTTACTATTCGGTAGTTGACCGCCGGTTGCGGGTTTCTCTGGCGTATCGCTAACAGCGGGAAAGCCTGCAACGCGTTTTACAAATTCATCGAAAATTGGTTTGTCACGTTCGATGAGTGTGGCGCCCAGCGAATTGTAGACGCACTAAAGCATTGAAAATAAATAAAAAAACAAAAGTTATCATTTATTTTGCAGATCATCAGTTAATGCCAGCGAAACTCTCTCACCAAACAAATTAAACATAACAACTAATAACCTGTATAAATCCACACTCAATCGCATCGAGTTCATATACCAACGCTTCTGCCTTTTCAGTCTGCACATCAGCCACATTAGCATAAATTGGTAATAAGGCATCGTACATATAACAAAATTGTACAACCATATTTAGTTCGGTTTGTGGTAAGACCGTTTTGAGTGGATTGCCTTGAGTGGTGCCATCCAAGCCTTCTAATATGAAAGCGATTGATTGTGTTATTATTTTCTCATAAAATTCCTAAAAAAATAGAAATAAGGTAAAAAAATAAATAAAGTGTAGGAATAAAACAAAAGATATTACATCCAAAATATCGTGCTCGTCTTTTGGGCGCGTCAACAGCCAGCGTTGCCAGTACGGCGCATAGCGAAGATTTTTCGGATCCACATACACCATGCCGGCGCGCGATACGGTGGCGGGTGAGGCATACCATAAATTGCCGACCTGAAAATAAACAACAATTTTTAATTTAAAGCGGTATGCATAACTCGCGAGCGCTTCTGTGTTTCTATGTACATATGTATTTAATATATTTGAGCCAGGGTTGGGCAAGCTGCATTCAATTTTGATTGCATTCAGCCTTGCAGCCACCAATCAATGATGAGTGGTAGTGCAAAATTTATTTGCATTACCATTCAGTAGCGAATGGGAATGCAAATTTGGTTTCCATTACCATTCAGTAGTGAATGGGAATGAAAATGTGGTTTGCATTACCATTCAGTAGTGAATGGGAATGCAAATGTGGTTCGCATTACCATTCAGTAGTGAATGGGAATGCAAATGTGGCTTGCACTACCATTCAGTAGTGAATGGGAATGCAAATGTGGCTTGCACTACCATTCAATAGTGAATGCGAATGCAAAGGTGAATGCATTCCCATTCATTGCATTCCCACTGCAAATGTGATTTGGACTATTAATTAAAAATGAGTGCGAGTGATTTGGACAACCATTCATCATTTAATAGCAGTTAAAACCTGTGACCATAGTTAAGGTATTAAGTGGCTAATCTATTTATTAACGGAAAGGAAGTTTATGGGATATTATAAATATGGAATTAGGCTTAGCAAAGTAAAGGGAAACCAACACGGCATGGTAATATGTACATATGTTCTATGTTATACCTGTAAGTAAAAGTATTTCTTTCAACTTCTGAGGTTATAATTACACAGTTCAACAAATTTACAAAAATTTTACTCAACACGAACAAACGCTAGTTATTATGAAAGAGGATGCCTCTCAGACCAACTTTTCCGAATAGAGTACTAGTCCAGTGCAAATCACATTTGCAGTGGGAATGCAATGAATGGGAATGCATTCACCTTTGCATTCGCATTCACTATTGAATGGTAGTGCAAATCACATTTTCATTCCCATTCACTACTGAATGGTAATGCAAACCAAATTTGCATTCCCATTCCCTACTGAATGGTAATGCAAACCAATTTTGCACTACCATTCACTATTGAATGGTAATGCACTTTGAATGGTAATGCAAAAATGCCCATCCTTGATTTGAGCAATCTGCGAGCATAATAATCAATAGCGATTAAAAGCGATACCCACAAAACGAGCATTGAGCTGCTCTCAATAAATTGTTAGCAGGTGTGAGTATGCCGATCTCTATTTTAAAAGTAAAATAAAGTAAATTTGTAGCTATGCAACTGTGTGCATTTATCACATATGCAATACATATTCACCAAATACCACAGCCACAGGCATTCACAGGTGCATCTGCTACTGCTCATCACTTTAACTGTCACTTTGCGGCCAAAATGCATCGCAATCAAATCAAAAGCATGATGATGATGATGCTTTCTCTTTCAAAAGTGACACATGCTACTTACCTCAAATAGCAAAGCACAGTAGCTTTCCAATCTGATGCGTTCGCCATTCGCTAATGTCAACAGCTTATTATCATCCATAACCGAGTTCATGTTCTCAATCCACAGCGCATCGACATCGCCATCGAAACAGACATAACGTCGCTCCTGTCGGTGGAGAATAAAAAAATGTTATGTCACACCTTAAGCGAAAAAATAAATACATAATATGCTTTAAAAAAAAAAATCATTTTCAGTGGGAACTCCACAAAAATCCATTAAAAAAAATTTATTATCTAAAACTTTAGTTAAAAATGTGACGACCTAACTGACAGTCTTAATTCTAGTGCAAGCGCCAAGGGTTTGTTTTTCTGTCACTCAGTTCAATTTACTTTCTATTTAAGCCATTTTTAAGGTACCAAAATTTGAGATGCGCTCATCGAGAGAGAGAGAGTGGTATTTGGAGTTAATACAAGTTCTCTTGCCGCATTGCTGAGTGGGTAAGTTATCATAACGAGTCAGAATTGGTTAGTGCGGAATTTTCGAACGTGTGTACTTGATAGCGAGTGGCACAATACGCTCTGATCACAGCTAGCGAGTAGAGTATCGATATAATAAGCTCACACTGGGCCAAAATAGCTGGACGAGCGAGTAACGTATTTTACTAAGCGGCGAGTCACTGAAAGTTTTCGGACAGTG
This sequence comes from Urophora cardui, assembly GCA_960531455.1. Lineage (NCBI taxonomy): Eukaryota > Metazoa > Arthropoda > Insecta > Diptera > Tephritidae > Urophora > Urophora cardui. Next base: position 25,733,965 of record OY482672.1, on the reverse strand, counting down.
TAGAAGAAACTTCAGCAAGATCTGAAGTCTAAGACCAGCAATAGTGATGTGGATTTGCACAGCTTTGGTCAGAATGATTATTACGTTCTCCGCTGTAGTGTAGTGGTGTAGAACCATGGTTAAGTCCACAGTTAATATGCTAAACAGTCTGCAGAGGAGCAAGTGAATCAGCATTGCGGGAGCAATGAGTACAACACAGAGCAATACCCTGTGTTTCTGGCTAGAAATGACAAGCTGGTACCCAAAGTATCCTTTGGTATAAGTTACACTGTCGATTTTCCCACAAGAGATCAAGGAAAAGATCCAGAAATACTATTGGGAGTAACGAAGAAAATCATCTACACAGACTAATCAGAAACTGAATGTGGTACTGGCTCCGGCTGGCACCTGGAAGCCTACTTCAGGTGCCATTATGCTTAAGGTACAATTGCAACGGTTTTTCAAGAAGAGATTTATGCTGGAGTCGAAAGACGGGTAGTGGTAAATTAGGTGTTCGATTGGCTCTTCTTCCTCATCATTCTTGGAGCTTCCTAAACATCTGGGCTAGGGTGTATCTACATAGTCTCTCTGCATGTTTCCCGATGAGCCAGTGTTCTGTGAGTACGCCAGAATGTGTGAGATTTCCTCCCTCTCTCCTTAGCGTACATAAGTATTTGACGAGATCGCTTATGATTCCATTTTGGCGAGTTTTACCTTGATGTTCGATATACTGGATTCTACTTACTAGTTTACAGATATGCTGTCTAAGCATTAGCTTGCAGGTGGCAAACGATATACCTAAGCGCCCTTTGTCAGGAATAATCTGCTTGGTAGCGCCTTGACTTGCAAGTTCATCTGCCTTACAATTGCCATCAATATTCCTATGTCTCGGTACTCGGACGAGGTGCAAACAGTTTGGTTTGGTCATCTCCTGTAGTAATAACATAACTACCTAAAATTTTGAGCGAAATTTTACTCAAGCGAGTAAACAAATTTTTCGCTCGCGCTTGCGCTCTATTTTTCAAGCTTCCTAATCACGCTGATTTCCTCATTTCATTTCAACATTTTCTATAGAATTATTACCTCACATTGCAATGAGAGCAATGCAATTTTATGTGTAGGTATATAGAACGGCGGGCGTATGAGTACATTAGGCTGATTGTATTAGTTTGTCACTTGCCGCTTGCCACCTTCCACTTCTCTACTTCTACTCGCTACTTTCCACACGCTAGCTGCTATTTGCCATTTGAAAACAGATGTTATGCGCTGAGCTTACAAGCATAAATGACATAATCAGCGTTGCCGTTTGGGCCACTAAAGTGGCAATTTGAACCTTTTTTAAAGCCAGGCCTCCTGAACCCAACTTTTTGAAAATATGCAATATTTGAACCTTTTTAAAAATTCGGGCCACTTTTGGTCCTTTTTTACTTTCAAAACTTTAATTATTACATAATTTTTAGTTTTTTCTTAAATATAAGTATAAAAAACCTCTTTGTTACTATTTTATTTTGTACTGGCAACTCTCCGTTTCGAAAGGTTCTTTATTTAATTTGTTTGCCAACTTGAATACTTTGAAATTTGGGCTGTTCGTTAAGATAATGAAAACGCACGGAGCAGCCCAGACACACACAAACACATATAGCGTTCGTCGATCCGTAGGAAAGTGCAAGAAACGTAGGAATTTTACCACAATTTACATTCTTCGCACTCATATTCGCTCTTTTTTGGTAAAATTCTTACGGTTCTTGCACTTTCCTACGGCTCAACGAACGATATAACAGTTTTTTTTTAATTCCTTGCCTTTCTCGGGTTATTCCGCCTGCTCAACGAACGCTGCGTTAGTGTACAGAATATTTTAAATTCCATTTTCTTTGAGCATTAAACAAACCACAAAAAGATATAAAAATGTGTTTTAGCTAAAAAAAAATTGGGCCACTTTTTTTAATTTTTTGGGCCACCTTTTGAAATTTTTGAGCGGCAATACTGGACATAATAACAACAAGAGTGCAACCGAGCAATTGAAAAGCAGCGACCTCGAATGCGAGCAAATTATGCGAAGCAGCAGAACGGTATCTAAGGGGAACAAACGGCGAGGGGCGAACGGAGGACTCTTTGTACAAATGCATGCATATAGTTGTTTGTTGACATTATTATTGTTTAGCTGCAAAACGGCGGATATTCTCGCACGTTGCCATCACCAGAAAAGAGCTCTGACACACAGACTGACTGCCACTGTAATCACATTTGATCGACATTTTGCTTTTTTTGTCCTTTGTTTTTGTTTTGGCGTCTGCCTTTGTTTCCTTTCTTACGAGTATTCACCGGCGCAGGTAATAACTGAAAAACGTTTGCACATTTCCTTGCAGCTTTGCCTGCAACACTTTAAGCGAGCGGACGGAAGGCGAAATGTCAACGTCAAACTTGGTACATATTGTTCGTCGATAATGTTAAGCCAACGTAACATCTCAGCTGAGGGATTTATTAGCGTGTGGTTGGTAAAGTGGGATTTCCGCTCGGTTGCCGAAGGCTTCATGAAGTGCGTATGTACATACTTATGGCTGGTTGAGTGTGCAGGGTTGCATCTTCGCCGCCTGCATTTGCATCTGCAATGACGTTTCGGAGGCATGATAAAAGCGGTTGGGGTTGTTGTGGTGCACAGCTGCAGCTGTCAATTTTGTCGCATGTAGCAATGCAACACTTTTTTGCCCTTCCAGCACATGTTTTTTGACGTCGTTGTGTAAGTCTATGCTGGTGGCGGCGGTAGTTGTTATAATGACGTCTACTTGAGTTTGAGTAATGGGTCTTCGATGATAAATGGTCTTAAATAAAAAAACTTCTTTGCATATTTCAAGGTACGTCTTCAAGGTATGTCTTTAAGGTATGTCTTTAATGTATTTCTTCAAGGCACGTCTTCAAGCTATGCCTGTAGACTGTTGTTAAACCATTACCTCGTAGGATTATTGATCGATTTGCAAGGTTCTAGAAGATCCAAAGAAGTATCATATTACAAAAGCGACTGCATATTATCTTCTGTTGTAAGGTTGTATATTCAAAGAATTTTAATGAAATTAAAAATATGAAGTTTTTACTGCAGCAGAAGCACCTTGAGAGCTCGGTCGCATCACTAGTCAGCCATCTAATGCTGAAGCTGAAGATGTGTAAATTCACTCACAAGCTATATTTGACTTTCTCTGAGATTTGTCATTGGCAAGACTTTTATGTATTTCCAAACGAAACACCCTACATAAACTAAGATCCACCACTTATTTTTCAATAGCATCAAAATGTGTTCTTGACTTCGGCGCACCAGGGATTTAAGTACGTAGCCGTGCACCAGTGCATTTGTTGTTTGTGCTACGCTTTCACTTCGTCGCACAAACCAACGCAAAATGGGTGCTCATAATGCAGCTGTGTAGTTTCTTGAAGATCTCAAAGCTCCCATTTTTCACTCCCATGTGTTTCTGTGCGTGTGGGTAACGCTGTCAATGGCACAATGTCACATTTTCACAATAGTTGACATTGATATAAAATCTTTGCTGCGTGTTACGAAATTTTCACGGTGAATAATGTTTGTGGCACGCAGAGAAAAGTTGTTCAAGTGTGATCAGCGCTAAAAGACTTCATATGAGAATGAGAAATGTGTGAGAAGGGTTTGTCAAATCAATATTGTGTCATGGCTAGAGGATTGGCATGACGCAGGGTGGCATTATTTAACAGAAATAGAAGGAAAAGTTGCGGTTTCTATTTTCATATTTTAACTCAAGTTTTTGTACATACTTGGGGGCACTTTCTCTTTAAGTAAAGGTATTTTAAGATATTTGGTTAAGAGACTGGTTTGTTTCTGTTTTCAAAAGAAAGCCGGTAACTGCATACAGCTTATTATAGTACCAAGAGTACATATACATTCATATCTCTGCAAAATTTGATCTGCCATTACCAAGCTATCTATATTTTGTTTTACTTTCTTTAAATAATTTAAATTGAATTAACAATTCGGTTATTTGGTTATTACATCAATCAAATTTATGTATGTTAAAATGCGCCAATCAAATTAGCGCCTGTATGCACGTATGTACCTGCATTCTTTATAATAAAAATGCGAACATTTTTATTTGGCAACGAATACAAAAAAAAAAAGAAATTAAAAATAAAATGTATATAAAAATCAGAGGATGTCCAGGTGAGTGAAAACTATATATCGAGTCGTGTGCGCCAAAAACGCGTATGTATGTAAGAGCATACATACAATTTTACATACATACATATACTACATTACCTCCCGTTCGGTTGGCCTATTCATCTCACGAAAAATATTCGAAAATAATCCATCAATCCAATCACGTGTATCCATGTCGAGGTAACCATATAATTCAATTACCGAACAGGCCTGCAAATAAACATAAAAATAATACATATGTACATACATATGCACATTAGGGTGGGGCGATTTGTATGGAGGGAAATTAATCGATACCGCGCAATCGAAATTCGAATTCCTCTCATTTTTCTGAGTAGAAAACTCCTCCACGGCATTTGTCAAAAATTAATTTTAATGTTCCGGAATTTGTTTTTTATGAACTAAGACCAATTTTTGAAAATAAAAATTGGGCAAAATTCGACGAAAAAATGTACAGGCAAATATGCACATCGAATTGAAGCAGAATTTTATGCTCAATCCAGATATGAAATTCGAATTAAAATCGGATGATCCGTTTTCGAAATATAGCCTGATTTGCGGTTATGGAGGCTGAATGCCCCAAATCGCATATTTTCGCGATTATCTCTTGCTGTGTACAATATAACTTAATTTTTTTTTTCAAATTTCTTAAAGATAAGTCAATACAATGTATGAACAGTATTTTAAAATATTTATATATCTTCCGGTATAGGAAAACTAGAATGCACTCTTTTTTCCTTGGCCCAAAATCACGGTATGAGTTCTCCATGTTATAGTCATCCGATACCGATGATTTTGGCCGACAGCACTTTGTGTACAATAAATGCAAAAATTTCAAAATTTTAGCTGTAAAAATTGAAGAGTTATAACCCAAAACGTAGACGTATGCTGTTTGGGACTTGTTTTTTTACTTTACTCAATTCTGAAAAAACTCAAGGATACTCATACGCCATAGCGTACTATTGGAAACAAAAAACAAATTTCAGAAGCATAAGCCTACGTTTTAGGGAATAACTCTTTAATTTTTGCAGCTAAAATTCTGAAATTTTGGATTTTGAGCATTTATTGTACACAAAGCGCTGCCGGCGAAAATCATCGGTATCGGATGACTATAACATAGAGAACCAATACCGCGCTTTTGGGCTAAGGAGAAAAGAGTGCATTCTAGTTTTCCTATACCGGAAGATAAATAAGTATTTTAAAATACAGTTCATATATTATATTCACTTATCTTTAAGAAATTTGCAAAAAAATTAAGATATATTGTACACAACAAGAGATAATCACGAAAGTATGCGATTTTGGCCATTCAGCCTCTATAACCGGAAATCAGGCTATATCTCGGAAACGGATCATTCGATTTTAATTCGGATTTCATATTTGGATTTAGCATAAAATTCTGCTTCAACTCGATGTGCATATTGTCCTGGGTGTTTTTTGTCGATTTTTGCCCAATTTTTATTTTCAAAAATTGGTCTTGGTTCATAAAAACCAAATTCCGGAACATCAAAATTAATTTTAGACAAATATCGTGGAGGAGTTTTCTACTCAGAAAAATGAGAGGAATCCAAATTTCGATGGCGCGATATAGGTTACTAAATCGCCCCACCCTAATGCACATATGTAATAAAATTAATAAAGCAACAAAATAAGGAGAAAAATTATGCACATGCATGGAAAAAAAAATCACAGAAATGGAAAATACAATAAATAAAATTGCGAGGCAGCAATTGAAATACAGCAAAAATGTATTGAAAACGGTGAAATGACGAGAAAACAGCATAACGGCGCATGAAGATACACGAAAATATATAAAATAAGCACATCTCACACTGAACAACTTCAGCATATGAATACACACGCTTTCGCCTAAAAGCATGTAATGTTTACATATATACATACATACATACAAACATACATACAAACAGGTAAAACTAATAAAAGCGTGTTAAAAAACTCTGTTATATGAGTACTTATGTGCATGTGATTATTTTTATACAGATACCCACTGGGCCCATTTGTAAGGTGCTGCGAATTTTATTCATGCCAGGATACTTGCTTTTGTAAGATATACCGTAGGTTTTCCTAAAGTATGCTGAACGGCACGTACAAATATGTATTTTATATATGTATTGCAGCGTTGCGTGATTCGAATCAATTTTGATTTCAATTCAACTTTCAAATAAAGAATCAACTCGATTCGTGATTCAAACTATTTTCAAATCAAAGATAATTTTTATGTGTGATTCATTTCTCTAAAGAATCAAAAATACCCTTTGATTCGTGATTCAAACCATTTCCAAATCAAAGATAAATTTGATTTGTGATTCATTTCTTAAAAGAATCAAAAATACCCTTTGATTCGTGATTCAAACCATTTTCAAATCAAAGATAAATTTGATTTGTGATTCATTTCTCAAAGGATTCTTGATTCAAAAAATATCTTTGATTCGAATCAAAAATTTTATTCGAATCAAAAATTTTTATCGAACCAAAAATTTGATTCGAATCAGAAATTTTATTCGAATCAAAAATTTTATTCGAATCAAATATTTTATTCGAATCAAAAATTTATTAAGAATCTTGATTCGAAATCAAGCTTGAATCAAGAATCAAAAAAGATTTCTCAAAAGAGATTTTTGATTCTTTTGAGAAATGAATCAGAAATCAATTTTATCTTTGATTTGAAAATAGTTTCAATCACGAATCAAAGGGTATTTCTGATTCTTTTTTGAAAGGAATCACAAATAAAAATTATCTTTGATTTGAAAATATTTTAAATCAAGAATCAGAAAATATTTTTGATTAGTGATTCAGTCAAATCAAAATCACGCAACCCTGATGTATTGCGAGTTTTGAGGATTATTTTTGTAAAGCGCGGCCAAAGACCGACCAAATTTTGAACTAGCCCTAAAGTGCTTTCGAACTACGAACTATTGATATTTGAACTATCACAAGAATGTCCATATAGGAAGTAGTTTAGGACGCCTTCTAAAATTCTGCAGAGGGGGATAATTGCCACTTCGTAGGACAGCGCCGTGTTACAAAAAGCCAGTTAAAAGCATTACGTTGGTATAGAACGAGAATCAATCCTATTTCTTTTTGAACTCGTTAAGCACTAGCCTGGAACCAGTGCGATTTGCTGCAGCGTAGATACATATATAAACTTTTCATTGGTACAGATTATAGCGTTAAACTAAATACATACATTTGGAATACGTAGGTATGTGTGTATGTATGTAGGTGGAAAAGAAATCAATCAAATTTGCAGGTGAATTTAAATTTAAACATTTGTTTTTTACTTTTTCCTTGAGCTTGTTGGTCAGAAGGCCCAGTTTGCGTATCGTCGTACCATACGAAAACTAGCATACGTTTTTTTATGGCTGACGAAAAGTAACAAAATCGACTTTTGGCTGACGAAAAGTATCAATTTCGTTTAAACAATAACAATTTTAATGTAAAAACAGTATATAATTACTGATACATTTCGTCAGCCAAAAGTCGATTTTGTCACTTTTCGTCGGCCAAAAGTTAAATGTGGTACTTTTCGTACAGAATTTTTTTATTGCTAACTTTCATCAGAAATTTTAAATATGATAGTTTACGTATGGTACGCCGGTATTCCACAAATTATTTTGAATAGGAACAAAGAAGAAGACAACACTCGGACTGTCTTATATTCGACTTTCACTATTGGTATTTTCCAACTTGTGAATATAAAAAGAAGAAGATTTAAAAGAACTAAAATAACACTGACATGACATGCAATGTATTCATTGACAGCGGAATTGCATGAATGAACAAAATGATGAATTCAAGAAATCTGATTTGTAATGCTTTCATCAGTGAGTGATTGATTGATTAAACAAATGAAATTTTATCTTTTTATAATTCTGAGACAATCGCAAATCTCGCCGATCTCCTTAAATTTTCTTACATTTCCTTTTAGACTATGACTTTTATAAAAAAAACATTTTGCATGTCATTTGTCAAATGTCAAATGTCAAATGCCAAATACGGTATGGGCAAGCTGTAATTTCTTCTCTGTCAAACTAAGGCACTCTGCACACGGAGCGTACTGCTTTAGACGCGTATTAGATACTACAGACGAAAGCTGTACGCTTTGATGTCGCGCATGTATATTTCAATTGAGGGCTGCACATGAGTCGTCAGCTTCATGCATTCGTCAAAGTATGCTGGCTACATGTCGCTTGGCGTAAAGCAGTGCTGGTAGCTAGGCGTACTACGCTTAGAAAACAGGAAGAAGAAGATGTTTGTTTACATTTTTCCACTTGGTGGAATTTATGAAAGCAGTAAAATTTGTGTAAAAAATCGGAAAAAATGAGTGTATAATTAAAGAAAATGGAAGATTCCGTAAAATTTTTTATCTTTTCTATTTAAAGCTTCGAAATTTAAAGCAAATACCGTATTATTAATTTGTTTGTTTGCTTTGTGCAGCGAAGTTTCATGTCGCTTCGTGTGCAGATCTTGAGGCGTAGAGAAATCGACGCTACATGAAATGTCTCGTACGCGTCTATGACGATACGCCTCGTGTGCAGAGTGCCTAAAGCTGTCAACAATCATTCAATTGAATCAAGCACCAATTCACAAGCCCATAATGGGCTTTGGTAATTAAATGTGCATTAAAAAAAAAATAAAAATAGGAAAGTTGGAAAGCGTACGTAAATCTTTTCGCCTAATTGCTGAGCGCGTCGTGTGAAGGCTGCAATTGTAATTACGCAAATTACAAAATCCTCGGCTAATAACCGGAACCACCTTTACATAGCTATCATCCGGCTACTAGCAACAACAGTAAAAGCAACAATCACAAGAAAAATACTTATGTACATACACAGACAAAAAGAAACAAAAGGGATGTAACAGCACAAAAAGAAAGTAACTAGTCGATGGTTTGGTGTGCACTGTGAGGAGCCAAAAAGAATGCCGAGGAGTGGCGAAAGGGGTAAAAAAATGCAAGTCAACGTTGACCAGCACCGGCGCACCCATAAGAGTGAGGGGTTAGAGCGAGGTTAATGTTAAGTTGAGCGAGCATTAAACGGAAGCCAAGCGAACAAATAACAAAGGCTACTTACTGCTACTGCTGCTGCAGCTACTCGTAGCCCAAGATGAGTCAGGCAGATGAGCCAGGCAGATGCTCCAACAAACAGAATATTCGTATTGTTGTGCTTGCTGTTGGTTTTATAGTTGCATCAAAAGGTTGAAAATTGTTGGTTGCACGCTTGCCTGCTGGCCGGTCTTGGCTGAACGTTGATACGGTTGGCAGGCTGGACGGTTGGTCGGTTGGTTGGCGGTTGGTCGCTTGTTTTTGGTTGGTATTGTTGGTCAAAAAACGAGGGATCTAGACTAAAGACACAAAAGCCTTTACAGGCAACCAGCGGCTACAAATCTACCATTAGATTATTTTATTGTTTCTATTTTTTTTTTGGTGTATGTGTGTCTTTGGGGATTTTGCCGCTTTACTTTCTATTGCACCATGTATCGCCTGTTGGTCGCTTTTTGACGTAGAATGGTAAGACGTAGTTGCAAAACTGGATATGCGTAGGGAAGGAATCATTTTTGGAAGGTAGTTAGGCAATATGCATAGTTGGCGGATGCAATGACCAGCATTAATCATTATCCATACTAATCACTCCACATCAATAGTGATTAATCATCATCAATCATTATTAATAATGACCAATCATATTCAATGATCGCGACCAATCACTATAAATCATCATTAGATCATAACCAATCATGCCCGATCAACAATAGTACTCAATAACATCAATCATAATCAATCAAGGACAATTATCATAACAATTCAACACCATCACCAATAATCATCAATCATATTCAAAAATTATCACCAATCATGTTCAATCATCATTTCATGTTTTTATGAGACGAGAAATAAATCTTAAAATGCAGCTAGCAGCCAAAGACCAAACTATTCTGTAGGAAATTGATGCAGGTTTCCGAAGAAAAGGATAATCAATCTATCAGTATCTTCATAATAACAATGTACGTCTAAGTTTAGCGGCCATGATTTCCAGTCCGTACCTTAAATGGCCGGATACTACTTTTTATCATTCTTCATGCACGCTATACAGATATCTATACATATTTACATTTTTCCTTCCTTTTTTCATTTCTTTTTTCATTGTGTACATATGTACGAATATATGTATGCATGTATATAGTATTCATTTGAGATATAGTTAAACGGCAGTGGTTGGTTAGGTGAAGGTAAGTAGTACTACAGCTATATAACAAAACATTACGACTCACCTTGGGGTTAAGTACGGTACACTTTGTGGGTAAGCCCATGTAGCATTGTGCCTTAATTAGTGTATTTATGACGACAGTCTTGCCACCACCGGTTGGGCCAACAATCATGGTCGAATGTCGGGTCATCATGGTCTCGTACATTTGCACTACTTTATCCTCCTGCATTCGCATTTGGTATTGAGACGTCAAACGTCAAGAGCCAACAGCCATTAAAAAAGGTGTGTTGGTTGGTTGGTTTGTTAGCACATTTATCCATTTAAAGCATTGGTGAGTTGGTGTGTTCATGAGTTGTAAATGAACGTTGTTGAAGAAAAGCGAGACGTTGTGGTAATTATTTGTTTTTTGTTTGCATTGAGAAAATAGATGGAAAGAAAAGAATGTTTAGTTAGAAATATGTATGTATTTTGATTAGCTAAGATCTATAATTCAGTTTTAACTTCACTTTAGTTAAAATTTCACTTTCAATTTCGTTTTTAATTTTAATTTCAATTTCCCTTTCAATTTCGATTTAATTTAAAGTTGAATCTAAATTTAATATCAGTTTCAATTTCAATTTCAATTTTAATTTCAATTTCAGTTTCAATTTCAATTTCAATTGCATTTTTAGTTTCAATTTCAATTTCAGTTTCAATTTTAATTTTAATTTTAATTTTAATTATAATTTTAATTTTAATTTTATTTTAATTTTAACTTTAATTTTAATTTTAATTTTAATTTTAATTTTAATTTTAATTTTAATTTTAATTTTAATTTTAATTTTAATTTTAATTTTCATTTTAGTTTTAATTTTAGTTTTAGTTTTACTTTTCCTTTAATTTTAATTTTAATTTTAATTTTAATTTTAATTTTAATTTTAATTTTAATTTTAATTTTAATTTTAATTTTAATTTTAATTTTAATTTTAATTTTAATTTTAATTTTAATTTTAATTTTAATTTTAATTTTAATTTTAATTTAATTTAATTTTAATTTTAATTTTAATTTAATTTTAATTTTAATTTTAATTTTAATTTTAATTTTAATTTTAATTTTAATTTTAATTTTAATTTTAATTTTAATTTCAATTTCAATTTCTATTTCAATTTCAATTTCAGTTTCAATTTCAATTTCAATTTCAATTTCAATTTCAATTTCAACTTAAATTTCAAACTCGATTGCGATTTCAATTTCAGTTACAATTTCAATTTCATGATCTTCCAAATCTAAGGATACTAGTAGCAAATTACATTGGCTAGCAATATTATTCCTCAAGATATATAAAATATCCTTCTCTCCCTTCATCATTTCTTAATCTGCTAAAAAAGCAAAACAAAACTTAAGCAATTAATTTTTTTCCGGCAGCATCTTTCAGCAATCCACTTGCATTCAGCCGAGATGATGATGATGACGAAAAAAGCTTGAAACATTTCATTTTTCGCTTTTCTCCCCTTTTATGTCAAAATGTCAACAACGCGTTATGTCAAAAATGTGAAGCTCAAAGTGGACAACCGCTTAGCGTCAACTAAACGCAAAACAGCGAGGGCGGACGGAGAGCGAGTCTGCACAAAAAACCAATGTAAATTCAGAACAAAGCGGCGCTCACAACGGACTCGTAACAAATATTTTGCTGGAATATAAAATGCTTTTTTATCCGCAACGATTTCAAACACTTTGTAACCGCACTTTGATTTGGTTTTTACATCAAAAGCCGCTAAGGTTTAGGTTTGTTTTTCTTTTGTGACAACTCATGTTATCCGTGTAGCTCACTTTACTAAAAATTACAAACGAATAAATGCAAAATTGCTTTGTTATGCTAAAAAAAAATCGTGTTTTGGTCTCAGTTTAGCTTTTTAGTAACATCAAATCATTTATGCTGAAGGTGTTTAAAAACAACAAGTCCTCGAGAGAACTGTTGTTGAGTTGTCAAGTTAATATGAAAAGGATTTTTTGAAATTGTTTGTGATGAGTGGAAATAGCAGCAATTGAAATTGAAGGAAGCATGAAGCAAAAATAGTCTTTAATGTATTGTTTATTAAAATTTTTAAATATTTGTTCTTACCTGATCAGCGAGTAGTATATAACCATCGGTGCTTAGAGTTTGCCGCACGGCACCATTAAAGTCAGGATAACCAATGCGTGGACAATCGATGCCGGGGAATAAATCCTGAAATAATAATGCAAATTAATTTATTATACAAAGATAAATATTTTTACATGTATTTGTGGCCTTTTGTTTCTTCACTGCAGCAGATATAGCTGACTGTTACAATAGTCTTGCACCAGAGCTTGTTTAACTGGCTCAGCACTGGTTCCAGAGGGATTTAGAGCGGGATAACGTGCGATCTGAGCTATAAAGCCTTAAATTAGGTATAATTAAGCTACTCGGGCCGTAGTTTGCGAACTAGTCTTTCGCAACTATCCCCGAACACTCCATATTAGATATAGTTTAGAACGCGTTCTAAACTTGTGCAGAGGTTGGCGATTGCCACTTCAACGGACATAACCGTGTTAAACGGACAGTTGAGCGTCTTGCGTTGGATTATATTTTATACATCTTGTAAATATGCGCGATTTTCTGAATCTACACTTTCTTACACACATTTGTGCGAATGTATTTATGTATGACCACGATTAATCTGAGAGCACACCGCCTATAGAAGAATTAACAATAATGCACTACTACTAATCATCTTTGATATGTTTTGTAGCCATATATATGTACGTAAATATTATTGATTAATATTAGGCAAATAATGTAAACAAACATGAATAATGAATGCACGTGTACCGCTTAGAAAACTTCGTACGCTTTAGGCGTCAAGAATATGCGTACTTACACTCAAATACACCTCATTAATCTACTTTAACAAAGCACACGAACAATATTATTGTGAACACTTTCATCTACATTTCTTGGAACGTACAAGTACCCAGTATGCAGTGAAGTAAACTAGCTTATTATGTAATATTTTCCAACCCCTTTTATTCAAGATTTTCTAAACTAGTTTGGAAATACAAAATTTCCCAAACGTTTTGTTATGTTTTACATTCAAATCAGAACGCACACTGGTCTCATTTGTATGGAGAGTGGGACAAAACTAAATTTCTTGGAAACGGATGGACCTACCGAAACCAAATTTGGCACATTGGTGTCCCACTATACGACTCATCTTTCAGAAAAATTAAAAGCATATATTTTGTAATCCACGCCCACCACTAACGCTAGTTTACAGCCAAAAAAAAAAACAAGAAAACCAGGAATGGGGGAGGATAGGAATTGACCTGCTGAGCTTGGAACTATTTTTTTTTTAATTTTTTGTATAGTTAGGTTTTTGAGATAACGGTAATTTTGTGTTTTTTTGTTATCACTTCAGTCAAAAATTATTTTCTCTGGAGTTACAAATGCGATAAACGCAAGCAGTATCTCGTTCGAAAGGCAATTAAAATACGCTTCAAACGACATACAACTTGTAGTGGTCTAATAAAAACTCGCTGAGCGAAAGCTGGTCAATGTCAAAATTTTGTGGATTTTTTGCGATTTTTGAAAAAAATTTTATTTTCAAATTAAGTTTTTATATAAAGTTGTAAAAATCAGGAAAGTTTTATTACTTTAAAAATTTGCCCGTTTAATTGCAAAGACTTTAAGCGTAATATCAGAGAGATCCGATAAATATTTTATTTTTGGCGATTTTTTCTTGTGAAACAAAAAGGATATTTTGGACGAAAAACTTGGTTAGGTGACTTAACTATGTGAAAACGACTTCATAGGTCAAAAGGACATTAGAAGAAAATATAGAGCTTCCAAAGACTAAACTAATGACATTTCGATTTTAAAAATCCGATGTCAAATAACAAACTTACAATAAAAAAAAAATTATTCGGCTTTATTTCGCGGGATCAAAAAAAATTTTTTATGGAGAGTCGGACAAAACTCAATTACTCAGATTTTATCGAAAATAAAGTTTTATCGAAAACAGTCGATGTAAATATGTACAAAAATCGTAAAAGGGTAACAATATTTTATATAGACTAGTTACATTTAATATGATATTTTAAGAAAAAGGGAAAAAAAGGGAAAAATGTATAAACAGGCTTCTTAAGAGAAGACTTGAAAGAACGCAAATCTGCTTATAAGACCTGGTCCAGAGTGGTCCTTAATTGTTAAAAGTTTAAATGAAAATGCTAATGCTTGAAAGTTACGCTCATAGAAAAACAAAGATTTCCTCATCTTGTGTTTTGCTTAAAATAAATTGTTTTCACTGTTTTCTTTCGCTAAATCGTGAAACATACGTTTTTCTTGCGTTTCCATAGTTATCCGCATTTTTTTTAGCACTCAAACTTGAAATATCGCAAAAATCATAATACACTTATTTACACAAACTTTTTCCAGAAAATTTTTTTTTTAAATGTGTTGACTTTAAATGAGCCAAAGTAACATTTAATGGTGGCTATTGCGTATAGAAGGAGGTTTTCCATAAAATTCAATATATTTCCCACGGAAATTCATGACAGAAGTTTCTTTTTCAAGCACCAACGTTTTGACTTTGGGGGCTGACCAGTGTGGAACGTGAAGAAAAGTTGAGGTGAAGCATTTGAGCGTTAGCATTTGAAAATTTTTCAAATAATAAGAAAAGAACAAAAAAAAAGAAACCTGATTGAATAAATTCGAATTTAGACAACAAAATTCCGAATACGATTGTAGCATAAAGGTGAGGTATGCTGCTTACGGACCAAGCAACGCAGGTGCGAGTCCCGAGTAGCGCATTTTTTTTTTGTTTTTTTGTTTGAGAGAATTTTTCACCTCACGTGTACAAAATATTGTATAAAAATGTTTACTAAGAATTGCTTTCCAAACGTGAAATGCAATTATAGAATAAGGATTCCTTTTCGTCGATTCAGCAATTACTATTAAATGAATTTTATATTAAAGATTTTCCAAACGTTTTGCTTACTGAAGTAAGTTTGTTATAAACTTATAACAAATGTATTTTGCATATTGGGTATAATTACAAACGTACATATCTGTATGTGTTCATATTCAATTAAATATCCACAGTTATCACTAGTAGATCTATAGCAACCCCGCATATTCAGGTGTCACTTTTATAACGAGATAGTATTTTAGGGCTTTACAAACACATACTGGCATTTCAATATTTGAAATAAATCGATAACTGTCATAGAAGAAGTAACAAAGTACATAGCTGCTCTAATCGCGTAAGCACTAACGGATTCGGTGAAATAACAAGGTTTACATACCTAGAGCGTATATGTAAGTATGTACATACACACATATGTTTTTTTTGTTTTTTTTTTTTACGAGGAGGAAGCATCGAAAGCCTTTACCCCGTCAGTGTGGGACTCTAACCCGAACTAAACCTCCTACTGTCATCGTACCGAACCCCCCGGTACTACCGTCAAGCTACCGTCGGGAGGTGGGTTGAGCACTAGGCTCGCAGTCCGTAATGGTCGCGTTATTGCCCTCAGTCTGCCTTAGAAGGCTTCACCCATGTATTTTTGTATTTTTATAAAAGTGGTCAGTGTTAGGTGGTCTGCGGAGCCCAAAGCTCCGCACCACGCGCGATGACGGATGCAGGAGGCCTAGCTCCTGTACGTATCCGTCCATAACGGATGCAGGAGGACGAGCTCCTGTACGTATCCGTTCCACTCTAAGTGTTCAATTTTA
The DNA here is from genome assembly GCA_960531455.1 of Urophora cardui. NCBI lineage: Eukaryota > Metazoa > Arthropoda > Insecta > Diptera > Tephritidae > Urophora > Urophora cardui. The sequence goes on along the minus strand of OY482672.1, from coordinate 25,717,853 downwards.
GGTGGTCTGCGGAGGCCAAAGCTCCGCACCACGCGCGATGACGGATGCAGGAGGCCTAGCTCCTGTACATATCCGTCCATAACGGATGCAGGAGGACGAGCTCCTGTACGTATCCGTTCCACTCTAAGTGGTCAATTTTAGGTGGTCTGCGGAGGCCAAAGCTCCGCACCACGCGCGATGACGGATGGAGGAGGCCTAGCTCCTGTACGTATCCGTAACGGATGCAAGAGGCCAAGCTCCTGTACGTATCCGTTTCATTCAAAGTTCACAATGTTAGGTGGTCTGCGGAGGCCAAAGCTCCGCACCACGCGCGATGACGGATGCAGGAGGCCTAGCTCCTGTACGTATCCGTCCATAACGGATGCAGGAGGACGAGCTCCTGTACGTATCCGTTTCATTCAAAGTTCACAATGTTAGGTGGTCTGCGGGGGTCAAAGCTCCGCACCACGCGCGATGACGGATGCAGGAGGCCTTGCTCCTGTACGTATCCGTTTCATTCAAAGTTCACAATGTTAGGTGGTCTGCGGGGGCCAAAGCTCCGCACCACGCGCGATGACGGATGCAGGAGGCCTAGCTCCTGTACGTATCCGTCCATAACGGATGCAGGAGGACGAGCTCCTGTACGTATCCGTTTCATTCAAAGTTCAATGTTAGGTGGTCTGCGGGGGCCAAAGCTCCGCAACACGCGCGATGAGGGATGCAGGAGGCCTAACTCCTGTACGTATCCGTAACGGGTGCAGGAGGCCGAGCTCCTTTACCTATCCGTTCCGTTAAAAGTCTCAACGTACGTGTAATTAGAAGGAATATTCTGACACACACATATGTATATCCATGTATATGTATGTACAAAAACATCTTTCAGTCTCACCTTAATAAGTCCCAAAAACAATGGCACATCTTCAAAGACAAATTTCGGAAAGTTCATGTCACGCAGCACACGCATCAACACAACCGCCTCGGGCAAATCCTCCGATGCGCGTTTCATCACACCAGCCATACGCAACACCGAGTTCAGCGAACGCAAACCCCAATCGTAGTGGCATTGCTTGGAGAGTTGCTCCTCTGCTAACTTATACAATACAGTCATCTTCTTTGCTAAAACCTTTTGAAATAGATACATACATACATATGTGTGTTACGAAATTCTTATTATAATTAAGATTTTTGGTGAAGTAAAATTTGCATTATGTGATTGCGGTTTGCTGGTGAGTGTGCTAGGGTTGTGTGGTGTGGAGTTGGGGTTGTCAAGGCTAATTGAATTATGTATAAGAGCAATTTTGGTATATTGCAGAAGAAGAAGAAGCTATACGTATCTACATACAAAAGTGTGTTTACATTTTAATAGTACCAATTAATAGCATATTTTCACACAAGAGCTCAAGTGTGTGCAAAGGCTTACCCTGCAGTAAATTTGTGTCACTGCTGAATGATCATTGATGATTCCTTGTTGAATATTCATCACTGTCGTCATAACTGAGTACAATTTTTTTTTTGTTTTTTTTTTTTTTGAGGAAAGCAAACCATTTATATGAAAAATTCATCAGTCTTTATATGAAAGTATTCACTGATGCTTCCTCGTCATAGGTGAATTGCGTCAGTTATTCATTAAGGATTCATTGCGGATATTTACTGCAGGGTACTTACATACATGTGTGGGTGTGTGCCTGTCTTTGATACCTGTAGACATACATACCTTGGCGGTTAGGAATCCATCAGAGAAGAGTGAAATTAAGCAAATCAATTCCAAATCCGGTTTAATACACGTTACTGGTCTAAAAAGCGCCTTCACCGATTCTGGCAGTTCTGTGCGACCAGCATAACCGGGATTCATGGTGACAAAGACACCAACTTTACGATCGAGTTTGATGTCGCTGCCCTCGAACTTAGGATAATTGAATTAATTTTAATTAAATTAAAAATGTTAAATGATAAAGTAATTGATAATTGTGATTCAAGCTGAAATACATATAAAGATGCTGAAAAAGCGAGGCACATCAGAGCCTTCCGCTCTCCAAGCGAGAAGGAAGAAGTATAGGTTTGTAGTTGATGAAGCATAAAGCTTGTTTAGAGTAAAAATACATTATATAAATATATATATTTTTTCAACTCACTATAATACGCTCCAATCTCCCCAACAAACCATTTCGAATGGTCTGCAATTGCGTCGAAATCACACTCAACACTGAGATATCAATGCGATTGAACTCATCAAAGCAACCCCAAGCGCCACATTGAGCCAGACCCGACAGTATCGTGCCGACTGCACGAAAATCCATGCCCTCACCGCAATTCGTCACCACGCACAACAAAGCCATAGCTTTGGCTAAATCCTTAGTTGTCTCCGTTTTACCCGTGCCAGCGGGACCAGCTGGAGCGCCACCCAAATTCATCAGCAGCGCTTGTGTGATAGTCAAATAAATGCGATCCGTTAGCGGAGTAATAACCAAACGACCATTCAAGCCCATATACTCATAACCATACTCAAATTGCCCGGAACATTGTATCACATAGAGATTATCGTACAATTTCAGCCAATAGAAACGCAACTGCGACTCCCAACTAAATTCGCTAGCATCCAAAATATTATCACGTACAAATGCTTCGATGATATCGCGTGCATGCACATCAACGGTGGTGATGGTTTTGAATTTCAAACGATCGTTGCGTGTCAAATTGGAGCGCACCTTAATCACCAGCTCTTCGATTTGATGATTTTGTTTTTCGAGAAAATCTTTCATGGCGCGCATATTATGATGATTGGTGGCCTGATCGAAAGCCTCCTCCACTTCCGCGGTCCACCAAACGAGTGAAGCCGCTAAGCCTACCATGCCTTGGTAATTCATCATCCAATCGGGTCTGTGGTTGGGGAGGGGAGGGGAGTGGAGTGGAGAGCGATGAACGTAAATGAAAAAAAATTGAGAGTATAGCATAAGATTGAGTAAATGATGTGCAATTGAATGTAAAAACGTTGTCGTAAAAATTGTAAAAGCGCTTAAACAAGCGATTGCCGAATGCTGCTGGAAGCATATAAATATAAGTAGGTACATAGTACTCCTACATAAGTGACATATTCACAGAAGAAATCAAATTAAATGTTTTTGAGTTTCAGTTAAAACGAATAGTGTATAACCAGCGGTGCAAATTGTCTCTATAAATAATATGGCGAATGTTTGAAAATGACTTGCGAAATCCAATATGAATATCGAACTAAAAATTATCTTAATACATATCGTCGCTATAGAAGAAAAAAGACGCAAACTGTTTTGTTGAGGAAGAAAGACGCAAACTTTTTTTTTTCAAAGAAAACGCATTAAAAATATTTTTCGAAAGAAAGACTATTTATTTTTTTTGATAACGAAGAAAGACGCTTTATTATTTTTTACTATAAAGAAAGACGCATTTAAATATTTTTTAGGAAATTCGGAATTCGGTTTTTTATTTTTCTTTGTCAATATTAATGCTAATGCGTCTTTCTTCGCAGTTAATATCTAATGCTAATGTGTCTTTCTTCGTCGAAATATTTTATAATGTGTCTCTGTTCGTCGAAATATTTTTTAATGCGTCTATCTTCGTCGACATGTCTTGCAAAGCGTCTTTCTTCTCCGACATATTTTTAATGCGCCTTTTTTCGTCGACAAATTACTGACATGCATCTTTCTTCTTCCGGAGCGACGATATATTCTACCTCAATACTCTAAATATCTCTAAAATATCCCTGAAACGGTTGCGTAACAAGAAAAAAGTAACAACCACTCCCGATCATTAAAATTTTCCTTCGAGAAAGGGTTGTACTTCGAATTTATAACGAAGAGAAAAATATATAGATCAGAAAAGTAGGGCGCTCTTTTGTTGGAGATTGGCCAAGTTCCCGTTTCGAATACCTACTTTTTCCACATTCGTTGTTGAAGGTTAGGAATGGAATGGAATGGAAAGGCCTGGAACTGTGGTAGGCCAGAAAAACTATGCCTTTCCCAAGCACTCGGGCATATTTGTCCATAGAACTTAATACCTTTAGAAAGGATTAGGATGTATGGAAAACGTGGTATAGTGGAATCAGGGCTCCTTTGCAAACTTTCCAGATTCCTTAATAAATCTGAAAAATATGTCTGGTGGTAAAGAATGTGCATCTGCCTTTCTTCATACATATGACACGATAATGTGCATTATTAGTCTAGTGAAAGCCGGACAAGTGCAGAGAAAATGCTCTGTGCCGTCGGTGTTCTCATTCAGATAAGATAGGCATAATGGGCTCTCGATAATGCCTATGGTGGTCAAGTGCTGTCCCTATGGATTGTGTCACCTAATCAACTACACAAGGGACAAGAACGAAAAGCGACACTGCAGATGGCTCTTTGCCGAAACCGGTTTGTCTAAACAGTGAAATTGACAAGAGATGACGCAAAATCGTTCCAATATACAGCCCGAATCTGTCTTCTTCTCGGCTGAAGGTTAGGTTTTTTCGGAAAGCACTTTGTAATTTTACAGGAATCTGTAGAGTTCCAGCGTCTCCCGTGAGTTTCCCTCATGGTTTGCCTGCAGGTTGAAACGTTAGACTTCGAATTGCTAACCAAGCCTTGTGTTTATTGGGATATTTTTGAAATATTTTTTGGTTAAAAATATAGGGTTTCCGACTCTAAGCAGATTTTACTTTTGTCACCTTAAAATGATTAACTTTGTGGTATTTCGAATAATAAGTATTTTTACACATTGGGCTCTAGTTATTGATGCCGATGAAGAAAGTTGACTTGTCTCATCCATTTCCGTTTTTATACTAGTAATTTGTATATATGCACATATATTCCAAGACTCCTTCGTTTAAACTATCCTCTGACAAAAAACTATAACCACCACTGGGTATTAAAAATCGGCACATACGCTCTTGATGTGTCCGCAGTTAACGCGCGTGTTGGAAGGGTTCGCCAAAAGCAGAGACGTGCTGCAAGTCTCGATGATACATAGATATTAAGTTACTTTCAGTGAACGCAGAGCAGATCAGCGCAGATAATCGTTGGCAATAAAATGTTGCAGCCATTGCGGTGCGCGTACCACAAACATCATCGTGCTCGGCATCGTCATCAACATGCTCAAAATTGTGGGTTGTGGGTTTGTGGCTTGGTTCGCCGCAATATTCGGGACATTTTAAGATTGCCGCAGCAACAATGACAAGCATAAGGAATTCACAATCTGCAGCTACTCATACTCATTCCCACTTGCATGTGTCATGTCATGCTCAATTGAATAATGTTATAAATAATTTCTGAATGCGTTATTCACTTCACAATCCAGTCCTCCTCCGTCTACGAGTATTCGTACACGAACGTGGTTAGTTTGGTTAGTGGTAGTGTCAGTTGTCATAAATGGCGGTAAAGGGGAATTGATTTGCTTTGGTTGACGAATGTTGCTTCAAAAGTAGCAAAAATGATGAAGTACTGTCAAATTGGTTGCAAGTGGAAATATTTTGTGATACAAAGATTTTATTTAGAGGAATCTATAGAGAAGAATTGGAGTGATTCAGAAATGCATGAAAATCGAGTATGAATAGCGCAGTGGAAAACCACTATAGGAAACAGATTAGTAGTAGTAAATCATTAGAATCGAGGGAGCTGCCTCGAAACACATTAGTTGAAGGTTGAAAGTGGGGCTTAGCTCAATCTTTTTAAAGGGATTGACACCCGAAGCTATGAATTTTTTTTTATTTATATGCTATTTTCTATTTCTTAAACTTACAAAAATTCTAAAATTCCTGCAATTTTCTCTCACTGTACTTAACGACTTTACCTTGTTATTTCCAGATCAGTACCGAAATCAAAAATGGCACGCTTTGTGATGAAACGATTCGAACGGCGCATCTCATCCAACACATCGCACATCCAATTCTCAACGCGGCCCTTAGCGCGAACTGTAAAAAAGATGAAAAGATAGAGTCAAAAGTGTCAACTCGGTTGGCGTGTGGGTCAAGTGTAGGTGGGCGGGCCAATGGGTTGGAGTGCAAATCATGAAAAGAACGAGCATTATAAAGACAATAAAATAAAAAAAAGGACAGTAAAATAAAAATATTACACAATCATAAATAATAAAATTACAATAACATCAACACAGATTGGCAATAATAAGCGAGATAAGCAGAGCGATAAAATGAGAAGAAATTGATACAAGTACGTAGTAAGGAGAAGGCATGGAGAGACGGTCGCGAGTACCAATACGAAAATGATGCGAGCCCATTTATGTGGAATAAAAAAAGAAGAGGGGAAAGGCAATCAGCTGCAGTAACAGCAACGTTACTGATAATAATCAACAACTTCTGCAAAAATCAAAAACAAAATTGAAAAATACTTTGGTTAACGGCATGCCAGGAGATTGGATGAGGTGACTACGGATACGGAAGCACAACATTTATTGAAGTCGTGAGTGAGGCGATGAGTAGAGGTATGAGCGGAGGACTGAGTTGAAGGTGACAGGAACTGATTGCGCTGAATAAAAATTGTCAACTAAAGTATTTGTGTATGTCTATCGCGTTTACGACTCTGCACGATTTGCATTACACACACGCCTGTATTTGCGCAAAAAAGGAGGGAGAGTACCTACGATACCAATTAGCAACATCCGAGCGCGAGGCTACGAGTACATTGATAATAAGCGACGTTTTACGAGCGACCGACCGACCGACATCCGGTTACATTGCCACAATTAATTAAAAGTAATAAAGCAAAATACAGCAAGAAAAAAATGCTGTCTTTATAAAAATAATTACAGCAGTAATTGTCATAAAAAATTCAATTCCATTTGCTCAATACAATCAGTGCTCGTTACATTGGTTGCTCGCCGGGGGGCGCGCTACTACAGGCTTAAGCCAATCTCAAAGAGTGGGAGTAGCGAATATGTAGATTTAAAAGTAAAAGTAAAAAAGGATAATTATGGAAATTGTGGCAGGGGCAACGTCAATTGAAGGAAATCATGCTTGTAAAGCAAGTGAGGCAAAAAATTAAAGATAACATTGAAGACAAGACAATTTAAAGAACGAACGGAGCGCGAGGGCATATACTATACCAAAAGCGATAACTGGCTTTCAAAGCCTTTCAGAAAGTACAGTTTTTCGCAGAAGATATTTGAACTTCAGAAAGTATTACCAACGATAACCTCCAGTGCACTGGCAGTAGAGGTATTAACGTTCACCGTCACGCTCCTCTCGCAACTAATGAGTTGAAAATATCAATGCGAAGATTTGATATTTCTTTTGCTTGTTTTAACTCAAAGAATCCCAAAGGATTTTTTCAGAAGTAGCAAATGTTTGCTAAAAATACTGAGTGTAACAATTTTAGGCATTTTTTGTGCGTGAAAAGTGTTTTTGAACAAATTCCCATAAAGGGATATTTTTGAGCAATTTTTAATTTCAATTTTATTTTGTTGTTTTCGTCATCAATGCAATGATGAGAATGAGAACTTCTTAGCTTCTTTTAACTCAAAACAAAGTTTTAAAAAATTTCCCTTAAAGCAATTTTTTTCAAAAGTAGCAATTGTTTTCTAAAAATACTTAGTCTAACAATTTTAGGTACTTTTTGTGCACAGAAAGTGTTTTTGAATAAATCCCCATGAAGGGATATTTTTGGGAAATTTTTAATTTCTGATTTATTTTGCTAATTTTGTCATCAATGCAAATATTTAAGAATTTTAAACTTGAAAGTTTTAAAAAATTTCCCCCAAAAGAAATAATAATTTTTTTGTGTGTAATAATATTAGGTATTTTTTCGTGCATTAAAAGTGTTTTTGAACTATGTATTCCCCATAAAGGTATATTTTTGGGAATTTTTTTTAAAAAAATTTTATTTTGTAAGTTTCATTTCATGACTTTAGAAATTTTAAGTTGTTTTAACTCATAAGCAAGTTTTAGAAAATTTCCCCCAAAGAATTTTTTTTCAAAATCTTTATCCTTGTGTAGGGCGAAGCATCGAAAGCTGAAAAGTGCGAGACTTTAACCCGCCAAACCTAACCTACTTCCGGCAGAGGCCGCTCCCACGGAGCCTCCGCACAATTATTACTCTGGATTTTTGCAGGAAAACTTACGCAGTTACATACATATATACCAAGGATGGGCATTTTTGCACTACCACTCAAAGTGCATTACCATTCAATAGTGAATGGTAATGCAAATGTGGGTTGCACTACCATTCAGTAGTGAATGGTAATGCAAATGTGGCTTGCACTACCATTCAGTAGTGAATGGTAATGCAAATGTGGCTTGCACTACCATTCAGTAGTGAATGGTAATGCAAATGTGGCTTGCACTACCATTCAGTAGTGAATGGTAATGCAAATGTGGCTTGCACTACCATTCAGTAGTGAATGGTAATGCAAATGTGGCTTGCACTACCATTCAGTAGTGAATGCGAATGCAAATGTGGCTTCCACTACCATTCATTGCATTCCCACTACAAGTACGATTTGTGAAAACCTATGATCGTAGTTTAGGTATTAAGTGGCCAATCTATTTAATAACGGGAAGGAAGTTTATGGGATATTCTACACATCGAATAAGGCTTAGAAAACTGATTGGAAACCAACGCGGCATTGCAATATGGCCTGTGTATATCAATAGGTTTTAAGGTTGTTAATAAATTTCTTTTAAACACGTAGGTAAAAAAATACTTATACTTATACAGTGTATCACAGAGGTATTTTGCATATGGCATTTGTTGAGAAAATATGGGAAATTCGCCTATTTTTTCGAATTCATTTGAAAATTTTTGACATGATCTGATAGCTGAAGCTTCATATACACAAAAACATTAATTAAAAAACATAAACACATTTCATCTTTAATATAAAATTATCAATTTTCTAAGCTAATTCCATGTGTAGAATATCTCACAAACTTCCTTCCCGTTATTAAATAGATTGGCTACTTCATGCCTAAACTACGATCATAGGTTTTCACAAATCATACTTGTAGTGGGAATGCAATGAATGGTAGTGCAAACCACATTTGCATTCGCATTCACTACTGAATGGTAGTGCAAACCACATTTGCATTACCATTCACTACTGAATGGTAGTGCAAGCCACATTTGCATTACCATTCACTACTGAATGGTAGTGCAAACGACATTTGCATTACCATTCACTACTGAATGGTAGTGCAAGCCACATTTGCATTACCATTCACTACTGAATGGTAGTGCAAGCCACATTTGCATTACCATTCAATAGTGAATGGTAATGAAAATCAAATTTTCACTACCACTCATCAGTGATTGGAGAATGCAAGGCTGAATGCAATCAAAATTGAATGCACTGTGCCCAACCCTGATATATACATACACATGGATATATATGTATGTATTTAACGAGCTTGAATTATTGCTTCGCTGCATAAGATACATAATTTCATAATGATTGTTACTTTCATATTTATGTACTACATATATTGTAAGCAATTTGATTTATCTTTTTTATTTCATTGCCACTTTGCTTTTTACTAGTCTGTATGCTTGTCCTGTTGGCAATTCCCATTTCGCAATTATTACGCGTGCAATTTAACGGTGAATGGTGCTCGAGATTCATGTATGATATAGATAAGTACATATATCTATGTATGTATGTTCACGCGCAGATGTCCACCGGAATTCATTGTTATTGGTAATTAAGTATGTGGTTCTAGTGATATCGATGGCATCGCGAGTCGTGTAATACAATGGCCATTCGAACAAAAGAGGTAAGATGCGATTATGAAGAAGAGGGAGAAAGGGGAAAGTGAAAGTGAAGGCGGAAAGCAAAGGCGAGGACAAAGTAAGACATCTTATACTTACCGCTGTGACGAAATTCCATAACTTCACCCTCACTCGATATCATTGCCGTAACAATGGGCTGATCCGTATTGTCCTTCGAGAAGCGCAATGACTTTATGTTGTCGTACATCTGTGTGTATGTGTGTGTAGGTTGGCAGCGGTTGGAGGTGTTGCGATGGCCAGTCAAGCAAAAGATGAAGCAAAAGAACATAAAAAGAAGAAAAAGAAATAAGCGTAAATTAGCAATGAAGAATTTACAAGAGATGATAAAATACATATGAATTTGAAATAAAGACAATAAAAAAAAAGAATTTTTATAAAATATGTAATAAAAACAACTAAACAACAAGCATGAACAAGAAATGCAGTAAATCAGTATTGTGGAAAATATATACTGGAGTATAAAAACCTAATAACAACCAACACCCCCAAAGTAAATTCTCATTTAATATTCGTTTATGCGATATTAAGTAAATTTTTATGAATTTGCTCTAAAAGAATATTATGTTCATACATACATACATACAATGAATGGTATGTGTTTTGCTAAAAAAATGTAATGAATATAGAAGTATGTATAACCTACAGTGGGTTTTGCTGGCAAAAACAGAGTGGGGAGTGGCTACTTACTCTTGGTTTGAAAATACTAAAGTCCGATTAGATATTTTGAAAACTGTGAGGACTAGTTGGATTTTCGAACAGCTAGATTGGTTGATCGAGAGATAAGTATGTAGCTATTCAGTTAATTTTGGCAATTATTTGGTAGATCATTTTATTGCTCTAACATAGCAGCCACTCTTGGGTATAAAAATGTTGCAAATGACAAAAAAATTGCTGGGAATTTAGATGATATTCATATGAATGCATGTTCATATGTACATATGTAAATACCTCTACGTGTACATACATTATTCTGTCGCCCTTTCTTCGGCGAATAAAACAAGTATTTTGTGGTCTCGCTATTAAGACAGCGAGTCAAAAATTGATTTTTTATTGAACAAAATCAATCCCTTTTATACACAAAATTTCTTATGTACTACTTATTTACTATAATACATATTTACACTAATTCTTACTAGCTATGTAGATATGTATGTACATATGTACGGCTTATGCATTTAAAGTGTAGTCAAGTGCCCGTGCACATACATACGTACATACGACTTAGCTTAAAGGCAAATGCGACAAATCAGAAATACGGCGTCAGCATAAAATTTGGCTGTTGTTTGTTTACGTTATAAATTTTAATAAATGAAATAGGTTGAATGCACTTTTAGTGCATTCCATATTTTTGTGTTTTAAATTACGAGTTGAATGTGCTCAAATATTTCTGACATGCTACACCTCCTTTCCTAAAAAGAATGCTTATACATTTGTAGGGTCAATGTATGAGCATTCTATTACATTTAATGGATTGCTTATTTTACTTGCTTGTGTTTATTTATTTATTTCGGTAAAATTAACATTTCAGTTTTTGTTTTGTGCTTACATACTTACATTTATTGGAAAAAGTGAAAATTTCTTATTCTATAGGTTTAAGTCTATTTTTATGTACTATGATTTTCTTATTCATGTAGCTTAGTGAATAATTATTGTGATTATTAATATTTGTTACTCTATAGGGAATTAAACTATAGTTATTATGTTTATCAATACCTATTACTCTATAGGGTCCCTTATATCTACTGTCTAATTTATGACCTGTTTCATCTTTTACTAAGACTAAATCTCCTATATTTATTTCCTTATGCTGAATTTTCCTATCGTAGTAAATTTTTTGTTTTTCTTTTGCTTGTCTTACTAATCTATTAGCTCTTTCTTGTGCTATTTGAAGTCTATATTTAACTTCTTTGTCATAAGCCTCATAGTTGTACAGTGGGCTGATTGTATCTTCTTGTAAAAATTCGTATGTCGGTGCTGGTTTTCCGAATATTAGTTCAAAAGGACAGTAACCATGAACTGTTGAAGGTGTTGTATTATAACAATAAGTAAAGTACTTGAGGTACTCATCCCAATCGTCTTTGTCAATGGATATGTATGAACGTACATATTCATTGAATGTTCTATGGCTACGTTCAACAGTGCCTAACGTTTGATGATGGTAAGGTGTTGAGGTTTTGTGTTCAATTTTTAACAATTTACTTAGTTCTTGAAAAACGTTATTTTTATATTCGGTTCCCATGTCTGTCAGTATTGTTTTCATACATCCATAAATGAGAATAAAATGTTCGAATATAGCTTTGGCTACTGTTTTTGCGTGTTTACTTTCAATTGGAATTGCTACTAGATATTTGGTTAAGTCACATATTATGGTGACTGCATACTCATTTCCATTCAATGATTTTGGAAATGGTCCAATTGTGTCAATTTGAACTACATCGAATGCCTTAGTTGGTGTTTCGGTTATAGTCATTGGATCTTTTAAATGTATTCTTGTTTTATTTTTATTACAATGATCGCATTTTTTAATATATTGTTTTATGTCATTTTTCATATTTTTCCAATGGAATTTTTGTTTTATTTTATTTGTTGTACGATTGATTCCTGGGTGGCCACCATTAACAGGATCATCGTGATATTTATGAAGAATAGTTTTAATTTTTTCATTATCTGTCACATGCATAACCTCCGGAGTTAATGCAATGATTAAATTTTTGAGAACTTTGGTACCTTTATCTTTAAATTTATCTACTCGAGTATAATTATTCTTAAACAATTTGTCTCCTAAGGACAATTGTATTTTGTTTATTTTCAAATTGCCGGCTTCTTTCATAAGCCTGGCAAAGAATTGATCTAAATCAATCTTCGCCTCAACAATTAAATTATCAATATTTATTTCGCTACAAATTTTCTTTCCCTTTTTGAACTGCAGTTTCGGGGGGTCGAAAACGAGCTGAGCTAGCTTTTTTACTTCACATTTATTAAGCGCTTCGTATATTATAGGGTTCTCATTGTGACATTTTTCTTCATTTTTTATATTATTATTGGATTTTTCCTTAGTTTCCGATCTTGTGGTAACTTTCAATATTTTACATGCTTCAATTGACATTTCTTTTAAATCTTGTATATCTATACGCGATAGTGCGTCTGCTACATAATTCTCTTTTCCTGCTATGTACTCCACCCCAAAGTCATATTCTTCCAAATCTAGTCGAATTCTAGTTAATTTTGATGATGGGTTTTTCATCGAAAAAAGGTAAGTTAAGGGTCGATGGTCTGTTTTAATTGTGAATTTTCTGCCGTAGATGTACGGTCTGAAATAAGTGATGGCCCAATGAATGGCTGCTAATTCTTTTTCAATCGTTGCTTTATTTATTTCGCCTTTTGTGAAAGATCTAGAGGCATAAGCAACTGGTAATTGTTTTCCTTCGTATTCTTGACTTAGTACTGCTCCGCAGGCGTATCCGCTTGCATCTGTTGTTATGTAAAATTCTTTATTGAAATCGGGATATTGTAAAATGTTTGGGCTAATTAATGCATTTTTTAGATAGTTGAATGATTTCTCACATTCTTCTGTCCAATTAAATACTACTTTCTTTCTACAAAGTCTTGTTAATATTCTAGAGTATTCCGCGAAATTTGGTATAAATCTTCTATAGTAATTGCAGAATGCAACGAATCTTTTAGCTTCGTCGGCATTCTTGGGAGTTGGATAATTTTGAACTATTTTGTATTTAGTGGGATCAGGTAAAATTCCTTTACTTGTGCATTTATGTCCAAGATAAGTAACTTCTTGGTTGAAAAATAGACATTTATCTGGATGCAATTTTAAATTGTATTTTCTGCAAGTTGTGAATACATCTATTAAGTTTTTAATCATATGCTTTTCGGAGCATCCTAATACCACTAAGTCGTCCATATATAAAAATGCTTGTGATGGTTTTAGACCGGCGAATGCTAAAGTCATCATTCTTTGAAATGAATTTGGGGCTACTTTAAGACCATTGTCTGCTGTAAACGATGTTATATCTCGGGATTCTGGGCTTAATTCTATTTGATGAAAACCGGACATTAAATCTAAGCAAGAAAAATATTTTGCTCTACCTAATTGGTCTAGAATATCGTCGATTCTTGGTAATGGAAATTTATCTGCAGTTAATTTTTTATTTACCTGTCTATAGTCAATAACTAGTCTCCATCTTTTATCGTTATTACCTGGGAGTGATTTTTTCGGTACTAGTAGAATAGGACTATTGTATTCTGACATTGATGGTTCTATTAAGTCGTCTTGTATTAGCTTATTTACTTGTTTATTAATTTCCTGTTTGTGAGCTTCTGGTATTCTATAGTTTTTTACATAAACTGGGTTGTCGTCTTTCATATAAAGTTTTTGTTTGTAAAAATTATTAGTGGTTATAGGTTCTGATTCTAATGCAAATATATCAATAAATTCTGAACATAAAGTGTTAAGTTGAGATATAGCAAATGATGGGAAATTTTTATTTAATCTTTCTAATTTTTCTTTATTATTTGCTTCATTTTTCTGTTTATTATTTATAATTATGTAGTCGTCTAAGTTTTCTGTGTTAATATTGTAATTTTGAATAGTTGCATTTTTATCTGTTGTATTAATAATTCTAACAAATGCTTGATTTGGATTTACTATTGAATTGGCAATAAAAATTCCTTCTGCTAGTTGTTGATGTGGTATGAATAATTCAGTATTGTTATTTTTTATGTGAATTTGTCGAACTACTTCTGATCTAGCTGGTACTGATATGCAATTAATGGTTGGTTCATTTGTCATTTGAATTGCTATATTTTCTGGATAATCATATGGTCGTAATATAAGTCTATCTTCATTATTTCGGTAATCTAAAATGCAATTATACTTTTTAATGAAATCGAGTCCCAAAATTCCGTCGCATGGGATTGGGAAGTCATCTTCTACTATGTGAAATTTGTGTCGAATCAAAAGATCGTCACCCTTTAAATCTGTTTTAACTGTTCCAAGAGTGTTTGTTATACCCTGACCAATGCCTTTTAAATCTGTTTTTTGTAATTCATTAATTTTAACATCATTTTGAATTTGACCCTTTTTTATTAGTGATATGTCAGCTCCTGTATCTATTAGGAGAGTTGAAGTTGAATTATTTAAAGTTGTTTTGGTGGATATGTAGCTGTTTAGGTGTAAATTTAGTACACAAATTTTTTTTTCTATGTTTGGAGTGGAGTTTGTTGGTTTTCCTGCTGGGTATAATTACGTACATTGCGAGTGTTGTTGGTATTGTTGCGATTATTTTGTCGCTGTTGGTTACCAAAATTCCTATTTTGTCTTTGTGAGTAATTGTTGTTTGATCTGTTAAAATTGTTATATCTTTGATTAGATCGATAATTTCTATAATTGTTATTTGGAAAATTTCTACGAAAGTTGCCGCGGAAATGATTTTGTTGTCTTATATTCAATATTGCGTTTGGGTTGCCTGTTACTTCAGTGCAACTGTTTGTAAATTTTGAAATTGCCTCGTTCATTGAGGTGAACGTTCCGGCTTGCATGATTAGTTTTACTTTATCATTAGAACAATTTTTACACATAGCCTTTACAGCTGCTTGTGTAGCATATTTTCCTGCTAAATCTGAGGTTAACCCGTCAGATATATATGCTCCTTCTAATGATTTTGTTAATTTTTCGATTTCAGTAGTATATTGGTTGGCTGTTTTACTGCGTTGTTGGATGTTTAGCAGTTTTGCTGTTAATACTTCTACTGATTCGCCTTTGATTGATCTTTTCAATTTTAATTTTATATCTTGTATTGTATTCTCATTCTGAATACAATTTCTTGCTGTGCCTTTTAGTTTTGTTTTTATCATAGACACTGCAAGTGCTTCATGAGTATCCTTGATTTGGTCAAGAATGTCGAGTGCATCTATGAAGCTATTTAGATTTTCTGAGTTGCCATCAAACTCTGGTAGGACAGATGAAGCTGTTTTAATAAAATCTACCGCTGTCTGACGCATTGTGGATGTGTTTGAATTATTGGTACTTTCTGAATGAGTTTTAGTTTCTTCTTTATCGTTTGAAGAATTTTTGTTTTCGGCTTCCGTTGGATAGTCCGGTAGTAATAAATTTGTGTCAATTTTTATGTCTTTGTTGAATGACGTGGGTACTTGTTCTTCAATCTCGTATCGTGCTAGCGATGAAACAAGTTTATCCCTGACGTATAGGTATATTTGGTATGCCTGCTTTTGATGATCGGCTGTAAGCTTACTATTTATATTCCTCAAGGCGTTTCCTATTCTATTTAATGCATCTATTATAAAACCTAAATGCTTAATAATTGTTTCTCTTCTAATAAAAACATTCTTGTTAATGCACTTGTATGATTTTTCTGCAATTGATTTTTCATTTAGTAGTGATGCATATATATTATCCCAATTATCCATTGAAAAGGATCTATTCGGTATTGATTTTTATACCTTGTCTAATCCATTTGCACGACTAATATATCGCTTTTTTAAAATTTTGTTGTGTACCGAATAAATCTTTAGAAATAAATTTATACAAGATACAATTGCAATAACAAGAAGAATAAGCTTTATTGAATCTAAAGCTTCGCTGTGATCAATTTCTATGGAGTTAACTACATTTGCGTTGGGTTTATCAATTTTTGATGTTGTTCCACCCATATTGATTGAATATTAAAAAAAAAATTCCTAAAATCTGAAAATACCGAATTTTTCAAACATGCGTTGTGTTTCTTCTATTTTTGTCGTGGGGTTAATGACGTCTTCTAATGTTGGTTCCCTAGTCATGCCTATGATACGCCAAAGAGTCCTTAAGGATTCTAATTCCCTTATTAAGTCCCTGTTCTCTATTTCATTAGGAAGTGAGCCTACTGAATTCCTTGATTTAGGCATTATAATCACAATAATTATTTTTGTATGTATATATATTTATTTATTTAATTAAATCATTAAAATTAGTATTGTTGTGGCTTAGGCCAGAAAAATGTGTATATGTAAAAATGCAAAATTTTTAGTATCGAGAATTGACACGGCAAGGATTTTTGGTCTCTTGCCCTTCAATAGGCAGCCGCAAGGTTGCCATAAGATTAGTTAGTGATCAGTTAATAAGGCCATTAGTAAGCCTTTCAATCGCTATTAGTTTTTTTATATGCTTCCGTTTTGCAATAGAATCTGCGAATACTAGTTGTTGGTAGAGTTCGGCAACTCGTCGCCGCGCTTGGTATTTTTTACCACCACGTCTCCTGTGGTATAAAGGTTTCTGTGGTTGTGCAGGTTCTCTGCGAGCTGGGCGTTGTTGCCGTCGCCTGTACTCCTCGATTGTAATTGCTCTAGGACCTTGTCGTTCTGGCTGCTGTTGCTGTTCTTGTTGATGTTCGGGTTTAATTTGTTGTTCTTTTTCTTGGGCTTGTTGCTCTTGTTGTTGTTCGGGTTTATTTTGTTGTTCTTCTTCTTGGGCTTGTTGCTCTTGTTGTTGTTCGGGTTTATTTTGTTGTTCTTCTTCTTGGGCTTGTTGCTCTGTCTGCCGCTCACTAAAATACTTTTCCCATTTCTCAAATATTGCGTTTACTTCGTCCATCACCATGTAGTGTAAACGACTGGTTAATGACAGGATCTGGCAGGATCAATGGCAAGGATCCTGGTGTGTTTAACAGGCAAGGATCCTGTTTGTCTGGCAAGGATGCTGGCAAGGATGTCTTGTTTAACTGGCAAGGATCCTGTTTGTCTGGCAAGGATGCTGGCAAGGATGTCTTGTTTAACTGGCAAGGATCCTGTTTAACTGGTAAGGATCCTGTTTAACTGGCAGGATCCTGTTTAACTGGCAGGATCCTGTTTAACTGGCAGGATCGCCATATTCTGTCGCCCTTTCTTCGGCGAATAAAACAAGTATTTTGTGGTCTCGCTATTAAGACAGCGAGTCAAAAATTGATTTTTTATTGAACAAAATCAATCCCTTTTATACACAAAATTTCTTATGTACTACTTATTTACTATAATACATATTTACACTAATTCTTACTAGCTATGTAGATATGTATGTACATATGTACGGCTTATGCATTTAAAGTGTAGTCAAGTGCCCGTGCACATACATACGTACATACGACTTAGCTTAAAGGCAAATGCGACAAATCAGAAATACGGCGTCAGCATAAAATTTGGCTGTTGTTTGTTTACGTTATAAATTTTAATAAATGAAATAGGTTGAATGCACTTTTAGTGCATTCCATATTTTTGTGTTTTAAATTACGAGTTGAATGTGCTCAAATATTTCTGACATGCTACAACATATATATAATGTAATTATATGTTTAGATATGTGTACATATGTATATGCATGTAAATATATTTATATTTATTTTCAGCAACATTAACGTCATAGGTTCAGCTACATTAGATGCTAATCTACACACATAAATACATGGAAAATTGTCTCACGTATATACATATGTACATTCATACACATATCCTTGCCCATATTAACACATACTCGCGCATGTTCATAAACAGCAACATTAACCTTCATTCGCTCGAACCTCCGCCCCACCGAATGGCGGCATTATTTGAAAAAGGTGAACATGTGGGGAGGCTGGTATAATAGCATTAATGAAAGAGAACATACATATGTATAAACACCTCTATATGGAATATATATGTAATATGTACGTATGTATGTAGGTGCTGGAACATTCAATGATGTGGCAGTAATTTGCTGGTGACATATGTTCATGCATCAACTGCTGCTGCTTGCTACCTTCGTACAAAATGTTGGTGACACATTGCGCTGCATGGCTTAGCATGGCATGGCATTGTGAGGGAATGAGTACATAGAGAAGCGAATAAATCTCAAGCATTAAATACATATTTAGTTATTTACGTAAGTAATTATTGTACGTAGATGATTTATTACAGCTTTTAAAGCAACTCAAATGATGTTTATGGAAATTTAATGCACTTTCACTGCTTTTGCAGCGAATTAGATGTTTTAGTGGCTTCCTTCCTTCAAAATTTGAAGTTAAAATCAAGGCTGCTCAACGAAATGAACAAAATGATTTTGTTTCAAAAAATATCAATAAAAAATATCCAAAAATTATATTGTTTTGCTAATTATCAGAAACAAAATTTTTTCGTTTCAAAAATTATCAATAAACCTTTAATCAGAATAATTTTGTTTCGTTTGTATCAAAAAAATTAACAAAAATTGTATTTGTTTTTATTTATGTACGTATGTACATACATACAAACATATCGCACACTAAATCAAAAAGCCTTACAACTCAAAATTCAAAAATTTTCAGGAGAGGCAAAAAACTTTTTAATTTTTGTAGGCAATGATATGGGAAAAGGCTACGTATAATTATTTCTGAGTTAAAAAAACTCTGATGGAAAAGATTTTTTGGCAGCAGCTAGAGATATATTCTGTGTACCAATTTATGGAAGAAACCCGATTTCGAAAAATTTTGAGTTGTAACGCTTTTTGATTTAGGGCCGATTTCATAATGAAATTCTTAAAGCTCCTTTCGTTAAAGGAGCCTTTTAGGTAAAGATCCATTTAAATGTTCTTTAAAGTGGGAGTGATTTCATAATAATATAATATTAAAAAGATCCTTTAATGTCAAATGATTGTCATAAATTTAAAAATATTGAAATATGACATTGGTTTTTTCTGAAAATAAATAAATTTTTTGATTGTGGATTTATTTTTTTTTTTTTTGAAAAAAGAAAAAGAACATAGAAGCATAATTTGGAAATCCAGTGCAGAAAAACTAGGAAGCGGTCATCCAACCTCATAAAAGAGGGAGAAGATGAATTTTGCATTATAGGACTCAACAAACAAAATCGGTTCAAAAATTTTAATAAATTTTTGATATTTGATTTTGACAGACTGCAGAAATAAAATCGTCGCTATAGAAGAAAAAAGACGCAAACTGTTTTGTTGAGGAAGAAAGGCGCAAACTTTTTTTCTTTCAAAGAAAGACGCATTAAAAATATTTTTCGAAAGAAAGACTCTTTATTTTTTTTGATAACGAAGAAAGACGCTTTATTTTTTTTTTTACTATAAAGAAAGACGCATTTAAATATTTTTTAGGAAAGAAAGACCGTATTCGATTTTTTATTTTTCTTTGTCAATATTAATGCTAATGCGTCTTTCTTCGCAGTTAATAATGCTAATGCGTCTTTCTTCGCAGTTAATAATGCTAATGCGTCTCTGTTCGTCGAAATATTTTTTAATGCGTCTATATTCGTCGACATGTTTTGTAAAGCGTCTTTCTTCCCCGACATATTTTTAATGCGTCTTTTGTCGTCGACAAATTACTGACATGCGTCTTTCTTACTCCGGAGCGACGAAATTCTTTCTAGCAAAAGGAACCTTTAAATAATTTAAATGCCCGTTTTTCAGTATTTAACTTTAAAGGAACTTTTATCTTCAAAAAGACTTTATGAAATCGATCAGCAAATTAAAGGCTCCTTTAGAATTTAAAGGAACTTTTAATCTGATTATGAAATCGGCCCTTAGTGTGCGATATGTAAAATTTCTTTTCTTCATAGAAAACGAAATTATTGAAAAGTCAATTTTTTCGTTTAAATTTGAAACTATATTTTTTTGAAATAATTGTTTTGATAATTATCAAAACAAAAAAAATTTTGTTAATTTTCTTTGATAACAGTTGAAACAAAATAGATTTTGTTATGCTTTTTACGTTTATAAAATCGAATATTTCAACAGAAACAAAAATTTTTTTTGTTTATTGTTAAAAATAACGTTATTTTTAACTTAAAATTGTTGGGTTTTGACAAAGAACTCAGTAAGGTGTTAACCATATATCATCGTACCATACGAAAACTAGCATATTTAAAATTTCTGGGCAAAGCTATCAATAAAAAAATTCTGTACGAAAAATAACAAAATCGACTTTTGGCTGACGAAAAGTATCAGTAATTATATACTGTTTTTAGTTTTTACATTAAAATTGTTGTTGTTTAAACGAAATTGATAGTTTTCATCAGCCAAAAGTCGATTTTGTTATTTTTCGTCAGCCAAAAGTCGAACTTGTTGCTTGTCCTCAGTCACTTAGAAAACTTGTTTGAAGTTTCAACTATTGTGGTACCAGCATTAATACCAAAAAAAGATTGTCAGCGTGGAAATCCAACATAGTATTTCTATCGAAACCCGCTAAAGGCAGAAGAAAAGAGAGACCACCACGCGTTTGGAAGATCAGCTGGACAGCGGCAATGCCTGCCTTGGTATTCTGAATTGGCGCCAGGCAGAACAAAAAAGAAATGACTGACGCGCTTTATTGGACTCGGCCAAAAACGACGATTACGCGCCAATTAAGGAAAAGAATAATAAGAGGAAGTTGCGAAGTGCAATCGAAAATAGTCGACTACTAGAAGGAAGATAAGAAAGCTAGATGAAAAATGCGTAGCGTCACTACATACATAGATAAAGGTAGTTGATAGATCCCTTTCAGTTAGTTTTGATCGTCATTGTTAATTTGCTCTTACCTACTTCCAGTTTTGTGTTTTATTTTGGCGCCAGAGTGGCGTAAGTAACATTCAAGAAGCGGTTGTTAAGCTTGAAATTATGAACATGTACACATATATGTACATATATAAGTATGAAACAAATACCTCCATGATTTCTCTAGCAATTTGTGTCAAGCTGTTTCTACAGCTAAAAAGAAAACCCTAGAATGTCATTTGAATGTGTCAAATGTAGTGAGAAATTGGCATTTCGCATAACTTTACGTTTTATGTTTCAGCTTTACACATCGTATGCACAACTTAAAAAAATAGTATGTGTGGCATGTTTATACAGAAATAAAGCATGCATATTCATTTACATACAAACAAATATACACAAAAGTATATTTGAAAGTCTAAGATCACACACAAATCCTCTATATATGTACATACATATGCACATTTGTACATACCTTGATTATATGAGTTTGCACAGCCGCCGGTTCACTGCTACCCAATATTGAAAGCAACTCATCCGTGGAAATGAAATAAAAGCGCGGAAATATGCGTCTCTTTGACTCCAAATATTCATTTAATGACTTCTGACAGTTTTCCAAACCGATGCCGAGTCCTTGAATTTCGGGCAAACGGCCAGGCACCGTACAAAGTGGCACCACCAACGGATTCTTGGCACAGTCAACCATAATCTGACAAATAGAAATATATGTATGTATAACAAGAAAAATACACACTTGTATAAAAACATAAAGACGAGTGTGTGTGTGTGTGTGCGTGTGTGTGTAAAAAGATGTGGTAAAACGCGGAAACAAACTTTCGCAGAGGAAAAGTAGCAAAAGTGAGATAGGGGAAAGGGGGAAGGAGTAGACTAGAAATAAAATCAAAGTAAATAAATCACATAAATGTGCAGTGATTGTGTGGCAAATGTTGCAAATGTGGCAAAATTAAGTGGCAAGTAAACAAGTGCGGCAAACAAACGAAATTTATATGGTTACAACAAAAAACAGTACATGCATATGTACATATGTACGCGGATAGGCATAACAATAACTTGGCACGTGGTTACCCTGCAGCGAACTCAATAACTAGTGAGCAAAATTTCTAGTTCCGAACTAGCGAAAAGGTGTCAAAAGGGAACTAGATCAATTGTAGTTAGACCCTCACCGGTTCAGAAGGAGTGAATTGAGTGACCATTATGAGACACACTTTGATTTGTATGCAATTTCGAAGTGACAAAAATTCTATGAAAATTTTTCGTTCGTTCAATTGCCTTCGGCTTTGTCTATTTCTGCAATTCTCAGATGTTTAGTGAGGCATTTTATATAAAGTTTTCTATTTGCATCTTGTATGAAATGAAATGTTCCCCTAATTATGCTTTTCCGATCCCTCAGGCTTATTTTGAATTTCTTTTATTTTATTACTTTTTAAATATTATTGTAAATTTTTATTAAATAAATAAATAAAACAAGTAAGGAAGCCTAAGTTCGAGTGGAATCGAACATTAGATACTCAGCTGTTGGCTTTCATTGTTTGTTTGCGTTTGATGTAAACACGGTGTACTTTATATAAAGCGAGTGCCGCATAAAGTGGGCGTAGCCACGCCCATTTTCAACATTTTTATCAGTCATCCAACTAAGCTTATGAATATTATTCTTTGTGCAAAATTTCATCCCTTTATGAGTTACAAAGATGTCACGTTACAAATTCCCAAAGGGTGTTCCAGAAATATCTTTGTTAAAAAGTAGGCGTGGTCATAAACCGATTTCAATAAATTTTTGCGTGTCTACTAACACAAGTTATAAAAGTGTATAAACCAAGTTTCGTCATAATATCTCAATTATTTGTAGAGTTATGGGCTCCGAAATCTCGTTGATTCCTTTGTCTGAAAAGAGGCGATGCCACGCCCATTTTCCGAAATTTTTCTATTTTTTGTTTCCGATCTATTGTAGAACTCCTGCCGTAAAATTTCAGTGATATATCTTTATATTTGACAAAGATATCGCTTAAAATGTTTTTATTAGGCCACTTATAATACCCATATATAAAAGTGGGCGTGGTCGTCAACCGATTTCGCTAAAATTTTGAACATGTATTACTACAAGTAGTGAAAGTGTATACACTAAGTTTCGTCATAATATATCGATTATTTGTCGAGTTATGGGCTCAGAAATCTCGTATATTCCTGCTTCTAAAAGGAGGCGGTGCCACGCCCATTTTCCAAAATTTTTGTATTTTTTGCTATATGTCCATAGGTGAACACCTTCCATAAAATTTTAATGATATATCTTTATATTTGACAGAGATATCGCTTAAAATGTTTTTATTAGGTCACTTTATAAGACCCATATATAAAAGTGGGCGTGGTCGTTAACCGATTTTGGCAATTTTTCGTCAAAACATTTGCCTAAGTAAGTATATCACGCCTACCAAAATTCATCGATATATCTTCAATGGTTTCTGAGTTATGACCCATAAAACTTTCATGTTTGCCCCTTAATAAGTGGGCGTGGCAACGCCCATTTTCCAAAATTTCACCATATTTCTTCCTAGGGGCCTGAGCTCAATACGTGTGTGAAATTTTATCATTCTAGCTCTATTAGTGACTGAGATACAAAATTTCCGATTTTTACTATATAGGGGAGGTGGGCGTGGTCATGGTCCGATTTCGCCCATTTTCAATACCATCCGTTCCTGTCTTGATACCAACTCACATTTCAAATTTCATCAAAATATCTCAATTTTTGCGCGAGTTATCGTGCTCAGAGACGGACAGACGGACGGACATGGCTCAATCGATTTCTCTTTTCACCCTGATCATTTTGATATATATAAGTCTATATCTATCTCGATTATTTCATTCTGTTACAATCCACCGTTAGGAAACCGTGTACTAGTACAGCTGAGTATAAAAATATTATTTAAAAAAAAAATAAAAAAATAAAAATTATCATCCACATTATGACACCGACAAAATTCGAACCCGCGCTCCTCAGATTGAAAGGCACATGCGTTAGCCAGTCGGCTATCGCGCCACTTGCATGAAGTGTGTCAAAGGCTGCACTTAAGCGACAGATGTAAAACTGTAGAATTTGTAGGTACTTGTAGCTAGTTCAGAACTATCGAAATTGTGCCAATAAACGAACTAGTGTAAACTGTAGAATTTAGCACTAGTTCGGAACTATCGAAAATGTAGTGCCGAGGGTGACAATTGACACCGCCTAGGACATCGCCGTGTTAAATTCGCCAGTTGATAACGCGCAAAAGAGATTTAGCTCGCACTGTTAGTGTCGAAAAATGCACTAGAAGCTTCCTAATTCGGAACTAGAGATTTTCCCTACAGGGTATATACAAAAAAACATACCTACATAAAAGTGTGTACATAGATAAGTAAGTTCCTAAAACATTGTATGTGTGTATTTACATATTTAAGCGCTCGTTTTCAGCGTAAGATAGATATTCCCACAGTTGTGATCGCGATATTTAATATATTTCTAACTGTATGAAAATTACACTGTCTGGTCACTATCTGAGACGGCGATTAATGGGTGTTTTCAAAAAGTAATGATCACCGTTCGACAGTTATCGGCAAATCCTACCTTCGAGTGTATTTCATCACTCATTTGCATACAAATTCGATGTGAAAAATAAAAATAGCGGTTTGCTAAATTTTTTTTTTAATTTAACGGTGAACATAAGAAATTGACTTCTGCTTAGAGAAAGCAGACCTGTTAAATTCCGATTAGGATTAGTAATCAATTAAATTGTTTTGTTTTTTAATTGGTAATCATTATTTTAATTCTTTTGCAGAAAAAAAGTAATTTTAATGATTACCATTAAAAAAAATCAAAAAAAAAAAAAAATCAATAAAAATCAAAAATAATCAAAATAATTTTTTTGGGGTGTTTTTGATTATTTTTGATTTTTTATGATTATTTTTGATTTTTTTTGATTTTTTATGATTTTTTTTTTGATTTTTTTTCATTTTGTTTGATTTTTTTTTCAATATTGTTGTAAAGAAATTTGGATATGCATGCACATAAGTATTCAGGTAGGCATGCATGTTTGGTCAGAGAGGCATAAAGTTTGTTTGTACAAATGTATGTGAACGCATATTAAAGTACGTAACCCTGCAGTAAATATGGGGACAGGTGTATCCAAGTCATTGTGTATTCTACAGCGACAACTGCACTAATTAAAATGTCGACAAATTTAGAAGTACAAAATTTGTATAGACCTTGGCTCGTTCGAAGTTTTTCGTACTAGATACGGATACAAACCCTTCCTACACCTGTGGAAGATTCATTTCTAGGTTCAGTATAAGGACAGGGAAGAGCGAATAAAGAATTCTGATTATGATAGAAATTATCTTTACGTAAATCTATTTGCAACATAGCAAATCGTCTACTGCTTTATTATGTAGTAGGCATGCGAAGACGAATACAAATTCCCAAATAATCCTATTTGAGGAACAATGTCGGAACGTAAGTACGTAATATTTCTGCCTTTTAAAAGAATACAATAGGGCAATAACTAGGGCTGAAACGGTATGGCGTATGATGAACAATAAATACAACTTTTATGAAATAAAGAATTTTTCCTTTTTTGAAAAAATTGATGAAGTGTGAAACAGACAATGGAAATACAAGTGTGGAAGAGGAATACACCGCAAAAACAGGTCAACTAATCAAAGAAATGGGCTGCCGAGTGATGAGAAAAGACCCAACGGAAGAATACCAAATGGCAATAAAGCGTGCAATAAAACAAGCGAAAAATATAAGAGACAGCAAAGTAGCCTACACTCTCACAGCAATGAATCCATCTGCCCCATCACTGATCGCACTACCTAAAATCCACAAAACAGGAACACCTATGCGACCAATAGTAAACCATAAATCGGCACCAGGATATAGACTTTGAAAACATCTAAATATGCTACTAGCCGAGAAACTAGACCTGTCCAATAAACACGCAATCAAAAACACAACGGAACTAGTCAACAAACTGAGAATTCTGAACGTACCCAAGGACTCAAAACTGGTATCATTTTACGTGAAGGATCTACACCCCTCGATACCAACGACAGAAATACTAAAAGCCCTAACTAAAATACTGACAGAGAAAACGAACAAAGACATTGCAACAGAGATCGTAAATACGCTGAAAATAACCCTGGGCCAGAATTATTTCAAATTTGGAAATAAAATATACAGACAAACTCACGGACTGGGCATGGGTAGCCCCACATTAGCTATCCTTATGGAAGTATTTATGCAATATTTGGAGGAAATTTACATTCAATAACTGGCGGCAGACTTAAAAAATCAATACCTCTTGCTTATAGAAATAGCAAATACTAGTTTTATTAATAGAAATTTCAGCAAAAGGATGTTTATTCATAAGGCCCATTGATATTGTGTAACAGTCAATCAATGCTATAGTCTGCTCTTTGAAATGAAAGACAATTTGGTAATATTGGTATTCTCAACAGACTACCTCGCTGAAATTCGACAATAATTTAATTAAAACACTCTTATTTACATACATTTATTAATTCAGTTCTGTTTTTATATTTTTAATATGAACCATTGGCGCACACAAGGGGGGGGGTTGGGGTTAAAACCCCCCAAAATTTGACAACACCATAAAAAAAATAATTTTTATTAAAGATGGGACATGCACAAATATTTGTGTAAATGCATGTTGTAAAATCTATGAATATTCGTGGATGTACATTGCCAATGTTTGTCAACAACTACTGATTATGTTTATAAACAAGCAGTGTGGAGACATTTCCCTAAAAGTATGCTGTGGATATTAGCTGAGGTTTGTTATACTCAGCTGTACTAGTACACAGAGTATTATAGTTTTAATCACATAACGGTGGATTTTAATCGAGATAGATATAGACTTATATATATGTCCATGTCCGTCCGTCCGTCCGTCCGTCTGTAAACACTTTAACTCGCGCAAAAATTGAGATATTTTGATGAAATTTGGAATACACGTTGGTATCGAGACTGGGACGGTTGGCACCGAAAATGGGCGAAATCGGACCATGACCACGCCCACTTTCCCCATATAGTAAAAATCGGATATTTTGTATCTCAGTCACTAATAGAGCTGGAGTGACAAAATTTCACCTACATATTCAGCTCAGGCTCTTATGAAGAAATATGGTAAAATTTTGGAAAGTGGGCGGTGCCACGCCCACTTATTAAGGGGCAAACATTGAAAGGTTTATAAGCCATAACTCAGAAACCGTAGCAGATATATCGACGAAATTTGGTACGCGTAATTTACTTACATAGGAAAATGTTTGGATGAAAAATTGCCAAAATCGATTGACGACCACGCCCACTTTTATATATGTGTATTATAAAGTGACCTAATAAAAATATTTTAAGCGATATCTTTGTCAAATATAAAGATATGTCATTGAATTTATGTGTCATGAATCCAACTATAGACATAAAATAAAAAATAGAAAAATGTTGGAAAATGGGTGTGCCACCGCCTCTTTTCAGACAAAGGAATCTACGAGATTTCGGAACCCATAACTCTACAAATAATAATTAAGATATTATGACGAAAATCAGTTTGTACACTTTAATAACTTGTGGTAATACATACTCAAAAATTTAGCAAAGTCGGTTTATGACCACGCCTACTTTTTAACAAAGATATTTCTGGAAAACCCTTTGGTAATTTGTAACGTGACATCTTTGTAATTAGAAGTCATAAAGGGTTGCAAATTTGCACTAACAATAATATTTATATGCTTAGTTGGATGATTGATACAAATTTTGAAAATGGGCGTGGTTGCGCCCACTTTATGCGGCACTCGATTCATATAAAATATACCCTAATCAAACAAACGCAAACAAACAATGGAAGCATACAACTGAGTATCTAATGTTCGACTCCACTCGAACTTAGGCTTCCTTACTTGTTAGTTTTAATTTAAATACAGAGAAAATGCAATGGATTGAGATTTAAAAGGTGCCTTTGTTTAATGTGTGCATACGTAGGTCCACTCCCCAAACATAAATTTAAGTAAAAATTGTTTGGACGAGTTTTAAGTATTTTTTTTTTTTTAATTTTCAGTTGGATATTGAAACCCCCCCCCCCCCCACAAATTTTTTTCTGTGTGCGCCACTGATATGAACATATATGTATATAGTATGATTTTATATATAGCTGTTTAAGGTTTGTTTAACATGAAAGCATATGTACATATATATGTTTTTGGCACATAAATGTAGAAGTGCAAGAATATAATTTAAGTAAAATGCATTCAAACGTGAAGTGATAAATATAATAAACTGTAAAGTATACCATGTACATATATATAAGTGGTGTAAGCCACACTGAAAATATTTTTATTATCTCAGATTCTCTCATCTGCGCCCAACCCACCTTTTGCGAGCTAAGATTGGATGGTTAAGAGGACAGCCAGTCAATCCATGCGTACGATCGGTCCGGGAAACATTAAATTTCACATTTACTTAATTTGAGACCTTAAAAATATTGTTTCCTGACTCCACTATATTTCCTGACTGTATAAAAAGGGGTCAAAATAAGCCTTTCTTAGGGGTGCTAGATGGTTAAAATGTTCTAGAAGCGAAAAACTTATATTACTCGAAATGTTAAATGTGTTTTATTCCCGGTTCTACTGGATCGATCGAAATACTTCTTTTGGAAAAGATTAATGTTTTTGACAACGTTTAACATGCCGGCAAAAAAGTTACATTAAGTTGGTATAAACTAAGTACTGGGTGGAAGTGACACGATGGCGCCCATAGGGTTAATAAAATTATAAGGTAGGTTAGCGACATCTAGCGGCGTCCAAAACGAAACAAAAAAATTTCCCACAAATGTTTTCGAAAAAGAAATCATATGGCGAACTTTTTTTGCGATACGCTCTAATGTACATACATACATACGTATATTTTAAAGTAAAACTCCAAGCACATTTGATTGACTAACATAGAGTACAATTATAACAAAGTTTTTATACCCTTCTTTTTATACTCTTATGAAATGGTGTTATAACTGTGAGCGCAAATGCAGAAGGAGGCATGACAGATTCACCAAAATATAACCGCTATGATGAGGATCATGAGCTGAGTCGTTTAAGCCATGCCCATCAGTCCGTCTGTAGAAACGCAAACTAATCCCTCATTTTTTGAGATATCTACTTGAAATTTGGTACTTGGGTGACTTCTTAAGAGAAATTGGACCACTATAACATATAGGTCCCATACAACGGATTGTTCATATATAGACATTTTGGAATATAACATCTCCGTAAATAACACACATAATTCACTGTATAAATTAATGAAAATGAGACTATGTATCGCTTCTTTTCCTCATTCATGAATGTCATAGAGTCTCGATACAGTCGAAGACAGCCGCAATATTAGTTGCTTTTCATTGTATACCTAACTACGAGAACTTCTGTATTAAAGCCCAATTTATGAGTTAGTACAACAGCGAATGTTACACTAAAAGGTTTGATTTGGCCACTTTAAACAATTTTTCATAAAGATAAATAATTTGATATAAACGTGCATCGTACCATGTACGGTCAATGACAAATTAACAATAATTCCAAGCTTGTAAGATATGTATAAATGTGTATGCCTCTCTGCACAAATATACGAGGAGGAAGCATATAGAGCCTTTATCCTGTTAGTGTGGGACTTTAACCGCACTACACCAGCTACGCTCATCGTATCGAACCCCCCGGTACTACCATCAAGCTACCGTCGGGAGTCTGCCTTAAAAGGCTATATACATACCTGCATACGTACAAATGTGCATATTTCTTTAACCGATATTGATAAAAATTAAAAAAAAATCAAAAAAAAAAATCAAAAAAAAAATCATAAAAAATCAAAAACAATCAAAATAATTTTTTTTGATTATTTTTGATTATTTTTGATTTTTTATGATTATTTTTCTTTTTTTTTGATTTTTTATGATTTTTTTTTGATTTTTTTTAATGGTAATTGCAAAATAATCATTAAAATTTGAAAACAATGCACAGTTGAAAAAATAATCAATCAAGCCGGTAATCATTACGATTAATAATCATTATTTAACAGGTTTGAGAGAAAGCAAGAAACAAGCTTTTTTATTCTGTTTTGAAAGCGCCTCATAAAAGCCCATGTGTGAAAGTGTTAAAACTCACTAACCCAGGTTTTGCTGTGGTGATTGGCTGTACAAACAAAATACATGTGAACGGTGTTGGGGGTCTTACGCGCCATTAGAATTTAAGTAGTAAACACACAAATTAAAAAGTAAAGTAAACGCATTTCAAACGCAAAATAACCAGATTTTAAAGAAATTCGTAAAATGAAATGAACGAAAATATTTAGGCGAGCCGGGCTTTTCGCCTATTATGAAGCGTGCGCCACTGGTGCATATGTGTAAATATGATATGATTTCAAAATTACCACGTTATTATGCCAATACAAAAGAAATTCAGTTCATTACACAAACACACATAAGAACAAAGTCCACATCGACGCTTCCAAACAAAACTGTACTAAGTCTGAAAACTGTGTTTTGCAGGAGAAGCTCTCAAAGTTTAAACTCGATATGAAACTTCGGTCGTATGCTAAGTATATTTTCACTTGTAACTTCTGTTTGGATTGAACGATCAGCACCAAAACTCGAAAATATCAAAGTCTGGGTACGCTTTACATAAAACTGCAAAAAAAAATAAAAATTTGCTACGTGGTTTTTCATGGCAAGCTCTCAAAGTTTTTATTCTGTAAAAATCTCGAGTTGTATTATATGTACACTTTTGCTTATAACTTTTGATTGGATTGTCCGATTGATACCAAAATTAGATAGTATCTAAATTAAGACACGCTCTACTTGAAAACGTGAAAAAAGGAAAAATTTACTAAGTCGACTTAGTACAGTATTGTTTGGAAGCATCGACATGTTGTGTTTCATAGAAATGCTCGAATGTGTTTTCATATAAAAATGCGTATATTAGTGTTTATATATATGTATGTACAGTAAGTATATTATGCTGTGTGGTGATGTTTTTAGGCGTATTAAATTTACCGTTAAGTAACAAGACGCCATATTGTCTAGATGGAAAGTTTACTTGAACAAAACAATGGAAGCCTTTCATTAAATATCGCGCAACGCAACTCAGTTTTAAAAAAAAACTTTACACAAGCTTCCTCTTTAGTGCCTGAAGGCGCTTTAACATCTGCGTGATGACTTTAACTATTTTTAATATTAAATGGAGCAAGTGGGAAATCCAAAAGTAAAATTTGATCGGATGAGCCAGCCGACAAACAAACTCTACTAATTAGTGCAAAGCATTGCTTGTGCTTAAAATAGAATTTGTACAAACCAAACAAACACACAACCATACCAACATACAAGTGACAAATGCCGATAACGTCGGCAAGGTCACTGTTGCTGGATGGTAGGTTGTAAAAAGAAAAAAATGAAAAGAAAATATAATACAACAAAATGCAAGGCGGCGGTAGCCTAGTGGTGATGCCATTAGACTTCCAACCGGAAAATCCGAGGTTCGATCTCGGCGGACGCCAAAGAATAAAAATGTTAAAAAGAAGTCTGATGAAGAGATGTGGTGGTCTCCGAAATGGATCTATAACTTCTACCAAACAAGTATTAATCTTTCATACCAATTTTTCCTTAAAAAAAAAAAAAAAAAAAAAAATGGTCTTGAGAGCTCAATAATAAAGTAGTTATCAAAATAAAAAAAAAAACGACCAAAAACCAAAAGGGAAATCCTTGTGTTTTCGCCTATAGAAGAAGTTGTTTTCATGGTTTGAATTGCTTTCACACAGGAAGTACTCTGCTAACTATGTAGGACGCTGTAGAGATTTGTATTTTTCTTGCTTAGAAGTTCTGCTATAAAAAACTAATTAATGAAAAGTCTTGACAACTTTTGCTCTGCTGAAAATGTGCGAACATGCATTCACGCATACGTTGTTTTTACATGCTTCCCCTATGCTTACAAGTTTACAATCTTTTCTTTTCTCATGTTACATTCTATCAAACATCACTAGGTACTCAGAGCATAGATTTTTTCGCTTTTTTCGAGCTTTCTTCTACGTATTAGTTTGGAAAAATCTTCTGTACTCGATACGTGTAAGCATAATTAGTCATATGTCTACTTATATGCATACATAGTTTAATAGATAATTGTATAAATGTTTACTAACCCTGCGGTATGCTTTGTCAATATCATCAAATTTCTTCGCCTCATCTGGCAACTGTGCACGTATATCGCCACCGATGAAGATGCCTTCCAAGTATAACCATTTGCGTTGAACCACCTGCCATTCATCAATGATTTCTCCGATCAAGGACAATAAGCGTTCCCATTTATTGACAGTTTCCAAGAATGGACCAATGAATCTGCATTACGGCGACGTGATGCAAACAAATTGGAAAGAAATTAACAATTGAAACATGAGAAGATGGAAGAGTTGTGAGAGTGAGGGCGACTATCTAACAGACTGTTCACAACGAAATGAACGTAGAAGGTAAATATGTATGTATATATATATTTATGTACATTGGCGCACTCAAGGGGGGCGGGGGGTTTTTGGGGTTAAAACCCTCCCCCCCAAAATTTGACAACACCATACAAAAATTAATTTTATAAAAGATGGTACATGCACAAATATTTGTGTAAATCAGGGTTGGGCACAGTGCATTCAATTTTGATTGCATTCAGCCTTGCATTCTCCAATCACTGATGAGTGGTAGTGAAAATTTGATTTGCATTACAATTCACTATTGAATGGTAATGCAAATGTGGCTTGCACTACCATTCAGTAGTGAATGGTAATGCAAATGTGGCTTGCACTACCATTCAGTAGTGAATGGTAATGCAAATGTGGTTTGCACTACCATTCAGTAGTGAATGCGAATGCAAATGTGGCTTGCACTACCATTCAGTAGTGAATGGTAATGCAAATGTGGTTTGCACTACCATTCAGTAGTGAATGCGAATGCAAATGTGGCTTGCACTACCATTCATTGCATTCCCACTACAAGTATGATTTGTGAAAACCTATGATCGTAGTTTAGGCATGAAGTAGCCAATCTTTTTTTATAACGGGAAGGAAGTTTGTGAGATATTCTACACATGGAATTAGCTTAAAAAATTGATAATTTTATATTAAAGATGAAATGTGTTTATGATTTTTAATTAATGTTTTTGTGTAGTATGAAGCTTCAGCTATCAGATCATGTCAAAAATTTTCAAATGAATTCGAAAAAATAGGCGAATTTCCAATATTTTCTCAACAAATGCCATATGAAAAATACCTCTGTGAGCCACTGTATAAGTATAAGAATTTTTTTTGCCTACGTGTTTAAAAGAAATTTATTAACAACCTTAAAACCTATTGATATACGCAGGACATATTGCAATGCCGCGTTGGTTTCCAATCAGTTTTCTAAGCATTATTCCATGTGTAGAATATCCCATAAACTTCCTTCCCGTTATTAAATAGATTGGCCACTTAATACCTAAACTACGATCATAGGTTTTCACAAATCATACTTGTAGTGGGAATGCAATGAATGGTAGTGCACGCCACATTTGCATTCGCATTCACTACTGAATGGTAGTGCACGCCAGATTTGCATTCGCATTCACTACTGAATGGTAGTGCAAGCCACATTTGCATTACCATTCACACACTGCAAATCACTTTGAATGGTAATGCAAAAATGCCCATCCTTGGTGTAAATACATGTAAAATCTATGAATATTTGAGGATGTACATTGCCAATGTTTGTCAACAACTATTGATTATGTTTATAAACAAGCAGTGTGGAGACATTTCCCTAAAAGTATGCTGTGGATATTAGCTGAGGTTTGTTATACTCAGCGGTACTAGTACACAGATTATTATAGAACGAAATAATCGAGATATAGACTTATATATATCAAAATGATCAGGGTGAAAAGAGAAATGGATTGAGCCATGTCCGTACGTCCATCCATCCGTCTGTAACACTCTAACTCGCGCAAAAATTGATGAAATTTGGAATGCAAGTTGGTATCGAGACTAGGACGGTTGGTATTGAAATGGGCGTAATTTACTTACTTAGGAAAATTTTTGGGCGAAAAATTGCCAAAATCGGTTAACGACCACGCCCAAATTTATATATGGGAACTATTAAGGAGCCTCATAAAAACATTTTAAGCGATATCTTTGTCAAATATAAAGATATGTCATTGAAATTTTGTGTCATGAGTCCAACTATAGACATAAAACAAAAAGTAGAAAAATGTTGGAAAATGGGCGTGGCACCGCCTCTTTTCAGACAAAGGAATCTACGAGATTTCGGAACCCATATCTACAAATAATTGAGATGCTATGACGAAAATCAGTTTGTACACTTTAATACTTGTGGTAATACATGCTCAAAAATTTAGCGAAATCGGTTTATGACCACGCCTACTTTTTAACAAAAATATTTCTGGAAACCCCGTTGGGAATTTGTAACGTGACATCTTTGTAATTAGAGGACATAAAGGGTTGCAAATTTGGACTAACAATAATATTTATATGCTTAGTTGGATGATTGATAAAAATTTTGAAAATAGGCGTGGCTGCGCCCACTTTATGCGGCACTCGATTCATATAAAATACACCCTAATCGAACAAACGCAAACAAGCAATAAATGTATACAGCTGAGTATCTAAAGTTCGATTCCACTCGAACTTAGGCTTCCTTACTTGTGAGTTTTAGTTTAAACTAGAGGTTACCCGCGGGTTTCACACCACGTGCTTTTAAAAATATTAGCATATTGAGTTAGTCCAAAAAAGTTACATAGAAAAATATCATTCTTGACGTCAAAGATAGTTTTCTTATTTTTTTTTCCGTTGAGTACGTAATTATCTCACATGCCCTCACGCCAATTTTCAGTACCCTACTACAAATATTTCCAGAGATATTCGATGTGAAAATTTCAGTTTGTATGGGAGGTGCCCATCCCTGCTTTACCAAGACCTAGCGTTTTTACCCGTTTAATACATAGTTATCTCACATGCCCTCACACCAATTTTCAGTACCCTACTACAAATATTTCCAGAGATATTCGCTGTGAAAGTTTCAGTTTGTATGGGAGGTGCCCATCCCTGCTTTACCAAGACCTAGCGTTTTTACCCGTTTACTACATAGTTATCTCACATGCCCTCACACCAATTTTCAGTACCCTACTACAAATATTTCCAGAGATATTCGATGTGAAAATTTCAGTTTGTATGGGAGGTGCCCATCCCTGCTTTACCAAGACCTTGCGTTTTTACCCATTTAATACATAGTAATCTCACATGCCCTCACACCAGTTTTCAGTACCC
Organism: Urophora cardui; assembly: GCA_960531455.1. Lineage (NCBI taxonomy): Eukaryota > Metazoa > Arthropoda > Insecta > Diptera > Tephritidae > Urophora > Urophora cardui. The sequence continues at coordinate 25,682,239 of OY482672.1, read as the reverse complement.
TACTACAAATATTTCCAAAGATATTCGATGTGAAAATTTTAGTTTATATGGGAGGAGAGTGCCCATCCCTGCTTTACCAAGACCTAAATTGTTTATCCGTTGAGTGTATATTTTTGTATTATTCCTTCACAAAAATTTTCATTATTCTAGTACAAATATTTCAAGAGATATTACGAAAAAAAGGAAAATTTTGTATGGGAGGTGACCATCCCTGACTTTTAATCAGATTAAAAATATGCCTATAGCAATTACCGGGTGAAAATACCTAGGTGTGCAAAGTTTCGTGAGGATCCGTTCAGCGGTTTTCTCGCCAATTGAGTTTAAACACAATTTCCATTTCACATTTATAATATAAGAAAGAAGAAAGATACAGAGAAAATGCAATGAATTGAGATTTAAAAGATGCATTTGTTTAATGTGTGCATACGTAGGTCCACTCCCCAAACATACATAAATTTAAGTAAAAATTGTCTGGACGAGTTAAGTATTTTTTTTTAAATTTTCCGTTGGATATTGAAACCCCGCCCCCCCAAAATATTTTTCTGTGTGCGCCACTGTGTATGTATGTATGTACGTATGTATGTATGTATGTACGTATGTATGTATGTATGTATGTATGTATGTATGTATGTATGTATATAATAGATATTAATTATAATACCACGAATTTTCGCCATACAGTAATGTTTTCAAATGGAAACGATTGCAAATGGAGTTCTCTTTCCACTCTATGAGTTCAATTGATAACCGCACATTAGGTAGGTAGATATGTAGTAGTACAGAACAACCCAATAAACATTATACGTGGTTAATAATTGCTACAAGATTGTAAAATCAATTTTTGTCGAGTATAATTTTCAATTATGGATATCGAAAAGTTTATTACTTGATTCGAGGACTACAATATTCTCCAGCAAAATTAAATCTTACTTATTTAGTGTATTTTAAATTCAATGAGAGAGTAAGATAAAGACGTTTTATTCGATTTTCTCGATTATTCAAACATCTCGGATACTCTCGTTGATTTTTAATCGTATTCGAGTCCAGTCGTGAATAACCGTCAATCGACGCAATCGCTAAAACATCTTAGACTCCTCTCGCTTATGGGTTTACCTGTATTGATTGAACTAATACCTGAAACCATATTCAGGGGTTGGAACATCATAGTTCAAGTCTAAGGAGATTTTCTTGATATTTGCATCTATATTAATGATGAGGTTCTCAGAAACGTTTATGTGTTTGTATGTGTACTCTTTGAGAGAGCTAAGGTGAGACTGTAAGCAGTAAAAGTTCTCTAAGCCAGACCCCGGCATTTGACTTATGTGAGTAAATGAGAAAAATCACACACATTTTAACCAATGTAGCGCAAATTGCTTTGTGCTCTCCTACACAATATCCCTTATAATTTTGCCGGGGTCTGATCTAAGCCAATGAGCGGAAAAACTGTGACAGAGGCTGTTGGAGAGCGATTTTTCTCATTAACTCGTATGAGTCAAAATTGCGATGTCTGCTCTAAGCATAACATCGAGTAATTTCTGTTTATTTTCTTCTTCGTCGCTTGAAGGAATAGCTGCTGGTCTATATATGTACATATCGCCCGTTTTATGCAATAGGGATTTAACTCGAAATTTTCGATTTCTGGGATTTGGGTCGTGCCTTTGAGTCTAGCCTTATAAAATACTCAAAAGGATGAAAATGGCGGAAATAAAAGTGATTTTGTAGTTAGCCGTAGAAGGAAACTATTTGAAATTATACAAGTTTATTTGCGTTTTCCCAAAAAAAAATTTTTTTGCGTTAAATCCCTATTCCAAAAACGTGCGATATGTACACATATTCTTGAACATTTACTCACTGTGAAGCGCCTATCGATTGCAAATTCATTGCATTATCCTCCAGCAACGCGACAATTTCCTCCACCGAACCCAACGTATAGCCACGATCCTCATTTCCCTTGTAATGTTTATGCACTTTAAATGCCATGGTGGCCCAAGTGTCCTCCACAGCCTTGACGCCACGCTCAATGGCCAGCTCTTTGATGGCATTATTGAGAATTTGTTCAGCGATTTCCTGCGTCGCGGAAAGTGATTCAAATATTTTTAAAAGATTGCAATTTGTTTTTGTTTGCTTTAGGTACGCAACAACTCACTTGATATTCGTGCAAACGCATGGCGAACATATTTTCGAGCGTAAAACGTCCTGGCGCCATATCAAAGTACTGGCCCGTCTTCTCCATTAATTGCCGCCAATGACGTTCGCGTAGTGCTTCATTCTTTAAGCTAACCATTAGCGGCACTGTGTTTTTGAATTGCTTCATAGTCAATTCGAGCATTTGGCCAGAGGGTAGTGTACGGACCTGCAAGAAAAAATTGAAAATTTTACAGAAGCTAACTGTCCAAATTTTTAGTACGCGCCATGTACATAGATCAAACATGGGCAGCTCTAGTTGCACTTTTGATTTACTATGGACCACAACAACATCAATTCGGTTGTCAACAACAAGTGAATCGAGCGCTGCTGTCCCTGTTATAGCGCACACACTCAGAACAAACGTTACAATCGATCGATGATGTTGTTGTTGTATGGGTCTGTTATACCATGTCTCCATATAACGTATTTCCCTCTTTTTTTCTGCACTCGCTCTCTCAATCTTGTTTCGACCTCAAAACGAGTGCCGAATCTCGCCAATTTCCATACAAATTTCTGAGAGCGAGTGAACACTTGTTTCGTTCTCAATGCTCTTGCCAAACGCGATGATATCGATGACTTCTCTAATTTTGTATCGAAAATCTATCGAAATCTCGCACAGACCAAAACAAAAACGCAAAAATAAGCAAACATACAAACATTTAAGAAGAACAGGAAAGAGAAATGTTAAACTGAATCACGATCAGCCACGTAGAGACGGGTTATTTAGCGAATCAAGTTATGTGGAGACGGGCTTTTAGTCAAATTGCTTGGCCACCCTTGATGTATGTACATAGACGACCATGAGTTTTCAAACGTGTCTCTGTACATTTCGATTCAGATAGTGCAAATGCAATGTTACAAATCGAAATGTGCGAATATTAAAATCTCTTACATGTAATGTATATTAATTTCTAATTTTTTAAATAAAACTTTCCCATCAAATTCATTTCCGAAATCGTATCTTTAATTTTCGAAATGGCATATTTTAATTACCCCAACCAAACCAATCGCGATATGTCTAATCATAAATTTAATTGTTACGCCATGAATCCGGCGAAATACAACGAAAAGCATGGGGATTATTAGCTGAACTAAATTAGGCCACTGCTTGCCAATAAATAATCAACATTTCCATATAGAATATATATATATGTATATTCATATATGAAAGCAGATATATTACATATCGTCGGTCCCCTGCCAGAAACACGAATGTGAAATTTTTTCTAAGTGCAATATCTGCTCTTCATCGGGTATATATTGATATAATAACAATTAATACTTGTATATATGCTTATGTACATACAAGTACATATGATGTATGCATGTTTACGCAAGAATTTATACCAATATTAATTGTTATTACATCAATATATACCCGATAAAGAGCAGACATCGTACTTAGAAAAAATTTCACATTCGTGTTTCTGGCAGAAGACCGACGATATGTATGTACATACATTAGACCATATCGCAAAAAAGTTCGCCGTACGCCTTCCATATGATGTCTTTTTGGAAAACATTTCCGGAAACATTTTTTATTATTTTTGGACGCCGCTAGATGTCGCTAAAATAAACGTTTTTCATATCTTCGGTATATGTATATGGTGTGATCTCAAAGTTTGAGAGGAGGGTTTCTAGTATATAATCTTATTATCCCTAAGCTATGCGCCATTGGGTTCACTTCCACCCAGTACTTAGTTTATATCACCTTAAGGTACCTTTTTTGCGTGCATGTTAAACGTTGTGAAAAATCGTTAATCTTTTGTGAAAGAAGTATTTCGAAACAAAACACATTTAACATTCCGAGGAATATGTCTATGTTTTTGGCTTCCTGTGGTCTTTTAGGTTCATTTTACAAAGTTTTTTTCTGAAGAGCCCCCTACTGCAACCTTATAGCGAAAAATTTTCTGAAAAATTTTAACCCTCTAGCACCCCCACGAAAGGGTTATTTTTACAACTTTTTTATTTTTTTTTTATTTTTTTATTTTTTTTTTAAGACGGCCTAATGTGCATGGCTGGTTATTCCTCATTTCAACCATCATAGAAATTATGTATGTATGTATATGTATTTATATGTCATTTCAATCTCATTGTTGCACTCATGCAAGCTTTGCGCGTTATGCGACAACGCCCTTGATGCAGCAAAGCAAACACGCCAAAACTAAAATATCGCTCGCAGCATACAAACATACGCGTACATACAAACAAATAAACCACGACTGAAATGTAAATCAATTTGAACAAAATTAAAATAATCAAAATATTTTTGCGCGTAATGGCAATGATAAAAATGCACAACAGCAACACAAATTTACAACAACAACAACATGCACCTAACGATTTGCAACAACAACATGTGGCAAAATGCTTGTATGCCGCCAATGGCGGCGTGCAAATGTCCTGTCAGGCGCGAAATGGTGGCTAGCCGCCACATTTGTAATGTTTGACAAGCTGCGGTTTGGCGTTGTTGTTTTTGTTGTTATTGCTGCATTTATTGTTGCCATTTCGTTAATGTCGCCGCTGGTGATGCTATAGGTATGAATATCGCTGACGTATCAATATGGCATTGGGCATTATCAGTGCCACAGCGCGCAGGAAACTGCTCATCTCATCTCACTGCCATGCACAGTGGGTTAAGAAGTAGCAAAAAATTGGCGAAAGATCCAAATCGTTTTGAATATTCAAATAAATTTGTTTTTTTCTGTTGACATTTAAAATTTAAAATTTTTTGTTTTGCGAGTGTTTTTGCTGGTAAAATGGAAAGAGCCGTTAAGTTTCGAAGCGTACTTAAAAACTGTGTTAAGGGTAAACAATAAAACTGTACGAAGGCTCTTTGTAGTTTTTTGTTTTTGGTACATAAGCTTTTATTGAATTTTTTTTTGAGGAGAGGGACTAAAATAGCATTTATATAGGTGGTCGTTAACGGGTTAAAATATCCTTGCACTCTGTTTTTCGTAAAATTTCAGTAGAGATTTACTCAGACTACATTTTTGAAGTTAACTTCTTAGGCGGCGATACAGAGTTTTTATGGAGACAGTGTTGCCACTTTAGCTATTTTCTAGCTAGATTTAGCTATAACTTTTGGCGTTTAGCTACAGATATTTGCGTTTAGCTATTAAGCTATTTTTGTTAGCTTTTTTTTTAATAGCTTAGCTATTTTTAGCTATTTTTCTTAATTTCTTTATTTTGCACATCAGTTTATCATTTTAAGCTAATGAGTCATCTGCGAGTTTATGAAAACTTGAAAGTGTATACTTATCCTTATGATTATCAAACTATACAAAAGTTGATAGTCTAGCATGCCTTCCTTATTTTATCGATTATTGGTGCACTCATATGCAAGGTTGATGCAATCAAGGCAGATCTAGGAAGGTAGGCTCGGTGGCGAATTCAGAAATGTCCCATGTATTTTGTTATTGTAATTGGTAGAGTGTAATGTCAAAATGACAATTCGCCTTAGTTAAAATCTGAATTCGCTTGAGACTCGCCCATTCCTATTGGTCATGATGTGAATTCGCTTTGATTTTGACATTACACTCTACCTTTGTAAATAAAAAAAGTAGTTTCCTGAATTCGCCGCCGAGCCTACCTTTCTAGATCTGCCTTGGATGCAATAAGGTTTTCGCAGTGCGCAAAAGCAACTCTGCCATACATTTTGTTGTTGCCCATTTTGCTATTTGAATTCGCAAATGACCATTGGCATACGCGATATTTAAACCGTCCTTTTCACGGTGTATTCGTAAAATTTTTCAGAACTTTATTATCAAGTTAATTGAGCAACTCCGCCAACGCTTACCGCAGAATATTCAATCATTAAAAAATATTGAATTTTTTTCTGTAAATAAGCCAAAAATATTTGACACTTTCAAGGATGAAAAGGATCACTTTAACACGGAGGAAATCACTATTTTAGAAATGCAATGGAAAAACTACACGCATACCCATGGAAGGGAACTACCTCTACAATAAAGTTTTGGGTAGACGTAAGAAAGCTTAGAAATGCTCTTAACGAAAAACCGTTTGAAGAACTACAATCTTTTGTGTTTAATTTTCTAATCCTACCGCTTAGTAATACAGAAATAGAACGTAGATTTTCTGTTATGAACGTAATAAAAACAAAGCAAAGAAATAGAATGCAATTATTTATGTTAAACTCTCTATTGACTGTTAGGTATGGTCTAAAAAGGCTTGAAAAATGTTGTAATAACTTTAAAATTCCTAACGACATTATTAAAGCAATGACTTCAATTAATAATAATTCAACCTGTGAATTAAATGAAGAAGATATGATTTTTGAAATGTAATTGAATCAAATTTTTAACTAAAGTTTAAATATTAACTAGTCGCTATTATAATTTATTTTAATACTGCAATTGAATGTACATACATACATACATACATATGTAATGAATTGATTTTTTTCATTGTAATAATAATCTTATTATGCGACGTACATATATAAGTACATACAAACAAATATATGTATGGCTACAATCAGGGCCGCCGAGAGAAAATCCGGGCCCGGGGTCAAAATAACTACGGGCCCCCATACTAAATGAACAAATTCTCAAAATCAAAATTCAATGAATATATAGCCACGAACTTTATTTTATCTATACATTAATACAGATCAAGTAAATATGTTTACATAGAAATATATGTACATATTAGGGTGGGTCAAATGTATTGTTCAAAAGGCACATCCAGTTTCCGAATCCATGGGTCATACTGAGTAATATTGTCCATGGGACCATAGCACTATGGTTCAAAATTCAGTTTTGAGGAATAAAATAGTTACAGTTAAGATATCGGTCTAAAACTTTTCATAGGGTATTTAAAGGTAAAGTAATGTCTCATGACGAAAATGGGCGAGCCACAGACCTGTAAAATACTCAGTAGATACTGGTACTAAGTACCAAATAATTACAAGTACCACAGTACTTGTACTTAGAAATTCGAAGTACGAGTACCACAGTACTTATACTTGGTAATTCCAAGTACAAGTACAAGTACTTATCAATGTATATGCAAGCACTTTTTGACAAACTATTTCAGATTTTTTCAAACAAAAAAATATCAGCTCAGTTCATTTTGATTTCAAATTTTTATTTCAATCAAAACATTCAAAAAAGCAAAACAAAAACATAGAAATGTGTACGTACTTAAAAAGTACTTATCAGTAGAGTACTTGTAATTGTAAAATTCAAGTACAAGTACTAAAGTACTTGTACTTGTACTGGAATTTCGAAGTACTGAGGTACTGGTACTTGTACTTGTACTGGTACTTACACTTTACAGGTCTGGCGAGCCACGCCCATTTTTCGCTGCTGCTGCCATATATAGTGGAAACTGTAAATTTAGGTTGAATTTCAAATAGAGATAAAACTTTACTTTTCTGAAGGTTTCCGATACGGTGAATCTGAATCTGAAGTCAGATTTTCGATGCTACGTGTAGTTTTAGAGAAATTGTTATTTTAAGTTCATTAACTTTGCTATAGGAAATTTTAAACTTTTTTATTTTTTTAGCAAGTTAATGAAATTAAAATAACAATATCTCAGGTACTAAAGAAGATATCCGAAAAAATTAAACGTTATTTTCAAGGGAAATTATTAGGTTTTTAAACCCTATATATAAATGAGTTTTATATTTTTATTATTATCAATATAAAATTGTAAAGTATCGCCATTTTCGAAGTTTACTTTGCTCTGAAAAAAGTGAAATTGTAGCCTCGCTTGTAAACTCCCGCAGATAAAATAACATTTGCATTAAAGAGGACACTATTAACTGTAACTACATATATAATTTGTATTGATCTTATTTGATCAAACTTATTTATATTCTATTTAACACAGAAAAAACTCACAAAAATCAAAACACAACACGGCTTATTTAAACTCAAAAATATATTAACGATTATTATTGTTTCAGAAAAAGTTTGTTGTTCTTGATTTTACATACCTTTATTAATATTTTCCATTTTATAAACACACTTTATTCAAATTCGTTAGCTTTTTATCACCACTTGAGATTTTTATATAATTTGAGTAACATCTTTTTTACGAATACAAAAATCGAAACCAAAACTTTGAAAGCTTTCTGACAAACAAGTGATAGCCAGTTGACATTATTTTTTTTTATTTTTTATTTACTACATTAATGTGTAGTAAAAGGTAATTATTTTTTTTTTTTTTGGGAAAATCAAAAGTCGATAGTTGGGTTTAATTCCTCAATATTTCGATTTTGAACCATAGTGCATAGGTCTGAATGAATTCTGTTTAAATACATATTGCCTTATTTGTATGAAATAAATTTCTTTAAATTGGAATACAAATATTTGTTGGTAGGAATTTGGTATATCAAAAGACTGATTCTGCTGAACGCTTTAATGAAACAGCAATCGAATTCAACTGTACGAAGCACCAAAGCAAATTTTAACTTCGCAAGCTTCGTTTGTTTTCGGCGTATCGCTGTTTACATACATACATACACGTACATATATGGGCATTTTCTGGGCGTTTCGGACGGTATGTTCGCACGATTTTTTTAACTTTTGAGGCAGAAATATCGCGAAATATTGTATCGTTTTATGATAAATGGAAAGATTTAGGCCACGGATAATGATTAAAGTATGTTAGCGACAGAAATTTAGCTTAATGCCTCTGTTTTAGCCACTTAAAAAAAAAAATGGCCGTGTTTTTGTAGCGTCCGGAACGCAGTTTAAGTGGCTAAAACAGAGGCATTAAACTAAATTTCTGTCGCTAACATACTTTAATCATTAGCTGTGGCCTAAATCTTTCCTTCTATCATAAAACGATACAATATTTCGCGATATTTCTGCCTCAAAAGTTCAAAAAATCGTGCGAACATACCGTCCGAAAGGCCCAGGAAATACCCATATCGCTGTATAAGAATTTGCATCATACCGAATTTTTCTGTTGCAACAGAAAACGAATTCAAATTTATGCTGCAAAGTCGACGCCAAAAACCAACAATTCCTTAAGTGGGGTGCAGACACGTTAAGAGATTTTTAAAATTTGTTGAAATTTAAAATGATTGCTATCTACGAAAGGTGATTAAAGGTGTTGTTTGTTTATTTTCTGTAAGCAAAAACTTGGATATTATTTTGAGATTCCCGGGCCCTCTAAAGCCCGGGCCCGGGGCAATTGACCCCCTCAGCCCCCCCCCCCTCTCGTCGGGCCTGGCTACAATATATAATATATGTATATATAAATATTCATATATGTGAAGTTGTTTTATGTCACGTCTTTTTAAATAAATCATTATTTGGCTATTTTTGAAAAAAAAAAATTTGGCTATTTATTTTAGCTATGAAAAAAATTATTTAGCTATTTTTAGCAATTTTTTTTATTTAATTTAGCTATAAGCTTCAAAATATTCTGGCAACACTGATGGAGAGTGAAATTTGATGCAACGGAAGTTGGCCCCGGAAATAGCAGCCATTTTAGCTGATTTTTAGTTTTAAAAAAAATCAACCTTTAGATCGCGTGGTTCGAGAACCTACAACCCCTCGCTTCCAGACCTGATACTCTACCGCTGCGCCGTCACACCATCTGCGTTGGGCATGTCAAATGCTGCACTTAAACTGAACTAACAATTACAACTCAGTCACGTATGTACATATACAGCGCCGTGGTGAAACAAGCGTGGTGAGAATGTTAATAACACAAGCAGAAATTAAAGTACACCGTTTGACACAACTCGCGTAGCTAGCGCAGTAGCTCAGCTGTAAGATGCTTGGCTTCCAATTTAATGGCGTTTTCTTTTCTACGAAAAAATGTTGCCCTCCTATATCCCAATTATCGAATTACGTATCCTGACTTTCTAAAATATGGCTTAATTTGTAGATAAGGGTGCCCTCTTACTTAGTTAGAGGTCAATATTTGGTGAAAGGACCATACAAACTTACAAAATGGCTAAGAAAATCAAAAAGGGCAACATTATTTCGAGAAAAGAAAACGCCATAAGTGAAGGTGGTTCAAGTCCAGGTCGAACCAATTTTTTTGTTCCTTTTTTTTTTAATTGAATAATTTTCTTTACAATTTTTTATTAAATAAAAGTGCCACCCGAATATCGGGGATTACCAACTAGTTAATTATTAAAATAAAAACGACCAAACAACCAATATAAAAAGCAATCGGATGAGCTTGCCGATAAACAAAAACATTAGGTAAAACTAATTGGACACGCTTTCTTTTAATAACAATGATGAATAATAATTTTGACAAAATTTTACCAAAAATATCCATTGAAAAATCAATAACGATTATACACTGAAAACTGACTATTTAAAAAATTTTTTTAAAAGATTTCACTACAAGATGAAAAATAATCGAATAAACTCTTCTAATATATATAAAAATTTATAATTTTTACACATTTTCATAAAAAATAGCCTTGGCTTACAACTTTGGATGAAAGCGATTGATCTACATTTGTACCCGTTCGGGTATACAAGTTGAACAATTAGTCTCTTCATAGGACATGCTGGAACAAATGCGATCAATTCGCTCCATATAAAGGGATGTAAAATTGTATTACTTAGTCGCATTCTCATTCTCCCTTCCGATTGATCCCGGACACGTCCCGGATTAATCACATTTTTTCAGGGATGTATTTTCAAATTCGCTTCCCATATGATATGTATATGAAACTTGTTACTTGTTGCTTTCGAGCCAATATAAATTGAAAACACAATTATTTGAAATATTGAACAAGATGTAAGAAGTTAACTTCTATCACGTGTACTATGCTACACGCGGGTTTTTTTATACAAAGAACGTAAACGTTCAAAGAAGAAACAAAATAAATATTACACCTTGAAATATGCAACACATTTCATATTCCCCTAAAGGGATATTTTTGGGAAATTTTTTATTTCAACTTAGTTTTTTAGTTTTATAGTTAATTTGCCATTTTCTGAGCTATTTCACTTATTTTCCATAAATGAGGTTTTATCAAATTTACCTAGAGGGACTTTTGTTTCTTCAATTGTAGCTCATTTTTTACAAAAATATTGAGCGTGATAGTTTTTAAAGTTTTCCGAGCATGGCAAGTGTGTTTAAGAAAATTTCCTTTTAAGGGATATTTTTGGGAAATTTTTTATTTCAACAGCAATTTATTAATTTTGGTCAATTTAGCATTTTTTTTAGAAATTTTATTTATATCCCATAAATGAGGTTTTATAAAATTTTCCTAAATTAACTTTTTTTCCAAAGTAGCTATTTTTTACTAAAATATTCAGTGTTATAGCTTTTCAACATTTTATGAGCATGACAAGTGTGTTTAAAAAAATTTCCCTTTAAAAGGATATTTTTGGGAAATTTTTTATTTCAATTTCAGTTAGTTTTAGGCAATTTGAATCAGAATCCGCGTATTATCTCTATTGCTGGTTCTACTGTTCTCTCTCTCCCCTCTCTCAATTAGGCTAGAGCCTACATATGTATGTACATGACAACGTACCACTGTGCATCAATCGCTGCCTTTTGCTTTAATTACCAACATTTGAATATTAGTATAACCCATGTAACTGAAAAGCTACACATACAATTCATATTTACGCATCTGAAATGCGGCGATGGAGCTCGCAAATTATGAGATTTACGACGTTCACGATTTGTATGAAATTTTGTGTAAACAACTTGCTCTAGGGATGTAAAATGAATTTATTTCATTTTATATGTGTGTATGTATGTATGTGCTTTTTGCATGCATTTCTAACTGCTTATTTATATGTGGATATGTCAATGTTATGACGAGGAAACCCAACGAGAAGATTAGCCTAGAATTTGTCAGAGCAACAAACGAGCTCAGATGTGCTTATGTTTCCTCATATATGTATATGTATATTTGCCCCTATTTGGTGGAAGCTTCATACAACATTGGTGCATATTCATTGGAGTGGGCCTAAAGTGAAGGGGTGAGAAAGAGTAATGGAAGGAGAGGAAGAATTGTCATTATTCAAAACGACCCCAATAAGCCAGCCAACCACAACCTAATAGGCACGATATTGCTTTTCGGTTGGAGAGGAGGCTGGGTGTGATAAAAAGCTATAACTTCGAGGTAGACGACAATTCGTTGTTGGACAACAGCTGAACAAACTCGAACTTAACGGTTAAACAAATAATATCTATGTACGTACACGCATCGCACTGAAATTGATTGCTAGCGGCTGCCAATGTTTTTTGTGTGCATTATGAGAGATGGAGAAGAGGGGTTTGCTGAAATATTTTAAATCAATTTGGAAGCATGAAGGGCATAAATATTTATTGAAATATTAATTTTCAAATGCGAGGCAAAAAATTTTTTATGCATTGACTTATTTAAGAAATTATTTCATATTCAATATAGGCGATATTTTCTTATAAGCTAACATTTAACAGTTGCACACATCGAGTATTTAGCTTCGAAAATCATGCTGAATTTAGATTTTTTTTTTCAAAAGTACTAATTTTTTACTAAAATATTGAAAGTGACAGCTTTGTGATATTTCACGTGCATTAAAAGCGTATTTTAAAAATTCTCTGTAAATGGATATTTTTGGGAAATTTTTTATTTAAAATTTATTTTTTTTTAATGTTTGGCCAATTTGGCATTTTTTAAGAACTTCTACTTATTTACTAAAATCAGGTTTTATAAAAATTCCTATTGTAAGTTGTTTTTTTTTTCAAAAGTAGCTAATAATTTTTACTAAAATGTTGAGTGTGATAGCTCTGTAATGTTTTTCGTTCATGACAAGCGTATTTAAAAAAAATTCTCTTTAAAGTGTTATTTTTGGGAATTTTTTTTATTTAAAATTAAATTTTTTTTAATTTTTGGCCAATTTGGCATTTTTTTAACTTATTTTACCAAAAATATGATTTTATAAAATTTCCCTAAAATATTGAGTGTGATAGCTTTGTAATTTTTTTATTTTTTTGGGAAATTTTTCATTTCAACTTTTCTTCTTTTTGTTCCTTTCCTTCCTCTATTATTCTTTGTCCTATTAATTTTATTATTCTTCTTTTTTCTTCTTTTTCTTTTTCTCCTCCTTCTTCTTCCCTTCTTCCTCTCTTCATATTTTTTTCTTCTTATTCTTCTTCTTCTACGAATCTTCATTGATTCAATTCTGGTGCTCGCTTATTCTCCTTGGTCTATTAGTCGCCTGATCCAAATCTAAAAAAACAACAGTCTAAAAATAATAACAGTATATTTCATTGTTGTTCACACATCACCCACAAAAATATTTTGTTCATTCTTACGCATTGGAGCGTGCAATGACAAAGAACTTAGAACAGGGAGAGAGAAGACCGCTGTTATTCAAAACAAATCAACTTGGAACTTGTTATTTTGAAAAGAACCAAGGGAAATACATTCGTAAATATCTTGCCAACCATTTTTTATAATGCTCTACCTTGTTCCACTTTAAAATATTATACAAACGGTTAACACTTGACGCATCCAAACATAATTCAACCACAATACGAACTTTATACGAAAGTATAAAAATTAAAAGAGTCACCATAACTTATACGAGCTAAGTGAGTGAGTGTCCTTCCGCCGCCGCCAGGAAAGGCAGTCATGTGGCAAAATCCAAAGTCTAAACTACTCATATCATTCCCTTGCTGGCAAAATTTTTCGTATGTACGTACATATGCATGAGCGTCTATGCAACGCAAAAAAAAATTAAAAAATAAGCAAATAAAAAACTTCCGACGTGCTGAAATTTATGCATAATAGAAATTTTATGACTTCGAAATTTGTTTGGCTTGCGCAATTAAAAATAGAAAAAGAAAAAAATTGAAATTGTATGTATTTCCGTTATACAACAAAGTGCAGGAAGTTCAGGCGGAAACTGCTAGTAAAGTGCCATAAAACTTGTTAGCCAAGTAAATAAATCAATTTGTCATAATCAGGCAGAATGTGGAATTTGTGTCACTGCGCGTGTAGCTGCCGCTACGCTATGGCTACGGCTAAAACTATGGTTATAGCGGCAACGGCAGCTGAGCGAATTGTTGTTGTTGCTGTTGTTAAGGCGCAAAAAGTTTTCTTTATTTTGTGTTTGCCAAAAATTGCGTTTCAAAACGAACAACACCTGTAAAAGTCTTATGGAAGCAAGGAAGTGACAGAGAAAGAAAGGCAGAGAGAGAAAGAGGGAGATAGTTAGAGTGGAAGGCGAAAGGGATAGAGAGCTTGAGAGAGTGTGGGGCGGCAGTCAAGCAAGGATAGCACAGCTGACAGGAACAAAGAGATCAGTAGAAAGCTTAGACGAAAGTTTTACAGCTTAAGGAGCAATTATGCTAGAGACTGAAGTCAAGGAAAGACATTTCAAGTGGGAAGCTACAAAAATGCCCCAATCTGTAGACGTGGCATGAAAAAGGGTTATTCGTTTGGTAGTGGGATTGTCAATAGAAACTGAAAAGGACCGGATGGTACGACCAAGCACAAAACTCTCACTAGTGAGTAGTTGAAATTTCAAAAGTTTGACACATATGTACATATTTCGCAAAAATTGGCTATTTTTGAAACAAATTTCCTCATTGGGAAATTTTGCAGTCTGATTTTTTGTTAAAATATCTATGTTTGTAAAAAAATTGCTTATTCACAAAAATTGATTAAGTAAAGTGAAAATGAAAAATTTCCCAAAAATATGCCTTTGTGGGAATTTTTTCAAAGGCACTTCTCATGCACGGAAAATAACATATAACTATCACAGTGAAACATTTTAGCAAAAATTTTCTAATTTTGAAAAAAATTTCCGTTTTAGGAAATTTTGTAAAATCTGATTTTTTTGCTAAAATATGTATAAGATCTAAAAAATTAACTAACTGACAAAAAATAAATAAGTAAAGTGAAAAAGAAAGATTTCCCAAAAATATCCCTTTATAGGAATTTTCCAAAAACACTTTTCATGCACCGAAAATATCATAAAATTATCACACTCAACATTTTGCTAACATTAGCTAGTTGAGAAAAAATCACCAATGGGAAATTTTGGTAAAAATGGTTTAAGCTAAAGCAGAGAAAAAATGTTTCACTGTTACTATAGCAGCAAGATGTAAGGTGACATATTTTAGAACACTCGGTCTACATTTTTTCAATTTCCCTTTGAAAATGGTATAGATTTTGAATTTGTAACAAAAGGAAAGCACGTGGAATAAATGGAGGTTCCGTCTGGCGCGAGAATCATCTCCAATCCAGTCTAATATTTATGATGTGATAATCAAAATGAAGCGAACTCTATTGTAAGACCCTTTATATATAAAACTCAGAACGACACACACAACTCAATCAACTTACTTCCTCCTCAGTTAAAAGCCATTCAAGTAAACTGCAATAATTAGGAAACTTTCAACGCTCAAAACCAAAATTGACTATCCACTACGTAAATGCATACATACATACAATAGGTAGATGTGCACAAAAATAACTAAGTAAAATACATACAAACATACATTTATACATACATACCTGTTTTGGTAGCTTGCGAAACTCTTTTAGGTAACTTTCGATGCCGTCCGTTAGTAATTGCGGGTCCAAATCGGCCCACAGTGTCTTCGACCAAACTTCGCGTCCATTTTTATAGGCTTTATACAGTTTGTACACCTGCGTGGGAGAAAAGGGAGAGGGGATGAGGAGCAGAAATGGTAAGAGAATTAATAAACGCAAAATGCATAGAATCAATAAAAGTTTTCAAAAGTACAATAGAATAAAATATATTACATTAAAGGGAATAGAGTTTGAGTGTTCGGTCGGTTGATGTCAAATTTTATATACCCAATAGTGGAAGCCAAGAAGTTTAATGCAGCAGATGTACAGATCTAAACACGTATATGTAACACTATTGGGTATAAAAAAATTCAAAACAAACTTTACGTTGAGTTACTGAAAATAAGTGGGTACAGTAATACTTTTGCAATACCAAACACGCTGTGCCATGAGCGTTTGCCAAAGCAGAAGCGGCCGGACGGTCGGTGGGTTTGCAGATCTTTCGACCAACAGCAAAGTGCCACAAAACAAATTAATTAAAAAATTAAATTGTTTATTTGCAAGTTCGTCTTCATCGTCGTTCTTGTAGAGTCAAGGTATACTCAAGCAAATCAGCACTGAGCAGGTGTGGCATGAGGCAAGTTGTGTACCTTAGAGAATAGTACTCTTACTGCGATTGTTGCGTTGTTGTTGTTGTTGTTATTGTATTCATCGACTTACCAATATCATGCCTTCATAGTCGGACTTGATTCTTGTGAAATCATTGTAATCGGCCATCGGCATATCGAAAAGTTTTTCCGCATTGGCTGCAAGTAAATAAGTAAGCGTGTCGGCGGAGGTGGATGGTGGTGATGATGGATGTTGGCAAAGACGAAAAACAAATGAAATGAAGTGAGCCAATTGAGTGAATGTTGTAATCAGTGCAGGCAGGCAGGATCCAGCGGGAAAATCGGAGAAAAACTTTGTTAACACAATAATAACTAATGCAAAGCAAAGCAAAACTAAACTAAATTCAGTGAATGCTGATCAAATGTTATTGCGAGAAAGCTGTGATTAGCGAAAATGAATTAAGCACAAAAAAAAAAAAACACGAATGAAAAAATTGCAGAAGCTTAAGTAATGGAGACGTAAAACATTTATTTCATTATTTTTTGCACAAAAACTACTTACTGGTTACTTATTTAAAATAGTACTTGAGTACATACCCAATTCGATTCGTCGCTCTTCATATGCATTCAATTTAGCGCCATAAATGTCCATCAACTTGCTGCCTTTGTCCAAATCGGAACCCACTGAGCCGGGTCCATTCTCTTCAAAGTCTTTGATGAATGCCTCCAACTGAAGATATATTCGAGTGTGCGTTTGTGTTTGTTAGCAAATGAATATAAAATTGGGTCAGTTGATGATGGTGACAATGATGAGTTTGGCAAATGGAAATGAAATTGAATTAGTTAAGTGAGTGAGAGTTTAGTGAGAAAAACTAATGAAAATAAAAAGCACAAATGAATCAAAATTGTAAAATTCCAAATTACAAAATTACAAAAAAATGCGATGAAAGCAAGTAACTTTACTTTTGGAATCGCTGGATTGAAAAACTATTTGCTTGCGATTGTTATTTGCTGTCAATCAACATTGTCGTCGTCGATTGAATATAAACAATGAGAAGTGATGTTGGAAATTAAAGCATTAAGTTTTTGGCTAGTTTTGGTTTTTCCTTTTTTTCATAGAACAATTCGTAACGAAATTGGAAATAGGAAGAACAAGCACTTAAAGAAAATAATAAAATAGAAACCGTAGAGAAAATTATAACTAATTTCGGGTTAGTATTGCTTGAAGTAAGTGTCGTCGTATCAAGGCTAAGTGAATTTCAGAGATATAAGTTGAGAGAGAGTTGAGAACATTCCCCAGCGATACTGTATGTGACTTTATAACTTTTTTATGTTCATCTTAATACTGTCTTTTTTAACACGAGTTGAAATATTTCACAAATAAATCAGAAGCAATAGCTACCCTTGGAAAAAGAATATACGATAACCTACATAGCCTACATTGAAATTGTCTTTCCATCCAGGAAGCACTGAAGATATGGTAAAATAGCTCAGAGATTTGATATCTCAGTTTTCACGGACGCATCAAAAATGGCATACGGAGTGGAAGAGGGTAGCTACCTTCGCAACTTAGCCAAATACTTCCATATCAATTAGGCTCCCGGATACGGCGAGCGGTTTTCAATCTGAAGTTCTCGGCATATAGGAGTCCTGCAAGGCTCCACTTGCAACGAAAATTTCCGGTGCCGGAAGCAGACGCTTCTGAAGGCTCTAGAATCTGCAGCTGTACAGCAGGCCTGGTCGGACTGTGTAGGTAGTGGGCTATTGGCTTAGCAAGTCAACATAACGTCTCGCTAATCTGCCTGTTGGGGTACCGCGACATCAAGGGAAACGAAATGACTGATGAGCTGGTTAGGAAAAGCTCGACTCTTAATATCGCAGAGATGCGGGAGTTTCGTGCTCCACTGGACTTCATCAAGTGCCAAACCTCTCGGCTCTGGTTCGAGGAGACTAAACCCAGATTGAAGATGTAGCGGACCTACAAGGTCTGTGGCCTTCATGCAATGAGATGCGTTCCTCAGTCATGCTAAAGATGGACAGGAGAAACGTTCCCCGATTAACTGCCGTATTCACGAGACATTGGGCTATTGGATCATAACACTCTCTGTCGTAACTGTAATTTTCCTGGAGCGGAGAAGACGGTAGATCACCTGCTGTGCGAGTGTCCTTCGCACTGCCTAGGCAGAGTGAAATTCCTTGGAAAATATTTCTTCGAAGACCTCTTGGAACTTAAGGACTTCAAAAGGATGGATATAGGTTTCCGGAATTGATATTCTCCTTTACTCCGCTATACTGGTTCTGGTTCCTAAGAAACAACCATTATAAAAAAATATTGAACTCTCGAAAAAAATCAATGTATAGGAGAATAATAAGTCAAAAACTAGTAGGGGAAACGTGGACGAAGACACGTAAATATATTGAAGGGGTGTGTATGAGAGAGGAAGAATTTAATAGCACAGCATTGCGTTGGCTAACAGGAACAAAGATCTCAGTTGAAACCTTAATTAGATGAAAGTTTTACAACTTAAAGAGCAATTTTGTATATTAGAAAGTGAAGGTATGGAAAGAAATGTTAGTGCAGACTCCGGCATTTTGACTCTCTGCGCTCTTCCACACGATCTGTCTCATAATTTTTCCGGGGTCTGTTTTAGTGTCGAGACCTATATAGAATGCCTTGCTATAAGTAGAAAAATACTTCACAAGCAATAAAAGCCTTTGGAAATCTGTAAGTTTTCTATCGCATCTGCAAATTGATGCTTCGTCCATGAACTGTGGTCTTCAAGGAGATTATAATGTATCTCCAGGCACCAACCACAGAGTTTATCTGCACTTAGCAACAACATGTCATGTATGTATGTATTGTTGCACGTATGTAATAATCCTGAACAAATTTATATTGCAAGCTCTCTCTACGTATTAGTTAGGTGTGTGTGTGAACGTCCAGAAATGCATAACACTTTGCTTGTTGTCACAACTAATTTGCCTTGCTCGGCGCACAATCATTCATAGGAAATCAAAAGTTTACTTTATGAGCGAAAGTATTGCAACGTTAAAATCTAAATTTAATGGCAAACAAAGGACCAGAACGGATATTTCTTTCAGCTACCGCATACACACATACACGTCTAGTATTGTGTTCGCATACAAAACCATTAGAATAGAAACAGCAGCAACAGTAAAAGCCAACGGCTTATTGTCGCTTTTAATTCGCACAATAAACACTCCAATTTAATTCGTTTCTTGCTGGAGAGGAGCTGCTTTCTTGGCAGGTATGCATGTGGGTATGTATGAATGCATGTACATACATAGATGAAAATACAAAAGTAGTAGGTAGGTAGGCAAGGAAGTGGAAGAAGAACGCGCACGTACCCAAAGATTAAGCTGAGCTCCATTCGCGACAACCGGATGTGCACATGAAACGAATGAAGCAGAAGAGAAGAGAATGTGGTGCGGCGCAGAACGGCGCGGCGTGCCCGCAAACAAAAGCGCTGAAGTGAAAACGTTCAACGTACACAATGCCAATTGACGGCCGCGAATGAGCCTGAATAAGGCTAAAGAAAAGCAGGCAAGTAGGCGAAGTTGGAGGCGGTGAACATGCGACAGCGACGTACGATGAGATGAGCGTTTGTCGATGTCGATAGACGGACGAATGATGATGATGATGATGATGCTGATTGGACGTACGGGCGGACGTCATAAGAATGACAATGAGATGATGAGACAATGGGTCGTCGTATCATCGTCGTTGATCATCTGTTTTTGTTTACTTCTTCACAGGGCTTCGGAAAAGTCTTTTATAACTATTTCCGTACAATATTTTAATATGACATATGACTTTATGACACTTTGTGAATCACCTAAATGTGTGTAAATTTGCAATTATTAAGCGAGGCAACTTTTTTGCTGGCTTAATTTATGTATATTTACATGATTTTTTCTAAGAGTGTAATTCCTGTCTGTTGTTAGTTAAACGGATTGCTGGATTGACGGGAAAGTATTCATTCTGATAGCCGGTTTCACCAAACGGAACAGTTTTTCTACATATTCAGTTACGCCATCTAGGCTTTATCAGTCACAACTC
The DNA here is from genome assembly GCA_960531455.1 of Urophora cardui. Taxonomy (NCBI): domain Eukaryota; kingdom Metazoa; phylum Arthropoda; class Insecta; order Diptera; family Tephritidae; genus Urophora; species Urophora cardui. The sequence goes on along the minus strand of OY482672.1, from coordinate 25,661,874 downwards.
GTGAACAATATATATTTGATTATACATGTAGATGCACAGGTCCTTATACATGTACATACACATGAAAGCGTATGTATGTATGTTTGTATGGTCTACAATCATATTCCTTGAATGAATATTCGTTAAAATGGCAACGGTAGAGAAAATCCAATTAAATTCGCATTGAATGAAGGCGGAAGCAATAATGGAATAACAAAAACAACCGGGATAAATGCGCAAATAAAATAAAGAAAATTGCGAATATAAACGCAGCGCAACACAAGGCAACGCAGGCAACATTTGCGGAGTACCTATGTAGGTTTTGTATTCGCACAGAAAAAAAGTAGAAAAAACAAATAATACGCAGAATGTATATATGTGTGTTAATGCCCTGCAGCGAAAGTAACCAGTTGCAAACTAGAATTATACCAGTTTGCAGGGTACAGTCAACTACTTGCCCGACTGTAAATTTCCCATGTAAACATCTGGTATTTTTCGTGTGTTAATGTCCTACGAAATGGCAATTGTCTTCCTCTGCATAAGCTCATACCAGTTAAATACCAGTTTGTATGAGTCAGAAAAAATACTAGCAGCATCTACATCAGCGAATACCAGTTTAAGTATGCAAAAAAATAAATTTTGAAGTCTATTTCATATGTAATTCATTATAATGAATAATTATAGGTATTCATTCATTCAATAAAAATAAATATTGCTTAGATATACAGATATGCAGTTCAGTTTTATAAGCAAAAACAAAACGTAAGATACATGGCTAGCGTAGAACTAAACTGGTCTATCTAACATTTTTTCAGAAATCGAGTTATGCACATTTTTGAACTTTAAAATCATAAATTAATCCGTGCAAAATTGATGTAGGTCTTATTCCTGCACCAAAGTGTCCAAACGATAAAAATGTCACTTTAGAATTCACGTCCTTTTATCATTTCAAGAAATTCTAAAGTGGTCCAACTAGCATAGACTACCATAGACCAGTATGATCTTACACCAGATGAGGGGATGGAATTGGTTAAAAATTGTAGAAAGCATGTTCCCTTTGATGTTAATAATATGGTGGGGAAATTTATGTCATTTGTCGAACTACGGCCAATGTTCAGGGACTACCAGATTATAGTAGACGACGGTGCAAAAGTTTCCCAAATGCGAAAGGCAAAATTTGTCAAGGGTGAATCTGTGATGCAGTTTAAGATGATTATTGTGAAACATATAAATCCGTCAATATAAAGAAATCTAGCATGAACCTACATGATTTCATAGAGTTCTTGCAGAATTTTACACCAGATCAGGGCAGCGACATACGCGTTTTGAAATTCAAAAAAATGCAGGACATAAAAAAAATGTTGAAATTTGTACCACCGATTCATCACTCCTTTTACCTGTCTCTCCACATGTAAACCGCAGAGATGAAACAGAAAACAATCCAGAAGATTTTCTACCAGCCCCCCGTGGAGAAAACTAGGTTACTGTTACTTTTAATGCAGAGGTGATCATTTACGATTTGTGGCCGCTGTGGTGCAGTGGGTAGAGTTCTCGCCTGCTATGCCAGAGGTCTCGGGTTCAAACCACGGTCCGAGTAAAACACCAAAAAATTTTTCTAATTAGTAAAAATCCAATTATTGGATTTTTTAAGAGCAGCGGTCATCTCTCGGCAGTGGGCGGCATACCCTCCGAGTGTATTTCTGCCATGAAAAAGCTTCTCACAAGAAATGCATTCGCCGTTCGGAGCCGGCATAAAATTGTAGGTCCACCCAATTAGTAGGAAAACAAAAAGGAGCACACACTCAAAAAAACATTTCTCTCGATCAAAGACATAATTTTCCTTATTTTGAACACGCGCCTTTTCTTTGTTTTGTGTAAATTTTCTCAAAAATGTGGAAAAACATAAAAAAACTTTCAAACAAATTCGTTGCCATGGGGATTTGTATGGGAATTTAATTTCTCAAAATTAAAGAAATCAAGTCTTCAAAACAAGGAAAGTTGGGAATGGAATGGCGCTTAAAGAATTTTTCATTATTTTAATGTATGAATTTTTTCAAAACAAGTATATGAAACCATGGTAACGCATGTAAGAACAATATTTTATAAACCTTTTAACATGTTTTTAGGAAAATTTACTCAAAACAAAGAAAGTAGTGTTCAAAATAGGAAAACAATTTCTTTGACCCCTCCATATATTTTTTTTCTCTCAGTGCACCTCGAATTGGGAGAGAAGCTCGGCCATAAAACTCGTCAGAGTTATAATAGCGCCATTGTATTATTATTATATAATTTACGAACATGTGTATGTTATTTTTGTAATTAAAGTACTTCCTTTCATATATGTATTTTTTGTTTTATTCATATAATTTTCAATTTGTAGTTCAAACTTTCTTAAAAATTAAAAATTCTAAAGTGGTCTATGTAACAAGTTTTCTTGTAACATATATATATTATATAAAAAACGTTTCTATTATAATTTTTTTTTAATGCAGAATGTCAAGTTAACTATTAAGCTAATATAATAATTTACAATATTCACTTAACATACATCAACAATCGCACACCGCATTAAAACGCGTTTCATCTGTTTTCTCCAATTTTGTATTTTGTTAGATAGACCAGTTTAGTTCTACGCTAGCCACATATTCAGTAATTAAAAAACAAAAACCGACACATTGTATAAAAATTCAGGCACTCGGGAATTTTAAAATTTTTCTTAAATTAAATAACTAATAAGGTACCTTTTCAGTTGAAAAACAAAAAACTTAAGCCACATATTCAGTAATTAAAAAAAAAAACTCATTGTATTAAAATTCAGGCACTCTGTTTTTTCAATTCCTTTGCTTTTTTTTTTGAAAATACCCCTTTTTGTTCAATTGCAATGCTTTTCCTAGCTGGACTTCATCAAATTTCTTTATACTGGATAAAATAAACTGGTATGATGCTGCCTTTTGGATACCAGTTGATAAACTAGAATTTTGATAACAAGTTTGTGGTTCAACTGCATTTAACTGGTATAATACTAGACAAAATAAACTGGTATGGTATTTGCCGAGTTCCCGTGGCAGTGATCCAGATCGGGATAAGAAGTTTGCATGCAAATGCAACAAGAATTTTGTGATCCTGGTGTTTATCTGTATCAATTTCGGATCTGTATAGATTGTAATAGATTTTTTTGATCCATATAAATACCAGGATCACCAAATTGTTGTTGCATTTGCTTGCAAAATTTGTATCCGGATCTGGATCACATAGCTGTTTCGCTGCAGGGTGTGTGTTTGTCGGGGGTGGAGGTGATGGTATGAGTGCGAATAAAACGTGCACAACAACAACAATTGACTTCTGTGAATCAGCCGTATTGGATTAAAGTATAGCAAAGTGGCCGCTGTGGTGCAGTGGGTAGAGTGCTCGCCTGCTATGCCAGAGGTCTCGGGTTCAAACCACGGTCCGAGCCAAACAAATTTTTCTAATTAGTAAAAATCCAATTATTGGGTTTTTTAAGAGCAGCGGTCACCTCTCGGCAGTGGGCGGCATACCCTCCGAGAGTATTTCTGCCATGAAAAAACTTCTCACAAAAAATGCATTCGCCGTTCGGAGCCGGCATAAAACTGTAGGTCCACCCAATTAGTAGGAAAAACAAAAAGGAGCACACCTCGAATTGGGAGAGAAGCTCGGCCATAAAACTCGTCAGAGTTATAATAGCGCCATTGTATTATATTATATTATAGCACAGACAGACCAAAGTGGACACACCAAGGATTTCGAGCGGGAGATGATGGGAGCGCAATGTAGATATGCAGAAAAAGGCAGTAGCCTGGAAAAAAACAGATTTAAGTTGATGCATTCAAGCCGGTATGTTTATGTGTAAATATATACCTACATTTACATTTATTTAAATATGAGTAGAGGTACATATGTACGTGCTGCACCTGCTTTAAGCTCATGGCGGTTGTTGTTGATGAAAAAAAAAATAATTATATAGAAATTCGTTTATTCAGTATTTAAGAAAAAATAATTAACCTTTTTGCTTTAAAATTTTCACAAGAAATTGTAAAATAATTATTTAGATATTTATAGCGGAAAATTAGTACGGGAAATTTAATCGCTTTTCCGATAGGTTACGAATATGATGTATTGCGCAATGATTTTCCGTCAACCCTAGTTAAGTTTGGTTTGTGGACAAACCGGTTTCGGCTAATATGCGCCATCTTCAGTATGTTTATTCATTCGTCAGGAGTTTAATTAACTTATAATGAAGCTTAAAAAATACTGTTACGTAATCCATCAAAAACCCAATATCGAAAAAATTTCACATATCCAGGTTTGAAAGTGGATTACTCATATGTATGTATGTATGTACCTTTGCGTGAACTCACCTCTTCCCAGAACGTTGAAATTTCAACGGATGTCATATCGGCGAATTTTTGCTTAATTGGCTGCACCTTATCCATGCGATAGAGCGACGAACGAAACAAGCGACTCCAACGTTTCTCCAGGTGATGTGCCATCAAAAGGTCGTCAAAGTTGAACTGCGTATGTGTGTATATATGTATGTAAGCACATATGAGGGCATACATCAAACGTAAGTATTGCGGCGGCGACAAACCAGGTCATCATGCAACGACAATAAATAAAAGGAATGCATCAAAAAAGCTTTAATATGGCATGCAAAAATATAATGTAGGTGGAGTAAGGGTGTGGTATATACACTGTTATAAATATTGAAATATTTTTGAAACTTTGATTTGGTTTGCAAAAAAATTTAAAACTTTTTTTCTGTTAAATTTTGAACCTTCGAAAGTTTAAAAGTTTCTTATTCCTTTTTGGTTTAAAATTCAAACTTACAAAAGTTCAAATATTTCAAAGTATTTTTTGGAATAAATTACATACTATTTTGGTTTAAATCTTACACTTTTTTTTTTTGGTTCTAATTGCTTATGAAATACACTCAAATAAATTTTGGTTTAAATTTTAAACTTTCATTGGTCGTAAAGTTTGGTTTCAACAAAAAAATTTTAATTTTTGATTTGAAATTCCAACTTGCTTTTTCGAGAAATGAACAATATAAAAAGCTCAATTATAGTTATTAAATAATTTGAATGAATGACTGCGTGGCGTTGTTTGAATGGAGAAACAAACAATCACAAAATAATTATGGAAACAGATAAAATGAAGAAGGAAGAAAAGGAGAAGAAGAGGATAGGAAAAGGACATAATATGGAACAGGATTAAGGGGATGTTGGGGGAGAAAAATATGGAAGAAAATTAGAAAAAAGGATAGGAAAGAAGATACAATAAATAGGGAAGAGCATGAAGAGGATTTGGGAGTAGAAAATTTTTTTAATTTAAAGCAAAAAAAGGTTTAAATTTTAAACTTTTAAAAGTCTTAAAATAAATTTTAATTTGGAATAAAATCTAAACCTTAAAAGTTTAAAAATCTTTTAAACTTTTCAAAGTTAAAATTTTAATAATTTTTCGGTCGTGTCATATATATCGACCACAAAAGTTTAAAATTTATACCAAAATTTATTTGAGTGTACATACATATGTATATGTATCGGTGTATATGTGTGTGTGTTGGTAGAGGTAGTGCAAATGTCGGTTGAGTGATTGCTGACTGTTCGTGTTACCGCGAATATTGGGTTTTAACGCGGACAATATGCGAAAGTTCCTTGGAGCGCAAGAGGCGAAAGTAATGAACGAAATAAAATTTTTGCGTGTGTTTATTACATTCACTTATACTTTGACGGCAATTTACACAGTGCAACATCATTTCTGGGAGTTGAAAATTTCCAACTCATTATTTCACAGCAGTAAACCTTGCGGCTGATTTTTCTAAAATAAGTAAGCTTCGATACCAAAATTAACATCAAAGTGAGAGCCATACTTTTCGACGAACTTAAAATGAAGTGGTATATTATAAAACAAATACCCTTTTACACCAAGGATGAGCATCCAATGGTTCTCTTGGCTCACTTTGGTTCACGAAATAATAACTTTGACTCAATTTGGCTCTCAACATCAAAAGAAACGATGTTATTGTAAAGTTTATGACGTTATTGTCGTATGTCTACGTTAGCCCTAATCCTCTAAAGTGAGCGTGTCAGTCTCACTTTAAAGTTTAAAAGCGAGTTATTCCTAAACCAAAAAAGATTTTTGCTTGAAATTTTGGGTATTCCTCCATTTGTGTTCATTAATTATGAAATTATTTTGATCTTTGGGCTATTTATTTATTTTAAACATTTTTTTTGCAATCGTATAAAATTGTAACGAACAAGTAAGGAAGCCTAAGTTCGAGTGGAATCGAACATTAGATACTCAGCTGTATGCTTTCATTGTTTGTTTGCGTTTGTTCGATATAGGGTGTATTTTATATGACACGAGTGCTGCATAAACAGGGCGCAGCCACGCCCATTTTCAAAATTTGTATCAGTCATCCAAATAAGCATATAAATATTATTGTTAGTGCAAAATGACTTTTAGTTACAAAGACTTCACGTTACAAATTCCAAAAGGGTGTTCCAGAAATATCTTTGTTAAAAAGTAGGCGTGGTCATAAACCGATTTCAATAAATTTTTGCGTGTCTATTAACACATGTTATAAAAGTGTATAAACCAAGTTTCGTCATAATATCTCAGTTATTTGTCGAATAATAGGCTCGTAGATTCCTTTGTATAAAAAGAGGCGGTGCCACGCCCATTTTCCAAACTTTTTTTATTTTTTGTTTCCGGTCTATTGTAGAACTCATGTCACAAAATTTCAGTGATAGATCCTTATATTTGACAGAGATATCGCTTAAAATGTTTTTATTAGGTCACTTTATAATACCCATATATAAAAGTGGGCGTGGTCGTCAACCGATTTTGGTAATCTTTCGTCCACACATTTGGCTAAGTAAATATATCACGCGTACCAAATTTCATCGATATATCTTTAACGGCTTCTGAGTTATGGCTTATAAAACTTTCAATGTTTGCCCCTTAATAAGTGGGCGTGGCACCGCCCATTTTCCAAAATTTTTATATTTTTTGTTTTATGTCCCTAGTTGGACTCCTGCCACAAAATTTCAGTGATAGATCTTTATATTTGACAGAGATATCGCTTAAAATGTTTTTATTAGGCCCCTTTATAGTTCCCATATATAAAAGTGGGCGTGGCCGTCAACCGATTTTGATAACTTTTCGCGAAAACATTTGCCTAAGTAAGCAAATTACGCATACCAAATTTCATCGATATATCTTCAACGGTTTCTGAGTTATGCCATATAAAACTTTCAATGTTTGACCCTTAATAAGTGGGCGTGGCACCGCCCATTTTCCAAAACTTCATCAAATTTCTTCATAAAGGTCTGAGCTCAATACGTGGGTAAAATTTTATCACTCTAGCTATATTAGTGGCTGAGATACCAAATTTCCGATTTTTTCTAGATAGGAAAAGTGGGCGTGGTCATGGTCCGATTTCGCCCATTTTCAATACCAACCGTCCCAGTCTTGATACCAACTTGCATTTCAAATTTCATCAAAATATCTCAATTTTTACGCGAGTTATCCTGCGTACGGACGGACGGACGGACGGACATGGCTCAATCGATTTCTCTTTTCACCCTGATCATTTTGATATATATAAGTCCATATCTATCTCGATTATTTCATTATGTTACAATCCACCGTTATGAAATCAAAATTATAATACTCTGTGTACTAGTACAGCTGAGTATAAAAACCGAAAGTGAGCCTCAAAGACTCACCTTAAGTATCTTTATCGTAATAAGCTTACATTTCCAGAATTCAACTAAATTTTGAATCCGTTGTTAACAAGATTTATCCAGTGAGGTTTTTACATTGTGAACTCACCATACTTCCCCCAGATTTTGGTGAATTCGTCGTTTTTCACCATAGATCTTTAGATCATATGATGTCATAAAATTATGGAGAACGGTAAAGTCGGCAATTTCAAAACCATTAAAATCTTATCATTTTATGTTTACTGAGTTTCTAAATTACGGAAAAGATGCGTTCAGATAGAGAAACGAACGATCGTCTGCTTTTATGCGTCAGTAATTTCACCACGAACGTCGCGTTTTAAAACTTTTAAATTTGATAGCGGAAAATATATATTAGGGGCGATCATATGAAAAATTTATTCATATTCATTTGATTCGTAGTTTTTCTCATTGTGTGCACAAAAACAAATTTATAACAGATGTAATAAAACTATTTGTAATGAACATTCAACAAGTACAAAAATATTTGAAAATTGCAGTTCATTAATATACCCTATTTTATGAAATTACATTTTTTATCTTTATATACAAAAAAAATTGTCATAAACCGTTATAAGAATGTATAAAAATGATTCTGCATTCATTACTGCATAAATAAAAATAAAAAACAAATACCAAAATAATGTGTTTCAAAATTTCCCCATAGGTGAGCCTCAGAGTCTCACTTTCGGTTTTACGTAACTTTTCAAAATTCGGTGATTAGGGTTAGTCAAATTGCTTGGCCACCCTTGCTTTGGAAAAAATGCTCTACTTAAAGATACTGCTTGTTGAATTTTATTATTGGAAGTTAAACGATAAAAATATTATAAACAACCTTTTACCTTGAATTTGGCCATTTTTCGTTAAGTGGCTTAGAACGTATCTTCATTAAAAAAAGCTATGGCCCACAATAAAACGATTTAAAAAATGGTATAAGCTCACTCGTAAGGATAACTTCCATTACATTTATGTATGTAATTGTAACTAAAATTGTGTCTATATTTAGCATAAAAAGTTAAAGCCATTTTTGTGTAGCTTTCAACTTTGCGAGTAGCTGAACATCATATTTTTTAGTTAGTTTATTGAAAGCTTTGTACATTAATTTCTATAAAATTCTAGTTAATTTTTGGCCAAGGTTGAGATAAAAGTACCTATCCATGTACATACATATGTAGATGTACATGTATGTATGTATCATTGGTTAGTAGCCAAAAGTGAGCAGGTCCTTTTATATGAATAAATGTAAAACTTACAGAGCACTTCCCTTGCCTTGAAAATGTATGTAGATGCGCAACGTGTGCCAGTTCTGGCTGGCCAAGACCATCAATAAATGAATGAACGAACTGGAAGTTTTTCACTAATTTGAATGGACGCTCGAATTTTCGCATAAGTAAGTAAGTAAGTAAAGTGCGAGTACCTACAATATTTTTTACATACAAGCACACATGCAAAGGAGATGGCAGAAGAAGTTGAAACAAAACATTAGACATTAGGGTAGTTGGGTTGCAAATTGCAATGAAATTGAGTTTTAAGTTTTAAATTGTTGGTGATAAAATTATAGTATTAAAAATATAAATCGGATCTAAATGCATGATTCATATGATAATAGTAAAATTGCATAAGTTCGATTCATAGTTGAGGCCGCTGGAAGAAGTCTGATGAGGGGATGTGGTGGTCTCCGAAATGGATCCATAGGTTAGGTTAGAGTGGCTGCCATTGGGGCACTCTTAGGCCAGTGCAGAGGCCCATTGTGATACCACAAGAAGAAAACAGATTACTCCTCCTTTTTAAACCAGTTTGATAACCTAATGAAATTCACCAAGTCCTTTATGTCGACAACCGCGACTTTAGATAGGCTATCCAGGAAAGGTGTCCCAAGAAAGCGTCGTCTGGCGCTGTTAAGAGCCGGGCAATGGCAAATGAGGTGTTCGATTGTCTCCTCTTCCTCATCATCTTTGCAGCTTCTGCAGCATCTACGGTAGGGTGCACCCAGTCTCTCTGCGTGTTTCCCGATAAGGCAGTGTCCTGTGAGCACCCCCACAAGGTTCGAGATTTCCTCTCTCCTTAGAGTAGATATTTGACGAGATCGCTTGTGGTCCCAATTCGGCCAGGTTTGTCTTGATGTTCGACATACTGGGTTCTGTTGCCATCTATCGCTTGCCAGTTTATAGATATGCTGTTTAAGCATTAGGTTGCATGTGGCAAACGGCATACCTATGAGTTCTTTGTCAGGAAGAACCTGCTCGGTAGTGCCTTGCCTTGCAAGCTCATCTGCTCTACAATTTCCCTCGATATCCCTATGTCCCGGGACCCACACGAGGTGCAGACGGGTCTGTTTGGCCATCTCCTGCAGAGATCGGCGACAGACCAGACATGGATCCATAACTTCTACTAAAAAAAAATTTTCAATTTTTCTTAATTATAAACTGGCCAATAGCTCATATAAAATTCACATGCATAAGGATTAATTTTGTAGAATAAGGTGAGCCGTTGGTTGATCTCTATCTCATTATTACATGCGGCGAAATTTGTTAAGGACACTTTGTTTGGAACAGGTAAACAGGTATATTTACTGTGACAAAAATAGGACGTAGTAACCCTAGCTCGATCAGAACCATACCTAATGTGTCCATATGGCATATCACTGGTACATCAGCAGAAGAGGAAAATTCAAGTTACTGTTGAGTTGCTTGATACACGCACGCATATTTACATACGTAGCTCATATAGCTGTGATGGCATTGCAAATTTTAAAAAGACTTTAAGAGAGATTTTCGGAAAATCCTTATTTGAATATACATACATACGAAAGACAAAAAAAAAAGGAAAGAATAGAGTCGAAAAAAGAGACTGAAAATAAATGTGCTTTAGCAAGAATCCTTTTTGTTCCCAACTACAGAGTATGCGAAAAAGCGCGTGTCTGTGTGTGAATCATGGGCAAACCCTTTACTCTTATGGTAAATGCCATGAGGGAGGAACAGTGGAAGGAGAGCAGAAGGGAAGCGCTGCGATACCAAAAAAGTGCTACACTTTTTTTGTTTCTTTGTAATCTTTGGACTTTGCTTTTAAATGCGCTAAACGACTGCTCCTCGTTGCGTGCTGCTGCGTAAAAAGTGGGCGAGGTGTGCGCCCGAAACGTTTGGTATCACTCTCGCCGCCATGTGGTGTAGGTACGTGGCTGGGCTGTGATGGTGAGTGTGTGGTGAATTTCGGTGCTTTTTTTTGCTACGCTTCTCTATGTATGTGCTTTATGTGTTTGCCTGGCATTTCCCTGCAAAAAATGCGATCACTCCGGGATACATCCGGGACAACTCGCAAGGGAGCATGCGATTACTACCCATTTGTATCTCTTTATATGGGTTGAAGTGTTCTCTTTTGTTTGAGCATGTCCTATGAAGAGGTGAAGAGGTCGCTGTGGTGCAGTGGGTAGAGTGCTCGCCTGCTATGCCAGAGGTCTCGGGTTCAAACCACGGTCCGAGCCAAACAAATTTTTCTAATTAGTAAAAATCCAATTATTGGGGTTTTTAAGAGCAGCGGTCACCTCTCGGCAGTGGGCGGCATACCCTCCGAGAGTATTTCTGCCATGAAAAAGCTTCTCACAAAAAATGCATTCGCCGTTCGGAGTCGGCATAAAACTGTAGGTCCACCCAATTAGTAGGAAAAACAAAAAGGAGCACACCTCGAATTGGGAGAGAAGCTCGGCCATAAAACTCGTCAGAGTTATAATAGCGCCATTGTATTATATTATATTATATTATTATGTCCTATGAAGAGACTAATTATACCCAGTTTGTACCCGAACGGGTAGCAAAAGCGCACAATTGTACCCGTTTTGTACCCGAACAGGTAGCAAAAGCGACACATCCATTTGTGCGACTAATTGTACCCGTTTGATACCCTTTCGGGTACAATTCGTCTACAATTAGTATACATATGTACCCGTTCGGGTACAATTGGGAACAATTGTAGACTAATTGTACCCGAAAGAGAGCGCTCCCGGACAAATCTTTTTAGAGACTCGTCGCACACTTTTTTACAGGGTTGTTGTTGGCACACATGCTGACACATAAATTTTCATTTTAGTCAAGAGCAAAGTCAAATGCTTTTGGTCAACGGCGTGTAACTGAGCTTGCACGCTTAGCGTTATGTATGCGCCCGCAGTTAGTAAAGCATTGGATATTGTCGTCATCTGTGAATTTTTGAATCGCATGCGACGAAATGTGTATTAAAATTTTTACTCAAATGTATGTAGTTAATTTTTTGTGCAGTTTTTTGTTTGCTTTTTGGTAAATTTTAGTTAAAGAACGCTTGAATTTAAATTAAATTGACTTTAACCCTTCACATTCAATGTTTTTTTTTTTTATACAGATCAATCAGCTTGTGGTTAATAGAAATTTTTACAAGTGTGTAAATAATAAACGTTGTAAAAACATATCTTACTGCTTACCTTTATATTATGTTCGGCTAGCACAGTATAAGTTTCTTGCAGCTCATGTATACGCTGTTCGTATGTGAGCGTTTTCGTTTGAATCGTGGAAATTGTTTGCATAACCAATTTGAAGTCGGCTAGCTCTTTGGTTGGCTTATCCAGATTGAAACGTAGCTCCTAAAATAGAAATGTAAACATGTACACAAACGTTATGCTTATGGATTTAGTGTCCGGTTTCTTAGGGAAAGGTGCAAGTTAGCTATTGTGGGCATATGCGAGTTAAAATTTCGAGAGAAAGAAGCAATTTATTTATATTTTTAATTTCTTCAATTAAGAAAAAACGTCTCTCATGAGAAAACGGCTTAATAGAATCCATAGCAAAATAACTCACACTAAATATTACAGTTTTTCCTAAATTAATAAATTAAAATAAAATAAATTTATATCTACTCACTTTAATTTCATTTCTCAAATTCACAATATTTTCTGATGCCCTTTTTGCCAACAATTCACCCAATATGGCACGCCATTGTTGGGCATGTTGCGAAATATTGTCCATTAATTTCTTCAAATTTATGCGTATACTTTTGACATTCCAATATGGCGGCATTTGTTGCACTTCAGCTATGATGTTGGCAAAGAATGTGAATTTCTCATCGATTGTAACAAGCGGTATGCCACGATTTATAAATTTATCAGCAATAGCACGTTTGTCAAACGCCCACAGGTAGAAATATTGTTTGAATCTGCGCGCAAGTAAAAGGAGAAAGTAGTTTATAGAGGTTGGCTGGTATCCAGTGGTATGAAACAGAATCAGAATATATTTGTATAGTTAAATGGGGAAAATATCGGTGATCCAGAAAAATATAAAGACAGTAATGATGGATCGATAGTATCGTTAGTAACATTAGTTTTTGACTAACAACATCCATAACAAACGTTGAGAGTTTGCTGTACAATTCGATAGCAACTCACCTTGAAATAACACCTTTGCACTCATATACCAAAGCGTTGGCTGCTTCTTGTACACGCACCACCAAATGACTAATATCGCGTGCCTATCAAAAGAATAAAAATAGAAAAATTAATTTGAAAACTCTTAATCCTTTCGGCAGTACGGCGATCTTCTCACCTTTATTACGTCCTCATAAAATGTGAACGTATATTTGTCGCCATATTCGTCGTTGACTGGCGGGCAGGGCAAGCATGTGCCATCCATCCAACGTGTATAGATATATATTCTTTAAGAAGAAAAAAAGGACTTAAAGTAATGATGATAAGAGTGTGAGTGAGAGAAATTTAAAAAACGGTTACAGAAGCTGGTGTGAGCTAGTCTTCATATACATAACTCCCATTCTGACTACGTTATTTTAAGAAAAGACTACTTTGTGGGATGAACTTCAAACTTCATAAAATATAATTCGATAGCACATTGGCTCTCATGTCACTCTAAAAGGCCTAAGATATTTATAGAAGAGGAATTAGCACACCATACCATAATCTCCTCTCTCACAATGTCACCGTTCATTGTTATAGACAGTGATGCCGTTTTGATACAATCGTATCAAATGTGATACTTTTTTAAGCCCAAGATACGAAGATACTTAAGGTCCCCACAAACAGAAGCGATACGATACAGCCCACATATGCAAATCGTATCGCGTTCTACACGATTTTGCTGTGTGGGCTGTATCGTATCGCTCCTGTTTGTGGGGACCTTTATTATTTTGCCGTAGAACAAATTTGATACATTTTTAATCCGTATCAAATAATTTTGATACAACTTAATCAAAATCAAAGAATATTAACCGATTCTTTTTCATTTTTAAGATATCCTTAAAATTTTTAACAACCTGTGAATGCCACGAAAAACATGTATTGTGCAGGTCTTTGAAAATACAAAAAAGGGCAATATTTTATCAAACTTTATAGTAGGCATCACTGCCCATGGAAGGAATGAGCACGGCTCACTAAAGCTAGCCACACATGACGGCAGAAAACGCGCGTCTTCATGTATGCACATTGCCCGAAATACAAGGAAATCGAGGGTTTTTGTAAAAAATTTTTGGTGATACGAAAAAAAAATGGACGTATCAACTTGTTATACGGGTTAAAAGCTCGAAAACAGCTTTCTTGATTAACTGATGTGTTTTTTCCAAAAAATTTTCGGTGATACGAAAAAAACCATGAAGGTATCAATTGTTGATACCAAATTTTTTGAGGCTGCGGCAACACTGGTTATAGAACAGCCAACAGACCGGCAAAATTATGGGAGATATCGTGCGAGAGAACGCAGAATGGATTGCGCTACATTGGTTCAGATGAGGGATTCCAATTTTTCCGATTTTTACGATCCCAGGATTTTCGAGATTTTATTTTATAATCCCGGGATCCCGGGATTTATCCCGGGATTTGGAAATTAATTATTTTCCCTATTTTTCATTTTGGGTTGAAAAAAGTAAATACATATGTATATATTTCGAGGAACGCTACAACTTTAAAGAGCAAAGAAAAATTTGATTTTTATTGCCATTTTTATTATTCGATTAGTAACAAAATAAAATAGGAACGTAAAATCATGCGTATTATTTAATAATAAGAGTTACTTCAAAAAACGCAACCAACAAAGGAAATCACATACATTTGGTGAACAAAAAATTTGCCTTTACAGTTGGTACTTCAAAGATATTAGTAATAAAGCTTGTGATCTTTGATAATTTCCAATAAAAATTTTTAGAATTTAATGACCTACCTCGTTTAAGTGAATATTTCCAAGTTTGCCGAAAAATATTGAAAATTAATGCAGCATTTGAAAAAAATTAAAAATCGGAAGCACAAATTTTGAGATGAATTCCGAGTATACAGCTGCGTATTTTATTCTAGTACGTAATGTGAAATTCTCAAATAAAATTAAACTTTTTCCTCGCTAATTTCATTTTTTAATATTGTTTGCATTTTCTTCCATTATTTACTTTTCATGGGAGGAAATTGCAAAAACCTTTGAGAAATAAATGACCAAAAATCAGGAAATAGAAATTATCAAATGAATTTTACCAAAGGAATTCTAAACGAATTCGGAACTATTTTTTTTAATGTGTTGTATTGTTAGGTTTTTAAGATAACCGTAATTTGTTGTTTTTTTGGTTATCACTTCACTCAAAAATTGTTTTTGAAAATCACAAATGCGATAACCACAATTAAGCGGGATAATTTAAAAAAAAAAAAAAAACTTTCCTGAATTTTACAATTTCCTACAAAAAACTTAATTTTAAAATCAAAAGTTTTTCAAAAATCGCAAGTAATTAACAAATGTTTTATTTCGACCAGCTGTCACTCAGCGAGGTTATATCCAATTACTATCAGTTGTAATCGACAGTTTTAATTGTCTTTCGAACGAGGTACTGCTTGTGATTATCGCATTTGTGACTCTCGCGAAAATAATTTTTCAATGAAGTGATAACCAAAAAAACCTAACCATACAAAAAATTAAAAAAAAAAAAAACAACAATAGTTCCGAGCTCAGCAGGTCCATATCTATTCTCCCCCAAACCTGAATTTCTTGGTATTTTTTTTTAATTATTTGTAGCCTAGTGTTATTAAATCAAAAATATTAATCCTTACTTTGCCTTTTTTATTCTGGCAAAAATGTCAAACTTATTCTGCATTTTCTTCGGACTGCCAATTTTTTTAATTTTTTTCCACAAAGATTCCACACATTTTTAAGGGCTGTTTGTTCTATTGACAAAATGTTAAACTGGCCCGACTAAGGGGCAACATTTCTGTTCTTAGCACAAGTATGGTTGCATTACTTTTGTTTCATTTACCACATGAAATATGCACCATTTTCATAGGGCACAGGGCATATGTTGATAATGCTCCATGTAATAATCCTACATTTTCGTTCAGAATTGGAAACGATATTAGTATATAGATCTGAGACCAAAAAAATTATATAAAATACAATTTAATAGGGGAATATTCTCTCTTTATTTTATCTCGAAAATCCCGGGATGAAATTCTAGCAATCCCGAGAATTCCGGGATGTCAAAATGGCCGGGATCCCGGGATTCCGGGATTGGAATCCCTAGTTCTGATGTGTGCCCTGTTTCTCATTTTCTCAGATGTCAGAAAAGACTGTCCCTTTAATATATGTATGTATTCTTCCCACGAATAATGCTTCTCCAAGGAAAGCCAAAATATCATTGTACGAAAATCTCACTCACCTCTTCAGGTAATCCTTAGCCGATTGCAACATTATATTCTGCATTTCCGAGGCGCTCGGCTCCAAAGCAATCGCAGACATCATCATAACAGCATTCACCTCAAACATGGGCGCATCGCCGAGCAAACGTTCAATGTAACATTTGAGATTGCGATAGGCATTACTAAAAAACAAATAAATAGAAACAAGCGCACATTAACCCAGCATACACATAAATAAGTATATCTTCAATAACTCACTCCAATATACACTGATAAGTCTTCTCCTCCCAATACGTATAATAACCGCGCATTTTTTCGGAACGTCCCGTAAATGTGCCTAACACTAAACTCTCCAGTTTCACCAAAACCGGCCCAATCGAATCGTACAATTTCTTCATGTGTGCACATTTTTCATTACGCGATTGTTCGAGTTTCTCAAGATAGCCCTGAAAGTGATAGATATCTTTGCCACATTCGCGTTCATGTTGTGTTGTTAAGTCGATTTCCTCTTGCTTTAGCTGCACGATTTTGACGTGTGGTGGCTTAGTTGCTCCACCAGCACCAAGACCAACACCACCATCTTCACTATTAACATCCGTACTAGAGTTTTGTTGTGCTTGTTCCGTGTGAGTTCCATTTGCTGCTTCTTCGGCTGTAAATTGCACATCTGGTCCGTGTTTGGTTGTTGGACCCTCAATGCCGGTGCGATCGTGTATATCGAATAAATTGAATTGTTTAATACGATCAATGCGGTTTTTTATATCCAAGCGTATGAAATTGATTTGTGATACAATTGAGATTAATTTGCGTATTAAAGCATTCACAGAATCGCAATATTTCAAAATATTAAATGTTAGCCACGTATAACGACCCAAACCCGTTTGTATAATGATTTCGGTTTCGTAGAGATGATCGCGTAGGAAATTTACCTATTTATACAGTGGAAAGGAGTGCAAAATAAATAAGAAGATTAGTACTAAATCAAGTCAGTAGAGAATTTTGGAATTGCAGCACTTTGATATTAGTCGTTTTTTGAATATCTATATGCTCTCCTTTTTGAGATATGTATGCAAAAGTAGATTTGTGGCTTTTAAGATTTCATGCCTGAATTGCTTCCGTGATCTTATTACTACAGATATGTAACAAAATGCAGCTATAAACATTTTTATAAGCAATTAAGTGAAATACTCCATCGCTATGCAAAAGTTTAATATAGAAAAAGCGTCAAAATCTTTTCATCATAACCCTCTAAAAGTGTATGCCTTGTTTGCCAGAAGAAGACTTATAAAATAATGCCGGAAATTTCTAAAGCTCGTCAGTTGCATGAACAAAGCCTTATAATAAGACTGCTGTGTTGTTGTCATCGCGCTATAAGAAACTATTTCTCTCTCCCTCTATCTTCTCGAAAGAAAACCTTATTCACAAGGCTTAGGCGCCAAAGAAAGTAGGACTTAAATATATAATATAATATATTTTCTTATAATAAGGGCTTATGCGGTGTTCAAATACAATAATAATAAGGCTTATTCGCCAGGAGGTATGTAACTAATTGCTTATATGCTCTCTTTGTCGCCCCTTCCTGCTCATAAAACACAATTTTCTCTCTTTCTGTTCGCGATATATCTACTTTATATCAGGTCCGTAGCTAGAGGGGGGCTGGGCATTGTCGGGCAATGCCCTACCTTAAAATTAGAATGCCCTACCTTAAAAAGGCCAACAAGTGAGATGAATTATTATAATTAAATTTTTTGTAATAGTTTGAGATAAAAAATTATTGCGGTTGCAATGTATGATATGGAGAATCCACCCTGTATCACATATATAATTAAATTAGACCATCGAATTTTTGTAGTTTGGTTAAAGGAATGGTTCATTACGGCACTTTTCTGACAAAAACTAGTCTCACTGTGAGCGAACAACACCAAAAGCGCGGAATTGACTACTAAGGCTGTGTGCTAATCTAAAACATTTTACTCGATGGAAAAATGAGGTGTCTAAATTTTCTATGGTTAAACTGTGGAACAAATTCAGGTCAACAAAAGTTAGGTCGGTTCTGAAAGTTAGGGGTGAAAATAGAGGCTAAATTAGAAGACCCGTATCGTGGCGTTTGTTTAGGTTAGTTCGAATTTGTTTTTAATCGACCTTTGAACTTTTCAGGCAAATGCCGATTTTCAGCATATTGTTTGTATGGTTTATTGGCTATAACTCGTCGACTAATTGATACGCAGTTTTGGGGGTTCCTACACATGTGCAGTATCAGTTCAGTAGCAGCGCAGTAGATACAAGCCCTTTTACTGGTATAACATGCATAGAATGTACCCGTGCATAGGCATTGCACGACTTGGCTGTATTTACATGATCGCCTATAACTTTTCCATTTTACCATGGATTTTCTTCGTTGATGGCTTATCTTTTTGCCAATAGAATGGGGCTTCACGTAAAGCAGTAAAACTAAAGGCAAAAACGTTTATTTTAAAGATCTTGCCTGACAAAGTCAATTTTTTCTTCAATTTTTCGTAAAAAAATGAAAATTTTCAAATTGACTCATCTATATTTCAGAAACTATAAGACCTAGAGAAAAATGTTATAGAACCTATGTATAGGAAATTTAATTTTATTTCGTTTGGTGTCACTCCAAAAAATATCAATTAGTCGACGAGTTATAGCCAAAAAACTGTACAAACAATATGCTGGAAATAGGCATTTGCCTGAAAAGTTCAAAGGTCGATTAAAAACAAATTCGAACTAACCTAAACAAACGCCGCGATACGGGTCTTCTAATTTAGCCTCTATTTTCATCCCTAACTTTCAGAACCGACCTAACTTTTGTTGACCTGAATTTGTTCCACAGTGTTATCGTTTAATCATTTTCGAGAGTTTTTTTCTCCCCTTGACTTGCGTGCATACCTACAGGCGACCCACATACCAAATTTAAAGATCTCCACATCTCCACATCTAAATCTGGAAGCTGAACCATCTTGTTGGCTTATTCTCAATGAGTATTGCTTATGTACTGTCAAAATAATTATGTGTCAGCAAATAGGTATTAAATGTACGGGGAAAATTTTCCAACAGTCTACCACGCGTTGAAAAAAAGTCATTGGGGGTTGTAGAGGAAGTCCTCCTGATTCTATATCCAAAAGTCCCGTCGACCGGAGATGTTTGTAAGTTGTAAAATTTACCAAACAAACCCCCAAAACTGCCTACGATTACCGAGGAAAGGCACTTATAAATACATGCACATATGTGTATATGTGTGTAGAACACCTTTTTTCTTCGAAAGTCATTTTTCTCGGACCGTGGTTCCTTAATGTAAAGCCGTACCTTTCGGTAGACAGATGGAAATCTGAGCCAATGTACGTCACTGACCTAGAGAAAAGTGATATATATGCTGATTGGTTTTGGAAGCCATGCCTCGATGTAAGATTAATTGTGATACATTATTTACTTCCGCCCTACCTTAAACCAACGCTGCCCTACCTTAAATTTAAGTCTAGCTACGGCCCTGCTTTATATGCGCATCATTCCTTAGACCACATGAAATTCCTTAGATCACTTCTTGGAGCTAATATAAAAGAAAAAGAGTTGTCCCGAATATTTAAATTATTGCGCCGAAAAAGTTTCAGCTTTAAAATTTTCTTGTGTAAAAAAGGAAAATTATTCCTTAACGTCTGCTTGCTTCAATATTGCAACAACTCAGCAAAAAAAAATAAGAATTGCTTTTCATGCGTACATTATATAAGTCATTAAGCACGTTCACCTGACGCACCGATGAACATATGCAGACATTAATAAATACAATTATGATTACACATTTATTTTTTTTATGTTTCATTCATTTATATATGTTTGTTGTTTCTTGTAAATAACCAAAGGGAATTGTATGGCGATATAAGAAAAAAAAAAATGAAAATTGTTTATAAGAAGTATGGGTAGACGAACGTGTTTTATTTACGTAAGAACGTTGCGAAGAAAATAACAAAAAAACTTTAGTTATAACGACTATTAAATATCTTTAGATGCTCTATGTTTAAGTATGCATCATATTTAGCTTAAAAGGCTGCTTGTAGACTTATGCCTTTAGATCAAATATGTAAAAAGCTTCTGATATTTCTAAGACAATCAAATTATAGTTTTGAAACGGTTTCGAGGAAGCGCTGGTATTACGACTGCCCTTCTAATAATCTAAAGGCAATAGGTTTTGCTTTTACAACAACAGAGCCTCAAGTGGTGCTGGCTACTACTCATAAAAGTACTTAATAATATACTCATTGTCTACTGCACATTCAATTTTTCGATTGGCATTTTATGCGAGTATAAAATGTAGAAATCTGACTCTGATGTTCCCTGAATTTTGACTTATTTTAACACAAAACACATTTTAGGGCAATGCTTTCAAGAGAGAAGAGTTTTTATCTCTTGTCTGGTGCTTCCTTAACATGCAAAAAAATCCATGTGGTAGTGATTGGAAATCGCACGAAGTGTATTTCAGCCTCTATAGTATTATTATTAGTATTATGAATATGCATTTTTTTTATAGGCAGACTCAGCATGCATCATAAATGTGCCAATTTATTCCGCTATCGGAAAAATTCTAAAATTAAAATATATTTATACATAATTTATTCATAATAAATTGTATTTCATTCATGCAAGCATGCATTCTGCCACGCATATTACAGTCATCATTTATTTTTAAGTACACAAAACACAAACAAATTTTTTGCTTTTTGCATGAAAAAATAAATTAAATAAAATTATTTTCGTTTTATTTTACGTCGAGTGGGTACATAAATAATGAAATGATGAAGAATTTCACAGAAAGCACATAAATCATTGCAAATACACTTAATTTGATACCTAAAAGCACGCGTGTTTGTGACAAACCGATCGTGCGAAAAAATGTAGGCACAAACATTTAAATTGTTGGCATTTATTCAGGCAGAAAAATGGAATGCTAGAAACAATTATAGAAGCAAAGTGTTGGCATGCAGCGGAACAATCAGCGAGTTTTGTTTAACTTAATTTTGTTATGGCGAGAATAAAATTTAAATCCAAATCGTGCTTTTGATTCTAATCATCATCCCAATCATCTTAAACAACTCAAGCAACTTACCTCCGATAGCACCAGTCCATCAATTATAGCATTATAACTATCAATAACATTTGCTACTGCCTCGTAGTCATTGAAGAGCATTTCCTTTTTCATATGGCTGTGCGCAGCACGTTTGGCAGCAAATAACCAAAATGTTCGAATTGCTGGCCCTCAAAGATGACCTCGAATATTTCTGCAGCAACAAAAAAGCATGAAAAAGTAAATATGTATAGATTAGAGAACTTTTCAGTGAGCCGTTCCACTGCAACCCCACTATACGGCATACAGTGTAGGATACACGGCGTATACGTAACATTTTATATAATAATAATACAATGGCGCTATTATAACTCTGACGAGTTTTATGGCCGAGCTTCTCTCCCAATTCGAGGTGTGCTCCTTTTTTGTTTTTCCTACTAATTGGGTGGACCTACAGTTTTATGCGGCTCCGAACGGCGAATGCATTTTTTGTGAGAAGCTTTTCCATGGGCAGAAATACTCTCGGAGGGTATGCCACCCACTACCGATGCCACCCACTACCGATAGGTGACCGCTTCTCTTAAAAAATCCAATAATTGGATTTTTACTAATTAGAAAAATTGTTTTGGTGTTTTGCTCGGACCGTGGTTTGAACCCGAGACCTCTGGCATAGCAGGCGAGCACTCTACCCACTGCACCACAGCGGCCACAGTGGCATTTTATATAAAAGCGGATAATTTTCACTTGCCTTGATTTAAATTTACACGAAATTGTAGCTCGAATTCAATTAGAATACGATCGCCAACCAATTCACGCCATGTGGGCAGACCATCTTGTTGATAAGCGCGTACGAGTACTGGAAAAGGAGAGAAAAATATGGTATGTCAGTGGTATATAAGAGGGATGACAAATAAGAGTTAATTTTAAATTTTTAACTCAAAAAGTCAACGGGCAATAGTTAATATTTTTAACATTTATCCGAGTACAAAATATCTATTAATACCGAATACCGAACACGAATACGGTATGTGAATACCGAAACCAATACCTTAACCCGTATATGAATTCCGAGTATAGAATATTAACACCGAATACCTAATATCAATATCGAATAACAATACCTAAAATCGAATATTAATACCACAAACCGAAAACTGAACACAGAAGATTGATGCCGAATATTAATATCGAATAATGAATATTTATACCGAATACGAATATCAATTTTTAATACCGAATACCGAATTTTAAGATCGGTAACCGAATTTTAATACCGAATACCGAAATTTAAAATTGAATACCGAATTTTAATACTGAATACCGAATAGTAATACCGAATACGAACGTTGGTTAATCCACTACAACAAAAAGCAAAATCAATAAACCGGTGAACTATTGCAATTGGTGGAACCGCATACCGAATATCAATACCTAAAATGGAATATTAATACCAAATACCGAAAAATGAACACAGAAGATTGATACCGAAAATTAATATCTAATAATGAATGTTAATATCGAATACGAATACCAAATTTTAATACCGAATACCGAAATTTAAAATGGAATACCGAATGTTAATACTGAATACCGAATAGTAATATCGAATATCGAATACTAATACCAAATACGAACGTTGGTTGATTCACTACAAAAAAAAAAAAAAAAAAACAATAGCAAAATCAATAATACCGCTGAATTATCGCAATTGGTGGATGCAACAAAATCGATGAAACTGGTGAATTATCGCAATCGGTGGAAGTGCTCGTAACTGGTGAAATCAGCGAATTCAACAAAATCGATAAGGTCAGTGAAATATCGAAAATGGTGGAACCGGTGAATGCAACAAAGTCGATGAAATCAGTGAATTATTACAACTGGTGGATATATTCTAAAACGGTGGAGCCGTTGATTGCGGTGAAATAGTGCGGCTGTTGATTGTATATTGGTGGAACCGCAGTACGACAAAGCAGATGGATTAGCGGTGAAACAGTGGGATAGGGGGACGTGAACGAACTTAAGTATTTTACGCTTAACGACGGATTTACTTATGCCGCCAATAAATTTGCCGATTTTTTGTACATACCTTCGAATGCTTCGATTTTCATTTATGGCCATTACACGGGTTGCCTTCTTTTTATAACTGTCGGTATCAAATTAACATTTTTAAATATTTTCGTGAAGTGATTTTTATTATGCGCCAGTGGAGGAAATTCAATATGCTGAGCGAAAGGCATGTGTTCTGTGCAGCGAAAAGAAAGCGGTAAGACTGGCGCGTACTGTCTTTTTTTATTTCTTTTCTACCTTTTCGTATTGTTTTCTTTTCACGCAACACATAACTAAATACAAAATGATTGCGAACAAATAAGCGAATAATTCAAATTTTAAAAGCCCCCAATCCGTCACTAATCGCAACCTCCCACCACTAAAAGCAACACGAAATCGAAACCAAAATCGAATCGCATTCGCTTTCGCCCGTTCCCACTGCAGGACAATGAATGAATTATTTTTGTGTATTAACTGATTTCTTTTATTACATTTTTTTTTATTTTTTTCCAATAGTGGCACTTATTTCTACAATTGGCGTATATACTGGCGAATGCTGCTTTTGAGTAGCGGGATAAGTGGCTTCCTCTTATTCGGCAAAAAAGCTCTCAATGGTAAAATAATTGAAGTGAAATTTTCATTATAGAGCCCTGCGCATTCAGTGGTGGTGGTGACGGTTGTGCGGTAATCTGGCACCTTCTTTACACAGCCCTTCGCCCTGCGCCCTTTCCGCGTGTACTGCACCAACGACAGTGACGAAAGCAGCAAATAATGTTAATGAAATTTTAAGTTTCGTGAGGTGCTTTATTGGTTGGTTGGTTGATTGGTAATGGTTATCTTACCACTTATCAAGCCAAATCAAAGCAATCATTTCCGTTAAGTTTATGCAAAGGAGTTTCATGCGAAATTGATTGAAATTTAATATAAAGAAATAGTAATAAAAATGTGAAGTAATTTTCCTTAGGGAAAAGGGCAGCAGCATTGAATTTAATAACAGTGACGGGTAATAAAATGGCATTAGTGTAAATAAGATAAACAGATAAGGCTTCCGCGGTTTTGCTACTTAGGCCAATCAGAAAGCAGGGTAAGATCAGTACTCGCACTAGTCTGTTTTCTATGTATTCAGTAGAGTGTGTGACCCTTGTTAAACTCCACTAATTATCGCTCTAATCGATTACTATAAGTATACCTATGTATGTATTAAATTAATTTTTTTTCCGTCTGTTTACTTACATTCGCATATCTTCAAACAGTGTTTATCCTTTTCGGTCAAGTTTTTCCTTGTCTTCATAGTTTTAATGAAATTTTTAGCTTTATTTAAATGTGCATCACTTTCCCCATGCCGACTTACAAACCATTGAATGAGCGTAGCATAAACGGTGAATTTAGTTATTTTGCGTATGAAACCAGTTGCAGTATTGCCAGTGTTTAACAATGCGCCTTGCTCGGTTTCTTCGGTTTTCTGCAAATGATTTAAAGCGCTTTTGAATTAAATGTATAAATTTGCGTTTGGAATGCGTCCCATAGGGCATTTCTAGTACCTAACATATCGCTAGCTTAGAGTGCAAACTGTGTAAGTTCACTTTAATGAAAAAGTGTATTTTTATATAGAACGCTAGAAAAATTAAATACGCACCACGCTAAACAAGTCTGTGATACTTTTCATATTTCTACTCGTTGTATTCACTTATACGCAAATTGTGTTAGTCCAAAAAGCGAAGAAAATTGTGTAAGTCCAAAATATTTACATGAACAGAAATTTTTTTTGCATTTCGAAATTTTTTTATTTTTTGTGTTTTTTTTTTTTGACTCTCTTATAAAGTTTTAAAAAAGGACTTACACAATTTGCACTCTAAGCTAGCGATATCTTGAAACTCTACGCAAGTAATTTTCATGAAACTTGAAAGTTGAAACAACTATTAACTTCAGATCTCTTACTATTTTATGCTTATGCTTATGCTTATGTTAGGAATGTAAACCGATAACAGTAAAGGTAATTCAGAAATATATTCATGTAATTACTAAATACTTACTCGGGGTATTGAACGTAACATTTCCATTGAATCTGTTATGTATTCCACTGAAATTTCGAAAAACAAAAATATAATTAAGTAAAAGCAAAATCAATAAAAATAAAATAAAAGGAAGGCTTGAGTGCAGTTGGAGCTATACAAAATTAGTTACCTACAAACATCATGGTGAACTTTCGCATATTGTCCGCTGAGCGAAGGATCGCCTTGCTTCAAAAAAACTTCAAAGATACTCACTTAAAATTTTTTTTAATAAACACCACATTCTTGTTGTTGTAAAAATAATTTCAGTCTTTTAAATTCATGTATTCATTAAAGTTCTTGTGGTTTCTAGAGATTTGGGTATAAATTTCAAAATTCTTGCAGTTTTCAAAATTAAAGCAGTTCTTAAAATTCTTGTAGCTTTAAACATTTTCTGTAGATTTTAAAAGCTTTACAGTTTTTTAATTTTTTTTAGTTTTTGCAATTTGTGCAGCTTTTAGAATTTTTGAAAATTTTAAACTTGTTGTAGTTTTTAAAATTTTGTGGCAATTTGCAATAATCGCTTAAGTAGGAAAATATGATTTCGAGATAAATTGATTTTTATATTCGAAAGTGTTTCTTAACAAATCATAAAAGTGGGTTAAAAGCTATGGACGCAAAATCAGTGAGCCATACACAATGTTACGATCAAATTTTGTAAATAAAAAAAATGTCATGAACAAATGATTGATTTATTTATAAATCTACTTTGGCTGTTATAGCAAGTTTAAAATACCTCTATTGTAAGTTAAGCCTAAATGTTTTTATTTATATCTTTTGACTGAATTAAGTTATAAGCATGGGGGTTTTACAGAAATATAGAGTTTTAAAAGGAGAATAACGTGGTATATATAACTCGGAATCTTCCTAAGTCGACTTAAGCGGTTTTTGCTTGTGACCACAGAATTCGTTCAGTTCTTAAACTTTTTGCACTTTTAGAAACTCTTGTAATTTTAAACATTTTCTCCAAATTTTAAAATCTTCGCAGTTTTTTAAATTTTTGTAGTTTTTAAGGTTATTGTATTTTTTAAGTCCTTATATGTAGTTCTTAAAATTCTTGCAGTTTTATAAACTATGACCGTTTTCTGTAGTTTTGAAGATTCTTGCAGTTTTAAAATTATTGCAGTTCTTAAAATTATTGCAATTTTTAAAATTGTTGTTTAAAAATTTTTCCGTAGTTTTTAAGATTCTTGCAGTTTTAAAATTATTACAGTTCTTAAAATTATCGCAATTTTCAAAATTATTGCAGTTTTAAAAATTTTTCTTTAGGTTTTAAGATTATTGCAGTTTTAAAATTATTGCAATTTTAAAATTATTGCTGTTTTATAATTATAGCAGTTTCTAAAATTCTTGTTTAAACTTATTAAAATTTTAAGATTCTTGCAGTTCCGAAATTCGATTGTAAAAAGCCCTATTTCGGAGAAAATTTCATAAAACTGCTTCCTAAGTAGAACTTTTTTTTTTTGTAATATTTATTGAACTAGAGCCTATGACCTTCTATATCCAATATCTCAAATATCGAAATGCGGTCGAATAATAAAACAAGCCTTGGCTTTTCAATGATAAATTTTTTTATAAAAATGCAAAAATATATGAAATATCCATATGATCCAATATTTGACGGACTTTCAAATTGTACTTACCCAATTTATTGTTACAAATATTTAGCGATATTATATTTTTGTGAAAAACAGCATTAACCATATAAGTTCCCTTTGCAGTATACTGATCAAACATTTCTTTTTCGAACACGTACATTTTATTGACTAACTCAAAGTATTGCTTGAAGGCGCTGCGTTTAACATAGCTGTTTTTCAGATTGGGCTCATTAGCCATCTAATGGCAGTAATAAAATATGCAAATAGAGAAAAAACATACAAACATATCGAGCCATATGCGCCGGAAAGATGTAAAGGCCAAATTCAAAAATGTTCAGGAGAAGGTTTTTTTAAAATTTTTTTACTTTCATTTCTTTATTTCGATTTCTTTTTTTTTGCTTTTCGACAATTTTTAATCAACTTTAACCACCAAAAATATAAAACTGTACTTTTCTAAAACGAAATTTAACGCTGATCCCGAATAGCATATCCATATTTTTGTGGCGGATCCTGTTTCTGAGATATCGGTAAAAATGTAGAAAAAACCGTATATACAAGACATTGCATGACATACATAAGTGCATAAAAAAATTGTATTAGCCACCGTAGCGATTTGGCATCTAATAAGAACTGGTAAAGAGAATCCCAACAAACATTTTTTGCCTTTGCACTTAAAAATTGGACAAGTAGTTTGGTTACAATGGCAAAGAGTATGAAAAAATCTAAGTTTGTATAAGGAATTTCAGATTTGACTCCTATCTATCCCATAAAGAATTTAAATGTGAACATTTTGAGAATACTTTTGCAATAATGGGATGTATCAGTATTTATATTTACCTATTTTTATTGAGAGTTCTTAACCTAGCATGTTCCGTTTTTTTATAAAACTTTATTAAGGAGTAACATTTAACATTATTTCTTTCCATTTATTATGAGTTTTGAAGTGCACAATGTCTCTCAAAATAGCGATGAATAGGATAAAGAATTAATTGAATAAAAAAATTAATGCATTTCGCGATTTTAAGGAGGGGATAAATAATGAGGGATGTAAGTACTTTTGGCTATTCTTTTGTAATTTTCTGGATTTGTCTCCCATCATATCCTTGTTCCAAGATCCTTGATATCGCCTTTCAAAAACTATTAAGTTTTGATGAAATCTCTCGCCATGTTCATCACTTTCAGCATTTACGTTTGGAGGGAAATTATCGAGATTCAAGAAATTAATTTTGGAGAAATTGTAGAAATACACAACCAATTTGTTTAAAACTGCCCTAAGCAGTAACAAAAGGGACCCCAACTATCGTGGAAATCGTTAGAACTTTATTTCAAAATTATGAAGCAATAAAGTGCAATATGCCGCACAAGAAAACCATATTGGTCATCATATGTAATAAAATACAAAGTAGAAGTCTTCAAACTGATAAAATCCTTGGTTAAATTCCAACAAAATCCCGTTAAATTTGTTTATTTGTCACTAGTCTTCAATAATTTGAAAAGCAAAAAAGATGTAAAAGCCACTTCGTACTCACAAAAAAAGTAAACAAACTGAACTTATGTACTTACATCAAAATTGCTTTTCATAACGGTACATTTTTCAGACATAAAATTTCTGGAGAAGGTGTGGGTGATGACAAGTAAGCCATTTCTACAAAAAAGTGAAAATCGGAAATCATGGCCTTTACATCTTTCCGGCGCATACGGCTCGATATGTACACACATATGTATATTTATGTATGAATATTAGTAAAATTTGAAAACAAAAAAGAAGTGACAATGCATCAATGAAATGGAAGTAAAGGACAACGAATAGCAACAATTCATGGCAACTAATGGATAACAAATAAAAAGTGAGTACATAGTACATATGGAAGTAACAAAATATGTATATCTTTTATATACATACATATATAAAAAAACCTAGATATGTAATTCCTTTGCTCTTGGCAAACAAAACGGATATTAAAATGTGCTTACTACGTACGATTGGCAATGACGAAGCATAAAATAAGGCAAGAGTAAGAAGCGAAAATAAAATAATGAAATGAAACAACAATTGTACTGTGAAGAGGAAGAATTTGTAATTTTTGCTTGTTTATAGATTTTATTTTTTTGCTGTTGCTTTTTTTTTTGGAAAACGAAAAAATAAAACATAAAACATCAAATAAGCGAATGGCAAAGCAATTTGCGAAGTACAAAAGTACAGCAAATACAAATTGTCGGTAATAAATAACCGAAGCATTAAAGTGTATAAAATAAATGCAACAAATCGTTAGTATGTATGTACGAATATGTAGCAATTGTTGGCGCTGTGATGTGCATTAGAGAGTAAAATTAAAGAAAAAAGAAATGAAATGAACAGTGGCGTAGCTAGAGAATTTTTCGGGGGGGGGGGGGGGGGGTCACAGCCAATGTAAAAAATTTACCAAAATTAAAATTACCAAAAAAAAACTACAATTTTTTTTACAAATGATAAAAATCGCTAGCTTAGAATGCAAATTGTGTAAGTCCTTTTTTAAAACTTTGTAGGAGAGACAAAAAACAAAAAAGAAAGAAAAAATTCGCAATGAAAAAAAAATTTCTGTTCATATAAATATTTTGGACTTACACAATTTTTTTCGCTTTTTGGACTTACACAATTTGCGTATCACTGAATAACAACGAGTAGAAATATGACAAGTATCTCAGACTTGTTTAGCGCGGTGCGTATTTGATTTTTCTAGCGTTCTACATAAAAATACACTTTTTCATAAAAGTGCACTTACACAGTTTGCACTCTAAGCTAGCGAAATTTAATTTTTTCAGACTATAATTTAACATTATAGTACACAAATATCGCTTATAATACATATATCAAACTCTTAAGGCCTTTGGCCACTTAAAATCTGGAATGTTAAGAAGTGTATACATATGTGTGAGTGTCGGGTGATTGACGCAAATATCTAAAAGATTTAATTCTCATCAACGCGAGCCCGAACAAGAACGTGTAGCACGACGACTGCCGATTGCACTAACACACACAAAAAACTCACACATACACACTACTTGACATGCCAGATTGTCAGTTGCCAAGGGCCTTTAACTATACTTCAAAAGTAAGTCTCATATTCTCTTCTGGAGATCTACGCGCATAGGTAGATTTTCAAGTTTTATGCGCCCAAAATTGAATTTTGTAAAATTGTTACAATTACAGAAAAAAACATACCCACATATTGGAAATAGAATGGGGAACAATAATTCATCGCTTTTTTCCCGACCCCATACTCTGCACTTGCCCCAGATGGTCGTAACTTAGCATATCTGAAGTTAATTTTTTTGTTTTTTTCTTACATATTTTTAAGTGCTAGTTTCAACTTGAATATTTATTATTTAAAGCATTTCATTTAAGTAATCGTGATGAATCCTAAAGGTTCAAGTAATTATTAACACTTTTCAATAATATCCTTGGTTTCCAATAATTCTAAGTTTATAGTTTTAAGCTTTTAAAGTTCGGATATTTAAAAAAAAATATCACTCTTTTTCATGTTAAAAATTGGTTTTGTTATGTTGCTCTGTCAGACTCAGTCAAATTAACCCTCGGACATGATATCTAGTACAATTAGTGGTTAGCCGACAAAAAATTACGTCGCACAAAGCCGCACTTCACTACTAGATACAGGGTTTTTCATATGTACCTACAATAATTTTCTTTTTGTGCTTTATATTTAATTTTAATGTTTATATTTCTAACGCATATCTTGGTTAATGTAGGTGATGCTCGAAAGTAACCGAGATATTTATCAGCGATTATTGTTAACTTTTTAGGCAGTATTTTTAGTATTTCCAATTTTTCAAAGTTAAGGAAGTACTTATCATAAAAAGGGGCTAAGAATTATAAAGCTACATTTTTTAGAAGATCTTTGAGTATGCAATTTTGCAGCTCATTCAATTGTATTATAATAATATGCAACATTCAACTTTTTGAAAAATTTCATTGGCTTTTCGGAAATTTTAATTGGAACGGTCTCACGTACATATAATGCAAACACCCTACAGAAAAAAATTACTAAAATCGACGGAAATTTTTACAGCATTGAGAATAGCACTTTTTACACTGAAATTTTTTGGCTACATAACAGTACACTTAGAAATCTCCTCAAAATCTTCTATAAATTCTGGCCGCGTTTTGAAATTTTTAATCCACTTTTAGGAATTTCTACGATTTTTCGGATTTTTCCATAAGCTTAGAAATCCTGCTTAAGGCGATTTTTATTGAAAAATTGTTTACATTTTTAAACGAAAATAAGAGAGTCAAATTTTCGACAGAACTGTTAGAAATAAATTTAAAAATTCTGGCGTATGATTTTTTTTTTGAGTCACTGTATATATTTTTCAATAAAATCGACTTTTAACTAGAGCCCTAGATACCCGGGTATCGAGCAATTCGATCTGATCGTTTTTGTTTGAAACAAAAAAATGTGTATCGGAAAAACAAAAATAAAAAAACTACATATAAAGAAAAAATAAGAATAATAAACAAAAGAAAAAAACAAACTTCAAAATACCCGAATTGTTCAAATGCCCATACAAACATACGGGTAATAAACAAACAAACAACTCTTCGAGCATTTGAACAACAACCGTTCGGGCTACTCGAAAATGTTCAATAAAAATCAAGAGCTCTACTTTTAACAAAAATTATTAAAATTTTGCATTAAACAAGCAATTTGGAATAGATGTACACAATAAAATATTTTTGGCCGCATAAAACTTGAAAATCTACCTATGTGCTACGGTTATAAATAATAATTTTCTTATATAATTTAGTTTTTTAATATTCCATTTTGACAGACATTAAGTAAAATCTCAAGTTCAGATACTCTTATACATTGCATATTTATTCCCATTGTAGTTTATACTAATATTATTTGATTAAGATGATAAGTAATTGAAAGAAAACTTGAAATTTAAATAATTGGCGTTACTTTTCTGTTATTAGCATGTTAATAACAGCAATACCGTATAATAATTGTAGCGTTTGTTGAGCCGTAGGGAAGTGCAGGAACCGTAGGAATTTTACCACAAAAGAGCGAATATAAGTACAAAGAATGTAAATTGTGGTAAAATTCCTGCGGTTCTTGCACTTTCCTACGGCTCAACAAACGCTAGAATTATAAGTAATACTTCGTGAAAAGCGCTAAATTTCGAATTACCAATTTCGAAAAATTACTATTCTCATTGATTTTTTCCTGAAAAAGAAATGCATGCTAATAAAGTCAAAGATGGTTTTATAGTCAAAACGAATCTTTCGGCCACTGGGAATGAAATTAAATGAAATACTCTTACAGGTACTGTAAATAGTTTGTAGACAATCGCTTGAAAATTTTTTTTAAAACTTTCCCCAAAAATCTACACTCTAAATCTAATTCTTTGTTATTATTATGAAATTGTGTTAAGAATTTTAACTAATTTTTTAATATTTCAATTTAGATTATGTATCATACATACATAGATAAGATGCAACTAGATATGTATGTATATAAGATCTAACTACAAAAATTTCCAATTTTCCAGTAATGGTTCACTCTCCATCTCATTGCCCTTGATATATCAGTGAGCAGGCACTCCAATTGAGCGAGATGGCTATTGCTTCGTTATTTTGGACTGAGAACTTCAACTGAAGTATCATTAGTTATTCTCTCGTTGAATCGAATGATTAAGTGAGAGAACCATTTATTAAGACACTCGATTGTTTTGCTGAAGCAACGATGGATCTAATATTTAA
The DNA here is from genome assembly GCA_960531455.1 of Urophora cardui. NCBI lineage: Eukaryota > Metazoa > Arthropoda > Insecta > Diptera > Tephritidae > Urophora > Urophora cardui. The sequence goes on along the minus strand of OY482672.1, from coordinate 25,628,970 downwards.
GAACTTATTTGCCTGAGTTACCGGCTTTTCGGTCTGACTGTGTAAAAATGTTAGGCATATGTAGCCATGTCCATATTTATTTATGTGCATAAAAGTGTAAATATACCCAGCTACGACCCAGATATCCAAAAGGCATGTCTGCGAAACGGGCTTAGAACAAGGAACTCAATATGGAAACATGCTTGCTTCGCTTTTAGATAACTGAAATTTTTGGTGGATTGATGTATGTATATGCAAACTTAAATTCTAGCTAAGGGAGAGAGACATAGAGAGCGAGAGCGGGAGAGAGCGGTGTCAGTAATGTCTAAGAGCTCGAGAAAGTACCTACAGACTAAGCATTTTCGCTGCTTCAAAGTCGTTTTCTTTCTATTTGTAAGACATGTTTTCTTTACATTGTTTCAAGGGCCTTTTCTGTGAAAAGTATTACACGAAGACTCGATAACACTGGCATCTCTGCAACGTTTTTTCGAAGATGGATTGATCCACTCGCAACTGGGTATATTTTTATGTATGTATGTACGTTTAAGAGTAGGTATTATAGCCAAAAAATACAAGCTTTCCGAGTGACCAATCGCTGAGCCACCAAGCAAGAGCAGAAAACGATTTAAGTTAACGCAAAAAAGAAAAAAAAAAGAAACGACGGACGCTACAAATGTAAGGAATTTTAAGTGAAATCAACAAAATCATCAACAACGCAAAAGGAAATAAATATTACATACACACGTAGTAAATGTTTATGTATGTATGTAGACATTTAAGACCGTAAATAACGAGTGGTCTGTTCGCGTTTGTATGTTTCTACGAGTAGCGGCATAAACAAGCGAGAACCAAAAAACGTAAACGACGCAACACTGAAATTGAAATTTCAATTAAGCAAAAAATATTAACAGCGCCAAAAAAAGCAAAAAACTAAAACAAAAACAAAACAAGCAACCAAAAAAAAAAAAAAATAAAATAAAAAACATGTGGAAATTTGACTACGAACAGCGCACAAAAATAACACACATAATGAAAACAGGAGCTATAACTACGAAAAAGGGTATAAGTAATAAAACACACTATACAAAGCAACAATAGCAACAAGCCTGAACAGCAACTGCATATACGTTTTCATCACAGTACACATCCATAGGTATACATATCTCTTTGGTAGTTTGTTCATGTGTCTGCCGTTGCACAATAATTGAACGCTTACCCTTTTAAATGCCAACACCGAGACTTTTAGTTTATTGGTCAAAAGACGCGCCCACTGTATGCAACCGATCCGAAATGGCTGGTGTTTACCGATTGGTGGATTTTTTCGATTCTTCTGCAAATAAATAACACAAAAACAAATATTACAGATTAAAATGCTAAATACTAAAAAAAAGAGCAAAGAGTTGCTCTGCCTGTGAGACCAACCAGGATTAATTGAGTTGGTTGCAACAAGATTTATTTATATATCACTTAAAATGAAGTCATATCACTACGTACCACATCCTATGATGTCACATCATATCACATCACCATATATTACACGATATTAGCCGCTTTCGATTCACAATTTCTCTACTCGCTATAATTTTCTCTCTGCCAAATTTATATGAGAATGGTAGCGAGCAGAGGGAAATTTTTATCGACCAGTTAGCGAGTATGGCTACTACTCATTAGCCGCTTTCGATTCACAATTTCTCTGCTGGCTATAAATTTCCTTCTGTCAAATTTATATGTGAATGATAGCGAGCAGAGGGAAATTTTTATCGACCAGTTAGCGAGTATGGCTACTACTCATTATGGGTTCAAACATTTTTGTTCGATCCGACCTCGCTTGTGTGATGGCGAATCGAAAACGACAATTATGTGTTCAAACATTTTTGTCTCGCTTGTCTGATGGCGAATCGAAAACGCCACATATCACATCGCTCCGCATCATCTCAATTCGTCATCGAACAAGCGAGGTCGGATCGAACAAAATCTTCGAAGCCATAATGAGTAAAGAAAATACTCGCTAGCAGCTTATATTATGGGTTCGAACATTTTTGTTCAAAAGTGAATCGAAAGCGCTTATTATATTTAAATTTTCACTTTTAAAAACACGCTATTAATCAAACTTACCGCAAACGTCATCTCAACCGAATTGATTTCAGTTTGAAAGAAACGCAAAATATTCTCATGCTTCGTTGAAATGAATTCGGCCAACTCCTCACGTGTATCTATCTCTTTGACGGTCTTTATCAACTCCAAACCCATATCCGAAGAACGTAACGTATTTATGCTACGTTCTATTACAACTTTTGCTTCATACTCGACCGCGCGCAATCGACTATTAAATGTTTCCAGCGAATGTTCCCAATTCTCAAAGTTACCAGGACGAAAAATATCATAATCAACTTGCGATAACATTTCATCTAACAAACGATAAACTTTCTTCATCAAATCGTCAACAATCGATGGATCCGTAATGAGCGCTTTGAGGTGATGACCGAAGAGATTCTGATATTGTATGAAAACCCGTCCAATATAGGCAATATCTTGACTAATGTGATAGATGTGATCGACTTCGGAGAAGAGTGCCGTACGATCGAATTCCCAGCGTGAACCGACACCGGAATTTTCAATATACGAACGGCTAGCGAGGTAGGCAGTCTTCCAGCAACGCAATAAATTTGCGCAATTGGTGGCCGTTTCGTAGGTGTATTTGGCGGAGCGGCTGAAATGTCGCAAAGGAAGAGAGTAGAGAAAATATAAGTACTTATATGGGTGGTGGGTTTAGTGTGTAAGCTCGGTTTAAAATGAATTAACTTAATATGACTTAACTTAAGGTGACATAACTCACCTTCACTTAGCTTTGGGTTGATTTAACTTAGACCAACTCAAATTACCCTAACCAAGCTTTTATAAACGATGTACACCGTAACTTACTTAACTTAATATAACTTAACATAATACACTTAACTTAATAAAACTTAACTCGACTACAAAAACTTTGGTAAAAAAACATTATTAAACGTAGATACCTAGTGACTTTAAATGAACAACATTTAAGGTCACTAAATATTTGCAAAAAAAATCACAGTTGAATTTACAGAGGAATGTCGCAAGCACGAACCGGAAATAAGCAACACTAAAGCAAAATTAGAATTTAGCATTTCCATTTGCATACGCACTAAACATGTCTGTATGCAAGTAACGTGACACTCGGCAACAATATCCAAATTAGTTTTTTGCTCGTGCCGCCAAGTGTTTGGTAAATTTATTTAACGAAAAATCAACACTCACGAGCTGGTGTGTGAGAACGAGAGAGCATGAGGTGGAGGACGAAAAAGAGAAATAGTCAACAACAGTACGCAATATCTGTCGCCATGAAGCATTTTACTCCACTCCTTTCCAACAAGCACTTGCTGCAACACAAGTACCGCATGCAATACAACTCGAGCATTTTCGTAGGTAAATCGACAAGAAAATCGCCATTGACAGTTGTCATGTGCAATGTCTTACTGCTTAACTCTCTCGTCTTCGTCTATGCAGATGGCACAAAGACTGTATAAGTACATAAAACATTCCTTGCATGCCATTCCAAACCATTTCAAACCACTGTTGTGGTAGAGTGTGTCCTTTATCTTGAGTCTAAGGTGCTTAAGCGTAAATTTAATTCCTACGCTTGGTAGCGCATTCAGCGCGTTGGTGGTGGGACAAATGAAGAAAGAGAAGCACTTACCTGAATATGTGCTCGAAGCAGATGATACGCTTGACTTTCTGTATAAAGACATTGGAGATTTGGCAAAGTAAAACCTGCATTTTATCGTCGCGACAATAGTAGCTGGACATGGTCCAGATGTGACGCAGACCCACCATTACGTTGGGTATAAGTAGCACGGTCATTTTAAAGCTTTCATAATCGCGGATTTTCTAAGGGAAAGAAATTGGAATTATTAGAAATAGAAATTTGAAATTGAAAGTGAAATTGAAGTTGATAGTGAAATTGAAAGTGAGAGTGAAAGTGAAATCGAAATTCAAATTGAAGTTGAAATTGAAAGTGAATTTGAGATTCAAATTGAAAGTGAAATTGAAAGTGAAATTGAATCGAAATTGAAATGAAGGTGAAATTGAAAATGAAATTGAATTTGATAGTGAAATTGAAAGTGAGAGTGAAAGTGAAATCGGAATTGAAATTGAAGTTAAAATTGAAAGTGAATTTGAAATTCAAATTGAAATGAAATTGAAAGTAAAATTTGAAGTGAAATTGAAAGTGAAATTGGCATTGAAAGTAAAATTGAAATTGAAAGTGAAATTGGAATTGAAAGTGAAATTGAAATTGAAAGTGAAATTGAAAGTGAGAGTGGAATTGAAATCGAAATTGAAATTGAAAGTGAAATTGGAATTGAAAGTGAGAGAGATTGAAATTTAGATTAAAAACGTAAGTGAAATTGAAGGTGAAATTGGAACTGAGAGATTGAAATTTAGATTGAAAACGCAATTTCAATAATTGAAAGTGAAATTGAAATTGAGATGGAAAATGGAAGTGAAATTCAAGTTGGGATTGCAAATCAAAGTGAAAGTGAACTCGAAACTGAAAGTGAAATTGAAGTTGAAAGTCAAAGTGAGAGTGACATGGAAAATGAAATTGAAATTAAAATTGAAATGGGAGTTGAAATCGAAATTGAAATTGAAATTAAAATTAAAATTGAAAGCAAAAGCGAAATCACAAACAATTCGAACAAAACATTTGACATGAGAATCTTACCTCTAGATAGTCCTTAATGGTTGCAATATAATCGGAATTCTCCTTCGATAAATAATAGAATTCCTGCAGTTCGGTCATAAATGCATCCCAACGCTTTATCATAGGTGATTCAGCTTGACGCAAAATGCCTTTATGAGAAAAGATAATGATAATTTTAGTTTCTGTCTTCAACAAAATGTTCATAATATTTGCGAGTCAACTTACCCAACACCGTTAAAACAAAATCCGACTTCAATTGCTCCAACGCCGAGTAAAGTTCAATTTCGCATTGATGCCAATACTGATGTTCGGCCATTGGTGTGAAATCTTCAAGTGGCTGCAAGGCATGCAAAGCAAAAAACCAAAAAAAATTATGAACTAACAAGTTAATTGCTGAATAACTAACTGAAACACAGCAAGCGCTGACCGCTCACCATTTCTTTGAGCATTTTAATTTGCCCCTTTAAAAAGTATATCCAACCATAAACAATATCCTCTAATATCGCTTGCGAATATGTTGGTATCAGTTCCAGCTTTTTCACATCAACTTGTATCTTAACTTTCGACTCTTCAAATTCGACATCCTCCTGCCCGGGCGCGTTATAGCCCGTTGGCAAATCGAAAGCGCGTACGCTATGCTTTGTTGTCCAGTCCACCTCGCACTCGAACTCGCACATCTCTTTGAGTAGATTTTGCTGATATGGCGGTAACTTTGGCACAGTTGTTTCCTCCTCGAGGCGCTGACGCTCAACAGCTGCGTTCGTTTCTTTTAATAATTTTTCCCAACGTTCGGCTATCGTCAATTTGGTGTTTTCCGGTTCGTCTGTGTAATTAAAAATAAGAAAGCAAACAGTGAATAATTGAAATGAGTTTTTATGCACGTGAAAGTTGGGCTTCCTTTAAGAAGGGGTAAATGTGTGTAGATGCGATCGATATGCTGCAAGGTAAGCGAGTTAAGCGTGGGGTTGATTGCCAGAAAGTGAGATTATTATTGAAGCAAGCGCAACGCCAATTTGCTTAGCTCAAGTGTAACCCACATCAACGCGGCTGGCTAACGGCTGCTGACAGCGGCGACGACAGCTTGACAGTTGATGGCATCGCGCGCCAAGTGACCCAAGTGACCCTGCGGCTCAGCGGTATCTAGCCACTGTGAGCGCGCAATTATTTAAAAAAGTGCCACAGTGGGGAAAACGGATAGCCCAACTGAGCTGAAAGTATAAGTAATATAATAATACAATGGCGCTATTATAACTCTGACGAGTTTTATGGCCGAGCTTCTCTCCCAATTCGAGGCGTGCTCCTTTTTGTTTTTCCTACTAATTGGATGGACCTACAGTTTTGTGCCGGCTCCGAACGGCGAATGCATTTTTTGTGAGAAGCTTTTTCATGGCAGAAATACTCTCGGAGGGTATGCCACCCACTGCCGAGAGGTGACCGCTGCTCTTAAAAAACCCAATAATTGGATTTCTACTAATTGAAAAATTGTTTTGGTGTTTGCTCGGACCGTGGTTTGAACCCGAGACCTCTGGCATAGCAGGCGAGCACTCTACCCACTGCACCACAGCGGAAAGTATAAGTACATGTAGGTAAATGGCAGCGACACTCTGACTTAATTAGCTAACATTGCTGGCCCACAAGAACGATTAACAACAAAATCATGGTGAAAAAATGAGAGAATGAAAATGAATATAAGTAAATTGTATCACTTACCCAGTTGCTCCGAAGATGCGGTCGAACCGTTATCATCAGCTTTTGCTTTGGCAGCTGGTTGTTCCTCTTCATCGTCTTCATCATACTCATCGCCAGCAGCGGCAGCATCACCCTGACCAATCTCGACTTTTTTGCTTGACAGTTTTTTCATTTTTTCCATTTTTCTGTGATGCGGAGGCAGAGGGGAGAAATGGAATTAGGTTTTTATTTTTATTTATGTACATCATTGTGGTACTGCTGAGTTGTGATCAAGCTGAGATTTTTATGAAATAATGCAATAGATTGTATATATTTTTTATGTTGAAGGGGTAGAGTTAGGAGCATAAGAGATTAAATGTATGAAACAAGCACAGAACTGTGGGGGTAAATATGAAAAGGGTTCCAAGATAAAATTAAAGTGCATAACATAAACGTGAGAAAGCGTAAGAATATTCAACTAAATAACAGAAGGAGGCAATAAGCTAAATCAAATAAAAAAGCACGCCTTTTAAAGCTGGCTAAAGCGTAGCAAAGGCGACTCCTCTTGCCAGTTCAAGTGAGCTAACAGATTATTCGGTACATTACAGTGTGAGAGAAACTTGCTTTGGCATCTCGTTAAGAAATTAAGGACAGTTTTATTTAACTGATGGAAACGGCTCTATAGTGGTTACAAAAAAAGAGCTCTCAAGAGAGAGATATTTTCTACTGATGAACAACAGAATAAATTATTTTATTAGCTCACTAAAGATGATCAACGTCCACTTGGATAGCTACCACATACGCTTGGAAGACGTTACAATAGTTTTTGTAAATTAAAAGATAGTTTTTAAAAAGTTCCAATTTCGAACTTCAAAGGTCAACAACTCGAAAAATGTTTATGATAAGTGAAATCAACAAATTCGAATTATGTTTACCACATATGACTCTTCAATGACTAAATTTTCAACTAGCACAGTTTTATTAATGTCCTTGCGAAAAAAGGCCCCACAAAATGTTTACAAAATGCGAGTTGAGGCCCAACAACGTTGGGGTGTAGATGGTGGGAAAAAATCCGATTAAAAATATAAAAAGGAAGTCTTCTTATCGGATGCGCTGTAATTTATGCGAGAAAAGGGTTAAATATAAAATGTCAATGAAGCGAAGAAACAAAGCAAATAAACATAAATAAATTACAAAGAGGCAAATAACACGCGGACAAGCAGGCAAAAGACAACATTTGAGTGGGCATAACATATTTGCACATGAAAAGGATGTAAGAACTTGGAATGTGGAGGAACGTTGGTGGCGTTACAACTGATGCCGCTACAAATGCTATCAGGCCAGCACAACATAGACATGGCAGAAAGGCAAACAAGGCAAGAAGGCAAGGAAAACCGACAGGCAGATGGTACTGAATATGAACAGAAAACAAACAAATGGCAAAACGCATAAATAAACAAAGAAGACGAACGCAAAGCATAATAAAAACAACTAAAACAGCAACAACAAAAACAACAACAATAAAAGAAATTCAATGAGCAGAAAACGTGAAAAGAATTTACACAATAAGACAAGAAAAAAGGCAAATAAAAATAAAAATAAAAACATTAAACGAAAAGTGGTTAAAAAAAGGTGAAAGCGCTAGCAGAGGCAGGAAATGGCAAGCGGCGTCCCTGCCATGACTTAACTACGGTCAATTGGGGCTAACACAGTCCACCCACACGCCAAGCCAGTAAGACAAGGCATGCCGCCACCGCTAGCGCTTCAACAAAGCACACATGCTACGCCCCTCGTCCACCCCGTTCAGCTGTCATTTACACATTGCTGCATACTTACATTTTCTGTCGAAGTGCGCGCAAACGGAATTCCGAGGGCTTTGACAGCTCCAACAAACCCGGTGCAGTTTCCTTAGGTTCGCCGCCCATAGCGGCGCCAGCGCCAGCGCCAGCACCAGCACATATGTTCTCATCGGCGTTCGTTTGTTGGTTATCATCAAGTTTTGGTTCGCGAAATTGAAATTGGATCGCCTTGTGGCCGACCTGCAGCAAAGCATAGCAGAGGAGAAGCAGGGTAAGTAATATTGAAACAAAGAAAAGCAGAGAAAATTAAAAACAAAAATTGGTTTTTTATATAGGAAAATGCGTTGCGAAGTATTAATGCTGAAATAGCTGCGTTTTTTTTTTGGGGTTGTTTTTTTTTTGTTTTTGTGTCTTTTTTTTGCTCAAAAATTTTTCTGTGAAATGTAAGGATTGCGTATTTTTTTCGGTCCTTTCTCCTAAATGCTTTCAGCTAAAATACGAAATTCGCAAGTTTTTTTTAAAGCAAATGTTGCATCATGGCCACCGCCAAAGCGGGGCGCTCACGTACAGCATTTAATTTCTAATTGATTTACTTCGATATTTTTTGCGTTGTTTTACGCCGCCCATGGGTCGATCATTTGTGGGAAAGTTTAATTTTTTGCTTTTATGTGTTTTTGTTTTTTTATCAAAACTGTTAGAACCGAACCGCGCATTGTTTTAGGCAGTTTGGTGGGACTAATTACGGTACGAAAAGTCTGCTGAATTTTTATTAAAATTTGGTAACAAAATTAGGCACCTACTCATACATACAGTTGCTTTGCAAAATTTGAAATGAGTCCTTTGGGATTTGAACTTTTTTAAATAGCTCATAGAAGCTTCTCCATAGTAATTTAGCTGTTAAAGAAATATATCGCTAGCTTAGAGTGCAAATTGTGTAAGTCCTTTTTTCAAACTTTGTAGGAGAGACCAAAAACAAAAAATAAAAAAATTTCAAAATGAAAAAAAATTTTCTGTTCATGTAAATAATTTGGACTTACACAATTTTCTTAGCTTTTTGGACTTACACAATTTGCGTATCCCTGAATAACATCGAGTAGAAATATGATAAGAGTCTCAGACTTGTTTAGCGCGGTGCGTATTTGATTTTTCTAGCATTCTACATAAAAATACACTTTTTCATAAAAATGGACTTACACAGTTTTCACTCTAAGCTAGCGATATTAAATGAAACAAGTTCTCTAATAAAATTTATTGGAATTTTGTCTAAGTTTATTACTAACTTCACAGCCAGGGTTGGGCACAGTGCATTCAATTTTGATTGCATTCAGCCTTGCATTCTCCATTCACTGATGAGTGGTAGTGAAAATTTGATTTGCATTACCATTCACTATTGAATGCAAATGTGGCTTGCACTACCATTCAGTAGTGAATGGTAATGCAAATGTGGTTTGCACTACCATTCAGTAGTGAATGGTAATGCAAATGGGCTTGCACTACCATTCAGTAGTGAATGGTAATGCAAATGTGGCTTGCACTACCATTCAGTAGTGAATGGTAATGCAAATGTGGTTTGCACTACCATTCAGTAGTGAATGGTAATGCAAACGTGGCTTGCACTACTATTCAGTAGTGAATGCGAATGCAAATGTGGCTTGCACTACCATTCAGTAGTGAATGGTAATGCAAATGTGGCTTGCACTACCATTCAGTAGTGAATGCGAATGCAAATGTGGTTTGCACTACCATTCATTGCATTCCCACTACAAGTATGATTTGTGAAAACCTATGATCGCAGTTTAGTCATGCAGTAGCCAAACTATTTAATAACGGGAAGGAAGTTTGTGAGATATTCTACACATGGAATTAGCTTAGAAAATTGATAATTTTATATTAAAGATGAAATGTGTTTATTTTTTTTAATTAATGTTTTTGTGTACTTGTAGTATGAAGCTTCACCTATCAGATCATGTTTAGACCAGCGTCTAAATATTTAGCACCACCCTAATGTATGCACAAGTTGTTACACGCATACACATGCATATGCACATATTCACATATCAAAGCCTGCTCGCCTGCTATGCCAGAGGCCTCGGGTTCAAACCTCAGTCCGAGCAAACACCAAAACAATTTTTCTAATTAGTAAAAATCCAATTATTGGATTTTTTAAGAGCAGCGATCACCTCTCGGCAGTGGGCGGCATACCCTCCGAGTGTATTTCTGCCATGAAAAAGCTTCTCACAAAAAATGCATTCGCCGTTCGGAGCATGCATAAAACTGTAGGTCCACCCAATTAGTAGGAAAAACAAAAAGGAGCACACCTCGAATTGGGAGAGAAGCTCGGCCATTGTATTATGTTATTATTATATTATAAACTTCTCCTCAGGGACCTACCGATCTTCGGAATTGTCTTTTGAATTTATCGGTCTTTGCGTTTCCGTATTTTTGATTTCTGTTATCAATCTTTTCGATTTGTCTCACCGAAGCGTAACGTGCATTTACCAGTATTTCTAGCACATGACTATGCGTTTACTCTTATTTTAATCTCTTAAAGACTAATCAAAGTAGAGACATCTCATGATGGCTTTAGAAAGGAATATTAAAAAATGGTTGTGATATCCCACCAGATTCCAGATTCCATTCTATAAACTCTAATCAGAAAACTTAATATGCAAAGAAAGTGAAAGACAGTCATGTGCTTGCCTTCCCTAATCTTCAAATAACCCAATTAATACGACACACAAAACACCAACGAAATTGCAGACAAAAAAGCTAGTTAGATGATCGATCGCTTCTTTTACCATGATATTAATTACAATTCGCCACTTCATTACATATCGAAATTGTAATCGAATCGGGAGCAACGATGAAAGAGATGGATGTGTGATAAGAAGCATTGCTTTGATTAATTGTAAACCGAACGCGTTGAGCTATGACAAACGTTACCGGTGAGATGTAAAATGGTCAATGGTGAATGGCAAATCGTAAATGGTAAATGGTCACGGTTAAATGGTAAACAATGGCAAATGGCAAGCACTGATGGGCAACTACAAGCAACTCCTGTGCGGTGGTTGAATGTTTGGTGATTGCGGATAAAATGGATGGATGGCTGGTTTGTGTTGGAATAACGAGAAATTAAAATTGCATAGATCAATTTTAGTAGTTCGTTAATATTTTTTCTTCATTATTCTTCTTGCTTTCTTCAACTGTGTGCAGGTATTTATTCTTGGAATTATTTTGCATTGAATTTGATGGAATTGTTGTATGTATTTATGTAATATGTAACTACCCAATAAACCAAAAGGCTTGAGAATAATATTATAACAAGCTTACAAATATAAGCGTTAAGCTTGAGGAATGCTTGTGTAAAGTATTGAAAAAGACTTAAGAATAATTGTAGAAAAATCAAAACGGCACCCTTTTTATAAGCTTACAAATGTAATTGTAGAAAAATACTAGCTGCACCCGACCAAGCTTTGCTTTGGCCCACTTCCTATTATAGGTACTTGAAGCGATATTTTCAAAAGTTTGCCCTCTTCATGTTCTTATCCCATTTTTCTTGGTATTAGTCTCCAACTGCCTTCCCTCTACTTTTATCTTTCTCTTTCCATTTATCTTTCCTTTCATTTCCGTTTCCTTTTTCCTTTCCCATCACATTTCCGCTTCCCTGTCTCTACCACTCTCTCTTACCTTTAATTTTCTGTCTTTCCCCTTTTTATTCCCCCTCTTATTCCTTCTCTAATTCCCTGTCTTACTGTCTCTCCCCATCCTCTTCATTCCATTTTTATTATATTCTCCCTCTCCTTTTCCGTCCCTTTGCCTTTCCCAGTCTCATTACTCTTCCCCTTTCCCTAGGGAACTGGGTTTAGCATAACATACCCTGCATTCCACTTCTCATTTGATACCATCATTACTTAAAAACATTCCGTGGCGTCCGAATCGTCCCTTTTACCCATAATTGGGTATCGGGACTAAGAATAACTATGAAAATATCTCTATATAGCAGACCCGGTCAACACTTTCAATTTATATCAGTATTGCTCAGAAGCATCCCGAGCTCATCCGGGTCCGCTTATTGACCCACATCTGGGAACTTGACCTAGGAACCATAATGGGTACGGTATCTGGAGACTTGACCAAGAAATCGTAATGGGTACGGCCCTACATGAGAGTCCGCTCAACACCTTTTATTTGGTACCAATATCCCTAAGATATATCCCGGTGTTATCCGGGTCCGCATATTGACCCATACCTTGGGATCCCACCTAGGAATCGTCATGTGATTAAATAACAATATCGCTGAGAAATTATCCGGGGCCTGACCTAGGAATCATAATGAGTTCATCTCTACGTAAAAACCTTGCCTTTCAGTTGACACCAATATCGTTCTGAAATTTTCCGGAGCCATCCCGGTCCACGTTTTGACCCACATTTAGGGACCAGACCTAGGAATCATAATCAGTTCATCTCTGTGTAAAGGCCCTGCTCAGCACTTTTCATTTGGTACGAATATCCCTGAGAAATATCCCGGTGTTGTCCGGGTCCGCGTGTTGACCGACACCTTGGGACCCGACATAGGGATCGTAATGAGTTCATTTCTATGTAAAAGCCCTGCTCAAAACCCTTCATTTGATACCAATATCACTGAGAAATTTTCCGGGCTCATCTGGGTCCACGTTTTGACCCATATCTGGAGACCCGACCTAGGAATCACAATGAGTACTATTCTATGTAAATTCTGTGCTCAACACCTTTCATTTGATACCAATATCGTCCAAAAATATTCAGGGGAAAGCCGGATCCACGTTTTGACCTTTTGACCTATATCTCGGGAACCGACTTCCGTATTTGAAAAAAATATGTATATGAACCATCTAGGGCAAGGTACTAAGCCGGTGTGTAAATTTGGTCAAAATCCCTCCACGCGTTTGGGCGAAAGCCGGCGACAAAGAAATGGGCTTGATTTTTATATATATATAGAATAGATTACTTGTGAAAGCTTGTTGTAAGCTTATAAATACAATTGTATGTACAAATAGTAGAAAAAAGAAAAAAATAAATTTTTATTTGCATTTTTCTTTTCATTTTCTTTCCTTCTTCACCTTTACTGCAATGTTCTTTATTTTATATTCTCCTCCTGTTTCGAACCATGACATCGACCTGAACGGTATCATATAGTAGGACATTCAACATTATATTGAATTTTATTGAGGTTTTTATACTTCTCTTTTCCGAAAGAGGAATAATGAATTATATGAATCATTGTAAAACCAAAATTTAAAAAAATGTTACAGCAAGCTTAAAACAATCTTATTATTAATAGTTTTTTAAGCTTTCATTGCAAGTGTAAAGTAAGCTTATTGTAATATTGTTTTCAAGCTTGTGTTCCTCAATTATTACAATCATGCTTGTGAATAAGCTTACAATTAAGCTTATAAAAACTGTATTGCAATAAGCTTACAATGGACAATTGTTATAAGCTTGTTCTCAAGTCCTATTACATTTCGCTTACTTCCTGGTCTGTTGGGTAGTTTGTTTTGTATTATACACGTACTTCGAGCTGATTGCTTTGCTTTTTTATTTGACGCTCAGCGTTAAGCGTTCTGCGCGCGCGATAAAAGCAAATACATAAAATCTAACAACATTTTTCAATTAACTACGAAAAACAACAGCAACAATTCATCACTCCATTTCATTTGTGATTTTTTCCATTATTTTTTTGATGTATGTATGTGAAAATGTTTCTTTCTCCAATCAATTCTAATAATAATACTTACCACAATTAAATCATTTTGCAGCGTTTCTAGTGCCACGCTATTTAGTGTGCCAATAATGAAATAATTTGGCATTTCTGCAAAGCATTCTGAGATATTGTAATAATTTCCTGTGTGATTTTGGTTCGATTTGATATGCGGAAACGATAAGAGCAAGTAAATTAATTAATAAAGAAATATTTAAGTGTGATTTTATTTAGCTCTATCATGCACTCCATGTGAACAATTTTGATAAAAAGAATTATAAAGCACAGAAAATCAAGCTTCTATGGGCTCTGTCGAGCAGGAGTTTCTAAATTTTTTGATTGACGCCGATTTGTGCTCAGATTTATCAGCGCATCAATGATCGCGAAATTATTTTCACTTACTCTCAATAGCAGAGCTGTCGACTTGTGTGCATTAAAAACTACTTTCACCTTTCTAAGTATACTCACCTATGCCATAGGGATCCTTACGCAGAAAATATATATAACGTATATTTGGATCGAGTGTGCTGTCATCGACAAGACCAAAATGACAATGCAATTTTGGTGTTTTAATGTACTCTTGAATAATTTTCTGTAAGAGAAAAGGTATTCATAGCATATTGTTTAAAGTATCATTTAAATATATAAACCATTTTGGGATAAGGAGATACTCTATTGACCTTGTTTTGGTGAGGAGCTTAAAAATGGAAATGATTTGTGCCAATTTACATAAACTTGATCGAAAAATCCACTCAAACCGAAAATACATTAATTAATGTTGGACAAATATGCACAAATACATATACATATGTATCAGTGGCGGACGTTTCATACAAGCCCAATAGCCCGGCTTACCTAAATATTTTCGATCATTTCATTTTAGGCGTTTCTTTAAAATCTGGATATTATACGCTTAAAATGTGTTTGCTATTAAAGTTGTCATGGCGCGTTGCCCCACCAACAACATTACCGTGCATTTTATACAGTAATTTTTATGAGAATTCAACTTATCAACATTAAAGAAATCAAATCTTCAGAATAAGGACAAGTTGGGAATGATATGGCGCTTAAGAAATTTTTTCTTATTTTGATGTATGAAACCATGATAATGCACTTTTATGTGTGAACATCTTTATTTTATAATCCCTTTAACATGTTTTAGGAAAACTTAATCAAAACATAGAAAATAGAATCAATTTATTTGACCCCTACATATGTATGTATGTATATTTTTTTTGAGTGTATATTCCAATTATTCTTCGTCATCTTCATTTTCCAGTTCCAATTATTCAGTTTCAGTATATATATACACGACAAGCCAATATGCAAAACGAATTTAATGAAAGTGAATGACGGATTGCGGTTCTGACTTTCAGATAAAGAAAATTACACAAATGGCTAATGGCTATAATTCATACATAGGTTTGCCTTGCCAATTTATGCTGGGGCCACCACTGATATGTACACACAGAGCGTACTCACCCAATAAACACAAAAGCGAATATGATGTCGTATTCGCCAATCAATCAACGCGAAGTATCGTCACGATTATATAATCAGAGAAGCGAACCCGTTGTGTTTATTGGGTACTTGCTCACTTATCTAGCTATGCAAGTATGCAAACAAAATAACCAAAAATCAAATTCAGAACTCGAAAGAAGAAGGTTAAGCAAAGTTAGTAGAGAAGAAATCGCATTTGCATTCAAAAGAATCGAAAATCAACTTTGAAACTCATTAATAGTTTGAAGGTAATGAACAAAAAGCTAAGTAAACTAGAATAGACATAGCTATACGTACATACATAGCTACATAGATACATACAAGGTGCGTAGTCAGGCTTTCGTTTTAGCAGGCACCTCTACCGCGCAATAGAAAATTCAAAGCAGCTTGTCTTTTACCACTGCAGCTCAGCTTCTATATTTGAAAAAAAAAAAGCCACGACTACCCCTATTGGCACCTTTTTCTTGGCTAAGTGCCCATCAAATACATACATACATGCATGGATCCGTACATTTACTCACCTTAACTTCAATGTATTTCGGAGGTGGTGGCCTCATTATAGACCTTTTCGGTGTGGCGCGTCGCTTCTTCTTGCCACCCTTTTTGCCGCCGCCAGCACCTTAGTTCATGTGAAGTTATGTAGATATTGATTGAATGCGATGTGACATTTGTGATGGTATGATGTGCCGGGCAGATGAGCGATGAAAGATGGAGAAAGTGAATAAATTAGAAAATCATCAAAATATTAATTTATGCGCTTAGATAAAGACAATTAAGCCGACCGAAACCAAAAGAAATGAATGAAGGAATGAAACCAAGAGTAAAGGAATTAAAATGCAAAAAAGAGAAAACAAAAAAAAAAAAAAGACAGAAAAAAGTTAGTTACGCTTGCAGCTCGAAGCGTTTCAAAAATGCTTGCCGGTAACTCGAGTGAAGTGCGTCGTGCTGAGCTGAATTGAAGTTTTTGGTTTTTTTTTGTACGACTTAATATTTTTGTGCATGTGTGTGTGTGCTTTTGTGTGTTTGGTCATTACTTTTTGTAGTAGTTTCGAATTAAATGAACAATGTGCAAAAATGGCTTTGTTGCAAGTTTGATGTGGCAAGTTGCAGTAGAAGAGAAACAGTTGGCTCTTGGCTGTTGGCAGTTGGCAGCAGGAAGCCAGTCACTTTGGATGAGTGCAAAAATGAATGAAAATAATGTTGAAATATTAAAAAAGGCTTCCGAAATGGAAAAAGTTGAATGCGAAAGGAAAGGAATAATTGACGAAATGCATAGCAATGGGCTTAGGAGATAGGCAAATAAAGGAAATTACTACATAGAAAAAAAAAACGAATAAAGATTAAAACTGTGCTAACATTTGGTTTAACGCAGCAAAGTGACGACAGGTAGGAATAGAGATTGGTATATGGCATGAGTTTGTGACTCGAGACTGGAAGTATGTATGTATGTGTTTATATATTAAACTTTTAATTGAAATTAGAATCAACTTAAATAAAGTTGCATAATCGGCTTGATGTTGCATAATGATGTGGCACCGTAACATGCGATGTGCGTTCTGTTTATTCAACCAAAATTAATATGTGTTTTACTTCTTTCGCAAAGATTACTAATTTTTAACGTTCTTCAATATGCTGGCGCCAAGTAGGTATATTAGAGAGGTAACAACTGAGTTCTGGGTCATAAGCGTCCCAAAGGTGTACTTAGGGTTAAAAGGATTTATGTAGTGAGAAAAATTTGCTTTTTGGTACGAAAAACAGTGATGCATTAAATTTTTAGATTCGACGAAGAGAAATGTCCAAGCATGTTGTTTTTTTTCGGAAATTACCCATCTTTCAAAAATATATTATAAAAGGGAGATTACGGCGATTCTTTCTGCGAGACTGTCTAAAGTTCATATATGATTTCGTACAGTGTCGTGCTTATGGGTAAGCGGGTTAAAATGTGTAGGGTTGAAGTTCGGTTTATTTAACCCATGTGTAGCTATAGCAACTGACTTGCCCTTGTGGTGTGCAACTGACGACAATTGCGATGCATGTATGTAGCAGCCATAGAGCACTTATAAAGGCGTCGTTGCAACCACTTTCCCTTCCACTTCCCTTCTACTTCCGTTTCCGCTGGAAATTTCATCTCAGCATGTGTTAAAGTGAATTCATAAAGCTGACTGTGGTGACGTTACTGCGTACTGACGCTGCCAAGCAAAATTGCTTTAACACTTGGTTGAGCTAATAGTATGTTCATGGTGAGCCTGCGTTTTGCGTTTCGGAGGCATTTTTGCGTTTAGTCCAAAACGCAACATTAAAAGTTACATTTCTCCATACAAATGCCACCACCAAAATGCAACTTAACGCAACTATTTTTTTGCGTTTTGAATGCTAACGCAGAAAGCAACCCTGAAATCTTCGAAAAAATTTGCCATTCGAATGGAAAATAGTGGCAACACTCTGGCAATACAAGAACGAAATACCTACAAGATTACGCATATAGAGCAGCATGGGCATGGGCACACGAGCACCATGATGAACGAAAGTAAACAAAACAGAGATCAAAATTAATACCAAAGCGGTTGGTACGTTTGGTTTGCAAAATTAGTGTATTATATTATTACATATTTTGCAAATTCTTGTTCTATTTTTTCAACTAGACAAAACAAAAAAATAAACCTCAACACCTGATTGCGTAATCTGGGATATTAGCTCCGTTTGTTTCGAACTTCTCAAATGCGCATTTACAAAACGCGGCAGCATGAACACTTTTCGAAAAGCCATCTTCGAAAATGCAAAATGTTGCGTTTCAAATCCAGCATGAACATGGTATAAAATAGATAAATGTACATACATACATACATACATATGCACATACTTAAGTACAAACTTGTATGTATCAAGGTCGTAAGAAAAGGGGTTTAGGTACAAGTTCGGTGTTCATAACCCCACTTCCAAATCTCTTCCAATGAAACCACTTTTCTCAAATATTTACCCAATAAACAATAGGCTTGGATAAGAATTCGAAAACGATTGCAAAATGAATCTCTTACTTGCAAGTCCCTCCTTCAATAACGAATGTTGTACCTGTACTAATTCGATACTAGAATTTTGCAGGGATTGCAAATAATCGTTATTTTTTAAATTTTGACTAAAAGAATCATACTGAAGGAGAAATGCTAAACGCAAAAGAAGTACACAGATGTAATCACCGTAACGCAGTTTATCTCTAGGTGCATTAACTCTTATTTTTTCGATTTTTATAAAAAAATTGATTTTTAATCATTATTTTCTGAGTTTTATTTACTGCTCAGAAAATAAAAGTTATTTCTTGAGTTTTATTTTTCCATCAGAAAATAAAAGATATTTTTTGAAATAAAAATAAAACTCAAGAAATAACTTTTATTTTGTGAGCATAAAATAAAGCTCAGCAAATAATGATTAAAAATCAACTTTTTGTATATAAATCATAACCGTTACAGTCCCTGGAATTTTGTTATTCTCCAGCAAAACTTCCATCGACGTACGTAAGTCCATCCCTTTCGCTACTTGGATCGTGTAGCAATGCTTGTACTTTATAACTTTGAATGCGCTGCGTAAACTATTTTTGACTGCTGTGATTTTGCATTTGAGTGTTCAACTTCAACAATCAAGGGCATGCCAGGCCGTGTAAACGTATGTATGTACATATGTACATATATGTATACCTAAGTGAACTACGTGCAAGGAACATTTTTGACAGTTCTTACAAGTGGGTGATGAAATGAAGGACGCAAGAAAAAATTCTTTGCATGAAAACTTTTAAATACTGTAAAGAAGGCCCAAGCTTGACAAGGCACCACGCACCACCGGCATGCCACATCGCAGTGGCAGAAACTGCAATTAGTTGTGGCAGCAAAGCGCGCACACAAAACCGCACAGGAGAGGCAAAATCAAGTTCAACTTGCAGTGAATGTCCATTACGAATTTCCATTTACCATTTGCATTAACACAAGAAAGTGTAGAAAGAGTGCCACCTGCTGGTTTTAGTCATCTCCTCCGCCTCCTTTTTTGTTTAGCTGCATTCTTAGCAACGCTCAAATGCGCAATAATTCGACGAATCAATGTGCATAATAAGAAGAAGTGTTAGGAAAAAAAGTGTGCAAAAAGTTGTAAATGCAGAAAAACTTAGTTAAACAAAGAAAAATGCATAAAAATGTAGGAAAATTAAAAGCCATAAAGAATTATCTTTCGAAAAGATGAATAGCTAAATATTATCATCAAGAGTGGAAAAGTTTTCTTATAATTACCATCTTCCTCTTCGTCATCGCTGACTGCTTTTGCGTGCATGTAGGAAAGGGGGGAGCGTAACAAGAATTAAATATGTACATATACTTGTATATATTTTTGCATGAAAAATAGTTTTTGTAAGATTATATGCGTATTATGTAATTTATGACGCGCTGTCCAAAGGTTCATGTATGTATATTAGTAGTGGGATTTTTTCGAATAATATTCGAATAAATATTATTCGACTAAACGAATAATAATATTCGTGGGAAAAATTTCGAATAGTACTATTCGAATAGTATTATTCAAATAATACTATTCGAATAACACTATACATACATACATATGTACACAGTAAAAAATGATAGTTTATTTCTAATATCATTTGGTACTTAATTTAATTATTCTTGGAATTAAATTTGAATTTTAATGCCAAAAAGTCTTATTTTTAAACTATGAGAAGTTTTACAATTTTATTTATTCCAAAATGGTTTCAAAATAAAGTCTTAAAAAGTATTAAAATTCTCTCTAAAAAAGTTTAATCATTCATGGTTTAAAAACAAATCCTGAAAAGTATAAAAAACTTTCTCTTTCTCAATTATATTACCATCAAAGTATTTTTGGTTTGAAATCAAAACCAAAAAAATATTAAGAAAAAATTATCATAAAAAAAAAAAACCAAAATAAATCAGACAAAATCCGGAGGAGTAATTAAATCTACTGAAATAAATGGCCCGAATCGAATAATTTTATCAGGTAAGTAATGCAGGAGATTAGTTAAACATCATGAGGGTACATTTTGCTTTATTTTTTCAGTCTTAAGGCAGTTGAGGGTCCCTTTTTCACTGCAAGAACCGCGATGGTGCCGAGATTTTCCTGGACATCTCCAAAATATTGGTGTAGAATTTACAATATGTATATATATCAAGTCCTAACCGCGATAAAAGTGTATCTAACAATATTACCGACTCCTACTTTTTTATGGAAATCAACAATTTATTATCATATGCATCAACTCCCAAAATTTCATAGCTGTGAAATGTGCAGTTTCGAAGTTAGAGACTAAGGGCCGTTTACTCAACCTCTGGTTAACGCTAACCGGAGGATAAAGGTCCGGTTAAGTTGTATACTGCATTATCGACTGCATGTAAAAGGAATGTATTGATGAAGTCGATAAAGATGTTTCACCGGGCTTTAACCGTGGTTAGCGTTAATCAGAGGTTGAGTAAACGGCCCTAAATAAGTTTCAAAGCTGCATACAAACTGTATGCAAAACAAATTAAAAAAAACTGTGTCCTGTAAAATTTACATTTTGTTGGATACACTTTTATGGGGATTAGGGCTCGATATATCGAGCCATTACCGCCAAAATAATGTATCCCACACCATAATAGATTTTTGTTTTGTTACCGTTATTAAAATTTAATGTATTACACAAAAAAAAATTTACATTATAAATTTTAAAATAATGGCTTTATTCAAACTGATTTAATTTAAAAAAAAAAAACTTCCCCTGTAAAATTTCGAGTTTGTGGGATACATTTTTTCGGCGGTTATGTCTCGATATAAGGTACTTAATGTAGCAGTGTAGTGTTTTTGATTTTTATGTAAATAAACAAGGCTAACGTTATTAAGTTTCTCATTAATCTTTGGGATAATGGGTTATTTGCGGTACATCCACTGGAAATTTTATGTCGGTTTATTTTTAAATCCAAAAAAGTATACAATTTATTCCAATTTTCCGATATATCTAATACCATTTAAATTACTTTTATTACCAAAAATATTATAAAAATAATAAAAATTTGATTTTGATTTAATTCCATAAAAGTATAGAATTTATTCCAATTTTGGATTGATCTTATACCAATTTAAACTATTTTTAATACCAGAAATATTCTAAAAATAATCAAAATTTGGTTTTGATTTAATTCCAAGAAAGTATTAATTTGACACCAAGAATAATTTCTGTCTCTCAATATTCTCTTCTTTTTTTAAACCAGAATGGTGATGGATAAATACCAAAATGGAATTAAAATTAAACTAAAATTTTTACTGTGTATGTACTTACAAAAGCAAAAGCATACATACCAGAGCTCCAGATTTTTTTTTTAACATTTTTGAGTAGCCCGAACAAATGTTGTTCAAATGCTCGAACAGTCGCACAGTGGGGGCACCTCCATACAAACGCGGCCAAAAATAGTAATAATTAAGCTAGAATCTTGAAACTCGGAACTTAAGCTTTTTTGGTTGAAATTAGTAAACTGTGAAAATTTGAACAAAATCCACCCACAAATACGCCCACCTCCCATATAACGGTATTTTTGAAATTTCAGCATTTTCCTAACTATTATAGCTAAAATGCTCCATTTTGATTAGTGTATACATTTTTGAAATATAAATCAAATGCGGTAATCATTTTGGAAAAAGGGTAAAGCACTTCACCGTTTTTAAATTAAAAATATATGCACTTTTAAGTATGTTATAAGCATTTATCATAAAACTTTTATACAAAAAAATCGCATTTCAAAAAAATTTTATACCGGAAATGAAATTACACTTTTCTAAAGGATTTCAGTGTGCTAAACCTGAATCTGGAGTCAGATTTTCCAAATTGTTTCTAGTTTCTGAGATATTCATGCCCAAATAGGCAAAAAACACGTTTTTTGGCTCTATTCCCTGCTTAATATCTTTTATATAATTACTTTCCACTCAAATTCGATTTAACCAGTTGAAAGCACAATCATTACCCTTGAAAACAGCGTTTAGTTTCTTCGAATATCTTAATTAGAATTGGAAATATCGATATTTAAGTTTCACCATTTTGACAAATATTCCCCATACAAAAAAATTTAAACTTTTTGAAGCATACTTCTGGGCATTTTGTATGGGAAAAATGTACCAAAACTCAAAAAACACCTTCCATAAAAATGTTCATAAAACAAAATGGAGCAAACGAATTTTTACAATTTTTTCGCCAGTTTTTAAAAGACATTCAGGAGCATCAAATATTAAAAAATTGAGGAGGTAATATTTTTTGTTTTTTTTTAATTTCATTTTAAAATTTTACAATTTTTACAATTTTTATTTTTATATTCCAAAATAAAAAAGCTGCCAAAGGTAATAATTAACGCTGATAAAAAAAATTACCTCATAATTTCAAAGTATGGACCATTTGCTGAAAGACGATAGAGAAATATTCGATAAGTCGCCTAAATATACACGTTTTTCATAATGTCAAAAGTAACCTAATTAATGCATTTACAAAAACGTAGTTTTAGGCAGATGGGAAAAAAATTATAAAAGCAAATGGAGCAAGTGGATTTTTAAAATGAAAATGCAGTTTGATTAAGAATATATTATTTCAAAGCATAAAAAAAAAATTGAGGAGGTAATATTCTTTGTTTTTTTTATTTTTTTATTCAAAGTCGAGGAAAATTTTTTTTATCATCGACATTTTTTGTGAATATTTGAAAATTCATATAAATTCAACAGTGAACGCTATTTACAACTAAGTTATTTTTTCCGCGTGGATAAAAGGATTTTTTATTCGAATAATTTTTATTCGAATAGTCACATCCCTAATGTATATAAGAATAGTTTGGTTTATTGCTTGGGCTGAATGGAATTTCAATGCTCTGATGGCATTTTTTTTGGTCATTCTAACATTTGTAATAGAGTTTTATGTTAATATTTAGAAAAAAATACTGGAATTATGTTTGTATTACTTTTCTGGTTACCATCTCAAAACACAGCTATACATAGATATTCTTGTATATTCTTCCTAAAAAATTAACTCAAAAACCAATTAACACATTTCTATCAAATTTGAACGGCACATTCCATTGGAAAGCGGCCATTCCATTGACTTAATCTACTAGATGTTGGCATAGTCGAGTTATTAAGATAATATATGCTTAAATCAAAGCGATAATCCACAGCTTTTAAGCTCAAAGTTTGTCGCTTTGAAATGTCGCCTTATAGTTTCACGATTTCCGAAGGAAACATAAAATATGTATATATGTACATATATTGGCATAATATCAACGAAAAATTACCTGTTCTCACAGAACTAACTCCACTTGGCGCACCCTCATCGGGACTATCGCCGTCGGCATCGTTGATTACAGCAGGTGCTATACTTGTATCACCATCACCTGAAGATTGTCTAGTTGCAGCAGTTGCGGTTGGGGCGGCTTTGGCACCTTTGGCTTGTGAAGGAGAGACATGATTAATAGTTGTTTTAACTTAAATCACTACAAATCTATTAAATATATTTTTATATACGCGTGTAGTTACCCATAATTACCTTTGCCCGCCTGCTTGCCCTTTTTCTTGCTTGGTTTCTCTGGTTTTGGTGGTGGTGGCGGTTCGGTTACTGAATAAAGCGAATTATTAATATGAAATACAAGTGTTAGTTTTTATATTAAAATTGGTCTTCCGCAAAAAAAAAAATATATATTTTTAGGGAGAAAATTATGTGCTCCATGAGTAAAATTATTTGAGTAAACATTTTGTAAAATATTTTTGTTTCCTAAGTAAGTTACCACTGTCTTAGTCTTATAAATTGCAAGGAAATTTGAAGCTGGCTATATAAAGTAACTTGTTGGGAAGTATCTTGACTAGCAATGTAAATTGGTTCGTACTTCTGAGTACGCTTTTTATAAACTTAGCTTGGGAAAGTTATTCAAATTATTGCTTAACCTTCTGATATATAAATATATGTAGGTACAAAAGTAATTTGCAATTTGCATCATTCCCCCACACACATAATTCCTTTTTAAAAACATCATATATATTATTTCTAATTGGTGTTTTATAAATATCCCTTTTTCTGCTCACATAATTTACCAAAATTAATAAGTAAGGCATCGTTTTAAAGGTATTAATTAGCTATGCATGCGACACGGTGTTTTATTGGGCGTGGTACTTTATATGAAAAGTAAGGGGGGTCAAAGGGGGGTTTACCCCCGCAGCGGGGAGTGTTATGGAACCCACATAAAATGTATATCAAACTAAAGGGATTCAAAATACCTATCGAATGGTATAAAAATATTTGAAATCGGTTCAGTAGTTTTTAAGTATGTTATTGCAATTTAAAAAATGCATAATATAAACTTTGACCTTTAATAACTTTGGTTGTTGTTGTTTCCAAAAAAAAATTCACTTTTATACTCAACTTAGCCTGTTTATCAATCCTCATACTTGGTTTTTTTTATTTCATAATTGTAGAAATTTCACATTTGTACCAGATCGTGCTATTTTTTCAACTTTGTGGGGCTGAGGGCACATCTAAACATGCGAGTAGGTCAATAAAATTTTAAAGGCTTATTACTGGGCTAGAAAGGTGCCGTTCTGGCTTTGGAACAAATTGAATTTCCAAAAAAAAAATTTTCACTCCACCTTAATATATGTATAAGAGTATATCAAAACGATCAGGATGAAAAAAATGATTGAACCATGTCCGTCCGTCCGGCCGTATACACTCTAACTTGCGCAAAAATAGAAATATTTTAATGAAATTTGGTACATAGATTCTAATGGGAACAGAGAAAATTGGGGTTGAAAATAAGGCATATGTGTGCATTTCGAAAAGCACGTAAAACATGATAATTCAATCACTAATAAAGCCCGAGTGATGAAATTACGTTATGCAGTTATGAGGAAACGTGCTGAAATTTTGAAAAATGGGCCAAGAGGAGCAAATTTTCAAAGATTTATAAGTCAAAATTCAGGAACTGTAGCAGATAAATCGATTAAGCCAAGGCAAACGTGTGGAAAAAAATTACCCAAGTCGGCAAGAACCACATACGCACATAAAAATATATATAAAATATATAAACATATATTGCACATACCTATATAGGAATAATAAAAACATTTTATGCGATATCTTTGTCAAATATATATCTAGGTAATTCATTGAAAGTTCCATAAGGTCCACCAAACCAAATAAATAATAAGTTTTTTAAAATGGGCGTGACAGCACAAACCATACCAACTGGCGCCACGTATGTTTTGTTATTTTTTGCTCAAGATGCGCACGGGTCCGGCTAGTTTCTCTTATTTAAATGTCAATAATGTACATACATCCTTTTGTTCAACATTCTCACCGCACACCACATCAAAGCTGCCAAAAACATTGGACCGACCAACCCGTGTTGCGCGCAAAGCTCGCTTTTCCTACTGCTGCTCTTGTTGTTGTTATTGCTGTTGCTGCTATAAGCTATTTGAAGGTATGAGGAGAGACAAGACTCTAGCCATCATGTTGTTGTTGCCTTCTCACTGCCACAAACAATGTCAAACATCAAACGTCTGAGCGGCTGAGCGCTTGACTATTTGAGTGTTTGACTGTTTGACTGTTTGAGTGGGCTAAAGTGTGAGTTTTGTGCACAGGGAAATGTACCGTTAGAACAACGCATTGTTGCATGTGCAAATAACATTTGTAAGTAATTGTAGCGCAAAGTTGTGTTTTTTTTTGTTGTTGTTGTTGAGGTTTGTCTTGCTGTGGCAGCACAGAGAAGTATGTAAATGTTGTATTTGGCAGCACCCGGAGCCTTCTCGGACCAAGACAATTGTCAGCAACAAAGGCGGTGCACCTGCAATGCATGTGTGTATGTACATATGTTTGTAATCGCGTTGATTTTGTTTTGGTAAGTATGTATGTAATTATGTGCTTATGCAATGCCGCCACAAGCTGGCAAACGTCCAAAGTTGATGTTGATGTTGGCTGCAGTTCATCGTTAACTTCAACTTGAACGAGAATGATGAATCACGTCCCTCGAGATTTGCAGGACTGCTGCATGGTCAAACTATGCAAAATGTACATATATGCTGTGTACCTTAATGGGTTTGTGTGTACATACATGGTGTGATTTAATAAATACAGAGACAAAAAGGTCATGAGTTAAAATTTGTCTCAAATCTTCTTATAGACATTATCAGACATAACAATTTTTCAGCTGAAAGAAATCAGAAGCACAGACGAGGCAGGAGGTTTAAGAGAACCAAAAGATAGAGACAGTGAAAGAGACAGAGAGAGATAGAGAGATACAGATACAAACATAGCAGACAGAGACAGAGATAGAGATAGAGATAGAGGTCGAGAGACAGAGAGAGAGAGAGAGAGAGAGAGAGAGAGAGAGAGAGAGATAGAGAGAAAAAATGTAGGGCAAATGGCATTGGATACCTCATAGTGATACCAAGAAGCAAGCAAACTTGCTTTTGACTTTTTGTAGTCGGCAAATTTAACTACTCGCGCGAATGTCTATCAAGGGATGTATACCTACTGGTGATATACTAACTTTTTTTAAAAAGAAGAAATATGCAATCATCTTGCTCTTGTTGCCTTTTCTATTCTGCCGAAACTTTGCACTTCTTTGGTCCTCAATTGTAAAAATTGCATCTATTTATTTACCATGCTACTTTTGACATACCATGTACTTGACCAAACTTACTCTTAGCTGCGTGCTTTGCTCTCCCTCTGTCACTGCCTTTCCCACTTTGGGTTGGTGTTTGATTGCCTTGCAACTCTATTTGCCTTCAATGCTATTGTTGTGCTGGAGTAGCGCAAAATGCTTTGCATTTGCATTTGCTCGACTGCGGCACATTATGCGATATACGCACAAATACAAGCAGAGATGCATTTGCATACACAGCCACACATACATATATGTATATACGGATACATAAATCTAACAATGCACGAATGTGTAAATGCAAATTATGTGTGTTTGGTCAGTAGTGGCGTTGTGCGTTGTGCATTGAGCGTCGAATGTCGAACTTAATCAGCGCAAATCCCTCAGCGGACACCTCGCATCACTTGCGTCGAATCGCCAAGTTTCATCATACGTCTTCCAGGAATCGTTACAGACAACACTGAAATTGCGGCTTTTGTTGTGCTGTTTGGCTGTGCTGCTCTTATCTTGGTCTTGTTATTTAAGCACACCCACACACACACAATGGAGGATTGTAACAGTACATTGGATTAAAAGTGGATTCATTTGCATGAAATTTGGTTTATAAGCTACACCAAATGCTCCAGACCAGCGCACTAGGAAAATGAGAGCGCTATACTCCACATCTAATATAGAGGTCTGGTTCTTAGATAAATCCAAGTTTTAAACTTAGTTTTAGTTGGGAGAATTTGAATCGAATTAGAGAAAATGGTTACCGATCGGAAATCACCCCACAGCGTCTTTCAAGCAGCGACTCATGTAACAAATGATGGTGGCACAGAATGCCTCGATTAGCTTCAGGGAATACACATATTCTGCCAGACTATCGCTATGAGGAATAATATAAGAGATCTTAGGAGGTCAGCTGGGTATATAAAAATCAAATACAAATGAATCCAAACCCCTTTTATCCGCTGATACAAGTGAGTAAAGGTGAATACAACAAAGCCTACGCTTGAGCGCTTTTATTGTGTATGCATTACATGCATATCTACTGCAGATTTGTGCAACAATTATGGCTTTACGATTGAATATATAGAAAGAGCAATTGCTATAAGATCAGTTAGACCGACGGAGCGGCGGGTGTTCTTGGAAATAAGTTGCAAACACATACACACATGCACACATATGTACATATGCATGTATAATGTCTACGGTAGCACAGCCACGCTGCAGCAAATCTCGCTGTTTTCAGCCTAGTGCAGAACTAGTTCAAAAAGTTTCAGGGTTGGTTCTTGTTTTATCCCAGCGCAATGCTATTGACTGTCTTTTTTAACATGGCGATGTCTTACGAAATGGCAATTCTCCCACTTTGCAGAACTTTGGCACGCCCTCTTAACTATTTGCTATATGGACAGTCCTGGAATAATTCAAAAATCTATAGTTTGGAGTTAGTTCAAAAGAAAACACCTCAGGGCTAGTTCAAAAATGATCGGTCTTTGTCTGCGCTTTATAAAAAACTCCTCAGTCGGTTGAATTCTTAACATACTGAAAACAAATTCGGTATTATATTATACTATAATAGCAAGTTTTTGAAACTGAACCATACAAAAGGTGGAATTATACCCATTCACCTACAAATGCCAAGTAATATTACTTTGATTAAAACCAAGTTCAATTTGGAAGCACTTCTGGACTATTTCAAAACGGTCGGTCCTTGGCCGCGGTTTACAAAAATATTCCTCAGCCGGCAGAACTCTTAACATACTGAACGTACAGAGGGTAAAAAAGGTGAAATAACCCCATTGACCTGTAAATGTTAAGAAATATTACTTTGGTTATACGTACGTCTTTTTAACCAAGTTCAATTTGGCACTACCCAGCAAAAGACAGCAAAAAGGAGCATTATTGTAAAGTGCAGTATTTGTTGTTGCTCAACTTTAAATTAATAGCTGTAAACATAGATTTTTCATGCAGTCACAATAACAAAATGTTCCGCTCTGTATACCTTTAAAACCAGTTCTGCGCTAGTCATGAACTCTCTAGTTCTAGACTGTCACTTTTCGGGACTGTGTCTTATATTAGCTGCAGGGCTATTTCACTTCATTACAATTATGTACATATACATACATACATACATGCAGTTCATTTTATGCGCTACCTCCCCCGACAATCTGATTAAGTGCCCATACCAAATGCAATCCCAATTCCAATCACATTCCCACTCACCTTCTTCCAACACAGTAATCTCTCTTTCAACCATTTTATCATAGTATGTACGCCACACCGTCAACAGCACAAATTCTATGTCCGAGTTCCTTAGACATTTGTTCTCTAGAAAGTGTGTAAATTCTTCAATGTAATTGGATATCAATGCGTCCACGTATTCGGGCTCATAGACGCCAAGCAGATTGCCAATGTAATAACGCAACCACAGCAATCGGTTATCATTCTCCATGTTGATGGTGTTTCTGTTGCTGTTGCTGTTGCTGTTGCTACTCAGTTGTTATTGTTATACATCCTGGTGTGTGCTTTGCTCTTTGTGTTTGTCCAAATGGAATTTGAATTGTTCTTAGATCAGCAGCTTAGATTTCTAATAACAAATGTGATGTAGGTATGCACGTGTTATTATAGCTGTCAATTCCGTATTGAGGAGGAGAATCAGAAATCAAATTTGGTGTTGTTGTTTTTATATTCTGTATTTATTTACTTAGTGTTTGTGCATGTATTGAATTAAGGATATGCAAATGAAGGTATTAAGTAAATAACACATGTAATGAAAGGAAGGGAAAAGTACTATAAAACACACACTGCTTGGGGCAGGGCATTCTTCTCATTAATGAGCTGCCTTTGGAGTTCAAAATGTGAAAATTTTTCTATATGAGCCCGGCGAAAGAATTCTTAAAAATAAGTTCAAAATGACGCCGATTAGGAAGATTCTTAAATAAAGCTTTCTCGTACGCCGATTAAACTCTTTTGGGGGGCACATATCGTCCTTGCGAATAAAAAACAGTTACCTATATATTTTTCAATAACTTTGCAGGAGAGCAAAAAACTGATTCCTGGCGTCCATTGGCAAAATTTAGCAAAATTTTAATTCAGAAAGGATGGTACTATATCATTGTTATTGATTTATGAAAAAATAACTTTGTTATAAGCAGGTTATATGACGAAGCTTTTTAGGAGTCCTTTTTTTCTAAATTATAAGAAAATTGAAGAGTGCATACATGGACTCCTTGCGGATTGTGTGGAGCAGCATTTTGGGACTCCGAATATACTTTTTAAAGGAAATTCTCCAAAATGAGCGCTTTTTCATATATTTCAAAAGGTTTTTCTTTGTAACATTATGGAACACTTGACACCTTTTAGGCTATATAACCAACAGCCGGCAGGATTATGTTTCTGGGGTAATATCTGTGGAACCATCCAATTACCAACAAATATCTCGTCAACTATAAACCGCCGGCAAGTTTTTATATAAGTTTTGAAATCTGTGGGCACCCCACTACCCCCCTGAAAAAGTAATTTTGCTCGAACCGTGGTGCCTTAATGTAAAGCCAACCCTTTTGGTAGGCAATTGGAAATTTAAGCCAATCTTAGCCGAATGGCTAATTACTTCAAATCACAAAACGAAAGTTCAAATACTTCCTTGATTTTATTTTTGAAAAAGTTACCCTGCAGTAAAAATCCGCAATGAATCCTTAATGAATCACTGATGCAATTCACCTATGACGAGGAGGCATCAGTGAATACTTTCATATAAAGACTGATGAATTTTTCATATAAATGGTTTGCTTTCCTCAGAAAAAAAAAACAAGAACAAATAAAAATATACTGAGTTATGACGACAGTGATGAATATTCAACAAAGAATCATCACTGATCCTTCAGCAGTGAAACAAATTTACTGCAGGGTACATATGTATGTAGGTATGTAGTTTAAGTTAAAATCTTGGAATTTATAGGTGTGACTATAAATCATCAAAAACACTAAAATCAAACTGCACCGCAGCTCCTATTTTTCCTCTACACCAAGCAGCGTTGCACAAAAACTAAAAAGAGCATCTGCGAGACCACAGAAATCTCTCACTCACGCACTTTTTCTCCTTTTTGTAAAATATTCCTTCTATTTTTAATAAAATTAAGCGCATGTATTGCTGTAAATTTTTTTTTAATAAATATCGGTCTAACAATTTTATTTTGATTGTTTGTCACTTGTCATCGTTTATCAGAATTGTGACATTTGTCACAGAATCTAACATTCCTCTAATTTTATCAATATCATTGTTCTTATTTTTAACACGAAACATTAATTTATCTTCCTTCCCGCGCTATATTATTTCCTTGATTTTGCTCTTTAACAAAGTGTTATTTTTTGCTTTACTTTCTTTTTACTTTCACGTTATTTGCTTATTTAAATTCATGCGTTTTGTCGCATTGCCGTTCAATCACATTTATTTATATTTTAATTTTTCTATTTCCCATTTGTTTGTTTGTTTTGCTGATTTTTGTTGATTTTCGTGCTACTTCAATGTCATGCCAATTTTGATTTTTTTTTTACTTGGTTGCCAAGTGCCAAGTTGGAGAGGGGGGTTTGATAGGATTTTTATTATGTGTATTTTTTATAATTTTTTTTATTGTTTTCATACAATTTTTTACGTAATACCGATTTGGCAAAAACAGCGTACATACTTATCTTATTAATTTTATTCTAATTTTTTGTTATTTCTTTAGACCCTTGTATTGGTTTTGCTGTTATTTGCATCGGTGGTTGATTGTTATTGGCACTGTGGCAGAAAAGCGTGTTTGCGCAAATTGTAAATAAATAAGATTTGAGTAAATAAATTTGTTCTGCATGTTGCCAAAGCGATTTCCAATCACCCGAGTAACCAGAATTTACGATACGTTTCTTTATTATATGGGCGCATGCTTTAGTTATTATTTCTTGTTTATTATTCCTAGTACAAATAAGGATGACTACATTTTTACATACATATACCTTTTATGCAAATTAAAGGGTATAACTTTTTGAAAAAACACGAATGTTGAAAACATCAGAAGGAGGCGTGGCAGACCCACCAAAATATGTTACCGATGTGATCAGGATCATAAGCTGAGTTGATTAAGGCATGTCCGTCCCTCTGTATGTCTGCCTGTCTATTTAAACACAAATTAGTCCCTCAATTTTTGAGATATCTGCTTGATATTTGGTATGGGTGTCATTTTCCGGAATCGGCTTAATCGGACGACTATAATATATAGCTCCCAAACAACCGATTGTTCAGATATGGACATTTTGGAGTATAACTTCTCCATTTAAGCAGCTAAGGGCATGAAACTTTGAAGTATTTGTACCCATATGCACTTAAGTAAATAATGTTACCGAAATTTGTCAAGACCGGACTACTATTACATATAGCCCGATTGTTCAGATATACATATACATTTTAGGTACTACCTATGACTTCTCCATTTAGATCATGACGCTTCTTCCTAATGTAAGTTTTGATAAATAACCCACAGAATTCAAGGTATAAATTAAACAATATCAGACTATGTAACTTCTCATTTCCCCATTCATAAAAGTTATAAAGTCTTCGTTACGGCCGAAGACAGTCGCGCTCTTACTTGTTTAGGTTGAGTCAATTTTAATTTAGGAAGTGCTTGAGTGCTATTTTTTTTTAAGATCTAAGAGAAAAAGTGTCCAAATAGTCCACCATACATATTTTGACCCCTTTTTTATAAAGTTAGGAAATTTTGCTGATTGAATTTTGGAGAACCTAATAGTTGACTTGAATCAATCAAGAATTAAATTTGCAAAATTTTAATGACTCAGCTACATGATTAATGGCAACTCTACTGTCGAGTTTCGTATTTGAAAGAAAAGTAAAGAAGATAGTTCACAATAAATATCTATTGCGAGTGAAACGCTGATTGCTCTAATATAAGTGTGGCGTGGAATCAAGAACGATATTAACATAAGATGATAAAGCACTTTACGCAGATATCAACGTCGAGAATGACTTAGCCACCTTGGGTTTGCTTCTGATTTGCGCCAGTTATCACGAAGCAGTACAGAGGGGCGCGCTTTGTAGGACTTGTGGAAAATCATTTAGAATGAATGAATGAATGAAGACCATTTGGTTTATTACCTAAACCAGCGGTTTGTTACTATAATACAAAAGTTTCTTATTTAAAAGCCCGTCTCCACATAACTTGATTCACCAGAGAAACATGTAGCAAAACATTTCGCTCAATAACCCGTCTCCACGTGCCTAATCGTGATTCAGTTTAACATTTCTCTTTCTTGCTCTTCTTAAATGTTTGTCTGTTTGCTTATTTTTGCGTCTTTGTTTTGGTTTGTGTGAGATTTCGATAGATTTTCGATACAAAATTAGAGAAGACATCGATATCATCGAGGTTGGCAAGATGATTCAGAATGAAACAGTGTTTCAATCTTCACTCGCTCTCAGAAATTTGTATGGAAATTGGCGAGTTTCGGCACTGGTTTCCGTGTCGAAACAAGATTGAGAGAGAAAATGCAGAAAAAAAGAGCGAAACACGTTATGTGGAGACATGGTATAAGACATAAACTATGCTAACACTTTCGCAGTCTCAGTTCTTTTACTTTAATACATACAAAAACAAAAAAAAAAAAAACCATATCTGCAAATGTAGGCACTAACTGCAACATGTAGCATAAACTAATGACCTGGCACATTAGTAGCTGCCTCTTTAGTTTACTTGAATGCCACACACAATAAAAAGCATGACTGCATGACGCATGAAGAAGAAGTCAAGGACCTACACCTACAAGCACGGCACGATGCTGACAAGGACCTCTATGCTATAACAATAACAATTACTTAAAATCTTGCATATACAAAATACATACATATCTATGCCTAACGATAGCAATATGGTGTGTGGCAAGTGTGCATGTAGGTGCCATTATATTTCTATTTTACATGCAACAAGGCGATTGTTTTCATACATCAGTACCAGTGGCAGATCCACGGGGGGGGGTTCAAACCCCCCTTGTGGTTTATCATAGATCTCAAATTAATGCCTTTATAGATTCTGCGCCCAAATTTCCCAAACTGATCAAGGAAAACTCTATCATTCCAAAAGCAATGGTTGGATGGGTTTAGCTGTCCAAAGGCAAAACTCGACATTTATTTTCAGATTATATTTTATATGCACATATCCACAAGGTAAAACAGGTACAATTGAATCAGTTCATTAAAATAGTTGTCCTTGTAGGCAATAATAACATGCAATTACAACTTATAGTTAAATAGAAAATACCCGAAATTTAGAGGAATTAAATCTAATACAATAAGCGCGTACTATACAATCCAATCAACCACCAAAAACAAGAATTAAAACGAGTACGAAGTTAAAATACTACAAGCGATTCATTCATAAAATTGAAATTGCTGCAACTCATTTTCGACGAAAACACAGCTAATATTTTAACAAGCGTTTATTGAATCCATACGCAAAGTTTTAATATCTAAGAATAGTTATGTATAATAAATTCAATAAATTTGTATATTGAAAGATATTAAGAAATCTTACTTGTTCGTGTGATTTCATCGAATTTTCTTCTCAAAATGGAGGTGAAAGAAGTGCTTTGAATTTGCAAAGTACCGCTTCGTTCAAATCCACGTTTTTATCGAAATAAATATGTATGTATCTTTTAGTAAATTAAATGATGCCATACTTAGGTAAATAAATCAAAGTTTAAGCTCTCTACATATTACAAGCTGTTCACAATATTTAGTAAATTGATTTGTGGTTTTAAGTATCGACAGTAATGTTTCAACAAAGTATAAAAAAGTGGCAACAGAGCTTTTCATCAGATCAAGGTTTTTATAAAATTCTAAAATTTGCAGCCCGGCTCATTTTCAACCATCTTTGCATCTTTTCAGTGGCGGTAGAGTATGAATAGAAATAATAACTAAACGTCAAGCAAAAGAAATGTCAAAATTAATTTATTTTTCGCCGCGAAAAACAAACGAATTCGAGCTTCAAGAATGATGGGAGGCAACTCGCGAAGTCATCATCTTTTTTTGACTAAACGATTTCCACCTCACTCGTCCAAAATACCGAATTTTCCCTTCTTATACAATATACGTTCTTTGGCTGCACGTTTGAAAATTTAGAACACGCAGTAGCGACCTCTCGCTTCAAATTATATCATATAATAACTGCTACCCTTCACTAGGTGTCGCGCAGTGGTCAAGTTTATAATAAAGTAGCTTCAGATCCATCTGAAGGCGTAACACCCGCATATGCCGGCTTTTTAATTTATGAATTTATTAAATACATGTACGTTATACATGTTATTTAGAACTTCAATTGAAATCTCCTGCACTTTATGTGATGACATACATATTGTTAATTTGGAGGGTTTTGAGTTTGGTGTTTTTAAGGTGCGGGAAATGGTGCAACTAGTATATAGAATAATAATAGTAAGTGGTATTAGTCCATATTTTCACCAGCGTCTGCCCTTAGAAAACATCTTCCAAAAAAAAATTTTTCAAAACCCCCCCCCCTTGCCGAAATCCTGGATCCGCGCCTGATCAGTACATTTTAAAGACTTCCTTGTTTTGTTGTTGTGTTTTCTTTTTGGTTCGTTTTTATGCTCCGAATGCTAAAGGAAAATATATATATGTATGTACCTTTATTCTAAACATTGCGCCCCATATGGGGCAAGTGTATTGGGCGCTGACAATGGGGCTTGTGTGCGCTGCTACAAGAAATTGGGCGTTTATGGTAGGTAATTGTAGTGGGCGTGCATTTAGGAGCAGGCAGACAAAATGCGCACAGTTTTAAAGCAATTAAAAAGACAGAAAATAAAAAGGAAATCTAAAATCTTTTCAAAACAGAGCAACGGGAGTTGCAGAAAATACAGATTGTCACACCTTAATTGTTTATATCGCCAGGAAGATTTGGTGCAATGCTTAAATGTGTTTTAAGAAACTTAAATTCACATAAAACGCAATAATTTGAAAAATTAAATATGTAAAGGATACATATGTATGTAAATGCTATTGTAATCGGCAAATAGGACTTTATTTTTCAAATCAATTTCACTTGCAACAAATAAATCGACCATATTCTTTGCTGCCGCATTTTCCACTTATAAAAAGTATCTACTAACAGCTAGTACGAGTAATGTCATTGCCACAACAAACATTGAAAATGCGCGATGGTGGCAATTGCTGTGGGAAGAAAAGGTTGTAGTGTATGAGGCTGGCAGGTGAGCCGTGGTTGCGCTGTAAATGCCGGATTACAATTCACAATTGAACAGAAATATGTTGCGAAATCTCCATGAACTTTGTGGAATTATGACGATGCGCTTTGTTAAACAGCGCGTAATTAGCCAGTTAAAAGCTGACGAATTAGATGATGGCACAGTGGGTATTAGTTGCCAAAAATGGCTAAACAAATTTTTCTAATCGACTTGTTAAAAGCTTAAGTATTGCCTACGTACATTGCTTACTTATTGCCTACTTACCTAAACGTTTCGATTAGAAGTTAACCATTAGATTTGAAAAGCTTCTATTCCTTAGCGAGAGTCTTTTTGCACTTTCTTCCAGCTAAATTATTCACTCATTCTTCTCGCTTTACTGTGCATGCAACTTTGATGTTTGAATAATACACATTTGACTGCCGTCGCCGCCGTTCAAAGCAACCGACGGACGGATGGATTGGTTCACGTTCAATTGGAATCAAAAATTGCACAACAAAAGCCATGAGATTCACTTAGAAGCACACAAACTCATAAACGCGCCAATTTAAGTGCTTATACTGGCATGTATGTATGTATGTATATCTTAATTCATCTTTGCTTTTGGGTATTAAATGCACTAATGTTTGTGTGAGCGC
This sequence comes from Urophora cardui, assembly GCA_960531455.1. NCBI lineage: Eukaryota > Metazoa > Arthropoda > Insecta > Diptera > Tephritidae > Urophora > Urophora cardui. The sequence continues at coordinate 25,592,020 of OY482672.1, read as the reverse complement.
ATATAACGGTAGAGGCAGAGGCCGAACCAGAGTAAGTACTCTGAAAAAAATACCCGTAGTTAAACCAACAACTTTCGGCTGTTGAATCTCCGTCTTTGATTCAACAGCAAAAGTATTTGTTTTTACAGAAAAGTTTTTGATCCAACAATTTATACAAAAACGGGCGTTGTTGATTCAAAAACTTGCTTACCTTTAAAAATTTTTTTGTGAGAAAATATTTTTTTGTGAGAAAACCAACAAAAAAAAAAATAATGATGGAGAGAAGATGAAGAGAAAAATCCAAAAAAAAGTTTATTTTTAGCAACAATTTTCTCCCCGTTGTTGATTTAATGGCAAAAGTATTTGACCCAACAGTTTCCGTTGTAAACAAAACCACGAATTATCTAAAGAAGGATATCGCAGTAGATAAGCTGATTGAAATTGTGTATGTATACTAAAAAGTGTGAATGTCAGACAAAACGAATTGGCAAAAATTTTACCTTGAAATTCATTTCTCGTCTCTTTCACATTGACATTTTTAAAGAAAACACACACATAAAAACGGAAGTGATATAACCTCTATTTGGATAAACCTTGAAACAAAACTAATGAGAAAACATTTTTTTAAATTTTGTTTTTACAATGATTCAAATAATTCATGGATTCCTTTTTAGGAAATGGAAGTATAAATAGGTTACTACAATTAAATATAATGTTGAATGTTCCACTATTTGATGATTGGATAGAATTTCAGGTTGATGTCATGGTTCGAATCCGGAGGAGAATATAAAATAAAGAAGAAAAATCAGAATAAGAAATAAAGATAGCAACCAGTGAATGATAAGAAGTAGAGAAGAATAGAAGAACAAGCGGAGGCTACATATTTGCAGTTGGGAACCGGGCGGAGAGAAGATGAAGAGTAAAATGCAAACAAAAATTTATTTTTAGATGAAAATTTTTTCCAAGAATATCCGTTATTGACTTAAATCGACAACGCTCGCACCTTTGAAACAACAACGGAGCGCTGTTGGGCACATTTCAACTGCGGAAAGTAGTTGATTTAACAGCGAAAGTCTTTAGATTTACAACGTTTTTTTTTTTCAGAGTACCACTGGCATACAAATGTGCATATGTACTTAGGCAATCATATCCATATACGAGTATACCCTGCAAAAAAGTTTTGTTGTTGACAAATGAGGTCTAAAAAAAGAGTACGCTGGCAGAGCTCCTTCTGTTATTCACTCACTGTGTCTGCTCCTAACTCTCTCGTTTGGAATAAGGTGTGCTATCAGAGAGAGAGAGTACTCCTTATGACCTGATGAAATCAACACAGGAAAATCAGCCTTATTTTAAGCCCTACGCCATACAAATTTGTTATCCTTATAATTTTCAGACCTTATTTGGTAAGCCTTTAAAACTGCTGTTTTAATTCTTAAATAAGGCTTAGATTCTTTGGTGGGTACATACATACATATATGTATAGGCATACATACCCTGTAGGGAAAATCTCTAGTTCCGAACTAGGTCGCTTCTAGTGCATTTTTCGACACTACTAGTGCGAGCTAAATCTCTTTTGTATGTTATCAACTGGCGAATTTAACACGGCGATGTCCTAGGCGGTGTCAATTGTCACTCGCTGCACTACATTTTCGATAGTTCCGAACTAGTACTAAATTCTACAGTTTACACTAGTTCGTTTATTGGCACCATTTCGATAGTTCTGAACTAGCTACAAGTTAGGGATTCCAATTTTTCCGATTTTTACGATCCCGGGATTTTAGAGATTTATTTTTATAATCCCGGGATCCCGGGATTTGTCCCGGGATTTGGACATTAGTTATTTTCCCACATTTTGAGGTTGAAAAAAGTAAATATATATTTCGAGGAACGCTACAACTTTAAAGTGGAAAGAAAAAATTGATTTTTATTGCCATTTTTATTATTTCATTAGTAACAAAATAAAATAGGAACGTAAAATCATGCGTATTATTTAATAATAACAGTTACTTTAAAAAACGCAACCAACAAAGAAAATTACATACAAAACATTTGCCTTTACAGTTGGTACTTTTAATATATTGATAATAAAGCTTGTGATCATTTGATAATTTCCAATAAAAATTTTTAGAATTTAATGACGTTCTTCGTTTAAGCGAATATTTCCAAGCTTGCCGAAAAATACTGAAAATTAATGCAACATTCGAAAAAAATAAAAAATCGGATGCACAAATTTTGAGATGAATTCCGAGTATACAGCTGCGGATTTTATTTTAGTACGTAATGTGAAATTCTCAAATAAAATTAAACTTTTTCGTGGTTTTTGCTAATTTTATTTTTTGAATATTGTTTGCATTTTCTTCCATTAGATATTTACTTCTCATGGGAGGAAATTGCAAAAACCTTTGAGATATAAATGGCTAAAAATCAGGAAATAGAAATTATCAAATGAATTTTACCACAAGAATTCTAAAGATTTTAAAAATACCTTACGTACGTTTCTTTACAACGCGTATTTCACAACAAAAAAAAATTTAATTACTAGTTTACAGCCAAAAAATATTTAAAAATTCAGATATGGGACTGCTGAGGTCGGAACTATTTTTTTTTTAATATTTTGTATTGTTAGGTTTTTGAGATAACGGTAATTTTGTGTTTTCTTGGTTATCACTTCACTCAAAAATTATTTTCGGAAATCACAGATGCGATAACCACAATTAAGCACGCTAATTTTTAAAAGAATAACACTTTCCTGAATTTTACAACTTCCTGCAAAAAACTTAATTTTAAAATCAAATTTTTTTAAAAAATCGCAAGTAATTTACAAAATTTTGATTTCGACCAGCTGTCACTCAGCGAGGTTATATCTAATTACTATAAGTTGCACATCGACAGTTTTAATTGTCTTTCGAACGAGGTACTGCTTGTGATTATCGCATTTGTGACTCCTGCGAAAATAATTTTTCAATGCAGTGATAACCAAAAAACCCTAACCATACAAAAAATCAAAAAAAAATAGTTGCGAGCTCAGCAGGCCCATATCTATTCTCCCCCAAACCTGAATTTCGTGGTATTTTTTTTAATTATTTGTAGCCTAGTGTTATTAAATCAAAAATATTAATCCTTGCTTTGCCTTTTTTATTCTGGTAAAGATGTCAAACTTATTCTGCATTTTCTTCGGACTGTCAAGTTTTTTTGTTCTATTCCACACAGATTCCATACATTTTTTCAGGCTGTTTGTTCTATTGACAAAATGTAAAACTGGCCCGGCTAAGGGGCAACATTTTCTGTTCTTAGCACAAAAGGGTTGCATTATTTTTGTTTCATTTATCACATGAAAAATGCACCATTTTCATAGGGCACAGGGTATATGTTGATAATTCTGCCATGTAATAATGCAACATTTTCGTTCAGAATAGGAAACGCAATTAGTATACAGATCTGAGACCAATAAAAATTATATAAAATACAATTTTTCTTTGCTATAATAGGGGAATATTCTCTCTTTATTTTATCCCGAAAATCCCGGGATGAAATTCTAGCAATCCCGGGATTTCCAGGGTGTCAAAAAGGGCGGGATCCCGGGATCCCGGGACTGGAGTCCCTACTACAAGTACATACAAATTCTACAGTTTTACATCTGTCGCTTAAGTGCAGCCTTTGACATACTTCATGCAAGTGGCGCGATGGCCGACTGGCTAACGCATGTGCCTTTCAATCTGAGGGGCGCGGGTTCGAATCCTGTCGGTGTCAAGGTGGATGATATTTTTTTTTTTAATTTTTTTTTAACTAATATTGTTTTATTTATTTATTTAATAAAAATTTACAATAATATTTAAAAAGTAATAAAATAAAAAAAAAAAAAATAAGCCTGAGGGATCGGAAAAGCATAATTAGGGGAACATTTCATTTCATACAAGATGGAAATAGAAAACTCTTTATATAAAATGCTTCACTAAACATCTGAGAATTGCAGAAATATACAAAGCCGACGGCAATTGAGCGAACGAAAAATTTTCATAGAATTTTTGTCACTTCGAAATTGCATACAAATCAAAGTGTGTCTTATAATGGTCACTCAATTCACTCCTTCTGAACTGTTGATTGTCTAACTACAATTGATCTAGTTCCCTTTTGACACCTTTTCGCTAGTTCGGAACTAGAAATTTTGCTCTCTAGTTATTGAGTTCCCTGCAGGGTATGTATAAGCATATTTCTACACACTTGCGTGACACTGATTGCGCGACATTGAAAAGACGCCGCAGCGCAACTAATCCTTTACAGTGAATGCACTATATGGATGCTTGTGCGTGTGCGTATCAATATCAGAATGATTTGACTTAAGCCGCCTAATTGTGCTAATATATGTGCAAAGCTCTTTGGATGTACAAAAGAAAGCTAAAATTCTAAAACTTTATACCCAGATGTTCAACACTTGAAGGTTTCTCTTCTTCGTCCAAGTCGAGTCCAATAAAACACGCCAGTCGTTTTTGCTTTGTAATAACCGGCTGCCAATTAGAAACACCAAAGAAGTCCAAGTCATTGTCGTACTGATCTTACCAATGCAATGTAGGCTTCAATCTTCCTTCCCAGCTACCGGTCGGTTCCTATAGAAATACTTTCTGGGGCGGGAACCGTTTTCATTCATTCGCATAGCGCAGCTGCGCGGTTTTTTTGTGTGTGATGACAGAAAGTACTTCGTTTCTTCTTTTTCTTACCATTACCATAATTTGATGTATTCTTTCGCTTTGGCCCAATCAGCCATACGTTGGTTATAAAAATGTCAAACTTTACTTGATTACAGCAAAATCATCTCAAATTCGCTTGAGAGTAGAGATTTTATAGTAAATACTTTAAAATCAACCAATGCAAAGCTAATTATCTATTTATGTACCAACAAAGCTAAGATTTTCTATGCATATAATGCACCTTTGTCTATAAAAGCATATGTAATTATGTAGCAGACTTGGGCATTATTCCAATAAATTTTTATTTAGATAATTATTTGAATAAAAATTTATTTTTCAAATTTTATTCAGATAAATTCCCTACGAATAATTATTCTGAGGTTTATTCGTTATTTCAAATAATAAATAAAAACTCAGGGTACAACAAAAAAAAACAACTGAGTAATAGTAAAAAAAAAATTTGTTAATTTTTTTTTTGTTTGTATGTTTGTTTGTTTTTACCAGACCTGTAAAATACTCAGTATATACTGGTACTAAGTACCAAATAAGTATAAGTACCACAGTACTTGTACTTAGAAATTCGAAGTACAAGTACTACAGTACTTGTACTTGGAAATTCCAAGTACAAGTAAAAGTACTTATCAATTTATATGCAAGTACTTTTTTGACAAACTATTTCAGATTGTTTCAAACAAAAAAATATCACCTCAGTTGATTTTGATTTAAAATTTTTATTTCAATCAAAACATTTAAAAAAGCAGAACAAAAACACAGATATGTGTACGTACTTAAAAAGTACTTATCAGTAGAGTACTTGTACTTGTAAAATTCAAGTACAAGTACTGAAGTACTTGTACTTGTACTGGAATTTCGAAGTACTGGGGTACTAGTACTCGTACTTGTATTGGTACTTGCACTTTACAGGTCTGGTTTTTACATATGTAAATGAAAGTTATCTATTATTCGAATAATTTGGTTTCTGAATAAACAAAATTATTTATTATTCAAATAAAGATAAAAAAATTTATTCATCTATTATTCGTTATTCGAAGAAATTTTGCCCAACTCTGGTATGTAGAATGCACATTAGGATGGGTCGATTTGTAGGGGCCAAAAAAAATTAACAGAGGCATATCGCTATAATGATTATTTGGATAATTTCAAGCATTTTTGATTGTTGGGGTAAGTGGAAAAAAGGCATTTTTGCCTAAGAAACCATGAGTCTAAAATTAATTTCGGGCCAACGGTTTTTAAGATCATTTGAAACTATATTTGAGAAAATTCAAAAAGTATTTCAGAAATTTCGAAAAGTACTTAAAAAATTTTCTAAGCGTGAAATGTATGGAACAAACCTGAAATGCATTTTGAATTTTTAGAAGTACACTTGGAAGTTTCTAAAATACAGCTGGAAATCATGTAGATTTTTCAAAAAGTGGCTCACCTGTTGAAGCAGCTATATTTAAAACTATCCAAAATGTGTATCTGGGTATTTTTGGGGCCGAGGAATTCTTTTTTTTTTTTTTTAATATAAATTCTTATTTCGCAAAAGAATAATAATTTTTAATAAGCTGGTATAAAGAAGGTGCATTAGGGTGTTAGCAACTGAGATCTGGATCGCAAGTAAACCAATGGTGTCCTTGGAGTTATTTTCCCGATCAAAAAAAAAAAAAAATACATTGATGTATCAAAATTTAAGATCCGACTAAATGTAAATACTACTATATGAAGAAAAATTGGACAACTCTTAGGGAGATACTAAAATTTTCTTTTTCGAAAAGACTTCCTAATCTATATATTAATAGGCTAACATTTTTCCCATACAAACAATTGCCAGGCTGTTTAGCACATTTAACATACTCATATCCACATAAAATTGATATGGATGTGTTCGTATGAGTGAGGAGCAGTGCATAGGCATATAATTTTTTCTATAAATTATTTAATTTCTTTATAATTAATAAATAAAGTTTTTAGTTTTGTGCCATTTTTGATTTACTTCGTTTTTGCTTCGTTGGCAATGTGCCCATTATCTATATATTAATAGGCTAACATTTTTCCCATACAAACAATTGCCAGGCTGTTTTGCACATTTAACATACTCATATCCACATAAAATTGATATGGATGTGTTCGTATGAGTGAGGAGCAGTGCATAGGCATATAATTTTTTCTATAAATTATTTAATTTCTTTATAATTAATAAATAAAGTTTTTAGTTTTGTGCCATTTTTGATTTACTTCGTTTTTGCTTCGTTGGCAATGTGCCCATTATCTATATATTAATAGGCTAACATTTTTCCCATACAAACAATTGCCAGGCTGTTTAGCACATTTAACATACTCATATCCACATAAAATTGATATGGATGTGTTCGTATGAGTGAGGAGCAGTGCATAGGCATATAATTTTTTCTATAAATTATTTAATTTCTTTATAATTAATAAATAAAGTTTTTAGTTTTGTGCCATTTTTGATTTACTTCGTTTTTGCTTCGTTGGCAATGTGCCCATTATCTATATATTAATAGGCTAACATTTTTCCCATACAAACAATTGCCAGGCTGTTTTGCACATTTAACATACTCATATCCACATAAAATTGATATGGATGTGTTCGTATGAGTGAGGAGCAGTGCATAGGCATATAATTTTTTCTATAAATTATTTAATTTCTTTATAATTAATAAATAAAGTTTTTAGTTTTGTACCATTTTTGATTTACTTCGTTTTTGCTTCGTTGGCAATGTGCCCATTATCTATATATTAATAGGCTAACATTTTTTCCATACAAACAATTGCCAGGCTGTTTTGCACATTTAACATACTCATATCCACATAAAATTGATATGGATGTGTTCGTATGAGTGAGGAGCAGTGCATAGGCATATAATTTTTTCTATAAATTATTTAATTTCTTTATAATTAATAAATAAAGTTTTTAGTTTTGTGCCATTTTTGATTTACTTCGTTTTTGCTTCGTTGGCAATGTGCCCATTATCTATATATTAATAGGCTAACATTTTTCCCATACAAACAATTGCCAGGCTGTTTAGCACATTTAACATACTCATATCCACATAAAATTGATATGGATGTGTTCGTATGAGTGAGGAGCAGTGCATAGGCATATAATTTTTTCTATAAATTATTTAATTTCTTTATAATTAATAAATAAAGTTTTTAGTTTTGTACCATTTTTGATTTACTTCGTTTTTGCTTCGTTGGCAATGTGCCCATTATCTATATATTAATAGGCTAACATTTTTCCCATACAAACAATTGCCAGGCTGTTTAGCACATTTAACATACTCATATCCACATAAAATTGATATGGATGTGTTCGTATGAGTCAGGAGCAGTGCACAGGCATATAATTTTTTCTATAAATTATTTAATTTCTTTATAATTAATAAATAAAATTTTTAGTTAAGATAAATAGATATCGTAAACGTGTTTACAAATATCGTAAACACAGTTGAAGAGTCGCTTTAATTTAAAAGCGCTCACCACCGGGCCTACCTTCCTAGATCTGCCTTGATTTTGACCATGATTTCGCGTCGGACCGTGATCAAAAGGGCAAATCAGTGTTGCGGTACAACTGGAATTTGGAAAGTGTTGCTTATCTCCGCGAAAAGGAATAATTTTTGTACCAATACAAAGTTGAAAAAATAAATTGCTTGGTCGAATTTCGACCACCGGCGATACTAGTTTCAATTAAGAGACGTAAGAGCGATTTTTTTTTTGTGAAACAATGGCCCTAAATTAGGGCCCCTAATGCATAAAGACTGAGCTCTTGCTCAGTGGACCCAACTCAAAGTCAATCTGAAGAAATAAACAAATAATTTTAATTGATTTGATAGAATTTGGTTAATTAAAGTTTTCTAATGAGAACAAACAAAAGTTGTTGAGCAAAATCAAGTAATTTCAATAATTTGTATGCCATCTTTTACACAGAAAACGGGGATGAGCTACAGCTTGCCTTTAATGCATTAGGCCCAATACACATACATATGTATTAGAGGGCTGCACGAATGGATTCGAAACGACCAACAAAATATTCGCGGCCGTCCAATTACAGTACCTACTTGTTTCTTTCGTTTGCGAATAAGCGCAAGTAGAGCACAACCATAAACAGAACCAATACAATACTTATTCTTAGCGACAATTACATGACCTTAAAAAGGTTCTGCAAATAGTGTACAGTACTTGCGAATACTTCGAATATAATCGAAATATATGTATGTACATATTTTCATAAACACACATTCAGACGTTGTGTTCAGCAAAATTACCCTGCTAGTGTGTGTCTGTATGTGCATATGCATACACACTAGGGCGAGTCGATTGGTAGGGTCAAAAAAAAAAATTAACAGGGACACATGGCGATTATGAAAATTTGCGTAATTTCAAGCTTTTTTGCCGAAGAACCAGAGCTTTTTACGATCTACATACATATTACATATTTCCAACTGTTCTATATGTTTTAAAATAACTCGGTAACCAATGCTGCGATTCTTTTGATTTTTTCGGCATTAGTTAGTTATTTGGAAACAAGACGTGGTGGTCAGTTTTTGAAATTAAAAAAAAAAAAGCATTACTCAAAAGTTAAATTTTTGGAAATAATCGCTGTTTTCCACGTTCTCACATGTTTTTTTTTGGTCCACCTTAATGCCATATGCACATTAAATAAAGAAACAAACCAAAGAAGCAACAAGGTTTTACGAATACTTCATAACATGGTTATTATTAGGTTTTCTCGATCGAGCCGAATAGGGTAACTAATCGCTCCAACAGAGCAAGTATAAATAGTATTTTTATTTCAAATTAAAAGTATGGGTTTTATTCGTAGCTGCATTGGAAGTGTGCTGTGACTAATTGTACAATGCATAGAGTATTCGCAAATATAGAAGAGGCAAATGTTATTGTGCAGAGGTCTAATATGTATGTGCATGCAATTTATTCTCATTTATGCAATTGCATATTCGTGCGAATGAACATATGTATACATACATACATATACACTAAGGTGGAGTGAAAACATATGGAGATTTTTTTTTTGTTCTTTTTTTGAACGTACCAGCAATGAAAAGTTGCCTTTATATGAGTTAATGAACCCCAAAAAATTTTATGGCGATAGGATGACGTTTTAAACTGCCCCCAGCCCCGTAAAGTTGAAAGCAATAAGCACGATCTGGTAAAAATATGAAATTTTGAAAATTATAGAATTAAAAAACGAAGTATGAGGATTGATAAAGATGGCTAAGCTGAGTATTAAAGTGAATTTTTATTTTTTGGAAACAACACCAAAAAAATTTATTAAAGGTCAAAGTTTATATTATGCAGTTTTTAAATTGCAATTACTTAAAAACTACTGAACCGATTTCGATTAATTTTATACAATTCGATAGATATTTTGATTCCCTTAAATTTGATATACATCTTATATATGAAAAGTAAGGGGGGTGAAATGGTGGTTGACCTCCGCAGGGGGGTGTTATGGAACCAATATAAGATGTTTACCATTAAACGGAATCAAAATACCTATCGAATGGTATAAAAATATTCGAAATCGGTTCTGTAGTTTTTAAGTAATTGCAATTTAAAGAATGCATAATATAAACTCTGACCTTTAATAACTTTTGTTGTTGTTTTTTCCAAAAAATAAAAATTCACTTTAAAACTCAGCTTAGCCATCTTTATCAATCCTCATACTTCGTTTTTTTATTTTATAATTTTAGAAATTTCACATTTGTACCAGATCGTGCTATCTTTTCAACTTTGCGGGGCTGGGGGCACCTGTAAACATGCGAGTAGGTCAATAAAATTTTACAGGCTTATTTCTGGGCTAGGTGCCGTTCTGGCTTTAGAACAAATTGAATTTCCAAAAAAAAAAATTTCACTCCATCTTAATATACACATTTAGAAGTGCATTGTTTAAGTATGTACATATAGTATGTATTTGAGTTTGTTTTATTGCGTGTTTTTGCGCAAAGCAACATCCTATTAGGAAGTTCAATAACACCCATTTGTTCCGGTTGCGCTCTGCACGCATGCAATGCGGTAAGCTGCTAATACCCTGCAAAAATTCCGAGTACTCCATTCGCTAATCCAATGGAGTGCTCGCTATGGACCAACCGATTACTCCACAACTTCCCACATTTCATACAAAAAATATGGTCCATTTAACATTGCATGTCATTGCAATGGAGTATATACTCCAGTCCCGCATAACAATCAAATTAATCCATGGAGTACCTACATTGGATTAATTGATGGAGTACCTAACAGTTAGCCGGACATAACAACAAAAACATATGTATGTAGTTATGTATGTATACACATATCGTCGTCGTCGCGATAAACATTTGGTTTTTGTTATGTTCGGCTAACTACAAACCGATGCAGATACATTAATCGGTCGTTTGGGCTATGTTAGTGGTCACTTTGAAAGTACTCCAACCTACCACAAATGGAGCATATAATCCAATGATTTTTGCAGGGTATGCCGACAGCCATGCCACACAGACAAAGCAATGAAAATAACAATAATAATAATAATAATAATAATAGTAATAACAGCAATAACAATAATAACAACTTTAATGAACAACAGTAACAACAACAACAAAGCTTAAATTCAGCGTACTAAAATAATAGCTAACAAATACGTATTGTAAGAGAGGAAAGGGAAGAACTTTGAAGTGCAGTTTCTTAAGTTCCAGAGAGATGCTAAGTTTTCCCTAGAGGAAATTAGTAAGTAGATACCTACATAGTTGTAAGAAATGAGGCTACCCAATAGACACAATTTGAAAACGAATCTTTTCTCAATTCTACCATTCCGTAATGAGAGTGTGAAAAAGGTTTCGTTTCGAAAACTAGGAGATGCTCTAGCAAAACGCTACCTCCGTTAACCGACGTACATATTTTCTCCTTCTAAATTCCACTGGTGCGTTTTGTTGGACTAGCCAAAAAAAAAATTGCGCCAATTCAGTAAGTACCTAATAACTTTAATTTTATATCTATTTAATCGATCATTTCCCATAGCCAAAACTTTCTATTGCTGGGTATATTGATGTACATATGTATGTATGTATAAGTAAACCTACTTAAAGAGTTTTTAGTGCTTAGCACGAAATTTTTATTTTTTAATTCAATTTTTTAATTGTTGGGGTAAGTGGAAAAAAATTCAACAACTATTTACAGCGAAGGTTGAGTGTATAGCTATTTCACGAAAACCCATTTTCGATCATCAGCACTTCCGAGTCAGTTTTCCACTTACCCCAACAATTAAAAAACCTACTTAAGTTAGTTGTATAATTTTAGTTTGCCATTCAATTACTTAGTAACAAACAGACTTATGTACATATATATGTATATATATAAAATCTTAGTGTTATCATAAAGGATTTTATTTCCTTTGGAATATTACCGCCCGCTCTCTTAGCCCAAATTTGGATTTGAGGAGCACTAGCGCAGTATGCTACAGCAGCTGGTTGAGTAGGCATATTTGCTATCATTATAAATTTGTATTATTAACAGCACAATTAGATACAACAGAAACATAATTGAATGCTGCGTACACCATATATTTGTTAAAATCAGAGCTGGGCGATAAGGATTACATGTGCAATCGATTACACATAGGATTACGATTACATTAATCGTAATTTCAAGTTTTTTACGATTACGATTACAGTAATCGTAATTTTTGTAACGAAGATTACGATTACAGTAATTGTAATTTCAAGTTTTTGACGATTACGATTACTGAAATCGTAATGTTTGTAACGACGATTACGATTACAGTAATTGTAATTTCAAGTTTTTGACGATTACGATTACAGTAATCCTTATTTTTGTAACTCGATTACGATTACAGTAATTGTAATTTCAAGTTTTTGACGATTACGATTACAGTAATCGTAATTGTTGTAACGACGATTACGATTACAGTAATCGTAATTTCAAGTTTCTTACGATTACGATTACAGTAATCGTAATTTTTGTAGCGACGATTACGATTACAGTAATTGTAATTTCAAATTTTTTACGATTACGATTAGAGTAATCGTAATTTTTGTAACGACGATTACGATTACAGTAATCGTAATTTCAAAATTTCTAAGATTACGATTACTGTAATCGTAATCATCTTGTAATCGTAATCCTTATCGCCCAGCTCTGGTTAAAATCCCCTCATATATATATGTACATATGTATAACTATATATTTCCCTATGCACAACTCACCTTTAACCAAGTAATTGTTTTGATATATATGTATGTACATACACACACATTTATTAATACAGACTCTATTATAGATTCATGCAAGTTTCCATCATCGTTGCCTTACCATAGCTGACGGCATAATAATTGAGAAATTTGCAAAATTAATCTTAACCTGTGCAACCACATAATGATCAGCATGAATTTGCATGTGTGAGTTTAACACAATTTGTGCATTTGCATTTATGCAGATTAAGGTGAACACTAAATTGCAGTGGCGGCGGCTGCTCACGAACGTATGTGTGTATGGCTGTTGTCGATACGAAAAATCAATTAAGCTAACTTGAAGCTGCGTCATAATGTTATAAACACAAACGCCAGTATATACAACTTAAATTTAAAATATTTCTTAACCCTTCATTGCACATAAAACATTCGACGCCACCCATGCCTACATTACCACATTATAAGTGTTTTTCATTTATTTTCTTTTTTGGTTGCATTAATGTCACTAATTAAGAAACAAAAATATTGCCAATTTTTCATTCTGTTGCTTGTAAAGTATAATAAAGAATAAAGCCTGGATAAGAAAGGTAGCATTCAATATGCGTAACGTAACTTTTGCGCCATTGTTTTTGTAACGTTGAATATAAGACAGCAAAAGAAATTGAAAGAAAAGAAGAAACGCATAAAATGCTGATTGAATAACGGTGTTGCAACAACATACACTTACGCACATGCATGCAAACATACATACATACATATACGCACATAAAATAAATGTACATACATATACATATGCAGAATGAAGAATGAAAAAAGGAGCAGCTAAAAAAGCAAGGCAGCAAGGACAACAACAAAGCGCAAAAATGAGATGGTCAGAGATTACACAATTGACCTATAACACGTGCTGTCAAGCGGAATGAGAAAGCACTGAAGAAAACATTGTAAGGCACTTTGACGTAAATTTCTTTTTATTCTTTTGTATAATATTTAAAAAATACATATGTATATGCATATGCTTTTAAACTGTTACTGAAAGGAAAACAGTTCGAAAGAGTTATGCTTAGTAATCATTATGTTATAGGTATTTGAGGTTATGAGTACTTTAAGTGTTTGTTGCATACTTCAAGGCGTAAACGGTTGCCTTCTTAAAAAATTCCGATAAGGAAATTAATAAAAAAATGTATACTATCCATATATTTTTTCGAAGAAATGTAGGAACTATTATTGCAGAGCAAAGAAAAATTTTAAGTGTTGCCACCTTTTTGAAAATTAGAGCTCAATAATATAAAAAAAAATAAAGAATTAAATACATATTACAATATCAGTATTAAATATGAAACTAGTGGATTAATGAAATTTTTTTTGTTAGTGTTGCCACCTGCTTAAAAAATTGGTTTAAGTAAATTTATAAAACAAAAATATTATAGCACATTGTGAATTTTTTCGAAAAAGTGTGGATTTCTCATTAAAGAACAACATTTTTTTTTTTTGAGATTGCCACCTGTTTGAAATTCTTTAGTTCAATAAAATAGAAATAACTTAAATATTACAATATGGGTATCAAATTAAAGGAGTTTTAGACAGTTGATCGCTATTTTTGTTAGTGTTGCCACCATTTTAAGAAAATTTGATCAGGTAAATTAATAAATTAATATTAATATATGTAGAATGAAATTATTTTTTTATTATTATTATTTTTTTTTTTCTTTGAAACAATAAGGAACTTCTCATTAAAAAACATAATTTTTTGAGGTTACCACCTGTTTGAAATGTTTAGCTAATTATAATTTATTAAAAATTAGTTATGTTGGTATCAAATTAAAGGAGTTTAAGTAAGCATTTTGCTGCAAAATTTTTTTTGTTGCCACCTTCTTTAAAAAATTTGGTTAGGTAAATTAATAAAAATAATTATTATAGATCATCGTGTATTTTTTCAAAAAAAAATTTTGAATTTCTCATTAAAGAATAATATGTTTTAAAGGTTGCCATTTATTTGAAATTTTTTATCTCAATAAAATTTATAAAAATCATTTACATATTACAATATGGGTATAATATAAAAGGGGTTTAAGCAAGCTGATCGCTGAAAAGGAAATTTTTGTTGCCATTACGACTTTTTTTAATTTTTAACGAAATTAATATCAATTTATCTTTGTATGTATGTGAGACCGGTGGAGTGATAATTCAATCGACTACACAAGCGATTTTTTCCTATGCATGTGTTTATGTAAATACTTTTGTTTTTTTTGTAAATTTTTTCAGTAAAAATTTACCGCAATTTACATGCTTGATTGTTGTTTCGATAGCGTCACTTGCAGCGGCAGCCGAATAGCGATGAATGATGTAATTAAATGCGCAACATATACGCGGAAAGGCAAGAAAAGCGAAAAAAAAAATTTAAGATGAAAAAAACAGCAAAATGAAATAGTGGTAGTTTTTATGTGAAAAAATATACTCAGTTGTGTGATTTTATAACAAGAAGCTTTTGTCTGCCTGCTTTGTGATTTAGTAGATAATCGTTTATAATATCAATTTTTTTAAGCTCTCAGCTCATTTCAATTTGATATTTGGACCGCTGTGGTGCAGTGGGTAGAGTGCTCGCCTGCTATGCCAGAGGTCTCGGGTTCAAACCACGGTCCGAGCCAAACAAATTTTTCTAATTAGTAAAAATCCAATTATTGGGTTTTTTAAGAGCAGCGGTCACCTCTCGGCAGTGGGCGGCATACCCTCCGAGAGTATTTCTGCCATGAAAAAGCTTCTCACAAAATAAAAAGGAGCACACCTAGAATTGGGAGAGAAGCTCGGCCATAAAACTCGTCAGAGTTATAATAGCGCCATTGTATTATTGTATTATTATTATTATTTGGAATGCACTGCTAGATGTACATTAATTTTCCACTGTCACCCAACTAAGTATACTAACTGTAACCGCAAGAAAAGCCATATCACTCAAAATCACATTGATAACTGCTGCCATGCTGCCTTTCTTTATGCTTCTTTTTTAATTCGATTTTGTGCTGCAACCTGCGGCAACATTGGCAACACTGGCAGCTACTGCATGCAACTGCATTAAAAAAAAAACAAAGCCGATCGACGACTGGCATTGTACGTTGTGCTGCGCCTTAAAATATGCACACAAAAATGCGCATGTTTGCCTTACAAATTTATGAAATAATTTTCGAATATTTGTCAGAAATTGCGGTTGCTGCACTCGTTGCACGTGACATTTGTCTTTTGCATGTCTATGTTTGTGTGTGTAGTTACATATATTTTGCGCCAGCGGCGAACGCTGCATATTTATTCGCCATGCATATATGTACATATGTATATATATGTATATGCATATATAGTTCTTTTAGTTTTTGTTATTGTGCGATATAGCTCATGGGTTTGCATATTCTTATTTTTCGTTTCATTCGCTACAACTGTTCATTAACGAAGGACCATCTGTAAATAGTGAAGCATACAAATAGTATTTCGTTAAGTGATATATGTAAATGCAGAAAAGTGCATACCTACAGCGTTGCGCATATACCTATACATACATACATACATATATGCATACTTAAAAACGAATATACAACCTGCAGTTAATATGACATTTTTGTAAAGCGCGGCCAAAGGCCGACCATTTTCGAACTACTCCTGAAGTACGTCCTTGTTATTATCTTCGAACTATTGATTTTCAAACTATACCAGGACTGTTCATATAGGAAGTAGTTTAGAGCGCGTTCCAAAGTTCTGCAGAGGGGGATATTTGCCAATTCGTTTACCATCACTGTGTTAAAAAAAGGCAGTTTAAGCATTGCGTTCGTATAAAACAAGAACCAACCCTGTCTCTTTTTCAGCTCGTTCTACACAAGTATGGAACTAGCGATATTCGCTGCAGGGTGTTTATGCATGTATGTAGGTATATGGATGAATATCAACAGGCCTACGTTGCGTATACGTAATAAATGAGCTACCACTAGCCTTCGGCTCATTCAGCTTAACAAAATTAACCAAAAGACCAACTGTTCTGTGAACTTTTTAAAGTTCAGAACTAAAAAAAAAATACTACATATGTCATAAAGGAAGAAATAAATTGTTTACACTTAAATAGGTTTAAATTAAACTGTACAATAGGATTTTTGGACTTGCAATATTTCCCACACAGAATTAAAGACCAGCAATAGCCATATCTATAACTCCATGAAAAACAAATACCATAACAAATTCCGAATCCAAAACGAATTCCATAACAAATACACATAATCTAAAACATTTGCCAAGCGCACATACATATCAGTCAGCTCCTATAATGCATGTGGATAAATTTGTTTTGCGACTCGAGAACTAATTTTAATAAGAGAAGGTGTGGTTGTCTTAAGATACGTCATTTAGCTATAATAAATAGTTTGAAAACTCACATACAATAACAACAATAATAACACCAAAACACCCACTACTATTGACAGCATTTTGCAGTAATTGAAAATTCCACAATCAAAATAATCTGCGGGTCTTTCTTTGTGCCATCATCTCCATCCCCCGCTGCATTTCCCGCTGCAATTTCAGTCTTAATAGTAACTTTAAATTACTGTTGCATGTTGGTTTTTTCAGCTTCTCATTTTTAAAAAAGTTGAATATCGTAGGGCACATGTCCATTTCCTGACGCATTGCAATACCATCAATCGCCTGTTCATTTATGCAAATGCGTCCAATAAGCACATCCGGCTTTGCTGCATTCTGCTTACAGCTCTAGCTGTTGAGGTATTTACACTTGAAGATGAATCAAGAAAGTCGCAGGGAGCAGAAGAAGAAAGAGAGATAAGAAAAAATTCTCTGCAATTCCACCCGCATTCAGATTCACCACTTATTTACACCTTAATATTCCATATCTCTTTCCGGTCTTAAAAAAATTTTGTATTGGAAAAATTGTTGTTTTTTTTATTATACTCGTACTTTAAGCTTTTTCCACTTTTCTCTTTTAGTTTTGTTTGATCTTCCCAATTTTCTACATCCTATATTTTTTTTTTCTTTCACACTTGGCTTGTCTACATTGATTTTTTCTTCTTGAAGGTCATTGAGTTATATACATATGTATGTAAATATTAGCTTTTAAATTCTCGTTTAGCTTCCCATAAGAGGCCAAACTGTGAGGTTTTTAGAAAAATTTAGCTTTGAAAGGGGCATTCAGATACCTCGCTGGTATCACAAAGGGCTACAACAGCCCAAATATGTGTTTGTCCCCGTCTTGAAAGTTGGAAGTGTTAAATTCAACCTAACCTAACCTTGATTTTTCCTCACAATTTTCCCGCTCTTCAGCGTAGCTCCTTCTGTCTCTTTATCTACCTTCTCGCTTGTGATTGAAATATTAAATTATATTTTATTGTTTAAATATTCGTTGTTCAACGAAAATTTATGTATGTATGCGCAAAAAGAAAAACAATGTCGTCTTGCATTTCCTGCTTTCTCTGCCGGTCATTTGCTCATGCATTGTAAGTTGTACTTAACGCAATTGTAAAAATTCGCAATTATTTGCAAACATTTCTTTTATTAATTACAATATTAAAGCAAGAAAAAGCAAAGAAAATTATGACGGCACTTAAGTGGCATGCAATTGTTCATTTGCAGCATGTGCAGGCGTATAAGCACAGCAAATACATCTTGTTAATCACGACAATACCCAGCAAACATTTGGCATACAAATTCTGATTTTTATTGATTTTTTTTTATTGCAAGCTTTACGAAATTAATAATTCTGCGTTGATATAAAAATCATAACAGCATTGTTTACTGGGTAGTGCTACTCTTGTGCTCAATACATACATACATAAGTTCTTATAAAAACATGAAGTAAAATTGAATGCAAGCATAACTAATTGAAATGGCATGCAACGAAGTGTTAAAAGCTGAAGAAAAAATATATATGTTAACATGGCGTGTATTGAATTTGAAGTGATACATATTTCGTTAAGAAGGTTTAAAGCGGCATACTGCATTGAAAGTATGTCGTTTGGTCTACTTGGTGAGAATATGAAATGCATGCTATTCGAATGCAGGTCAGCGTTGCCATTCTACCTTTTTTCAAGCTAGATTTTGCTTTTTTTCTTGTCTTTTAGCTGCAAAAATTCTGATTTAGCTTTGGCTTTTTTTTCGCTTTTTTATTTGCTAAAACTCACCAAAAAATTAGCGCTGCCCATATACATTTGTACATACATACAGTCATCATAGTTACCATTATTTGAATGTAAAATATTTTTTCAACATTTCGTTATTTTTATTGACACTGAATTGCAAATTTACATATAGTATATGAAAATAAAAACTTATGCAGGCTCCACTAAACAAGTCGGTTCTTCAGATCAGCTGACTTCTTGTTCTTCTTCGACAGCTATCCAATTTCTTTACTTCTGCATATTCTATACATGGATTCGTGTTTACAATTCGTCAAATTCTTCATTCTCTGAGTTTATCCATCATTCACCCGTGAGCTGAGTGTCGAATTATTTAGTTTTCTTTACAGTTTTGACATCTCGGCCACGAGAGTTCGACATTAAGCTCACTGCGTGTATGTGTGTATGTATGTTTAACCGACCTGTTAAATTGACCTTGCATTTATGTGTTTTTTGAACACACTTTAGGCGAGCTCCCCTGGCTGTGATCCAGATCCGCATAAAAATTTTGCATGCAAATGGAACAATAATTTTGTGATCCTGATGTTTATCTGGATCCATTTCGGGTCCGTAGAGATTGTAATAGATTTTTTGATCCAGATAAACATCAGGATCAAAAAATTGTTGTTGCAGTTGCTTGCAAATTTTTTGTCCGGATCACTGCCACGGGAAATCACCTATTAATAAAACATTAAAATACGCAGTAGGACTTGGGATCATCGTTTTATTAATCCGGGAGTACTTGTCAACAGATACTCTATTACTTGCTATACTTCGTGTATAAGCATACAATTTTGTATACTCGCCTTTAACATTGTGTGTCCTAGGAAGGGAAATAATAAACACAAAATAAAACAAAACTGACAAAGTTGTGATATTGCTCGGAAAGTACTCTTCTGCTCTCGCTTGGGGAGATCTCGCTCCAAGTTCTACTGGGTGATTTCGTAATTTTTTTTAGCTTCTTTTTTTACCTTTAAATTTTTTTTTGATGTGTGAAACATTTTTTTTTTTAGCTTTTTCTAGCTTTTTTTTTCTGAGAATCTAGCTGGAACTCTGGAAAAGTTCTGGCAACACTGATGCAGGTAAGTTATGTGAGCGTGCATTTTTGTATTAGCAGCATATAGCGCTAGTTTCAGACTATTGCAGAACTAGTTCAAAAGCGGACAGGTTTGGTTCTTGTTCTATCTCAGCGCAATGCATTCAACTGCTTATTTTAGCACGGCGATGACCTACGAAGTGGCAAGTATCCTCCTCTGCCTAACTTTGGAACGCGTTCTAAACTACTCACTATAAGGACAGTCTTGGAAAAGTACAAAAATAAATAGTTCGGACTTCAGGAAAAGTTCCAAAATGTTTGGTCTTTGGCTGCGCTTTACAAAAATAGTCCTCTGTCGGCAGAATTCTTAACATTTTCAAACTTAGTGCAAGCGTGCTGTTACAATTAATTAGCAAAAACAAGTCTTTTAAACAAATCTACGCTGACTAACAGTTGGGTATTAAAATTACAAAAAATTCAAATCAAGTATCATAAAATATTTTTAAATAAAAAGTTTCATCGAATTCCCCACAGAATGCTTCGATGAAGACTTTCGTTTCATTTTTGGGGCTGCTTGCTGTGACAGCGCTGGCGAAGCATAAGCGAATTGATAAAAAAAATTGATAAAACTAAAAATGGATACAACAACTATAATGCAAATATGAATATTCAATAGTAAACACATGTCAGTTCGTGTTCAGAAATATTTTATGCCAATAGGGAGAATTCAAAGCCGCAGGATGCAGAAATGCGGAACTGGCATTACCAAAGAGAATGTCAAGAATGTTTCACTCACACCCTCTCTTAAGAACCGACCGAACACCCTCTGATCAAACCAAAGAAAAACTAAACACTGTATTGGTTTGTCTGTAGCTTTTATATGTAGCAGTACGTACATATGTACATATGTACAATATGTAAGTATGTAAATATGAAGTATATTTACCTCCAGCATTTACTTGAATTCCGAATGTCGAATGTGAGTTGGAAGTGCTTTTGAAAGTCGTAAGCAAATTTCATTCGCGTTTCGATATTTGTTTAAAATCCTCTCTACTCAACTAGAAATCGAAAAACAAAAAATGCAGAGGCGGGCGCTTCATACAAGCTGAGAAGCCCGGCTTGCGTACATATTTTCGTTCATTTCATTTTACAAATTTCTTTAAAATCTGGTTATTTTACGTTTTAAATGCGTTTACTATTTAAGTTCTCAATAATATAGCACCCACTGTACATCCGGTGCCTAAAAGCATGCTAAGAAAATAGCGCAAATACACCACCAATCCACCTCACAATGTGTATTTTGTTTGTACAGCCAATCACGACACAGTGAGCATGCTTTAACTTTCCACACATTGGCTTTTACCTGGCTTTCAAAACAGAATAACATAGCTTGTTTTCTCGCTTTCTCTAAGGAGAAATCAATTGCTTATTTTCAGACTTAAATTGAACAAAAAAACTAGCAAAGCACTTTTTTTATTTTTCACATTAAATTTGTATGCGAATGTGAAGCTGGCTGCGGCATTCAGTATTCACAGCTATGCATATTTGATTTGATTTTCGTTTGCATGTACATACATACTTATGCACGTAATTTCTTGCATGCGCATGTACATGTGCACGTAAGTTCTTACATGTGCATGTATCAAATACCAGATTATAAAAGCGTTGATTGTGATATTTGGCGACTATTGGCAAAATATCAAGATAATTTTAAAAAGCGACGGAAATCAAAATCAAATAAAATTTCACGACTTTTGGTAATTGGACCTCAGTTTTTCAAACACTAAAGCACCCATTTTTTTTAGATATTAGATAATAAGTAAATACACTTGCTACTACTAAAATTTCCGTCGGTATAAGGAAACTAAAAATACCTCTGCGCTTTCGTGTGAGATTTCCCTATAAGTTTGGCGTCATCAATCAATTCAATTGAGTTCTTCCCAATTTATTCTAATAATTTCTTCTCTGCTTTTGTAGATAATTCTGATGGTAAAAAACTTGAATTTACTTTCGACTTAGCCAGGCTTGTTGATATGCTGACCAAAAGTAGCTACAGCTAAAATACCAAAAGTCAAAAACATATGTACCTTCATATCTTCATAATATTCATTTTATACCTATAAAAACTTAAAAATTCTTTATCATCCTCATTTTCTCGATTTAATGCAATACATTCAGTTTCATATGTTATGAATATAAACAACAAACCAAATATGCAAACCGAATATAATCAAAGTAGAGCTCTAGATACCCGGGTATCGACCAATTCGAACAGATCGTGTTTGTTTGAAGCCCGTTGTTCAAATTCCCGTACCAACATTCGAGCTTATACTCAGAGAAAAGGAATCAAGAATAAAATTTTTATTTTTATAATGCACGTTTTAAACTGTCATTTTTATTTAAAAAATAAATTTTTTTAAATAAAATGTGTAGGATTTAAAAAGAAAAATTTTTAAATTAAAAATTAAAATTAATGGAATAAAAGCAAAAGTTTTTGGTTCAAAATCTCATAGTGCTTAAAATAAAAATAAAGATTTTTAAATTTAAAAATGTATTGTATTTACATTATTTTTAAACACGTTTTTATATCTATCAAGAAAAAATATCTTAAGTTTAAAAATATTTATTTTTATTTTAAGCGCTATGAGATTTTGAATCAAAAACTTTCGTTTTTATTCCATTAATTTTCATTTTTAATTTAAACATGTTTCTTTTTAAATCCTAAATATATTTTAATTTCAAAAATTCAATTTGTAATTTAAAAATTTTTCATTTTTAAAATAAAATTGACTTGGTTTAAATCGGGTATTATAAAAATAAAAATTTTATTTTTAATTCCTTTTCTCTGAGTGTACAAACAAAAAAATGTGTACCAGGAAAACAAAGATAAAAAATACATATGAAGACAACAAAAAAAAAAAAATAAACGAGAAAACACAAACTTCAAATACCCGAATTGCTCGAATGCCCGTACAAACATACGGGTAATAAGCAAACAAAGGAGTGTTCGAGAATTTGAAAAGCATTTATTCGGGCTACTCGAAAATGTTAAAAAAGCGAGAGCTCTAAATCAAATTCAATAACGGAACGCAATCAGACTTCTAGATAATACAGCAAAGAAAATTACATAAATGACTAATGGTTATGCTTCACACATAGGCTTGCCCAGACAATTTATGCTAGGTCCGCCACTGAAAAAATGTGAAAAATAAATCAAATATTTTGACAACGTACAATGAAAAACATTTGAATGGAATATTGAGTAGTAAGCTGTGCAAAAATGATTAGAAGTATGAGATGGAGGATGATGCGACACGAAAGTTTATTTAATCAAGTGTTGACTTGTTGGCAACCGCAACCACAACCGCAAGCACAAGCAGAAACAGCCATGCACGGCTTTTGGTATATTTACATAGTGACGTTGAGTTGAAGAAAGTACTTTATAAGTAAGTAACATTTATTTTTATTTTGGCACTGTAAACAAGCAGGCAGTTGTATGCCTTGTAATTGCAAAAAAAAAAATGTTGATAAAGTTTGTAAAAACAAAAGAAATTAAAAGTCAACAATAAAAGCTCAAAGGTGATACTTGATAGAGAAGCTTTTTCTGTTATGTATATTAGGTTTATTTGCTATTGTAATACCACAAACTGCAGGAGACGAGAGATCGTGGGGATTGTATGCCAGAAAGCACATAAGAGAGATCAATTGATAGGGAACAACTCTCTAAGAGAGAGAGAGAGATCACATGCTGAAGATCACCTTCTAAAGTTCAGCCGATTTATTTAGATCAGGGATTATCACACTAATACTTTCAAACGTTGTGCATGTGTTAAAAGCACAAAAGCTCTTGGCTACACCCAATCATTGTCGAAAACTAAAATTTTTAAATTACAAATGGATAGTATTTGTATTATTAACTTCACAAAAAATCACAAACAACAAAAAAAAAGAAAATAAAAAAATATGAGACGAAATGCAAAATCATGATTCCTAAGGGCACAGCCAGACGATGCAAGAAATTAATTTCAGAAAGTGAAAAATTAAAATTTTTGTTTTTGTTTCTTTTAAAAAAAATACAAAAATGTGAATTTTTCACTTTCTGAAAGTAATTTTTTGCGTCGTCTGGTTGTGCCCTAATAAAAATATTACGTAAAAAAACCAAATAAAAACACCGTCCTCAACACACAATCATTTACAAGCATTCAGAGACTGCTCGTGCAACACAACCTGCTAGCTCAACTGACTGACTGAATAGAAATTTGCAAAATATGTGTACGTGAACGAAGTGCTTTGACTCGTCGGTGTGAGGCTGTCGGTATGAAAGCTATAAAAAGCTTCCGCACGCGTGCATAGGAAAATCAAACACTGATTAGATCGTTTGCTGGACATGATATGATATATACTGCCTGGTAGAAGCGATTGAGCTGTTTATGCTTTGGTTCACAAGATCTTACTTATTAGAGATTACCTACGGGAAATCATATGCTGAAGATCACTTTTTACAGAATCAGTTGTTTATTCTTTAGTTTTCCAAATATCTCAGTTGATAGTAGCCGCCTAAACGCTATATGTTAGAGCTCGCATACTTTAGATTACACGTGAAGGATCATATTATATAGATCACCTGTGTGATAAAGATCACTTGCTGATAAGGAACATTATTGAGACCACATGATGGAGAATAAGGTACGGGGATCATATGTCGAAAATCGATTATATGTAAAAGATCATATGATAGCGATAACATTATAGAAATCGCAACCAGGTACGGAGATCATATTATGATCATATGATCAAGATCACATGATGAAGATCACTTGCTGAATATCACTTGGTTAAAATCATATGGTGAACGTCATATGATGAAGATCACATAATAGAGAACATTCAAATGGATATTGTCTTATAGAGATCGCCCGCTTGAGAAGAGTTGACGAAATTCATGTACACAGGTTTAGCATCTTAGGGATCGCATGGAAAATTCAGGGATCATTTGATAAAAACCTCTTGCCAGAAACCACATTAGCGTATGAGTAATTTTCATTTTGATTTCCCAGATAAATGTCCTTATAATAAATCTAGAGCGTGTTAGCTTGACTTGTTGAATTTCTTGTTTATCGCTAATGAAATATGATCTTCGTCCTAAAGAGAAATTAGAGAAACATTTTATGGCTGATTTAATTTTATGAACTGCATTTAAAAATACTGCGCTAAAACTTATTGTTTATTATCTGCAGTCACGTGCAACAAAGACAAATAATACAAAAGCCACTTGCCAAATGTGCCATGCCGCTTTGAAGAATTAATTTTATTGCTAACTCTTCTTTTATTGAAATGCTAACAAAGCAAAGCATTAAATAAACAGCAGCAAGCGATGATGTTAGCAAGTATGCAAAGTTGATATAAAATGAAAAATTAAAAGAGAAACGAACAGAATTTGTATTTACCGTAAAATGCCTTTTGCCACAATTTGTCTTTGCACTGCCATTGTATGGAATTTTAAAATGTGGTGTTTGTGCGGCATGGCGTATACGCGAAATTTAGTTTCTTATAAAAAGTCGACTGCAAAATGCGTTTATTTTATATTATTTGTTTATTAGCTAGTTGCAGGTTGTAGACTGCATGTTCGTCCCTTTGTTCTTTTTACTGTTTTTTTATGCCTTTGATGCTTTCTGAAAGTAGACATTGTTTAATTTACTTTGCCGACATTTGTACTTTTATATTTGATTGTTGTTCAGAATTTACTAAAATAAAAATTTCTTATCGCACACTTGAGTTGAATGTTGGAAAAACAAAAGTTAAATTTTCATAATAAAAAAAAACAAAAACAGTGTTTACAAACAATGAAATCGGATTTTTGATACACGAATGTGCAAAAATCACAGAAAGAGTTACCGTTTTTTGTAACCAGAAGTGATGGTACATTACAAGGCGAAGATTTGACGATCTTACCCCAGCGATATACCCAACTTTGTTTGCTTAGCGATGTTTATTAGGTGATCTGTGGCATGTGATCTCTCCAAGGCGATGAAATGAAATGAAGTGAATTACTCGATTCCCGGGTATCTAGAACTCTATTATTTAGCAGGTGATCTTTAGAATTTGATCTTCAGTATGTGATCTTCAGCTTGTGTTCTTAAGCATGTGATCTTCAACACGTGATCTTCAGCATGTGCTCTTCAGCATGTGAGCTTCGGCACGTGATCTTCAGTTTTTCATCTTCTACATGCGATCTTCAGCATGTGCTCTTCAGCAAGTGATACTCAGCATGTGATTTTCAGCATGTGCTCTTCAGCATGTGAGCTTCAGCATGTGATTTTCAGCTTTTGATCTTCTGCACGCGATCTTCAGCATGTGATCTTCAGCATGTGATCTTCAGCATATGATTTTCAGCTTTTGATCTTCTGCATGCGATCTTCAGCTTGTGCTCTTCAGCATGTGATCTTCAGCAAGTGATATTCGGCATGTGATCTTCAGCATGTGTTCCGCGAATTATGATCATACGATCATTAACATTATCATAAAATCATGATCTCTAACATATAATTTTTATCATCATGTGATCACTAACAGGAGATCCCTAAAGTAATCACTTGATGTAATCTTTAGCAGGCGAGCATCGTCATGTAATATCAGAGGAATCAAAGCGAAAACAGCTCGTTCTCAAGGAGGTGATTTGTAGTAGAGCTCTAGATAACCGGGTATCGAACAACAGACTTCGGCATTATTCGAATAAATTTTTATTTAGATAATTATTTGAATAAATAATTATTTTTCAAATTTTATTCAGATAAATTCATTCGAATAATTATTCTGAGGTTTATTCGTTATTTCAAATAATAAATAAAAACTCAGGGTACAACAAAAAAAACAACTGAGTAATTGTAAAAAAAAAATTTGTATATTTTTTTTTGTTTGTATGTTTGTTTGTTCTTACATATCGTCGTACCATACGAAAACTAACATATTTAAAATTTCTGGCGAAAGCTATCAATAAAAAAATTCTGTACGAAAAGTAGAACATTTGACTTTTGGCCGACGAAAAGTAATAAAATCGAGTTTTGGCTGACGAAAAGTAATAAAATCGACTTTTGGCTGACGAAAAGTATCAGTAATTATATACTGTTTTTACATCAAAATTGTTGTTGTTTAAACGAAATTGATAGTTTTCGTCAGCCAAAAGTGGATTTTATTACTTTTCGTCAGCCAAAACTCGATTTTGTTACTTTTCGTCGGCCAAAACTTGAACTTTTTACTTTTCGTCAGCCACAAAAAATCTGATGTTAGTTTTCGTATGGTACGACGATATATAAATGAAAATTATCTATTATTCGAATAATTTTTTGTTTGAATAAACAAAATTATTTATTATTCAAATAAAAATAAAAAAAATTTATTCATCTATTATTCTTATTCGAATAAATTTTGCTCAACTGTGTCGAACAAATCGAATTGATCGTTTTTGTTTGAAGCCCGTTTGTTGTTCAAATGCCCGTACAAACATTCGAGCATTCGAGCTTACAAACAAAAAAAATGTGTATCGAAAAAACAAAAATAAAAATAACTATATATGAAGAAGAAAAAAAATAATTAACAAAAGAAAAAAACAAACTTCAAAATGCCCGAATTGTTCAAATGCCCGTACAAACATACGGGTAATAAACAAACAAACAACTGTTCGAGCATTTGAACAACATTTGTTTGGGCTACTCGAAAATGTTCAAAAAAAAATCTGGAGCTCTAATTTGTAGCATAACATGTGATGTCTAACCAAACGCTTCCTTAATGACATTTCCATCATATGATTTCGATCAAGTGATTTTTATTAGGTAATGTTCAGCGTGTTAAGTGGTTCTCTATCATTTGATGGGTCACAAGTATTCTCTAATCATCTGCAATTTCAATGCAAAATCATAAGCTCAGCTGTTCACCGCTCGTCACTGCCATTATCGCAGTATGCCATCGCAGCTGGGTATCAAAATCTATGCCATCATAAAGTGCTGCGCGAAATCAAACAAAACAGAGAAGAAGAAACATTGCAACCAAATGCAAATTGTATGCTTTCTCTTCAAGCGCTTTTTTTCAGCAGCTCTTTTGATTTCTTCATTTTGCTTTTTTTTCCTTGTAACCGCTGAACTATCAAGAAAGTTTTGCCTTTTTTTTGCAACGCCACAGAGCAGAATTTTGCACTTCCGAAAAAGATTTTTGTTTTTGTTGCCTAAGTGCGCCTTAAACGTGTTGCAATGCCTCGCGTTATTCATCCATTTGTGTTGGTTTTTGTCGGTAGTTCGGGTCG
Organism: Urophora cardui; assembly: GCA_960531455.1. NCBI lineage: Eukaryota > Metazoa > Arthropoda > Insecta > Diptera > Tephritidae > Urophora > Urophora cardui. The sequence continues at coordinate 25,563,632 of OY482672.1, read as the reverse complement.
GGCTTCTTGTTTTCGTTGTTATTTTTTTTTATTTGCACTGTTTTTGTTTTTTTTTTTGGGGGTGGGGGGGGGGAGCCTCGCTGTTTTTCTTTTGTGTTCAACAAACACCAACAATCCTAAGCCTTGGTTTGTGTTTTTGTGTTGTGTTTTTTTTTTTTGTGTTGTTATTGTAGTACATTTGAAGTCGCACTTGAATGACACTAAAATTGCGCCGAGGCAGCGCTGTGCTGCTGGTTGTTGAGAAATCGTACACCGACCACTTAAGTAAATGTCGAACGTTGTCTGTCAACTCAACCGCTTGGCACTTAAGACACTGCAAGTAGTGCTTGGTTGGCTGGTTTTTGGTGAATTGGCGAAGCGCTTCTGCTGTTGCTGCTCCTGCTGTTGTTCACCGCACCGCGCCACGCCAACTTTTCTATGACGACAATTTTAGCCCTAGAAAAACAGTCCGAAGTCACTTAGTGAAAACAACGATGCTGGCGAATTGTGTAAACTGCAACAGGCAATGTTACGGCAAAGAAAAGTACTCAAGAAAAAATTAAGCGGTTTTATTGTGATTGCTTTATGTTAGGGTTGATTAGAGAACTAGGCTGCTATCGGTAGTAAAAAGAGGAACTAAAGGATTCTGAGATCGCATGTAACGGACCATGAGATACTCAGTTGTGCTTTGTGATGATGATGATGATGATGATGATGATGGTGATGACGATGATGATGATTATGATACATAACTCTTAAAATATCATTATCATTTCCCATTTATCATTCTCAAGGTTACTCGTAATATTTACGCAAAGGATTTGACCGTCCTATAGAACTTTAATAGTAAAATTAATGCCTGTTAAATTTATTGCCTGAAAAATTTGGCGACTTCGCAAACATCATCCCTAACATTAAGTACACTTAAAAAGCTGTTTTCTTTGAAGCAAATTTCGTAGCAGTGAAATTTTAAATTTAAATAAAAAAGCTACAACATAAAGAAAAGCTGGGTCAACAACTATCGCTTTGGCTTATCAGTTGAGAACATATTCTTATACTTAGTTAAAGCTTATTATCACTTAAATATTTATTTTATTTATATATTTTTTTATAGAAAATGTTAATTAGCAAGAACATTATCATGCGATTACCAGCATTTAAGTTTCGTTGAACATCTGTTTTTTGTTTTGATGAGCTTCAGCCAATAATATTTATCAAAGAATTAAATAATAAAGTAAAGCGTACATCAAAATGACCTTGAACTAGAACCTGATAATATATATGTACATATGTATGTATGTAAATATGCATTGAATAGAGTGGTTTTAGTTTAGTATTTTTATTGATGTTCGTATTATTTAGTATTCATACATATGTCATCTTTGATATTTGTATTGTACTTTTTTAATATTTTTTCATATGTCATATTTCATATTTCGTATTTCATATTTCCATGTTCATATTTCATATCTCATTTTTAATATGTCGTGTTTTATATTTGATATTTTATATTTGGTATTTCATATGTCATATTTCATATTTCATATTTCATATTTCATATTTCATATTTCATATTTCATATTTCATATTTCATATTTCATATTTCATATTTCATATTTCATATTTCATATTTCTTATTTCATATTTCATATTTCTTATTTCATATTTCATTTTTCTTATTTCGTCGTAAGTCGTATCAGTATTCAGATTTCATATTTCATATTTCATATCTCATTTTCCATATTTCATATTTCGTATTTCATATATCATATTTCGTGTTTCATATCTCATACTTCGTATTTCATATTTCGTCTTTCCTATTTCATATTTCGTGTTTCATATTTCATATATGTATCATATCTCGCGTTTCATTTTACATATTTCGAATCTCATATTTCATATTTATTATTTCATACTTCATATTTCGCATCTCATATTTCATATTTCATATTTCATACTTCATTTTTAAGATTTCGTATCCCATATTTTATATTTCTTATTTAATATCGGCATCCGTATTATCATTCGCAATTATGTTCATAATTCATTACTTGGCTCGTATTAGTATTCCCTTTATTACCCAGCAGTATTTAAGGTAAGGAGGTGATTATTCAGTAGAATATTCAGTATGAACAAGTAAGGAAGCCTAAGTTCGAGTGGAATCGAACATTAGATACTCAGCTGTATGCTTTCATTGTTTGTTTGCGTTTGATGGAAACACGGTGTAGGTACTTTATATAAAGCAAGTGCTGCATAAAGTGGGCGTAGCTGCGCCCATTTTCAAAATTTTTATCAGTCATCCAACTAAGCATATGAATATTATTCTTTGTGCAAAATTTCATTCCTTTATAACTTCTAGTTACAAAGATGTCACGTTACAAATTGCCAAAGGGTGTTCCAGAAATATCTTTGTTAAAAAGTAGGCGTGGTCATAAACCGATTTGAATAAATTTTTGCGTGTCTATTATCACAAGTTATAAAAGTGTATAAACCAAGTTTCGTCATAATATCTCAATTATTTGTCGAGTTATAGGCTAAGAAATCTCGTATATTCCTTTGTCTAAAAAGAGGCGGTGCCACGCCTATTTTCCAAAATTTGCCTATTTTTTGTTTTCGGTCTATTGTGGAACTCTTGCCACAAAATTTCATTGAATTATCTCTATATTTGACAAAGATATCGCTTAAAATGTTTTTATTAGGCCACTTTATAATACCCATATATAAAAGTGGGCGTGGTCGTCAACCGATTCGCTAAAATTTTAACATGTATTACCACAAGTAACAAAAGTGTACACACCAAGTTTCGTCATTATATATCAATTATTTGTCGAGTTATGGGCTCAGAAATCTCGTATATTCCAGCTTCTAAAAAGAGGCGGTGCCACGCCCATTTTCCAAAATTTTGGGTTTTTCGTTGTATGTCCGCAGGTGGACTCCTGGCATAAAATTTCAATGATATATCTTTATATTTGACAGAGATATCGCTTAAAATGTTTTTATTAGGTCACTTTATAATACCCATATATAAAAGTGGGCGTGGCCGTCATCCGATTGTGACAATTTTTCGTCCAAACATTTGCCTAAGTAAGTATCTCACGCATACCAAATTTCATCGATATATCTTCAACAGTTACTGAGTTATGACTCATAAAGCTTTCAATGTTTGCTCCTTAATAAGTGGGCGTGGCACCGCCCGTTTTCCAAAATTCCATCAAATTTCTTCTTAGGGGCCTGAGCTCAACACGTGGGTAAAATTTCATCGCTCTAGCTATATTAGAATGCTTAGCTGCTTGTTAATGTGTTCTTATCACTGTTTTTGTAACAGTTTAATATACATACATATGCACATAGATGCCTATTCCCCATAGTAAATGGGACTTGACTTGTGAGGAATAACCAAACACGAAGTGAATGGAAAGAAATAATGGTATAGAAAGAGCTTAGAAGGGTAAGCTTAAGGCCCTTGGCAACTGACAATCTGGATTGTCCAGTTTGAGTGTTTTTTGAGTGAGCTAACCACATTTGAATGTTTTTTGCGTGTGTAAAAGCCCGTCTCCACATAACTTGTTTCACCAACAAAACATGTAGTAAAACATCTCGCTCAATAACCCGTCTCCACGTGGCTAATCGTTTTCAGTTGGACATTTCTCTTTCTTGTTCTTCTTAAATGTTTGTATGTTTGCTTATTTTTGCGTCTTTGTTTTGGTCTGTGTGAGATTTCGATAGATTTTCGATACAAAATTAGAGAAGACATCGATATCATCGAGGTTGGCAAGATGATTCAGAATGAAACAGTGTTTCAATCTTCACTCGCTCTCAGAAATTTGTATGGAAATTGGCGAGTTTCGGCACTGGTTTCCGTGTCGAAACAAGATTGAGAGAGAAAATGCAGAAAAAAAGAGCGAAACGCGTTATGTGGAGACATGGTATTAGTGCAATCGGCAGCCGTCGTACTACACATACTTGCTGTCGGCTCGCGGCGACGAAAATCAAAAATTTTTGGTATTTGCGTCAATCACCCGACACTCACTGTCGACTGTAAGTTGCCAAGGGCCTTTAGCTTAGGCTGGAGTTCTTGGCACCCACGACTGTTGATCCATACATACATATTCCTTTTGCTGTCGATATCTACGCAAGAAAAACAAGTAGAAAGACAACCAAAATTTGATTTCTTGTAAATAGGCGCCTACATAATATGTAAGTACTTATGTATGTAAAGAGAAACTGCATGACCAATGAGTACTTAGAGCATCGAAAGAGTGTGATTTGGACGTAGTAAAAGTTATAAGGCCCGCCTCAAGTTTATTTATTTATTTGTCTTAAAAATCCCTCCGATTATATCTTCAACACATGGAAGACATACTAACTAAACCGTGTTGTGGGCATCACTGTATAGGCAGACAGATTTTGTGTGTAGAAGGCTTATGATGAGCCAAATATTTGTGGGGTCTAGAAAAATTCATCGCTGGTTTCAAAAACCAAGGCTGCAATAATAAAACAAACACCAACCCCAAACACACATTATATTCTGTATATTTCCCCTTCTTCGTTTACTTTTTAGTTTGACTACCTACTCATTATTGTTTTTGTTGCTTTTGTTGACGCAATGAACTTAATTGTTTTAAAGCGTTAATTCAGCGCACGGCAGGCAGGCAGGTCATGGAGGCAAAGCAAACCAAGAATAACATTGAGCCAATAAACTTAGGTGATTATAGAGAAGAGAAGCTGTGTGTAACAGCCGTGGCAGCAGTGTAGGCAGAACAACAACACCAACACTAAGCAGTGCAAATTGTCTAGGCTTGGGTTTTATGTAATTTCTTTCTACATTTACTATTCCCCATCTTTTCAAGGTTTTAAGAATTCGCCTTGAAATAGTCGACGATTAAATGTTAAAAGAAATAGAAGCGCTGCCCTCTTACCAACAATCTGCTGCTCTTGTCCGCTGCTGCGCTCAGATTAAAAGTTCTTAATCTGCCTGTTAATAATCAAGTTTTCTTTCTTTCAAGACACTTGAAGTTAAACGAATATCTTCTCTTGCCGCATTGTTAATTGTTTAATGGATTTTATGTATAGTTGCATGTTTGAATAAATTTTTTTCGCTTTCACCTTCCACCTTAACTTCACAGAAGCCGCGTAGCGTTAAGATGTCCTTTTAATATTACCTTCACCTGTGAAGCAGCCGGGTTGCTTGAAGAAAAAATTACGCTTAATCAAGGCCATTGAGTGGGGATAAAGAAATTAATTGTTGGTTGAAGAGCGTGAAAATTGAAAAGACATTGAGTAGTTTTACTTAATAAGAAGTAGAAAGCTGAACGAGGAATAAAAAATGTTTTAATTCAATTAAAGGAAAAGCAATTTACACTTAAATTCTTACGAAATAAATAATAATAGAGCAATATTCAATGCATTAAATATAAAATAATCTAACTAGGCTATTCTGGCAACTGTCTTTCCAACGACAACTAACTTTCGAATAGAAAAAAAAAATTGCTCTTGAAAGATAGTTATATTTGGAAGGATTAAAGATGAAATTACCAGAATATCTCCATAATAATAAGGTTATACGAAAGGCGAAGCGAGCATCAGTCTGAGAAAAGGTCTCAAATATGTAAGTATTAGAAATTTTTTTTTAACCGAACTCTATGCGACTGAGAAATACTTTACTTGGTACCCTCAATCTATGAAAGCGAACAAGAAATGCTTTTCTCAAAAATTATAAATCTTTTACAGAGAAGCGAATGTAGCAGACTGTAGAGAATTCAGGACGAGCTGCTTTCAGAGAATATTCTCATTTAGCAGGTAATTTTACATTGTATTTATTAGTGATGGACGAGTCCGAGAAGTTTAGACAATCGAAAGACCTGTCATCGCTGCAAAATCGCAATCGAGTTAAAAGTTGACTCGCTCAACGACTACATACATACATAATCGAGTTGTTCTTCTTTAATGCACACAAGAATTATTTCTAATATAAGTTTACATTTTTATGCTGCAAACATAAGTATTCAATTCGCTGTGCGCATTGTTTTGTTGGCATAAAGGTTTTATAATTTTCATGTGTTTCCCATTCTTCTGAGTTGCTTCGTGACTGCGGCGCTAGCAAACAAAAAATTTACAACAGCAGATATATTACGCGTCACAATACACGAGTCACGTACCTTTTATGGATATGTTAGAATTACCTACTTTCTGTTTTCGAATATCTGATTGGTAAATGGCAACTAGAGGTTATACAAAGTCATATAATAATACCAATAAAAACTGTAATAATAATAATACAATGGCGCTATTATAACTCTGACCACTTTACGGCCGAGCTTCTCTCCCAATTCAAGGTGTGCTCCTTTTTGTTTTTCCTACTAATTGGGTGGACCTACAGTTTTATGCCGGCTCCGAACAGCGAATGAATTTTTTGTGAGAAGCTTTTTCATGGCAGTAATACACTCGGAGGGTATGCCGCCCACTGCCGAGAGGTGACCGCTGCTCTTAAAAAACCCAATAATTGGATTTTTACTAATTAGAAAAATTTTTGGTGTTTTGTTGGGACTGAGGTTTGAACTCGAGACCTCTGGCATAGCAGGCGAGCACTCTACCCACTGCACCACAGCGGCCACACCAATAACAACTATCGTCCAAAATAAACAGCTTGGATATAATATATGTATTTACATTAGGGCGGCTCGATTTGTAGGGATCCAAAATAACACTACCCGACAAAAAAAATATCCTCGACATTTGATACATGATTCCTATGTAGAATTTTCTGCTGATTCCAAATATGTAATCAGATGGTTCAAAAGTAGAACAGTTTTCGAGATATTTTGAAATTTCTGTTTTTGAGCTAAGAAAAAAAAGTATGATTACTCATCTGTCAATATCTCCGCCATTACCGTCTCGATTTTTACGTTATTTTATTTTGTTTCGAGAGGATGAAATACCCTTTCCAGCACACTCAGAGAAAAGTTGCGGGCTAAAATCAAGCTGTGTCGTACTTGATTTAAGAATAACTGAAATTAAGGAAAAATATTTCAAATTGAAGTTTCTCCAATCTTAAATCAAGAATGGCAAGGAAAAAATCTGAAAAAATCTTTTTTTAAGAATGAAATTCTTAATTTAAGAATACAATGGCCAAATGTTTTCTAAATAATATTTATATAACTTTCATTTCATAATAAATTTATTGCTCGAGAAAACTTCTGAGCGATTTTAATTTGGAGGCTGTATTCAATAGATAAAGGGGTTGTTATCCGCTCGCGATATGTAAACATACAGATACGTTTATAAATAAAGATATATACATACATATATGGAGTTTCGCAAGAAATTGTTTCCTTGGAAAAAAGAACAGGTAAGAGTTCTAGCGTTGATGCGAATTTAGTTTAAGTTTTAAAACGGCATCCAAAATATTTCTTTTTTCTTCAGGAGTAATATTTCATATCTAGAAGTGACCGGAAAAATCCGAGCGGTGAGATCTACGCCAAATACATAAATAGCAGAGAAGCTGCAGCACATCATCGCCTATGCAGAAATGAATGACTCCGACATATTTATATTTCGTCGTACCATACGAAAACTAGCATACGATTTTTTGTAGCTGTGTAAAAACAGTATATAATTACTGATACTTTTCGTCGGCCAAAAGTCAAATGTGCTACTTTTCGTGTAGAATTTTTTTTATTAATTGCTTTCGCCAGAAATTTTAAATGTGCTAGTTTTCGTATGGTAGGTACGACGATTTATAGTTATAGTTATAGTTATAGTTATAGTTATAGTTATAGTTATAGTTATAGTTATAGTTATAGTTATAGTTATAGTTATAGTTATAGTTATAGTTATAGTTATAGTTATAGTTATAGTTATAGTTATAGTTATAGTTATAGTTATAGTTATAGTTATAGTTATAGTTATAGTTATAGTTATAGTTATAGTTATAGTTATAGTTATAGTTATAGTTATAGTTATAGTTATAGTTATAGTTATAGTTATAGTTATAGTTATAGTTATAGTTATAGTTATAGTTATAGTTATAGTTATAGTTATAGTTATAGTTATAGTTATAGTTATAGTTATAGTTATAGTTATAGTTATAGTTATAGTTATAGTTATAGTTATAGTTATAGTTATAGTTATAGTTATAGTTATAGTTATAGTTATAGTTATAGTTATAGTTATAGTTATAGTTATAGTTATAGTTATAGTTATAGTTATAGTTATAGTTATAGTTATAGTTATAGTTATAGTTATAGTTATAGTTATAGTTATAGTTATAGTTATAGTTATAGTTATAGTTATAGTTATAGTTATAGTTATAGTTATAGTTATAGTTATAGTTATAGTTATAGTTATAGTTATAGTTATAGTTATAGTTATAGTTATAGTTATAGTTATAGTTATAGTTATAGTTATAGTTATAGTTATAGTTATAGTTATAGTTATAGTTATAGTTATAGTTATAGTTATAGTTATAGTTATAGTTATAGTTATAGTTATAGTTATAGTTATAGTTATAGTTATAGTTATAGTTATAGTTATAGTTATAGTTATAGTTATAGTTATAGTTATAGTTATAGTTATAGTTATAGTTATAGTTATAGTTATAGTTATAGTTATAGTTATAGTTATAGTTATAGTTATAGTTATAGTTATAGTTATAGTTATAGTTATAGTTATAGTTATAGTTATAGTTATAGTTATAGTTATAGTTATAGTTATAGTTATAGTTATAGTTATAGTTATAGTTATAGTTATAGTTATAGTTATAGTTATAGTTATAGTTATAGTTATAGTTATAGTTATAGTTATAGTTATAGTTATAGTTATAGTTATAGTTATAGTTATAGTTATAGTTATAGTTATAGTTATAGTTATAGTTATAGTTATAGTTATAGTTATAGTTATAGTTATAGTTATAGTTATAGTTATAGTTATAGTTATAGTTATAGTTATAGTTATAGTTATAGTTATAGTTATAGTTATAGTTATAGTTATAGTTATAGTTATAGTTATAGTTATAGTTATAGTTATAGTTATAGTTATAGTTATAGTTATAGTTATAGTTATAGTTATAGTTATAGTTATAGTTATAGTTATAGTTATAGTTATAGTTATAGTTATAGTTATAGTTATAGTTATAGTTATAGTTATAGTTATAGTTATAGTTATAGTTATAGTTATAGTTATAGTTATAGTTATAGTTATAGTTATAGTTATAGTTATAGTTATAGTTATAGTTATAGTTATAGTTATAGTTATAGTTATAGTTATAGTTATAGTTATAGTTATAGTTATAGTTATAGTTATAGTTATAGTTATAGTTATAGTTATAGTTATAGTTATAGTTATAGTTATAGTTATAGTTATAGTTATAGTTATAGTTATAGTTATAGTTATAGTTATAGTTATAGTTATAGTTATAGTTATAGTTATAGTTATAGTTATAGTTATAGTTATAGTTATAGTTATAGTTATAGTTGTATATTAATATTTTTGGTTTTAAAATCTACACTTACATATTTGTATATGTATATAAAGATTGAATTATATACATATAGTTATAAGAATTCCATCTCATTGTAAATATATGTATATGTCTTACAATAAAACACAAAGAAAAGAAATAACCATTTTTCTTTTTTATTTTTGTTAGGTGGGTTAAATGATTTCGAATTTTGAATTTCGAAAAAGGGGAAAAGCAGGAATAAGTATTCTTAAAATAAGAATGTGCATTCTTAAATCAATCATAGGCAATGCTGAAAACAAGTTTATATAAGCTTATTTCAAAAAGGAAAATTATTAATATAAGCGTTTTATTCTCTCAAAAATCGTTCTAAAAATAAGAATATATTCTTGATTTTAGCATTTTCAAGGTTAACAGACTTTCATAACGTTTTCGGCTTGATTCAAGCCCGTTATACTTAAATTTAGCTTGCTTTTTCTCTGATTGCAAAGCAAAAATAATTAAAATCGCCGTTAAAGTGACGGAGTTATGGCGAACAAAAGATTTTTTTTTATGAAAATTTTTAGGTTTTTTCGAAATTCATCTTCTATTTTGTAATTTTTTTTTAAGAAATATTAAATATCCTCCTGGTTTCACATTTTGAGTCAATAACCTATTTCTTAGTGAACATTTTGGCACTCTCTGGATTATAATCTGTGGAAAAATGGCAAAGTTATAAGAGATTAAGTGAAGAAACCTATATTTATATTTTCATTGAACTTCCAAATCTGGCAAATGTAAACCACTATAACATTAACACTAGTTTACAGCAAAAAATACCAAGAAATCGGGGTATAGGGGAAAATTGGCAGGGGCCCCGTGAGCTCAAAACTATTTAGTTTTATTTTTTGCACGGTTAAGTTTTTGAGATAACGGTAATTTTGTGTTTTTGGTTATCACTTCATTCAAAAATTTTTTTCGCTAAAGTTACATGTGCGATAACAGCTAACAGTACCTCGTTCTAAACGTAATTAAAATACACTTTTAACGACATACAACTTGTGGTGGTTGAGTAAAAACTCACTGAGCCATAACTGGTCAAAGTCAAAATTTTGTGGATTTTTTGCAATTTTTTTTTAATTTTGATTTTGAAAATAGGTTTTTTATAAGAAATTGGGAAAATCAGCAAAAGATTTATTTTTAAAAATTGGCCTATTAAATTGCAAACACTTTAAGCGTAATGTTACTAAGATCCCATTAGTACTTTATTTTAAGCGATTTTTTTCAGGTGAAACGAAAAGGATATTTTATAGACGAAAAACTTGGTTAGGTGACCCAACTATGTGAAAACGACTTCATAGCTCAAGAGGACATTAGAGCGATATATAGAAATCCACCAGACTAAAATAATGACATATCAATTTTACAAATCGGACGTCAAATAAAAAAGTTGCAAAAAAAAAATTTTTTTTCGCGGTATTTCGTGGTGTAAAAAAAAATTGTCCCGAAACCCTCTCAACATAATCTTCATATATGTGATGACTTTTACAACGGTGAGCGTTCTCACGGAGAAATAAAAAAAAAAAAACATGGGATTGCGATACCAAGGCCATTGGAATGTCAGGGACATTGAATGATGAGCCATTTTTGCTGGTTCCTTCTTCGAGAAAAACAAAATGTACCAAAACGGCGAAAACTATCAACATTTAAACACTTTTAATATACATAAAAATAAAAAAAAATGGAGGTTAAGTACAAGATTGTGATAAAAAAATAAACATAGGTTTGTTCATTAAATCTCTTATAGCATTGTAATTTTTCTACGGATTATAATCCGGAAAGTGCCAAAATGTTCACTAAGAAATAGGCTGTTGACTCAAAGTGTGAAACCAGGAGGATATTTAATATTTCTTTAAAAAAATTACAAAAAATATATGAATGTCGGAAAAAACTGAAAATTTTCATTAAAAAAATCTATAGATCGCTATAACTCCGTCAATTTAACGTCGATTTTAATTATTTTGGCTTTGTTGGAAAGGGTATTTCATCAAAACCTCAAAACAAAATTAAATAACGTAAAAATCGAGAAGGTAATGGCGGAGATATTGACTAAAAAGTCATCCTACTTTTTTTTCTTATCTCAAAAAGTGAAATGTCAAAATATCTCGAAAACTGTTCTACTTTTGAACCATCTGATTACATATTTGGAATCAGCAGAAAATTCTACATAGGAATCATGTATCAAATGTCGAGGATATGAAAATTTTTGAAATTTTGTCGGGTAGTGTAATTAACAGAGGCATATCGTGATTATGATTACTTGGGTTATTTCAAGCAATTTTGCCTAATTACGAAACCATATGTCTAAAGTGAATTTGGAGCCAGTGGTTTTTATTATCTACACCATTTCCAGCTATATTTGAGAAAATTAAAAAAAAAAAAAATTTAAAAAATTTTCAAGGCGAAAAATGTATGGAAAGCAGAGTTGTAATTATTATAAGAGAAAAATTAAAAATCAAAAAATAATTATTATTGAAAGAAATATATTTTAAAAGTCTTTCCATAATAGTTATTTCTGAGATATTTTTTTTAAGTCGTTTTGTAATTATTATAAATGAGAAATTTTGTTTTATATCTTCAAAGATTTTTATATTGAGACAAATTTGAAAAAAGTCTTTGAGTAATTATTATCCGTAACAAATTGTTTTTTAAGTCTTCAAAGACTTTTTCATTGAGACGAATTTCAAAAATATCTAAGTAATTATTTTGAGTAACAAATTTATTTTTTATATCTTCGATAAAAATCTTTCATACAATTTCAAATTGGAAATTTGCTTGAATTTTGAAGTACTTATATGAAAGTTGTTTTTATTTTATACTTATATGAAAGTTATTGAAAATTTTCTGAGACTTTTTTGAACTTTGTCTCAATGAAAAAGTCTTTGAAGATATAAACAAAAATTTGTTACTGATAATAATTACTAGACTGCGGATCTTTATGCAAAAAATTTAAAATGATTTATTAAGAGTTATATTGATTCAAAACTATATATTCACATTCCAAAGCGAATTTTCTTGCTCTGTTTTGGATATGCAAAATATATGCAACTTATATGCAGGTTATATGCAAGTTATATGCAAATTAAAAGTACAAATTTTTTACATCAGATATGGAATTTTAAGTGATATACACAATAAGTAAAGTATAGTTGAGTGCAAAAATCATATGTTCTATGCTGAATCTTTTGTTCTATGCAAATATAAAACCCATTAACACCCAAAAACAAACTGCAAATGGGAACTAATATTTATTATAATAATTTTTAATGTAAAGAGGTAATTTTAGTTGTAGTTAAGACCACAATATACTACAAGTGTTTTCTCCACATTTTCAATGGAAACATTGTGACGCTTATCGGTTAGGATCCGTTTATATGCTGAAAATGAACGCTCAACATCACAAGATGTAACCGGAGCATACTTAAATTCGCTCCAAAATTGACTGGGAATCTGTATTCCAGTTTCTAATATTTTGTTGTCACCTGAAAGTATTTTGGCTACTCCTAATATGACTTCAAAAGCAGGTTCTTCTTTTTTGAAATAGTTTCAATTTTGACGAAAACTATTTGCCCACATGATCCTGACGTAGCGTCAAGTCCTTCAAAAGCTTCTGTTATTAGGGCCATTGAAGCCATTAGGGGAACTCCGCGAGACTCTAACTTGCGGATTAAAACTGCTAAACCTCAATTATTATGCATATATGCAAGTTATATGCAAATATGCAAGTTATATGCAATATGCAAGTTATATGCAATATGCAAAATATGCAGAAATAAATATGAAAATTTAGAATATTTTGTTAATAACTTTCATTTTTCTCTTTGGAACCATATCGCTATCTCTTTTCCTTAAAAATATGCAATTGCATAAAGATCCGCAGTCTAATAATTACACATAGACTTTTTTCAAATTTGTCTCAATATAAAAGTCTTTGAAGACTTAAAAAATATATATTTGAAATAGCTATTATGGAAAGATTTTTAAAATATAAGTTTCTGAATAATAATTATAGAAGAGTTTTATCATTTTCATCAGGAAAAAAATATTATCAAAAGACTTTTACGATTCTGAAGAAAATTTGTAAGACTTTTTTAGAATTTCAAAATGAAATAATAATTATTCTACATCTCTGATGGAAAGTTTCTGAAATACAGTTGGAATTTTCTTAAATGCATCTGGAAATCGTGTAGTTTTTTTTTTTTAAATGGCTCACCATTTTGAGACAGCTGTATATAAAACTAGCCAAAATGTGTATCTTGGCGGTTTTGGGGTCGGGGGATTCATTTTTGGCATTCATTTCTGGCATTAGTTGCTTCTTCTGACGGTTAAAGCCAAATGAATGAAAATCTGTCCACCTTTTCCAGTTTGAGTTCAGAAAGTTACAATTGAAGTTCAGAAAATTACAATTGAAGTTCAGAATTTCCAATTGAAGTTCAGAATTTCCAATTGAAGTTCAGAATTTCCAATTGAAGTTCAGAAAGTTACAATTGAAGTTCAGAAAGTTACAATTGAAGTTCAGAAAATTACAATGGAAATTCATTTGGAAATCCTGAACTTCAATTGTAACTTTCTGAAATTAAACTGGAAAATGTGTAGACAAAACACTTGCCCACCCGTTAAACTAAATGGTATCGATATATCGCAAAGTGACGTAACAAAGTACTTGCTATGCATCTCGTCAGGAAACTTATATGGAGGATCCACACACATATTCTCCAAATTCAATTTATTGGTATAAAACTAGGGAATACTTATTGGCTTGCGAATCGAAACTGCCAACTATCAACGACAAACAAACTCCTGCTTTACTCAGCCATCATGAAAGCCGTTTGCACCTATGGCATACAGCTGTGAGGAACAGATTCACGTGAATGTTTGGAAAAAAGTAGAACTTTTCCTATATTTCACATCTCAGCAGCTTCATTCTGGAGTAACACTTATAGGCGAATTCTGTAACTCCGTCTCATCTCAAGTCACAAAATTTGAGATTTGAGACATGAGACATTTTTAGTGACTTGAGCCATTTTTGGTATTCTGTAAGCCACAGTCACTAAAAATTTCACCAAAGACTGTGGTGAAAATGTACTGAGACTGTTTGAGATAACAAAATAATTTAACGAATACTCACTAATCGATTACATACGAAAATAGGTTTTGGAAATGAATTTATGAGCAATATAATGCATTAAAAAAATAAAGCGTATCATTACTACTTATCACTTATAAAAATAGTTATGAATATAATGTTTTATGAGTGTTTTATCTGAACCGATTCGCAAATAAAGTTACGTAACGTAAGACATTGAAATATCGATAAATATCGTATCACATCACTATTTACACTTGATCGAAATGGCGTAAAAAAGTAAGTTAGCAAAACCAACAAAATTTTATTACTTTGCTAATTTCATACAAATAAACTTATTTTATTACAGAAAATAGCAAGCGAACAAGCAAAGAGCAAACAAATTGTAAGTTTTTATAAATTTTGACGCTTTATTTAGTTCACCGCAATGTTTTGTTTATTTTGTGACCTCCTCGCCACCAGGTCACTAATTAGTGACGTATTTTTTGAGACTTGAGACGTGAGCTCGCTTACAGAATACCAAATTGTCTCAAAATCAATCTCACCACGAAAAAGTCTCCAAAAGTCTCTATTAGTGACTTGAGACAGCTTACAGAATACTAGTATAAGTGTATTAAACACACAAAAATTTTGTTAATAAAAGAAAAACCACACAACTGAACGGACTTCGAAGCCGAGAAAAATGTTTCTTCTTTATCTTCATATAAATTTTATTATCAATCATATTTTAAAGACCTTTGTCCAATCATCCGCTTAAGGTTATCTTATTATAGAACATATGTTATTACAATTTTTAATAATTTAAAGCTGTCTGTATGCCATTGCATTCCTGTTGCGAAGAGTCGTCGATATATGAATTTCTTTTGTCTGGCGCCAAACCAGCGGCCTAAGCCAATGACCCGTTACACTGCGTCCAGCTATACGTGACGCTTTATTGTCTTCCCGGTTGGTTTAACCAGACCCATATGTAGTAAAAATGGATCTTAATTTTTTATTTCACGAATCTGGCTAGGCTATTCTACCAAACTGTTCCTCTCGAAAGTTAGTTCTGTTTGGAAAGACAGTTGCCGGAATAGCCCTAATAACATTTTTTTTAACATTATTCAATTTCTTTGTATGAAAATTAAATTTTGGTTTAAATCTTCATCTGTTATTACATCAACTGAAAAATTAATATCTTAATATCAATTCAGCCACAATACAGCCCACGAAAATGGTTATTACAACTTGTATCGCTACTATCTAATCTACTTAAAATATTTCCTTTGTGTTTTGATGCTTGTGGCCACAAGAAAAAAGCCCCACCAAGTAATCACGAAAATGCATTGGGCGTAGTGTAACACGCCTATTTTTTGTATGTGAATTATTACGGTCTTGTAGACAAAATTTCAAATCGCCTAAAACGTTTATTTGACAGCACATTTTTTTAGAAAGAAAATCATCGCAGAATTTAGTATTTTGGCAGCAACAAGAAGTTGTTTGCGTATAAATAAATACAAAGGCGTAACAAACAAGAGGGTGTTCTTGGGACTGGCTGTTGGAATAGTACTGTTTGAAAGAGCGTTTATACAAACTTAATACTTTACAATTTCCATTGAAAGTTTTCACTCGACGAACAAGCAATAAAATGCCATGAACCGTAAAATTGAATCAAGATAAATAATTACATTGAAATTATAAACTAACCCCTCCAAAAAATAGGAGAAATTCTAATAGTACATAGATTTTTCCAATACATACATATGTATGTACATACGTACGTCTAAGTATGCATATTCCAAATTAAATGGCATAAACTATTGTAGTGGGCGTTTTCGTAGAAATTGCAGAAATGAAAATGCGTCGCCGCCAACATTTGTGTCGCCAGTAGCTGCCGTCCGCGTCTGCAGAAACACGAGGACGGAGTTGGTCAAAAATTTGCATCATATGGTAAAAAAAATTGAAATGTTAATACCCAGCAAAGTATGTCGTTAGGTATTATAGAAATATAAGCAGAATCAATTGAAAATGATTAAACGCTTACTTTTTGCCTTAAACAATGAGTTAATAAATAAAAAAGTATCTACGGGAGTTGGGAGTCTGGAAGGAGTGCACACACGGGAATTGTCGTATTCTGCTCAGTGTTACCAACCGCGACATCACTACGAAAACAGACTACATCGGTCTTATACCAGTCTTCGATTCAAGTTATGAGATTACCATTCCATTAAGGAAGGACTGGGGAGATCGTAAACTCGCTCAGAGATTCCATGTTTAAATTTTCGCGGACGGATCAAAGATGGCATGCAGAGTGGGGGCGCGTGTCTACGCCACTCAGCCGAACACTTCACATGTCAATCAGGCTATCGGGAAAGGAGAATGTTTTTCAATCAGAAGTTTTTGCAATATAGCAGACTTGCAGGGTTCCACTTGCAACGGAAACAGGCCAGGAAATTTCTCGCATGGTCAGACGACTCTGAAGGCTCTAGGTTCTGCTACGGTTTCATCACTGCTGGTCCTGCAGTGTAGGGAGTGGATCACGGGGTTAGCAAGTCGATATAGCGTCTTTCTGATCTGTCTGCCGGGTGCCACGATAACAGGGAAACGGAATGGCTGATGAGTTAGCCCGGCAAGGCGCGGCTATTGATGTCGCAGAAGCGGAGGAGGTTCTTGCACCATATGTTTCGTCAATCGCCGAATATCTCGGCACTGGTTCGAGGAGGCTGATAGCATATGGAAGTGGTTGCGGAACTGCAGGGTCTGCAGAAGTCTGTGGCCTTCATACAGTGAGTTGCGTACCTCAGCCATGCTAAAGATGGACAGGAGGGAAATTTCCCGCTTAACTGCGGTATTCATGGTACTATGGGTTATAGGTTCCCTTGCGGGCCGATTGGAATTGGATCATAACTATCGGTGTCTTAGCTGTACTTTGCCAGGAACGGAGGAGATGGTGGAGCAACTGCTACGCGAATGGCCTTTGCACTGTCTAGGCAGAATGAAATTTCCTGGCAAGCCTTTCTTCGGAAACCTCTCCGAACTCAAAGACGTTAGGTCTGAGGGGCGTCTTAATATAATACAATGGCGCTGGTATAGCTCTGACGAGCTTTATGGCCGAGCTTCTCTCCCAATTCGAGGTGTGCTCCTTTTCTTTTTCCTACTAATTGGATGGACCTACAGTTTTATGCCGGCTCCGAACGGCAAATGCATTTTCTGTGAGATGCTTTTTCATGGCAGAAATACTCTCGGAGGGTATGCCGTCCACTGCCGAGAGGTAACCGCTGCTCTTAAAAACCCAATAATTGGATTTTTACTAATTAGAAAAATTTCTTTGGTGTTTGCTCGGACTGGGGTTTGAACCCCGAGATCTCTAGCATAGCAGGCGAGCACTCTACCCACACCATCACAGGCGTCTTAGCTGAAATCAACTGGATGGATATATGTATGTATGTAGGGCGTAGGACCTGCCCTGGTTTCCGAATTGATGTCCTCTTTTACTCTGTTCTTCTGATTCTGGTTCCTTAGCCACGAGTCATGGTATCAAAACGGTATTTCAGTGGTAATTGGAGTCTGTGGGATTTGTCACTCAAAGCAACCAACCAACCAAATCTTTTCTATATTTTTTTATATTTTGCATTATCCGGTATGTTTCATGGAAGTGAAAAATTTGTGGGCAGTTATATTTGCGGTCAAGCGGCGATTGGAGAACGGCTTTCAGTGAGACGATTGTAAAAGCTCCTGTTTTTGACCGCAGCTTATATGCAATGGTGCCAATGTGCAGCGCGTCATCAAATTAAATTCACGCAAACAAACATCGACGACACACATTCCACATACCAAATACAATCCTGCACTGAACAGCAGCGTTAATATAACAATAAATGCTGCCGTAAAAGGAAGTTGTTGCTTGTTTCGTCCCCTGACCTTCCAATTGCCGAATGTGTGCCGCATAAAACGTGTTGCTGCTGCGCTAACGTTCGTTAAAATTAAATTGCTAAATTTTTAATGCTTATATTTGTGTCTCATCGCCAATGAGCGACCAAGCAAGCGACCGATTGAATGTGATTTTATATTTCTGGTAAAACGGTGTTGTTGTTGTTGCTGTTGTTGTTGTTTCTCCTTTCTTGTTGCAAGAGCTTGCTATTTAAAATGTTGTAGCGCTACAAACAATGCGATTTTATTGCTGTTACACATTTTTGGCAAACATCAAAACACAAGCGACACAGCAGCACACAAAAACAAAATGGCGTATTGTAAAATGTGTGTAAAATGAATCAATAACAACAAAAACAATGGTGAGTTATATGCGCTCCAGCGGTCGACAAACACACATACGCAAGCCGCGCGATTAGCGTTGCAATAAATTTAAAAATGTTGCAAGTTTAACAAACAAGCAACGAATTTATGTGTTGCATGAACATGAAAACATTTCAAACAAAAATTTTAATATCCGTAAATTTAATGTTGCAAAAATTTGCTTTTATGATGCCTTTGCGCGCTTACTTTATTTTCTTTTTGACATTTATTATACTCAGTTGTAGTTGTACAACAGCACAGCCAATACTTTTTTTACATACTTATATACATAACGTCGTTTAAACTGCGCAACCGCCTAAGTGAGACTTGCGCGAAAAAGGAGATTTCAGTACTTGGCACCCAGCCTATGAATCCATCTCCAAAACTTTAGTCTTGGTAAGTTTTATTCTAACTTTCGATGTCCTTTTAAACTCCGAAATCCTAGATACAGCGGTGCGTTAGGAACATTCTGTAAATGAATATAATCAACGTCGAGAAGAAGCATATAAACCAGAACAAAATCTTATTCATGTCACGTATTATTTTCCGTGTATCCTTTTTTCTTCAAAATCGCAGCTGGGTATCGTACGAATTTTTAAGCACTTTAATTTGCTATTTTTTTTTTTTTTTTTTTTGAAAATGTTTTGATGGCGAAACCAGATGCCTTAAATTTATTATATTTGTTAAAATCATTTAAATTGAGTGATTTTATGTAATTTGTGTAACATTGGCCGCTGGCGAAGCTGGGTGCAGTTTTCAAGAGTATGAAAGTGAAAAATGTAAATATGTATTATACATCTTATATCTTTCTTTCTTATATTATAAATGTGAAATGGAAATTGTGTTTAAACTCAATTGGCGAGAAAACCGCTGAACGGATCCTCACGAAACTTTGCACACCTAGGTATTTTCACCCGGTAATTGCTATAGGCATATTTTTAATCTGATTAAAAGTCAGGGATGGGCACCTCCCATACAAAATTTTCCTTTTTTCCGTAATATCTCTTGAAATATTTGTACTAGATAAATGAAAATTTTTGTGAAGGAATAATACAAAAATATATACTCAACGGATAAACAATTTAGGTCTTGGTAAAGCAGGGATGGGCACTCTCCTCCCATATAAACTGAAAATTTCACATCGAATATCTCTGGAAATATTTGTAGTAGGGTACTGAAAACTGGGGTGAGGGCATATGAGATAACTATGTATTAAACGGGAAAAACACTAGGTCTTGGTAAAGCAGGGATGGACACCTCCCATACAAACTGAAACTTTCACAGCGAATATCTCTGGATATATTTGTAGTAGGGTACTGAAAACTAATGTGAGGGCATGTGAGATAACTATGTATTAAACGGGTAAAACTGCTAGGTCTTGGTAAAGCAGGGATGGGCACCACCCATACAAACTGAAATTTTCACATCCAATATCTCTGGAAATATTTGTAGTAGGGTACTGAAAACTAATGTGAGGGCATGTGAGATAACTATGTATTAAACGGGTAAAACTGCTAGGTCTTGGTAAAGCAGGGATGGGCACCTCCCATACAAACTGAAATTTTCACATCGAATATCTGGAAATATTTGTAGTAGGGTACTGAAAATTGGTGTGAGGGCATGTGAGATAACTATGTATTAAACGGGTAAAAACGCTAGGTCTTGGTAAAGCAGGGATGGGCACCTCCCATACAAACTGAAACTTTCACAGCGAATATCTCTGGAAATATTTGTAGTAGGGTACTGAAAACTGGTGTGAGGGCATGTGAGATAACTATGTATTAAACGGGTAAAAATGCTAGGTCTTGGTAAAGCAGGGATGGGCACCTCCCATACAAACTGAAATTTTCACAGCGAATATTTCTGGAAATATTTGTATTAGGGCACTGAAAACTGGTGTGAGGGCATGTGAGATAACTATGTATTAAACGGGTAAAACTGCTAGGTCTTGGTAAAGCAGGGATGGGCACCACCCATACAAACTGAAATTTTCACATCGAATATCTCTGGAAATATTTGTAGTAGGGTACTGAAAACTAATGTGAGGGCATGTGAGATAACTATATATTAAACGGGAAAAACACTAGGTCCTGGTAAAGCAGGGATGGGCACCTCGCATACAAACTGAAATTTTCACAGCGAATATCTCTGGAAATGTTTGTAGTAGGGTACTGAAAACTGGTGTGAGGGCATGTGAGATAGCTATGTATTAAACGGGTAAAAACGCTAGGTCTTGGTAATGCAGGGATGGGCACCTCCCATACAGACTGAAATTTTTACAGCGAAAATCTCTGGAAATATTTATAGTAGGGTACTGAAAATTGGTGTGAGGGCATGTGAGATAGCTATGTATTAAACGGGTAAAAACGCTAGGTCTTGGTAAAGCAGGGATGGGCACCTCCCATACAGACTGAAATTTTTACAGCGAAAATCTCTGGAAATATTTATAGTAGGGTACTGAAAATTGGTGTGAGGGCATGTGAGATAGCTATGTATTAAACGGGTAAAAACGCTAGGTCTTGGTAAAGCAGGGATGGGCACCTCCCATACAGACTGAAATTTTTACAGCGAAAATCTCTGGAAATATTTATAGTAGGGTACTGAAAATTGGTGTGAGGGCATGTGAGATAGCTATGTATTAAACGGGTAAAAACGCTAGGTCTTGGTAAAGCAGGGATGGGCACCTCCCATACAGACTGAAATTTTTACAGCGAAAATCTCTGGAAATATTTATAGTAGGGTACTGAAAATTGGTGTTGGGCATATGAGATAATTACGTACTCAACGGACAAAAAAAAAATAAGAAAACTATCTTTGACGTCAAGAATGATATTTTTCTATGTAACTTTTTTGGCCTAACTCAATATGCTAATATTTTTAAAAGCACGTGGTGTGAAACCCGCGGGTAATCTCTAGTATTACTATATTCCAGCAAACATTATGAATCATAAAAGAGTCAAAAAGGAATCCTAAAACGGAGCATCCACACCCATTATGAGCTCATTTATGTATTTATGTATGTATTTCTGTTCTTAAGGTGGTCGCCCGATATGCGCCTAATTTCATACATACATCATATGAGCCTGAATAAAAGTCAAAAAGGCTCCTATATATGAATTTTTTTCCTTCTTTTATGACTAGTAAAACCAAAAAATAATTCTTTTTTTAACACGTTTTTATTAGCTTCACCTGTATCTATGTATGCAAGTATGTATGTATTTGAATGTAATTTCTAGGTGCCACCTAAATAGAGATTAGGTTAAAACCCCCGCTATCTTCCGGGAGATATTGATATTTACAGCAGTGGGAATTAACCCGAATCAACCCACGAGCACCATATGGTAACGCAAAACATCCCTTTACATTTTCAAGAAAATAAACAAAAGAAAAAGAAACAAGTAAGGAAGCCTAAGTTCGAGTGCAATCGAACATTAGATACTCAGCTGTATGCTTTCATTGTTTGTTTGCGTTTGTTCGATATAGGGTGTATTTTATATGAAACGAGTGCTGCATAAACAGGGCGCAGCCACGCCCATTTTCAAAATTTATATCAATCATCCAAATAAGCATACAAATATTATTGTTAGTGCAAAATTTCATCCCTCTATGACTTTTAGTTACAAAGACTTCACGTTACAAATTCCAAAAGGGTGTTCCAGAAATATCTTTGTTAAAAAGTAGGCGTGGTCATAAACCGATTTCAATACATTTTTGCGTGTCTATTAACACATGTTATAAAAGTGTATAAACCAAGTTTCGTCATAATATCTCAATTATTTGTCGAGTTAAAGGCTAAGAAATCTCATATATCCCTTTGTCTAAAAAGAGGCGGTGCCACGCCCATTTTCCAAACTTTTTTATTTTTTGTTTCCGGTCTATTGTAAAACTCATGTCACAAAATTTCAATGAATTATCTTTATATTTCACA
This sequence comes from Urophora cardui, assembly GCA_960531455.1. NCBI lineage: Eukaryota > Metazoa > Arthropoda > Insecta > Diptera > Tephritidae > Urophora > Urophora cardui. The sequence continues at coordinate 25,540,871 of OY482672.1, read as the reverse complement.
TAGATATCGCTTAAAATGGTTTTATTAGGTCACTTTATAATACACATATATAAAAGTGGGCGCGGTCGTCAACCGATTTTGGTAATTTTTCGTCCACACATTTGGCTAAGTAAATATATCACGCGTACCAGATTTCATCGATATATCTTTAACGGTTTCTGAGTTATGGCTTATTAAACTTTCAATATTCGCTCCTTAATAAGTGGGCGTGGCACCGCCCATTTTCCAAAATTTTTGTAGTTTTTGTTTTATGTCCATAGTTGGACTCCTGCCACAAAATCTCAGTGATTGATCTTTATATTTGACAGAGATATCGCTTAAAATGTTTTTATTAGGCCCCCTTATATTTCCTATATATAAAAGTGGGCGTGGCCGTCAACCGATTTTGATAATTTTTCGCCAAAACATTTGACTAAGTAATTATATTACGCGTACCGAATTTCATCGATATATCTTCAACGGTTTCTGAGTTATGACTCATAAAACTTTCAATGTCTGCCCCTTAATAAGTGGGCGTGGCACCGCCCATATTCCAAAATTTTTGTGTTTTTTGTTTTATGTCCATAGTTGGACTCATGCGACAAAATTTCAATGATAGATCTTTATATTTGACAGAGATATCGCTTAAAATGGTTTTATTAGGTCACTTTATAATACACATATATAAAAGTGGGCGTGGCCGTAAACCGATTTTGATAATTTTTCGTCAAAACATTTGTCTATGTAAGCAAATTACGCGTACCAAATTTCATCGATATATCTTCAACGGTTTCTGAGTTATGACATATAAAACTTTCAATGTTTGACCCTTAATAAGTGGGCGTGGCACCGCCCATTTTCCAAAACTTCATCAAATTTCTTCATAAGGGCCCGAGCTCAATACGTGGGTAAAATTTTAAAACTCTAGCTATATTAGTGGCTGAGATACCAAATTTCCGATTTTTTCTATATAGGAAAAGTGGGCGTGGTCATGGTCCGATTTCGCCCATTTTCAATACCAACCGTCCCAGTCTCGATACCAACTTGCGTTCCAAATTTCATCAAAATATCTCAATTTTTGCGCGAGTTAGAGTGTTTACAGACGGACGGACGGACGGACGGACGGACAGACGGACGGACGGACGGACGGACGGACGGACGGACGGACGGACGGACATGGCTCAATCGATTTCTCTTTTCACCCTGATCATTTTGATATATATAAGTCTATATCTATCTCGATTATTTCATTCTGTTACAATCCACCGTTATGTGATTAAAACTATAATACTCTGTGTACTAGTACAGCTGAGTATAAAAACACCAGGAAAAAGCCGATTTACAATGAAAAATTAATGTAGCTTTACAAAAAGGTAAAGATCGTGTTATTCTGTACTCAAATGTCGAAGCTATTGCGTGTGAAAATGAGGTGACAAAAATTAGTACTGAAAATTCCCGTTTTCAGATATGGCATGTCGGTAAATATAAGTATATTGTATAACTTTTGGAATAAATTGTTCAATTAATTACACCTTTTGAAAGCTAATGAAATTATCTATGTAATGTAAATTAGTTTTTAAAGAAAAAATTTTTCTTTCCAACATTTCTTACATTTTTCTAAAGGCGTTACCATATGGTAGCCGTGGGTCGTCTAGGGTACAGGTTTTTTTTATTGGGCTTCGTGTGATTTTCTCTGCCGTTGTGTAAATTTAACTAATGTAATATTATTAATTTGTTGGAATTTTATAAATTTTCTGCTTGTAGAGGTTTAACCTTACAGCAAATGCTTGATTTCATTCAAGATCAAGATAAGGCATTCGACGAAGGTGGACTAATTGACATACCAACTGTCATTTAGGTACATACATGGAGCCTCATCAATATTACAACATTTTTGGAGAAGATAATACTGAAGAGGAATGTGCGGGTAAACCAGAGATTGTTTGCCCGACCTAACTAAAAGGCGGCTAAGAATTTGTAATAGCTGGTAGCTCGACATTACCCCATTTTGTCCAAGAAGATGAATGGCTGAAGAATATTTCACCATTTTCTCTTCCAATTTTTCCACTGGCGAATACGAAAATTGTCGTAATATACACCGTCATGTTCAATTTGAGAAGTTTTTTAATTATTGTTATCATTTATCAAGCATGTTTGCGAAGAAAGTGCAATATATGCTATTGGCCAGAATAGGCCAACCATACATGTGGAAGTATTTTAAAAAAAAATATTTTATTTGCATAACTTTACTAAAAACCTACTTAAATCTCAATAAAGTCAATTAAAAATGTGTTTTTTTGTGAAACTAAAAAAAAATGTTTCCAAATATCATTTACCCTTTAAACAAAAACCTGTACCCTAGGCGACCCACGGCTACCATATGGTAACGCTAGTTTTTCACATTTTCCGGAAAAGTGCGACAAGATATTGGAAAACGGACTTCATTTTCATGCTCAGGAGGTGGAAATTTATTGGTGTACATACTTTTATGAAAATCTGAAACAAAAAAGTTCTGGGAAAATCCGGGTTAAAAAAAGCCGTGTATTTCTATTTTTAAAATATTCACTTATCTCATTTTCCTTCCCCTGGCCCAGTTCTCTTCATCCATTCCCCATTCACAACCGCTTGTTTTGCTCTTCTCCCATTGTGGACACTTTCAACTGCTTGCTTTATAGTGTTGTCTTATTTTGTATTTTCCTGCGGATTCGAACATGAAATCAAGCTGAAATTCAATCCAACGCCGTCATATAGTGGGACATTAAACATAACATTGAACCTTAGTGATACTTTTGTACTTCTCCTTTTTCGAAACACTTTCTATGAATTACAATTATCATTAAAAAAAAATATATATAAAAAAACCTATCTTAAGCCCATATTTCACACATATGTATTCCGGAGTCATATCGGCCTCCAAATTATGAAGCCTACGAGAGTGTTTGCTGGGATCAACGAGAAGTCTGAATTTGCATTTATATTAGCGAACTAAATATCATCATATGGAAAGACGAGGATATGTTTCCCGTGATACAGGATGCTACAAATACATACACAGATATTGATTAGAGAGAAAATGACAGAAAAGTGCAAGTAATAAGAGAAAAAAATGGAAGGCATTAGTCTTAAACTAGGAAAAAATTCTTACATACATATATCGCCCGTTTTATGCAATAGGGATTTAACTCGAAATTTTCGATTTCTGGGATTTTGCCATATTGTTCAATAACTGGGTCGTGCCTTTGAGTCTAGCCTTATAAAATACTCAAAAGGATAAAAATGGCGGAAATAAAAGTGATTTTGTAGTTAGCCGTAAAAGGAAACTATTTGAAATTATAAAAGTTTATTTGCGTTTTCCCAAAAAAAATTATTTTTGAGTTAAATCCCTATTGCATAAAACGTGCGATATATGTATGTAGTTACTAAAAAAATAAGTTCTCAAGTCGTACAAATGAAATCAAAGCGGTTCAGAGTAAGTATCGCTGCGAGCATTTTAGCTTGAAATTTTATTTGGCGTCGAAATTGGAATCGATTCATATTTTTTCCAGCAGTTGTTCATATTCCAGCCAATTCTGTGCTTTACAAAGGACACGTGAATTTGGGGAGTATTCCTTTGCTTACTTATTGCTTCAGATTATAAGTACTTTAGACTGTAGAAATTTGTCTTTTATATTTTGCTGAAAATCCTAAATATAAATATGTACCATAAATTATAAGTTTTATAAAAAAAAAGAAATAATTTCTTATCACCGTCAAAACTGCAGCGAAAAACATGACTTTTATTCTTATTATTGTTTCATTTGCAATAGCATGGATGGCAATACAATTATTATTGACGCTTTTGAAGCAACATTGTTGTCTTTCTAAGTCAATTAGAAGAAAGCAAAGCATATTGATAACTTTGCTTTCAATGACACCATTGGATTCAGCAAAATTATAAAACCGTATTTTGGTTTTCTTGCGATTTGTATGTAGGTTTCTTGAACTCATGCATAAATAGCGATCATTGAACTCTAAGTTGCTTATCGATACGCATGGCTGACTTTTGAGCTCCGACTTGATAAAATATACTTTAATACAAACTTTATGCAATGACAAAGAGCCGTGGCATCATTTATACTCTTACATCTAAGCACATTTCGTCAATATAAAGCCATTTAATATTGAAACACAAGCTTATAATGAGAACCAATGTGATTTTAAAGTGAATGTTCACTTGTTATTCTATGCTGTAGAGATCTGTGGCCTATGCCATAATTAATTCTATTTTAAATTTTATTGCATGTTTGTTTCTGCAATCTTTGTTTATTAATAAGTATATCCGTTAAAGAAATAATGCGCTCAATGGCTTTTTTTTTTTTGGGAGATGAAATGTTATCAGTAAAAAGAAGAAAAAAAAAAACATTTAATTTATTTACAAAGCATGCAAATATGCCTAACCTACAAAAATTATGTTTAGGTAATTCGGGATACATCAGCAATCAATTGCAAGTGAGCAAACATCACCACAATCTATAGCTGGCAATACAGCATCTGTAATTCTTCTATTTTACGTAATCGTCTAAACGATTTTGGCTGAGTGCAATAAAGCGCGTTAGTCTTGTCTGTTTCGTGCTGCCTGGTTCTAATTACACAGTAAAAATTTTAGTTTAATTTTAATACCATTTTGGTATTTATATATAACAATACCAAAAAGCATTAAATTAAAACCATTCTGGTTTAAAAAAAAGAAGAGAATATTGAGAGACAGAAATTATCCTTGGCGTCAAATTAATACTTTCTTAGAATTAAATCAAAACCAAATTTTGTTTATTTTTAGAATATTTCTGGTATTAAAAGTAGTTGAAATGGTATAAGATTAATACAAAAATTGGAATAAATTCTAGACTTTTATGGAATTAAATCAAAACCAAATTTTGATTACTTTTATAATATTTTTGGTAATAAAAATAGCTGAAATGGTATAAGATCTATCCGCAAATTGGAATAAATTTTATACTTTATAATAGCTCATATATATTTTAAATACTAAAAATTTTAATACACCAGCCATACACGAACTCATACACATATACAAATGAAATGGGAGTAAAGCAGCTTCTTAGTCAAAAAAAAAATATGGCTTATACAAAAAGCTTTTATCTAACTGCTTGCCCAGAATGGTGTGGCTGTAGTACGTAGTAAGAGCTGTCAAAAGTTAAAACAGTACAATTGCATTGCAATGCCCACAATGTGTAGCTGTGTCTGTAGCGTGTAGTTGTGGCTGTAGTAGAAGTAGAGTTAACTTTAACTTTGTAGCGCGCTACAGTGTGACAGCTCAATTTTTTAATGACGGAAATTCGAAATGAAGGACGAAGAAACGGAAAAATGAATTGAACTTGTAAAAAATAAAGAGTTTTTATGGAATTTAAGGAATCCCCTGTACAAAAATATAAAAAAGATGACATATATGAGATACACTGAGCTACACCATTGTGTTCACATTTTCGAGCGTTGCCACAAAATCAGTCATCAGCTGATGTAGTAAGCTATGTAGTCCGTAGCTGCAGTACAACATTCTGGGCAAGCAGTAAATCTTAAACTCTTTTTGTTGTTTATCATCTATTTTTGTCTCTTTGTCGGGCCCAGGTCGGTGTCGTCGTCGAAGCATCCGTCTTAGCTGGCGTCTCTGAACTGAATGCCGTTTCATTTATCGTTTTTGTTGTTTCGGTCTTATTATTGGCCGCCGTTGTTGCTGCCACCACAGGCTTAACATCCTATTTCAATGGTTGTTCCATATCTACATTTGTTTGAATTTCCACTTGTATTTGCTGTTTCTTTTCGACGCTCAGCATCTGTTTGGGCACCACTGGCACTTCAATATCACCCACCATCTTTTTCAACTCAGTCTTTGGCTTTTTAGCTGTCACTGACGCCAAAGCTTTCATAGCACCTTGGTCCTGCTCCTCCGCCTTACACGCCTGCTGCAACAATGGCATATGCGTATGTGCACCCAAACCAATTTTTTGCCTAACTTCCGCCATCGTTGACACAGCCGTTTCACGCGCCTTCTCTGCGCCCATCTCAAGCAAATGAACTATTGCGTATGGGACGTAAATGTTCGACTATCTCCTCTGCGACAGGCATTTTATATTTGCCAGTATCGATATCTTTGGCATCCTCACAAATCTGTTGCTTACACCTTGACGTGTTTCCGGATTATAATGAACATCAGAGCAAAAGTCTGTTACCGCTTTTTTTAACTTTTCCACCATGGTATCTGCATCATCTGTTATATAGATTACTGCTTTGGGATCAGAATCCGATTTGGACATTTTCTTACTTGGATCACGTAGGGAACTTTTAGAAACATTTTGTTTATGTACATATGTATTTATTTTGACTTTTTTTTATAAAAATTTGTTTTAATATTTTTTGGTTTTGATTTCAAACCAAAAAAGCTTTGATGGTAATATACATTGAGAAAGAGAAAGTTTTTTATACTTTTCAGGATTTGTTTTTAAACCATAAATGGCTAGCGTAGAACTAAACTGGTCTATCTAACAAAATACAAAAGTGGAGAAAACAGATGAAACCCGTTTTAATGCGGTGTGCGATTGCTGATGTATTTTAAGTGAATATTGTAAATTATTATGTTAGCTTAATAGTTAACTTAACATTCTGCATTAAAAAAAAATTATTATAGAAACGTTTTTTTATAATATTTGTTTGTAACAAGAAAACTTGTTACATAGACCAATTTAGAATTTTTAATTTTTAAGGAAGTTTGAACTACAAATTGGAAATTATATGAATAAAACAACAAAAAATATGTGAAGGCAAGTACTTTAATTGCAAAAATAACACACACATGTTCGTAAATGATCACCTCTGCATTAAAAGTAACAGTAACCTAGTTTTATCCACGGCGGACTGGCAGAAAATCTTCTAGATTGTTTTCTGTTTCATCTCTGCGGCTTACATGTGGAGAGACAGGTAAAAGGGGTGATGAATCGGTGGTACAAATTTCAAATTTCGCTGCCCTAATCTGGTGTAAAATTCTGCAAGAACTCTATGAAATCATTTAGGTTCACGCTAGATTTCTTTATATCGACGGATTTATGTTTCAAAATAATCATCATTAACCCTAATCACCGAATTTTGAAAAGTTACGTAAAACCGAAAGTGAGACTCTGAAGCTCACCTATGGGGAAATTTTGAAACACATTATTTTGGTATTTGTTTTTTACTTTTATTTATGCAGTAATGAATGCAGAAGCGTTTTTATACATTTTTATAACGGTTTATGACAATTTTTTTAGTATATAAAGTTAAAAAAGGTAATTTCATAAAATAGGGTATATTAATGAACTGCAATTTTCACACATTTTTGTAGTTGTTGAATGTTCATTACAAATGGTTTTATTACATCTGTTATAAATTTGTTTTTGTGCACACAATGAAAAAAACTACGAATGAAATTAATATGAATAAATTTTTCATATGATCGCCCCTAATATATATTTTCCGCGATCAAATTTAGAAGTTTTAAAACGCGACGTTCGTGGTGAAATTACCGACGCATAAAAGCAGACCATCGTTCGTTTCTCTATCTGAACGCATCTTTTCCGTAATTTAGAATCTCAGTAAACAGAAAATGATAAGATTTTAATGGGTTTGAAATTGCTGACTTTACCGGTCTCCATAATTTTATGACATCATATGATCTAAAGATCTATGGTGAAATACGACGAATTCACCAAAATCCGGGGGAAGTATGGTGATTTCACAATGCAAAAAACCTCACTGGATAAACCTTGTAAACAACGGATTCAAAATTTGGTTGAATTCTAAAAATGTAAGCTTATTACGATAAAGATACTTAAGGTGAGTCTTTGAGGCTCACTTTCGGTTTTTCGTTACAATTTTATACGATTGCAAAAAAAATGGTTAAAATAAATAAATAGCCCAAAGATCACAATAATTTCATAATTTATGAACACAAATGGAGGAATACCCAAAATTTCAGGCAAAAAGCTTTTTTGGTTTAGGAATAATTCGCTTTTAAACTTTAAAGTGAGACTGAGAGGCTCACTTTAGAGGATTAGGCTTAAACTGCATCACAGATTCACCCTTGTCAAATTTTGCCTTTCGCATTTGGGAAACTTTTGCGCCGTCGTCTACTATACTCTGGTAGTCCCTGAACATTGGCCGTAGTTCGTCAAATGACATAAATCTCCCCACCATATTATTAACATCAAAAAGAGCATGCTTTCTACAATTTTTAACCAATTCCATCCACTCATCTGGTGTAAGATCATACTGGTGTATGGTAGTCTATGCTAATTGGACCACTTTAGAATTTCTTGAAATGACAAAAGGACGTGAATTCTAAAGTGACATTTTTAGCGTTTGGACACTTTGGTGCAGAAATAAGACCTACATCAATTTTGCACGGATAAATTTATGATTTTCAAGTTCAAAAATGTACATAACTCGATTTCTGAAAAAATGTTAGATAGACCAGTTTAGTTCTACCCTAGCCAAATAATTAAATTTCTTTAGAGAGAATTTTAATACTTCTCAAGGCTTTATTTTGAAACTATTTTGGAATAAATAAAATTGTAAAACTTTTCATAGTTTAAAAATAAGACTTGTTAGCATTAAAATTCAAATTTAATTCCAAGAATTATTAAATCAAGTACCAAATGATATTAGAATTAAACTATCATTTTTTAATGTGTACAAATACCAAGGAAAGACGAGTCAGTCTTCACCTGATCTTCGTAACGCAGTAGAGGTCTGCCTTTTCTTCTGCCTTTATCGGGTTTTGATAGAAATACTTTTTGCGCCGGAGCACCTTCATCCATTCCCACATGCGTGTAAAGCTCACCACAAATTGAACCCGAAAAAAGTGCAATCTTTGTCAATCCACTTTAGAGATTAGATTATTTTTTTGGTAGGCTATGAATGTGGCCGCTGTGGTGAGTAGAATACCCGCTAAATTTGTATACTATTTCTTAATTTACTATAAACAATTTAAAATTGTTTAAAATAGCTTACATTTAAATTGAAATACTTATTCACAAATTAGCATGCATGAACAGCTCCTGTTTAAAAGTTACTCAATTGGTTGAAGTTTTTACACAGATTTGCTAAAAAACATAAAAGTACTTTTTGAAAATGTAGCTACATATGTACATATGTATGTACGAGTATGTATTATATAAATATACAAAAGCATGTCAACACCTGTTGTGCGTAGTTATGTATTCATGTATGTATTATCATACCCCATCACTACACATTGATTATTTCGCACGAATGCAATCACATTCATTCATTCAGTTCAATTGCTGTGTAAATCATATTGTTAGTTTCCCTTTAAATAAAAACATACAAACACTTAAATATATATGCATCTGTTTATATTCGTACATATGTATATGAATATTTTTTGTATTTCCATTAACTGTATTTTCAAATCGTACGTGTGTATTTGTTTTAATTCAGCGGGCCGCCATTGATTGTCGAATGCAAAGCTTTGCTTTTTTGACTTTTTGGTGAAAAATTTTTTTTATAAATTTTTTTGTGATGCTTTTAAGTGATAACTCATATCACAATTACAAACGTATGTATTATATACAAAAACAGCTTTATTTCTTTTTTTTGGCCTCCTCTGCCAGCACCATTGATGACAGGGCTCATGTTCTTATATACATATATGTATACCCAATAAACATTGTGCCAAACGTTCGAAAGAGACCTTGGAGAACGTACTTATAACCAACCAAAGTTTTCCAAAGTTCACACTCTGTTGTAAATAAAGACTGAAACGAAAAGTCTTCGAAGAATAAGAAAAGTGCCACTAATCTGTCATCACAAATTGGATGACAAAAATGAAGTGGCTAAAAAAGTCCTATAGCTGAAATTAAAAAATTTTTTTTGTTATGTAAAAGTTATAAAAAATTGCTCAATTGACTAAAATAAACAAAATGAAGTGCAAATTAAAAATGTCCCAAAAATATCCCTGTTTTGGGAATTTAAAAAAAAAAAATACTTTTTATGCAAGAAAAACGCCCACACTATAACAAGCAATATTTTTAGCAAAAATTAGCAAATTTTGAAAAAAATTTTGAAAAATTTGCTTTTTTTTTTGTTAAAATAAGTAAATGTTTTAAGAGAGTTGATCAAATCATTAAAGCTAACAAAATTAAAAGCAAAAAAAAATTTCCCAAAAATATCCCTGTATGGGAATTTTCAAAAAGTACTTTTCATGCCAGAAAAATATCCCCAACTATCACAGGCAACATTTGTAGAAAAAACTAGCTAATTTTGAAAACAATTATCTAGGAAAATTTTGTAAAACTTGATCTTTTTGTTAAAATAAGTAAATGTTCTAAAAAAAAGTGGATCAAATCACTAAAACTAACAAAATTAAGTGCAAATAAAAAATTTCCCAAAAATATTCCTTTTTGTGAAATTAAAAAAAAGTAATTTTCATGCAAGACAAGCACCCGTTGCTATCACGTGCAACATTTTTGGCAATAATTAGTTAATTTTGAAAAAAATCCTCTGAGGGAAATTTTGTAAAACTTTTTTTTTTGTTAAAATAAGTAAAAGTTTGAAAAAATCGATAAAATTACTAAAGCTAATAAAATAAGGTTGAAATAAAAAAAAATTCCACAATACTTGATAAAAAATTTCCTTTTATGGGAATTTTTGCAAAAATACTTTTCGTGCATGAAAAACACCAAAGAGTAATGCACTGAACATTTTCAACAAAAATTAGTTAATTTTGAAAAAATATCTCTCGGGGAAAATTTTGTAAGATCTACTTTTAGGCTAAAGTACGCTGATGTTACTATAGCAACAAAACATTTAATGACCGCTCTCTTATTAAAATTTCCCATTGAGAATGATTTGGATTTCATTTATTCATAACTAAGGGAAAATACCTCAGACTTTTAGAGGAGAATCGTTGGTCTATCATCTTCGAATTACTAACCAAGCCTAATGTTTACTGGGTTGTTTCTATTTAATTTTTTTCTCCTAAACAGTTCTGGTGCTGACAAGCTTGGTCTTGCAGTAAATTGCGCTTCACGCGATAAGCGTGCAAATTGCAATCACCGCTGCCTCCTTTTCACCTAAAGTATAATTTATAAAATGATTTCGCCGTTTAAACTTTATAACCGCCTAAACGACATTTGTTCCAAAAAACAAGATTGAATTACTCACGCCCAACTCTACGACTTCAGAGCTGAAAAGGACATTAGAAGGAAATATAGAGCTTCCTGAGCTACCCAAACATCGCAAGTACTAAATTTATGGTGCGGATCGATAGAGCTGGGTGCCAGAAGTTTGTGAAATCTCAATTTTTGCATGGCAGTTCTGAAAGTTTCACTTAGGTGCTTATGAAATTGAAACGGTGACCCGCTTCTTGTTTTGCCATCAGCCATCAAAATTACCTATAAAAGTTCCAAATTCGCAAAGAAATGGTGTGATTTCTCAAAATGAAATCGTTCACTGTGGTCGCTGTGGTGCTGGTAGCGCTGGCGTTTATCGCCAACGCCTCATCTAAAAATGTCGAGTCAAAAACTGCGGACAAGGATATCCTCAACAAACAAAAATTCATATTGGAAATCCTGCAACATGTCTACCAAGATGATGTGTGGGTGAAGGATTTCGACACCAGCTATCAGGAGTACAAGCCATGTGAACATTACAGTGACTATCACACACCCGAAGCAGTGAAATCATTCTTCGAACTTTGGCAACACAAACCCATGCACGATGATGAAGTGTTCAGTGTGCACTACGAACGTCATGCCGAGTATGCTGAGGGTTTGGCAAGCGTCTTTTGGCTGGCCAAAGATTGGGACACCTTCGCACACGCCGTCTATTGGGCACGCCAGAATGTCAACAAGCAGCTGTTCGTTTATGCGCTGACTGTTGTTGGTATACATAGTCCCCATATGCAGGGCATTGTCTTCCCGGCCATTTACGAAATTATGCCGTGGCATTTCTTTGATGTGGACACCATTGAAGTGGCTGAACGTTATCGCATGCATAATTTCCATCATGTCAAAAAGCTGGATAATGTCTATAATGTTGCCATTAAAACGAATTACAGTAATGTCTATGGTTTGGTTAATCATGAGCATAAGTTGGCTTACTTTTTGGAGGATATCGGGTTGAATGCCTTCTACTATTACTACAATCTCGATTACCCGTACTGGACGAAGGGTGCGCCGGGTATGGAGCTGAATAAGGATCGTCGTGGTGAATTTTGGATTTACACACATTGGCAGTTGTTGGCACGTTACTACTTGGAGCGTTTGTCGCACGGCTTCGATGATGTTGAGCCATTCGATATGTATCAGCCCGTCTATGCCGGCTACTATAGCGGTTTGCGTTATTATAATGGCATTAATTTCCCCAACCGCGATAATAGATACAGTTTCTATCATGCAGAAAATTTGGAGCATTTTAATCTCATTGAAATGATCAAAATACGTGTAATGAATTTCGTCGATGACGAACACCACCACGAAAATGATGTCGAAGCTGTTAATATGTTGGGTAATATTTTGCAAGGCAATGCGGACAGCGTTAATCAAAAGCACTACCGCAGTTTGGTGTATCACTACAAGGAGGTGGTGAATGATGGTGTGCCTTATGGTAAATACCAAGAGACACTACCCACCACATTCATGCAGTACGAAACTACGCTACGCGATCCACTCTTCTTCTCGATCATGAAGAATGTCATCCAACACTATTGGCATTTGGCTGAGCATTTCCCCGAATACACCAAAAACGATTACAAATTTGACGGTGTGAAGATAGAGAAAGTGCACATGCCCGACCATTTAACCACCTATTTTGAATATTTCGATGCCGATATAAGTAACGCCGTGAATGTTGAAGTGCCCATGGAGGAGGGCCATGAGGATTCGCTGATACACTTCGGCCGCAATTCACAACACGGTGGCCACAGTTTCGTGATTAAGGCACGCCAAATGCGTTTGAATCATAAACCATTCCAAATTCAAATGGAAGTTACCTCTGATAAGGCGCAAAAGGCTGAAATTAAGATATTCATTGGTCCACAACAAGTTGGTGAGAAATATCATTTCATCGAAGAGAATTACATGAACTTCTTTGAATTGGAACACATTTTGGTGGACTTGACGCCCGGTGCGAATGTGATAACACGTAACTCTGATGATTTCACTTGGTGGGTTGAGGATAGAACTACTTACTATGAGCTGTACAAGAAGGTGATGGATGCCACAAATTCCGATCATAAATTCCTGTTGAATCAGAAGGAGGCGCATTGTGGTGTGCCACAGCGTTTGATGTTGCCGGTGGGTAAGAAGGGTGGCATGCCATATCAATTCTTCTTTATGGTTTACCCACATAAGCCAAGCAGCGTGCCGCAATATAGTGGTTTTGATCCGGTTGTTTCGTGTGGTGTTGGTTCAGGTGCGCGTTGGATTGACTCAATGCCATTTGGTTTCCCCTTCAATCGTCCCGTCAAGCATGGTTACCACTTTGATGTGGATAATTTCCATTTCGAACCGGTGGTGATTGTGCATAAGGAGGATCCAGCCAATGTAGTGGTTTAAGCTTAAGATTTTTATGTACGAGTATAACTTTAAATCAATTTATTTTTTTAATAATTGCTATCTTTTTAGTTAAATAAACGATTTTAAAATATTTTAAATATAACTTTGATTGTGACTATTTATTGATGCTTTTTTGAAGGGTGCTATTATTGTTTGTCCTTTTGTCTGCTCATCATTTTTCGACTTGCAGTGTCAGTGTTTTATTAGCAATTCCAATACAGTTTTGTGAAGTGCAGGTATAGCAAACCCCGGAAAAGTTTTGAGAGCGATCATGTGGGAGAGCGCAGAGCGGTTTGGGCTAAATCGGTTAAAATATGTGTGAAATTTCTCAGCTAAATGAGCCAAAATCTACAGCGAAAATCCTTAGCCGGATAAAAACGCGGCTCATTCCGCTGCTTGGACTCGACGGCCGTGGAAGAAAAGGTTCTTATATTCTAAGCTGACACACAGTAGTTGACTGTCACTCTGTCACTAACTCTCTTTTGAAAGAAAAAAATTTATATCATAGATTTGTCTCTAATACCTACGATGAACGTGCGAAAATGACCTTCAATTTTAACCAGCCCAAGTTTTCCAAAGCGCGAAGTATATTAGATATACAGGGTAAATTAACTAGTAAGCTAAGAGGACGTAAACTGCAGCTGATACATAATTATATGTTTTAGCAAAAAATAATTACTTTTGAAAAGAAAATTCCTGTTGGGGACATTTTTTTAAAACTATGTTTTTTGCTAAAAATAATGAATGTTCTAAAAAGTGCATATTTGACTAAAATTGGCATAATAAAGTTGAAATTAAAAAAATACCGAAAATATCCTCATAAGAGAATTAAAAAAAAAAACTTTTTTATGCATAGAAAATGCTCAAATCTATTACACTCAACATTTTAATTAAAACTAGCTACTTTTTAAAGGAAAATTCTTTTAGGGAAATTTTTCAAATCTTAATTTTCTGTTAAAATAAGTAAGAGTCTAAAAGAAATTGCCCATTTAAATAAAACTAGTAAACCCTGCCACGCGATGCTGTGGCTTTCAATTACACTGTGCGACAATTTGAGGGTGGAGGACCACTTATTGCCACATTTGAAAATTTTTTGATATACCTTCATAACTACTGGTTATTTTTATTTTCTGTGGACCTAGATTTTGAATACATAGATTTTGACCAAGGAGCCCCATAGTGAAGCTTTGTGCCGAATATTTTTCTAGAGTATGGTAACCTTAAAGCGACCTACAAAAGGCCATTTGGCGCGCTCCTCCTTTTCTTTCTAGTTCTCTTTCTCTTCCCCTTTCCCCTTTATTTGCGCTTTATTTTCCCTTTATCCATTTTATTTTTCATATTTCCTCTTTCGCTTCCTGTCCTTCGCCATATCCGTCCCTTTCATTTTCCTCTTCCCTTTCCTTTTATTACCCATCTTCAGTGCTAGGCCTTGCATGACACTTCAAATTTAAAAATGAGATAAACTGTAGCGTAAAAATGGATTATTGAACGGTGGCACCCTTTTTGTAAAAATTTTAATAAATTACTCATTTCCATGCCAAGTCCTTTCATATGACACCTCAAATTTAAAAATCAAACAAACTATAGCGTAAAACTGAATTTTTGAACAGGTGGCAACCCTTTTTGAAAAATTTCTATTAAATTGCTCAATATCAGGTCAAGCCCCTTCATATGGTACCAAAAATTTTAAAATCAAACAAACTATACAGTAAAATTAAATTTTCAAACATCTGGCAACCCTTTTCAAAAAAATTAAACCTTCCTGCACATCTACAGGTCAAGCCCTTTCATCTGACACCACATTTTCTAAAATCGGTATAACGGTGTAAAAGTTATGGTGCTTACAAAAAATCGCTTAGTGTAATATATATAAAGATTGGCAAATCAAAGTTGAAAAGAAAAATTTCCCAAAAATATCACCATAAGGGAAATAAAAAAAATAACTTTAATGCATGGAAAACGCTCAAATCTATTACACTCAACATTTTAGCTAAAATTAGCTACTTTTGAAAAAAATTCCCTTAGGGGAAATTTTTTAAAACTAGTTACATATATCTGTGGTCACAAGCAATAACCGCTTAAGTCGACTTAGGAAGATTTCGAGTTATATATACCACATTATTCCCATTTTAAAACTCTATATTTCTGTAAAACCCCCATGCTTATAACTTAATTCCATCAAAAGATATAAATAAAAACATTTAGGCTTAACTTACAATAGAGGTATATTAAACTTGCTATAACAGCCAAAGTAGATGTATATTTCTTCATGACATTTTGTTTTATTTACAAAATTTAATCGTAACATTGGGGATGGCTCACTGATTTTGCGTCCATAGTTTTTAATCGACTTTTATGATTTGTTAAGAAACGCCTTCGAATATAAAAATCAATTTATCTCGAAATCATTTTTTAAGACCTAAGCGATTATTGCAAATTGCCACAGATATTTTCTGTCTAAATATGTAAAAGTTCTAAAAAAATTGCCCATTTTACTAAAATTGGCAAAATAAAGTTAAAATGAAAATTTCCCAAAAATATCGCCATCAGGGATTTTTTTAAAAAAAATACCTTTAATGTGTGGAGAACGCTCAAATAAGGTACATTTTAGCTAAAATTAGCTGAGTACTTCACAACAAATCACTTGAGGGGAATTTTTTTTTTAATTTTATGCTAAATCAAGCAAAATTTTGCACTATAAATATTAACAAGGGAAAAAGTGTCGTATTTCAAGGTAAGCACTTTAGTGGATATTCTGAATTCATAGATATACATCTGACGGTGAAGATTCCGTTTTTCTGTGCAATCACTTAGTTTTCAAACTGTAATGCCACCTTTTCGCATTCATTGTCGAGGGAGAGACTCATTTCAAATGTTCCAAGTGTTCCAATCGTTTTCAGCTGTTAACTAAGTTTAATATATATGACATACCTTTTTTCAAAAAGCAAAGAAGAAATAAAACGCATTTATTTTATTTTTTTTTTTTTTCTTTTTATTATAATTAATTTTATTTTTTAGTTTTTTCTCATTTTATTCACCAATTTTCCTTTATTATTATGCAATTACCACTTTCTTTGAATGCAAACTGCTCCACCGGCCGTTATAGCCAATCACCTGCTCTTAGTTATTATTAATTGTTTTGCTTAAATATTTAATTTGTTTTTTAGGTGTGTTTGTAAATTAACATTTTTATTTTAAATACATACAATCATTTTACATAAATATACCTAAGTATGTGTGTGTGTATGTATGAATGCATGTGTTTATGTACTCGTAAGTTTGCAGCTGTTCAGTAAGCTGTTGCTTCCACCAGTGAGATCTCTTTTCGGGTTTTGGAATAATTTATGTACGAGTAGGTACTCACTTTAATGGCCAGTTAACACTTTAACCGAACTGCATTTACTTTTTCGGCTAATCGACTTTTTTGTGGCATGAATTCAATAAAAACGACAAATGTGTATTGGGCAAGTGGTTTTCGTTTTTTTTAGAGGTTTTTTGTTTTGATTTTTAATTAAATTTTTTGATTCAATAATATATTTTTGATTCTCTGTAAAGTTTTTTCTTGGTTGTGAGTTGCTTTACGCTCAATAATTTCTATTTTTTTTGTTTAATGCAGAAAATGTGTGTGAATAACTTTCTATTTGTATGTAAGCTTACAGCTAATTAGCTTCATTTTTCTTTTTGCTCTTAACTATGTATAATTATTTTGGCCTATGCATTTTATTTATAGTATTCCTGTAATTACGTACAATTATTTATTTTTTTTTTTACATACCTAAAGTAATTTGGTTTGTTAAATTTTGCATTTTCTGTGTAGGTATGCTACAATGAACAGTTATTGTTGACTTACATATATAGTATATTTATATGTATGTACATACATTTATTTAATATATAACTAAGTTATTTACTTTTTATTAATTTTTATTTATTTGTCGTTTTCGATTCGCCATCACACAAGCGAGGTCGGATCGAACAAAAATGTTTGAACCCATAATGAGTAGTAGCCATACTCGCTAACTGGTCGATAAAAATTTCCCTCTGCTCGCTATCATTCACATATAAATTTGACAGAAGGAAATTTATAGCCAGCAGAGAAATTGTGAATCGAAAGCGGCTATTATTTGCTTAGTTATTATTTGACAACTTTGTTTGTTTTTGTTAGTGTTTTGGTATTTTTATACTCAGCTGTACTAGTACACAGAGTATTATAGTTTTAATCACATAACGGTGGATTGTAACAGAATGAAATAATCGAGATAGATATAGACTTATATATATCAAAATGATCAGGGTGAAAAGAGAAATCGATTGAGCCATGTCCGTCCGTCCGTCCGTCCGTCCGTCCGTCCGTCCGTCCGTCCGTCTGTCCGTCCGTCCGTCCGTCCGTCCGTCTGTAAACACTCTAACTCGCGCAAAAATTGAGATATTTTGATGAAATTTGGAACGCAAGTTGGTATCGAGACTGGGACGGTTGGTATTGAAAATGGGCGAAATCGGACCATGACCACGCCCACTTTTCCTATATAGAAAAAATCGGAAATTTGGTATCTCAGCCACTAATATAGCTAGAGTTTTAAAATTTTACCCACGTATTGAGCTCGGGCCCTTATGAAGAAATTTGATGAAGTTTTGGAAAATGGGCGGTGCCACGCCCACTTATTAAGGGTCAAACATTGAAAGTTTTATATGTCATAACTCAGAAACCGTTGAAGATATATCGATGAAATTTGGTACGCGTAATTTGCTTACATAGACAAATGTTTTGACGAAAAATTATCAAAATCGGTTTACGGCCACGCCCACTTTTATATATGTGTATTATAAAGTGACCTAATAAAACCATTTTAAGCGATATCTCTGTCAAATATAAAGATCTATCATTGAAATTTTGTCGCATGAGTCCAACTATGGACATAAAACAAAAAACACAAAAATTTTGGAATATGGGCGGTGCCACGCCCACTTATTAAGGGGCAGACATTGAAAGTTTTATGAGTCATAACTCAGAAACCGTTGAAGATATATCGATGAAATTCGGTACGCGTAATATAATTACTTAGTCAAATGTTTTGGCGAAAAATTATCAAAATCGGTTGACGGCCACGCCCACTTTTATATATAGGAAATATAAGGGGGCCTAATAAAAACATTTTAAGCGATATCTCTGTCAAATATAAAGATCAATCACTGAGATTTTGTGGCAGGAGTCCAACTATGGACATAAAACAAAAACTACAAAAATTTTGGAAAATGGGCGGTGCCACGCCCACTTATTAAGGAGCGAATATTGAAAGTTTAATAAGCCATAACTCAGAAACCGTTAAAGATATATCGATGAAATCTGGTACGCGTGATATATTTACTTAGCCAAATGTGTGGACGAAAAATTACCAAAATCGGTTGACGACCGCGCCCACTTTTATATATGTGTATTATAAAGTGACCTAATAAAACCATTTTAAGCGATATCTATGTGAAATATAAAGATAATTCATTGAAATTTTGTGACATGAGTTTTACAATAGACCGGAAACAAAAAATAAAAAAGTTTGGAAAATGGGCGTGGCACCGCCTCTTTTTAGACAAAGGGATATATGAGATTTCTTAGCCTTTAACTCGACAAATAATTGAGATATTATGACGAAACTTGGTTTATACACTTTTATAACATGTGTTAATAGACACGCAAAAATGTATTGAAATCGGTTTATGACCACGCCTACTTTTTAACAAAGATATTTCTGGAACACCCTTTTGGAATTTGTAACGTGAAGTCTTTGTAACTAAAAGTCATAGAGGGATGAAATTTTGCACTAACAATAATATTTGTATGCTTATTTGGATGATTGATATAAATTTTGAAAATGGGCGTGGCTGCGCCCTGTTTATGCAGCACTCGTTTCATATAAAATACACCCTATATCGAACAAACGCAAACAAACAATGAAAGCATACAGCTGAGTATCTAATGTTCGATTGCACTCGAACTTAGGCTTCCTTACTTGTTTTGTATAGTATAGTTTTCATTATTTTTATATCCATTATTTTTTCAATTATTCTTTCATTCACTTGCAAAGTACTTACATACATTTATTGACATTGGTCGAGAATTTTTAATTTTGGTACCAGCACGGAAGCAACAAAAAAATTAAAAAAAAAAACAGAATTTTAAAAGGCAAATGTAAGTATGACGATTAAGAGTTTTGAGTTGGGTTTTTCCAGGAATATGTGGAAATGAATTTAAAAGCCGCATTTTCTCTGGTCTACACACAGGAAATTTTCAGAAAATATCTAAAAATGCATTTACGTACATATATGTATGTACATACTTTAGGTCTCGGTGCAAATTCGTAAAATTTTTGTATTAATATTTTCAACTGAATAAGCGTTCTCTTCTCATTTTAAATGGAAAACCAATATTATTAAAACTTTAGCAGATTCTAGCATAGTCAATGTAAAAATTCTACACATACACAACGAAGGCGCACATTTTTTCACTAGGAATTTATAACAACTACATATGTACGTTTAAAAGCACATTTATGTATGTAGAATAATATGTATACATAAGTAAACATATACACATTTATGTACTTATAAACACATCATTTCATAAAAAAATGTACATAAGTTTGCCAACGCCGCAACATATAAAATAACTGCTAAAGCGCTGTGCATTGGAAAAATGCGCAAAATTAGATTTCATTTGAAAAATCGATTTTTATTTTAAGTTAAATTTAATAATTTTTTTCTTTGCGCCAATTCCATGATAAAAACACATATATTAAATTAATTGGCAGCAATTACCTTAATAACTGTATTACACATACGTTTTTTAGTTAAACTACGAGTTTTCTACATAGTACACATGCATACATATGTATATACATATGTATATGCACTTATAACAACCCAGCAGCATATCGCGTTAGTTGAAAGCGAGCGTAGTAGGTACGAGACAGCGTTGGCTATCAAACCATCCCAACGCTGCCTGGCGTTCAACTGTCTTTTTTAACACGATGTTTTCCTGTTAAGTGGCAATTGCCCCCCTCTGGAACGCGTTCTGAATTCTTTTATGGGCAGTTCGTTTAACAATTAATAGTTCTGCACCCGTTATGAACTCTTTAGTGCGACAAAACCACTTTGCGTGACTGCCTCTATAATTTCTGCAGGGTATATATACATATGTACAAAGTTTTTACACTTGTAAGTGTTCTAGTTTTTTACATTTAATGGCAATTTAGCTTAGCTTTTTTTATTTACTTGTACAGTAATTTTATATTTTGTAGTTTTGCATAATTTCGGCCGAATTTTTTTTAGTAACAATTCATATTTTCTATTCTTACTTTTACATAAATTTCTATACTTATTTATTAGCAAGTGTTCTATTTTTTTTTTGGTTGCGTACATATACATATATATTTATTTACAGCTCTATTTTATTTTATCTAATTCTATTTAATTAATTATTTGCTTTGCATTAGTTAGTACAAGAGCTTGTGAGAGTTCCAAATAAACATTAGGCTTGGTTAACAGTGCAGAAACAATTGGAAATTGAATCTCTTTTCCAAGTCATACTTTCGTGAATGAATGTGATTGTTATTCAATTCGAGTACTAAGCGATAATTCAGCAAAACAGAATCTTCGCTATCTGATGTATTTTTTCTTCTTTATTTTGAAATTGCTGAGGGAAATTTTACTGAGAGTGTTTGTCATGAAAAATTACAGCTTTTCTTTTGCTAATAAGTAGGGTAGCTAACAATATGCACGAAAAATTTCAAAATATGCATGCTAGTATGCCCGAAAAATAACTGAAATATGCTCGTAAATATGCACGAAAAAATCTCATTATATGCATATATGCCTAAAAAATACCTGAAATATGCTCAAAAAGTGTATGTATTTCATTTCAAGCTTACATTTTTTTAACGAATTTTGCAAAGTAATAATAACATAAGAATTGAAACGTACAATTCACATTTTTCCCATTTAAAAGATTTGTTTTAAATACTATAAAATACTTTTACTTAATTTTAGATTTGTATTTATGTAAATACATGAGATTTTTTTACAAAGCAAGCGAAACCATTCCATATTGCGCAAGGTTGCATTGAACTATTATATGTTTTACTATATTTTCCAGGGTAAATTTTTAGTGGCTTTCCGAGAAAAAACTCTTGTATGCGGAAAACGATTAATATTGACCGTGTAGCATCGAAATTTTGAAATCCGCAATCCGGATCGCAATATTGACAACACGGATTGACTATGTAGCATGAAAATTTTGCGATCCATCAAATTGAATTGAAAGTGAAAGTGTGAAAAGGACGGAAGTAAAATATTTTAAACCTCAGAGCGAAAAAAATATCGGAATATTCATATTGAACGTGTAGCACTAGCCTGCGATTCTTCAGATCATCAATATGGATCGCGATCCAAATATCGCGATTCATATTGACAGTGTAGCGTATGCCTATGTATGTCGATACATCCCTGCTAGACATGACTAACGCATTCACTAATACATACAAATCAAATTTTAATTTTTACTAACACACTCAAACGTATCTGTCAAAATTTTTCCCACACTTCTTATTTTCTCCTTCCTCTTCTTTTATATTTTGACATTTCCCTTTTTGATGCACGCTAGAGATGAGCTCTTTGTTCATTTCAGAGATTTCAAAGAGAAACTGTTTAAATGACCCATCGCTAGGACGCGCCATTTATAAAATCCGTGAAAGTGAGTAAGTAAAGTTGCAAAAATTAAAAAGTTAGATAAGATTATCATTTTTAAGTGTAATATTGAAAATAAAAATTAAAAAAATGAAAAGACGCCATTTCGCCAACTGCTTGAGCAAAGAGAAAAAAGCTTATGAGCAGAATGTGCAAAAATATTCAAGGCTTTTTGAACTTGCTCAAGGAATTGACGCAGGAAACGGTGGTGCCTCCACTAGTGGAATAAGTGCGTCAGTCGAAAATCCATGTATGGACCGCATCGAAGATGATTCCGATGGGTCCAGTGCGTCCAGTGGTAGTGATTATTTAGAAAATGTTGTTGAAGACCTCTCTAGCGTTGAAGGAGGCATAGAAGTTTTGTGTTCTGAGCTCAAGTCGTGGGCACTCAGAAACAAAGTCGCGCATTCTCTTTTGGATGATTTGTTGCAATCCTTGGCGCGAGGATTGCGAAATTTGACAAAGGAGGGAGTGTTCGGCTTGCCACTTTCGGCAAAAACTCTTTTGAATACCCAAAGACGAAAAGTGGACATTAAGTCTATTCCGAATGGCGAGTTTTTGTATATGGGTATTCAAAATCATTTTATCTCCGAACCCTTTGAATATTTAAAAAAAGAAGATAAAATTGTTTTGGATGTGGGCATTGATGGCCTCAAGTTATTTAATAATTCGAGTAGAGTTTTATGGCCAATTTTGGGCTCAATAGTAGGCTTTAATAAAGTACCTCCATTTTTAATTGCATGCTTTTCCGGGCTTAAAAAGCCTGAAAATATTAATTCGTTTATGAAAGATTTTTGTGATGAAGTTTCGGTATTAAAATCAAATGGCGTAAAAGTGGGTTCGGATAACGATATTAAGAAATTTGATGTGCGCCTTTTCACTTGTGACTCTCCTGCTCGGGCTTTTGTTTCGGGAGTCAAATATTTCAATGCCATAAGTGGTTGCCCAAAATGCTGCCAAAAAGGCAAATCTGTAGACCGCACGACAATCTTTTCAAAAGAAGCTGCCATTCCGAGAACAGACGAGTCCTTCAAGTTGCGATTGGACAAGGACCATCACAGTGTCCAGTTCAAAGATCAAAAAAGCATTTTGGAGGAAGCGAATTTCGGTATGGTTTCCCAGTTTCCTTTGGACTGCATGCACCTTGTCGACTTGGGCGTTGTGAGAAAACTTTTAAGAGAAATTATTAGAAATGCTGATATAATAAAAATGAACGAAAAAATTAATTTACTTGCTAACCATGTTCCTTTCGAGTTCGCTAGAGTATCTAGAAATTTTAAAGAAATTAATAATTGGAAAGCTACTGAGTTCCGCCAGTTTTTGTTATATACTGGAATATTTGTATTAAAAGATTGTGTCGACGATGATACTTATTATACTTTTTTGCTACTGCATTCTGCTATTAGAATCCTTTCTTGCGAAAAATCATGCGTTAGAAAATCCAATATTGCCCAAAATATGTTAGAAGATTTTGTTGATAATTTTGGTAAATTGTACGGTGAGAAGCTAATCACCTTCAATGTTCATGGCTTACTGCATTTAGCAGATTGCGTTAAGCAATATGGCCCGCTGGATAGCTTCTCAGCATACAAATTTGAGAACTATATGCAGTTTTTAAAAAAAATAGTGAAAAAGCCTAACAAAATACTGCAACAAATTCATTTGAGAATTAACGAAAGGCAATCACAGAATTAAATGTAAAATCATATAAAACTTTTGATTTATTTAAAATTGATATCAAAAAAGATAAAGATTCGTTCTGTTATTGTCAAGGATTAGGCGCTGTCAAAGTTCTTAAGGAATCCGGATCGAATAAATATGTTTGTCAAACTTTTGAAGTAATGGAAGACTTTTTCTCTCTTCCTTTATGCTCGTATTCTGATTTGGGTATTGCTGTAGCTAGTAAATTAAGTGATCAAACTATTGAAGTAAATTCCGATGCCATTCAATATAAGTACTTTTGTATTCCATGCACTTCACCACAAGACAAATACATCCTTATTCCACTTCTTCATCACCTTTTCCATGAATTTTCGAACTAAGTCATTTATCTATTATTAACTAATTATTATTATTATTATTATTATTATTATTATTATTATTATTATTATTATTATTATTATTATTATTATTATTATTATTATTATTATTATTATTATTATTATTATTATTATTATTATTATTATTATTATTATTATTATTATTATTCTTATTATTATTATTATTATTATTATCATTATTATTATTATTATTATTATTATCATTATTATTATTATTCCATTACTAACATTTCTTTTTTTCCAGTTTGGGGTTCGAGGGGTTGTGACGCGTAATATATTGCGTATATAGCTAATTAGCCTCTCCAACCCAAATGTCAACCTCACCTACATGTGGTGAACCCTGTTACAAACAGGCGAGGCTCTGGCGACTATATATACATATATATTTTTTTCTTCTTTATTTTCAGCAAACGAAAAAAATGGAATCCATAGATATTTGCAACACCCCAAGCACTTCAAATGCGGCTGCAAAGGGTAATAAAATTTTTGAAATATTGTACTCTATACAAATATTTATATATATTCAAATATTAATTAGAGGTAATTTTTTTCTATTATTTCAGAATCAAACATTCTCAAAAAACGTTACATTGACGCCGATGACGCACGGGAGGAAGAGTGCGAACAAACGGGGGGGTTCGTGCTGCAACAAAGCTACTTCGAAGAAATGTACACCATGATGAAAGAATTGAAAATAAAGGTCGAAGAAATTGAGAAAAAGATTAATAACGAGGTTCGTATTTTCATGTGTTTTACTTTATATGGAACTTTTACTTAACAATTGCCTATATATCTATTTCAAATAGGTGGCATCAAAGGCAGAAGTTGCTGCAATGAGCAGAATTTTATGCGAAGTGAAGGTATCGGCGCGCAAGGTTGAAGGGTCTATGTGCCGAATGACCGGCGAGGTCCGTGATCCAATACTGGACGAGATAACAAGCTGTATGCCACTTTCCTCCATTGTGGCTGTATTAGATATGGAGGAAAGGCTAGCCAACCCGGCAGTGCTCCAAGGAATGGTATAACTTTAACACTCCTTATAATATCGTTTGCTTATATGACTCTTTTTCAGATAACGTATTTACATAAAGTGAAGGGAGTTGCCGAAGAGGTAGAGCCGGCCATGAGGCACCTGTTCACCGACCAGGTGCTTGAAGAATATAATTGGGACGGGGTTTCGGACAAGCGGAGTTTGTCAAACCTCGTCCTGGTGGACAAAGCTTTGAGAGGTAAATATTAACATCATTGCATTTTCATTATTTTCATAATAATTTGTTATATATCCTTTATCTAGATGCATACCAAAACCTAGGAGTGGCCGCTTTCGCCAAGCAAGTGAGGAGGTCGGTGGCACTCAGTCATAACAGGCTGCGGCAAAAGAAGTTTTCTTTGAAGCAGAATTAGCACGTTTTTTCCTGAATTTTAATTTTATATACCTTTGATGAAATGGTATTATAAGTCTGTCAAAATCTATATGTCTGTCTGCCTGTCCGTCAGCCTATCTGTCTGTTTTTCCGTCTCTTAGAACGAAAACCAGTCCATAAATAGCCTTAAATTCGGTATGCGGTTGTCTTAGCTGCCATAAAGTATAAATTAAAGAAAATCAGACGTTTCATTTCCCCATTCATGAAAGGTATGAAGTCTTCGGTACGGCCGAAGCCAGCCGGGCTGTTACTTATTTTATTTTATTTTTTTTTTGAAGAAGAACATAGTTGTTTTGTTTATTTTGTTTTTTAACTATAAGACTTAAAATTACCTGAAAAACATATATGTATTTATGTTATGTACGTCTAAAAGACTAATATATATATGTATAACATATTTATTTGATATACATATATTAATCTAATAGTATTATATATTTGTGCATAGTATCTAAGATTTGCAATGTATGTTACTAAATGCGACTGAATTGAAAAGTAAAATAAAAAATATTAAAAAAAGCTTTTTATATGTTAGCAATAACATGTTACGCCTAACGTATTTCTACATTAGCTATAACATGTTACGCCTAACGTATTTCTACATTAGCCCTGACATGTTATGGCTAACGCATTTATACATTAGCCATAGCATGGTAAGCCTAACGCATTTCTACATTAGCCATAACATGGTATGCCTAACGCATTTCTACATTAGCCCTAACGTGGTATGCCTAACGCATTTCTACATTAGCCCTAACATGGTATGCCTAACGCATTTATACATTAGCTCTAACGTGGTATGCCTAACGCATTTATACATTAGCCCTAACGTTGTATGCCTAACGCATTTATACATTAGCCCTAACGATTAGATCTAACATTTTGGTTCGTTATTCCTAACGTGAGTGAGTGAGATGGATGTATTCGAATATGTATTTGCTAAAAAGAGATGAAAGTCATATACGTGTGCACACGTACAGAGATGAGTGCGTTAGTTTTGTAAGATCGCTAGAACAAAACTAACGCACCCGTTGTATGGCGGACTAACGCGCCCGAACGTTATGACTGTGCGTTAGATAACGCATTAGTTGACGAGTAGTGTTCTGACTGGGATATTGCATATTATTGTTCCCTTCATCGGAGCAAAGATTTTTTTTTTTACCCTGGGTTTGCTTCGAGGCTCTGATCAACAGTCAAATAGCGTTGTTTGTATGCATACAAGAACTTAGTGTTTGGCGTGGTGAATTTTTATATGGGAAAATGCTCCGCTCCGGGGTCTAGATCAATAGTTAAATAGCCTTGCTTGTATGTATACGCAACTGCCTGAATTAACCACAGATAAGATGTTTCCAGCTTAATATTTTTCGATATTGCTCGATTAAGTGCTAAAATATGCCAAAATAAGCACGAAATGCATTTCGACCTTAAATATGCATTTTATGTCGAAATATGCATTTTCATATGCAATATGCATTTGCATATTTTTAGCTTCCCTTTTAATAAGGTAGCATATGGTTTTGTGCAACTTTTTGCTTGTTTTAACTTAAAATTACAAAATTTCCCCTGAAGTAACTTTGTCAAAAGTAGCTAATTTTTTGCTAAAATGCTGACAGTAATATTTCTTGGGCGTTTTACATGCATAAAGCGTGTTTTTGAAAAACTTCCCATAAGGGATATTTTTGGGAAATTTTTAAATTTAACTCTATTTTATTAGTCTTTCAATTGAGCAATTTTTTTAGAATTCTTATTTTAAAAAACAAGTTTTACAAAATTTCCCTAGAGGTATTTTTTTAAATAGTTAATTTTTGCTAAAGTGGCGACTATAATAGACTTAAGTGTTTTCGAAGCATGCAATTTGTTTTGGAAGAAATTGCCATAAGGGTTATTTTTTGGAAAATTTTTAATTTAAACTTTATTTTATCAGTTTTAGTCAATTGTCATATTTTTTAGAACTCCTCCTTGTTTTATAAAAAAAAATGTGCAAAATAGTAATTTTTTTTTCAAAACTGTCTTTTTCGTAAAATGCTAACTGTAAAAGGTTTTGGTGGTTTCCATGCATGACATTTTTTTTGTGAAAAAATTCCCAAAAGGGATATTGTTGGCAACATTTTTATGTCAGCTTTATTTTGATAATTTTAGGGATTTTTTTTAGAACTGTTATTAATTTTAATTAAAAAAATCAAGTTATACAAAATTTCCCCCGAATGAATTTTTTTTTTGTTTCAAAAGTAGGAGATATTGAAAAACTATGGTTGTTCAGTTTTTCCTCTGTTCGTTATTCATATTGAATATGTATCTTCTTCACACGTTTGCCATAATGTTTATTGGATAAGGTAAACTATTTATATATGAATGTATGTAATGGGAAATACTTTTGCAGGTTAGTTACTCATTTTTGTGTGTATGATGTTTGTAGGTATTTATACATAGACAAGCAGAAATATGTACGTATGTATGTATTTAATTCGCTATTAAATAGTAATGACATCATTAAATATTTATGTATACTGAGTTGTAGTTGACTTGTTTAATTGCAAAAGTTACTCTCAAAAACAACGATGACGATTTATGCACTTCATTTATACATATCTTAATATTTACAGAAATTTATATTGTCAAAACATAACAAAACTTAGCAGTGATGCTTACAAATGCGACGGTTGGTAAGTTAGTAATCATAGATAACTAAATACATATGTCCATAAATACTAATGTAAGTATGAATATGAATCTGGCTTTACAGTTTTCATAGTCGTGTATGAATATACTCGTATATAAAATAAAATAGCGTATTAGTATTTTTTTAGTATTTATTTATTTTCTTCTTTTTTACAAATTTAATTAATTTCTAATTGTATTTCTTTTTAGATTATGAAGCATCAACGGTATGGACGAAGGAGGAAGACAACAAATTTTGTATGCAAACCTATTTAGTTAATTACCTCAATTATAATGGGAGTTCCCTTAGATCCCTTTTCCTTTATTTTTTGGGGGTATAATGAATAAAGTAGTAGAAATCCGCTTACAGGGCTACATTGTGCATTGGTGAAACGCGAAGCCTATGGGAGCGTTATCGAACAACGACGACGAGGAGGCAACAGAGGCGCCTTTTTTGAGAAAAGAGAAAAGACAGGCCAAAAGGCGCGAGTGTGTGGAGATTGAGATGCTGGCGGATATGAACGATTCCCGCTAAATTTTATTAGAACGGTTGTGACGGAGTGTGAATAACAATATCTCGGCTTAAGAATAATAATGCTCCGGGCACTCACTTGGTTTCCCAACGGAGCTATTCACACATATTGGCGAAGAGTTGATAAGGCGTAAACATATCTACATATCTTCCTCTGCAATATATGCTCGCTTCGAGCACATGCCCGCCGATTGGAAAGTAACAGACACACAGGGCGCGCGCCAATCAAAGTGGTATCAGTCTCCTGAATATCACATATAACAGGTCCATCTAGTAAGCGCCTTTTCCCAAAGATTGCAGTCCGAAGCCCAGCCCAGAATCAATGAGCTGATTGGGCACTTGTCATTGCGGCTTGAGATCGGTATGTTTTAAGTATAATTAAATAAGCTTGTTATTCATGTAGAAAATAAATAAAACAAAAAAGCAGACTTGCCTTTGAATTTGCATTCTATTTGTTTTATTTTTTTGTGAAAAACTCTATGTATGGATATTTGTTTATAATTAGCAGACGAATTTCACTAACTTACGCTCTAAAACATTTAATTTTTTTTCTTGTGAATTCTTTTATTTCTCAGTTTTTTTATTATTTACTTACATTTTTTTTATACTTTATTTTTCATACAATTTTTCTCTTTGCTTAAAATTTTATATTTGTTTTAACAGTTTTTGTTGTTGTGAGCGCAAAAATAATTTGCATTTAATTATTTGCATAATTTATTTATATTAAT
The DNA here is from genome assembly GCA_960531455.1 of Urophora cardui. Taxonomy (NCBI): domain Eukaryota; kingdom Metazoa; phylum Arthropoda; class Insecta; order Diptera; family Tephritidae; genus Urophora; species Urophora cardui. The sequence continues at coordinate 25,511,147 of OY482672.1, read as the reverse complement.
TTGTCAATTGTTTTTTTTTTATTATTTCTGGCTTAATTTTTATTTTTTTTTGTTTTGTTATTTTTGTTCTTACAATTTGTTGATGCATTTTGTCGCCTTTAATATTTGTCACCGTGTTTTTTTTTATTATTATTTTTTTTTTGTATCTGCACTATGGACTATGTACATACACACATATATATCCATTTATGCGTTTACATGTTTGTGAAGAGCTTTCGTGTTTTTTCTTTTTAATTTTTTTTATTTTTGATTTTTTTCTTTTAATTGGTTCATTTATTATTATTTTTTTGTTTGTTTTAAATTCATATTTCATTAATTCATTTTCATAATTTCATTGTTATAATAAATTATTTTTTTTTATTTAAATACTATTACAAACGAAAAGTATGTGTCAAAATTTAATTTTGTGACAAAAAACCAACCAATTTTCATTATATTCAACTTTGCCTTAGTTGGTTTGGTTGTGTTTTTGTTGTTTTTGCTTTTGCTTTTGTCTTTGTTTTTTTATGCTAATATATCATCTACTTTCTATGTATGTATGTATGTTTGTGTGCCATTTATTTATTTATTTATAAACTTAACATACAACCATTCTTATTTGACTTATTTTGCCCACATATTCGACCCACAGCCTCACACTGCTCTGCTCTATTCTCTGCTGCCATTTCATTTATTTACTCCGTTGCGTTGCCGTTGTTGCTGTTGCAATTTGTTTTGCTTTGGCATCGCTGCATTTGCTTCTAATTTACGAGCCGTTGCGAGGTCACAGCTGGAGACCGTCGTGCCCAGTTTGTCGTCGTTCAGCTGTTGACGATGCCATCGGCGCAACTGCTGCCCACCTCCTCCTCCTATAACCAGCTGTCGCTTCACTCCCCGCCACCACTGCAGCATCACAGTTGGCACCATTTGCAATTATTGCTGTTGTTGTGGTCAGTAGTAAAGGTAATGCATTGCTCGTAAGATCGCCAATTCGTACGATGTTCTGCTGTTGCTGCTGGTGGCACACGCCCATCGCTAGCATGACAACACACACGGCCAAAGCAATGAGTGTCATTACTCCTATCCGCTGTTGGCCGCCACAACCACCCGTAAGCGGCGAATTATCTGGATCGCCGCTATTGATGCGTTTCGAACCCTCGAGGCCGAGCAAATTGGGCGAAATGGTGGTGGGTGGCGTTATGCTCAGGAGCAGGCGTTGTTGCACGTTCTTATGGAAGACGTGCAGTATGGAGACTTCACAGAGCAGCAAAATGCTCGTTGTTTGGTATTTGGGTATAGTTTGAAAGAAGCCTTGCAGCACTTGACTGTGTGGGTGGATTTCGAGGGATGAATAGGTGGCGGAACCTTCGAAGGCGACATGATTGATGCGCTGAAAGGGTGTCTTGTAGATCTGGGGCGTGATAAAAGTAGAGAATAAAAGAGATTAAAAGAGAGGAAAAGAGAAAAATAAGTTAATTATTTTATGCTAAACAGACATGTGCATAAACATTTGGGTAGACATGCTTAATTTAATGCTACAAGATACGAGTATTTATTTATAATTTTGTCTGGCTTACAAAACGACACTCGCACACACACACCTATACACATACATACCTTACGACCATTTATGTACCACGTTATATTTGCCGGCGGATATGAGGGTCCCACCGTACAAACAGCTTTGAAATTATCATTTGCTGTAATGACCTTCTTATCAACTTGCATTGCCGGCTCATCTTTGGGCAGTTCAATGACCTGCATGTGTGCGGAACGTATGTCGGTGTGGAAGAGCGGCGCATCTTCCGAAACTTCGCATTGATAGTTGCCAGTTAGTTCGCGCGTGACGCCCTTGAGCGTTACGGAGGTCGCATCCGAGTTTGAAAGCTGCAAACGACAGAGAGAGAGAGATAGACAGATGATGAAAGTAGAAATGAGAAAATGAATAACTTAATTATTTTTGTTTGTTATTAAAGGCATTTGGCGTTTGGCTTTTGGCCAGACTAATCCAATAACAATTAAATGTTTAATTCAAGTTGTTGAGGAGGAATTTTGCTTGCAGCAACGTCTAAGTGTTTTTGAAAGACATTGACCAGTAAGTAGCTTTGTGGGTCTGTGCATATTTGATCACTTTTTCGGTACTAAAATTAAAGTAACATAAATAAATGTGGCAACAAGGGAAAAAGTGGTGTATTTTAAGTCAGCCTCTCTCTCTCACTGAAAATTCTCTTCTAGTAAGGGCTTTATTTCACACTAAAACAGCAACGGGAACAGCTACGAGACATATAAGGTAAATACAGTATTGCACGAGAATTCCCAACTCCTGACACGAGTGAAAACCTGTTCCACACTCTCTATCGAAGTCACGATACGAAAACGATATATGTTCTGAAATCCTTATTGAATTAGTTACCAAGTACGCAGAATTATACATTTGCAAACCTTTTTTTGAGTCTTAAATTACAACCAAAAAATATTCATAGCAGCAGCACACACTGAAATGCTGCAACAATAAATGTGCAGCACAACGATAATCGTAATTAGTAGGGCAACCAAAAATATGCTTCAAAAAAATTAAAACATGCCACAAAAAAGACAAAATATGCCAATAAAATATGACATATAAATCAAAAATATGCCCCAGAAAATTGCAAAATTGCACAAGACATCGGAAGTGCGTTTCTGTAACAAATTCGGGAAAATTTTCACTAAATTGACGCCACAGTAATATGTTCCATACTTTGTCACCACCTAAAAATATGGTGCGGCGTCTGTTAGAAATAAAAGAATATAATCTCTATTGAAGCCTTCTCCCAAAAGTTTTACAGATTCATCAAACAGCCGAGCAATTGCTTTTTGATTTGCAGCTTCCAATACTGCAACGTTCAAAAGAAACCTTTGCTTAGATATATCAAAGTTTTCATTTAAAATTCCGACTATAACATTTGCCACATATCTACCTGCAGAATCTGTAGTTCCATCAATCGCAATCCAAATAAAGTGGTCTTTTAATAGCGTTTGTTTCTTTTCCATAGTATTGCTATATAGTTGCTTAACCTAAGTAGTTCGAAGGCTTGTCTCACATGGTATTTTCTGGGAAACCCATTTTTCAAAAAACTGCACCAGACTTATGTTACGTATTTTATATAAAGGTATATCAGCACATACAAATGCTTTACACAAATGCTTTGCGAATTCGACATATGACGGTGTCAAGCTATTCGCTACAAAGCTTTGTGATTGTGGCAAATTTAGTGATCGTTTGAGTTTGATGTGCTTTTCACTCTGCACATGCTGCTTCACAAGAAATATTTTCTTAAATGATACGGTCTTGCTGCATAACTTGCAAATCAGCACCTCACCGTCAGTTTGAAGATCGGGAAATTCCTTAACGATCTGCTTCAGCTTTCCCGAAATAGTTTGTTTAGCTTTTGGCATTATCTGTAAGAATTTCCATATGTTCATACTGGTATTATTCGAATAAACGAATAATAATATTCGAGGGAAAAAATTCGAATAGTACTATTCGAATAGCACTATTCGAATAATACTATTTGAATAATACTATTCGAATAGTAGTATGTATATACATGCATAATTTGGGAATTCCACTTGCCTCCGCGCACGCCAGAGTACGTATATATATATATGTGTACATACATATGTATGTATTTACAAAAGCAAAAGCATAAATACATACATTCAATCGCTATTCGCGAATAGTATTTATTCGAATATACGAATAAATTATTCGAATAAATATTATTCGAATTACGAATACCTTTCGAATAAAAGGATTTTTTATTCGAATAATTTTTATTCGAATAGTCCCATCCCTAGTACATACATAAATGTATAAATTTTTAATCTTTATTTCAACAAGCACTTACCGTTTCTTAAAATAAGAAAACGCTAGCAAAAAACAAAACCAGAGAATGCAAAAACAACTGAAATTTTTCAAGTGCCGTTATAAAATGAGATTTGCATAAATGTTTCGATAGTTCGACAATTAAATCGAAAGATGTCGAAGGACATGGTTGTATTTTTGCGCACTAATTCTGAATTTTTTTTATAACTTAGCAGAAATAATATCGCCCGGATTCACCAACGTGACTAAAGCTAAAACTAAGTTATGACTTAAGTTAGCCCAGATTTGGGTTAACTACTAGTCTAAGAAAATAGTTTTGCAACCAGCAACCCTGCCAGCTTTTATGGCAAATACTTTTTTTTTTTTGGTTGTTTTGGTTGCTGTATTTGCTCATTTTTTGTCATATTCGCTCTTTTGGTTGTTGAATTTGCTAAAGCGACTCAAATTCTTAGTTTATTTTTAGTCAAGACAAAAGCGGACTAACTTGTGACTTAGCTCAGTTGCATGGTAAAACTGAAAACTTAAAAAAATCGGCTTAACTAAGTTGAGACCGGTTGGTGAAACCGGGCCTATGATTTTCCTCAAAGATGTAAAATATGACAAATTATGCATTTACAAGTAAAATATTCTGTCATTATTAAAATATGCTAAAATATGCTCTAAAAAATATACGTCAACCACTTGTTTTTCTCTAGAAACAAATTTATAAATTAAAAGTTTTTCAATAGAACGAATCAGAAAAAATATGACATTGCATATATTTGGTTGCCCTAGTAATTATTATGTGCATATGTATGTCAGAAATTGCTGGAGTAGTAATAATGCGTATTAATTTTCATAATAATTTGAGCATTCATGAATTAAAGTGTAACCTTATCAAAAAACGATTGCTTCCAGCAAAACATTCAATTCTCGCAACATGTTGTCATTTGATTATTGCAATGAGGAAGTTATGCACACAATTAAATGCAAATGAATATGGATGAATTTTGTGTGCGTGAATAATATACAATAATATAATTTTAAATTTATTTTTAATTTAAGAACAACTATCTGAAACTGTAGTTTATTATCATCACTAGCTTATCACAGTTGACGAACGCCTTTATCTTAAAAAAAGACTTAAAAATACTATTACGCCATTTATTATTAAACTCTTGGCTGAGTTTTTTGCACGTTTAGCATTTGTAACTAAACCCATAATTATAATCATTATTATAATCATCCTCATCGCACTGCTAAATCATATATGATCTACTTATACTTTCCTCAAAAAAGCGGTATGTAAATATGTCTAGTTTTATGAAATGGTTAACGAAATGAAAATTACAATTTCATACAATACAATCAGTAATTCGATTTGGTTAATTAGGCATTGAAAATGAATTCAATTCCAATCGTATTATTTAAATAATTTATTTTCATATTAAATATTAAAATTTCAAATTTATTTTCATACTAAAATATTAAATTTTACTTAAAAAATGATATAAACATACTACATACATACATAAGAATATACATTTAATTGCAAATAACAATAAAATAATATCTACATACATACTTATATCCACCCAATAAAAATTAAGCCGAACGTTCGAAAATTAATCGATTATCCATCCGTCACCTCTTATTAAAATTTTCCTTCGAGCTTAATTTCGAATACATGACGTTTTGTTGGAGAACATAAGCAGTTCTCGAATCGAATACCGACTATTCCTAATTTATTATCAAAAGACGATTCAGTTTTCAATCATTTACGAATCGTTTACCAAACGTAATATTTCGACGGCTGAGAATAGGATCGACCTATTCCAAAAATTGTTTCAATAACGTCCTATTTCAGATTTTGCTTCAAAAACGCCCTATTTCAGAATTTGTTTCAATAACGTCCTATTTCAGACAATTATTCAAAAACGCCCTATTTCAGAGAAATATATATGAAATTTTCTCTGAAATAGGGCGTTTTTGAAGCAGAATCTGAAATAGGAAGTTATTCAAACATTTTTTGAAATATGGCGATCTTATTCTTAGCCGCCGATTTATTTAGTAGGAAAAACAAAAGGAGCACACCTCGAATTGGTAGAGAAGCTCGGCCATAAAACTCGTCAGAGTTATAATAGCGCCATTGTATTATATTATTATATTCGAATCGATTGAATCATTAACAACAACAACTCAATATTGCACAGCTCTTTGAATTTTTCGTCTTTTAGCCTTGTGTCTTTCGGATTTATCGGTCTTTGCATTTCTGCTTTATGGATTTAACGGTCTCTGGGTTTTGCGTTCTTTGGATTCTGTATTTTATTGGTTTTTGGATTTCTCTGAGCGAGGAGGGACGGGTATTTGCTGCTAATTAATAATTTACCAATTAATTTGTAAAATTAACTTTTTATATAGCCAATTACTCATACAAAATTCTCATAAAAAGTAATTATTTGAATAAAACGGACCTCCGAACGGCGAATGCATTTTTTGTGAGAAGCTTTTTCATGGCAGAAATACTCTTGGAGGGTATGACGCCCACTGCCGAGAGGTGACCGCCGCTCTTAAAAAACCCAATAATTGGATTTTTTTTACTAATTAGAAAATTTTTTTTGGTGTTTGTCCGGACTGGGGTTTGAACCCGAGACCTCTGGCATAGCAGGCGAGCACTCTTCCCACAGCACCACAGCGGCCATATATCGAATATATCAAATACTAATTTCGTTAGTTGTGGACAAACTCATCTGATGGCTGCATTCAATTTGAGCAAATGTATGTTAGTAATTAATTTATATTTCAACATAAGTTAGTTATTATGCGCTTCGATCCATTTTCGTTGGCATTAATTTGGAAATACATATATATATGTATATACATGCAGTACAAATGTATGTATATATTAAGCTGTGCATGACATAGAAAATTCATAGCATTAAATTAGTACATAATTTGTAAAGCATATGTTCATATGAATCAAATATAGATATGTAGTACATACATATGTATGTACTTATGCATATATGTAATATACTTTCATATTTATATAGATATATGTATATCTATATTTAACTAAAATTTTATTGATAAATTCTAAAATGAAATTGTTGTATTTGTCGGCATAAATAGTAATAATTTAAATTAAATTAATTTAATTTAATTTTAAAATAAATGAGATTTTCAAATGCGTGCGAATATTGAAAATTCCAAAAATAATTTTCATCGTTCGAGCAATTAATGAAATATTGACCCATCGATAAGTAGGTTGAGAGATTATCAGTTGTTAGACAAACATGAAAATATGTGCATATATGCAGATACATATGTATGTGCATATGTACACAAATATATGTTTATGTAGATTTGAATGGTTGTACGTTTAAATCTTTTTAGTGTTTTCGGCAATTCACTGAATTCTAAATTTGACCTTTGATAACATACAAATGTTTAATTTTCTATTATATTTTGCGCTTAGTCATATTTAATATTTAAATTTTACGGATTTGAGGCACATTTGGAATGGTTTAATCGTACATAATATTGCATACTTACATACTTATTTTTATCCCGGGAAGGTTGTATGTGTAGCTTTAATTATAACTAAAAAGCGGGTCCACTAGCTCCAATACAAACTGTTACAGTATTTTGGATTTCCTTTATCGGTCAATGGGTTCCTGTACTTTTAGTTTTATTGGTTTTTAGATTTTTCTCAGCGAAACGGAACTTGATTTGATAGTACCTATATATGTACTCAATAAATGTTACGTAAAATTTTCGAAAATCACCCTCGATATTCATACTGTACTGGGAACGCACTTATGTGGGTACAATATAAATAAACTCGAAACGGTTTCGAAAAATATTAGTGCCTATTGACATATCTTAAGACAGCCACTTACCCTCTCCCTCTGTTTCCATCTCTTTCTGGATAATCATTTAGTTTTTGAATCGAATACCAAACCTTTTCACATTCATTTTTAAAGAAAAGACTATAAACACACAAAAAAGATGTCTCCTATAACGTCGTTTGCTTTTTTATCGGTGTTCGCTCTCCATCGAATCCAGTGCCGAACGACGATACTTTTCATACAAAATTCTGAGATCGAACGTTGCTCGTCCGATAAAATCGATGCCTTCTCTAATTTTTTATCGAAATCTGACAACCAGACCAAAACAAAAACGCACGAATAAGCAAATACATATATATATTGAATGAATTAGTAAGCTCTTTTGTACACAGTAAAAAATGATAGTTTATTTCTAATATCATTTGGTACTTAATTTAATCATTCTTGGAATTAAATATGAATTTTAATACCAAAAATTCTTATTTTGAAGCTATGGGAAGTTTAACAATTTTGTTTAAACCAAAATGGTTTAAAATTAAAGTCTTGAAAAGTATTAAAATTCTCTCTTTCTCAGTTTTGATTTGAAATTAAAACCAAAAAAGTATTAGAAAAAATTTGTCGAAATATGTAAATCTATATATATAAAAATGATTTGGTATTTAATTGAAACGCTAAAACTTGAAAACGGCTGAACCAAATCAAATACTTCCTTAGGGGGGTTTGTTTGTTGTTACCTCGCGAAGGTTTAGTCGAAGAAAAAATTTAAAAATGTTAGGGGGGCGTGGCACCTGATTATCTCTAAAACAGTTCAAGGTAGGGAGCTGAAAATTGGTATAGAGGTAGGTGAAATCAAAAACCTTCTCACTCAGAAAAGTGGGGGTTATCAGAAAACGGGGCGTGGCACCTCCCATACAACCTTAATTTTTAAAGCTGATTATCTCTAAAACAGTTCAAGGTAGGGAGCTGAAAATTTGTATAGAGGTAGGTGATATCAAAACCCTTCTCACTCGGAAAATTGGGGGTTACCAGAAAAGGGGGCGTGGCACCTCCCATACAACCTTAATTTTAAAAGCTGACTATCTCTAAAAGAGTTTAAGGTAGGGAGCTGAAAATTGGTATAGAGGTAGGTGATATCAAAACATTTCTCACTCAGAAAAGTGGGGGTTATCAAAAAAGGGGGCGTGGCACCTCCCATACAAGCTTATTTTTTAAAGCTGATTATCTCTAAAACAGTTTAAGGTAGGGAGCTGAAAATTGGTATAGAGGTAGGTGATATAAAAACCCTTCTCAATCAGAAAAGTGGGGGTTATCAGAAAAGGGGGCGTGGCTGAACATATCTAAAAGGGTTGGAGGAAGGGCCTGAAAACCATTATGGAGGTATACTATACGTATCAATACTCTTACTTAATTGGTTAAAATAGCCAATACTCAGTGAAAATAAATATCCGGAACAGAAAACTAAAAATTTTGTGTATCGTGCAGCCTTAAACTGAATACTAAAATTATATATTTTTGAAGTTGTATACATAATGAAGTAGTGAAAAATCGTTAATTTTCTATTAAAAACAATACCGGTGTAATAACAATTTTTTAAATGAAATTAATAAAAAAATCTATTTTGGGCAGAACGAAGTTTGCCGGGTCAGCTAGTATGTATATACAAAATGTTTTTTAAAGTCAAATAGGTACGATGGAGAAATTAAATTTATTAAAGCAAATTATCCGAAAATCATGCATGATGGAACAATCAAGTAAGTAATACCGGAGATTAAGTGAATATTTTAAGGCTAAATTTTGTTTTATTTATTTATTTTTTTTCAGTCTTGGGGCAACAATATACCTGCAAGACCGCGACAGTGCCGAAATTTCTCTGGCAAAGGCTAATAGCTGTAGCAGTTTTTTTTTTACTGACGGTGGTACAATTCGACAAGGAAGCAGCCCATCCTATTATTGAGGAATACAAACAACAAAGACTAAGTGATAATTTCTATCTTTGTAATATTGTATATATGTATGTAAATAAAATAATGTCAGCACTGAAATCGAACGAAGAATCACTCTTGCCAATAAATGTTACTTTGGACTAAGTAGGCAATTGAAAAGTAAAGTCCTCTCTCGACGAACCAAAATCACACTCTACAAGACACTCATCGCTCCAGTCCTCATTTATGGCGCAGAAGCATGGACTATATCAAAAGCAGATGAGATGGCGCTTGGAGTATTCGAGAGGAAAGTTCTTCGGAGGATTTATGGACCTTTGCCCGTTAGCGAGGGCGAGTATCGACGGAGATTTAACGACGAGCTGTACGAGCTGTACGCAGACATCGACATTGTTCAGCGAATAAAGATCCAGCGGCTGCGCTGGGCAGGTCATGTCGTGAGAATGGACGAAGGTGCTCCAGCCAAGAAAGTATTTTTATCGAAACCCGCTGAACGCAGAAGAAAAGGGAGACCTCCACTGCGTTGGGAAGATCAGGTGGACAGTGATGCTGACTCCCTAGGTATTCCCAAGTGACGCCATGCTGCGTGAAACAGAAATAGCTGGCGCGCTATGTTGAACTCGGCCAGAATCGTCTAGACGGTTACGTGCCAATTAAGTAGTAAGTAGTATGTATATATATGAAATAAAATGTGCATTTCTATATACATACAGATTTTGGTTTTGATTTAATACCAAAAATATATAGTATTTATTCCAATTTTCGGATAGATCTTATACCATTTCAAGTATTTTTATACTCAGCTGTACTAGTACACAGAGTATTATAGTTTTAATCCCATAACTGTGGATTGTAACAGAATGAAATAATCGAGATAGATATAGACTTATATATATCAAAATGATCAGGGTGAAAAGAGAAATCGATTGAGCCATGTCCGTCCGTCCGTCTGTCCGTCTGTCCGTCTGTAAGCACTCTAACTCGCGCAAAAATTGAGATATTTTGATGAAATTTGGAATGCAGGTTGGTATCGAGACTGGCACGGTTGGTATTGAAAATGGGCGAAATCGGACCATGACCACGCCCACTTTTCCTATATAGAAAATATCGGAAATTTGGTATCTCAGCCACTAATATAGCTGGAGCGATGAAATTTCACCCACGTATTGAGCTAAAACCCTTATGACGAAATTTTATGAAATTTTGGAAAATGGGCGGTGCCACGCCCACTTATTAAGGGTCAAACATTGAAAGTTTTATATGTCATAACTCAGAAACCGTTAAAGGTATATCGATGAAATTTCGTATGCGTGATATACTTACTTAGGCAAATATTTGGACTAAAAATTGCCAAAATCGGCTGATGACCACGCCCACTTTTATATATGGGTATTATAAAGTGGCCCAATAAAAATATTTTAAGCTATATCTCTGTCAAATATAAAGATATATCATTGAAATTTTATGGCAGGAGTCCAACTGCGGACATAAAACAAAAAACACAAAAGATTTGGAAAATGGGCGTGGCACCGCCTCTTTTTAGAAGCAGGAATATACGAGATTTCTGAGCCCATAACTCGACAAATAATTGATATGTAATGACGAAACTTGGTGCATACACTTTCATTACTTGTGGTAATACATGTTCAAAATTTTACCGTAATCGGTTGACGGCCACGCCCACTTTTATATATGGGAACTATTAAGGGGCCTAATAAGAACATTTTAAGCGATATCTTTGTCAAATATAAAGATAATTCATTGAAATTTTGTGAAATGAGTTCCACAATAGACCGGAAACAAAAAGTAGAAAAATTTTGGAAAATGGGCGTGGCACCGCCTCTTTTTAGACAAAGGAATATACGAGATTTCTTAGCCTATAACTCGGCAAATAATTGAGATATTATGACGAAACTTGGTTTATACACTTTTATAACTTGTGTTAATAGACACGCAAAAATTTATTGATATCGGTTTTTGACCACGCCTACTTTTTAGCAAAGATATTTCTGGAACACGCTTTGGAAATTTGTAACGTGACATCTTTGTAACTGGAAGTCATAAAGGAATGAAATTTTGCACAAAGAATAAAAATGATAAAAATGTTGAAAATGGCCCACTATATGCAGCACTGTCTTTATATAAATTACACCGTGATTCTATCAGACGCAAACAAACAATTAAAGCATACAGCTGAGTATCTAATTTCGATTCCACTCGAACTTAGGCTTCCTTACTTGTTAATACTAGAGCTCCAGACTTTTTTTTGAACATTTTCGAGTAGCCCGAACAAATTTTGTTCAAATGCTCGAACAGTCGTTTGTTTGTTTATTACCCGTATGTTTGTACGGACATTTTGAAGTTTGTTTTTTTCTTTTGTTTATTATTTTTTTTCTTCTTCATATGTAGTTGTTTTTATTTTTGTTTTTTCGATACACATTTTTTTTGTTTGTAAGCTCGAATGCTCGAATGTTTGTACGGGCATTTGAACAACAAACGGGCTTCAAACAAAAACGATCAATTCGATTTGTTCGATACCCGGGTATCTAGAGCTCTAGTTAATACCAAAAATATTCTAAAAATAATTAAAATTTGGTTTTGATTTAATTCCAAAAAAGTATTAACTTGATACCAAGAATAATTCCTGTCTCTCATATTCTCTTCTTTTTTTAAACCAGAATGGTTTTAATTTTATACTTTTTTGAATTGTTATATATAAATACCAAAATGGCATTAAAATTAAACTAAAATTTTTACTGTGTATATAAAATTATATCTTTATTTAATTTACACCATTTATACAACGTAAATTTTCAGTTTTATTGTTTACCGCAAAAAATTCAACTACTTTGAAGAAGAAGCAGAATGAGAAATGTCAAACTGAACAACGATAGCTGCGAGGAGACGGGTTAGTGCGCGAGATTCGTAGCGAGATTGTTCGCAGGCGACTTATGTAAGTTAAGTGGAGATAGGCTTAAAGTATGTGCAAATGTGTTTTTTTTTTTTTTCACTTTTCAACAACGGTCTATTTCCCGATTTAAATTAACACACAAATTTGTATATGACAACAGTAACAGTAAAAATTAAAACTACTGTGCAAATATGAAACTGTAATAAAGTTGTAAAAAAAGAGATATATTCATGGTTAGTTATGAACACTGTATGTCACATTCCTAAGCTTTAATTTAGAGTTGCTAAGTAAGCAAAAAAAAAATCACAAAAAAATGGGAAAAAAGCCATAACAGTGTTGAAAGAAGAATTAAAAAAAATGTTTTTAAAAATATGACTTCATATCTACATATGTATGTACATTAGCGTGATCCTTAAAATGAAATAAAAATTTTTTTCAGTCTCACCCCCCCACTTGGTAACACAGCTCAAGCATACAACATATGATATGTTCGACTATGGTAGTATTGATATAGGGTTGAGGATCCTATTCCACAAATCGACCTCAACAGGGGACCACGGGAAATAATAGAACCGAACGGATGGAACAAAGGACTACGAAGCAATCGCCAGAAAATAAACTTGTAAACATACGGACCAAAGATGTACGAAATGGTAAGAGCAGTAGTGTTTTATTCGCAGCTTAGAATACAACAATCGCTTAGACTCACAGACTATTTCAGTATCCTTCGGTCTGTAAATATTTTAATTGTCAGCCAGGTGGCAATTTAAGTGACCACAGCAACGACGGTTACCTCTATGTGCGTGAGTCAGTGTGTACATGAACTCTGCGCGAATAGGCGTGTTAAGATCCAATGGGTACGCAGACACCAGGGTAATGAGAGGGTGGACGCAGAGGCATCACTAGCGGAAGTGAATGTGAACAATATTTTCCCCTCTCTAAACTACTACAAAGCTCAAATAGAGCAGGCACTGATACGCGAAGGCGATTTTCAGTGGAATTCCCTGCCATCATGTGAGATCACCAAAATCATGCTTCGCTCATACAACGGAAAAACCGCAAACTACCCACTCACACTTTCTAAAGCAACTGAAGATGGACGAATGGCATACTAACAGGGCACTGTCTGAGACCGTCATGCAACGAGACTGATGCTGTTGCACTCTGGAACACCCTCTGCCTCGGTTCTGCACACTTCTCCGTCACTAGAAGGCATTGCTGATCAGAAAATACGCAAAATATTAAAATTTGCAAAGATCTGCATTCCATGACTAATAGAACGCCAGCAATACGCTGTTGGCAACACTAAGCATATGTGGTCTATGTGAGGGATTACAGGATCTTGGCCAACGTAACCTAACCTGCCATTTAAGGACCACACTAATCTACAAACACACATACATACAATAAGCAAAATAACGAAAAAAGCTTTTCGCGCAAAGACAATTGAGTGAAGTACCATGATTGGCACTATTTTTTGCTGTTTTTTTGTCATTTTTTTTTTCAATTTATTTTTGCTGGCGTATGCGCGCTTTTATTTATTAGTGTCGCTCAAATTTGATGTCGCTGGTGTTTTGTGTTTATTGCCTTTTTATGGCTATGGTTGTGTTATCATGCTAGCGGAGCTGCAGGCTGGAAAATGCCGTTGGTATTAGTGTTGTTATTGTTGTTGTTGTTGGTGTCGGTTGTCGTTGGTTTGGTGTTTCCGGTTTTATAAAGTCATAATTTAACAGCGAAGCGAGGCAGCGCTGGCCGTGTAGTATTTTAATCACAGCAAAACAGACAAAATAAGTAAAAAAACGAAAACAACGGCGAATTTAAATGTATACTCAGTTGTGTGAATATTATTGTAGTGTTGATTTAATCTGTTTTATGCAATTAAATAGCAAACGAATAGAATCGAATAGAAGATCGTATATATGTGATCACTGAATATATTACTAAACTTCATATTACTCCACATACATATCGACGGCTGAGAATAAGATCGCCCTATTTCAAAAATTGTTTCAAAAACGCCCTATTCCAAAAATTGTTTGAATAACGTCCTATTTCAGAATTTGTTTCAATAACGTCCTATTTCAGACAATTATTCAAAAACGCCCTATTTCAGATAAATATATATGGAATTTTCTCTGAAATAGGGCGTTTTTCAAGAAAAATCTGAAATAGGGCGATCTTATTCTCAGCCGTCGATATGTACATTAGGTAGGGTCGATTAATTTCCGATAAAATCGCATACGCGGATAATGTTCTATAGACTATTCTAAGTAACTTTGCCAAAGAAACCATGGGTCTTAAACCAATTCTTAGTCCGCGGGTTTTAAGTCGAAGTTTTTTTGTCAGGTAAAAAAAAATTTTTTATTTCGTTGGCAGACAAAAATTATTCGAACTTCTTACCAAGAAGCCAGGATATACTTTTCCGAAGGATTTTGATGTGCTGAATCCGAATCTGAAGACAAAATGACCAAATTTGAAATAGTTGTCGAGATATCTTGACCTAAAAATGCAAGTGCAAAAAGTGCAATTTTCTTCAAATTTTGGAGTTAGGGCCAGCCAAAAGTTATGATTTCATTTAAAGTCTACGACCATCATCTTAACAAATAGGCTTTGCACTTTCAAATGCCGTTGACCTTATTAACGTGTCTTTTTTGGTCTCCGAGATATCGCTGTTTTAAAATCTTCATACTTTTCAGTGCGTACACAATATATTTTTTTCTTTAAAATACTTGCATTTCTTTGCTGTCATTTTTAACATGTTGCTGTTTCTTGACCATAATTGGTGGATCTGGTGACTGCAACAAAAAACGATGAAACCGGTGAATTATAGCTATTGGTGGAGGTGCTCATTATTGGTGCAACCGATGAATCAAAAAAACAATGTCGAAAACGGTAAATTATCGCTATTGGAGGTGCTCATATTTGGTGGAACCGGTAAATGCAAAAAAATTTATGAAACCGGTGAATTATCGCAATTGGTGGAATTGGTCATAATTGGTGGAACCGGTGACTGTTGCTATTGGTGGAAGTACTCATTATTGGTGAAACCGGCGAACGCACCAAAGGGATGAACCCGTGAATTATCGCTATTGGTGGAAGTGATCATATTTGGTGGAACCAGTGAATGCAACAAAAATGATGAAACCGGTGAAATCGCAATTGGTTCAAGTGCTAATAAATGTTGGAACCGGTTAATGCAACCAAAACGATGAAACCGGCGAATTATCGCTATTGGCGGAGGTGCTGATTATTGGTGGTACCAGTGAATTGAACAAAAAACGATGAACCCGTGAATTATCTCTATTGGTGGAAGTGATCATATTTGGTGGAACCGGTGATTGCAACAAAAATGATGAAACTGGTGAATTATTGCAATTGGTGGAAGTACTCACAATTCGTGGAATGGGTAAATGCAACAAAATCGAAAATCGTTAAATTATCGCAATTGGTGGCACCGGTGAATGCAACAAAATCGAAAACCTGTGAATTATCGCAACCTGGTTGATGTATTCTAAAATGTTGGAGCCGGTGAGCACGACACAACCGTTGGATTGCGGAGAAACAGTGCGGCTGTTGGATGTTTGGTATATTGGTGGAGCCGTAGTTTGACAAAGTAGAAGAAACAGCAACATGTTAAAAATGACAGCAAAGAAATGCAAGTATTTTAAAGAAAAAAATACATTGTGTAGGCACTGAAAAGTATGCAGATTTTTAAACAGCGATATCCCGGAGACCAAAAAAGACACGTTAATAAGGTCAACGGCATTTGAGAGTGCAAAGCCTATTTGTTAAGATGATGGTCGTAGACTTTAAATGAAATCATAACTTTTGGCTGGCCCTAACTCCAAAATTTGAAGAAAATTGCACTTTTTGCACTTGCATTTTTAGGTCAATATATCTCGAAAACTATTTCAAATTTGGTCATTTGGGCTTCAGATTCGGATTCAGCACATCAAAATCCTTCGGAAAAGTATATCCTGGCTTCTTGGTAAGAAGTTCGAATCATTTTTGTCTGCCAACGAAATACAAATTTTTTTTTTACCTGACAAAAAAACTTCGACTTAAAACCCGCGGACTAAGAATTGGTTTAAGACCCATGGTTTCTTTGGCAAAGTTACTTAGAATAGTCTATAAAACATTATCCGCGTATGCGATTTTTCACTTTTTTCACTCCCATACAAATGGACCCGCTCTAATGTACATTAAGGTGGAGTGAAATCATATGGAGATTTTTTGTTTGTTCTTTTTTTCAACGTACCAGCAATGAAAAGTTGCCTTTATACGAGTTAATGAACCCCACAAAATTTTATCGCGATAGGATGACGTTTTGAACTGCCCCCAGCCCCGCAAAGTTGAAAGCAATAAGCACGATCTGGTACAAATATGAAATTTTGAAAATTATAAAATCAAAAAACTAAGTATGAGGATTGATAAAGATGGCTAAGGTGAGTATTAAAGTGATTTTTTTTTTTGAAACAAGAACAACAAAAGTTATTAAAGGTCAAAGTTTATATTATGCATTTTTTAAATTGCAATTACTTAAAAAATACTGAACCGATTTCGAATATTTTTATACCATTCGATAGGTATTTTGATTCCCTTTAATTTGATATACATTTTATATATGAAAAGTAAGGGGGGTAAAAGGGGGGTTGATCCCCGCAGGGGGGTGTTATGGAACCCACATAAAATGTATATCAAATTAAAGGGAATCAGCATACCTATCGAATGGTATAAAAATATTCGAAATCGGTTCAGTAGTTTTTAAGTAATTGCATTTTAAAAATGCACAATACAAACTTTGACCTTTAATAACTTTTGTTATTGTTGTTTCCAAAAAAAATAAATTCACTTTAATACTCAGCTTAACCATCCTTATCAATCCCCATACTTCGTTTTTTTATTTTATAATTTTCAAAGTTTCATATTTGTACCAGATCGTGCTATTTTTTCAACTTTGTGGGGCTGGGGGCACCTCTAAACATGCGAGTAGGTCAATAAAATTTTACAGGCTTATTACTGGGCTAGAAAGGTTCCGTTCTGGCTTTGGAACAAATTGAATTTCCAAAAAAAAAGTTTCACTCCACCTTAATGTACATATGAATGAATTTTGCAAAGAAATGCTTACCCAATAAACAATATGGGGAAGAGAGCAACACAAAAAATGTAAAACACGGCATTATATGCCTTTTTCATGTTGATATACATATGTACATATCAAAATGATATATTCATGTGTGTGCAATGTGTGTGGGCGTTCTGTACAATTTTAATTTCGGTTGCAGTTATTTAGCAGCGACAACACAGCACAGCGCCATGCTTCGTTGGACAAGCGCCACCAACAGCCGATCTCTCTTAGCTACCGAATACTGGCAGTAAAAGCCAACTAGTTTTGCTTCCCTTTCCACTTTCCTTCACCAACTCACTTGCTCGCAGCAAAAGGAACTTGACTACCTACTGCTTTTTACTCATCCTGCTGCAAGTATGTATGTACGCCATTCAAGGCTTGCTGCGACTACCGCTGCCTCTTTGCTTGCTTATTTGCTTGCATGCGAATATTTTTATGAATTATTGTGTGCAACTTAGTAGCGTGCTACAATGGTTCTTTTCACATATGTATGCACATCTAAACATGCATATATATTGGCACATTTGAATGCATATGTATGTGTATTGGTAACTGTTCAGCAGCGTTTGATATATTCACAGCAGTCGACCACTTTGCAGTCCTAACTGTGCCACATTACGTCCCGGCAGGCTTCCGCTAACTCTATGAACACTCGCACTCGGACAGTCCGGCACTTGCTGCCAAATGGCCACTGAGTTAATGTGCTGCTGTGATTGCAGGCAACTTCCTAAAAGAAAAGTGAAAATAAGTCTAGTTTTTTGTTGTTCTCTTTCCCATATCTTTATACCCAGTGGCAGTTTTTTGGCAATGAAATGGGGGATTCATTTGTAAGGTTATATTTGTGTTTAAACCAGCTAAGTATAAAAATTGCTATCTGTTATATTCATTTGTTTGTTTCTGGGTATGTTTGCGTTGAAGGATACACATCCAAGAGTTTAGTCAGTCTATGAGAGGTTTCCCGTGTGTGGTTGTGGCACTATGACTACTATGACCAACTGAGCGTTCAGCACTTTATGTAAAATATATTAATTTTATATACATACATAAATATGTGAATATTTTAACACACATAGGCAAAGGGCAATTCCACTAACGCGGATTGTAACACTTGCATCTGCCTAGTCCATTAGCACACTTAGGTACAAAAAGGCCTATTGTGATACTAAGAGTATCTCAACCCCTACTCAAACCAAGACGTAGGATCTTTTAGTTTCAATCTTAGACAACTCACTGATGTCTAAAAATTGAGGTAACCCAAGAAATTTTAACCTCTTAAACCATAGTAAGGGACACAATGATTTGTAGTTTTGCCTACAGAAGCCATTAAAAGGAACGTGAAGCCTTTCCGAATGTCTAATACTACATTTTTTTGTGATATCACTATTGGAATTACCCCTCTTATTAGTTTTGTGCATACATACATATATGTATATAGAAACACACAAAATATATGTATATGCAAAAACCAGTATATTTATTATAGCGCCGGCAATTTTTAATTGTATGTATTTACAAAAACAAAAAAAAAATAATTACAAATTTAGAAAGTGCAAAATTGTAATATGAGCGGAACTGGTCGTCGGATATGCGCTGAAGAATTTTGTAAATTGCACTTCATGATTATGAAGCTATTGCTGTTTTTGTTGTTGTTGTTGCTGGAGTAGCATATCCACTGACTGCTTTTAGTTGTGTTATTGATGTAAGTATCTAACCACAAAATTATATATTGACATACATACATTCAATGAAAACACATTACACATTGTAGTTGAAGTTAATTAGCCAGTTTTTTTAATTATGAAAAAATTTTTAATAATGCATAAACATTATATATTATAAATAGTTATTATATACATATGTAACTTCATCTGAGCGTACAGAGCGACGAATTAAAAGGTTGACGACAGCAGGTATTATATATACATTTTCAAAAGCCTCTATCTGAAAAGAGTTACTCATACGCCTAGGCCGACATTAGTGTTATTGTTACTCATTTCAATTGCCAAGTAAAAATATTTTTTTGTATCCTTAAATTCCTTATGGTAATAACAAAAAACAGAGCTTGATGCCGTAGTGGTTTTTTTGTAATTTACGGCTTAATATGAAAAATTCACATAGCCCTGTTTGAAATTGGTCTACTCATTTGTGCTATAAAGCACTAAGCAAGAGGAAATTTATGAAAATTATGCTAATTAAATAACTGTATTTGTACATGAAAATTAGGAGCCTTACAGAAGCTTCACAAAGCACACGAGGCCGGTATATTCATATGCGATTCGAAAAAAGAGAGATTTTGCTTTTTACATGTCATATTTTTTTAGCTGCGAAATGTTAGTTGAGTGAAAATTAGCCACACACATAGATACACCTACATGCATACATTGCGCTAGACGAGTTAGACTTAAATAAAATCATTAATAAACCTATTAAAGTACATACATACACATATGTACATATATACATAGGTAGTAAACTTGCAAACATGGCTGTGAGAATGTTGCAATAAATTCTTAGTGGACTTTATATGCATTTAAATACTAGTAGGTACACTATCCATCAAGAGGTCAAAATCGAAAAAATTCACATAGCCACTTTTGAAAGTGAATTACTCATAGGTATGTATGTATGTATGTATCTCAACGAAAACTTTAAAATTCCCACTGACATTTCTAGTGATTTTATTTGGCTTTGGCCATTTTGGTTGAGGTTAATGGCGGAAAGGCGACGCTGTCATCGTTTTCACGTCGTTTTCTATTGTTGTGCATTAACAGGAGGTAGCTAAAACCAAAACAACACAAACAAAAACATTTATAAACTTGAAGCTACAAAAGGATATATGTAAACACTCGTGCATATAAAACTTTTGCAAACACTTTAAGCGGCAGCAATTCATTTGATTTCAGTATTTAAATATGTGTGATATGCACACGAGTCATGCACATTCGGATATGAAAATGTATACACACATGCATAATGCACATGCACATGCACATGCACTTTAAATAATAGACACACACGCGTATACAGTTCGAGCTCAAGCTCAAGCTTAGTGTATTCCGTCTCTGTTTTATTGCAGGCTCAGTAAACACCGACAGGGAGTGAAGTTAAGTGCAGTGCAGTGCTCTCTCATCTCAAAAACTGGATGCAAAATTCCTGCCACCACATCCGGCGTTGTCAACAACTTTGCTAACAATAAACAGAAACAAAACAACAACAACAATATGCATATGTGTATATATACATACAACAATAAATATAGATACACGCATCTGCAGCAGCAGCACAGGAAGTTGTGTACATGTGTATGTGTGCAGGATGTTTGCATGCCACCGCATGCGCCACTGAGTAGTGTTTTGGGAATTTTTTGGTTGAATCTTTATTTACATACATATAGTTTTTGTTTTTATTTGAAAATTTGTTGTTGTTTTTTTTGTGAAATTTAGTATTTTAGTTTTTTATTTATGCAAACAATTTAGCATAGAAATGGCAAAGAGCACAATTGATGCGGGTCCGAGCTTTCAAGTGCTGACCAGACTGGTTACTACACTGGTTAGGCTTGCTGATCTACATCTTAGAGGATTATTTCATCGCGGTAAGGGAAGTGAGTTAGTGAGTTCAAGGAATTTTTTTTTTCTTTTTCACTGAGTAGTTGGTTCTGTGATGAAAAAGCTTCTCACAAAAAAATGCATTCGCCGTTCGGAGCCGGCATAAAACTGTAGGTCCACACAATTAGTAGGAAAAACAAAAGGAGGACATCTCGAATTGGCAGAGAAGCTCGGCCATAAAACTCGTCAGAGTTACAATAGTGGCCGCTGTGGTGCAGTGGGTAGAGTGCTCGCCTGCTATGCCAGAGGTCTCGGGTTCAAACCACGGTCCGAGCCAAACAAATTTTTCTAATTAGTAAAAATCCAATTATTGGGTTTTTTAAGAGCAGCGGTCACCTCTCGGCAGTGGGCGGCATACCCTCCGAGAGTATTTCTGCCATGAAAAAGCTTCTCACAAAAAATGCATTCGCCGTTCGGAGCCGGCATAAAACTGTAGGTCCACCCAATTAGTAGGAAAAACAAAAAGGAGCACACCTCGAATTGGGAGAGAAGCTCGGCCATAAAACTCGTCAGAGTTATAATAGCGCCATTGTATTATATTATATTATAAGGGAAGTGAGTTAGTGAGTTCAAGGAATTTTTTTTTCTTTTTCACTGAGTAGTTGGTTCTGTGATGAAAAAGCTTCTCACAAAAAAATGCATTCGCCGTTCGGAGCCGGCATAAAACTGTAGGTCCACACAATTAGTAGGAAAAACAAAAGGAGGACATCTCGAATTGGCAGAGAAGCTCGGCCATAAAACTCGTCAGAGTTACAATAGCGCCATTGTATTATTAATATTATTAGTTGGTTCAGACAAGAGACTCATTGACAGTAGCTACTATAACATCCTTTGTTATAGAGGATTATCAGAAATTATATGCGGGACTTTATACCGTCGCTCCCAACGAAGACTAGCACGGTTCAGTTAGCGTGGAAGACTAAAACGGTTCGTTGTTCGCGTGGAAGACTAACACACTTCGTTGTTCGCGTGGAAGACTAACATGCTTCAGTTCTCTGCGTGGAATACTAGCATGCTTCATTTCTTGAAAGGGTATTACACGATATGTTTTGTCAGATGTATATGCCACTTTTTTGTATGGATACAGAATAAAACCGTGTAAACACTAAAGAGAAGGCCAGGTTTTATTTGCACAACCTATGCACATACTTAAAAGTAGGCCTAGTACAAGTCTAAGAACATTTGAAACTCATATAATTTTCAAACAAGTGAAGCATGTTAGTCTTCCACGCAGAGAACTGAAGCATGCTAGTCTTCCACGCGACCAACGAAGTGTGTTAGTCTTCCACGAGAACAGCGAACCGTGCTAGTCTTCGTTGGGAGCGACGATACATACATACATATACATATATATTCTGGTATGCTCTCTAACTTATCAAGCTGCTTGAAAACTGCCATTTTAGTTGAACGGACAAGTCATCTGCAAGGACTTACTCTCATTGAAGGGTATATAGAGCATCAGGCATATATGTATATCTGTATTTTTCCTCATCCCTGCCTGCGTAGTGTTAGTAAGACAATTGTCCGCCAGCGTTGGAATTCCCAGCTGCCTTAGCTATCATCCAAATGAAAACAGTACAATTTTATTCAGCAAAAACAGCGACATACCCATTTGCCCATAAATCAGCTCTTGTCAGCCATGACGTTAATAAAGATGCAAGTGTTTGTTCATAGATTTTGACGGAAGCATGGATGCAAATACATAGATAACCCAACAAACATTGTGGTGAAGTTACGAAAATTCTACTCGACATACACAGTAAACATTTTAGTTTAATTTTAATACCATTTTGGTATTTATATATAACAATGCCAAAAAGTATAAAATTAAAACCATTCTGGTTTAAAAAAAAAGAAGAGAATATGAGAGACTGAAATTATTCTTGATGTCAAATTAATACTTTTTTAGAATTAAATCAAAACCAAATTTTAATTATTTTTAAAATATTTTTGGTATTAAAAATAGTTGAAATGGTATAAGATCTATCCGAAAATTTTAATAAATACTATACTTTTTGGTATTAAATCAAAACCAAATTTTGATTATTTTTACAATATTTTTGGTATTAAAAATAGTAAAATGGAATGAATTCTATACCTTTTTGGAATTAAATCAAAACCAAATATATGTACATATGTACATGGAAATGTTTTTTTTATTTGAAATAATATTATATTACAACGACATGAGTTATCACATAAAGTCTTTGTTGTTTTGTTTTTGATAATACAAGAAAACTAGAATGGGCTGCTCCCTTGTTGAATTTAACGCGTTCACTGCCAGTGGATCACCGATGATTACGCCTAGGCGCTTAAAATTTAGATAGAATTATAAAATTAAAAAGCAGATGCTCGCCAGGTTGTCACAGCTTAAAAACTTGCTCAGACGCGTCGGATGCGTGGCTTTTATTCTTGGTAAAAATCCCGTTATAATACAAAAGCAAAAACTAATTTTTGTCCTGGTACCTGGAGCTAGGTTTTTGTCGTGATCACCGGTTATAAACTGGCAGCTAACGTGTTAAACACACTACCTTCAATTTCTTTTAACTTTACCACATAAATTTCGTAAATATAATTTCATAAATATTGAGGTATCTAGGGAGACCATCAGCTGCCGTAAGACTGAAAAAATAAAATAAAATAAAATAAAATAAAATAAAATAAAATAAAATAAAATAAAATAAAATAAAATAAAACAAAATTTACCCTCATAATATTTAATTAATCTCATGTATTACTCACTTGATTCAATTGTTTCGTCAGCCATGAACAATTCGCTTTGATTTGATAAATTTTATTTCTCCATCGTCTTCCACTTTAAGAAACATTTTGTATTTATTTATTTTGACATTTTTTTTTAATATTTTTTTGGTTTTGATTTCAAACCAAAAGTGAGAAAGAGAAAGTTTTTATACTTTCCAGGATTTTTTCTTAAAATATAAGTAAGTAAACCTCTCGAGAGAGAATTTTAATACTTTTCAAGGCTTTATTTTGAAACTATT
Source organism: Urophora cardui (assembly GCA_960531455.1). NCBI lineage: Eukaryota > Metazoa > Arthropoda > Insecta > Diptera > Tephritidae > Urophora > Urophora cardui. The sequence goes on along the minus strand of OY482672.1, from coordinate 25,486,884 downwards.
GTGGATTAAACAAAATTGTAAAACTTCTCATAGTTTCAAAATAAGACTTTTTGGCATTAAAATTTATATTTAATTCCAAGAATGATTAAATTAAGTACCAAATGGTATTAGAAATAAACTATCATTTTTTACTGTGTAGATATTGAGAATGAACTTTTATAGCATAAATAGGTTGGAAAAACATTCAAACCTGCGGGTTCGAAAAAAGCAAATAAAAACAATATGTTTCGAAAGCAATTTGAGCAAAAGCAACGTATTCTAAGATAATTACTTTCTCTTCTTATAATTACAGTTTGCAAATAAGCTGAATTTCGAATTCATAAGGAAAGGAAAATATCGCAAATTACAAAGGTTCAGTTTTTGGCTGGATAAAAACTTAGTTCTCGAATCATATAAGAAACTTTTCCTCATTCATTATCGAATGTGAGACTTGCACAAGAGACTCGTTTTCGAAAATTTTTCGTATTGCTAACCAACTCGTTGTTTATAACAACATTGCAAGATATGTATTTGGGCTGGAAAGACTTGACCACCTAACTTCATACGCTGAAAGGTTGCTAAATATATCCTTCGAAAATTTATTGAAAGTTAGGATGCTGTCGATCCTGCATAAAATAATATATACTAAGGAACATCAGTATCTTCACTGTAGGCTTCAATTTCTTCGATCCTCTAGGACTTTACTTATATCACACATAAAGCATCGCATTCTTACATCCGAACGGCAATTTTATATCCATTCAATTCGTCTTTGGAACTCACTTCCCATTAGACTAAGGCAATTAAGCAATGCACTGCAATTCAAAAAGGAGTTAACCAGCTTCTACAATAATAGTATGGATAATACTTTATAGCTAGAATATATTATAGTAATATTATTTAAATTAAATTATATACATATTTATACATAATAATAATGTTTATAATATAGGGTTGTGTTTATATATGTATTAATGTGTGTTAAATTCTTTTTTCGTAATACAACTCAAGTATGTATGTACCACAATTTTAACTGTGTTAATTATATTCTGTGACTAGCACTCTAAAATAATTTTATAATTGTTGTGCTAGGATGTTTAAAACAATAAATACAAATACAAATACAAGTCTAATATGTTTATTGGGTATATTTTTCGCTTTATTTACACGTACTAAGTGCACCATAAACGCTAAACTCATTTCGACAGTTTTATGGAGAAAGTACAGTGACATTGAAAGTTAAAACGAGGAACATGAGGCACAAGTCATAGCAGCACATTGATACATACACAACGCCTATTCCTAAGAGAATATGCATACATATATGCAGATACACAAAAAACAGATGAAATAAATACCATAATGTGATTATATATAATGCAAAGTTGGCATTGAATCAGCTGTTATTAGTTAAAATTAATATTTTAATTTTCCTCCCCAAGTAATCATCAAGAAAATGCACTATATAAGTATCATTAATCTTGATTAAAACCACCTCAAAAACTAAAGTCCATATTTAACCAGTGATCGTAAATAAAATTGCTATCTATCAAAAGCATTACATCAATTGCAAGTCAAACTACGAGCGGCATCTGTTCAAAGCCGCGAGCCATCATGCTCATTAATAGTATTAAATCTAATCAATGAAGGATGTCCTTGTCCTATGCATTTTCTTTTGCAAAAGAAATTCCATACCATTCGACTGCACAGAAGCACTTTTATCGCTTTACCTCCGCGGAATGCATTCGCGTGGGGGCATCGCGTCGCGCTGCCGCCTGTTACCACATTCTCGATTATTCTTAATTACTCGCTTGATTGCGATGTCCATATTAATGAATGGAAAACTTCCGCTATTTACTTAGTTTAGCAAGCGGATGTGTGCATATGTATGTATGTGCTGGTACAAATAATCACACGAAAATTTTCTGTAACCTCCACCTAACTCTAACACCAAAGACAATGTTATACGCAAGTACATACGTGTGACGTATAGAGTTAAAAAAATTCAAAGGTGTAAATGCAGATTAATTTGAAAAAAAAAACATCATCTTAGGGATATTTAGTAAAACCAAGCTTTGATTAAGAAATCGATAATAAAAAAAATTGGATTTTTGTTAAAAAATCTTAAAGAAAATCTCTAATTGAGTAAAAATAACAATATAAAGTTGAAATTAAAAATGTCCCATAAAAATATTCCTTCATGGGATTTTTTTCCAAAAATACTTTCCATGCACGAAAGCTACCGAAACATACAATTTTGGTAAAGATTAGCTTATTTTGAAAAATTTTCCTTTTTTTAAAATTTAATAAAGTTTGCTTCTTTTACTAAAATAAGAAAAATATGTTTAAAAAAAATCCAGTTGAGAAAAATAAAAGAATAAAGTTGAAATTAGAAATTTTCCGAAAATATGCCATCATGGAAATTTTTTAAAAAAAGAATCCATGCACAAAAACACCAGAAAATTATTAAACTTTGTATTTTAGTAAAATTTAGCTATTTTAGAAAAAATTCCTCTTGGGGAAATTTAATAAAATATGCTTCTTTTACTAAAAGAAGTAAAATATCTTAAAAAAAGTTCAGTTGAGTAAAAATAGCAAAATAAAGTTGAAATTAAAAATTTCTCAAAAATATCACATAATGGGATTTTTTCAAAAACACTCTCTATGCACGAAAAATACCAAAAAATTATTAAATATAACACATTTAGCAATAACTAGCCATTTGTGAAAAAATATGTCTTAGTAGCATTGAAAAGTTTTTAAAACATTCAAAGGTAGTATAGGTACATAGTTAAGTGAATTTTATGTACATATGTGTTACTTTCATAAAATTTAAACAGCTTTTCTTCTTCCATGTTGTATATTTGTTCCTCATCTATCGTATTACGTTTTTCCCATTTATTATTTTTTTTTATGGAACTCTCTTGCTGCTAACTCATTTTCCTCATCTCAATTATTTCACTCGCCTTCACACACATTCAACTCGACATCTCATGCAGCTTAAATGCAGCCATTTGCGTTTCCGCTTCATATCGATGCTTATTTTCTTTAAATTTACTTTTCCACCATTTTTCATTTTGTTATGGTTGTGGACAAGTTAAATCATCCTCATCGTTTACTGCCAATTTCAGTGACAATAGATAATACATACATACACATGTATGTAGTTGAAGGAAGGAGCTCGATATCTTCGCTCACACTTCCCTTCGAGTTTTCCATGTTACCATGCTACTGAAGCACTTCTGCTTCTCCACAAAAACCCGTTGCACAATATTTTTTTTGTCCACCATACTCGTATAATCAATCATGATTTCTTTAAAAACTTAACTACTTCTTCGCCCCTCTCTCTGTATTATTCTTGTGCCCTGGTCAGCGTAGACTTTTTCGCATTTTTCAATTAAGTTTTTCTTCTTATTTTTGTAATCGAGCTTGTACAACCAATCGAGTTTTAAGGCAAATCGAAGCGTAGAATATGCTTGGCATAAAAAGTAAAAAAAAATGTTTTTCATAATCTATATATATATAAAAATCAAGCCTATTTCTTTGTCGCCGGCTTTCGCCCAAACGCGTAGAGGGATTTTGACCAAATTTACACACCAGCTGAGTACCTTGCCCTAGATGGTTTATATGCATATTTTTTTCAAATCCGGAAGTCGGTTCCCGAGATAAAGGTCAAAACGTGGACCCGGCTTTCCCCTGAATATTTTTGGACAATATTGGTAGCAAATGAAAGGTATTGAGCAGAGGATTTATATAGAATACTACTCATTGTGATTCGTAGGTCGGGCCTCGAGATATGGGTCAAAACGTGGACCCGGATGACCCTCGAATATTTCTGAGCGATATTGGTATCAAATGAAAGGTCTTGATGAGGACTTCGACATAGAACTCTTTTATTTGTGATGCCTAGGCCGGGTCTCCAGATATGGGTCAACATGTGGACCCGGATGACCCTCGAATGTTTCTGAGCGATATTGGTATCAAATGAAAGATCTTTATGAGGACTTCGACACAGAACTATTACAACTGTGGTGCATAGGCCGGGTTGCCAGATATGGGTGACAACATGGACCCCGATGAACCCGAAAAGTGGGAATCATGGAGATCTTCTCGATGTAAAGCTCAAACTGGTTCCCTAGGAAAAGGGCAATAAAAAGGAATGGAAAGTCAAATGGAATGGAATGGGAAAGGGAAGGGAAGGAAACGAAAATAGAATGGGAGAGGGAAGGGGAGAGATAGGGATTGGGAAAGGGAAAGGGGAAACGAATAAGAAGTGGAGAGAAGAGGGGCAAGGAAGACCGATAGGGAAAGTAACGGAAAAGGAAAAGAAAAAGTAAACGGAGATGAAAAAGAAAGGAAAAAAGAAAGTATAGGGAAAGGGAGTGTAAACCTAAGGCGAATAAAAAAGGGAAAAGGATATGAAGATTTAGAGGTATCGCGACGAAGCGAGACGGATTTACTTTTTTTCTTGATCTCACAGACGGGATATCTGGTGCAAACTTCTGAAAAGTTTCGTTCTTCCGCTAATTTTTGTTTTAGCTTTTTATTTCGCTTAGAAAGACCTGCGAAAAAATGACAGCCCGAGATAAGCTCGGTCATCCGGGTACTAGGAGTCTTAATTGTGATGCCTAGGTCGGTTCCCCAGATATGGGTCAAAACGTGGACCAGAATGACCCCGGAATATTTCTAAGCGATATTGGTATCAAATGAAGGGTGTTGAGCAGAGATTTTTCACAGAGATGAACTTATTGTGATTCCTAGGTCGGGTAAAAAGGTTTGTGCCAGAACGTGGACCCGGATGACAACGGGAATATGTCTCACTAATATTGGTATCAAAAGAAATGTGTTGATCAGGACGATATAAAAGATCCGTACCCATTATGATTCCTGGTCAAGTCCAGTGGTTCAAACCGTAGACCCGGATGACCACGAAATATTTCCCAGCGATATTGTTATCAAACGAAGGGTGTTGAGTTGGGATTTTACATAGGTATGAACTCAGGTCGGGTCCCCAGATGTGTGAAAATACGTGAAACGAAACAATACAAAGTGAAAGGTGTTGAGCAGGGTTGCTAAATAGAGCTTTTTCATAGTGATTCTTAGGCCCGGTACTCAATTATGGGTAAAAGAGTGGATCCGGATACCACGGAATGTTTTTAAGCAGCGATGATATCAAATGAGAAGTGGAATACAGGACTATGTTATGCTAAATCCGGTTCCCTAGGGAAAAGGAAAGTGGAAGGGTAATGGGAATGGGAGAGGCAAAGGGACGTAAAAGGAGAGAAAGAATATAATGTAAATGGAACGAAGAGGATGGGGAGAGAGACAGTAAGACAGGGAATGAGAGAAGGAATAAGAGAGGGACGAAAGGGAGAAAGACAGAAAAGTATAGGTAAGGGAGAGCGGTACAGGAAGGGAAAGGGAAGCGGAAATGTGACGGGAAAGGGAAAAGAATACAGAAGCGGAAATTATTGGAAAGTGAAAGAGAAGGGGAGTAGTAGAGGGAAAGGGAGTGGGAGATTAATACGAAGCAAAAAAGGGATAAGGACATGAAGAGGGCAAACTTTTGAAAATATCAATTTTTTCCTTCACCTTTTTTGAAAATTACCTGACTTTTGATGAGGGGTGCAGCCTGAGGAAAGCTCGGTTTCTAGATATTTCCAACTTATTTCAAAGTGTGTCAGTTTTCGCTTCTAATGCCTATAATAGGAAGTGGGCCAAAGCAAAGCTTGGCCGGGTACAGCTAGTTAAAGTATAAATGCTGAAAAACTTTAGCACTTTACCAATCGCAATTGCGTGGAGTGAAATAAGAGTGCGCGGTTTAGTTTTCTAGCTGCTGTTCTTAAGTAATAAGTGTTCGTGCTCTCGTTAATTTAACTCAAAGAGTTTCCTTAAGTCGCTCGTGCTAATGCAGCAGAAAATGTAGAAGAAGGAAAAAGTTGTAGTTGGGGTAATTTTGTCGAAGGGTTCGCATACCTTTAATGGGCGCGCTGGAAAATTTTAAGTTGTTCTTTTTGTGGTTTCTTGGTCGCATATCATGCAGAGTAAGTATATATATTTATATACATTTTTTGGTCTATTTAATTACTAGCATTTCGATTATTTCAAGCATTGGAGCAAAGATTCGAAAAATACCTTCAATATCCAACATGGATATCGAGCTGAGAACGAGCTTATACCAACTTTAGTTTTGCATCATTCATTGTATAATGGAAAGTAAAAGTGAATCAAGTAGATACTCGTAGAACAAGAAGAGTGCGGCTAATCTTTCATCACAAATTTTACCCTGTAATATAAAAAAAATCCTCTAGGGGAAATTTAATAAAACTTTACTAAAATTTAAAAAAACAAAAATTACTTAGAACAACAAAATAAATTTGAAATTAATATGTTTCTTATTTCTAATTCTTTCTTCCCTTTCCCTTTCATTGAAATTAAAAATTTCCCAAAAATATCCCATTATGCGAATTTTTTCAAAAAATATTTTGTATGCACGAAAAACACCAAAAAAACTGTCAAACTTAACAGTTTAGCAAAAATTTAATTTTTTTTTTTTTAAATTTTCCTCTTGGGGAAATTTATAAAAATTTGCTTCTTTTCTAAAATAAGTAAATTATCTTAAAAAGTTCAATTGAGTACAAATAGCTAAGTTGAAAGTTGAAACTAAAAATTTACTAAAAATATCACATCATGGGAATTTTTCCAAAAAAACTTTCCATGCATAAAAATTACAACAAAGCTCTTAAGCTAAATATTTTAGCAAAAATTTACTAATTTAAACAAAAAATTCTCCTTGGAAAATTTAACAAAATTTACTCCTTTTACTAAAATCAATAAAATATCTTTAAAAAAAGTTCAATTGGGTAAAAATAAAAAAATTAAGTTGAAATTAAAAATTTCCCAAAAATATCACATCATGGTAATTTTTTCAAGAAACACTTTCCATGCACAAAAAACACGAAAAAACCATCAAACTTAACAATTTAGCAAAAACTAGATTGAAATTTTGAGATTTGAAACAGAGATTCGTTCGGGGAGTTCATTCATAAAAATAAGTATTAACAGTAGTTCTTAAACTTTCGTAGAAACAGGCGAATATGCTTGCCTTTTATCAGCATAAATAAAGAAATTATATAAAAAAATGTATTTATATTTTTAAAGAGAGTTGAAAAATTAGACAAGTTGACAAATCTAAAGTAAATGCAGAAGAACAGAGTGACGAAAGAGAGTTGCGGATCTTCCGTTTTAGAGCTGGACCCTGACCTTGTTAAAATTGTATATTAATAAGGGGTATAGGAGGAAACGTTTTGTATGATTGCATGCGACATAAACTTCAAACTGAAAGTGGTGTTGGTACTATACCATTTGTGGGGAATTACACTAAGCAAAGGTGAGGAGAAATCCACTTCAAAAACAAAATAAAAACAGTAAGTAAGGACTTCAACGTTAAGCGTGCGAAAAACACAAATTCGTATGAACATTTTATATAAAAAAAATGTTTACTTCGCATTTCACTAAGAGAGTCATTCGGTATGCGAGAAAGAGAAAGAATTGAATTGTGCAGCACAAGTACACACACAGTGGCAGCAAATGTAATGAGGACTAATGAAAATTATTTTTAGCAAAAAATTATTATTTCTTTTATTTTACATTTTTTTTTCTGTTGTTGCATGAACGCTAATAATTGCATTGCCGATGCAGCTGTGCATATTTGCCTTTTCTAATTAATACTTTTTTGCTGCGTTTTGCGCATATTTGCGTTTGTAGATATATGTACATACATATATGTATGTATACTCTTTAAAAATGTAAGCAACATTTTATTAGTGAAGTACAGCAAGAAAATTTTACAAAAAGGAATTGCAATTAATTATTTAAAATATTTCTTAACAAAAAAAGCTAGTGAAATAAACTTTTAATTGGAAAGAATGGAAGGAAGGAAGTGAGCAAGAGGAGGAGGACGTGTCAGTGCGTCTATTTTAGATAACCATTGTAGCAAGCAAATGCGGAAAAAAGCTTAATATTGATTGAGATGAAAGAAAGAAAAGACCGACAATTTGCAAGAAACGCAACCTAATGAAAACTAAATGAAAAGTAAATACGGACACGCTTTCGCACAAAATTTCGATAATTCAATAAATAGTTCGTCGTTTTCTGCATTAACTTTTTTCGTTCCTCTGCAATATTAATCAGCAAAAAAAAGGTTGGCATTAAAAAAAGGCTTATACATAATTTCAAAGAGAATTTATAAGTAGGTACATAAATCCCATTGAGAAAGAAGCAAATTGTTTTCAAGCGTTTGTGGTACGCTGCAGTTCCACTTGTTACTTGTTGCGGTCGTCACGTTCAACATAATTTTCAAGTAGAGCTTAATGGCATTAATATTAATTACTTTTAATATTGTAAATGAGGTTCAAGATTTGTTGGTCTTAATACTTTGTAAGCAAATTAAAAAGGCTAAAGTGGAAATAAATCCTAATCAAGGGGAAATCAAAGAGAAATTTATGGCAGAGCTTCTAGTGTGGGATTTCTCTGCTTTATTTTTTACTCAGTCAATGTAGCCAATGTCTTATACATACCAAAATTAACTAAATATATTTGTTTTGCAATGCCTTTGCTGGGGATTTGGACCACAAAGATGTGAGAAATGTCTATTTCGTTATTAATCGGATTTTCTAGTGGCTTCCTCACTCGACATGAGATAAATCAGAAATCTGCATGCACACAATTTATTACATGTGGGCGTAGTAAAATTAGTTTTAAACCTTAAAATATTTTTTTCAATTTTATAAAATTTCCCTTTAAAGGAAGTTTCGGTCATTAGTAAAATTGCGTTAAATTGACTCACTGAAGACACATATAAGTTTAAGGTAAAGCATTTTTTAAGACTTTTTAAAAATTCCCTTTTTGGGAAATTTTGTAAATCTATCCTATTAATAGGCTAACATTTTCCCATACAAACAATTGCCAGGCTGTTTAGTACATTTAACATACTCATATCCACATAAAATTGATATGGATGTGTTCGTATGAGTCAGGAGCAGTGCATAGGCATATAATTTTTTCTATAAATTATTTAATTTGTTTATAATTAATAAATAAAGTTTTTAATTAAGAGAAATAGATATCGTAAACGTGTTTACAAATATCGTAAACACAGTTGAAGAGTCGCTTTAATTTAAAAGCGCTCTCTCTATTTTATATGCATTGGCCCAGTTTACGCTCAGATCAATATCAAGGCGGCCAAATATCTCCATTGCTTTTCCTTTAAAGCGAAAAATGAGAGAGGGCGGGAGAGCACACTGAGTAATTTTAATTTTGACCAAGGCATATCTAACAGGTAGGCTCGGCGGCGAATTGAAAAACTTCTTTTTTTATTTACAAAGGTAGAGTGTAATGTCAAAATCAAAGCGAATTCACATCATGGCCAATAGGAATGGACGAGCCCCAAGCGAATTCAGATTTTAACCACGGCGAAATATCATTTTGACATTACACTCTACCAATTACAATAACAAAATACATGGGAAATTTTTGAATTCGCCACCGGGCCTACCTTCCTAGATCTGCCTTGATTTTGACCATGATTTCGCGTCGGACCGTGATCAAAATGGCAAATCAGTGTTGCGGTACAACTCGAATTTGGAAAGTGTTACTTATCTCCGCGAAAAGGAATACCAATACAAAGTTGAAAAAATAAATTGCATGGTCGAATTTCGAGCACCGGCGATACTAGTTAATATAAATTTCTGTAATTAACAATTTTAAATTTACGAAGTTTAAGGTAAATTATTTTATTTTATTTAAAACAAAATTCAATTGTTGGGAAATTTTAATATGTCGTATTTTTTTTATAATTTCGCCATTATGACTCGTTTAGACGTTTAGATAAACAATTTTAGGAAAATTTCGCTTTTCTGTGCCAGCTTGGAAATTGGTGGCAAATATTCTCAGAGAACGCTAACATACTCAAAGACTGCTCGGTAGCTATGATGTGCGTATGACTAAAATAAACAATGTACATTCACGATCTGTACAACGATAGAGCTGGAGACGAATATTCTGGGAAGAGCTTCATCAGTTTAGTGCACATTCCGGAATTTTGACTCATCTGGGTAAATGTGAGAACATGAGAATATGAGAAATATTGGAAACTATGTCCTACGAGGTGAACCATTTTCATGTTCTGTAGAACGACCAGGTTGTTTGCGAGTATTCTTATTCATTCATTTGTTACTTAGAGGCTGCCTAAGTACAAGGGAGAAATAATTGGCTTTGATTGAAATTTATTGAGCAGGCATATAGAATATGGCGAAGGAAAAACATGAAGCAACCCTCGTAAAAGACCCGAAAAACTCAAGTGCACAAAACTTTTTAAATAATAACAACTCTAACTACGAAAAATAATTCGCTAGAAAAGCTTATTATATCGGTCAAAAGAAGTGTTCGTTTTGTGAGTCTGAGCCCGAAAAAAAATTAAAACATTATGCACAGCAAAAACAAATTCCCACCCCACACATAATTCGATAAAAAGCTTTTTATTTTTTTCTTTGCCAACTTGTAAATTTGAAAATAGGCACCCTTTTTTCAACAGGAAATTATTACTAAAATGAGTAAAATGGTATTATAACACCATCTACCCGCTGCAGCAACCCGCAGTTCCCACAGTAGATTAATAAAAAGCCATGTCCCATTGACCCAAGCAGTCAAGCATTTCTTTCGTACGATAATTTGTATGTATGTGTGTACCTAAAAAAAGGAAAAGGAAAGTTCAATTAAATGAATGTGCGCTTTGTGCGCAAAAAAGTGGAAGACCACAAATACAAATGGTTAAGTACGTACATAATTATAATCGGTCGAATAAATTCTGAATACTTTCGATTCCTCAATTGGCGAGAACAAAAAAATAAAAGAAGAGAAAAAGACAAGCAAGCGCCTGGATTATTAATCAAACACACTTATGACAAGCCGTCGGGGCTGGAGTGAACGAACAAAAGAGGACAAACGAGAAGGGAGTGGAAGGTAAAGTGTTAATATGAGGGGTGGTATGGCAATAGGGGAGCGCGCATGTTAGATTAGAATTATGTATGTTGAAGGTGAGAGAGGCAGGAGGGCGCTTGGATCTGCTTTACGCTTTTATGTTGGCAGGAGCAAATATTTGCGCTCAGCATAAAACTTATATTTTTTTTTATTTGTTTCTTGTGCAATTTGACCTGCTCATTTTATCAAAAAACATTAATTGTATACCTAATTATTGGTTTTTCTTTTTTTTTTCATTTTTATAACTTTTACTTTTAATTTTTAATGTGCTTGCCTTTTATTGAAGGGTTTTCCCACTCTTTGGTTATGTTGTTCTCAACTCTGCTCATTTATGTGTGTTCATTTATCATTTTTTATTGAATTATTGAATGAACGTGTATAATTGACGCATTTGTAAATGGGTTAATGGAAAATTTAAATGTAAGTTTTTTGATGGTTTAAAAATATTTTATTTTTGCTTTGTTGTTGGTTTCATTGTTGAGTCAGATGAACATTTGTTCGTTTGCTGTTCGAACAATTTTTTATTTGTATAATGATATTAGTTACACTGAACGCATGTCATTTTGTCCTGTGTCATTACAGAAAATGTGCTGTCTCATTTTCTCTTTGCAACGAAATGGTAATTTTAAAAGTTTTTGTGGTTATATGTAAATTACACCGTTTCGAAAAAGAAATCACGCCGTACATTTTAGTTTTTCTATTATGATTTTCTAACTTAAATCAAAATTTGCTTTATTTCGTATTCTTCTTCTTATTATTCTTAATTGGCGCGTAACTGTCTAGGCGGTTCTGGCCGTGTCCAATAAATCGCGCCAGCTGTTTCTGTTTCATACTGCCTGGCGCCAATACCAAGGGAGGACGAGTTAGTCTTCACCTGATCTTCTCAACGCAGTGAAGGTCTCTCTTCCCTGCTTTATAGGCAGGAGCACCTTCATCCATTCTCACAACACGACCTGCCCAACGCAGACGGTAAAGTCGCGTAAATCTGGTATTAAATCTCCATCGATACTCGCCCTCGCCAACGAGTTAAGGTCTATAAATATTCCGAAGACTTTTCTCTCGCATACTCCAACTGCCATTCTATCTGAATTTGACATCGCCCATGCTTCTCCACCGTACATGAGGACCGCAACGATGGCCAATCTTTTAAATATTTCTAATCACCTCACTTATTTAACTACGCATTAAATTAGGAGAACGATTTAAAATAAATTTAACCCTTCGCCCTTTAGCCTCTCCTTTCGTTATGCCACACCAACTGCCATTGAGAAATGGGTCAATAAACCGCTCTTACCTCTTTCATAAGTACAAAGTAGCGGCTCTTTTGCAAAGCATTTATCGTTTGCAAGTGTGTATTTCAAAACGTTTCCTTTGAAATAAATAATTACGTACTTACTATTTCAGCGGCAATCGAGACCAATTAAATTTCTATTATTTTCTTTATTTCTTTTTAACACATTTCATCGCAGCGTAAACATCAACACAAAAATTAATTATAATGTTTCAAAAACATTTTTGTTTAATTTATCTCTTCAACATTAAATACACTGTGCACGAAAAATGGGCTTTTTCTTTCAACAGAGAGTAAATATAATTCGGGCAAGTCTTTAGCTTTTTAAATGCGAAAGTTATACCCCGAATTCTATATATCCGAAAAAGTTGGTTGTATGGCAGCGATATATTATACATAGTAGTCCGATCTTGACAATTTTCGGTAGCATTATTTAGCTCAATATGAGTACAAATACTTCAAAGTTTCATGCGCTTAGCTGTTTAAATGGAGAAGTTATGCCCCAAAATGTCGATATCTAAACAATTGGTTGTATGGCAGCTACATATACATATGTTATAATATTATAGTGGTCCGATTTGATCGATTCCCACAAATGATCAATTGTACATAATAATATACTCGTATACCGAGTTTCAATTTGATATCTCACAAACTCTGAGGCAATAGTTAGCATTCAAACCGACGAACTATACGTACAGACGTACAGAACTTCAAAGGAAAATATCTCCTAAACGAGAGCTAACCTAGAAAAATGCATAGCACCATCGCCCTCAGCGTGCCCGAATTATCTTTACAAGGTATTTCTCATCTCTGTTGATTTCTGGCTCGTGCACAGTGATATTATTGTAGCTATTTTCACAGTAAATACTTATGCACTGTAGCATGAGCGGCAGCGCTCTTTTTACACACAAAACCAATTAAAATTAATCAAAAACAAATTTCGAAAGCATATTTTAACAACAGTGAAGTAAGCTTTCGAGGAATTGGAAAATGAAAAGCAATAAGACACAAAAAAGTGATTGTGTGAGTAGAAAGAACAAAAAATTGGAGAGGGATTGCAGGAGAAAAAGAAAAATAGCAAAAAGAGAAAATAGAAAAAAGATAAAAAGCGGATCAGCGTAAAATGTCAAAAGGAATGACAAGGTGTGGAAAAAAGTAATAAAAATTAAAACAAAAAAAAAGATAATAATATAGGTAAATAAAACTGGGCGTCGCTACTGGGAACAGAATAATTCCAATTCATATTAAAGGATTTAGGGATTCATATAATAAAGCCATCTTTTTGCATTCTCAGTACACATTTTTTTATACTTTTAAATATATGTATTTGTGTTATTGAATGAAAAATGTGTTAAAATAAAAGTCAGATCGAAATACAATGTTCCAGTGATAAGTAATTGTAAAATTATACGGAGTTCATGTTTGTAGAATATTTTTAGCCACAACCACCTCCACGAAGGGGTGGTCCGAAAAAATGTTACTTATTACGCTCGAAATAATGTTATTTAAGTGGTAGTTGGAGAGCTAAAATGTTCCCGATAATTTTTTACCAACGTTTCCTTAGATGAAATTTTGATAGAATAAACGTAAAAGTGTATAGAAAGTAAAAAGCTAATATGACGCCTTGAAATATGCAATGAATTTTGTTTTTTTTTTTGTAATATATTTTAGCTGTTTTCGAAGGTGATGGCTTGGTATGGATTAGAGTTATTACAATCAACGCTATAATGACAAACTGAGTTACAAGTTGTACTCGTAGGTACCCAACTGTGGCTATTTTGTGTGCTGCTGATTCTGCTTTTCAATGTATTCAATACCAGAATTCATTCATTCATGCATAAATTATATTCTAAAGTTTATTGGTTTTCACTAGGGAACATTTAAAAACACCAAAAGCCACCATTTATATGTTTTTGTATACAATATCCATTGCAATAATGGCAATTTCTTAACGAAAGCGTCGCAAGCAATTGACTTTTTTGTTTTAGTTTTTTGATATTGTAGATTTTAACAAAGGTTTTTTTTTTTAATTTTAAAAACGTGTCACAGCATGAAAATGGCGATTCGTTGTTGCAAACGACACCAATCTCACGTTGAAACAAAAACACTACCAATTGAATATAAAGGAAAGCAAACGAAAGCCAAAAAACTGTACTAAAATTGTTTTTCCGAACAAAAACAGCAGACAAATAATGTAGCAAAGAAATACAAAAGTGAAGGCAGAGAAGTGAGAGGAGGAGTTTGGTGACGCGTTTAAAAAATTACTTTAACAAACTTACATCGACATTTATGCCAGACACCGGAAAGACCAGCATGGGCGGTTGCTCCTTGGGTACATAACGATAAAATTCCTCTGTGCCAAAATACCAGCGAACTGAATAAAGAGCCACCTAAAAAGAGAAACGAAAATGTAACAGAAGAATGAAAGAAAGAAAGAAAGAGAGTGAATGAGTGTTGATGAGATTTACTATATAGAACAATATATACATACATACATACATAAATATATTTGGTAATATACTTAAGCCAAAAAGTAAGTAAAAAAGAAAAATGATGTTAATAAGTAAGAACATTTCGCTCGTTTTATGCAATAGGGATTTAACTCGAAATTTTCGATTTCTGGGATTTTGCAATATATTTCAATAACTGGGTCATGCCTTTGAATGTAGTCTTATAAAATACTCAAAACGATAAAAATGGCGGAAATAAAAGTGAGTTTGTAGTTAGTCGTAGAAGGAAACTCTTTGAAATTATAAAAGTTTGTTTGCTTTTTCCCAAAAAAATTTTTTTTTTGAGTTAAATCCCTATTGAATAAAACGTGCGATTTCACTTTGCATTCAGAGAGTACTTGAGAAGTTGTTGTGTGTAAGTGTGTGTGTAAATGTGAGTTGCATGTGCGCGCCAGAAAGCAAGAAAATGACACGGAATTAGTGACGAATTACCGTGCAATTATTTTAATTGAGAAGCATATAACAGCAGCAGCGGCAAGCAGCAATAATTTCGCAACTACACTTTGCCAACGCAAATGGAAGCAAGTAGTGCGATGAGAAGAAGTTGCTGTGGACGACGAGGCTGAGGACGGGGCGTATACGTAACTATTACAAGTCACAAGTCGCGCGCAGGTCGCACGAATAGCTGCCGGAGAAGAAGTGTGTGTGGAAGTGAGTGGAAGTGAGCGGTGGCGAGGCCAAAGTAGCATTACTAGCTTTACAAGTATGCAGGTATGCATGGAAGTAGCAAGTGTGGCAAGTACTAGCACACTGTGTTTAAGACTTATAAGCGGGCGACCGACCGACCGACCGAGAGGCGGAAACAAGAAATGTTGCTTGTTGTTAGTGAACGCTGCTTTCATGAATATTCACAGGTTTTTAAATTACAAGTAGGTACTGGCGCTGGCGCTGCTGCTGTTGTAACACTTACTTAAATATTAACGTTGAAAGAAGTGAGCTTACATACATTTGTACACATTTACTTACATTTGAAAACAAAAAAAAAACCAAATTTATTTACATACCTGCCCCAGATCGTATTGGCACGATAGCGTCGCTGCATTGCCCATAATAACTGCTTCTGGCACAAAAATCTTCAGGTCCTTTAAGCAATGTGCTATTCGTATGGTTGTATGGATGAATGGATGAATGGAAGGCAAAGCGTTTGCGTAATCGAGTGGTAGTCCAAGCATATGTGAAGAGAGAGGGAAATAAATGCGTAACAAAAATTTGTTATTAGTAAATAGTTTAATTGAATTTGAAAAATAAAAAATGGGACGGAATTCTAAAATTCTGTTATCGGTCTTTTAATTTTAGTCCTTTGCATAATTATTTCTTTAAGATTTGCGCAAAGTTTGTGGATTCTTTCAAATTGGACGCACTTTCATTTCTTAAACAAAGAAAGCACGACCGCTGTCAAGTTGGGTGAATGTTTGTGACAAGCTTTCTCATTAATATTATTATTACTATTTTATTATTTGTATTACATTTTAAATGACATTTATTTCGTTTCAAGTTATGAATAACCAAATATGTTTATACAAATCCTTCTGTGTTTTTAATTAAATATTTACATATTTGTCTTTAAACAGTTTACAATCGCAATTTGTACATTGCATTTGCTGTCAAATCTATAAAATGTACATATATTGCAATTTTTTTAGTTTAATTTATATTTATTGTATAAATGCAAACAAAAAAATTAATTAAGCTTAAATAATGAAAATTAATTTGTACAAATGTGTGTCAACTAATAAGTGGCGATAAGCAGAAATAATAAAAAAAAAAAATGCCACACACATATCTAACTATATTACTGATTAAAAAATAAAATAAACTAGTAAAATAAAAAATTATATAAAGTAAAAAATGTTAAATAAAATAAGATAAAACAAAATATAAAAAAAATTTAATAATGAAAAAGGTGAAAAAATTTAAAATAAATAAATAAATTAAAAGTAGATAAATAAATTAAAGAGTACAATGCAGATAAAAACGTTTCGCTTTCAGCAGCAGCAACTGATGCACGTTAAAGTCATTCGAAAATACATATGTATTTATATATGTGCGCAGTAAGAGGACTTAATAAGGTGATTTTTTGATTTTATACTTTCGTTTTAGTTTTTTTTTTTTGTAGAATGAATGGTTTTTGTCAGTGATGGGCGAGTCCGAGATGTTTAGACAATCGAGAGAATCGCCATCGTATCAAAATCACAATCGAGTCAAAAGTTGACTCGCTCCTCGACTACACAATCGAGATGTTTTTGCGATTGTTCCGAGTCGGCGAGTCGGCTGTTGTTTTGATGATTTGTATTAGTTAATAAAATAAACTGAATGAGTGTTGTTGATGAAGAAAGTAGGATTGTTAATGGAAGTGAGGCAAATACATATGTAAATAAATGAACCAAATTGAAAAATATGCTATATATAGACGCTGCATTTTTGCAATCACAATTAAAGAGTGTCGTGCTTATTAAATACAATTAATTATTTAAACATTAATACATTAATAAATTTTCTGAAGTGAGACGCTTACGAAACAAATTAAGTTTACGAGCAGTAACAACGGCAATAGATTTGTACCACTGTATACTTTTTTAAGCAATTTTGATATTCAAGCGGCAACAACAAATGTTATGTATTTTTTGCAGCGAGTCCGAAATGTAGGGTTGCTTTGAAAACGAGAGGAATCATTGGCGAGTCCGAGATGTTTTAGCGATTGTTTCGACTGACGGCCATTTACGACTTGACTCGAATACGAATTAAAACCATCGAGAGCATTCGAGATGTTTCAACAATCGAGAGAAGCGAATAAAACATCTCGGACTCGCCCATCACTAGTTTTTGTTAAAGCGCTAACAAAGATGGATGAAATTTGAATCGATCAAAACTGGATTTTCTTTTATAAAAAGAGTAAAATTTTGTTCAACTCCATCGAACTATGGAAATTCAAGCCTATTTGTACCGCCTTAATTGTGGTATGCAAAAGCATTATAACCCAATAAACACTGTGGTGAACGTTCGACAAATTACCTTCCTTAACCAACATTAATATCGAACTGAGAACGAATTTCTAACCAATCGAAGATTTCACAGGTTCATATGTAGTGTATTGGAAGTTAATACGCCAAGAAGAAGAAGAATGCCACAAAATTAACATTACAAATTTCACACATACATATGTACATATTTCCTCTGGGGGAAATTTCATATAGCTTGCGTTTTTTGCTAAAATAAGCAAAAATTCTAAAATAAAATGCCAAAAGACTAAAACTTACAAAAAAAGTTTAAATTAAAAAAATTTCCCAAAAACATCCTTTTTTCAAAAACGCTATAGGCTTGAAAAACACCCAAAGCTATCACACTTAAGATTTTCAGCAAAAAATATAATTATAAAATTAAAAAATAAAGTTGAAATTAAGAATTTACCAGAAATATCCCTTATGGGGTTTTTTTAGAAACACTTTTTTCAAAATATGCCCAAACCAATTACACTCAACATGTTTAGCATACAATTAGACTAAAATGAATTGAAATTTAGAATTTCCCAAAAATATCCTTATGGGAAATTTTACAGAAACAAATTTTATGCTCAAAAACACATACGTTTTCACACTCGACATTTTTAGCAAAAATATAAACTAAAACTAACCAAATATAGTTGTAATTAAGAAGTTCCCAAAAATACTTTTCCGTTATGGGAATTTTTTTCAGAAACACATTTTATGCTCGAAAAACACAAAAAAAAAATAATAATACTCAACATTTTTAGCAAAAAAAAATTGTCTAAAGGTAACAAAATAAAGCTGAAATTAAGAATTTCCCAAAATATCCCTTATAGGATTTTTACAGAAACACATTTTATGCACGAGAAATACTCCAGACTGGTGTATCGTCATTTTTAGGAAATAAATAAACTAAAACTAATAAAATAAGGGTAAAATTAAGAATTTCCCAAAAATAATCCTTATGGGATTTTTTACAAAAACACATTTTGTGCTCGAAAAACACACAAACCAATCATGTTCAAAATTTTTTGCATAAAATTAGACTAAAACTAACCAAATAAAGCTAAAATTAAGAATTTCCCTAAAATAACCCGTATGGGAATTTTTCCAGAAAAATCTTTTTCACTTGAAAAATACCCAAGATTATAACACTCAACATTTTTATAAAAAATTTAGACTAGAACTAACAAATTAAATCAAATTAAGAATTTCCCAAAAATATCCCAGGATTTCAAACTCATACCGAAGGGAAAACACATACATTGGATAACGAAGGTCACAATTTTCTTCGTAAATACCTCGTTCCCGAATCGATTTACAAGCTGTTTCGCATTATATTCGTCTCACAATCCTTTTCGAATTTTTTACCAAGCTTAATGTTTATTGGGCAATTGCTTTCAATTGATGTTTACTAAAAATTGGCAGCAGCAAAAAAATATATTAAAATAAAAAACTAAAGCAAAAAGCAAGTAATTTAACAGAAAAAAGTACACACTTTATAGTTGCGGAAAATATTTAATTATAATTAATATAGACATTAAAATAATGGCATAATATTATCAGCAAATAGCGATAAATACTGGCGCGTGAATACAGACAAACAAACATATGCACGTACTTATAAATGTAGGCACGATTTACAGCAAAAAGTGTAAAAACAGTTTAATGATGGTAGAAGCAATTACTTACATTTGTGCGTGTGAGTGGACATAAATATGTATGTATATCATTATGTAGATGTGTATGTATGTATGTATATGCATTTGTATATGCCATATTAGCATGCCGTAGTAACTGCGTGTGACACATAATTAAGTGGGCTTCAACAGCAGCGAAACGCGTGACACACATTATGCTCGTAGTCGCACATACGCACAAATATGTGGACAATGGAGCACTGGTGGGGCACTGGGAGCTGATGCTGACTGTGACATCCATGTAATGACGTGCCGACCGCCCAGCCAACGCGTTCATTGGCCACACTAAAAGTTAACCACAATTTGGATGAAAATTTCATAAAGCCACCGTGGCTTAAATTATGAATGTTTGTTTGCTTTGAAATTTAATGCTTTGAAGTTAAATTGGAAAATTTTCATAGGAAAATTCGAGCAACATATTAAAAGGTAGATTAAAAGGTTTTTAACCCTAAAAAGATAATCTGCGTCAAAATTACGCATCCCCTTTCGAATTATTGTTCTCACTCCCCCAATTATGTGAATACGTCGCTGAACGTTATATATATTTCAGTTGTGCTGCATATCACTCACGTGACACATAATTTTCTGTGGTAAGTTTTGTAAATTTCTCAATATGAGGGGTCAGTGGGTCAAAATTACGCATGATTATCTTTACCGTGACTTTCAGGAAGAATTTCTCACGTATTGCATAAGGACAAGGATGACTTTCATTCATCATAACTAGGGCATGGAAATCTATGCAAATACATGTTTTTCTTAGATTTAGGTAGAGCAAAATAAATAAACAATCTTTGCGAATCGTGAAATTGTCTTAAAAATGGCATTCAAATGTTTTTGCATATTTTGGTCATATATGCATATTTTTACATATTTTGCGTTGTTTGCATTTTTTTATTACATATTTCGCATTATATTGCCTATTTTTGTAATTTGCTAGTTGACAGTTTTATACAAACGAAATTCATGCATAACAGTCATCTGACGACGAATAGAGTTTCGTGTGAACACGGCTATTATTAGTATTTTCGATACGGTGCATACCTGTCGACAAAGAGCTGTTTTCAAACATGCTCCTACTACCTCTGTGGATGTAGAAAGTTCGTTTTCTATGTATAAGAGCTTTTTTTGACCGAATCGGCAAAGTTTTCTTTTTAAGAATATGAAAAAATATTTCATTGTGTATGCTAATGAATCGTTAAATAAGGATTAACCCTTACAAATTATGAAATGTTCAAGACTGAATTTATGTACATATCTATAAAAACATACATACATATTGCTAGCTTAGAGTGCAAATTTTGTAAGTCCTTTTTTCAAAGTCAAAGGAGAGACAAAAAACAAAAAATTAACAAATTTCGAAATGAAAAAAAAATTTCTGTTCATGTAAATATTTTGGACTTACACAATTTTCTTCGCTTTTTGGACTTACACAATTTGCGTATCGCTGAATAACAACGATTAGAAATATGACAAGTATCACAGACTTTAAATACTTTTTGGTTGCTTGTTTTTCCGACAGGGTAGGAATATGATGTATTGTGGAACGATCCTCCGTCATCCCTTGTCAAGTTTGGTTTGGAGACAAACCGGTTTCGGCTAATATGCGCCATCTTCAGTGTCGAATCTTTCAGAACGAAAAAAGACACTGACTCAACCCCCAGCCGACCCAACACCAAAATTTAATTTAATTAATTTTCTAATTAGAAGTCAATTATTAGGTTTTTAAAATATTGACCACCTATCGGTAGTGGACGGCACACCCTCTGAGTGTAATTCTGTCTTCTCACAAAAATGCATTCACCGTTAGGAATCGCCATAAAACTGTAGGCAGACCCAATTAGTAGGAAAAACAAAATTAAGGAGCACGCTTCGAATTAGGAAAGAAGTTCGACCTTAAAACTCATTAGAGCCAGTGTATCATATTATATTATGTATTGTACATAATTCTTCTTCTTCTTTTTAATCAGCGCTTAACGGTCTAGACGATTTTGGCCGAGTCCAAAAAAGCGCACCAGTCGTGTCTGTTTTGTGCTGCCTAGCGCCAATTGGAAATATCTAGGCAGAACGAGTCGGTTTTCACCTGATCTTCCCAAAGCAGAGAAGGTGTCCCTTTTCTTCTTTTGTACATACTGCCCTTCCAAAAAAGACGAAAGGCAATGTGTCATGAAATAAGTTTAAAAATGCTATATGTCGCGAGGACAATATTTGATATGTTCCAAAATTGTGTTTGACCGACCTTCATAAAAAATTTTCATTTATTTTTCTTAATTAGTTTCCAGTTCATTTAGACTGTAAGTCAAAAAGTCTGATTTTTGCAACAAAGTTATTCAAAAAGGGACGGAAAATGGGTGTTTCCTAATTTCAGGAGAAAATTGAAGAAGTTCCTTTGGTTTAGTTTTTTTATAGTACACAGATTTAAATATATTTTATTAATAATGTTTACATTTATTTTACATATCTATAATAAAGTTTGTGCAAGTTCGGGGCAAATTTGTAAATAAACTGTGAAGATATAGCTGAAAACCCCATCATGCGTCAATTTTACGCATGATTATCTTTAACGTATGTAAAAATATGATTACATAACTAGGGTTAAACAGAAGATTGTAGAATGCTTATAGTACGTCTACATAAGGCATGATTCGCTTTTATTACCACAATTAATTTTACCAATGACGACGACATTCAGGCTCGTAATACATCAAGTCAAGTCGCAATCGAAATGGAAATCTCTCTGCCGTCCTTAATTTGTATTGGATATCTATCCAAATCTGATACGAAATAATGAATAACAAAGCACTAGAAAGTACTAAAGCTGGCAGTTTGAATAAAGAACCACCATAACCAATAAATAACCATGTGTCAAAGGCTGCTCAAATCACGTAATATTTAGCGAATTACTGAAAGCACCAAACATTACATGCCGCGTAAACACGATGTTATAAGTTAGCTTTAAATTTATTTAATACAAGCAGTGCTATTGATTGAAATACATTGTATTCACATTTTAATGAAGTTTGATTAATAAAGTTCGCTTGAATAACTTACTTTCAATAAATTAAATAAGCTGATTGCATATTCATTTTGCTCACAAAACACCGTGTAACAATTTGACAATCAAATCTATCTGGAGGACGTAAAGAAAATTTTTTACAAAAGTGAGCCCTAATAAAATTGTATGACCATTAATTTTCTAGAATATCTGAAGGCTCGGGTGGCCATGCAAATGTCATTTTACGGATTACTGGAAAAAGCGTGCAAAAGGACAACATCGTAAGCAGCTAGAGGATTAAAATGTTGTAAAAATTAAAATGTTGTAAAAACTTAAACGTTGTTTAGTTTTACATATTTTTCTCCGATAAAGGAAAAATGGGTTAAAATAGCTACATATGGAAATATGTTGTTAGGAAATGTATAGTACTTGGCATTGCACGGGCTTTAATTTTGTAGATTACTTTAATACTTCATAAAGACTTTTTATAAGGTCTGAAAAATAGTATTTTCAAGGTCGCTAGAGGATTAAAATGTTCTAGAAAATTATTTGCCATAAAATTTTACCAAGGGTCTTCTCAGACAAAATTTTAGTAAAGGATGCCCAAAAGACCACAGAAAGCAAAAAAATTAAAAGAATCGAATGCTTTATCAATCTCCGATCGGCACCAAAATTTTTATGTGGTAACTTTGAACGTGCTGTTACTTATGTAAGCGGTGAGACCATAACCAAATCGCTAGTTGGATTTTAATAACCACCCTAATGTGTATACATAAGTCTTTCATACAGATTCGCTTTCATTCTGCCTCTAAAGAAATGCTGTTGCACAGTGTAGATAAAAGCTTTAAGTCAACTGAAAACCTTTAAACAAAAACTTTAATACAGTTGTACACACACACACAAGCACACGCATGAGCTCATCTCTATGCAAACATATTGAATTTTATCAATATAAAATATACATACATATTTATGTATTTATCTACTAGAGAATGCCAATGGAGCGACCGCAAGCGCTCGTACATTATTACATGCATATATGTGTACATACATATGTATGTACATATGCACAAACATTTAAAGCGCAAACTTTGTTGCAAGTAATCATAATAATAATGACATAACTACGCAGCTGCATTCATTAAAGCGCAAATTATACATGTAGATGTACGTAAGCAGTAATTAAATTTCACTTGCAACATTTTGTTGCACGTAGTACACATGTTGCATATATTAACAAATTGAGTACTAACATTATTGACAAATTTCAAGCAATCAAGCAATAAAATGTAGATAATACAAAGAGTAAGGAAGTGGCATTTCAATAAGCTACACAGCTTTGATGAATGTATACCCAGTGGCGGCTTTTTTGCTTGCTGCTTACTTTTCCGAAAAGCGCAATGTTTGTTGCGTATAAACTTTAGTGCGCGCTAGTTGTGCGAGGTAAACGGTCGCTAAAAGCACCAAAAATGGCAGCAATAACAGCGACAAGTCAACACTAATAGTCTAGGGCTGATCATACGAGTATAGTTGGAATGAATGCAAGTATGATTCGTACATATAAATGCATTTTAACTGTGTCATTGCGTTAATGCAATTGCATGTTAAACTTAATGTGTTAAATGCGCGCCAACATATCAAAGTTCAACCGCAGATGCATACATATGTATGTACATATGTAAGTAATAAAGTGTATGAATTTGATAGCACAACTCAGCGAGCATACTATTACGATGGCATTTGTGGCATGTGAAAGACAATAAAAAGTCGATAGCATGATTGCCATTATTATCACAGACATACAAACATACACACAGACATACAAACATACATCTATATGTACGTACAAACATATGCATTTACGTACAAAACTTAATTACTCCAATGCGGCAATTAAAATTAAAATAAAAAAAATTGTAAAAAAATATATGTAAAATAGGCGAATTAAGAGAAATGCAATGAAGGTAAGTGGAATGCAAAAAATTGCGTGCGATCTGATTGAACCAAACAAAAGAAAAGCAAAGCAAAAACGTTGAAATTTAAGCAGAAAATATGCAAAGTACGTGGTAATTAAGAGCTCATGTTGAGAGTGCGCGTGTAAATAAAAGCAGCTTTGTTGCAATACTAGCACCATACCATAATTCACAGCAAATATCCGTATCGGTTCGCCGAGACAAATCTAAAAACAGAAATCCCAATAACCGAAAGAAAAGACACAAAACTAAAAGTGCGATAAATTCGAAAGACAGAAATCTAAAGATCGATTAATACAACCAAAGATCGTTCTAGTTTGTATGAAAGATAAGCTAAATAAGGTTAGGTTGCAGTAGCTGCTAGTGTCCACTTAGGCCCCGAAGGTGCATTTGTGATACCATGCCAATGCGAAGACCGTCTACTCGAACCATCGTGTGGATTCCACAAATCTTAGTATTTTCCTAATTTCCATTGTAGCTAGATACCCTAGATCGCTAGATTCGTAGGCTCTTAAATGTTTCATTCGCCTCCTTCCTAGTGCTAGGCAGTCACAAGCCTTACAGTAATCGTGATATGGAGCATTTATCCTCTCTGCATGCTACCAATAGATTATAAAGCCTGTTATTAGCACTGTCATTAGTGCAAGTTCGGACCTTCCGAGTGCGAATAGACTCTTTGTCCGTCTGGCATTCCAGTTACGCCACAATTTCCTAGTATGGTTACAAGTGCTTAGATCATATGTCACTTGTCATTTGCTTCTTTAAAGTACTACTCCTTCAGCAAGCTCACAGCTGGTAGTGTTCGGCATATCTAAACTGTTCCACGATATTTATAGTGCAGCGTATGTTGTGCCTCTCTAGCAAGTTCGCCTGCTATCTCGTTTCCCGGTATGTTACAGTCTTTAGGCACCATCTCATTTAGAGATGTGCGGCAATTTTCCACAGTTCTGTATATACATGTGACAGTCCTACGCGTTTTCAGTGCAGCTTGGCTGTCTTTATATCCGATGTTCCTTGCTTTCAAGGACTCAACCACCTCCTGTATCGCTGCTACCTCCGCCTGGAAGACACTCAGTTAAGCGAAATAATATTTTTAGCCAACCGTTGGCTGAATAGACTCGCCTCCCACCCTATAATGAAGCTTAGATGCGTCGGTGTAGTTGTGGATGGCATTGTTCAGGATCAGCATGCCTTCTTTTTGATTAAAAGAATTTAAAATTGATTGTTTTACGAAACCACTCTTTAGGATTTTTAGTACGAGGTCAATAGCTAACAGAAAAAATATCATACATTTAGCTGTTTAAATGGAAAAGTTTTTACAAAGACGTTTGACTAAATATGGAAAAATTATTTTGGACTTTCACTTTATAGGTAGATATCCATATGTTTTATTCTGTCCCCAAAATGCTGTTGCACAGTGTAGCAAAAATTTAAAGGTCCTCAAAGCACATTCGCAACTGATGGTTATTGAAAATTTTAAATCATATCTCTGTAAGGTAATCTTTTTTTTTTGTTTAACGAAATAAGCGTGTGTCCGACCAAGCCGATTTCCGTGGCAATCAAGTTGGCGTTAACTGAATTTCGCAAATATACATACATTTGTAGATACTTACTGATATGGATGTATGTATGTATATTTGCAGTTGCCGAAATGCCTCGCCAACATTCCAATTCTACCAATACCTACAGATTTTTCTGAATGCGATTTTTTCGTTCAGCATTTCTTACGGTTATTTTTATGAATTTTTATTTTTATTTTTAATCACTTTTTATGCATTTTTATGACCATTGCTGTTGGGTAATAAACTTTAAGCATTGCTGTGCTGACACAATTTACAACAACAACAACAAGTAGGTACTACCAGGTGGCACGGTAGCATGACGCGTTGTGTCGCACGAAAAACAGCTGAGCGCACACAAATAAAAGCGAAATAGCCGAGCGTGTGATTAAATTTAAATTAACTGCCACACTGCTGTGCTCGGTTATAAAAAAGAAAATAATAATAATAACAGCAACAACATATCCACAAACACAATAGCGAAAAAATGCATTTGTTGGCAGCGCTCGAAAAAATTCGTGATGAGGATGTTGCAGTTAAATATTGGAAATAAATGCACACATACACAAAAACATACACATGTACATACAAAGGAAGGTAGTTATATTTAGTTGGAAATATATTTCATCGTAAATTTTCTGCCGTAGCGCGTTCTGCTTTTTGGTTCCACCACTGTAAAGTGTGCTCATCGCTATGGCCTAAAGCTGAAATGTCTGTGGCAAACAGCAAATAACATAATTGAAAAAATACTAATTACACTGTACAACAACATTTGTGCAAAAATGTAGGAGAGGTATTTTCCGAAAATAGGACTACAACAAATGATATGGAGTTTTTGTTGAGCAAAGTTATACTTCAGCATTTTCGAGTTCCCCTTTTCTTCGCACTAAAAAGTTAAGTGATAAAATTTTTTACACAGAAGACACTTTTCATAATTATGGCATATTTCTGACTTTTAGTCAATGCGACGCATTCTTGGTATTCCTTTTTACAGAAAGCATATGCTAAAAATAAGCGAATCCTCCAAAATCACGCAGCAAAAGCATCACGCAACATATTGCGAGCAACATTAGCTGTATTAATTTCGGCAGGACTCAGAGAGTTGCGAAAAAAACAACTGGTATAAAAATAAGCGAACACGATACGTCCGTTCTTTTAAGTAATGGAATTGGAAAAAAGAGTGTGCATTTTCTTCTTATTCTCTATTTCGACAGTCTGCAAGACTAAATCCCAACAATTTGAAACCATTTTACTTCACAATAGACAAAACTGGCATAATCAGTTGCGACTATTTTAATGAGTAGCTGGCATACTCTCTAAAAGTCTCTTCGAATGGGTCATGAACCCAAATAGCAGTGATTTTAATATTACAAAAGTAATTTGCTTTTGATAAAGTTGTATCTTCGTGTATGTAACTCGAATACTCTGCTTACAAAAAAACTCTTTGTAATGAACTGCAACACATGTGTGCACTAATTATTTGTTTTTTCTTAATGTCTTTCAGTTTGCTATTAAATCTTTTTTACTTAAATGAAAATATACATACATACATACAATGTAATACAAACAAATGGATTTCTTACCATTGAAACAAATATCCGTGATAATCATCCAGATCAGTGCAAATAAATTGAACCATTCATGAAATAATCGCTCTCTTCTCGTCATGTTTTTGTTGTTGTTTGTTGTTACTTTGTATTTAAAAAATTAGTTGATGTAGAGCTGAAATAGAAAAGAAGAAAACAGAATTTAGTAAAATGTGTGATCAATAGGGCATGGAATTTCATGTACTAAAAAATAAAAAATATGCGCATAAATAATGCAACAAAAACTGAGAAATATGCATGAAAAATCAGAAAAAAATGCACTAATTCAAATTTTTTCAACTTCAGATAATTCATGTTTATTGGAGTTACAATAGTTAAATAAATTAGGTACAAACATTTTTTAATTCAATTTTGCTCTTACTTTGTACGTTTATACATATCGTTAGCTTAGAGTGCAAACTGTGTAAGTCCACTTTTTACGACAAACTGTGTTTTTATGTAGAACGCTAGAAAAATCAAATACGCACCACGCTAAACAAGTCTGTGATACTTGTCATATTTCTAATCGTTGTTATTCAGCGATACGCAAATTGTGTAAGTCCAAAAAGCGAAGAAAATTGTGTAAGTCCAAAATATTTACATGAACAGAAATTTTTTTTTTTTCGAAATTTGTTAATTTTTTGTTTTTTGTCTCTCCTACAATGTTTGAAAAAAGGACTTACAAAATTTGCACTCTAAGCTAGCAATATGTATGTATGTTTTTATAGATATGTACATAAATTCAGTCTTGAACATTTCATAATTTGTAAAGGTTAATCCTTATTTAACGATTCATTAGCATACACAATGAAATATTTTTTCATATTCTCAATAAGAAAACTTTGCCGATTCGGTCGAAAAAAGCTCTTATACATAGAAAACAAACGTTCTATATCCACAGAGGTAATAGGAGCATGTTTGAAAACGGCTCTTTGTCGACAGGTATGCACCGTATCGAAAATACTAATAATAGCCGTGTTCACACGAAACTCTATTCGTCGCCAGATGACTGTTATGCATGAATTTCGTTTGTATAAAACTGTCAACTAGCAAATTACAAAAATAGGCAATATAATGCGAAATATGTAATAAAAAAATGCAAACAACGCAAAATATGTAAAAATATGCATATATGACCAAAATATGCAAAATATGCAAAAACATTTGAATGCCATTTTTAAGACAATTTCACGATTCGCAAAGATTGTTTATTTATTTTGCTCTACCTAAATCTAAGAAAAACATGTATTTGCATAGATTTCCATGCCCTAGTGATGAATAATGAAAAAGGTATACGCTCCATCAAATTATGTATATCCCTGCAGAATATACCAATAAGCACTATGGCGAATTTTCGAAAATTAGCTTCGGTATTCAATATGAATATCGAGCTCAGCATGAAATTATAAGGAATTTTAGAGATAAGTAATCGATTTGTGTATTGTGGTACGAATTTCCGTCATATCTTGTCAAGTTGTAGAACGAAATAAAACTTGACAAGCGATAACGGAAATTCGTTCCACAATACCTACATCGCAATACGACCCTGTCAAAAAGGCAAACAAAAAAAGAAAAAAGTGAATCATATCGTTGTTAGACGGATTTGCATTTTCGCATAGCGGAGGGTGGTTATGCAGGAGAGCATAAAAACTATTTCATTTCAAAATCGTTACTTATTTCTGCGTCCATACTCCGATTTAAATAGTTACGTAGATCAGTTTGTTAGCTAAAATATCAACTTAGTGTAAAAAAAGGAAACCAAAATGTCTCTTACGCGAAAATGCACTTTAAACGACGATATGTTACTATAGCCATAAGAGAAAATGTCAGATGCTTTAATACAAAAGAAATATCTTATTAAAAAATCGCAAGCTCCAGCTCTAGGCGGGATTCCGCATCCATAAGGGAAAATACATTGGTAAGCAAAAGCTACATTTTGGTGGAGAATTACTTAGATCTCGTAGCGAATATCAAACATTTTAAAATTTAAATTATCGAAATGCGATTTGAAAATAGAGAAGCATTTTCTAAATCATTTCTATTTGTGAACTAAACTAACTATTTTTAGCGTTCTCTCAAGCAAAATGTTTAATAAAGCTGTGCCTAACTTATGGCTGCTTGTGTTTGCTAAAATTATTAGTTTTCGGAAATTAATCGTTTCAATTGAGAGCTCACAGAATAAACATAAGTATTCTTGAACATTAACCCCAAGTAAATACCAAACACGTATGCATACACACATACTCTGTACGTTTTCGTAAACCATTTGCTTGGATTAGTAATATGATATCTTCAATTTATAATTTTGAAACGTTTTAGTTGACTGTTGGCATACACTCTAAGCAATCTAAATACCAAATCTCACTGTCTCTCTATATATATTAGTGTGCAAATTTAATGGCTAAATCCACAAGGAGTGCGGTAAACTTACAGAGCAGAGTGGCAAGTATAAGACGACGAGTAGTGCAAGAAGATTTAGTATCAACTAAGTAAACATTAATTGTGGCCGCTGTGGTGCAGTGGGTAGAGTGCTCGCCTGCTATGCCAGAGGTCTCGGGTTCAAACCACGGTCCGAGCCAAACAAATTTTTCTAATTAGTAAGAATCCAATTATTGGGTTTTTTAAGAGCAGCGGTCACCTCTCGGCAGTGGGTGGCATACCCTCCGAGAGTATTTCTGCCATGAAAAAGCTTCTCACAAAAAATGCATTCGCCGTTCGGAGCCGGCATAAAACTGTAGGTCCACCCAATTAGTAGGAAAAAACAAAAAGGAGCACACCTCGAATTGGGAGAGAAGCTCGGCCATAAAACTCGTCAGAGTTATAATAGCGCCATTGTATTATATTATTATTATAAACATTAATTCACATGTGGACAAAAATACATACATACATACAAGTAAGTATGTCAACCAGCAACACAAAATCCCAAGCAATTATACAAATATCAGTGGATATTATTGCTATTTCTACTTAAGTCTGTTATGGAGGTACTTGAGTTGCAAACGTACATACATACATATTTACACTCAAAGACAGAAGAAAACATACGAAAATTACTTCCTGTATACATTTATGTTGCAAGTTTTGCTTCAAGACATTCCATGACAATGAAAACAACAAAAACAACAATTGTAAATATAGTACAAAGTATTGCACATATAAAAATTAAAACAAAACCAAATCTGAACTTGCTATGTGATGGACGAAATGCACAAATCCAAGTACAAATACATCCATTTGAAGTATGCATGTAAAAGAGAAGTACTTTCGAACAGCTTATATAGGCATTTAAATGCATATGTATACTTATGTACATACACAAGTAGGTATTCACATGCATACACATACATATGTATGTTCATATCAAACCTAAGCTTTGTGCAAGCATTTGCAGCAATTTCAGCTGAGTCCTTCTTTGCATTTTCTGTAAATCTAAAGCGTCTTTTGCCTTTTCGTTAAACTCTTATAGAAACAAACACATTTTCTTTGCTTCAATTTTTCTAGTTCTTTTTTTTTGTGCCTACAGATTAAGCGTAATATAACATTTGTACAGAGCTGAAATTAATGTGAATGCCTGTAAACTTCAAATAATTTGTAAATTTATGTAGAAAAGCCGTCTTGAAATGTTGAATTTAATTAACAAAATTTCTCTACATTCTCGGAAAGTCATAACTGCATTCGCTTTTCTGAAAAGCATTGGCATCAAATAATATTAGTGAGATTTGATAACACTTAATACATATCAAAGATTATTAATGCATTCTTTTCCATTTTAAGATACACAATTTGAACAACCCTTGAATGCCACGAAAACATGTTTTGTGAAAGTCTTTGAAAATACCAAAAATGGGTAGGTCTAAAATGGGCAACGTTTCATCAAGCTTTTAGCAGGCATCTCTGCCCATAGTAGGCATTTTGACTTAGGGGAGAGCAGCGCAACAAATTTTTAAGTACGATTCAGTGACTCTAATTGAATTCAAGCATTAGTTCTGGCAACTAGATCACCCAGCTCGTTTGACTCATTGAATTTTGTGGAACTATCTATATATTAATAGTAGTGTCCGACCGAAGCTGGAATTTTAGGCCGAATCCGAAGCCGTAGCCGAATATTCGGCATAATCTTTTATTCGGCCGAAAACCGAAGCCGAAGCCGAATACCAAAATAAGAAACATATATACTTAAGTTTGAGATTTTTTTATTTAATAAAATACATACATACATAGTTGTAAACAAAAATAAAAAAATTCAGTCTTTAGCTATGTTAATAACATTTTAACAATGTAGGCAAATAAAATTCAATACTTAAAGTTCAAAAGCTTTATGTTGTACGCCAAAAAAAAGAGTTTATCTGCATTTTCTCCCAAGAGATTTGACCGTCTATCGGTGTATAGTTGACCAGCTGTACTAAATAATTGCTCGCTCGCCACACTCATTGGAGGAGCAGTTAAATATTTTTTTGCAACCTTTTTTAAATTAAAAAAATTTGAGGAATGCCAATAATGGAATATATGTATTTAACACTACGAAGAACACGTGGTTGATCTAAGCATTCGCTTAATTCCACTTCAAGACTTATATTAGTTTTTGCTTTGCGTGCGCAATCTTTTACAGATTTATCATGGGATGCCCAGAGGTCACTGGAATCCAAAGTAATTGATTCATCTAAAGATTCTTCACTATCACAAAAAAAAACAACAAATTTCATTTTGTGATCCAGTGTAATTAGCGTAAGTTATTGTTCGGAATCTTAGGCCTGTTCAATAACAAAAAAATATTACTGGAAGTTACGATTTTCTGTCGCTCATAAAAATCAAAAATTCGTAAAATCCAGTCTTTTTTTTTATTAAACAAATCCATTATTCGGCCTCAATTATTCGGCCTTTTCAGCCGAAGGCCGAAGCCGAAGCCGAATAAAAAATACCAGCCGAATAGGCCGAATTCCGAAGCTTGGCCGAATATTCGGTCGGACACTAATAAATAGGCTAACATTTTTCCCATACCAACAATTGCCAGGCTGTTTAGCACATTTAACATACTCATGTCCACATAAAATTGATATGGATGTGTTCGTATGAGTGAGGAGCAGTGCATAGGCATATATTTTTTTCTATAAATTATTTAATTTCTTTATAATTAATAAATAAAGGTTTTAGTTTTGTACCAATTTTGATTTACTTCGTTTTTGCTTCGTTGGCAAATGTGTCCACTATCTATATATTAATAGGCTAACATTTTTCCCATACAAACAATTGCCAGGCTGTTTAGCACATTTAACATACTCATATCCACATAAAATTTATATGGATGTGTTCGTATGAGTCAGGAGCAGTGCATAGGCATATAATTTTTTCTATAAATTATTTAATTTCTTTATAATTAATAAATAAAGTTTTTAGTTTTGTACCATTTTTGATTTACTTCGTTTTTGCTTCGTTGGCAAATGTGCCCACTATCTATATATTAATAGGCTAACATTTTTCCCATACCAACAATTGCCAGGCTGTTTAGCACATTTAACATACTCATGTCCACATAAAATTGATATGGATGTGTTCGTATGAGTGAGGAGCAGTGCATAGGCATATATTTTTTTCTATAAATTATTTAATTTCTTTATAATTAATAAATAAAGTTTTTAGTTTTGTACCATTTTTGATTTACTTCGTTTTTGCTTCGTTGGCAAATGTGTCCACTATCTATATATTAATAGGCTAACATTTTTCCCATACAAACAATTGCCAGGCTGTTTAGCACATTTAACATACTCATATCCACATAAAATTTATATGGATGTGTTCGTATGAGTCAGGAGCAGTGCATAGGCATATAATTTTTTCTATAAATTATTTAATTTCTTTATAATTAATAAATAAAGTTTTTAGTTTTGTACCATTTTTGATTTACTTCGTTTTTGCTTCGTTGGCAAATGTGCCCACTATCTATATATTAATAGGCTAACATTTTTCCCATACAAACAATTGCCAGGCTGTTTAGCACATTTAACATACTCATATCCACATAAAATTGATATGGATGTGTTCGTATGAGTGAGGAGCAGTGCATAGGCATATATTTTTTTCTATAAATTATTTAATTTCTTTATAATTAATAAATAAAGTTTTTAGTTTTGTACCATTTTTGATTTACTTCGTTTTTGCTTCGTTGGCAAATGTGCCCATTATTTATGTACATATATATTTACTTTAATTTATTTCTTTTTGTTTTAATATTTTTTCTTTTTATTTCAATTTTACTTAATTCGTCTTTATTATACTTTATTACTTTATTTATATTTGTACTATTTTTGATTTACTTCGTTTTTGCTTCGTTGGCAAATGTGCCCACTATTTATATACTAATAGGCTAACATTTTTCCCATACAAACAATTGCCAGGCTGTTTAGCACATTTAACATACTCATATCCACATAAAATTGATATGGATGTGTTCGTATGAGTGAGGAGCAGTGCATAGGCATATATTTTTTTCTATAAATTATTTAATTTCTTTATAATTAATAAATAAAGTTTTTAGTTTTGTACCATTTTTGATTTACTTCGTTTTTGCTTCGTTGGCAAATGTGCCCATTATTTATGTACATATATATTTACTTTAATTTATTTACTTTTTTATTTCTTTTTGTTTTAATATTTTTTCTTTTTATTTCAATTTTACTTAATTCGTCTTTATTATACTTTATTACTTTATTTATATTTGTACTATTTTTGATTTACTTCGTTTTTGCTTCGTTGGCAAATGTGCCCACTATCTATATACTAATAGGCTAACATTTTTCCCATACAAACAATTGCCAGGCTGTTTAGCACATTTAACATACTCATATCCACATAAAATTGATATGGATGTGTTCGTATGAGTGAGGAGCAGTGCATAGGCATATATTTTTTTCTATAAATTATTTAATTTCTTTATAATTAATAAATAAAGTTTTTAGTTTTGTACCATTTTTGATTTACTTCGTTTTTGCTTCGTTGGCAAATGTGCCCACTATCTATATATTAATAGGCTAACATTTTTTCCATACAAACAATTGCCAGGCTGTTTTGTACATTTAACATACTCATATCCACATAAAATTGATATGGACGTGTTCGTATGAGTGAGGAGCAGTGCATAGGCATATATTTTTTTCTATAAATTATTTAATTTCTTTATAATTAATAAATAAAGTTTTTAGTTAAGAGAAAAAGATATCGTAAAAATGTTTACAAATATCGTAAACACAGTTGAAGAGTTGCTTTAATTTGAAAGCACTCTCTCTCTCTCTCTCTCTCTCTCTCTCTTCCTTTTTTTTATTTATGAACATTGAGATCGCATTCGAAAAATCTACTCAAATCTCTGCTCTATGAGTGAAATCTTTGTCTATGAGTGATTTGTAGATTTTCTATTATGATTTTTATAAATGCCAGGGCGATAGAGCGCAAGAAAACTCAAAAGTTCCAAGAAGTAGGCCGTGCGATAGAGAAAAGGGAGCAACCAATTACAAATACATTGAAATTAAAACCTCCATCGAATACTTTGCCGAAGCCATTTTTGGCGCTCAAATATATTTTATTATATGGGTGCCACACTTATTTACTTTAGATTATTTACTTTAGATTGTGCCAATACATACATATGTGCACTTTTCAATTATTTTCATTTAATTATTGTTTTCATTTCACTTTATTCAATGTTAGGTCTTTTTTATTTTCATTTATTTCTTATTATATTTCCTTTTTCTTTTTATTTCAATTTTACTTAATTCGTCTTTATTACACTTTATTACTTTATTTATATTTGTACTATTTTTTATTTACTTCGTTTTTGCTTCGTTGGCAAATGTGCCCATTATTTATGTACATATATATTTACTTTAATTTATTTACTTTTTTATTTCTTTTTGTTTTAATATTTTTTCTTTTTATTTCAATTTTACTTAATTCGTCTTTATTATACTTTATTACTTTATTTATATTTGTACTATTTTTGATTTACTTCGTTTTTGCTTCGTTGGCAAATGTGCCCACTATCTATATACTAATAGGCTAACATTTTTCCCATACAAACAATTGCCAGGCTGTTTAGCACATTTAACATACTCATATCCACATAAAATTGATATGGATGTGTTCGTATGAGCGAGGAGCAGTGCATAGGCATATAATTTTTTCTATAAATTATTTAATTTCTTTATAATTAATAAATAAAGGTTTTAGTTTTGTACCATTTTTGATTTACTTCGTTTTTGCTTCGTTGGCAAATGTGCCCACTATCTATATATTAATAGGCTAACATTTTTTCTATACAAACAATTGCCAGGCTGTTTTGCTCATTTAACATACTCATATCCACATAAAATTGATATGGATGTGTTCGTATGAGTGAGGAGCAGTGCATAGGCATATAATTTTTTCTATAAATTATTTAATTTCTTTATGATTAATAAATAAAACTTTTAGTTAAGATAAATAGATATCGTAAACGTGTTTACAAATATCGTAAACACAGTTGAAGAGTCGCTTTAATTTAAAAGCGCTCACCACCGGGCCTACCTTCCTAGAACTGCCTTGAGTTTGACCATGATTTCGCGTCGGACCGTGATCAAAAGGGCAAATCAGTGTTGCGGTACAACTGGAATTTGGAAAGTGTTGGTTATCTCCGCGAAAAGGAATAATTTTTGTACCAATACAAAGTTGAAAAAATAAATTGCATGGTCGAATTTCGACCACCGGCGATACTAGTTATATTTATTACTCGGTGCAATATCAAACCGACCTTTTTCTCTTCGTCAGCAAATCGAATAATTCGATAGATAAGTTGTAGAAAAACTAAAAAAAGCCAATATTTACCATTTTAATTTTATTTTTCATTCGTATACGGAAAAAAAAATGAAAGTGCCAATTTGTGATACCAAATTTGTTGAAGCTGTGGCATCACTGGTTCCAAACAATCTGTTCCTTCTTCTTTGGGTATAAATAGTTCCTTTATAATGATACCACCTACAACTTAGCCTGCAATATCCTGACTACTTAATAAATGCTTCCTATATGTGATGCATAATTTTCCTACTTCGCTATCTCCACTTCTCAAAAAAATGTCAGCAAAAAAATAATCTAACAGACAGACGAAAGTCCTTTACAAACATTTTGTACGAGCTCCATTCAGTTTTTAATTTTTTTGTATTTATAATGCAGATATAAGAACATGTGTAAGTAAGTTTTTTGTATCTCATCATTGCCACATTGTCTGTTGCCGTCATATTTTGAATGTTCGTTTTGTTTTGTCGTTTTTTTCGTTTCATCTTTTTTTTTTCTTTCTCTCTTTATTTAAATTGCATTAAAATTTCAAATTTCTTTTGTGGTTTGTTGTTTGACAGAGAAATCTGTTTGTTTTTGCTTCTTTGAGGTTCTTTGGTTGGTCAAGTTACCAGACACAGCAACAGAATGCAACGACATTGTGGTATTTAGTTGTTGTTGTTGTTGTTGCTTTTATGCATTGCGGTAAATTGCTTATATGACACAAAACTTGACCTCTTCATGCCAAACACACACACACACAACTAACGGTTAACGAAGCAAGCAACAAACCAACGGAATTACTAAATATTTGGTTACCGAGTAGAAAAGTAACAGCAACAACAACAACAACAATAGCAATATACTTTTACAATCATAATAATAACATAAAATGGAAATGAGACGCAGTACTTCTCATCTTCCATGGCACGTTGAAGCAGTTGGCAAGGCAAAGGGATACCTACATACAAGAGCTGCTGATGATGAAGCTGAGCAGCAAATGAAATGTTGGGGAAGTGCACCGTGCGGGCTTTTGAGCTTGAATGCCATTGACAATTTGTTGCTTGCGGTTGAAACTATGAATTTATTTACTTATTCTACTAACTTGTGGGCGGTACTTTTTTCTACAACTTTTTATTTTTATAACTTTTTACTTTCATAACCAGTTGCAGTAATGTACGTACATAAATAGGTAGTGGTTTATAGAATCACAATAATTTGTAGGGAACGTTCAAAAATTTGCTTAATATGAATCAACGAAAATACGAGGAAGGAGAATCAGGGCCGTTTACTCAACATCTGATTAATTTAATCGCTGGTTAGTTTGACGTAAATTGTATGGTGAGCTGTCAAATAAATTGCTTAACCGGACAAAAGCCTGTGGTTAAGTGCTTAACCGGAGCTTGAGCCCTAAGCGGCCCTAAGAGTACCAATAATTTGTCATTATAAATATAACACATGTATTTTAGCAAAGAATTAACTTATTTTGAAGAAAAAAACTGCTCTCGGGGAAATTTTGAAAAACTTGTAAAAAATCTAAAAAATTGTACAATCGACTGAAATTAACAAAATAAATTTAAAATTCAAAATTTCCCAAAAATATCCACGAAGAACACTACAAAGCTCTCACACTGAAAATTTTAGGAAAAATTAGTTACTTTTGAAAAATTCCTGTAGGGGAAATTTTGTAGTGCTTACTATTTATTCTGTTAAAAAATGTAAAATTTCCTTAAAAATTGCCTGAAAACACCTAAAAAAAACAAAGAAAATTTTTGCAAAAACTAGCTATTTCTGAGAAGATTTCCTTAAGGGGAAATTTTCTAATGCTTACTCTTCTATTAAAAAAAAGAAAAATTTTCATAAATATTACCAAATTGACTAAAATTAGCAATATAAAGTTAAAAATAAAAATTTCCCAAAAATATCCCTTTTTGGGAATTTTTTCAAGAACATTTCTCATGCTCGAAAAACACCTAAAATTATCGCTTTCAACAAAAATTAGATACTTTTGAAAAAAAATTCTTCCAGAGGAAATTTTTTTAGGTAATGCCTACTTTTCTGTTAAAATAAGTAAAATTTCTATAAAAATTGCCCAATTGCTTAAAACTAACAACACAAAGTTAAAACTAAAAATTTCTCAAAAATATCCCTTATTGGGATTTGTTTTCAAAAATAATTTTCTGTTAAAAAATGTAAAATTTTCATAAAGATTGTCCAATTGACCTAGCAACATAAAATTAAAAATAAAATTTTCTAAAAAATTTCCATTTTTGGGGTTTTTTACCAAAAAAACAATTTTCATGCATAAAAATATCATAATTAACATTTTAGTAAAAAATTAGCTACTTTCAAAGAAATTCTTTGTCGGATATTCTCTAAGACATGTCTTGCTCAGAAAGAAGGCGTAAAGTACTTTAAGGAAACCTCTCGCTCTAATACAGTATACACTGAAATATCTTCCGGTAGTTATAAAGCACCATTCTTCAACAGAAACAAACAGTAGCCTCCGAACTACTCCAACAATTACTACCAGACACTTGCTGTCATGCTCTTCCACAACATTATAGCCCCTTTCGCATACTTTAGCGAGAAATCTGAGTTGTACTGTGTACATACCTACATACGTACATAAGTAATACTCGAGTTGAAGTTCCGTTGAATTTGAAATGTAACGCTCAATGTTATGCAAATTTACGGAGCTTTATTTATTCCCTGATGGTGGTGTGACGACTGACGCTGCCACCAGGTGTTAATGTCCTTTCGTGTACTTTTGTGTGTAGTGATGTTGTGGTTGGACGTTTGTGGCTTCACAATGGCGACTATTTTACATACAAATGCATAAATACTTACATATGTGTATGTAGATATGTAGCTATGTAGCTATATAAGTATACAAGTGAGACAGCTATGGACGTTGTATGCTAGAGGTTTGTGTTGTAGATTCTTTTGTTTTATTGCTGTAAAGTCTTCCGGAAAATTTGCAATGTTAAAAATATTATTTATGCATTCAATAGAAAGCAAAGAAGCATTGAGTTTTTTTGTTTTAATTTTCGTGTTTCGTGAAGTCAAGTGGGATTTGTTTTTATTTCGTTCGTTGTTCCAGGATTTCGGCAAGGGGGGGGTTTTGAAAATTTCTTTTTTTGGAAGATGTTTTTTAAGGGCAGACGCTGGTGAAAATATGGACTAATACCACCTACTATTATTATTCTATATACTAGTTGCGCCTTTCCCGGACCTTAAAAATACCAAACTCAAAACCCTCCAAATTAACAATATGTATGTCATCACATAAAGTGCAGGAGATTTCAATTGAAGTTCTAAATAACATGTCTAACGTATGTATGTATATTTTTGCATTGGTACGTGCGAATGAGTATCGTATGGTATTGGTGGGAAATTGATCATCAATTTCACTTACCCTTGCATTTAAAGCCAAAATAAATAAGAATATATCGAGCCGTATGCGCCGGAAAGATGTAAAGGCCATGATTTCCGATTTTCACTTTTTTGTAGAAATGGCTTAGTTGTCATCACCCACACCTTCTCCATACATTTTATGTCTGAAAAATGTACCGTTATGAAAAGCAATTTTGATGTAAGTACATAAGTTCAGTTTGTTTACTTTTTTTGTGAGTACGAAGTGGCTTTTACATCTTTTTTGCTTTTAAAATTATTGAAGACTAGTGACAAATAAACAAATTTAACGGGGTTTTGTTGGAATTTAACCAAGGGTTTTATCACTTTGAAGACTTCTACTTTGTATTTTATTACCTACATATCGATGACCAATATGGTTTTCTTGAGCGGCATATTGCACTTTATTGCTCCATAATTTTGGAATAAAGTTCAAACGATTTCACGATAGTTAGGGTCCCTTTTGTTACTGCTTAGAGCAGTTTTAAACAAACTGGTTGTGTATTTCT
This sequence comes from Urophora cardui, assembly GCA_960531455.1. Classification (NCBI taxonomy): domain Eukaryota; kingdom Metazoa; phylum Arthropoda; class Insecta; order Diptera; family Tephritidae; genus Urophora; species Urophora cardui. The sequence continues at coordinate 25,446,545 of OY482672.1, read as the reverse complement.
AAAATTTCTCCAAAATTAATTTCTTGAATCTCGATAATTTCCCTCCAAACGTAGATGCTGAAAGTGATGAACATGGCGAGAGATTTCATCATAACTTAATAATTTTTGAAAGGCGATATCAAGGATCTTGGAACAAGGATATGATGGGAGACAAATCCAAAAGAGTAGCCAAAATTACTTACATCCCTCATTATTTATCCTCTCCTTAAAATCGCGAAATCCATTAATTTTTTTATTCAATTAATTCTTTATCCTATTGATCACGGTTTTGAGAAACAATGTGCACTTCAAAACTCATAATAAATGGAAAGAAATAATGTTAAATGTTACTCCTTAATAAAGTTTTATAAAGAAACGGAAAATGCTAGGTTAAAAACTCTCAATAAAAATAGGTAAATATAAATACTGATACATCCCATTATTGCAAAAGTAGTCTCAAAATGTTCACATTTAAATCCTTTATGGGATAGATAGGATTCGGATCTGAAATTCCTTATACAAACTTAGATTTTTTCATTCTTTTTGCCATTGTAACCAAACTACTTGACCAATTTTTAAGTGCAAAGGCAAAAAATGTTTGTTGGTATTCTCTTTACCAGTTCTTATTAGATGCCAAATCGCTACGGTGGCTAATACAATTTTTTATGCACTTATGTATGTATGTAATGCAATGTCTTGTATATACGTTTTTTTCTACATTTTTACCGATTTCTCAGAAACAGGGTCTGCCACAAAAAAATGGATATGCTATTCGGGATCAGCGTTAAATTTCGTTTTAGAAAAGTATAGTTTTATATTTTTGGTGGTTTAAGTTGATTAAAAATTGTCGAAAAGCAAAAAAAAAAAAAAACGAAATAAAGAAATGAAAGTAAAAAAATTTTTAAAAAACCTTCTCCTGAACATTTTTGAATTTGGCCTTTACATCTTTCCGGCGCATACGGCTCGATATGTATGTAGTACTTTTTGGTTATATTTATATTTTTAATAGAATTTTTACTTTATTGAAGTTCTTGTGTTTATATACTCAAATTTTTAAAAGATTAAATTAAACAAGAATTGCGAAATGCCTCTGAAAAAGGCAATTTCTCCAACGATTCAGACATTTCTGACCAAATTAATTCTGTACAATCCCGATAAAAATAGGGATAATGCCTATATGACACTACATTCTTTCCTTGGTTTTTTTGGTTTGGAAAACCCACCTGAAGTCAAAATACAAAAACAATTCTCCTGTAGGTTGAAAAGAGACAAATACTCACTCAAAAGCAATTTGATTGACATTAAACTTCAAACTAAATCAAAATAATACATATTTATTTCAAAATTAATTTTTTTGGAAATTTGAATTTAAATTACTGAAATAAAAAAGTTATGAAACCCAAAGGGAAGGATAGCTGTGTATTCCATGTTATAAAGGGAAGCCAGTACGCAATATAATTTTTCTTCCGGACTTCTTCTTTACCCTTGCGGCCAAAGCAGAAGCTTACAAGTGGCAAATTTAAAATTTGCATTTCCATATACATATTTTTTATTTTAAATATAATTTATTTTCTAGTTGTCAAATTGAAACAATTGTAAGAAAAAATGACCGAATGCCAAAAAACCTACCTTGGTTTTTTTCAATATAGCTTGCTCGCTTGCACCAACGCAAAACTCTATTTGACCATCTCCTTCACACAAAAAACCTGGTAGAATACCAGAAAAAAAAAAAAGCGTATCTAGTGTCATATGGGCTTAAGAAAGAAAAGAAAATAAATTTGCGCTTTGGCAATTTACGAATAGCATTTGACAAATTTTATTTTATGCACGTGCGTCCAAAGGTACCTACATGAACTTTTTTCGCATGTAGGTACATATTTTGGATGTTATGTGGTGTGCCCAGTATACATGAATAAAATATATATTTTTTTATTCATTTTTAAATATTTTTTTAATTTTTAAATAACTAAAAAAAAAACAAAAAAAAAAATACCAACCGCAGGCAGGATTCGAACCGCGATCGACAAAATGCGAATCAAAGGCGCTACAGCTACGCCAACGAGCCATTTACATTGTGCATGTCAAACGCTGTACTTTAATTGTATTTCTTTCAACTACCTACTATGCTCGCATCTTTTTCGATGGACGACAAGTGCGAAATTGTCTTTTCACACATATATATATGTGCATATAAAATATAATCTGAAAATAAATGAAAATAAATGGCAAGTTTTTTCTTTGGACAGCTAAACCCATCCAACCATTGCTTTTGGAATGATAGAGTTTTCCTTGATCAGTTTGGGAAATTTGGGCGCAGAAGCTATAAATGCATTAATTTGGGATCTATGATAAACCACAAAGGAATATGCATTAGGGTGGTCCCCAAAGCTATGGAGACAAATTGTATATCATATTTCTGGTTTGTCGATTCTAATAGAGTCGAAGATATCACATACAAATTTTTGTTCCTATCGTAGACGGTTAAGCGTTGTCGCACAGGGCCCAAAGTTCATATTTGCATATTAATTTAATCTCCGATCGGCACCAAAATATATATGTGTTATCCTTGACTGTGCCGTTACCGATGTAGAGGGTGATTTAAGCGGGTTTATAGCCTCTTCTTCTGTTATTGTTTTGCACCAAGGTTATAACTCCATTTAAGGTACATGGAAGTTATATACATTTTAAAATATCACAGCTTTTAATTATGCCATTTTCTTCAATTTTATTTATCTAATCATTATTTTGACTTTTATTAAGTTTTCGAAAAATGTTTATCCATTTGAAATTAAGTATAATAAAATGGTAATCTCACTTCATTTATGTATGTCTTTCATTTGCAGATTTGGTACAAACGTGCCATCGGCTTTGGTTAACAAATGCAGTTGCTTACATAAATTAACTAAACCAAATACAAATTTTAGCATACAAACCTGCATTGGTGTCTATGAAAATATTTGCATTTCTGTGCAACGTGCAAATTTTCTGGTCCAAAATCGATGTTAGTTAAGCCATAATTTATATGCGTAAACACAAACCAAAAGTGGAATGCATTTAAACAATTATATTTGCAAATTTAACTAATATTTCGAAATCCTTTTGGCTTCTCTCTGTACTTACACACTCAACCGAAATTTCTGTTGTTACATAGGTACTACTACATACCAGAAAGCCCCTTCTCTCATCCACATCAATATGCAGTTTTCCTTGCAAAATAACAAGACATCCTCAATGCCAATGGTCAAGGCTGTATGTATGTATGTATGTAAATCTGTGTAATTTCTAACAAACACAAAACTCAAATTCGATTATTTTGTCTTTAAATTTTGATAATAGTCTAATTTTTTGATTGCATATTTGCATTTGTTTGTATAAATATTTGTTGTACACTTTTGTAAATTAATATGAAGAAAAGAGCTAGAAAACGTGTACCTTCAGTGCATTCGTATGACCAGGAAGCCGTGAAATACTAAGCTTGTGTGCACATTAAAACTGCACGCAATACCAAGCAAATTACTGAAAAAACTATAACTAAAAGCAAATAAGAGAATCTGCGAAACAAAGAGGGAGAATAGAGGGAAATAGTTCAACAATAAAAAAAAATTTGCAGACAAAGATTATCAATGTGAGGTTAAAAGGCTATAAATAATTTGCTTAATTCAAGCTATTCGGAGCGTAAGAGGCCGGTTTTTTGTTTGTGAATGTTATCAATTTTGTATTACGAGTTAGGTTCAATAGATCTGAATAATCGTGATAAACCGAATTTTGATTTGCATAACATACATAAAGAATATTATTCTATATTCGCCCTCTCAATTGTCGTTCGATCTCGAATCCAGTGCCTAATCCCACAAATTTCCATACAAAATTCTGAGAGCGAATAACGAATGAAATACGTTATTCGTTCTCAACACACTCGCCAACCCCGATAATATCAATGCCTTCTCTAATTTGTCGCAAATCTATCGAAGTCTCACACATATCAAAACAAAAACGCAAAAACGGGCGAAAATACATACAGAACAAGAACAAGAATGGGAAATATCAAAATTAACGACGATCAGATACGTGGAGACGGGTTGTTTCGCGAGATTATTCGCAAGAGCATTCGTTGGCGAATTAAGTTATGTGGAGATGGGCTTTTACGAGGCTCGATTACAACCTCGATTTCTAGTTAACACAGCAATTGGATTTTGCACTTCACTGTAATAAAATTGAGTGTATAATACTGCTAAAAAAAAAAAAAAACAAAGCGTTCTAAGACTATATGGTTTAGTACTTTTTTTGTAGTAATATGTTTCGTATTTAAAGTACGTTTTGATTAAGTAATGGACGGAATTTGACGAAAGTATTTGAATACTAACTACCATTTTATAATTTAAAGCTTAACGATTCTCAGGTTTTTATATCTGATAAGTATAGGTAACTTTTGACAAATAATTGCGAAATAAAGAGATTGTCCAAACTCAAGGCTGACTTCCTATATTGTCTATACATTATTCGAAAAGAAAATAGATAAAGAGAATTACACGAATTATAGGTACATCAAATAAAATCGGGTTGTCATCGCTTCGTCTGGTGAGCGTAAGCCAAAAGATCATCTCTGAAATGTTTCTAAACTCTTAAGTGAATATAAATATCTACTACTGCAAGAGAAAAGGTTAAGAACTTAACGATAATCTTTAGTTTGCCCCAAATCTTACATTGATAGTCAGAAATTCGCTACAATACTGCATTGCTTACCTGAACATTTAGTATTGTCATGTATTCGCTTTTGAGTTAACCTTTTCTTATGTGGCTATTCTTTTGAGTTTTTTTTCCTTCTGGTCTCTGTTTTTTTACCTTTTTGTTAATTTACCTCAGAGTTTACAAATAATTTCTGCATTTAATTTGACTTTAGAAAGAAAATAATGCTTTACAGATAAAAATTATTTACAAACAAAAACAAATTTAAACTCTCTTCACTTTCATTCACCGCCTGAAAATTGAATTAATTTATGTACTCTTATGCATAAATTCATAAGTGTGGCCGCTGTGGTGCAGTGGGTAGAGTGCTCGCCTGCTATGCCAGAGGTCTCGGGTTCAAACCACGGTCCGAGCAAAACACCAAAACAATTTTTCTAATTAGTAAAAATCCAATTATTGGGTTTTTTAAGAGCAGAGGTCACCTCTCGGCAGTGGGCGGCATAACCTCCGAGTGTATTTCTGCCATGAAAAAGCTTCTCACAAAAAATGCATTCGCCGTTCGGAGCCGGCATAAAACTGTAGGTCCAGCAAATTAGTAGGAAAAACAAAAAGGAGCACAACTTTAATTGGGAGAGAAGCTCGGCCATAAAACTCGTCAGAGTTATAATATCGCCATTGTATTATATTATTATTATATGCATAAATTCAACTGAATTCAACTCCTTCGCCTTTTATGGCTTCCTTTCCTATTTTATATTTTCTGAATATTTGTTTTTTTTTTTAAAAGCAAAGAATAGAGTTATCCAATGTTCAGAAAGAAAAAAGTAATAAAAAAATATATAATTCTTCTATACAAAAATTACCACACAAAAAAAAAACATTTGGAAAGTGAAACTGGAATTAATCCAAACCCATGCGCACTTCAATTTCATTTGGCCCATGGCAAAATATGTACATAACTATAACTATATATGTAGTTGTGTACATGTGTATATATGTATTAATATCTTAACGGACGCTTTCCAACCACATTAACCACAAAGCCAGTCCGTCTTTTGTTCCTACATTCAATCCGTTGTGACCTTTGTATACATGTACCTATATACCAACGCATGTTTATATATTTTCATGTATATATATCTTTATGAATGCCTTATACATATGTATATGCATTTCCGTATGTATTGGAGGTACGTCGATTATATCTCTGGAATACCGGAATTTTCTGTATGAAAATATTTTCATTGCTGAAGTGCCATCTCATGTGAGTATTAAAATTAAATTCAGATATTATTGCTATGGCAGGTGGCCGATTGTTTGAGAATTGTGGCGCCCGAAAGTAAAGTAAAGTTCGACATTGTGCAAGAGTTTTGCTTTAATAGCTGCAAAAGTCAGGTAGCGCAAATAATGATTACAATGATTTTTATTGAAAGCAAATCTTACAATTTTAGTAGAGTCGGTACCAAAACCTCTGAAACTTTCCCAATGCTCACCTCTCTCAGTTTTTAACTCGCTAGAAACGTGTTTAGCAGGTCTGTTTACAAAATACTGTTTTCATAAATTTTTTTTCCAAGCAAGAATATGATAATATTTTTCAGTGTGTCCTATAGTCTTATAGTAAGTATTTTTTTCAATTAAACTAACATCCTTTACGGTCCCACTGAATAAAAAAATGGTTTAACTTGCACCGATAATGAAAGGCAAGCAAAATTAAATTACGCCAAAGCGCCAGAAGTGCTGGATTGTTTACTCTCATATGAAATTATGTGCTGCACAACTCTACAACATCGCCACTACAAATAAAGTTCACGATGATAACACTTCAGAGTGACGATGAGCTCTGCCATTTCAAAAGTATAATGTCAATTTTCCCATGCATCCCATTGGAAGTTATAAATGCTTTAGGGTAAATTTAAGTTTACTCAAATAACTTTCATATGACTGTTGGTGTGTGCGTGCATGTGTGTGTGTGGATGAATACTCTTTTGTATACGACAGCCGGAAATAATTTCCTTTTCGCTATGGTAATAAAGATATACATGCTCGAAAATTGCCGTTTTGCGTGTCCGCAGCAAAAGCAAAATAATCAACTTTGCGTACGAGAAGATTGTTGAGAAATTAATGGCTGGCATTAATTGATTAATTGCAGTGTATAATAAATGACATATGAGCAACTGTTTAATTAATGTACATAAATAAAATACATATATATAATGCACATAAAACACGGAAGAAAAACTTTTTTTGTATTCTACTGCAGTTTTAAAATTTATGTAGATATTTTAATAGGAGGGAGATTTAAGCATTGATGAGTGTGTGTTATTGGAAAGGCAAACGCTCGATAAGCTCACGAGGTTCTCAGTCTGCACTATGTGCCATTTTTATATATATATATATAAAAATAGCTAGAGCTTAACGCCCCCATTGCAGATCACTTCAAACTCCGCTTGAGACTTTACCTTTCAAGTGACCGTTAATTATTCCACATGCTCTGGGTACTTATGGAAAGACGCAAATCGTTGGTCAAATTCAAATTAAAATGCGATTTCATATCAAAATGGGAGGAGAAAAGGCTTTTTTAAACACAAAACGTTAATTTAAACCAAAACTTCATGGATAGTAATTTTATTGTAACACAATTTTAATTGAGTTTTTGTTAATTATTTTTTCCACTTGCGGCAAAAAACAAAAAAAATGACTGCCGCTCCCGCGCATTTTTGTTCTAAATCGCAGCGAATAAAAGCATGTGCTTGCCGTTGCCAATTCACTCATTTCATTCATTCATTATTTACTTATTAACATAGTTTTAAGTGTGCCTTTGGGGCGAGCAAGGGTTGTTGCTGCTGCTGCTGCTTCATTTCGAGTTGCTCGTTCGGTACGGGTCAGCTACCAAATTTTAACCAGAAAACCACTTGAAAACAATCCCTAAAGTAGCAGCAAAAACTAATAAAACGCACAACCACTAAGTAATAAATGTTTGAAAAGTATAAGCACAAGCATTTATACCCAACATACATTTGGCCTGGTTCTAAAAAATTTCCCTAAGAGCATATTTTTTTGTAGCTAATTTTTGCTTAACTGTTTATTGTGTTAGTTCTGGATATTTTGCGTGCATGAAAAGTGTTCTTGAAAAATTTCCCATTAAGGGAAATTTTTAGTTTCAATTTATTTTGTTAGTGTTTAGTCAATTGAACTTTTTTTTTAAAGATATTTTATTGATTTTAGTAAAAGGAGTAAATTTTATTAATTATTCTTAATTAGTTAACAAAAAAAACGCGAGTTCTAAAAATTTCCCCAAGGAATTTTTTTCTCAGACATAGTTAGTTTTTGCTAAAATGTTGAGTGTGGCCAGCATTGTGGCATTCCACGTGCTTGAAAAGCGTTTTTGAAAAAATTTCCATCTAGGGATATTTTTGGAAAGTTGCTAGTTTCAATTTTATTTTGCAAGTTGCTAGTCAATCAAGCAGTTTTTTTTTTTTTAAATCATACTTATTTTAACAAAAAAAGCGTGTTTTATCAAATTCCCCAAGGAATTTTTTCTCAGATGTATGTAGTTATTTTTTGCTAAATTGTTGAATGTGATAGCATTGTGAGGTTTTACGTGCTCGAAAAGTGTTTTTGAAAAAATGCAAATTTAGTTTCAATTTTATTTGATTAATTTTTAGTCAATCAAGCAATTTTTCTTTTTCAAAATCTTACTTATTTAACAAAAAAGCGAATTTTACAAAATTTCCCAAAGAAATGTTGAGCGTGACAGCATTGTGGTATCTTGCGTGCTTGCAAAGTATTTTTGAAAAAATTCCCATGAAGGGATATTTTTGGAAAATTTTTAATATCAATTTTATTTTGCTCATTTTAGTCGATTCGGCAGTTTTTTAGAACTTTTAATTATTTTCACAAAAAAAAAAAAAAAGTTTTAAAAAATTTCCCAGAGAAGAAATTTCTGCTCAAAAGTAGCCAATTTTAGTTAAAATATGTGTATGACAAATTTTGTAATAACAAATTAGCGTAACACTTCGTGCTCAGCTCGATATTCGAGTTTGAGGGTTATTTTGGAACATCCGCAATATTCATTGGGTATAAAGTATAATTTTATTACGCAGGAAATTTCAGTTTACGCTTTGAACGTTTGAAAATTGGCAGATTTGTTGAATTATTTGTTTGTTGCATGTTTCCGTGTATGTGTTATGGGTACGTGGGGTGCGGGGTGCGGGGTTCGGATTGAGTTGGGTTTGACTTTAATTATGCTACAATAAACTGTGCGTTTGCTTTTGTTTGGCCTTTTATTAAGTCTAAAGTTAGCCGCAGCATATGCACATAAAAACGTATACGCACACACACTTACACGGATATACTAATTCATTCTACACACACCTTTTTCCTGCAGATGTATGTTGAATCAAAATAATTTGTATTGGCGTGTGTTGAAAAGGAGAGTGTATGAGGAGTACAAGGAATTTCCGGGCGCATGTTAAATTTTCGAAAAATCAAGAAGTTTTTTTTATTATACGTACATACATAAGCACTTGATAACTTTTTTAATTACACATTTTAGCTCGAATTTTCGGCAGTGGTTTTTGTTGTTGTTTGACTGGCTGCCATAGCATTTTCATCTTATAATTTTTGTGTGTGCTCATATAAGCGTTTTAATGTGTGCCGTACAAGTTCAATTTCACATAAAATATATCTTGTCTATTTGTGTGCGTTGATGGAACGTTTTGTTGTTGCTGTAATTTTAAATTTTACATATCTATTAATAGCTTGACGAAATTAATTTTAATGTTTTCATTTAAATGAAATGGCATGGCTTCAGTTTTAGACAAAAGCGGCATTTTATGGGTTAAAAGCCATATTAAAGATTTTATTGCTAAGCCATTAAGTATAGAAATAAAATGTTTATGAGCAATGAAAGTAAAGTTTTCCGGTTAGATATGTGTACGTTTGTATTTAATTTTTAATAATATTAACTCACCTTATAAAACTTTTGGCATACGTTTTGGCGAATACGAAGAAATAAGCTTGTAGGCGGTCGTTTGAGGGTTAAAATTTTTTTAAAAAAATTTTCGCCAAACATTTATACTAGTGGTATGCTCAGACAAAGCTTTTATGCGAATAGTGTTAAAACTTTGGGGCATAAAAAATAACGAACATGGCGCAAACATTTTTTCTTTTGCTTGCTATACATATTTTATTTACAAAAAGTAATTTTAGCTTTTTTCTAGGACGATGAATTAGAACTAACACAATCAGAATATGAGTCACATTTGATATATAAATTTGTGACTACACTGCTGCTAGTCCTACTTTACCATCTTCAATGCCTTCAATATCAGCATTTTCCAACAAAAGATTATTCTATGCAGATGTATGAATAAGTTGAAATATCAGTCTATTTATGGAAATATTTGTTGTGAGAAAATAAATTGTTATGAATAGAAGAAAAATATTTAAATCACATATTTGTTCACCAAAAAAATGTACTTATTCCCAGTCAGCAGCAAATGCAAATAACAGAATTAGCAATATGATTTTTTTTGCAGCGTAAACAGCACATACAATTTTCTTTACTAAATAAGCTAATTATATTTCCATATTTTTGACCATATTTATGCAAACATTATGGCTGCATATTAATTCATTAATTTATTTGATTAAGCAAATCCAATTTTCTCACGCGCAATTTTTTGTATGAACGAACCAACACAAAAATGTTACGTATACGCAATGTCTTTCTGGCGCCATAGTTGCCAAAAAGAAAAACATAAATAAAACGCATTACGGGACTAAAATCTGAATAAACAAGTAAGGAACGTAATTTCAACTGAAATTGAGCATAATATACTCAGTTGTCAGTTTTTAACAGTTTCAAACATTAAACAGTTTTTAACTAGTTTTAACCAGTATTTAACTTTTTGTTAATCAGTTTTTAACAAGCTTTTAATTAGTGGTTAGGCAGTTTCTTACCAGTTTCTTAAAAGTTTTTTAACGGTTTTGTTTTATCAGTTTTTAGCCACTTTTATTCAAAAGCAGACCTTTTGTTGTGTGTTTATTTTTAAAGAGCAGACTTTAAGACTTCGAGTCTTTTTCGTTTTCGATTAAAAGTATTCTATAGCTATTTGTGCCGGTTTCTATAACTGAGTATAGAAATACTCAAATATCTATTTATCTAAATAACAATTCGATTTGTAAAATAATACGACTCCAAAAACAAAATGGCTCAAGTGTAACTCAATGAACAAGAAAAAAAATAATACGCAAATTGGCGGCCAAAAAATCTAATCTAAACTCCTGCCTAACACCACTACTTGAGAGTCATGGCAAAACAATCTAAATTCCTAATTGACAACATTTCGAAAATGTCAATGTTGAGAAACATCGATATGACGACAGTGTAAGCCGTTGCTGTTGAAATAAATTAAATCGCCGAAATCTCTCTATTCAAGCAATGTTATAAGAGACGCCCGATTGGAAATTGGTAAACGGTAAACACCTATACACGCACATATATATACATACCTACATAAGTACAGACGCAAAGGATGAAGTAGCGCCATTCGCATTGTGAAGCCACAGAAAATGGAAAATGGAATGAAATGCATGTGAGTGAGTGACATGTCAACAAAACGAGCCTTCGGCCAAGTGCTTGCACACATACATACATATGTACTTAGTTGGGTGCCTATAATTGTGCATCGGGGCGTTGTCGTCTGTGTGACATCTTCATGACGTGCGAAGTTATTTTCATATGATGCCCACTGTAAGAGTGTATGTGTCGACCAGACATCGGGGTGAGTTTGAGGCAGCAGAATATTTTGTGGTAAATCGCTTTGTCAGCAAAGATCGAAACTAATAACAGCTGAAGTAAGACAATCTGGCAGACGACACATGCACAGGCAGATAGTGAAAAAGGCACATACAAAAACAGAAAAGGGCACTAACACACACACTTACAAATTGAAGGTGAGGCTCCGCTGGACAAGGTGAAGTGGATAATATGCGAGAAATCGGGTATAAAATCAGTAAGTGATACCGAGCGGCAGAGAGAAGGCAGAGCGAAAGAGTGTTATATTGTTAGAGGGCGAATGTGAGCGGAATTGAGTGTTTTATATTTGAATTAAATTCGATTTGATTGCCAATTTTGCAGACCAGGCGGCAAGTACTTTCTGTTATCAATGATCAGAGATTACATAGTGTATATATGTATGTACATATATATGTATGCATCCAATTGTTTGGCAATATACAATATGTATGTATGTATGCCTGTATGTGTGTGAAGACATGTACCCTGCAGTAAATTTGTTTCACTGCTGAAGGATCAGTGATTATTCTTTGTTGAATATTTATCACTGTCGTCATAATTCAGTATATTTTTATTTGTTTTTGTTTTTTTTTTTTCTGAGGAAAGCAAACCATTTATATGAAAAATTCAGCAGTCTTTATATGAAAGTATTCACTGATGCCTCCTCGTCATAGGTGAATTGCATCAGTGATTCATTAAGGATTCATTGCGGATTTTTACTGCAGGGTATGTACTTAATAGTATTCGAGTGTATATCACTTGACTTGATTTCATTTCAATTCAATTCATTGTCAATTGCTGACTTGATATTAATTTGCCTTAGCAGCGAAGATATCTTTTATGGTTCATGATTCACATGTGAATGTGACTTTATACCAGACATCGGCTTTTGACTCATAAGAGTATAATAGTAGTCGCTCAATTAAAATTTTCTTCACACCCTCAGCATTTATGTATAGCCGGATGTTAAAGTTTTAGGCTGATATATTTCTGTGTCGAGATGGGATTTTTTCTTACGAAAGCTCATTAACCCTAAAGGCAACATTGGTTTACTTACGACCCGGATCTCTGTTGCTATAATCCTATTTAATATACTTTTTTAATGCCAGCATATTAAAGGCCGTAAAAACTTAATTTTCGAGAAAAAAGTAATTAGAATTGAAAAGTCAGCACATACACTAATAATGTCATATGAACTATAATAACACTGCTCTATAGCCAAAAAATACTCTGAACGCGACCATCCTATTTATATGTAAAATCGGTCGCTGATTCCGAAAATCGGGTTCATTTTTAATTCTATGGGAAGGTTTTTGAGATATCGGCAATTTACCGTTATTTGGCTAATTGCTCCACTTAATCCTTTATACCTCTTTAACATGCATAGAATATACCCGTGCAGAGGCATTGCGCGACTTGGATGTATTTACTTGATCGCCTATAACTTTTCTATTTTACCATGGATTTTCTTCGTTGATAGCTTATCTTTTTTCCAATAGAATGGAGCTTCACGTAAAGGAGTAAAACCGAAGGTGAAAACATTGGTTTTAAAGATATTGCCTGACAAAGTCAATTTTTTCTTCAAAAAATCGTAAAAAATCGAAAAAAAAATCAAATTGAATCGTTAATATTTCAGAGACTATAAGAGTTAGGGAAAATGTTATAGCAGCCATGAAAAGGAAATTTAATTTTCTTTCGTATGGTGTCACTCCAAAGAAGATAGCTCACTGCGTTAAAGAGGTATACAGGATTAAGTGGAGCAATTGGCCAAATAACGGTAAATTGCCGATATATCAAAAACCTTCCCATAGAATTAAAAATGAACCCGATTTTCGGAATCAGCGACCGATTTTACATATAGGTAGGATAGTCACGTTGAAAGTACAGACAAAAAATTTCATTTTGTGATCCAGTGTAATTAGGGCATGGAAATCTATGCAAATACATGTTTTTCTTAGATTTAGGTAGAGCAAAATAAATAAACAATCTTTGCGAATCGTGAAATTGTCTTAAAAATTACATTCAAATGTTTTTGAATATTTTGCATATTTTTACATATTTTGCGTTGTTTGCATATTTTTATTACATATTTCGCATTATATTGCCTATTTTTGTAATTTGCTAGTTGACAGTTTTATACAAACGAAATTCATACATAACAGTCATCTGACGACGAATAGAGTTTCGTGTGAACACGGCTATTATTAGTATTTTCGATACGGTGCATACCTGTCGACAAAGAGCCGTTTTCAAACATGCTCCTATTACCTCTGTGGATATAGAACGTTCGTTTTCTAAGAGTTTTTTTCGACCGAATCGGCAAAGTTTTCTTATTGAGAATATGAAAAAATATTTCATTGTGTATGCTAATGAATCGTTAAATAAGGATTAACCTTTACAAATTATGAAATGTTCAAGAATGAATTTATGTACATATCTATAAAAACATACATACATATTGCTAGCTTAGAGTGCAAATTTTGTAAGTCCTTTTTTCAAACATTGTAGGAGAGACAAAAAACAAAAAATTAACAATTTTCGAAATGAAAAAAAAAAAAAAATTCTGTTCATGTAAATATTTTGGACTTACACAATTTTCTTCGCTTTTTGGACTTACACAATTTGCGTATCGCTGAATAACAACGATTAGAAATATGACAAGTATCACAGACTTGTTTAGCGTGGATGCGTATTTGATTTTTCTAGTGTTCTACATAAAAATACAGTTTTTCATAAAAAGTGGACTTACACAGTTTGCACTCTAAGCTAACGATATTTATAAACGTACAACGTAAGAGCAAAATTTAATTAAAAATGTTTGTACCTAATTTATTTAACTATTGTAACTTCAATAAACATGAATTATCTGAAGTTGAAAAAATTTGAATTAATGCATTTTTTTTTTATTTTTCATGCATATTTCTCAGTTTTTGTTGCATTTTTTATGCGCATATTTTTTATTTTTTAGTACATGAAATTCCATGCCCTAATAATAATAATACAATGGCGCTATTATAACTCTGACGAGTTTAATGGCCGAGCTTCTCTCCCAATTCGAGGTGTGCTCCTTTTTGTTTTTCCTACTAATTGGGTGGACCTACAGTTTTATGCCGGCTCTGAAAGGCGAATGCATTTTTTGTGAGAAGCTTTTTCATGGCAGAAATACTCTCGGAGGGTATGCCGCCCACTGCCAAGAGGTGACCGCTGCTCTTAAAAAATCCAATAATTGGATTTTTACTAATTAGAAAAATTATTTTGGTGTTTTGCTCGGACCGTGGTTTGAACCCGAGACATCTGGCATAGTAGGCGAACACTCTACCAACTGCACAACGGCGGCCACATATGAACTATCGGTGCCTCAAAAACTCTCAGTGCCTTTCCAATTTTCAAGTTTTTCTTTTTTTTTTTTTGATTTTTAACTTACCTTAAGCAAGCATAAATCGCAATTTGGTATCTTAAACTTGGTTTAACTTCCTTCTTCTTTATATTCTGACATTTTTACTTCGCTCGCCATGTTCATATGCATGCTAAGTCGCCAACTCCTATCATACAACAACAACACCAACAATTATTGTTATTCAATTCTTGTTTTCGATCATCCAATTTGCCAAAGTCTGTTTATGTAAAACCATCGTATCATTTAAATCGACTCATGTGACTCATTTAGTTTTGCTTAATAATTGGCAAATTCGCAATTCACTTGCAACAACACAAACGCCCACAGGCCGCAGGCAAACAGCCACAACTCAATAGCCAAATAGCAATTGTGATTGACGCTTATCAGTTACAGTAAATCAGTTATATGAGCTGGTTGCGTCAGCGAAATATTTCGTTGATTGCATGAGTATAAATGTATGTATGTATGTATGAATGTATAAATATGTATGTATGTATGTAGGACGCTGTTGGCGCCACGGGTCTAATTGTAGCCTCAGTGGTACAATGCTTTAGTGTTAAAGTGAGCTTATACATATAAATTTGTATGTTTATACTATTATATGGATACATATATGTATCTGTATTAATTTGTTCATTCCAAGGAAATAAAATAAATATTACATCGATAATAACACATTAAAGAACAAAAATATCTGATTAAATGACAATAAAGTCATATTTAGTTAAAACATTTATGGTATTATTTATCATGGAATTTGCTTAGCCTCACATCCATGAAGCAAAAGCGTAACCGAATATTAAAGTTGCTTATGATATGAGGATGGAAGATGATTTAGCTGACTAACTGAATTTCATCTTCTAATAGCGCACACATTGAGTGAACAGAAAAATTAGCAATAAGCTTTAAAATTCAAACCAGATCTAAATATGATATTCATGTAAAAAAATAAGATTGTACTGGTACTGATTGAGTAGAATTCAATCCATTAGCTCACTCACAAAAGGTTGCTTTTTACTACTTTTTGGGGGGTATCCGAAAAAGGTAGCATTTGCGTGGCCGTTAGAGGGTTAATATATTCTAGAAAATTGTTCGCCAGAAGATTTTACTAGGGGTATACTTAGATGAAAGTTACATACAATGAACATAAAAGACTACAGGAAATAAAAAACAAATTTGACTTGTTGAGGTATGCAACATTTTTTTTATTTTAAATATTTATGCAATTTTCGCTCTTTTCAGCAGTGAAGTTTCGGGAAACGTGTTACAGCTAACACAATCAACGCTATCATCAGAATCTAAATCAAAAACGATACCCGCATATGCATCCACTGCCGCTAGTCTAATAGCTCCGCTTGAAATGGATACCTGGATTTTCGTACAAATCTGTGGCAATTTGCAATAATCGCTTAAGTCGGAAAATATGATTTCGAGATAAATTGATTTTTAAATTCGAAGGCGTTTCTTAACAAATCATAAAAGTCGATTAAAAACTATAGACGCAGAATCAGTGAGCCATCTACAATGTTACGATCAAATTTTGTAAATAAAACAAAATGTCATGAAGAAATTTTATTAAGTGTATGCGCATACTTTGGCTGTTATAGCAAGTTTAAAATACCTCTATTGTAAGTTAAGCCTAAATGTTTTTATTTATATCTTTTGATTGAATTAAGTTATAAGCATGGGGGTTTTACAGAAATATAGAGCTTTAAAAGGAGAATAACGTGGTATATATAACTCGAAATCTTCCTAAGTCGACTTAAGCGGTTATTGCTTGTGACCACAGAAATGTTAACACCACTACCAAAATTCGCACTGTTTTCCACAAACTTTTTTGGGTCTCACAAATTGGCGCTCCGGGGTACTGCTTCCATCAAAAAACTACAATCAGCTCTGAATTTACAAATGCTGAAAAAAGCTGCTCTTATGTTCAAGAAAGCAAAAGCATTTAATTTTTTTTTTCTGAATTTTTTCATTCGTTCTACGCCACTGAGCCTACGCCTCTAATCAATCAAAATGTGAGAAAATATGCAGCAAATTCTGCAAAGAAAATTTTTTTGGCAAAATAAAAGTAAAAGAAAACTTTACACGAACAAGAGGTAAACAAAAAAAAAACAAACGTGAAGTGGGCGGAAATGCTAAAGAAAAACCAAAAGAATTTAGCAAAGCTAACCACGAAAAGGAGAATTTAAAATAGAAACAAAAACAGTAAACCAAATGCAGCAAAGAGATTAGTTTAAAAAAAAAGAGAGCGCGCCTTTTTATGGTTGCCATTCACCGATCACTGACGATTTGTTCCTTGCCCTGTTACACTTGCCGTTTGATGGCTACATAGTCTTACAAGCTTTCTCTTTTTTGTTTAAGGTGGCGCTGCTGATGAGTGAGTGGGCGCAATTTAAAATGCTGAAAATGAACAGGAGCACTCGTAGTGAGAGTCAGTGCAATAAACTAGGGATGGGCAAATTGGAAAAATATATCGATATATATTATATCGATATTTAAAAAAACATCGATTTATGTCGTGCAAAAACATCGACATATCAATATATCGAAAGGGCCGGCTTTACATTAAGGAACCACGCCCCGCGAAAAACCACTTCTTCACAGGGTTAGAGGTGCTCTCACAGATCTCAAAACTGAAATCCAAACTTGCCGGAGACTTATAGTTTACTAGATATTTGTTGTTAAAGTTGGACGGGTCCACAGATATTCTACGAATCCTGAAGTATAAACATAAAAATCATTAAGAATTGCTTGAGGAAGAAAATAATGTAAATTCAAGCATCCGGACATTATGGTTATACCACTTCTTAAAAAATTTTCTGCTGTTAAATTCAAAGCGAATCAGAAATGTATGAAAAATATCGAATTTGGCTCGAAATGGTAAAAATTATCGATTATCGATGCACAGTAGTTCAAAATATCGTCGATATTATCGGCTGTACTATTTTAAAAATATCGATATATTGATATATCGATATATATCGCCCAACCCTACAATAAACAAGCACAAGAAGGCTTGAGCTAAGCGAAAAGCGGAAAGAAAATCGCGAAACTTCGCCGTCTAATGTTAGCATGTGTTTGTTGTTCTAAATGTTGTCATGTATTATTGCACAGCAACATACATACCTCGCGTACATACAAATCTATCTCTTGTTAAATTGCTCCCATTTACATAAAAAAGCATGTACTTGCATTTGTGAAGGCTTGCTCGTGTGCTTGCTGCATCTTGTCAAATCAAAACGACTGACAAGGCCACAAATCTGTAGAAAAAGAAACACTTTTTTGGCTTCATTCTCCGTTCTTTTTTTGATTAAAAAAAAGTATTGCTAACGAGAACGGTATCAAAAAACTTTTTTTAACCAGCGACTCGTACTTGAGTGCATAGGCGGGGTATTTCTTCTTCTTATTTTTGTTGCTTGTCGTGCGTCTTCTTTTGCACATAAAATGCTTTCGAAAAAAATTTCATCACAAATGCAGAATATGCAGATAAGTTATTTGGAAGATTTGAAAAAAAAAAAAATCGAAATCCGGTTGATATGGATTATTATACCTATACCCAATAGTGAGTTGTAGCGCACTAGGAAATACTTGTTATATATATTTGGAGAAAAGTCACATTCATTTAATTACACTGTGACACAAAATGAGTGTTCTTGTCTGGGAGTGGAATAGTTCCAACACAGAACGAAAGAGCACTATCTATATAGTAAAACCCCCAAACAATTTTGCTCTCTGCGGTGAAAATTTCTTTTCTTCAATTTTATATTTGCGTAATTTTGCCTGAATGATTTTTAAATAAAGAAAAAATGGGTTAAAATACATATCGTATAGAAATATGTTGTTATACCGGGGACAGACATCTAGTATTTTTTCGTAGAAATTTCATAATACCATATATCTGTCTCCAAATATTATAATATTCTTCAAAATACTACACGAGCATCTTAGTATTTTTGTAGTAAAAAATCCAACTATGCGTAGGTTGTAATTTTTTGGTATTCTCATTGTGAATTAGCATTTCCCACTGAACATACCTAAATGTGACAAATGTCAGTCAAAAAACCAAAAACGTTTATTCGAAAAATCAAAAAAAAAAAAAAAATTAAAAAAGCAAATAAAATATTTACAAATTATAAAAAAATATTAAAATGGGCAAAAATAAACGTACGTATGTACATAAAAGTGATGAAACCCATTTAATAAAATATACGTGGCGAGAGAACATTCAAAAACTGAGAGGTGTGCATAAGAACGGCCATATCTATCAAAATATGTGTGCAGAACTGCAAAAGCGGCACAATATTGTGCTGTCCGACAAAGAGCTTCAGGCCGAGCAGCATCACCAAGTTCATCGATGACAAATTCAACGTTCGCAGCTGGGCCAACATCAACAAGATCAGCTGTAGAAATACCAACAATATCAACAGCTGCAAAAAACAAAAAAAAAAAAGGTTTGGACCTCGCCGAAAGAGACAGCCAAACGGCAGAAAAATATTTGCGTGAAAATGAGATAAAAATTATAAAAATCATTGAAGAAAGTAACGATTTACTTCGGAAATGTTTTCCATTTTTATGTTGTTTAATTACTTTTTCAGAGCTGAAATAACAAGTTACTGTCTGTCATTATGATAGTATTTTAAATACCACAATAAATTTACCAAAATGCAAATACCAGATGTCTGTCCCCGGTATTAGAGAACATTTAGTAGAATTGCACGAGATTTAATTTCGCAGAATACATTAACCTTCCAAAACTCACACGAAAAGATCGTGTTGACCCCTTTATTAGAAAGTTAAAAAATAATATCTACACTCAAAAAAATTTTGGTATAAATTTTAAACTTTTTTGGTCGATATATAGGACACGACCGAAACTTTGAAAAGTTTAAAAGATTTTTAAACTTTAAAAGATTTTTAAACTTTTAGGGTTTAGATTTTATTCCAAATTAGAATTTATTTTAAGACTTTCAAAAGTTTAAAATTTAAACCTTTTTTTTGGTTTAAATTAAAAAAGAAAAATGTCTGCTCCCAAATCCTCTTCATGCATTTCCCTATTGTATCTTGTTTCCTATCCTCTTTTCTCCTTTTCTCCCATATTGTTCTCCCCCCAACATCCCCTTAATCCTTTTCCATATTGTGTCTTTTTCCTATCCTCTTCTTCTCCTTTTCTTCCTTCTTCAGTTTATCTGTTTCCATAATTATTTTGTGTTTGTTTGTTTCTCCATTCATTCACTCAAATTGTCTAATAACTATAAATGAGCTTTTTATATTGTTCATTTCTCGAAAAAGCAAGTTGGAATTTCAAATTAAAAATTAAAATTTTTTTGTTGAAACCAAATTTTACGACCAATGAAAGTTTAAAATTTAAACCTTAAAAGTTTAAATGAGAAAAAGTGTAAGATTTAAACCAAAAAAGTATGAAATTTATTCCAAAAAATACTTTGAAATATTTGAACTTTTGTAATTTTGAATTATAAACCAAAAAGGAATAAGAAACTTTTAAACTTTCGAAGGTTCAAAATTTAACCCAAAAAAGTTTTAAATTTCTTTCAAACCAAATCAAAGTTCAAAAAATATTCCAATATTTATAACAGTGTAATATTTCGAAGCTCGCTAGAGTGTGCAAATATTCGAGAAAATTATTCGCCATAAAATTTCACTGAGGGTCTTCACAGACAAAATCTTTTTATGAGGAGTCTAAAAGATCAAGACTAAAAGGCGTTTTCATAACGGCTTATGCCAAACATGAGATTTGTCAATCTTAAATTCCTGATGCCCAGTTCTATCGTTTCAAACCATATGTATATTTGGTCCTTGAGAAGCTCGGCAAGCTTTATAATTTCTTCTCATTTCATTTTCAACACTGAAGTCGTAGAGCTGAACGTCGGGAAATAAAATAATTTTTGGCACAAGTGTTGGTAAGGTTAAAAAAGTTTCACTTGCGCGGTTATGAAGCTTAAATAGCGATATCTACATACATACACATATATGTTTTCTTGTGTCTCTTTTTCAGCAGCTTCTTTCTTCTTATTTATCTACCCACCATTGCGCCGCCTTTCAAATAATCGTATACGCAAATCGGAAGTGATCGGTAATGATACAAAGGAATTGGACAAATTGCTTGAATGGTTGTGCTAAGACGAATTTCTGCTTTTTCTTGTTTGTTTTTTTTTCTCTTTACTCATCTAATTCCCAATGTCATGTAACATATACATGCATCCATTCATTCAATTTTTTCTTCTCCCAAATTGCTTTTTCACGTTGAGATGCTGTTATTATACTCAGCTGTACTAGTACACAGAGTATTATAATTTTGATTTCATAACGGTGGATTGTAACATAATGAAATAATCGAGATAGATATGGACTTATATATTAAAGACCTGCGCAAGCTCACTCGCTTTTCTTTGAACACTGTGTGATTCGGTGTCATTGCCAATGTTATGCTTGATTCGGTTTAACATACGATCAGCACTCGCACGACAGTATATGCTAGCATGAGTTGAGTGACAATGCAGTTTGCTCATTTCCATTTAGCCATGAACACACAGGCTTGAGTATATTTTCTGTGCCTTGCGAGTAGTGTGCGAGAGGACAGTAAAAGCACTAGAAAAATAAACGAATCAACCGAATCATTCTAGTTTGTTTGAGTGAATGCAGTGAAGTAAAACGACGCAGCAATGGAAGAAGTAAGTTTCTACTTATTTGTGTATACATACATATATGTACATTAATTTGATAGCTTGTACTTATGTATATATGTACATATGAACATATATATGTACATACATACATTTGTTTTATTGTAATTATATTGATTAGTTAAACTAAATGAAATATATGTATATATGTATATGTGTGTATGTATATATTTTAATAAAATAAATATTTACTATTATAGTTGTAGTAATAGTATTTGGCTGATATACTAATTACACTGCTCTACAGCCAAAAAATACTCTGAACGCGACCATCCTATTTATATGTAAAATCGGTCGCTGATTCCGAAAATCGGGTTCATTTTTAATTCTATGGGACGGTTTTTGAGATATCGGCAATTTACCGTTATTTGGCTAATTGCTCCACTTAATCCTTTATACCTCTTTAACGCAGTAAGCTATCTTCCTTGGAGTGACACCAAACGAAAGAAAATTAAATTTCCTTTTCATGGCTGCTATAACATTTTTCCCTAACTCTTATAGTTTCTGAAATATTAACGATTCAATTTGAATTTTTTCGATTTTTTACGATTTTTTGAAGAAAAAATTGACTTTGTCAGGCAATATCTTTAAAACCAATGTTTTCACCTTCGGTTTTACTCCTTTACGTGAAGCTCCATTCTATTGGGAAAAAGATAAGCTATCAACGAAGAAAATCCATGGTAAAATGGAAAAGTTATAGGCGATCAAGTAAATACAGCCAGGTCGCGCAATGCCTCTGCACGGGTATATTCTATGCATGTTATACCCGTAAATGCGCTGTTACCTACTGCGCTGCCAATGTGCTGCTACTGCAGATGTGTAGGTATTGGTATAATATGCATAGAATATACCCGTGCAGAGGCATTGCGCGACTTGGGTGTATTTACTTGATCGCCTATAACTTTTCCATTTTACCATGGATTTTCTTCGTTGATAGCTTATCTTTTTCCCAATAGAATGGAGCTTCACGTAAAGGAGTAAAACCGAAGGTGAAAACATTGGTTTTAAAGATATTGCCTGACAAAGTAAATTTTTTCTTCAAAAAATCGTAAAAAATCGAAAAAAAAATCAAATTGAATCGTTAATATTTCAGAGACTATAAGAGTTAGGGAAAAATGTTATAGCAGCCATGAAAAGGAAATTTAATTTTCTTTCGTATGGTGTCACTCCAAAGAAGATAGCTCACTGCGTTAAAGAGGTATACAGGATTAAGTGGAGCAATTGGCCAAATAACGGTAAATTGCCGATATCTCAAAAACCTTCCCATAGAATTAAAAATGAACCCGATTTTCGGAATCAGCGACCGATTTTACATATAGGTAGGATAGTCACGTTGAAAGTACAGACAAAAAATTTCATTTTGTGATCCAGTGTTATATATGAATTTAGGTATGAGCTAGTATCCAATGCTACAATTTTACTATGTATATCTTATTTCGCATTTTTTTAGTAAAGCGCTTTATGTATTTATGTATGTACATATGTATGTACATATGTATGTATACTATTATAATTCCTCTTTTACTCGCATTCGTTACGTATGTACATACATACATACATAGCTCAGTTGCATGTTTCAAGCCTTCCGAATCTATTGCCTTTCGAATCTATTGCCTTACGAATCATTTGTCATTCAACTCAATTGCTTTTCAAGTTATGAGTGAATGAGGGCATATCTCTTTTTGTTGACGTGCAGTGCAGAAACACTTACGCTCTATTTACAAGCTCTTTCGCTCACATGTTGAGCCAATGTTATGCAGATCGGCACACGCCGTTTTATGCGAGTGGCTTACATCGTCAAATGAGTGAATCGTTGCAGGGGTTTATTATATATATCAAAATGATCAGGGTGAAAAGAGAAATCGATTGAGCCAAGTCCGTCCGTCCGTCCGTCCGTCCGTACGCACGATAACTCGAGCAAAAATTGAGATATTTTGATGAAATTTGAAATACAAGTTGGTATCGAGACTGGGACGGTTGGTATTGAAAATGGGCGAAATCGGACCATGACCACGCCCACTTTTCCTATATAGAAGATATCGGAAATTTGGTATCTCAGTCACTATTAAAGCTAGAGTGATGAAATTTTACCCACGTGTTGAGCTCAGGCCCATAAGAAGAAATTTGGTGAAATTTTGGAAAATGGGCCGTGCCACGCCCACTTATTAAGGGTCAAACATTGAAAGTTTTATATGTCATAACTCAGAAACCATTGAAGATATATCGATGAAATTTGGTATGCGTAATATACTTACTTAGGCAAATGTTTAGACGCGAAATTGCCAAAATCGGTTGACGACCACGCCCACTTTTATATATGGGTATTATAAAGTGACCTAATAAAAACATTTTAAGCGATATCTCTGTGAAATATAAAGATATATCATTGAAATTTTATGGAAGGAGTCCAACTGCGGACATAAAACGAAAAACATAAAAATTTTGGAAAATGGGAGTGGCACCGCCTCTTTTTAGAAGCAGGAATATACTAGATTTCTAAGCCCATAACTCGACAAATAATTGATATATAATGACGAAACATGGTGTGTGCACCTTTGTTACTTGTGGTAATAAATGTTCTAAATTTTAGCGAAATCGGTTGACGACCACGCCCACTTTTGTATATGGGAACTATAAAGGGGCCTAATAATAACATTTTAAGCGATATCTTTGTCAAATATAAAGATACATCATTGAAATTTTCTGGCATGAGTTCCACAGTAGACCGAAAATAAAAAATGGAAAAATTTTGGAAAATGGGCATGGCACCGCCTTTTTTTAGACAAAAGACTCTACGATATTTGAGAGCCCATAACTCGACAAATAATTGAGATATTATGACGAAACTTGGTTTATACACTTTTATAACTTGTGTTAATAGACACGCAGAAATTTATTGAAATCGGTGTATGACCACGCCTACTTTTAACAAAGATATTTCTGGAACACCCTTTGGGAATTTGTAACGTGACATCTTTGTAACTAGAAGTCATAAAGGAATGAAATTTTGCACAAAGAATAATATTCATATGCTTAGTTGGATGACTGATACAAATTTTGAAAATGGGCGTGGCTACGCTCGCTTTATGCAGCACTCGGTTTATATAAAATACACAGTGATTCCATCAAACGAAAACAAACAATGAAAGCATACAGCTGAGTATCTAATGTTCGATTCCACTCGAACTTAAGCTTCCTTACTTGTTTTTTTTTTGTTCTTGTATTATTCAACTGTCATATTCTGCAAGCGTTATGGAATTTTGCTGCTCATCAAAAATGTTAACAGCAAAAGCCAGAAAAAGACAACCAAACAAAGGAGATAAAGAAAAAGAAAAATGTGGCAAAAGCAAACGGAAAAAAATTAAGTAAAAAGTTGAAGGAAAACAAAAAACAAAAAATACGCCACGGAAAATATTATAAAATGAAGTCAGTATAAATATCCGACAATCGAGTTGCCTGCAGCAGCCCACAGCATTTTTTTGGTTGCACGTGCTTCTTGAAAATTAAAACAACAATATCAGCTGAAGGCGGCGGCAAGGATGCCAATCAAAATGAGCAAAATGGATGTGAAGGAAATTTTACGCAATTTATGTAAGCAACGGATGTGAAGCATCGAAATTTGGAAAGAGTAAAAAAATGAAAGAGAGAGGATGATTTCAGATTATATCTACATATGTGGTGGCTTGGCAGGTAATTGAACCGACTCCCTGTTTTGTTGGCTCAGAGACATAAGTCTATGCTACAAGCTCGTTATATTCAAAGAAATGTATTCAAGTTGGCCTATAAATGCTTTAAGTATCCATCATATACTTAAGTATTCGTATGTAGAAATATCAACCATATCCAGGCGAAGAAGTAGCAAGCTGAATTTCTTGAAACTAACTCCCTCCTTATTGTGTAAGTATAAGAAACGCTTTTGGCATGGATAAGCTGAAAAATGTTTTTTTTTTGTTGAAAGCGCAAAGCTGCTTGAATGCTCTGTATTTTTATGCTTAAGATTTTCCCTTTATATTCAGTTGTTTAATTCTTTCTCTTTCAAATAAATCCATAAGCCTTCAGGTAAATATTTCTTAAACGCACTTATGTAACTTAGTCACTTAGAGAAGGTTTACTTTTTTTTTTCTTTTTTGTTGCTTGTTAAATAACTCCATGTAGCACTATCTTTCTTATATTGAAAGTATTTTTTTTTTTGTTTTGTATAAGTATTGAAATTTGCCAGACTTTTTTGGTTAAATTTGACTTATGCAAGTAGGTAATCGGCTCGGCACACTAATGGAAAGTCCTTTGTATGGATTTAATAAAGTGCTTCGTAGCGATATGCGAATATTGATAGCAAAGATATTCAAATTGAAAGTGACTGTGCTGATGAGAAAGTGTGAGTGCCGCCAGTGTGCATTTTTTGCGTTTATTTTTTTTTTTCTCAACCTTTGACACGTATTTGCCTGAATTTTATAGGCACGAGTGCATAGTTTTTATCATGTACATTTACTGTTTTTAATATATTTCTATGAATTAATATTTCGATGGCTAATTGAAAAGACGAAGGATCTTCACGAAGCGGTCTACTTGAAAAGTGACCCATTTGTGTATTATGTTACTGCTTACGCAAGCTCACTCCAAGGTCTCATAATTTTAGCTGTAAACCTAATCAAATTAATAGCTATTTAAAATTGCATAAATTAAAGGAATTATGATTTATTGGCACCTGGCCATAAAAACTAGTTTTTTTAAATTGCTGTGTGTTTGTATAGATCTATGTATTATGTACATTAGGGTGGTTCTGAAAAAATCAAATTTGGCTATCGAACAGCTAGCTGTTATACTGTTATACTATTATACTATTATACTATTATACTATTATACTATTATACTATTATACTATTATACTATTATACTATTATACTATTATACTATTATACTATTATACTATTATACTATTATACTATTATACTATTATACTATTATACTATTATACTATTATACTATTATACTATTATACTATTATACTATTATACTATTATACTATTATACTATTATACTATTATACTATTATACTATTATACTATTATACTATTATACTATTATACTATTATACTATTATACTATTATACTATTATACTATTATACTATTATACTATTATACTATTATTCTATTATACTATTATACTATTATACTATTATACTTTTATACTAATATACTAATATACTATTATACTATTATACTATTATACTGTTATACTATTATACGATTATACTGGTATACTGCAAGAGAAATGCCGGCAAAATTGAAATGAAAATCGCTCATACGCACTGTATGACGAAGTTGTTGCTATTTTTTTTTCTGCAAAACGACCAAATGAAAAGGAGCAACATGTTTGAACATATATACATACAAATGTACATACAACAACAACGACAACAGCAAACAAACAAGAAAAACAATGTTTGATTTTGCATGGCCGTTTAATTCTAATACTAACTACATTTATGTGAATTTTGTATGAGCTATTGGCCAGTTTTATTTAAGAAAAATTGAAAAAAAATTTTTGGTAGAAGTTATGGATCCAATATAATAACAACAACAATAACAACACCAACACCAATAACAGCACCAACAAAAAAAAAAGAACAAAAAAAAACACAAAAACAAAAACAAAACCAAAACCAAAACGAAAAACAAAAACAAAAATAACAACTAAATAGTAGCAGGGAAAATAAAAGTGTCTTAATCCCAAGAAAATCAGAAAGGGAATGAAAATTCAATTGCGGAACTCTTTACGCATCGATATTGACTAGTATAAATTCGTCACTCACGCTTTAATTTTTTTTTTGTTGTTCATAAATCAGACTGTAGGCAGCGGTTGGGCCCCCCTCCATCAGCCAGAGTGAACACATGCGAAGAAAAAAATTGAAAAAAAAAAAACATTTTTATAACCCATAAATCGTATACTAGAGTTTCAAATATATATTAATTTTAAACTAAAGCCAAAAACTTTTTAATACCTCATGCGATAGTTTTGTGAACGAAAAAGATAAAGAATATCGCTTGCAAATAGTTTTCATTCTTCAGTTTTCGTTGTTTATTTGTAGAATCGAAAACTTAGTGATAAGAACAAAACGTAGAGCAAACTTTTTTTAAAAGTGAAGTAAGCAATAGGCGAAGAAAAACCATTAAAGTATCAACAAAGTAAAATAAAATAAAATAAAATAAAATAAAATAAAATAAAATAATATAATATAATACAATGGCGCTATTATAACTCTGACGAGTTTTATGGCCGAGCTTCTCTCCCAATTCTAGGTGCGCTCCTTTTTGTTTTTCCTACTAATTGGGTGGACCGACAGTTTTATGCCGGCTCCGAACGGCGAATGCATTTTTTGTGAGAAGCTTTTTTTCATGGCAGAAATACTCTCGGAGGGTATGCCGCCCACTGCCGAGAGGTGACCGCTGCTCTTAAAAAACCCAATAATTAGATTTTTACTAATTAGAAAAATTTTTTTGGTGTTTGCTCGGACTGGGGTTTGAACCCGAGACCTCTGGCATAGTAGGCGAGCACTCTACCCACTGCACCACAGCGGCCAAAATAAAATAAATAAATAAACTAAAGTGTAAATAAGCTAAAGTAAAACTAAGAGCTCAAACTGAAATTTAACTCAATTGCTGTTTTTCTTCCAGCTGAAAAGTGCGAAGTGAAATATTAAAGTAAAACTTATTGAAAAAAAAAAAAACTAAATAAAAACCACAGCAAAAAAAGTAAAGTAGGTATTAGTTTGGAGTTGGGTCGGAGCTTGTGCGATGCAGCTGATGACAGAAGTGGTGACAAGTTAATGATGGTTAAGATAGATTTTGATACATTCTGTTAGTGGCTAAGAGATACAGCCAAAGGAATATTACTTAGAAACAAAAATATGTTTGTCTAAGTAGAGCACCTTCGATATTATACATATGTACATACTTTTCCACTTTTTAAACAAAATTTAAATTTCAAACGCTTTGACAACAAAATTGTGAATCTGCCGAGCAAGTGAATTCGCTTAGCAACTTGCCTCGCCGACTTGCCATTCGACTGAACAACAGCTAAAATTTATCGCAGTCCACCGACCGACCCAAATATTTCATCAAGTTGCCACTTGAAATCTTACTAAATGAAAATTTATTTTTTTATCTTATATTAAAAATTTAACACTCAAACTTTATTATTTAGTAGCTAAACACTGACCAACACAACCCTTAGCCGCCCGCAGCCTTGTGCACTCATCTACATACATAAATGCAGAATGCTTTTTTATTTGCCACAAACACAAGTACATACATACACAACGACATTCCACACTAACAAATCACAAATCACAAAGTGAAAATTGTGAAATTTCACAAACCGAAAAACGGAAGCAAATTCGCAAATTCAAGATTTGGTTGCTCTCCCGTTTCTTTTTTTTTTTTTTTTACATTCATGCTGTGCAGCGAACTGTACGAAATGTGCCAGTTAAGTCATCCAGAAATAAACGAAAAAAAAATGTTTGGGGTTTGTATGTGAGAGTGTTTGTGTTTGAGTTATGCGCAATGATTTGACCATTTCTGACCATCACCACAGAGCAGAGGAGATTGTGCAAGTTATTTGGTGGGGCGTTTGGCATTGTTGGTTTGATTTCTTTTGTTTTTTTCTTTTTGTTTCTTGGTAAGCAAAAGGTTTAGTTTTGTATAGGAATGCATGAGAAATTTGAATAACTATGTACATTCATATGTACAAATATACACGCATCTATTCAATAAAAATATTAGTTCTCTTTATACAAACCTACAAAGGTTTCAGCATTCGGCTAAACTCCTAACCAATTACTCAATTTTCTTCTTCTCAGAGTTTAAGGAGTTCAAGGGTTTTTTAGATCGAGTCCAAAAAGGCTTTTCAGTTAATTTTTCTTCAAAATAACTGACTTCAACTAGAAGCATCTCAAAATTTCAAAAAACACTCCAGCTACTTTTTTTTTCGAAAATACTCTAGTTCAGAGCAAATATGTCTCAACTGGGACATTTTGTGAGTTTGGGAGATCTTCCAGTTAGGTATCTATATATTCTCCGGTTATTGTCTTTATTGATTACCCAATAAACCTTGTGGTGAACGGTCGAAAAACAGCTTCGATAGCCCTTATGAATATGGAACTTTTTTATTAAAATTTTCATTCGAAAAATTGCTGTATTTCAGATTGTTTTGCTACCCGGCTTTAGCCGTGACCAATTAGCGCACAAGGCGCCATTTTGTTGCTCTTACAGACCAAATAATACCAGTTGTCACGGTTCACCATCATTTCGAACCAACCTTTCTGCTGTCTTTCTGTTATCGAAGACTGAACTTGAAAAAGAGATACATCTTCAGATGTTTATTGGGTTATTTTCGTGTAGAAATATACAATAAGCGAAATTTTTTCCAAAAATTTCTGCTACGACAAGATAAAGAAGTTAGTTTTTGCTGAATGACTGCGTAGTTTTTTCCTTTTTTTGCGCTGATCATGTGGCTGCTTTGCGGCGTCAACTTACCACACCACAACCACACAAATTGACGCGATGATTCGGCGAAAAGTTTGTGTGTGTCATAATAAATTTGTTGAGGGTCAAAAGTTCATTTGCAGGATTTGTTTTATTTTTTCTTTTTTTGGAAACTTGGCTAATAAGATAATATATGACTTTGGTGTTTTTTGGCTTAAAAGCAAAATGTATGAAAATGATTTTTGTGATGATAGTGAACAAATAGAGTTGCAAATAAAATTTCGCTGCGTAGGTAGTAAAAGCTATGTGCCTTCGTCGGGTTGTTACGAGATATTTTTATTTCCATTTTATATTTTTTTATTAAAGATATGATTAAAGTTTCACACTTTTATAAGGAAAAATCGAGACTGTTAGGGTTGTCCAAAAAACGCGTCAAAAGCTGCTGAAAATTAACCACATCCCAGGCAACGTTTCCACAAGATTTAGCACTATAAACGAAAGCCTTACACTCTAAGAAGCTAAATAAAAATATTTTAAATGAAAATTGTTGCTAAAAAATATTAATTTTCACCTGAGCCTAAGAAGCTTCACTTATATCTGCTTCGCTTCAATAAAATTTTCCATTATCATATTGCACTCATTCAAGCGTTTTATGATGGCATCGAACAGAACAAATTGTAAGAGCAAATAAAAAACAATCAGCCCAAGCGCATATGAGATGATAATCGTGAAAAGTAACAGCTGCCATGTAAGTGTAGTAGATAATATTGATATTTTTATTGTAGCAAGGCATGCAGTATTATATTGTACATGTGGCATGAGCGAAATGTGCGATGCAACACGCATTTTGCATACACAGCCAAAGTATGAAACTTTTCTCAGGCGTGCGAAGTTGTTTCAATTTGTAAACAAAAAGAAAAAGAAGCCGATACGTAATAGCACAAATATACATACATATGTACATAAAACTCTGTGTGTGTATGTGTATGTAGGTAATATCCCTGTAGGGAAAATCTCTAGTTCCAAACTAGGTCGCTTCTAGTGCATTTTTCGACACTACTAGTGCGAGCTAAATCTCTTTTGCATGTTATGAACTGGCGAATTTAACACGGCGATGTCCTATGCGGTGTCAATTGTCACCCTCTGCACTACATTTTCGATAGTTCCGAACTAGTACTAAATTCTACAGTTTTCACTAGTTCGTTTATTGGCACAATTTCGATAGTTCTGAACTAGCTACAAGTACCTAAAAATTCTACAGTTTTACATCTGCCGCTTAAGTGCAGTATCTGACACACTTCATGCAAGTTGCGCGATGGCCGACTGGCTAACGCACGTGTCTTTCAATCTGAGGGGCGCGGGTTCGAATCCTGTCGGTGTCAAGGTAGATAACTTTTTTTGAATTTTTTTTTTAACTATTTTTTTTATTTATTTATTTAATAAAAATTTACATTAATATTTAAAAAGTAATAAAATAAAAAAAGTTAAAAATAAGCCTGAGGGATCGGAAAAGAATAATTAGGGGAACAATTTCATTTCATACAAGATGCAAATAGAAAACTGTTTATATAAAATGCCTCACTAAACGTCTGAGAATTGCAGAAATATACAAAGCTGACGGCAATTGAACTAACGAAAAATTTTCATAGAATTTTTGTCACTTCGAAATTGCATACAGATCAAGGTGTGTCTCATAATGGTCACTCAATTCACTCCTTCAGAACTGGTGAGTGTCTAACTACAATTGATCTAGTTCCCTTTTGACACCTTTTCGCTAGTTCGGAACTAGAAATTTTGCTCACTAGTTATTGTATTCCCTGCAGGGATGCTACACCTTCTTTTCTCTGAACTTATCTGGTGATCTTAGACTGCTACTAAGTACTCTTATAAGAGTTTTTAGATACTAAAATCATCAAATTCGACACAACTGCCACACTTGTGTCAAACAATCGTTTAGTGATTATGCTAATATTTTTTTATTTGTTTTTTTTTTTTTTTTGACAAGCTTTACTCCTTTTGTTTTTGTTCACTTGCATTTTTTAGCAGAAAAAAGAACATAACTTTTTTATAAACTTTTATTATCTCGTTAGTGTGTCCATTATTATATATTCATTTTGTCAATAAGTGTCAAAGTGAATTGTAAACATTTATAATTTATTCATGACGATTTTGTTTGACATATATTTATGTAGCTAAATTATGCAAAATTGATGTGAATAAATACAGTATACATACATACAAATAAAGACATATGTATTATGAACATATGTGCACTTAAAATATAAATAACTATCATTATGGTGTAGAGTAGCAATTAAAGGATTATAATTTTAAGCCATGATACAGAGATAATTTGCGACTATTTTATCTTATGGCGTATTTCTATGAAATTTTTAGTGATGCAACCGCATTTAGTGGTTGGTTTTTTCTCATAGACTTTGCTTTTAACGCACTTAGTGGAGATAGTCATATCACTTTATGGATGCAAAATGTTGCTGTCAACATGTTGCGAACATGTTGCATGTGATTTTCATGGCAGTGGAAATCGAAATGTCAATTTCTTTCAACTTGGTTCATTTCATATACTTAAAAAAAAAAATTAACGAAATCATTCCGATAGTGATTGGCCCTCTGGACACTGGAGAAGAGCTGTCCAAAGTGCTTCTTGTTGCTTCGTCAATCTAATGGGTTTTATATATGTACATACACATATACACTGCCTAAAATGTAATTACTTACATACATATGTATCTACGAAAGTACTCCCCACAGGAGGTATAAAAGTTCATTTGCAAATTCATTTATATTGCGTGAGGCGTTTAAAATTGGCTGTGTATTTATTATCACGAGGGGATGTACGATGTTGTGGTTGTTGTAGCCACCAAGACACTTCCCGAAGGTTTTGGGGTGTGTAGGGGAAATGACAGTCCTTTGCCGGATAAATTTGGTACGCTCGGGTACTAGTGACTCTCGTGCGAACGATTTTTTGGCCATTACCAACCTTCTCGTCCTGTGGATTTTAGTCGCCTCTTACGACAGACATTACTTACCACGGGTATATTCTAAGCCCCCTAACTCGCTGGGGTTAGGTATATACATATGTTAAAAGTTTTATGTGCTTATTGAGCATAAAAAGTGTTTTTGCAGAAATTTCCATGAAGGGATATTTTTGGGAAATTTTTAATTTCTATTTTTTTTTAGTTTTGTCCAAATAGGCGGTTTTATAGACCTTTTACTTATTTTATTAAAAAAAAGTTTTAAAATTTCCCCTAACGGAATTTTTTATCAAAAGTGACAGATTTTATGTGTGATATCTGGTTGTTTTTTGAGCATAAAAAGTGTGTTTAAAAAAATTCCCATAAAGGGATATTTTTGGGAAATTTTAAATTTCAAATTTTTTTGTTTGTAGTAGTCAAATAGGCAACTTTTTCGAACTTTTAATTATTTTAACAAGAAATAAGTTTTATAAAATTTCCTCTAAAGGGTTTGTTTTTTTTATCAAAAGTGGCTATGTTTATGCTAATAATATTGACTGTGTTATTTTTGGTTATTTTTTGAACAGGAAAAGTGTTTTTAAAAAAATTCTCATAAAGGGATATTTCTGAGAAATTTCTAATTTCGAATTTGGTCGATGGACAATTTTTTAAGACTTTTACTTATTTTATTAAAAAAAAAAGGTTTAATAAATTTCTCCTATAAGATTTTTTTCAAAAGTGGCTAATATTGCAACAAAATCTTGAGTGTGTTATTTTTCTATGGTTTTTGAGTATTAAAAGTGTTTTTCAAAAAAGATTTTCGTTTTGCCCTACAACCAACGTTAATGATATTTTACTACGTTGCTGTATAGCAGATTGAACTTATTTGGGCTCCGTGCAGCGAATAATTGAATTATCTTTTCGTGTGAACGACGCTTGCATTTGCGTTTATATGTATGTGTGTATAATTGGATTGATACAGGAAGGTACTTTTGGGATGTATACGCATCTACTTTTTTACATACAATAAAAAATAAATTTATGTAAATACTTTCGGTGCTCCTTAATTCTCAGATACAATTTTTCGCTTTAAATTGTCATTTTAATGTTAATATTTGTATGTTGGCATACTTCATTGGATGGGGAAGTTCAATTTTATTACAGTTATGTACATTTTAATGTTGAATGTGTAGTTTATTTCATTTTGCTGTAACTGTAGCAAGTCGTAATGAATGTAATTATATATTTACGCAGTTAATTCAATGATTTTAATGAGTTTCGTTTTTTAAATAATGTGCAAGGAACTGCAAAGGACTTAAGTATGTACATAAATCATTATAAATTTGGTGAGCGCTTCTTCCCAGACAGAACGACATGAGAGAAAGCAACGAATGGTTTATAATTGCCTTAACTTTTTTATACTCTACCTGCCTATCAAATATGTACATATTTATTTAAAACTTGAAAAGGAACTTGACTACGACTTTTGTGTGGGACTTAAAATTGTTTACTAAAACTTTAGCTTAACGCTTAGCGAGCATTTGCATAGATACATAAGTAAATACCTTACTAACAGCAGCAATTTATTATTGATATATTAACATAACTACCTACGTATATGTATATAAATAATGTATTTATCTACATATTTATGTCATTATACCCATAAGAAATGATTCAAAACTTTATTTTTGGCAAACAGCAAATTCGTGCGCTGCAAGGCAGACATATTGTCTGGAATTACATACAGAGATATCTACATTCATACATATTTGATTCCTGCTAGCATTCTTATTATCTCACACACCAACCAGCGCAGAAAAGGCGTGGGTTGCGGTGGGATTGAGGGCAAAGTTAGCGCCGCGAACTAGATAAAAGATTTCCTACTTAGTTAACAAATCTTTTACTTAAGTTAACAAAAACTTTTCCATTTGATTTTTCATTTGATTTAATTATGCGAAGAACAACAACATAACACACACACACACAAAACAAAAAGCAAATATTTCTCTAGGTATGTAGAAGCCAGAACTGTAAAATCATTTCCGTTCAAACTCAAACAGCACAAAGAAAAAGTTTTTCGCCAACGCGGCTGAAAATGCGCCGCTGAGATAATAGTATCCGGCTATTTGACAGCTGCCAACAAATAAAATGTGAATTGTGTTAAATTTATGTGCACATAAGCGATTTTAGAACACGTTTACATGAGTTGAATTGTGTGCACTTTGACTCAAGCTAACCGCAATCTAACCAAAAATAAATCGCGGCGGCTTAAAACACTCGGCTTGGTCTAGCAGGCGCCAGCGATCTCCACCCGCCAAAGAACAAACGCCCATTCCGTAACGCCTATATGGTTGCCTAAAAGCAACCTGTTATGTAAACGCCCAGCTAATAGATGTGGTTGGAATAATACATACATACATATGTAGTGGTAGCTAACGAAAGTTCGATCGGATAGTTTATGTGGAAAATAGCCAATAAACATAAACGATTCGATAGCGATTGGAAAACAATCTCTTAATGATATAGTTATATACCTATGCACGGCAATTTGTACTTGCTTTGACCCAAAAGCATGTTTTGCAAAATTTCCCCTAATGCATTTTTTTAAAAGTATCTTATTTTTGTAGAAAATGTTGAGAGTTATAATTTTATGTAATTTCTTAGTATAAAAGGTGTTTTTGAAAAAATTCTTTTAAGGGAAATTTTTTGGGAAATTTTTATTTTCAACTATATTTAGTTAG
The DNA here is from genome assembly GCA_960531455.1 of Urophora cardui. Taxonomy (NCBI): domain Eukaryota; kingdom Metazoa; phylum Arthropoda; class Insecta; order Diptera; family Tephritidae; genus Urophora; species Urophora cardui. The sequence continues at coordinate 25,410,770 of OY482672.1, read as the reverse complement.
TTTTAGTCAATTAAGCAGTCTTTTTTTTATAACTTTTATTTATTTTAACAAAAAAAAGCAAGCTTGAAAAATTTCCCCTAGAGGGGGTTTTCAAAGGTAGCTTATTTTCGTAGAAAAAATATTGTGATAGGTTTATGTAATTTCTTTTAGCATAAAAGATGTTATTGAAAAATTCCCATAAAGAGATATTTTTGGGAAATTTTTTCTCATTTTTAGTCAGTTAATCCGTTTTTTATAACCTTTAATTATTTTATAACAAAAAGTAATTTTTAAAAAATTTCATCCAGAGTAATTTTTTTAAAATTTTCACTAAAGTTTGTGTCAAATTTGTGATGACACCGGCACTTTTTTTTCTCTGCGTCTTTGTTGATTCAGTTTGTATCTCTGTATGAAATTTGAGAGTTGAAGAACTTTTTGTGGTGCTAGGTTCGTTGTCAGTTCAGTACTTCTTTTGAATATTGCGGCTCATTTTCGAACGTCCACTAGAATGGTATAATTTATCGAACTTGAGTACAGTCCCAACTTTGTTTGTTCCTGGGTAATTCGGTTCTGACGAGTTTTATGGCCGAGCTTCTCTCCCAATTCGAGGTGTGCTCCTTTTGTTTTTTCCTACTAATTGGGTGGACCTACAGTTTTATGCCGGCTCCGAACGGCGAATGCATTTTTTGTGAGTAGTTTTTTCATGGCAGAAATACACTCGGAGGGTATGCCGCTCACTGCCGAGAGGTGACCGCTGCTCTTAAAAACCCCAATAATTAGATTTTTACTAATTAGAAAAATTGTTTTGGTGTTTTGCTCGGACCGTGGTTTGAACCCGAGACCTCTGGCATAGCAGAAATTTTTTTTAAGAGTTATGTCTTCTCTTTATCGGGTATATATTGATGTAATAACAATTAATATTTGTATAAATGCTTGTGTAAACATACATACATAATATGTACGTGTATGTACATAAATATATATACAAATATTAATTGTTATTATATCAATATATACCAAATAAAGAGCAGACATCTTACTTAAAAAAATTTTCACATTCGTGTTTCTGGCAGCAGGCCGACATGTAAAAGAACAATAACTCAGCTTTTCCTCCAACGAATTTGATACCTAGTTCATTGACAAAGGAAATGGATACAGTTACTTCCATTTCCGGTATATATGTGTAGTATGTTCAAATATCAGTTTATTTGAACGTGTTTAGATTGTGCCAAAGAAAAATTTGTAGTTACATTTACTTATAAACATATGTATATATCGTCGCTCCCAACGAAGACTAGCACGGTTCGTTGTTCGCGTGGAAGAGTAGCATGCTTCAGTTCCCTGCGTGGAAGACTAACATGCTTCACTTGTTTGGGTGGAAACTAACATACTTCTGTTTGTTAGAAATAGTGATGGGCGAGTCCGAGATGTTTAGACAATCGAGAGAATCGCCATCGTTGCAAAATCACAATCGAGTCAAAAGTTGACTCGCTCCTCGACTACACAATCGAGATGTTTTTGCGATTGTTCCGAGTCGGCGGGCCGGCTGTTGTTTTGATGATATGTTTTAGTTGATAAAATAAACTGAATGAGGTTTGTTGATAAAGAAAGTAGGATTTTTAATTGAAGTGAGGCAAATACATAAATAAATGAACCAAATTGAAAAATATGCTATACATAGACGCTGCTTTTCACTTTTGGTTTTTGGTCGTTTTTTTATTTTGATAACTACTTTTATTATTGAGCTCTCAAGACCATTTTTTTTTTTTTTTTTTTTTTTAAGGAAAAATTGATATGAAAGATTAATACTTGTTTGGTAGAAGTTATAGATCCATTTCGGAGACCACCACATCTCTTCATCAGACTTCTTTTTAACATTTTTTATTCATTGGCGTCCGCCGAGATCGAACCTCGGATTTTCCGGTTGGAAGTCTAATGGCATCACCATTAGGCTACCGCCGCCTTGCATTTTGCTTGTATTAATTTTTCTTTTCATTTTTTCCTTTTTACAACCTACCATCCAGCACCTACCATAGACGCTGCATTATTGCAATCACAACTAAACAGTGTCGTGCATAATAATAATAATTAATTATTTAAACATTAATAAATTTTCTGAAGTGAGACGCTTATGAAACAAATGAATTTTACGAGTAGCAACAACGGCAATAGATTTGTACCACTCTGTATGTTTTGTAAAGCAATTTTAATATTCAAGCGGCAACAACAATTATTATGTATTTTTTGCAGCGAATCCGAGATGTTTAAGGGTTGCTTTGAAAAGGAGAGGAATCGTTGGCGAGCCCGAGATGTTTTAGCGATTGTTTCGACTGGCGGCCATTTACGACTTGACTCGAATACGAATGAAAACCATCGAGAGCATTCGAGATGTTTCAACAATCGAGAGAATCGAATAAAACATCTCGGACTCGCCCATAACTAGTTAGAAATAAGCTTAGGGGTTAAGCTCATAAGGAGGATAGTCCGAGGAGTGAAAGAGATTTGATAAGTAAGTGCAAGAACAATAATTCATACTGCAATAAAACTTTAAACAGGAACCTTCAGCCAAACTATATGGAAAGTATATGAGTTTCAAATATTCTTAGACTTGTACTAGGCCTACTTTTAAGTATGTGCATAGGTTAAGCAAATAAAGCCTGGCTATCTCTTTAGTGTTTACACGGTTTGATTCTTTATCCATACAAAAAAGTGGCATACACATCTGACAAAACATATCGTGTAATACCCCTTCAAGAAATCTGTGGACATTTGGAAGAACAACCTAAGTCGACCTAAGTGCATTTTCGGCTTTTTTTTTATCATAAAGATACATTTTAAAATACGCTTCTTTCTGTCTAATCGGTGTTATGATATCATGTCGGGTTCAGGAGATATGATGAATCGAAAATCATCTTAAGTCCATATTTTTCACATATGCATTTGCCTAAGCCACTTAACTTAAGATAAGATAGACTGATAAGAAAAATTACAACTATTCCTCTTGAAAAAAGAACCTAATTTAATTTAGGTGGCATATTTTTTTTCAAAATGCTTTTGAAACACCAACCTAACTACCAACTTAAGTCGATTTTCTATAATATTTCAGTTTGCCAAATCAACTTAATTCCAATTAGGAGGCTAAAATTCTGTAAAATTTTGATGAAAATCAATTTGAAAAAAGAACCTAAATTGAGATAAGTTGGTGTTTTTTTTCAAAAAACAATTTGGAAAAAGCACTTATTTTATTTGAAATCCATTTAAATAAAAACCGTTACGCCAAGAAATAAAAATTCAATTTAAAATGAACAACAGAAGATTGTTTTATCATGGCACGCCCTTACTTCTATGAAATTATATGATGGAAAGACTCTGTGCACTTGCAAAACTGTTTTTTGCTCTCCTGTAAAATTGTGATTTTAGACTTAGGTTGCTTTTCCAAATGTCCACAGAAATGAAGCATGCTAGTCTTCCACACGTACCACGAAGTATGCTAGTCTTCCACGCGAACAACGAGGTGTGTTAGTCTTCCACGCTAACTGAACCGTGCTAGTCTTCGTTGGGAGCGACGATATTTTGTATTTGTATTTGTATTTGTATTTATTATTTCACATTAATAATTAGTACATTAAGATCATAAAATCTTTTATCGTACAACGAACAGGTATTATATTGGTACACATCGTTCCCTAACTTAAATATATGTGTATTAACAGGTATTAACATATGTATTAGATGTTTAATTATTGAGGTGACTTAAGAACATAATGAGTAAGTTTAGTTAGAAAAGAATTAGGAGAAAAGAAGAAAAGAAAATAATAGGTAGGATAAAGAAGAGTTAATAACAATATGCAATTTAATATTATTTGAAATGGACAAACTAGGTGCTATCCTCGGAAAAGAAACTGTAAAGAATTCGCTTATAGTTGTTCTGGTTTAGAGAGTTTCTCAAAGTAGCTGGAATAGAATTCCAGAGACGTATGGTGTTGACGAAGAACAGCCTGGTAGAGGCAACATAGTTAAAGCTGGGTACTACTAAGGTGCAAGAGCGACTGGATTTGTTAAATTTAATCTTATATAAATATTGGGCGATTTCAGAGAGATTAAGCTGAAGAGAAAGATGCAGCTCCTTGCTTTATGATAGTCAGATAGGTGGCACCCTAAGAGCTGAGACCGCCAGTCCGAGATATGGTCGAATTTTCGCAAATTGTAAACATAACGAGTGACATGATTAAACGCTACCTCCATTTTGTGGGCGGATATTGAGTCAAGTTTGTAATAGACAAGATGAGAATACGTTATGATGGGAACAATGATATGTACTCATGTATGCGCCTATACATGAATGTATTTAGCTAAGAGACCGCTAATAAGTAGACGGGTTGGGTGGCTGAGCGAAAGTGAGTTGGTGAAATCTTCACTAAAATACGTTCTGTAATCTGTTTGGATTTATTTACATAACCAGAGCCGTAGTTTTTGCACACATACATACATATGCACAAATTTATACAAAGCACACACACACACAAACCTGCTAAAAAGTTATCTTCGCTTAAAGCGTATCTTCTTTTCGCGGTACAATAACAAAAGTACAACATCTCGCGGGGGCATAAGTTTTCGCCATTCAAAATAAACTTACAGAAATGTGTGTGTTACTTTTTTTTTTTTTGGTGGATAGTGATGCCATAAAAGCCAACAACAAAAAGCAATAAGTAAAATTTTGAAATGTATTCAGTTGCTGCTGCTGCTTTTGTTATGCCACAGACAGCGATTTAAATAAATATTTTAATAATGAGTTGCGTGTGTGTGCATGTGTCTGGTTGTTTGTGTAATTTCTTTTGTACAAATGTCGCTTAATGCTTAAGGCTTAATTTACATAGTTTGAGCTACATACATATGAACGTAATTAATTACTTCTGTTGTCGACTCGATTCTAAATGAGTTGTTAATTTCAATGCTTAATAACTTTTGTAAGTTTTTGCACGTTTTGGAGCTTTTGTGGCTGCTCATACATATGTATGTACATATGTATGTATGTACGTATCTTTTCTTCTTCTTCTTATATGAAAATATATATTTCTGCAACATAAGAGCAAACATACATATACCTAAGGGCAAGAATCTATATATTAATAGGCTAACATTTTTTCTATACAAACAATTGCCAGGCTGTTTTGCACATTTAACATACTCATATCCACATAAAATTTATATGGATGTGTTCGTATGAGTCAGGAGCAGTGCATAGACATAATTTTTTCTATAAATTATTATACTCAGCTGTACTAGTACACACTGTGTACTACACAGAGTATTATAGTTTTGATTTCCTAACGGTGGATTGTAACAGAATGAAATAATCGAGATAGATATAGACTTATATATATCAAAATGATCAGGGTGAAAAGAGAAATCGATTGCGCCATGTCCGTCCGTCTGTCCGTCTGTCCGTCTGTGAGCACGATAACTCGCGCAAAAATTGAGATATTTTGATGAAATTTGAAATGTAAGTTGGTATCAAGACAGGAACGGATGGTATTGAAAATGGGCGAAATCGGACCATGACCACGCCCACCTCCCCTATATAGTAAAAATCGGAAATTTTGTATCTCAGTCACTAATAGAGCTAGAGTGATAAAATTTCACACACGTATTGAGCTCAGGCCCTTATGACGAAATATGGTGAAATTTTGGAAAACGGGCGGTGCCGCGCCCACTTATTAAGGGGCAAATATTGAAAGTTTTAAGTGTCATAACTCAGAAACCGTTGAAGATATATCGATGAAATTTGGTAGGCGTGATATACTTACTTAGGCAAATGTTTGGACGAAAAATTGCCAAAATCGGTTGACGACCACGCCCACTTTTATATATGGGTATTATAAAGTGACCTAATAAAAACATTTTAAGCGATATCTCTGTCAAATATAAAGATATATCATTGAAATTTCATGGAAGGTGTCCAACTATGGATATAAAACAAAAAATACAAAAATTTTGGAAAATGGGCGTGGCACCGCCTCCTTTTAGAAGCAGGAATATACGAGATTTCTAAGCCCATAACTCGACAAATAATCGATATATTATGACGAAACTTGGCGTATACACTTCTATTACTTGTGGTAATACATGTTCAAAATTTTAGCGAAATCGGTTGACGACCACGCCCACTTTTATATATGGGTATTATAAAGTGGCTTAATAAAAACATTTTAAGCGATATCTTTGTCAAATATAAAGATAATTCATTGAAATTTTGTGGCAAGAGTTCCACAATAGACCGGAAACAAAAAATAGACAAATTTTGGAAAATGGGCGTGGCACCGCCTCTTTTTAGACAAAGGAATCTACGAGATTTCGGAGCCCATAACTCGACAAATAATTGAGATATTATGACGAAACTTGGTTTACACACTTTTATAACTTGTGTTAATAGACACGCAAAAATTTATTGAAATCGGTTTATGACCACGCCTACTTTTTAACAAAGATATTTCTGGAACACCCTTTGGGAATTTGTAACGTGACACCTTTGTAACTCATAAAGGGATGAAATTTTGCACAAAGAATAATATTCATAAGCTTAGTTGGATGACTGATAAAAATTTAGAAAATGGGCGTGGCTGCGCCTACTTTATGCGGCACTCGTTTCATATAAAGTACACCCTATATCGAACAAACGCAAACAAACAATTAAAGCATACAGCTGAGTATCTAATGTTCGATTCCACTCGAACTTAGGCTTCCTTACTTGTTTAATTTCTTTATCTTACTAATATTATAAATGTGAATGTAGCGATGTTTGGATGTTTGGATGTCCAGACGTTTGCTTTTGTTCCTCAAAAACGTGAGAATGGCAAGACGGATTTTGTTGAAATTTGGCAGGCATACAGGTTATAGTCTGGAAGGAAGTATAGGCTATTTTTTGTTTTTAATTTTGGGGGTTCCGACCCTGCTAAGGACCGTTACTTTTCGATATATTTTTATTCCATATAACTATGAGTATACTGGAACTATACTTATGATATTTCGCATATAGGTATAGAAAGATCATACAATATAGGTATCAAACGAAAGGGGAAGGTCCCAGGTTTCATTTGGACTTCGATATGTTTCGATAAATTAATCGGTAACTGAGTTATCGGTGAAAATGTAATTACCCAAAAACCTTAAACTTGCCCTACAATATGGGTATCAAACGAAAGAGGATGGCCCCAGGTTTCATTTGGACTTCGATATATTTCGATAAATTTATCGATGACTGAGTTATCGGTCAAAATGTGATTGCCCCAAAACCTTAAACTTGCCCTACAATATGGGTATCAAACGAAAGGGGATGGCTCCAGGTTTCATTTGGACTTCGGCATATTTCGATAAATTTATCGATAACTGAGTTATCGGGATTGCCCAAAAACCTTAACATTACCCTATAAAATGGGTATCAAATGAAAGGGGATAGCCCAAGGTTTTTTATTTGGATTTCGATATATTTCGATAAATTTATCGATAACTGAGTTATCGGTCAAAATGCGTTTCCCGAAAAACCTTAATATTACCCTACAATATGGGTATCAAACGAAAGGGGATGGCCCCAGGTTTCATTTGGACTTCGATATATTTCGATAAATTTATCGATGATTGAGTTATCGGTGAAAATGTGATTGCCCAAAAACCTTAAAATTAACGAACAAGGGGAAGTTTTTTAGTCTATGGACACACGGTTGGTGCGACGGCATCAATTACGGTGCATTGCCCACCCGCAAAAACAGAAAATAAGCAAAAAAACAGGTAAGAATTTAAATATTTCCCTTACGTTTGTTCTTACGGCCTCTTCTATAACCATCTTTGGGCCTTTTCACATTACTCGGCACGACTTTTGTCTTCAATGAATCCATTAAGATGAATTTTTGTTAATACATATTCAAACCCATGAGTTTACATTTTTTTTTCTCTTTATGCTGGACTTCGACAAACTGAATGTTGAAAGGGGACTTCGTAGGTGCGGACAAGACCGCGGGTAAAGACTAGTAATTAATAAATAAAGTTTTTAGTTAAGAGAAAGAGATATCGTAAAAATGTTTACAAATATCGTAAACACAGTTGAAGAGTTGCTTTAATTTGAAAGCACTCTCTCTCTCTCTCTTCCTTTTTGTTTATTTATGAACATTGGGATCGCATTCGAAAAATCTACTCAAATCTCTGCTCTATGAGTGAAATCTTTGTCTATGAGTAATTTGTAGATTTTCTATTATGATTTTTATAAATGCCAGGGCGATAGAGCGCAAGAAAACTCAAAAGTTCCAAGAAGTAGGCCGTGCGATAGAGAAAAGGGAGCAACCAATTACAAATACATTGAAATTAAAACCTCCATCGAATACTTTGCCGAAGCCATTTTTGGCGCTCAAATATATTTTATTATATGGGTGCCACACTTATTTACTTTAGATTATTTACTTTAGATTGTGCCAATACATACATATGTGCACTTTTCAATTATTTTCATTTAATTATTGTTTTCATTTCACTTTATTCAATGTTAGGTCTTTTTTATTTTCATTTATTTCTTATTATATTTCCTTTTTCTTTTTATTTCAATTTTACTTAATTCGTCTTTATTATACTTTATTGCTTTATTTATATTTGTACTATTTTTGATTTACTTCGTTTTTGCTTCGTTGGCAAATGTGCCCACTATCTATATATTAATAGGCTAACATTTTTTCCATACAAACAATTGCCAGGCTGTTTTGCACATTTAACATACTCATATCCACATAAAATTGATATGGATGTGTTCGTATGAGTCAGGAGCAGTGCATAGGCATATAATTTTTTCTATAAGTTATTTAATTTCTTTATAATTAATAAATAAAATTTTTGGTTAAGATAAATAGATATCGTAAACGTGTTTACAAATATCGTAAACACAGTTGAAGAGTCGCTTTAATTTAAAAGCGCTCACCACCGGGCCTACCTTCCTAGAACTGCCTTGAGTTTGACCATGATTTCGCGTCGGACCGTGATCAAAAGGGCAAATCAGTGTTGCGGTACAACTGGAATTTGGAAAGTGTTGCTTATCTCCGCGAAAAGGAATAATTTTTGTACCAATACAAAGTTGAAAAAATAAATTGCATGGTCGAATTTCGACCACCGGCGATACTAGTTTCAATTAATGCACACAATTTTTGTTACCTAAATGACTTTAAACCAGAATTAAAGGCCTACATACATACATCCATGCATATATCCATATACATAGTAAAGCCTTCAAATTAAAAAAATAGATGAATAAAATTTTTAAAATTCAAATTGAACCTAAATGCAATGTTCAGACGATAATCGTAAAAGCAAAAACTTTGTAGAATACTTCCAAACATTTTCTTCTCCACGAAGGCAGAATTTATAAGCTCGCTAGAGGATTAAAATGTTCTCGAAAAGTTCAATACTGGTGTAGATCTATGTAGCTCATAAATAGACAGGCTTGGTTCTGGATCCGTCAAAACGCATGACTTTCAACCGTTTTGCTTGACACGGTAATGTTCAACAAAGTCTGCCTCTGCAGAACCTTGGAACGTGTTCAGAGCTGTCCCCATAGTTCTGGGTATTTTAGAAATTAAGAGTTCGTAGATAGTTTAAACCCGAATGCTAATAGAACTAAGGTTCGAGTAGATTAAATTATATTACGTTTTTTTGCAGGGATATGACACCGTCACAATTATGTATGCTTGATAGTGATCTAAGTGACTCTAATTTCCAGCATATTTTCACAAATATACGGAATATGTTTCCAAATGATTATGAAAATTAAAATTAATTTTGCGCCAAAAGAAATAAAACGGGGATGGTAAACAGTAAGAAGCGAACAAGTGTTATTTATCGATTATTCCATGGCAATTGCGCTAAAGGTGTTATTGCGCCAGAACAGGGCGCGGCGCCACGGTTGGCGCTGGTGTTATTGTATCAGCGCCAAAAAAATTGCGCCATTACCCATGGCTAAAGTTAATTGTAGCAGCAACAATTCCAAGCCTAATGGCAAACCGTGTGTGAGTGTGTTTATAAAACTGCAGAGCCGTAAATTTCGTTGCTTTTTCTCCCCTTTCTAGCTGCTTTAAAGCCTTTGAATTTATTTTTCACTATAAGCTTCGATTTCGAGATGCGTTAGGTGCCTAAAAATAGGCTTTTCTGAGCACGCAATGAACTCTTTAGTGCGAAACTATCGCTTTGCTGCAGGGCATCAAGCCCTGTAACCCATACAACGAAGCGTTTAACTCTAATAGTGCTAATTTGTTGCATACTTCAGGGCGTCATATATTTTTTGCTTTCTTTCTTATTTCCTGTGGCCTTTATGCTCTTCGTATCAAAATTTAGTCTGAGCATACCGCTAGTGAAATTTTACGGCGAACCATTTTCTAGTATATCTTAACCCTCTAGAAGCTACCCAATGCTTTTAAATTGGAATTGTTCTAAAAAGAGACCAAAATGACCACTTTGTGAGGGAGTGAATGGATAAAAAATTATTAGAAAATTAATCTATGTACATCAAATTGTACCATTACTACCAGAACACCTTGCTTACATCCCATTAAATTTTTAAAACTTTTTCAGTTTGTTCTAAAAAGCGTTTAGGTTTTACTATTTGGATATATGTACATATATACATAAGCCCTTGATCTTGAGTTGCAATGATTTAGTTCCCACATAAAATGACTCTAAATTCTTCGCATATTGTAACTTTTGCAAAGAACACACTTGCTGCTATTCTTCAAAAATGTTCGCCAAAAATTATCTAAGCTAAGCCACTGGAAAGTTACATTGTATATTTTACTACTTTGCAGCGACTAACGAGGTCAAAAAAAAATCTGTAAAAGAAGAAAAAAAAAACGAAACGAAACAATGTAAGCAGCAACTCACTGCCGCCCACGGGCATGGTAAGTATGAATGTATGTGCGTAGCAGGGGGGAATAGCTACTTTCAGGGTTAATGCGTTTCAAACTTTTTCACTTTATTTGCGCGAGCGCGCATATAAAAAAACGAGCGTTGTAATATTTCTTGTTAAATTTATATGCACAACGTTTCAAGTTAAATGGCGCACAAAATTGCAAAACGCAAATAATTTTTTTACGCTTCAACCATAAAATTTCCTTGCCTTGGACTAAATGTGTATGTGGTTTTTTTTGCGTTATTTCTTTACTTTTTTGGTTTTAGATGCCAAAAAAAAACGTAAAATAACCAGCTTAAAAAATAAAATTTAAGTAATCGTCTGTGCAAGCCACTTTGGCTAAATACAAAATGCGCCTTAATTTCATTTCTTCTAATGAGTCACTCAAACATGCACACACACACATGGGCAGCCACGTTACAGACACTTGTCACTTAAGCTCATGCCAGTTGCAGCATGCAGATTCATTCAGTCATTGTGGCCTAATGTCATTTTGCCGTAATGCAACTCAATTAAATCCATTAGTATTTTGTAGCCACAAAATGCAAGCCAGCCAGACACAGATACAAACACACAGAAACGACACAAACACACACAAACACAGAGAGAGAGAGAGACATACAGAAAGAGACAGATATAGAGAAATAGCTTACAGCGCTTTAGGTGGTAGAAAATGTGCGTGCTTAAACGTTAGTTGTGTCTGTTTTCGTTATGTATGCGCCCGCTAAGCTTTCTTTGTCGACGATTAGGTGACATACAATGTACATACAGATATTTAAGTTTAGTGCCATTTATTTAAGTATGTACAGAAAACGTGTAAGCGATAACACACATACGAGTATCTGCACATTCAGACGCCAATATGGCTGCTGGCTGTGACTAAATTCGCTATGCCACTAAGGATGTCACAACTAAGGCGGCGACAATGTTGCAACAGCAACAATTAATGTGGCAATTTGAATTATGCAAATGTGGATCGGCGATGCACATAGGGAAATAAATACATATGTACATTAGAGCGTATCGCGAAAAAAAAAGTTCGCCGTACTCCCCCCATATGTTTTCTTTTTCGAAAACATTTATGGAAAAAAATTTTATTTTTTTTTTGGACGCCGCTAGATGTCGCTAAAATTAATTTTTTCATATCTTCAGTATTTATGGTCCGATCCCTAAGATTGATACACCAATATCTTTGGGTTGAGAGGAGGGTTTCTACTTTATAATTGTATTAACCCTATATGCGCCATTGGGGTCACTTCCACCCAGTACTTAGTTTATACCACCTTAATGTAATTTTCTTTTGCCGGCATGTTAAACGTCGCCAAAAAACATTTATCTTTTGCAAAAGAAGTATTTCGGTCGATTCAGTAGAACCGGAAATAAAATACATTTAACATTCCGAGGAATATAAGTTTTTCGCTTCCTGTGGTCTTTTAGGTTCATTTTACAAAGATTTTTTCTGAAGAGACTCCTTCTGAAATTTTATGGCGAATAATTTTCTAGAACATTTTAATAATCTACCACCCCTACAAGAGGGTTATTTTGACCCCTTTTTATACAGTCAGAAAATAGAGTATAGTCAGAAATTAGTATTTTTAAGGTCGCTAGAAAGCTAACATGTTCTAGAAAATTATTGTTATGAAAAAAATGAACTTTAGCGACATCTAGCGGCGTCCAAAAAAAAAATAAAAGATGTTTCCAGAAATGTTTTCGAAAGAGAAATCATATGGGGGGCGTACGGTGGACTTTTTTTTTTGGTCCATATAAGGCGAGACGGTCTAATGTACATACATATATGCATAAGGATATTCCTTAGAAATCTATATTTTTATTTGTCGGTCATTGGAATTCTCGATAAGTTTTCTGTTAACGGTTATTTGGCTGCCGTTCATCGGGATTTCCTTTTTTTATTGATTTTCTGGTTTTAAATAGCTTAAATTCTCTAAAATATTAAGTTTCATAGCTTTGTGGAGTTTTGCATGCATTAAAAGTGTTTTTCAAAAAATTTCTATATATATTTTTGGAAACTTTTAATTTCAGCTTTACCTTTTTAGTTTTTTAAAACTTTTACTTTAGTATATTTAACAAAAAAAAAAACAGGCTTTACAAAATTTCCCATAGAGGACTTTTTTATATAACTAATTTTCCCTAAAATGCTGAGCTCGATAGTTTTATGATGTTTTTCATGCATGAATATCGTTTTTGACAAAATTCGCACGAAGGGATATTTTTGGGAAATTTTAAATTCCAGCTTTATTTTGTTAGTTTGTAGTCAGTTAAGCTACCTTTTAAAACTCTTACTTATAATTAAAAAAAAGGCTTTACAAAATTTCCCCTAGAGGAAATTTTTTTTAAATAACTACATAATATTTTTTAAAATTTTAAGCTTCATAGCTTTGTGATGTTTTGCATGAAGTGTTTTTGAAAAAATCCCCACAAAGGGATATTTTTGGAAAATTTTTAGTTTCAACTTTATTTCGCCCGCTGTCCGTCAGCTGCCAACCAGTATTCAACACTTGCATAGCAGATGTACGAAAATCGTACACTAAGTGAGGTTAGATTGAATAGAGCAATGGCATATATAAGTGAAAAATCCAACAGCTCAGCAGGACCATCGGTAGCCGCAGTGCTTAGCGTTTCGCTAATAATCGACTACTGATGGTTGCAGCGTAGGTTCAAAGCCTGGTGTGCTCCCGAGAAGATGTCTGATGATGAAGAAAGTGGTTTTTCTTCGAAATAGCTATCACATCTACCATCGCTGTATGAGCTAATTGGATTTTTCCGCTTATTCCAAAGTATAAAAATTAAAATTAAAAATAATAATTTCGTGCTAGACACTAACATACCTAATAATATTTCGTTAGTTTTTAGTCATCTAATCAACTGTCAAGATATAAGCAGCTTTTACAAAATTCCTAGGTTTTTTTTTCCAAAATTAACTAGTTATCGTTGGGGTAAGTGGAAAAAAAATTTCAACAACTATTTACAGCGAAGGTTGAGTGTATAGCTTTTTCACGAAAAACCATTTTCGATCATCATCGATCATCATCGAAAATGGTTTTTCTTACCCCAACAATTAAAAATTGAATTAAAATAAAAATTTCGTGCTAAGCACTAAAAACTCTTTCAAGTTAACTAGTTATCTCTAAAATGTTTAGTGTGATGGCTTTGTAGTGTTTTGCATGCATGAAAAATATTTTTGAAAAATTGCCCACAAAAGGATATTTTTGGGAAATTTTTCATTTCAACTTTATTTTGTTAGTTTGTAGTAAGTTAAGCAATTTTTTTTTAAATTTTACTTATATTTAACAAAAAAAGGGTTTACAAAATTTCCCAAAGAAGATTTTTTTTAAACATTTTTTTTTTGTCTAAACTGTTGTGATGTTTTTCATGAATGAAAGGTGTAGGTATGTAAGTGTAAAAATTCTTTTGAATTATTAGTAGCCCAACCATCCTTGAGAAAAATTGCGAGCTTTTGCAGCATAAGGAACACCCTATCACAACTATAAACGTGGGAAGACAAATGCATGTCACGTCATGCAAATACACGTATCTACATGACAGCTACATATATACAGATAATGTCATCAAGCTTTTTTAGCACCGCCGCGCTGCAACACATGTTTTACGTGCATGCCGTCATACTTGCTTTATTTAATAATGTTTTTTTTCTTCATTACTTCTATCTACTTTTCCTAAATCTTATTTTTTCTAGTCTAAAATCATAACGTTAGATGCCTGTCTTCTTGTCTCTATCTTCTTCTTCTCCAGACGTTTGGGTTTGCTAACTGCATTCCATAGGTACGATGACATGGGCGTGCCTGCAACAATAGTTGCATACAAACCATATACACTTACATACTTATATGCAGTGCATACACATTCAAGCCATCACTTGAGCCAGCCAGCATGTTCGCGAAATCTTAATTACCCTGACAATTTGCATTTTACGAATATTTACATACATATATAAGTACATACATACACGCAAACTCCTTGTGCGCAGAATGGCGTCGTGTAAAATCTAAATTTTATACAAATTTTGCTTTGTGGCATCTGTTGGGCTGCTTGCTCGGCTGTGCAAGATGTTTGCACTTTTTTTTGCTAACAACGACGACAACACATACAAGAAAACTGTGGCACGCAAATACAAAAGAAGGGTTGCCTTGTTATAGTTTTTTTCTGCGTATGAAATTGGCTGTTTTTAGTTAATTTCAGGCAAACTTTTGGGGATAATTGAATTTGTAAGCGCTTTTTGTGTACACAAAGAAAACTATAATCGACTTATTTTGTTTATTGAATTTAATTTTTTATAGTTTAGGGAAAAGTTCAAAAGATTTTAATAATTTAGATTAAATAATTACACATAAGCACAATTTTGCAAGTTAAATGACAGCAACTCAGGTTGAAAGTGCTATATGTAGTAGTTCCAAATGCTTTTCATACTCAGATCATAGATTTTTTATTTGACTGAGTGCTGAGTACAGAAAATGGCTAAAGAGTGTAAGATTACATTCTGCTCTTAATACAAAGTTCAGTTGATTTTACTTAATTTTCACAAGGATCAATTTTGTAGAATATTCTCAGCTATTATCTCCTCCAACACTAGCTGCTCTTGGTTCCCCCTTTTTGAGAAGTTCAAATAAGGACTTATGAGGTCGCCAGATGATTAAAATTTTCCAGAAAATTTAACTCACACTAAATATTAATGCAAAGAAATTAAAAGCTGTAGTGCAACGCCTTAAATTATGCAAGAGCTTGTTTATATTGGCTCTTTTCAGGTTCGATGACATGGATTACAAGTATCAAAATCATCGCTATATTCAGAGTCTGAGTCATAGTCATAGATACGTATTTCCCTTATGTGACTTCACTGCTAATCCTACTCCCCACTTAAGGTCTTTGACACTATGCTTTTAATAGAAAAAAGTCAACTAGATTACTGTACCAAGCAATTTTCTGCAATTGTGTAAATATTAAGCTGCTCTTTTCTTTGCAAATTTCTCATTTCGTTCTGCTATTCCTTCGACGAACTTACTGGTGAAATCATTCGTGTCGAGCGTAAGGTTTTTGCCAGAATCTTGTGCACCAAACTACTTTTATTCCAATGTGTTCTTTGAATATGAAAGTCAATATCAATATACTCGTAGAATGTTCATTGTTTTCAGTTGTTACAAAAACATAATAAGAAATGTTTATTTACAATCTATTTTTAGTTCAACTTATTAAATAACCGCAGCATGCTTAAAAACACAAAGCAATTTCGAACTGATAATTAATGTGGAAACTTCTGACATCAAATTTCTCGCGCTGCACAGAGAACTCGACTGTAGATACCAAATGGGAAAACCAAATGCACTTGTGATACCTTCAATGATTTATACGTATAAATATATATCTATGTACATATATTGCTTTCGCTATCTCTCGCTTGCAAGCACAGACATGTGATGAATTTCATATCAAACCCAATATGCGTTGAACCCGACCCCCTCAGAATTTGATGAAATTTTGCACAGAGGTACATCTTACCTACCCAAACACAACCTCATTTTCAGAAATTGCATTTTCGAAAAATTGTGGGCGTGGCAAGGTATCGAAATATTCAAAAATATTCGAAAATAATCGAAAAATGACGATAATAGGTTCTTTGAAAGTGTGATTACTAGGGAACGGCTTTACCGATTTCAAAGATCTTTTCACCATTTGAAAGGTATTGAAATTAGCAAAAAAATACACTGTAAAAAAATGTTTTCCAAAATAAAATTTGAAACTGAAAAAACACTTCAAAGATCAAGCGATTTTGAAAAATACAAATTTTGTTTAGAAAGGTCTATTTAATATATATAACATATCTGAAAACTAAAATGGCCTTTTTCTTTATTTTTTTTTTTCAAACTGAACTGAAATTTTTTTTTCAGTGTAATATGTAATACAGAGTTTTTACAGGGTATGTTTTCAAAAGGTGATTTTAATACCTTTCTAATGGTATACAAATTTTTGAAATCGGTTGATTAGTTTACGCGTGATATAAAAAAATTAAAAAAAGGCCATTTTATTTTTCAGATATGTTATATATATTAAATAGACCTTTCTAAAAAAAATTCTTATTTTTCAAAATCGCTTGGTCTTTGAAGTGTTCTCCCAGTTTGAAAAAAAAAATTTAGAAAATTTTTTTTCAGTGTAATATGTAATATAGAATTTTTACAGTGTGTCTTTTCAAAAGGTGATTTTAATACCTTTCTAATGGTATACAAATTTTTGAAATCGGTTGATTAGTTTACGCGTGATATCAAAATACAAGAAAGCCAAGAGATGCATTTACTTAAATAAATTTACAAAAAAATAAAGAAAAAGGCCATTTTAGTTTTCAGATATGTTATACATATATATTAAATAGACCTTTCTAAACAAAATTTGTATTTTTCAAAATCGCTTGATCTTTGAAGTGTTTTTTCAGTTTAAAATTTTTTTTCAATACCTTTCCAATGGTGTAAAGATCTTTGAAATCGGTAAAGCCATTCCCTAGTAATCACACTTTAAAAGTACCTATTATCGTCATTTTTCGATTATTTTCTGGTATTTTCGAATATTTCGATACCTTGCCACGCCCACAATATTTCGAAAATGCAATTTCTAAAACTGAGGTTGTGTTTGAGTAGGTAAGATGTACTTCTATGCAAAATTTCATCAAATTCTGAGGGGGTCGGGTTCAAAATGTTCGTTTTTTTCAGCCTTTGATATGAAATTCATCATGTGTAAATAAGAATAATTCTTAGAAATGCAGCACCTTTTCGCTCTAGGAAACCTATGTAAGGCGTGAAGTTTTGATATTTGAAAGCAGTTTCTTGACTAGACTGTGTTCGGATGTATGCATGTTTGCACATTTGAAGACCGAAGGAAGTAACTGTTTATGAAGACTTCGAAATGTTTTTGTTTAACGTGCATGTTGTTACTATAGCTAAAACTTATTTTGCTTGATTTTACAAATTGAGTATTAAGAAAATCTAGCATAATTTCTCTAGAATGACGAGTGTGATAGCTTTGTAGTGTTTTATATGCATGAAATAAGTTTTTTGAGAAAAATCCCATAAAGGGAAATTTTTGGGAAATTTTTAGTTTCAACTTTCTTTTGTAGTTTGTAGCCATGTAAGTGATTTTTTAGAATTTTAATTTATATTTAACAAAAAGGCAATTTTAAACAATTTTCCCTTAAATTTTTTTTTTCAAAAGTAACTAATTTGTTCTGAAATGTTGAGTGCGATAAATTTGTAGTGTTTTACATGCAAGAAAAGTGTTTTTGGGAAAAATCCCATTAATGGCAATTTTTGGGAAATTTTTAATATCAACTTTGTTTTCTATGTTTATAGTCAATTGAGCAAATTTTTAGAACTTTGACTTATTTGAACAAAAATTCAGGTTTAACAAAATTTCTCTTAGTGGATTTTTTTTACAAATATTATTAATTTTCTCTAAAAAATTTGGCGTCATAGCTTTGTGATAGCTTTCATGCACGAAAGCCGGTTTTAAAAAATTCCCATGGAGTTATGTTTTTGGGAAATTTTTTATTTCAGCTTTAATTTCTTTGCTTTTACTCATTTGAGCATTTTTTTAAACGGTTTTATTTAGCTCACCCCGTTTGTTTTATTATTTATTCTTTATTCTTGGGTCAAATTTAGTAATTCAAATTTCACCCTCTTCCTGTCAACCGATTAATCTGAAATTTTGCACGCATGTATAACCCCGATGACAATGCAATATTATGAAAAAAAAATTCCGATAGGTGGCGCGTGGGTCGCTATATTTACAAAAATCGCATTTATGGTCCTATTTGGCTGAAATTCGGAACATGTATTACTACCTTGAAAAGAAATATTTTCTTAAAAAAAAAATTCCGCTAGGTGGCGCGTGGGTCGCTATATTTACAAAAATCGCATTTATGGTCCGATTTGGCTGAAATTCGGAACATGTATTACTACCTTGAAAAGAAATATTTTCTTAAAAAAAAAATTCCGCTAGGTGGCGCGTGGGTCGCTATATTTACAAAAATCGCATTTATGGTCCGATTTGGCTGAAATTCGGAACATGTATTACTACCTTGAAAAGAAATATTTTCTTAAAAAAAAAATTCCGCTAGGCGGCGCGTGGGTCGCTATATTTACAAAAATCGCATTTATGGTCCGATTTGGCTGAAATTCGGAACATGTATTACTACCTTGAAAAGAAATATTTTCTTAAAAAAAAAATTCCGCTAGGTGGCGCGTGGGTCGCTATATTTACAAAAATCGCATTTATGGTCCGATTTGGCCGAAATTCGGAACATGTATTACTACCTTGAAAGGAAATATTTTCCTAAAAACAACTTCCGATAGGTGGCGCGTGGGTCGCTATAGAGGCGTTGGACTGCAATAAACTAACGGGCAAGAAACCTTGCAATAATGAAGCACTAAATGAATTAAACAGAATGCGAAATAAAAACTAAAAACTAGAAAATAAAAATAGGTAAAAAAACTTTTTAAGTTAAACGGTTTTATGTTATACATACATTGCAATGTTTAAGATAAATGTACTAAAAACCAAAAAATAATAAAATAGATACAGTCGTGGGAATTATAAACATTTGCATAGACTAGACTAAAATAAAACCGGGGGGCACGTCAATTGTCTACAAATTATCGACTTAATGTGCGATAGAAGAATCGTTTAATTCGTCGTTAGGCAGTTGGCCCGCAGACGGTGAGGAAAATACTTACTATTTTCTTGCTCATGGAAATTCCAATAGTTATACACTCCATGTTAATAAAAGAGATGTTTCAACTAGTTTATCGTTGGACATTCACAAGAGGAATCGTTTCACTGCTCGTAGTTTGTCTTTAATCGACAAAACATATGATAAAAGTACTACTCGCTCACCACTATGAAACCCTAAAACTCGCTTATAATCGAGCTTGCTAGCTTTTTTCCACATTCTAGCCCTACTTATCACACGTCCATCGTTGTCGGTTGAACAACTGCCTAATTATAGTGTAACATTACAAAACAAACATTTTAATCAACGATTGTAGACAATTGACGTGCCCCCCCGGTTTTATTTTAGTCTAGTCTATGCAAATGTTTATAATTCCCACGACTGTATCTATTTTATTATTTTTTGGTTTTTAGTACATTTATCTTAAACATTGCAATGTATGTATAACATAAAACCGTTTAACTTAAAAAGTTTTTTTACCTATTTTTATTTAGAACTTTGAACCAAAAGGCAGGTTTTGCAAAATTTCCCTTAGTGGAATTTTTCCCAAAAATGTACATAGATATGTGTCAAATTCTGTTGTGAACGTTGGAAAACTAAGCTTGCTAATAAATTCATTCTCAGTTCGATATTCATATTGAAAGGAAAATATTTTGACTCTTAAACACTTGAAGAGTTAGCAGAAAATATTTTAACTCCAACTATTGCACAAGAATGTAAGAAATTGTCCTTAACACACCTCATTCTCATTCTTATTTACAACCTGTGTTATTACAATAACCGTTAACTCTTTTGTTAACTCCTCTCTTATTTAATTCCATCCCTTCTACCGAAACAGTGAATCATTTGAGTGCATTGCAACGTACAATACAAATACCTTTGATATCATTTTACCTTCGAAAGAAATTATTTCTTATTTTGTTTGCTTATAAATAGACTAGACTGCAACACAAACAAAGAATTAAAAAAGCAAGAAAAGCGCAAGCAAAATGAAAAGATTATGTAGCGCGAAAGAAAAGTAGAAGAAAAAACTTTGAAAAATGGCAATATCAGTTAAATGAACAAAAAGTTTGGTAGTCTGGCGCCGGATTTTATCTGTGATCTATGTGAACGAGTGCTACTACATGAGGCGACTCTCACATACATACATAGATGGTTGGGAGGCTGAGAGTGGAGTGAAGAAGCGACACGTGCAAAATATAAACAACAATGGTAGATATTTACAGCAACAAACAGCAACAACAATAAAAATATATTTATTATAAGCAAAAAAGCAGGGTGTAACAACCGCAAAACCGTAGATAATGTTAATCTTGAACAGTCTCGAGAGAGAGAAACTAACGAAAGTTCGAAGAGTTAATAACACAATAAACAATAATAAGAGTAAGGGTATCTAATTGTTATAACATTAGTGCAGTGTTGGACAAAATGACTCGTAGAGAGAATTGTTGGCTCTCTTTCCTTGATTTTTAGTATCCTAGTACGCTTAAATGTTAAGGTAGTATAGAAGTTAATTCTAAACTGGATATCCAAGGTTTATTTTCAAACCTTCGTCACAATGTTTATTTGAGAGCAAATAATTAAGTACCTACCCTCAATAAAATATCCGAACCTTTATAAGTTCCCCCTTCGATTTAAATATCTAGCTAATGTGTGTAAGCATAAATAACCAGACTTTGTGGTGCTGGTGGCTGATGGCTGGTGGTAACAGGCGGCAGGTGGTTATTTGCTTGTTTGGTTGTGTGGATGTGGCACTACACACATACATACATTCAAGCGTGCATGCACGGGCAGGTGTTCCCGCCTCAAGTTGCTATTTTCGCCACATTTGCGGCACATTTATGGTGTAACTGACGCAACTTTTGTGCGTTTTTCCGAATGTATAAAATTTATGCACATAAATAGTGCGAAATATGCAACAACAATAACAACACAAATGTGCATACATATATACTTGGTGAATCATGCTGCAACAGCAACGAGATATGTGTATGTATGTTAAGCTACAACAAAAGTTAGCAATAGTTGAGTGAAAAGTGTAGTTTTACGTAATTTGAGCAGCAGCATCGCTTCCAAGTTGCGGCAACAATGAGCGTTGCCTTGGTTTTTTGCCGCATGTAGAGTAACGCAATCACTACGTGAACACATTTGAAATAGTTATGTAAGTTATGTCTTTTAAAATAATTGCCAGTCTTTTTTTGCTTCGTTTAAGTATAACGGTTTTTCTTTTTTTGTCTTTGTTAAGAAATTTTTATCGTACCCAACGGTAAATATATATAAATATTCTCGTTACACAAGCTATTATATCGAATCGCATATACATACATAAAAACATACATAGATAAATATCTGCTTTGTATATCGTAGCCCGGATAAATTAATGTCTTATGTTGCATTTAAAGACTTTTGGGAAAACAGGTTTGAAGTTTGGAATTTTATTTCTCCAAAACGCCTCGTTAGTTTTTCTCCAAAGTCTGGCAGAACACTACTAGGCCACAACATTTTTAAATTATTCTAATTTTGTTATATATTGTTTATTATTTTGGAATTTATAAAGGATTTTCTTCAGTAAAATTTTGTCGTATGTTACCTTAAAAACGGATAACGTCATTCGAAAGATCTTGATTAGTTTAGTATAACTGTATTATTGACTCAATTCCGCCCAAAATTCACATACGACACTAATTTATCCGAGCGATGATATGTCTGTTTTTTTTTAAATGCGTCAAGAAACTTCCCACATGTAAGTTAAGTCGGCTTAAAAATAGTTTTTTGTTAAAGCCAATGATTTTCCATTCCAAAGTTTCAAAAGTATTTATATTTTGCTAGTAGCGGAAAGGAGTAAAGAGTATCAGAATAAATTCGAAATACATACTGAATCGATGATGATGCGAAAGAGAAGAATATTTGCCGCTGCTCCTTCACAAATTTGACACATATGTACCTACATATATTAGCAAAACTAGCTACTTTTGAAGAAAATTAGCTTTTGGGGAAATTTTGTAAAACCCGGTTTTTTTTCGTTAAAATAATTAAAAGTACTGAAAAAGTGCTGAATTAAAAACTAGCAAAATAAAATTGAAATAAAAAATTTCCCAAAAATATACCTCCATGGGAATTTTTTCAAAAACACTTTTCATACATAAAAATAACCATAACTCGACATTTTCGCAAAAATGAGATACTTTTGAAGGAAAATCCTCTAAGAGAAATTTTGTAAAACTTGATTTTTTGTTAGAATATGTAAAATATCTCAAAAATTGCTCAACATACTAAAAACTAACAAATAAAATTGAAATTAAAAATTTCCCCAAAATATCACTCTGTGAGAATTTTTTCAAAAACACTTTTTGTGTATAAAACAGGGTACGGAAAAACTCACTCATGAACGCTCAAAAATACATTCTACTCATATCACAAACAAATATTCAAATAAAAATGTATAAACACTCAAATAGCGAGCGAACTAAAGCACAACAGCAATCGATCGCTCATAGCGGTGGCGTTAAACTCAATGCATAAATTCACTCAAAAATGAATTATCGTACAATTTCTCTGGTAAATTCACTCTTTGAGTTTGAATTTATAATTTTTTGCGCTAGCGATCATTTTTTGAGTTATCATTTTTTGATCGCTCTTTGAGTTATCATTTTATGCGTTCACAAGGGTTTGTTGTGAGGTTTAAGCAGCTAATGGCATTGTGAAGGCGCAGTTTTTGGATGATGGCGTGCGTTTATTAGATCATAAATATGATATATGCATGTATGTACATACATATGAATGCATTTGTGTACGTATATACATATGTATGTACATATGTATGTATATATTTATAATATTTTAAAAAGCCTTAGGTCTTATAGCGATATATATGTACATATGTATATTGAAGTTGCATTTTAACAATTTTATTATGTATTTATTCAATCTAATAAAAATTTTATATATGCATGTGTTTACATACATATGTATTTGTGTTCATTCGACACAAACATATGTATATATGTATGTATTTCTCTGCTCTGCAATAGGGCGTTTTGAATAATTTTCTGAAATAGGACGTTATTGAAAAAAATTCTGAAATAAGACGTTTTTCAAACAATTTTTGAAATAGCCATCGATATGTAGTCTATATAAATATTTTATTTAACATACATACCCTGTAGGGAAAATCTCTAGTTCCGAACTAGGTCGCTTCCCTGCTAGAATTGTGTGACCGAAACTGCTAACACTATTACAAAAATATAATATTGCCAACACATTTGCACTCGTATGTGTTCTATCCAAGTTCAAAACCAATGAGATAGATAAGGATAGAATGGAATTTGAAAATACACATACGCGAACGTGATGAATGAAACGGTCACAAAAGTTACCGACGCCCTTAAGAATGTGATAGCAAATATCCCAAAACTTTTGGTCATGCCTGCCGGTCATATGACCGGTCAAATGACCTGCACAGTTCTTGCAGGGTTCTAGTGCATTTTTCGACACTACTAGTGCGAGCTAAATCTATTTTGCATGTTATCAACTGGCGAATTTAACACGGCGATGTCCTAGGCGGTGTCAATTGTCACCCTCTGCACTACGTTTTCGATAGTTCCGAACTAGTACTAAATTCTACAGTTTACACTAGTTCGTTTATTGGCACATTTTCGATAGTTCTGAACTAGCTACAAGTACCTACAAATTCTACAGTTTTACATCTGCCGCTTAAGTGCAGACTTTGACACACTTCATGCAAGTGGCGCGATGGCCGACTGGCTAACGCATGTGCCTTTCAATCTGAGGGGCGCGGGTTCGAATCCTGTCGGTGTCAAGGTGGATGATAATTTTTTTTTTTTAATTTTTTTTTTTACTAATATTTTTTTATTTATTTATTTAATAAAATTTACAGTAATATTTAAAAAGTAATAAAATAAAAAAAATTAAAAATAAGCCTGAGGGATCGGGAAAGCATAATTAGGGGAACATTTCATTGCATACAAGTTGAGATGCAAATAGAAAACTCTTTATATGAAACGCTTCACTAAACATCTGAGAATTGCAAATATACAAAGCCGACGGAAACTGAACGAACGAAAAATTTTCATAGAATTTTTGTCACTTCGAAATTGCATACAAATCAAAGTGTGTCTTGCAATGGTCACTCAATTCACTCCTCCTGAACTGGTGAGGGTCTAACTACAATTGATCTAGTTCCCTTTTGACACCTTTTCGGTAGTTCGGAACTAGAAATTTTGCTCACTAGTTATTGAGTTCCCTGCAGGGTAGGTACCTACATATTTCGATTGTACTTTAAAACGTGCGTATGTGTGTATGTTCATATGCGTATGTCCCACATCCCGCAGTTTTCACGATAAGATATTTAACCAATCTCCTGTATTAGTTTCTACATCAGACATGAAGAAGGCTTTTTGGGCCATTTATTTTAATGAGTTTAATTTATTCTTCCTATTTCACTTTCAGAAACAGTTTGTATTAATTTGTTATACCTTTTTCTGGTTTTTTTTTCTAATATTTTTTTTGGTTTTGATTTTAAACCAAAAATACTGTGACGGTAATATAATATATAATATAATATTATTTAATTCCAGGAATGATTAAATAATGATATTAGAAATAAACTATCCTTTTTTACTATTTAGGTACAAAAAAGGGCAATAATGTATAAAAAACCTGGAAAATATCAATACCTACATTCCATCATTGAATAGACATACATACATATTACATACATACATTCATTTTATATACATACATATGTATGTACATACATACATGTGTACAAATAAATAAAATGCGAACTTATTTTTTGAACGCTCAATTGTTGTATTCTAGTTTTCAAGTAAGAACTAAATACATACATATGTATGTATGTAGGTACCTATGTTAAATAAAATATTTAAAAACCCTTAACTCATACATATAGACTACAAATGTACATCAATATATACGTAGGTACATCGGTATGTAAATATAAATTTTTATAAATATCTATTAATTTAAATAAATTGAATAATTTAATTAGTTTAAATAAATACATACTTAATAAAATTTAAACTCGATATACCTACATACATATGTACATATACATACCTATCGCTATGAGAGCTAAGGCTTTTTAAAATATTATAATTATGTACATACATCCATATATACGTACACACATGCATGAATATGTATGTACATACATACATACATCATATTTATGGTCTAATAAACGCACGCCATCATCCAAAAATTGCGCCTTCACAATGCCATTAGCTGCTTAAACCTCACAACAAACCCTTGTGAACGCATAAAATGATAACTCAAAGAGCGATCAAAAAATGATAAACTCAAAAAATGATCGCTAGCGCAAAAAATTATAAAATAAACTCATAGAATGAATTTTCAAAAAATGAATTTTCAAACGATCTCTCATTTTAAAATGAATTTATGTAAGAGCTTATCGCCACTGCAGAGACCCATCGATCGCTGCTGACGTGCGTTCATTTGCGTTCGTTGTCACTGTGTATTTGCGCTCATGAGAGCATGGCATAGCTCAGAATTATAGAGTGATAATTCGTTTGAGTGAGTTTATTTTGAGCGTTCTTCGCACCCTGGTATAAAAACAAGAATAAGGCTGTAACAGTGGACATTTTAGCAAACTTTTGCTACTTTTGAAAAAAACCAAATCCTATGCGGGAAATTTCGTAAAACCTGGTTTCTTCGTTAACACAGTTAAAAGTTTTAAAAAATTGCTTCTACCAACTAAAAACATAGAAAATAAAATTGAAATAAAAAATTTCCCAAAAATATCACTTTATGGAAATTTTTTAAAAAATAATTTTCATGCGTGAATATCAGTACCTACAAAGTTATGGCATTTCATATTTTAGCAAAAATTAGTTATTTTTCAAAAAAAAATCCTGTAGGGGAATATTTTGAAAACCTGTTTCTTGTTGAGATAAGTAAAATAGTTTAAAAATGTATCAATTAAAAATAAAAAAAAAATTAAATTGAAACTTCCCTTTATGGGAATTTTTTTAAATATAATTTTGTTGCATAAAAATAGCCATAATATAAATTTGAAAAAAAAAAAAAAAAAAAATCCTGTAGGTGAAATTTTGTAAAACATGCTTTTTCTTAAAATAAATAAAAGTTTCGAAAAAAATTTACAAAAAACTAACAAAATAAAATTAAAATAAAAATTTACCAAAAATATCCCTCTATGGGAATTTTTCCAAAAATACTTTTTTTGCAACAAAAATGTCAAAAAGTTATCACACTATTATTTTTGCTTAAGGTGATAAATGTACATATGTATATTAGGGTGTCCCGTTCATGTATGAAAAAAAGTTTTTTTCGAGCTACGCTATCACAAGAGGTATCAAAAGTTGCGTAATTGAATACAGATCACAATAAAAGTAGAAAACCCGGAATTTAATTCGATCTTGAGGGCTCTACCGAGATCTGAAATTTTGTTAATTTCATATATTTAGAAACCTAAACTTTAGAGCTAAAATAATAAAAATGTCATACTCAAAAGTTATTTTATAACTTTTTGGTTGCTTGTTTTTCCGACAGGATAGAAATATGATGTATTGTGGAACGATTTTCCGTCATCCCTTGTCAAGTTTGGTTTGGAGACAAACCGGTTTCGGCTAATATGCGCCATCTTCAGTGTCTTCTTTCGTGATCAAAGCCGCAAATTTTGAGGGTCTTGCGTTAAGGAAATCAAAAAAAAAATATTTCGGGACACCCTAATGTATATACTTGCTCCTTTCACTAACGTTTTTTAATATTTTCTTGGACTTTTTTCTTCTCGTAATATCAACTATTTTTCGCATTAAATCCTTGCTTGATATTCTTTTAACTTCTTCACTTTTCAAAGTTTCTACTTTTCTGCATTTTTGATTTAGCGCAAAAGTTTAACATCTAGATAGTAGACACTCACCACCCGCACTGCCCCTTCTACCTTTCGCACATTTGCATCAACGTCTGCGGCAGGTTTGCTGCATTTTGATGCTTCGCTATATGATTCGCAATTCGCTTTTAACGCGCCGTGCACACACACTAACTTACTCGCATTTATGTTTAGATATATCAAGTGATATCTTAACTGTTTAAATTTTCCTTTCGTTTTTTTTTGTTTGCTCGTGATGCTACTCTTGCTCTGGCGAGAAATGTCTAGAATTAAGCTTTTCTTCTTCTTCTGATTTTTTTTTTGTTGTTTTGTAGTTTATACAAAAACATGTATATATTCCATTCACAGCTATAATTTATTTCTGAAAATAATACAGTATTAAAAAGTTCATCAAGCAACCAACCAAACGAGGCGTATTCTGTTTCTCGTTCCCCGTTCTGCTCTCTATATCTCCATCCAGCCTCTGGTCGAAAGCAGTTTGCAGCTCCTCCTCTAGATTCCTTAGATCATAGAGTAGGCAGGCGCGCATTGCATTTTTAATTACATGCCACAAATAATAGTGTAAATTGCGGATGAGCGTTGGTTGGTTGGCTGATGATAATAATGATGATGATGATGATGATGATGATGCCGACGTTGGGTAATGAATCTAAGATGTGCGGATGAGGAGGTTGAAAGCGAGCAAACGAAGTGAAATGCGTTAATTGCTACCAAGCAGGAAACACAGACAGATATATTATACATGTATATATATGTATGTATGTATGTATGTATGTTGTTTTAAAGATTTTAAAGAAGAATTTTATAATAGTAAATTATACTGAGAAACAATTGCAAGTTAATTGCCTTCGGGGAGGAATGATTCCAAATCAGAATGAAAAACATAGGTCCGATTGTTCCTTTATTATAATATTTTTATAGTTAATAGTCGTTTTATTTCTGTAATTTGTTGATTGAGTGCCTTTAGAAACACTGGAAAAAAGGGTTAAAAGTGAAACCATACCTATGTAAAATGTTCAATGTTGCACAAGGAACAATTTTGTAAAATATTTTAAACCATTAGCTCCCACACGAAAGTGTCTTTTTGACTTTCCAAACTGCCAAAATTAACATTTGTCTGGTCGTTAGAGGGTTAAAGTATTCTGGAAAATTATTCATCGCAAAATTTCACTAGGAGTATTCTCAGACAATATTTTTGCACAAAGAACGTAAAATACCAGAGGATTAAAAAAAAATAATGCCTTGAAATTTGCAACAAAATTTTATATTGATATGCAGCAAAGGAAGTTAATTCAAATGTAGACTCCTTCTAAAATATCAAGCATTGAAATTTACAAATTATTCCAATTACAAACGCTTAACGCTAAAGCACCGCTGATGATCAACATAATCTTAATAGGTACAATACAACAACAAAGTGACAAGTAACTAGCAAGTAAATAAGTAAACACTAACTTTGTTAAACGGCCATTTTAAAGTAATCTAAATTACTAACAAGCAGCACAAATGCCCATAATCTCACTACGCCAGATCTTATCTCTGTTACTAAACAATTTCTACGTTCTACAAAACAGCTGCCTAATCTCTGCACATTCAACGCCTTCAACCAACGACCAAGTCAGCTCAATGTGGGTGCCTTCAATTGAATGAGCAGCCGGTGATAATCGCTCAGCACCATCTACACTTCAACATCAATGGGTAACTAATATGTACTTTGTATGTATATGCGATGAAAAGCGTACTTTATTTAAGTAAATATTAGCTGAAAAAATTTTAGATTACAAAATCATTGAAAATTCTATAGAAAATGCAAACAAAACAAAACCATAAGCATGCAGATACATAAAAAAATCTGCATTGCATTGAGGAAATTTACGAGGGAGGTGAAGCAAGGAAAAATGACAAGCAAACGAAAAGGAACAAACGAATGAAAAATGAAAAGTGTAATAGAAATGAAGTGAACTGTATGAATGAGATGCTTTGAGCGTTGAGCTTTTGCAATTGATAAAAATCTAGTAAATATCTTTTAATATACATACATATATGAACGTTTAGATGGATTCGTTTAGCAACAGCTATTTTGAAAAAAAAAAATGTCCCTGAAGCACGGTAGGCAGGAAGCGACGATAGGTTGCATGAAAATGTCGAGAAAAAAGGAAAGTGGGGTTGTATTATGTGATGTTTATAGATGAAACATCCGTTGAAATTAAAATCCGAGCTGCTCCTTTTTCAAGGATATCCAAATTTTTTGTTTTTTTTGAAAGGATCAAATATTGAGGAAATCGAAAATTCGCCACCGTCCAAATTTTTCCGATTTCAATACATTATTTGGTCGCTAAGGGATACAAAAAAAGGTATTAAAAAGAAAAAAGGACACCTGTAGTGGAAAGATCCAATGTGAACAGGACCTAAAGGATAACCACTGAAATATAAAATAACACAAAAAGTACCCACTTTAATTTGCGTATAACTCCTAAAATGTTAACTCTACGTGAAAATTCCTTATTATATGTTTCATTCAGAATAAATAAAGAAATATTTCTTTAATATACAATTTTGATGTACCTGCAGTGCTTAATGTACTTTTGTGCATCTAAAGTGAAAATTTCAAAAAAAGTACGTTTTTTTTATGGTGCTATTTTAAGTTCAAATATTTTTCTAGTTTATGTAAATATTTTAATCTAATGATCCAACCCTCATTCCTACATATCTATACGTTAATACTAAAAAAGAGTTAGAGCTGAGATACGCGCTAGCTGTGCACGGTGGGCGGGAAGCTACAATAGGTTGCATGGGAATATCGTAAAAACGATGACCCAACGAATATGTGCCTAGCTGTGTGCTGGTACTAATTTTCGTTTAAAAAAAATGTTGGAGATTTTATTGACGCTTGCTGTGTGTTTATGAAGTATATTAGAATATCATTTTTCGTAAGTTTTTAGCCGGCGATCGTTTTTTCGATATTTTCATGCAACCTATTGTGGCTTACTGCCCACCGTGCACAGCTAGCGCGTATTTCAGCTCTAATTCTTTTTGATATTAACGTATAGATATGTAAGAATTAGAATTGGATCATTAGATTAAAATATTTACATAAACTAGAAAAATATTTGAACTTAAAATAGCACCATAAAAAAAGTACTTTTTTTTGAAATTTTCACTTTAGATGGACCAAAGTGCATTAACCACTGCAGGTACATCAAAATTGTATATCAGAGAAATATTCCTTTATTTATTCTGAATGAAACATATAATAAGGAATTTTCACGTAGAGTTAACATTTTAGGAGTTATACGCAAATTAAAGTGGGTACTTTTTGTGTTATTTTATATTTCAGTGGTTATCCTTTAGGTCCTGTTCACATTGGATCTTTCCACTACAGGTGGCCTTTTTTCTTTTTAATACCTTTTTTTGTATCCCTTAGCGAACAAATAATGTATTGAAATCGGAAAAATTTGGACGGTGGCGAATTTTCGATTTCCTCAATATTTGATCCTTTCAAAAAAAACAAAAAATGTGGATATCCTTGAAAAAGGAGCAGCTCGGATTTTAATTTCAACGGATGTTTCATCTATAAACATCGCATAACACAACCCCACTTTCCTTTTTTCTCGACATTTTCATGCAACCTATCGTCGCTTCCTGCCTACCGTGGAAGAAATCTCTCAAAACAATTTTTTTTTCCTAAAGCAAATAAAAGTTCTATAAAAAATTATCAACTAACTAAAAAATGAAAAAATAAAATTGAAATTAAAAATTTCCCAAAAATATCCCTTTATGGGAATTTTTTCAAAAACACTTTCCGTGCTTGAAAATCATCACAAATCTATGGCAATCGATATTTTAGCAAAAATTATCTGCTTTTTAAAATAATCCTTTAGAGGAAATTTTGTGAAACCTGCTTTTTTTGTTGAAATAACTAAATTATATCAAAAATGTATCAGCTGACTAAAAATTAATAAAATAAAATTGACTCTAAAAATTTCCCAAAAATATCCCTTTATGGTAATTGAAAAAAAAAAACACCTTTCATTTGTGAAAATCATTACAAGTCTATGACCGCTTACATTTTCGCAAAAATTAGCAACTTTTTAAAAAATCAAAAATCATCTAGGGGAAATTTTGCGAAACCTGTTTTTTTTTTTTCAAATAAAAAAAGTATCTCCAAAACTGATGAAAAGATCAAAAATTAACAAATAAAATTTAAATTAAGAATTTCCCAAAAATATCTATATATGAGAATTTTTTCAAAAATACTTTTCATGTACGAAAAACACCACAGAGCTATCACACTTGCTAATTTGGAAAAAGTTCGCTTATCTAAAAAAAATCCTCTGGGAAATTATGTATAATCTGGTGAAGTTCTTAAACCATTATAGAAGCTGGAACTGGAAAATGAAATTTAAATTTTCGAATTTTTAACCAAGAATATTGTTTATTGGGTATATATATATGTAAGTATATTCCATAGTGTTTGTAAGTACATACATAGTATATAATATACATACTAGATATATAATGCTTGCAGCACTGGCAGCAGCATTGACAGCACCAGCAGTAGCAACAACAACAGCAATAGGCACAGCAGCAATCCCTTCGCCCCTAATAGCTATCATATCTACTTACAAATTGACAGCTTTCATACATACATACATACGTATATAACTTACCCCTGCAGCGCATTTGTAAAGCTACATAGAAACACACTGTGACACAAATCCATAGTAATGGATAGTTTAAAGTGAACTTGAGGTCAAAATACGTACAATCTTACATTAGGGTGTTTTGAGTAAGTAACCTCTATCCGTTATTACGCTTGCAATCAGATCAACAGTACTAAACACGTGTCGAGTAGGTTCATACGTAATTAAAAAGCTCTCTTGATCTAATGTCCAAACGTAGAGTTTTTCATGTGTCCTAGTGAGCGCAGATACATTTTCGCTACATGGTTTCAAATACCTACTCGTATGCGTCAAAATACCAATGACTTTTATGGAACTTCAAAATATACAAGGTCATCAAGCGCCCGAACAGGTAATTAATTTTAATTGAGAAATAGTTGTAATTTTGTACAGAGAGCCTAAATTACAGAAATGCATATCATTTTAATGTGCATCATATATGTATATGTACATATGTGTGACGTAAACGAAAATAGCAATACATATTCTTATGTATATATAAAAATATACTTACTCTATATATGTCTATGGCACATATCCTGGAGCCTGCCGTAAATTGCGTGCTAATTCAAAACTAGTGCAGAACTCGAATAAGTTGCTAGTGACAGTATCTACTGTTTGGGTCTTATTCTGTCACTAGACTGTGCTCTTAACGCGTGATAAGCGAGTCCGAGAAGTTTAGAAAATCGCCATCATTGCAGAGTCACAATCGAATCAAAAGTTGACTCGCTCCTCGACTACACAATCGAGATGTTTTTGCAATTTTTACTAGTGGCAGGTTGTTCCGATTGGTTATGGACGAGCTTGAGATGTTTTAAGTTTGCTTTGAAAGCAAAGGGAAATCCTTGGCGAGTGCGAGATTTCTTAGCGATTGCTTCGATTTATGGTTAATGGTGACACGTATGTATATCAAGTGTTTCTGCTATGCATCCCTTTAGCACCAGTTTGAAGCCAGTCGTATAAATCTTTTGTGCCAAACAATCGTTTTGCGTGACTTTCTGCGCCCTAATTTTTACTGCAGGTCAGTTATGTAGTATCTAAGTATTTAAATATGGATCTATATTATCGTACATATGTAGTATGTAGATATACAAACATCTGTATTTATATTATATCCATCACGTTTTCTCCTACATATATCCATACATATTTCAACAACGGCATTATTCACCGCAATGGATAGGACAGCAACTGTCCAATTCAAATCCAAGCGCTCGTCCATTCATTTGCATGCTGCGAGTATCTGTGTATGTGTGTGTGTGTGTGTGTGTATGTGTGTATATACGAACATCATGATCAGCCTTGGGCACCACTACACTCAAGCCATGTTAAAAATTACAGCAAAGAAATGCAAGTATTTTAAAGAAAAAAATACATTGTGTACGCACTGAAAAGTATGCAGATTTTAAAACAGCGATATCTCGGAGACCAAAAAAGACACGTTAACAAGGTCAACGGCATTTGAAAGTGCAAAGCCTATTTGTTAAGATAATGGTCGTAGACTTTAAATGAAATCATAACTTTCGGCTGGCCCTAACTCCAAAATTTGAAGAAAATTGCACTTTTTGCACTTGCATTTTTAGGTCAAGATATCTCGAAAACTATTTCGAATTTGGGTATTTTGACTTCAGATTCGGATTCAGCACATCAAAATCCTTCGGAAAAGTATATCCTGCTTCTGGGTAAGAAGTTCGAATCATTTTTGTCTGCCTACGAAATACAAAATTTTTTTTTACCTGACAAAAAAACTTCGGCTTAAAACCCGCGGACTAAGAATTGGTTTAAGACCCATGGTCTCTTTGGCAAAGTTAGTTAGAATAGTCCTTAGAACATTATCCGCGTATGCGATTTTTTACTTTTTTCACTCTCATACAAATGGACCCGCTCTAATATATATATATATATATATATATATATATATATATATATACAAGAATTGCTCGTTTAAAGTTATTAGATTTAAGTAAATGCTTCACATACAACAACTTTATTTCTGTCCTGCAGAGTTTCTAAATGCTACATATTTATGTACCTACTCACATACATACATAAAATTACATTTTTAATAGTATATATGTGCTCGCGTCACATAAATACGTAAAATTTATAAATAAACTTTTATTATCTGAGCAAAAAAATAAAACTCAAAAAATAACTTTTATTATCTGAGCAAAAAAATAAAACTCAAAAAATAACTTTTATTTTCTGATCGAAAAATAAAACTCAAAAAATAACTTTTATTTTCTGAGGGAAAAATAAAACTCAAAAAATAACTTTTATTTTCTGATCGAAAAATAAAACTCAGAAAAAAACTTTTATTTTTTGAGGGAAAAATAAAACTCAAAAAATAACTTTTATTTTCTGATCGAAAAATAAAACTCAAGAAAAAACTTTTATTTTGTGATCAAAAAATAAAACTCAAGAAAAAACTTTTATTTTCTGAGCAAAAAATAAAACTCAGAAAATAATCGTTAAAAATCAACTTTTTGGATATCACTTATAACCGTTACGGTCCCTGGTTATTAGTATTATACCTAGTTGGTTTTATTGCTGTCCCTGCATGTTTGTTGTTTGTAGTTCGTGTTGTTGTTTAATGCATTTTTGATGAGAAACAAACAAGCACTCACAAAACAGAAGTGAAAACGGCAAAAACAATAATAACAACAACAACAACAACAACAATATTCTTACATTGTGTGGCATTCAAACTGTTGGTTGGTTTAAAAGCGAAATGTAAAATTTGAAAGTGAGTGAATGCTGATAAAAAAAAAAAAAGTTTGCATGTTTGTATGACAAGAAAGCTGAGGGTGCGGTGTTGGTAGTTTTTATATGTATGTGTTTATACAATGTATCCCTGCAGCGAAAGTCCAAACTAGTCAGCCAACCTACCGGTTAACTGACTAGATAAATTATGGGAGTTGCTGAACTAGATTCATAGGGGACAAATTGAGATTAGTTATGAAACAAGAAGTTTTGCCAAAAAAGGGTTTAAATTAAAAACGAACGTATCCGTGGTTTCTGGAGGTTGTAAGGAACACGTATATAGTAAAAGTAAAGCAACTTCTTTATTGTTGTTGTAGTATTCGAACCCTGCGTAGTAGGCCCCTTGTAGATTTAGTTGGTTGCAAATTGTTAGCTCATTAAATCAGGTGAATGCCACAAATATAACATAGTTTGAGATGTTAATATAGCCCTGTATATTAGATACTACTTCAGCCATAGAAAAAAGTACTTGATATCGTACCCTAAATCATAAAGTGGCATAACTCAAAATTTTCGAAATCGATTTTTTTCATGAACGGGTATACGGAACATAACTCTAGCGATTGCCAAAAAAACTTGAATAACTGTCTCTTTCGACCGAAAAATAACCATTATACCTGGCACTTTGCCATACGATTGCTTGTAAATTGCCATTTCCTAGGTAATCACCGTGTTAAAAATACCAGTTGCTAATGTGGAAAAAAGATAGATGGCTGACTAGTTGAGCTGTATGGCCAACTAGTTGTCAATTAGTTACAAAAAAAGGTTAATTTCGCTGCAAGGATATTATGCACACATACACATATACATACAAAAATACATTGAGATACTTACCCCTTTATGTATGTACTAAGTATTGCAAGTTTTACAAAATTGTATCTGCAAGTGAATAAATAATTTTAATTCGTATCTACGGAAAAGTTTGTTGATGACATTCTCTGTTTAGTTCGACATTTGGCTGGAGTTACATAAATACATACATATAAACATGCTTGTAAACATATATACATATATGTAAATGTATTTACATACGTTTGTTGCATATCTAATCACTGACCCGTTGAACTTGAAAAGTAATTCAATTCAAATGGAATTTTTAATTTGACTTGACGTTATTCGAATGCAAAAAAAAAATAATAGGGTTTTTATAAAAGCTCTTAAGTGCTTTAGGTTATGTTCAATTTGGTCAAATTTGTAACTTTCCAGTGACATTAAAAAGAAAAACCTAAAAAAAAAGAAAAATTAAACGAAAAAAAAGATATTTAACCAATAACACACAGTCGGTTCTGTTCCCACAGATCTCCAAATTACAGGTTCGTCGATGTAAATGCGATGCTCAAAGTTGTATAATCCAGATGCTGAAAAGGCTCAGCTGCTGTTGTTGTGTTGTATGTATGTACATTAGAGCATAGCGAAAAAAAGTTGAAGATGTGTTTCATTTCGCATTCGACTGAATTAATCTAAATAATTCTTTAGTGAAAGTTCATGATTTTTGTCGGTCTTTAATATGCTGACATTCAAAAGGTACATAAGGGTGATAACAACTGAGAAATGGGAAGCAAGTACCTACCTTAGCTTTAATGGATTTCCGTAAGGCAACAATATTGATGCTTTAAAGTTTAAAGTTTAAACTTTAAGAACCGACGGATATGGAGAAAAACGTAATTGGACGATACTAGCGTGGTGTTAAAATTTTATTTTTCGGAAGTCTTTTCAAAACTACATTATATGAGGGAGCTTACGGTGAACTTTTTTGAAATTGTCGAAGATTTGGGTTGTGGGTTAATGCACTTCAATGGTTTATACATTTCTTTTTTTCTCGCAGAGAAGTCTTGTCGAGACTCTCTCATTGTCAGAAGTACATCACTTTTTCTCTTATTAAAGAAAATCTGTCCACGGATCAAACTTCAGTGTTCCTTAGACTACCTTTCCTTCGTTACTCATACGCCATTGCGCACAACTGATGCTTTGAAATTGCCACGATAGCCACCACAGGCTAGAAATAAAATTTCCAATAAGTTATTATAAAATCTTTTTTAATCTTTAAGTTTCAAATTCCTCAACTTTAGATAATAAGCACGTTCTACAAGTATTCTCAGAAATCTTTACAAATTTCTACAAACATGTAAGTATTCATAAATCTTTTACACTCACATGCTCTTTGTATGTACGATTGTGTATGTGCTCGCATGTACGTATCTACATTCATAATAATCCTAAAGAATTTTGGCGTTACATTAACTCAAAACGTAAAAGCTCGAATATACCAAATTCCATGTTTTTAAACAATAAAACTTCAACAAATTCTTTAGAAACAGCAAATTTATTTGCAGATTTTTTTGAATCTAACTTTGTAAATGGGCCTAATATTATTGACAGTTCGTGTATTACGAATGGGTATACACCGAATATCAGTTCTATCACAGTGTCAGAAGATGATGTAATATTGGGCATCTCGAAACTAAAAATGTCCCGTAAACCAGATAATGATGGCTTATCCGCTTACCTTTTGAAAAAGTGTTGTAATGCTCTTGCGAGTCCGCTCCAATATATCTTTAATTATTCGTTAAAATCCGGGATCTTTATCGAGGAATGGAAGCTCACTTTTATTACTCCAATTTTCAAAGCTGGCAATAAAAGTAATATCTGCAATTACCGTCCGATATCAAAGATTACAACCATAAGTAAGCTCTTTGAATCCATTGTAAAAGACAAACTTTTCCGTAGTGTCAAAAATTTAATTTCTCCCCTCCAGCACGGTTTTATGCCTGGCCGATCAACTGTTACAAATCTAACAATTTTCTCCGAATACTGTGTTTCATCATTTCAAGAAGGCTACCAGGTTGATGCTATTTACACGGATTTTTCTAAGGCGTTCGACAAAGTTTGTCATTCCCTCCTTATTGAAAAATTATCGAAGTTTGGTATCCACGCAAATTTACTACGTTGGTTTGAGTCTTATCTTAAAAACAGATTAAGTTTTGTAAGCATTGAGGAAGCACATTCAAGACCTATTGTTGCCACTTCTGGTGTACCACAAGGCAGTGTGCTTGGGCCACTCCTTTTTGTTCTTTTTATAAATGATATCGTATCTCAAATAAATAATGCCCACTGCCTTTTATTTGCAGATGATATGAAATTATTTTTAAAAATACGTGACTTGCGTGATGTTGATAAACTCCAAGATGATATCAACTCTGTTAATAATTGGTGCACAAGAAATCTTCTGTTTTTGAATATTAACAAATGCTCTGTGGCAACTTTTTCTAAATCTAATACGCCGATACCCACGAGCTACTTTCTCTCTAATTCACGACTTAACTTTGTGAATGAAGTAAAAGATTTGGGAGTGATTTTTGATACGAAATTTTCTTTCGTACCTCATGTGAATTTCATACTACCGAAGGCATACTCACTTCTAGCCTTTATACGTCGAAATAGCTCAAACTTTACTGATCCTTACACTTTTAAGTCTCTATATACCAGCTTAGTTCGTTCAAGGCTTGAGTATGCTTCGGTTATATGGAACCCAGTTTACTCGATACATGCATATCGCTTAGAGCGTGTTCAAAAGGCATTTATACGCTTTGCTTTACATCCCCTAAAATTTAATGAGCCCATCCCATCTTACGAATCCCGCTGTATGCTAATTGATCTTAAAACATTAGAGAATAGAAGAAAGATACTGTCACTTTCTTTCATAACTGACATCATTGTTGGAATTATCGATTGCCCGCATCTGCTTGGTTTAATTAACTTTAATGTACCGTCAAGATTGCTTAGGCACTCTTATCTTTTTAATATGGGAGTTTGCCGTACTAATTATGCTTTAAATTCCCCAATAAACAGAGCGTTAACTGAATTTAATAGCCTTGCGAAGAAATATGAAATTGATTTTGGGCTTGGAAAAAATTATGTTAAATCTGTTTTAATTCAAGCTTATCGCTAATATAGATACCGTTAAATTATATTAAAATATGTAATTGTAAACATATATTCTTTGTAACTTATGTAGGTTTTTTTTTTAATAGTCTGTAAGAACTGGTTTCATAGACGAAATAAATAAATAAATAAATAAATAATATATATGTGTGCCCTCAAGTGCATGACTGATGATGAGACATAAATCATTTCAGTAAATTCAACTTGAAAAATTCTTTTAATAAACTATCAATAATTTTCATCATAAATTTTATCGAGCTGCGCACATTTACCCACCCGACCCGCAACTTCCCATCCATACAATCATCGTTCCACACTTCTTTGATATCGCTTGCAGCGGATTTAATGCTAATGACAACAACAAAAACAACAACAATCATAATAACAACCACAGCAACAGCAAGGTTAGTAGTAATAATTTCTGCTAACGAAGAAGAAGAATAAGAAGAAGAAGAAGAAGAAGAAGAAGAAGAGGAAGAAGAAGAAGAGGAAGAAGAATAAGAATAAGAAAGATAACAACAGCAACAAAATTAAGTCGAATTTCTTCTGAATTGAAGTAAGCAGAAATTAGTGTTAGCGAGAGAGGGTGATTGAAAAGAAGAGGGGTATTGGAAGAGTGTAGTACCTATGTATATCAATATTAAAAGTTTCAATTTGTATGTGAAAGCACTGGGCGATGGAGCGGAAAAGATTTTGTTGGTTGGTTTGTGTTGGAGCTTAGACAAACGGAGGGTAGGTACAGCATAATTAGATAATTTATTATTAAAAAAAAAAAAAAAAACCACTTGATAAGAAAATAATTTTATACAAAATTTTTTTATTTCCTTTTTTTTTTGCTATTAACTTTGCAATTTATTTTCGTTTTAATTCTTAAACTCCTCGTGCACTTTGACACAAACACAAACACAGCAAGACGTTGTTCTTTACGCATGCATGTACAACATGAGAGCAGATTGAACAAAAAAATGCACAGTAAAAAGCAGACATAGGAATATCTTTCAGATTAAAAAGAGAACTAAAAATAATGCGCAATAAAAAGTTGGCATACAAATATTGCACAATAAAAATTTGGAATAAAAATATTGCCCAATATAAAGTAGGCATGAAAATACTGTGCAGTAAAAAATACTTATATGTAAATATTGACTAGTACTAAATATTGCACAGTAAAAAATATATCCAAAAATATTGAGTAGGTATACTGCGTAGTAAAAAGTACACCTAGAAATATTGTGCAGTAAAAAGTAGACAAAGACATATTGCGCAATAAAAAGTAGACAAATATGCCGCGGTAAAAAGTAGACATATAACAATTGCGCACAAAAAAATAGACATAATAATGGCGCTGTAAAAATACTTATAAATGAGTAATAAGAATAATGCATAGAAATATTTCGCAGTAGAAGGCACACGAAGAATATTGTGCGGTAATAAGTAGACAAATAAATATTGTGTAGTAAAAGTGGGCACAGAAATATTGCGCAGTAAAAGTATATGAGGAAAATACTGCACATTAAAAATAATACATAGAAATATTGCGTAGTAAAAAGTAGACGAAGAAATATTGCACACTAAAAACTAGACATAGAAATACTGCGCAGTACAAAGTAGACAAAGAATATGTCGCTCTGAAAAGTAGACATAGAAATATTGCACAGGAAAAAAATTAACTTTCAAGTACAGAGTAGTAAAAAGTAGACAAAGAAATATTGTACAGTAAAAAAGTAGACAAAGAAATATTGTACAGTAAAAACTAGACTAAGAAATATTGCGCAATGAAGTGAAGTAAATTTTTTTTTTGTTGAAATATTGTTCAGTAAAAGCAAGGCACGTAAGTATTGTGTGTAAAAAATAAACTTTAAAACTTTTGCAGCAAACAAATGGACAAAAATATTTTACAGTAAGAAGTAGTGCTGTAAAACGT
The DNA here is from genome assembly GCA_960531455.1 of Urophora cardui. Taxonomy (NCBI): domain Eukaryota; kingdom Metazoa; phylum Arthropoda; class Insecta; order Diptera; family Tephritidae; genus Urophora; species Urophora cardui. The sequence goes on along the minus strand of OY482672.1, from coordinate 25,369,883 downwards.
AGACATGAAAGCTTCACTTCAGAAATTGAACACTGTGTGTCCAACTTTCACGTCCATATGCCGAACTTATGTAAATTTTCTCTTTTCCTTTTTCTTTTTCATTTCTTTCGCTTACATATTTTTTTTATCCAATCATGCCAATGATTTCTTCTGCTCTTGTAAGCCAGCAGAGCTTTCTCATGCCTTCAAGTAAGTTTTTCTTTAAAGCGTTTTTAAATTTGTTCAGCAACGCAACATTTTAATTGCGAAATCTCGAAGCTTTTGCTTTGCATAGACGAGATGCGATAGAATGATATTAATTTGGTATTCATATTTATCTGCGCAGATTTTTTTTTTTTTGTTCTTGTCGTACTACATAGATATGTATATATATGTATATAGTATATACGATTTTGTATAGGTGCGGCAAGATGAAGAAAATTGTAAGACAGGTTGGTGGTAAATTGATGAACTTTGATTTTTTCACACTTCCTTGCACTATGAATTACATCATCATTGAGCTGAATGAAAGAATCAGATTTTAATGAACCAAAAAAGAGAAGAACAAAAAAAAATAATGAATTTAAATTGAAAGAGAAAGTGAAAGAACATTTTTTGTTGCGTGCAAAAAATAAAAAGGTGAAAGTAAAATTTGCAAGAAGTTAAAAGTGAGGGGATTTAACTTTGATATGCTTTGAAGTGTGATTATGGAAAATGCAGGGAGTTGAAATTTTAAGTTAAGATGTTGAAGTTGTACGGACAGTTTTTCTTAGCTATTGTAGTTTAGTAAGTAACACGATCAGATTTAGCTATTGATTTTGATTCAACTAAGAATCCGGGAGCTAACCAGCAGAAGAAACAGTTTTATATGCAAAACTGGGCTGTAGAATTAGCGGCAGAATGAGCTGAAAAATTATATGAACGTGGATTAGTATCACTTTGATTTGGTTGGTGGTTGAGAGCAAGCAATTAGTAGCGCAATTCAGCGTTAATTTAAAATACATGTGAATAATTTGTTTTCTTAAAAAGGCAATTTTTAACTTGAATTCAACTAAAGAACCGAATACAACCATTAAACGAAGAACCTGAAAATTCTTATCTAAAATTATATGTCAGTTTAGGCTTACACATGATATGAAAAGCACAAATTTACTAGGTATGTTATAAAAAAGTATAACACCAATTTAGATATCATCATTAAAAATTTGTAAAAAAAAAAAATACCGCCACCCCAAACTGCTTTTGCGCTTTTTAATGCAGCCGCCCCAACTCCCCCAGCAACAAATAACATCCATTACAGCGTATTCTAATAACGCGCGGTTGACTTTTTAAGAATAAATGTTACACATTAACCGCGATAACGAACGGAAGTATGTAATTAGTGGGTGGTGTAAATAGAAGATCGGAAGAGGGTTGAAAAATTTTGCATATGAGTATGTTAGTATGCAAAACAAAGAAATGTGCTGCGCCGTGTAATTTTAAGGCTCTTCTTTTTAACTATTTGCATATCGTTGATATATCATAAGTATAATATGTATCTTGCTATCATACACAGAAAAACGAAAACAAAAAAAAAACCATAATAATAACAATAATAGGCGAAAAGTGAATGAAATCTGTGCAAGAATAACACAAAAGTCACACATATCTACTTATGTATGTTGCAATATTTGTTTGTGTAAGCAAATATGCATACATATCTATACACACAAGTTAAAAACTTAAGCTCTTTTCATGGTATTTGGAATGCGCTAACAGAAGCTGATATTATAACCCAATGTAGCAGAAGGGATGCATAAAAATAAAGAAAGACACATAGAGATTACATTGTGACACAAGCGGAGGTTTATTGTATGGGGGTGGAACCTCCAAACCGTTTTGCTTCATTTGGTCCATTTTTTTATTGCCATTTTAAATTTGCGAAAATTCGTCTGAGTGATTTTTAAATAAATGAAAAAAGCGTTAAAAGACATATCGTATATAAACATGTTGTAAGAGTAAAACTGCACGCGCCTTAATTTCTCCTATGAAAAGCTTATTTTGACACCTTTCTTATAAGGTCTGAGAAAATTGTATTTTCAAGGTCGCTAATGGAAAAAAATGTTCTAGAAAATTATTCGATATAAAATTTTACTAGGTATCTTCGTAAAAAGATCGTACCTAAAAGAGTAGGTACAGCAAGGAAAAAACGTATACCAGTATTCCTCGGAATGTTAATTGTATTTTATTTCAGATTGTACTGAAGCGATCGGAATACATATTTAGCAGAAAATTCAGGATTTTTGACGACGTTTAACATGCTGGTATAAAGAGATGTAACTTAGATAGGGTTGGTCCCCATACGAAAAAAAAAGTTGTAAAAGTCCGCCCCTAAATTTGAAGCTTATGCTGAGAGGGTTAGGGACACAAGAGTACAAAGGACATTAGAAGAAATACGAAAATAATGACGTATCAGTTTTAAAAATCGGATGATAAATAACAAAGTTACAAGAAAAAAACAATTTCGGCGGTATTTCGCGGGGTCAAAAAAAAATTTTTTTGTGTCCCTTAACCCTCTCAACATAAGCTTCAAATTTAGGGGCGAACTTTTACAACATTTTTTTCCGACCCTATCTTATGTACCTTTAGGGTCGTAGATGCTAAGTACTGGTTGGTAACTAATACAATGGCGCACATAGGGTTAATACGATTACACAAAAATCCTCATCTCAAGACATATAGTATTCAACTTTACGAACTATACATAAATACAAAAGATATGAAGAAATATTAATTTGTGCGTCATCTAGTGGCGTCCAAAAAATAACTATTATTCCTGAAATATGTTCCAAGAAGACATTTATATTAGCATATTAATATCTCTGCTGGCTATAAATTTCCTTCTGTCAAATTTATATGTGAATGATAGCGAGCAGAGGGAAATTTTTATCGACCAGTTAGCGAGTATGGCTACTACTCATTATGGGTTCAAACATTTTTGTTCGATCCGACCTCGCTTGTCTGATGGCGAATCGAAAACGCCAAATGTTAGATTGGAAGAGTGGCTATTTAGCATTACGAGTAAAGAACGTTGCTTTTTGCGCTCAAAACTGGGTATATGTGTGTGTTTTCGTGTTCTTATTTCCAGCTCAGTTCAGTTCAGCTTAAGCTTCAAAGTTCTTTTGTTTTTTTTTTCTATGTTTTCTCTTTTTTGACTGCAAGCATAAACAAAAACTTATAGGTAAGTATAAATGTGTATGGTAAGCCCATATGAGTGACATTAATTTGCATTTTCATACTGAAGTAGATAAGATATCATATGTATATTATATCATACAAAATATGCATGCCTACGTGCTTTTGCTGGGAAATCTCTCATTATTAGGCTTTTTGAGCACTCAACAACAGCTTAGATTTATTTTACATATTTTTTCTTGTTCTTATCTTTCATTTTATTTCGTTCTACATAAAATTTAGCTTATTTCCTGTTTTTTGTTTTTGTTTTTGTTTTATTTTGTGCATGTCACATGCTCGAGCGGGTTATTACTTTTGCTAAGTCAAATGTCAAGCCTGGCCTAATGGCAGTGTTTGTGTTGGGTTGGCTGTTGTTGTTTGTGTTGTTTGTCCTCGCTGTTTGTGTGGTTGTTATTTGTGTTATTGTTGTATGCTTGTATGTTGTTTGCGTATTAAATACTCAAGTCGCGCATTAGCACATGACACACTAATATACAAACATGATTCGTTGACTTTTCAGTTTAACTCACTCACTCACACGCTTCTCAGAAAATCACACGCTGTAGCTTATCTGCTGCTTCTATTATCCTCTATATTTGCTTGTGTAAGTTTGTTTTTGTTTCTTGTTTCTGATGCGTGCTAGCTTGTCATAGCACATTTGATGTTATAGCTACATACTTCTCATAAATGCGCATTTTATTTTTCGTCCTGATTATGCGTGATTGCCAAAGAGATTTGCCATCATTAAAGTAAATTAAATGCGATACGGCAGAAAAACACATACATATACATATGTACTTACCCTGCAGGGAACTCAATAACTAGTGAGCAAAATTTCTAGTTCCGAACTAGCGAAAAGGTGTCAAAAACAATTGTAGTTAGATCCTCAACAGTTCAGAAGGAGTGAATTGAGTGACCATTATAAGACACACTTTGATTTGTATGCAATTTCGAAGTGACAAAAATTCTATGGAAATTTTTCGTTCGTTCAATTGCCGTAGGCTTTGTATATTTCTGCAATTCTCAGATGTTTAGTGAAACATTTTATATAAAGAGGTTTCTATTTGCATCTTGTATGAAATGAAATGTTCCCCTAATTATGCTTTTTCGATCCCTCAGGCTTATTTTTAATTTTTTTTTTATTTTATTACTTTTTAAAAATTATTGTAAATTTTTAATAAATAAATAAATAAAAAAATATTAGTTTAAAAAAAAAAAAAAAAAAAAATTATCATCCAACTTGACACCGACAGGATTCGAACCCGCGCCCCTCAGATTGAAAGGCACATGCGTTAGCCAGTCGGCCATCGCGCTACTGGCACGAAGTGTGTCAAAGGCTACACTTAAGCGGCAGATGTAAAACTGTAGAATTTGTAGGTACTTGTAGCTAGTTCAGAACTATCGAAATTGTGCTAATAAACGAACTAGTGGAAACTGTAGAATTTAGTACTAGTTCGGAACTATCGAAAATGTAGTGCAGAGAGTGACAATTGACACCGCCTAGGACATCGCCGTGTTAAATTCGTCAGTTGATAACATGCAAAAGAGATTTAGCTCGCACTAGTAGTGTCGAAAAATTCACTAGAAGCGACCTAGTTCGGAACTAGAGATTTTCCCTGCAGGGTATATATGTACATATATGTACGCGTATGCATTATTATTTGCGGAATGTCTCAACAACAAATTCCTGGCATAACAAGTGGCATTTTCGTGCTAACAGAGATTTATTTACTTATACATTTTTTCTACATAATTTGCCTTGTTGTATTTTATTTTTACGAGTATATTAATTAGTAGCAGAGTGTGCAAAAGTAAAATATTTTTAACACAAATTCGTTTTATATTGTTTACATATGTATGTATGTATGTATGTTCATAAAAGGCATATGTACGTACATACCAATTCAAGCAAATGTTCCCCAAAACGCATCAATTATTTGCACTGCATGACACTTTAAGGTGTTCAAGCATTTTTGGAATAGCGCAAGGAATCTGCAAATAGAGTTATGGAATTTAATAATAAAATTTAATTAATCAATACCTACATATGTATGTGTATATGTATGTATAAAATTAATTTTGCCTTTTATTTAAAGTAATAGAAACCAATCATCAATTATAAAATGTCACCTGGAATTTATTTATATGAGTACACTGTGCGATAATTTCGGGCTCATTTTCTAGCAGATGAATGTTTCTAACTTAATGTGCAACCTCTAAAACTTTCAGGCTTCATATTTAGCAACAAATCCGGTCTTTACTCATAGCCATTTCAGCAATGATTTGACACAGTCTGGTTTGGAAAAATAAATGCAAGAAAGGGTTAAAGTTCAACTCTAAATTTCTTTTTTGTTGTTTGCTTTTCCGACAGGGTAGGACATTAATGACTATAAATACTGGCGAACCAACGAAATCAGATACTGAAGATGGCACATAGCCGAAACCGGTTTATAACCAAATCAAACGATGTGCATATTGGCCTGGATATTTTTTTGTCGATTTTTGCCAAATTTTTATTTTCAAAAATTCGTCTTGGTTCAAAAAAACCAAATACCGGAACATCAAAATTAATTTTAGACAAATGTCGTGGAAGTGTTTTCTACTCAGAAAAATGAGAGGAATCCAAATTTCGATCGCGCGATATAGGTTAGTAAATCGCCCCACCCTAAGGTACATAGTAAAATTTCAAAAGTATAAACTTTTTAGAATATTTCAATACCTTAACTGACTCACACGGCTTTGCTTTAAACCGCCTTTTTAGGCGAGTAATATGGGTTAAAATGTAATAGAAAATTGTTCGCCAATTGCACTGATTCCTTTTTCGGGTTGTTCAATATAATACCAAAATCATTTTTAGCAAAAAAAAAAATATAGGGTTGCCACCTTTTTAAAAAGTAAAAAAAAATTTATTAAGTAAATTAATAAAATAAAAATTATAGCATCTAGTTTATTTTTTCGAAGAAATATACAAACAATCATTGAAAAAATTTTTTTTTGAGGTTGCCAACTGTTTTAAATTTGTTTATGTTGATTAAATTTATAAAAGTGGATTAAATATTACAATATTATTATCAAATTAAAAGTAATTGATAAGGCTCATAGCTGAAAGTGTTTTTGTTATGTTATAAAAAAAATTAGGGTTGCCGCCTTCTTCAAAAATTTAGATAAAACAAATAAATATTATTAAATTACACAGGCCGACAAGAAATTTGACCATAAACCAGATCATATTTCCTAAAGGTTTTCGATGCGCTGAATTCAAATCTGGACGCAGAATTGCTCTATCACGTCAGGATTTTGAGATATCCTAACCTAAATGTGCAAAAAACACCGTTTTTGCCTATTTTTGAAGTTATATATAAACGACAGCTTTTTTTTTTTGTTAAAAAAGCACACATAGCATTTTAAATAAAAATAGGTAAAAAACTTTTTAATTTAAACGGTTTTATGTTATACATACATTGCAATGTTTAAGATAAATGTACTAAAAACCAAAAAATAATAAAATAGATACAGTCGTGGGAATTATAAACATTTGCATAGACTAGACTAAAATAAAACCGTGGGGCACGTCAATTGTCTACAATCGTTGATTAAAATGTTTGTTTTGTAATGTTACACTATAATTAGGCAGTTGTTCAACCGACAACGATGGACGTGTGATAAGTAGGGCTAGAATGTGGAAAAAAGCTAGCAAGCTCGATTATAAGCGAGTTTTAGGGTTTCATAGTGGTGAGCGAGTAGTACTTTTATCATACACTCTTAGAAATTTTCGTGTAATTTTGCATACAAAAAGGTAGGTTACTTTTTTCCTACCTTATTATGCGCAAAATCGCACACTGAAAAATTCAACAGATAAGCTGTTTAAATTTAAACAATAAAAGTGTAAATCCTACACAAACAAACTTTAAATCTAAACACTAATCGAGTAATAAATTGTAATTTCGCATATAAGTTAAACAAAATTACCAATTCACTATGTAATTTTACCCCACTCAATTGTAATTTCGCGCACGAGATTTGAAATTACAATTTCCTTTAATCCAAAATGCGTGTAAAATCGCATGATATGCTCACTTTTGCTGAAAAGTGCGTAAATTTCGTTTAGAACTGTAAATTACACACTTGTAGTGTAAATCTACGAAAAAAAATGTAATGTTCAACTAAAAATTACATATATTTTGGTAGCATATTTACACGCAGTTTTTAGAGTGTATGTTTTGTCGATTAAAGACACTAAACTACGAGCAGTGAAACGATTCCTCGTGTGAATGTCCAACGATAAACTAGTTGAAACATCTCTTTTATTAACATGGAGTGTATAACTATTGGAATTTCCATGAGCAAGAAAATAGTAAGTAATTTCCTCACCGTCTGCGGGCCAACTGCCTAACGACGAATTAAACGATTCTTCTATCGCACATTAAGTCGATAATTTGTAGACAATTGACGTGCCCCCCGGTTTTATTTTAGTAGTCTATGCAAATGTTTATAATCCCCACGACTGTATCTATTTTATTATTTTTTGGTTTTTAGTACATTTATCTTAAACATTGCAATGTATGTATAACATAAAACCGTTTAAATTAAAAAGTTTTTTACCTATTTTTATTTTCTAGTTTTTAGTTTTTATTTATATTTTTGTTTACCATTTTGTTCCCACGAGTAATGGACATTTAAACGGTCGACCCCCCAGAGGTCCAATAAAGGGGCAAGGCTATGTACAACAAGATGCGCCTGAGTCTTGAGGGGAAAACGCTAACGACATATCATTTTTATCCACCCTAATGCCATACAGTTCTCGGCGCGTTTTAACCTTTCACCTTAACTTGGGTGGTGTACCGCTAACGACGTATAATTTTTAGCCACCCTAACGCCACACAGTCCTCAACACGATACAAAATCTTGACTTGGGTGGTGGATTCAGGCTGGATTAATCAGATACCTAAATTACAGATTCAATTTCTAAATTTAAATCTTATTATTATACGCCATTTAGTCTTAAACTTTGCAATGTATGTTTAACATAAAACCGTTTAACTTAAAAAGTTTTTTTTACCTATTTTTATTTAAATAGAGCGACTCACGCGCCACCTAGCGGCTCCAATTTTTTTTTAAACATTTGTAAATTATTTAAGTAATGCACATGCTAAATATCAGCCAAATCGGTCCATAATTAGGATTTTCAGTTTTAATTACCCCGATCTCAGCTCCACCTAGCGGAATTTTTTTTTAAGAAAATATTTCTTTTCAAGGTAGTAATACATGTTCCGACTTTCAGCCAAATCGGACCATAAATGCGATTTTTGTAAATATAGCGACCCACGCGCCACCTATCGGAAGTTTTTTTAGGAAAATATTTCCTTTCAAGGTAGTAATACATGTTCCGAATTTCAGCCAAATCGGACCATAAATGCGATTTTTGTAAATATAGCGACCCACGCGCCACCTAGCGGAATTTTTTTTTAAAGAAAATATTTCTTTTCAAGGTAGTAATACATGTTCCGAATTTCAGCCAAATCGGACCATAAATGCGATTTTTGTAAATATAGCGACCCACGCGCCACCTATCGGAATTTTTTTTTTTTTCATAATATTGCATTGTCATCGGGGTTAAACATGCGTACAAAATTTCAGATTAATCGGTTGACAGGAAGAGGATGAAATTTGAATTACTAAATTTGACCCAAGAATAATAAATAAAACAAACGGGGTGAGCTAAATAAAACCGTTTAATAATAAGAAGTCCTTCTTTTATGAATGGCGTTGAGTTTGCTCAAATATATTTTTTTTTCGCTAAGATAGAGCAATTTAAAGTTTATGTGTTCATAGTTTGTGGGATTGTGTATTGTGGGCTTGTGGTGTTTAAGCATTTATAAATTTCAAATTGCTCTATCTTAGCGAAAAAAAAGATATTTGAGCAAACTCAACGCCATTCGTAAGAGAATGACTTCTTCTTTAAGATGATATGTGTGCTTTTTTAACAAAAAAAAAATCTGTAGTTTATATATATCGTCAAAAAGAGGCAAAAACGGCGTTTTTTGCACATTTAGGTTAGGATATCTCAAAATCCTGACGTGACAGAGCAATTCTGCGTCCAGATTTGAATTCAGCGCATCGAAAACCTTTAGGAAAATATGGTCTGGTTTATGGTCAAAAAAATCGGTCTCATTTTGTTGGCCTGTGTTATTATAGAATATCGCGTATGTTTTCGAAGAAATAAGTTTATTAACTCTCATTTAAATAAATGTTTTTTGCATGGTTGCCACCTGTTTCAATTTTGTTTAAGCTTAATAAAATTTGTAAAAGTCAATGAAATGTTACAATATGGCTATAAAATTAAAAGATATTAAGAAAGCTAGTCGTTGAAAATATTTTTGTTAGGGTTGCCACCTGCTTAGAACTATTTAATTATGTAAACTGATAAAAAATGTATTAATCATATTGTGTATTTTTAGAAAAAATGTAAAAATTCGCATAGCAAAACAAAATTATTTTGGGTGTTGCCACCTGTGTGAATTTCTTTTAAGCTCAATCAAGTTTGTAAAGTTCATAAATATTACAATATGGGTATCAAATTAAAGGAGATTAAGAAGTCTGATTGCTGAAAGTTATTTTTGTTAGGCTTGCCACTTTTTTTCAAAATTTTAAACTAAATTAAATTGATCATAAAATACGGGGAATAGAAAAAAAGGCTTTACAACCTACTCTGAAAAAAATACCCGTAGTTAAATCAACAACTTTCCGCTGTTGAACCTCCGTCTTTGATTCAACAGCAAAAGTATTTGCTTTAACGGCAAAGTTTTTGATTCAACAACTTTCCATAGTTAATTCAAAGACGGGCGTTTTTGATTCAAAAACTCCCTTGCTGTTGAAAAATTTTGAAGTAAACAAAAAATAGAAAAAATTTTTTTCAAACTTAAATTTTCGGGAAAAATATATACATACATATACATATGTATGTATATGCAATATATAATTACAAATAAAGGTAAGTCACAATAATAATATTTATATATTATTATAATATATTAATATTATATGTACATACATTTGTACGTTTAAGAATACATACATATATTTTGTATTTTCAGAATAAATATGCTAGATTATCCCATTTTCCGATAGCGAGCAATCGAGGTAAAACTTGTCGGCGATGATTGCGCAGAAACCTACAAATCTGGCGGCCGGAAAACAATGTAAGTTAATATAAAGAATGTGTTATGAAATAATAAAATAAAATCAGTTGTGTTTATGTGTTTGTGTGTGTAAAAAGCCCTACAGACAGTGATAGTCATTTGATATATCATTTGAGGTGCAGGATTGATGGATATTTGTGCCACTACTGCCTACAAGTTTCCATAATCTTTATATTGGCGGTGTGAAAATGTGATGCAAACCTTTGTGGCCGTGTTTCTTTCCACACATCGCGTTGTTCAAATGATGCATCAAATGACCATCACTGAATGGAAAAAGTTTGTTTGGTGAAACCGGGCCTTAGTATTAATATTACTATGTAAACATATATTATATAAAAAAAACTAAATAAAATAATATCTATTATATTAAAAAAAAAAATTACTATTGTTTACAATTTTTTTGAGATTAACTTAAATGCGTAAGTATTTGCTTTAATGGTGCCCGTTTTTGGACCAAAAACTTTTGCGGTTAATTCAAAAGCAAAAGTTGTTAGCTTAAATACGAACAGTATTTGAATCAACAGTGCTCGCATTTGGACTAAAAATTTTTGCTGTTAATTCAAAAGTAAAAACTGTTAACTTAAATGTAAAAGTATTTCATTCAACAGTTTCCGTTGTTAACTTAAATACGAAAAGTATTTAAATCAAAAACGCTCGGATCTTTGAAACAACAACGGAGCGTTGTTGGGCACATTTAAACTGCGGAAAGTTGTTCATTTAACGGCAAAAGTCTTTGTATTTACAACGTTTTTTTTGCAGAGTAGTAGAGTGGGACACAAAGTAACTTTTTTTTATTTCTAGTCCATATAATGGGGTGTTTGGTGTTTCTAAATATTTATATTCTTGGTTGTTTTCGAGCGTAATCTTAATGCTCAACTCGTTAACGTCAGCATCTGTGTCACACACATTACATAAAAACTTTTGACACCATTGTTAGTGCATTGTTGCTCGTTTGCCCTCTTCAATGTTTACAAAATGAAGGAAGTATCTGAGCTTCAGCGAAAATCAGCTCCACAGTTATACCACATCATTTTAAAACTAAATTTAAATGGCTGTAAATTCTACATTTAACAACATAACTGCATCTATTTACAGCGTATACGCTATATCATGCCATGCCAATGCAATTATGTGCATCCAAATATGCCTTTAAGCCCTAAACACTTGCTATAAATTCGTACTCGAATGCTCGTATGTGTAAATACGACGAGCTGAAACTTTAAATCTGCCATATAACACAGCACATCAGCATAACTTTACAGCAAATATCTATCTGCCAAATAAAAGAAGCAGGAAAGTAGCAAAGCAACAAACGAATGGCAAGTGCAAGTTGTAAAATTAATATGCGCACTTTACTATGTCAGTAAAATTGTCGAACAAGATTCTCTCTGCTCCGACTGCTGACATTTTATTAGTGCGCTATAGAAAATTTGTTGAGAATCTGAACTTTTTTTATTGTTTTGTTTGTTTTTTTTTTCTGTTTTCCTCAGATTTATTAGCGATTTTCGTTAATTTATTGTGTCATAAATGAAAGGGTTTGTTTGTTTTTAGGTTTTATGCAAGTAGCAGGCATATCAGCTTTACTTTTTTAGCACTTTTCTTCTTCTTGTATTTAATAGACGTTTAAGTTGTTGCAGCAACTGTATGTGGAGCCTACATTTCAAGCACTTTCAATGCCGCAGGCCTTTCAGTGTGTCCTCAATGCATTAAAAAGTGTTACATGCCAGTACTTTCGCTTATACAAAAGCCTCTCTTCCCTGTTAGTGACATCTGTAAATTGTTTTGTTCTTCACACACTAATAAATGCTCCGAATAAATTAAAAAAAAAGCAAAGAATAATGCAAAAAGTAATAAGCACTGTATCCTTTTCTTCTGCGTTTTGCTTATACTTATTACATTTTTTGCTCGCCTTGTTGCTGTTGTTGTTGCTGTTGTTAGAGTAGATACTTAGCAACTCTTGTTTGCTACTTATGCTACTCTCACTCTCACTTCAATTCCATTGCAATAACACTTGAAATCATCACCATCATCATTATGTATTTTTATTGTTTTTCTATGGTTTTGTATGTGTGTGCATGTTCGCACAAACGGCCGACCGCCTGCTGATCGGCGCTTTATGCTGGTTACGTATACGCCCCCCGTAGGCGCAATAACATTAAACTTAAGTACCTACTCGGTAGATGCATAACCTACCTACATACAAACATAAAGACATACTTATGTACATACATAAATGCATACATACACACATACATATATATGTAAATATGTAAATACATAGATACATACGTGTCGTACTTTCGGATTGCAAGTGAAGTGAAGTGAAGTGGCTGGGTGGCGTATTCCTAAAGCGATTAACATGATTTTTATTTACGAAATTTTTTCGAGTGCTTTTTTATTATTCAACTAATATTGCTTGAGGTTATCTTTGTGGTTGTTTTTGTTGTTGTTTTTGTTTTTTTCTACTGCTGATGCTTACGTTGACGTACGGTCATTTGCAATCCGCTCATGATGTGCCAACCTAATGACAACCTAAGTGGCCGCAAAAGTGTAAGCCATACACTCATAGGTATTCGCTTGAATTGCTGGAAGCTACAACTAATCATATCTCTCAATCTAAATATATTAGTTAGTAAGTGTGTTTGTGTTTGGCTTTGTGGTAGCAAGTATATTTGTTGGATTGTGGTGTGTGTTTGACATTGAGTGCCGCCGCTTTACATAATTTATGGTGCGTGTTTGTGAGTCGAATGATGTATGAGTATTGGGCAGGAACACCGCATGCCAAAGCCATAAAGCTTATCTATGTATGTATATACATTAGGGTGGTTATTAAAAATCAAATGAACATTTTTTTCAATATCACCACTAAATCGTATAGAGGACAGTCAAAGATATCACATATAAATTTTGGTCCCGATCGAAGATACTTTAGGCGTGTCGCAAAGGGGTCAAAGTTTATATTCCTATATTGAACTCCTGTGCGACATCCCTTGACCGTCTCCAATCGGGACACAAATTTATATCCGGTATCTTCGACTATATTACCATCGATCCAGGGAGTGCCGTTAATGAAGTGTGCTATACAATTTGTCTCCATACATTTGGGGACAACTCTAATTTTTTGTATTTATTTATTTGTATTTATTTATTAATAGCCAGGATATACAAAAGTAAGTCTTAAAGGCTAATCAAATATATAAATATGTATCTACATAAACTAAGGTATAATGGCATTATCTGTTATACTTCAAAAATAATGTAAACAGAATTAACAATAGTTGCATTTAAAAGAAATGAATGAAATGAATACAAATTTAACTCAGTAGGGAGTACTTAATAAAATATAGAAAGTATAATGAAATAATTGAGTATACCCAGTAAGGGGCAAGCATGCCATAAAGGGCACATTGGGCCAGAAAGGACCCGGTCGAAAATAGTAAGATATTATTTAAGAAACATATTAAGTGAATAAATGAATAATCCCTTTGGTAGTGAGAAGTCAATCTCAATAGACTGGGATAGCTTATTAAAGTCAATTAAGGCTCTGGTAACAGGAGCATTTTGAGCATACAACGATTTAAAATGTGCAATATGGAAAGGGAGTGGATTTCTAAGGTGCCTGACGGGGATATTAAATGGGATACGTGCAAGTAGAGGAGGGCAATCAATGGAGCCACAGATGATGTTAAAGACAAATGACAGTGACAGTATCTGTCTTCTGGTTTGCAGGGACTTCAGACCAAGTAATAGACAGCGAGATTGATAGCAAGCAACAGGGTCCGAAAAACGAAGTGAGCGGAGGGCAAAGCGTAAAAAGGCTTTCTGAATGCGTTCTAAACGAGTTACGTGACATTCATGATAGGGTGACCAAATAAAAGATGCGTATTCAAGTCTTGATCGAACGAAAGAAGTATACAGAAGTTTTAACGTATACGGATCAGTAAATTCAGCAGCATTACGACGAACAAAAGCAAGCATAGCGTAGGATTTAGATACAACTAAGTTAAGATGACTTGAGAAAGAGAACTTAGAGTGAAAGACCATAACAAGGTCTTTGATTTCATTTACATAGATATGTATGTATCTATGTTAGACCGCCCCGAAAAAAAGTATGCCCTCTCATATAACATTTCCGAAATAAATAAAAAAAAAATTTTTTTTAACCACCCTAGCAGTCGTCTTCGGTATTTATAGTGGAATTTTCAAGTTTTATACATCAGTATTTCTGTCTCGAGAAGGGAAGTTTTAGCTAAGAGGCTCATTAATCCAAGGTGCACCATCGGTCCACAATTCAATTCCCAATATCCTAATGTACCTTTCAAAAGCCAGCACATTAGGGTTGGTCAAAAGTCATTAAAACTTTATTATGTATTTAAAAGAATTGAAAGCTCTATCGAAATCTTAAATGTTATTTTATTAAAGCTGCCCAAAAAAGTCATTAAAACAACACCTTAATAAAGGAGCTAATCGTTAACAATATTCAATAAAATTCATCAGCGTATAATTTGGCTATCATTACCTTAGCATTACAGTCAATAATCTTAAAGAAAACGGCATAAACAAATCTGTGGTCACATGCAATAACCGCTTAAGTCGACTTAGGAAGATTTCGAGATATATATTACAAGTTATTCTCCTTGTAAAACTCTATATTTCTGTAAAACCCTAATGTTTTTAACTTAATTCAATAAAACGATATAAATAAAAACATTTAGACTTAACTTACAACAGAGGTATATTAAACTTGCTATAACAGCCAAAGTAGGCGTATATACAAAATCAAATTTCTTCATGACATTTTGTTTTATTTACAAAATTTGATCGTAACGTTGTGGATGGCTCTCTGATTTTGCGTCCATAGTTTTTAATGGTACCCTGACATAATCCCAAGGGGCATAATCCCAAATTTTTTATTTGGGATTATGTCACTCCCCCTAGGGTGACATAAGCCCAACTTTTTTACTTGGGCTTATGTCACCCTAGGCGTAGTGACATAATCCCAATTGGGATAATGCCATTTTCAAGCCCAAAAAAATATTTCTGTTGTCTTTCTTAGATTTTATTACATTAAGCAAAAAAATAAAGCTGACAATAAAATAAGGCAATCAAAAATTAAGTACAATGCAAATGTGGCAAAGTTAATGTTGTTATATAATAATACATCGAGTATATGTATAAGATGAATACTTAAATACACATTTTCTCAAAAAATTACATTTCAAAAAAATAAATAAAGAACTGCTCATACGCTTTATGGGTTTTCTTTGTCATCAATTCATGTATGACAGGAAATATCTAAAATTAAAAATATTTACATATATACAAACTTTTTTTAATAAAACATAGGTATATATGTATGTACTATGTCTATAAAAACAAGAAAATTTTCGCCAAATTTTCGCCTGCGGCGCTTTCTTTGTTTTTTAATAGATCGATAGGTACATATGAATATACATATGTATGTACATATGTCTATAAAAACATGAAAATTTTGAAGAAAAAATCGCGCGATTTTTGATTCCAAATTTTCGCCTGCGGCGCTTTTTTACTGATATAATGATACATTGATAGGTATATACATATGGATGTACACTAGTATACTAGTACCTACCTGAGTGATTAATCTAATGATAGCTATATATATATGTACATATGTCTATAAAAAATGAAAATTTGGAAGCAAAACTCGCGATTTTGCTTCGCACTAGTACCTACTCGAGTGATTTGGTATTCTCGCTCCCTTTTATTTGGAATTATGTCACTCCCACATAGGTGGCATAATCCCAAGTAAAAAAATTGGAATTATGTCACACCATGGTGAGTGACATAATCCCAAATTTAAAAATTGGGGTTATGCCACTTGGGATTAAATCACGGCACCTTTTTAATCGACTTTTATGATTTGTTAAGAAACGCCTTCGAATATAAAAATCAATTTATCTCGAAATCATATTTTTCGACTTAAGCGATTATTGCAAATTGCCTCAGAAATATCTCCCACACACTTTTACTTTAGAGTGTGTAGATGGCATTGTCAATGGACACTTTTGTATTAAAATTCTGTTGACCAAGAGTTCTGGAAGGTTATACGCACTTGTTGTATTGAAGGTCAAGCTTGTTAAGAGCTTTCTTGTTTAATATCCACCCATACACACACGCGCGCATATGCACGTGTATGGCTGTCTACTGTGTCTATTGCCTTTAGTGCTGTGTAATCAAGGTAATTACGCTTTTATTTTGTCTCACACACACGTCGTTTTCGGTTTCATTTTCATCTTAACAAAACTCAATTATCGACACATGTTTGTCTGTTTGCATGTGTGTGGGTATGTGTTACCATAGCTCTCTTGCTTTGTATGCTCCACTGCTTTGTATGCCCTGTTAATATGTTTTTGTATAATACTTTTACTTGTCATTTACTCATGCGCTGGTTGTTGGGTTCGGTTTACAGGTGCACATAATGACTGTCACACAACGCAATCTTGGCCATTTTGTTCTTTTATATTCAACTTGTTAAGCTCTTTATTGATTTTGTTTATTCATAGAATGTAACACGATAATTTCTGTTGAAAAATAAAGGAGATAGTGCCGCCATAACAACTTGCGATTGGCTCTGGTGTAAATATTTACTTTCTTTTATACCGAAGAAGTGCGAAGTCAATTAATGTGATTGTTTTTTTTTTCTTTTTGTTTTCTGTTGGGTACTGATTTTGATTTTGCTACTGTAAATTAAAGCTTTAAGTTTATTTACAAAAGTTTTTTTGTTTTTGATATGTATTAATTTTTTTTTATGTTTCGAGCTTACATTAACTTGTCTTTTGTACATAACTATTCATACAAACTGACACACAATTCTTTCTAGTTATAGTCAAATGCTATGGTGAATTAGCTTCACGTACTTCTTCTTTTTGTTAGCAGCAACATTTTTTACTTTAATTATTTAAAAATATTTAATATGCAAATACATTTAATATGTAGATACATACATACATACATATATATACTTATATACGCATATTTATTTACACGCGTTTGCTTCACATTTCCATTGGCCTGCTTTGACAATGATGACATACAAGGAATTATTTATTTACTTTTGCGGTTCTCGAATACCATTAATAATTCATATTCATTTATATACAAATAATTAATGGCATATTTTTGCAGAAAATATATCCGCAAATTAAATTACTACCTGACTTTTATGTTTATTTATAACTGATATTTGCTCCAATTATTTATTTGCATGCTGGCGTGTGAGGAGAATGGAAATCAAATTGTTTTAATTTATACAAAATATTTATGTATTGCATTTGTTTTACTTGTTACGAAAATAAATATTTTGAGTTTATAATAAAGAATAAATTTGATTATTTTGTTTTGCTTTTTTTTGCTATTCCCCAATCAAGCAAGTGCAAAAATTCTGATATTAAAGATACAAAAGAGTGTAATGAGCAGTAGTATCACCAGTGGAGTCACTTCTGGGTATCAAATGTTAATCAAATTTTATTAATAGCAGTGATTGTGATTGATTGCAAACTATGCAAAGAATCATCAACCTCTGTAGAAAATCTATTAAAAAAAACTATATACAGTTTGTTGCATATTTTAAGGCGTCAGATTTTTCTTTTCTTCCTTCGCAAATTTAAAATGACAATAAAAAAAAAATTTGAGCTCAGTGAGCAAAACGGTTTGGGGGTTAAATGGATAAACCACATTCGGTCTCTGTATCCATTAAAACAATAAATAAATCACACTCACAATAAAATATGCACATATTTGATAAAAAAAAAAAACCTTTTGTATTGCTTGAGATTCCCTAGGTGACACTTTTCGTTTTAATTAAAATGTGACCATTTACATTTCCATAGCCAAAATCACCTAACAGTTTAACCCTTGAACACGTACCTATTGTGTGTTTGCCAAAAGTAATCACTTCTACATTTTGTTTATTTTATTTTTTATTTTCCATTGTATTTTTGCCCTTGAATGACTGTTTGTCATGTCGCAAAGTTCATCTCAAGCACTTTATTGCCTAACAACAGGAGTTCAATAAGGTTTGTTTGCTCATCAGTTTGTTGCAATTCAAAATTCCAAATCCCTAAAACCAATATTAAAATTCCTCAGTTGTAAGACGAATAAATAAGAGAGTAAAACTTTTATAGAATTACACATAAATAAACCTTCATGTCGGCAGAGATTTATCACTAACCCTTAAACAAATAAGTTAAATGAAGCAATCGTGCAGATTTCTCTGTATATGCAAAGGCATGCAGTTAGGTTAACCAATATTTTCTTTAGGCAATAGACAGCATATCAATACGCCTCAAACCACACAAACGCACGTACACGATAATACTTAATAACAAAGCATTCTTCTATTCATTCAATTCGTTTATTTATTCAACCACTTTTAATCTACTTGTCTGTAGCAAAAGTTTTCGGTTTTATCCTCTTGCAAATTTTCCTACAAATGTACATACATATTTACATACCAGGGACGTAACGGTTATAAGGGAAATGGGGTAAAAGTCATATTTAACCATTATCATGAGAAAAAAATTTTTTTGGTCCTTAATAACCATTATAAAAACAAAAAAAAAACCGTTTTGGGACTGAATAACCGTTATGGCAACCAAAAAACTGTTTTGGGCCTGAATAACCGTTATTCAGATTTTTATTTTTTTTTGGTCAGCAATAAAAATTAAGCCTATTTATTTGTCAATATTTCTGGACGATATTGGTATCAAATGAAAGGTGCTGAGCAGGGATTGTAGCTCTGATTACTTCTTTTCATTTTATACCAATATTTCTTAAAACATTCCAGGGCATCCGGGTCCACTTTTTCACCCATAACTGGGAACCCGATCTACGAATCTTAACAAATACACCGCTATGTAAAAGCCCTGCTCAACACCTTTCATTTGATACCAATATCGTCCTGAAATATTCACAAATAAATAGGCTTGATTTTTATTGCTGACCAAAAAAGAATAAAAATCTGAATAACGGTTATTCAAGCCCAAAACACTTTTTTGGTTGCCATAACGGTTATTCAGGCCCAAAACGGTTTTTTGGTTGACATAACGGTTATTAAGGACCAAAAGAAGATAAAGGTTATTTTTGCGTAACCTTTTCACCACACAAAAAAAAAATAACTGTTATTTTCGGTCCCTGTTACATACTTATGTATGTACATGAAAAGCAAACAGTTATACAAATATATTCACAATAATTTTTGGTCATCTTTTGGCATCGCTTTGCACAAATGTACCATATATGTACACATATATATATATATATAACCATATATATATATATATGTGTATGTATGTATATATATGTATGTAACTCGTGGTTAAAAGGGTTTTGGTATTTATTGCATGCCAAAGTTTGTCTACTTATGTGTGCTTTAGTATCCATTTGTGCGTACGTGCGTGTGTGTGTTTAAAAGCTTAAGGTGAGTATCTGTAACCGTTATCACCTTCTTCTCACACTTTCCCTCTGTCTCTGTGTGTGTGTATCGTTGTTACTTATTAAATTGCCAAACTCAAATCACCTTTGCTCCCTTTCATTCTCTTCCATTCAATCAATACAAATGTAATCGAACACTGATTTGAATTTAATTTAAACTTGTGGGCGTTCATACGCAAACACTTATAACCTAGGGACGCAGAAAGGCATACACACATTGCTAGACATACATATCCCTGCCGGCAGGCGTGAGTGTGAAAAGTGAAGGTGGAGCTGAAGTTCGTGACTTGCTGTGCAATATGCAAAAATGCTTACATATCTATGTATGTATGTATGTACATTACACCGTCTCGCAAAAAAAGTTTCACCCTCATGTAAAGTATTTTTCGAAGCAGCTTCTGAGAAAAAAGCAATTTTTAGGGACACACTAGATGTCGCCCAATAATAATATCAATAATGATGAGCGATATTTTTTACAATTATCGTCGGATTCTAAAGTTCGAGCATAGGAACTTCCTTGCTAAAGTTTATGACCCATAATGCCGACAACTTAAAAAGAGCACCCTGTAAATCCTCTCATATAATATATTTACGGAAAGCAATTTAGAGAAATAATTTCTTTCTTTTTATGACCACCCTAGTAATCGCCTAATTACATATTTCTATATCCTCGGCATTTAGTTGAATCTTAAAGTATAATACTTCATTATTTTTGTCTCGCAAAGAAAATATTTCTCGTTAACTCATTAACCCTAAGTGCGGCATTGGGGTACTTACGAGCCCGAACTCAGTTGCTAGCAGCTTAATGTACATTTTTAATGACAGCATATTAAAATCCGTTAAAAATTATTTGAATATACTTAATAGGTACCTCTTTTTGATATACCCATTAAATCGGCACTTTATAGCTGTCACTAGAGTGTTAAAGTGTTAGAGATAATTTTTAATTGTTGGGGTAAGTGGAAAAAAATTCAACAACTATTTACAGCGAAGGTTGAGTGTATAGCTATTTCACGAAAAACCATTTTCGATCATCAGCACTCTTTTCGGAAGTGGATGCACCGGGGATTGAACGGCAAAAGTGGGGAAAATCCAACAGCTTGCACAGAGTCTCAATGGCCGAGTGTGTTTATCCGTTGGGTCATTGCGGCTGAAGTTGGAATGGACTCGGGTTCAATCCCCGGTGCATCCACTTCCGAAAAGAGTGCTGATGATCGAAAATGGTTTTTCGTGAAATAGCTATACACTCAACCTTCGCTGTAAATAGTTGTTGAATTTTTTTCCACTTACCCCAACAATTAAAAATTGAATTAAAATAAAAATTTCGTGCTAAGCACTAAAAACTCTTTCAAGTTAGAGATAATTGTTAACCGGAAAATTTAACTAGAAGAAGTAAAAATTTTCATAAAAAGACCGCAAAAGACCACAGTAAATGAAAAACAAATATGGCGCCTTGAAGTATGCTACAAATTTATAATATTTATTTATTTTGTAGACATTCGCACTTATCAAGCGGCCAGAGATAGCTATTTTTATGCTGAATAGCTAAGTTATATGTTTTTATTTTAAAAATCATTAGATATGGAAAAAATATTTTCAAGCAGCTCTTTGTCGCACACTTCTTTCGAGCGCTACAGATATTTCTATATGTATGTTGTCCTTACATCCTTATCGTTTTGCTGCTAAGCGTATCTACAAGTGGTAAAAACCAGGGATTGCAAATAATCGTTATTTTTTTAATTTTGACTAAAAAAATCATACTGAAGGAGAAATGCTAAACGCAAAAGAAGTACACAGATGTAATCACCGTAACGCAGATTATCTCTAGGTGCATTAACTTTTATTTTTTCGACTTTTATAAAAAAATTGATTTTTAATCATTATTTTCTGAGTTTTATTTTCTACTCATAAAATAAAAAGTTATTTCTTGAGTATTATTTTTCCATCAGAAAATAAAATTTATTTCTTGAGTTTTATTTTTCCATCAGAAAATAAAAGTTATTTTTATACTCAGCTGTACTTGTACACAGAGTATTATAGTTTTGATTTCATAACGGTGGATTGGAACATAATGAAATAATCGAGATAGATATGGACTTATATATATCAAAATGATCAGGTTAAAAGAAAAATCGATTGAGCCATGTCCGTCCGTACGCACTCTAACTCGCGCAAAAATTGAGATATTTTGATGAAATTTGGAATGCAGGTTGGTATCGAGACTGGCACGGTTGGTATTGAAAATGGGCGAAATCGGACCATGACCACGCCCACTTTTCCTATATAGAAAATATCGGAAATTTGGTATCTCAGCCACTAACATAGCTGGAGCGATGAAATTTCACCCACGTATTGAGCTCAGGCCCTTATGAAGAAATTTGATGAGATTTTGGAAAATGGGCGGTGCCACGCCCACTTATTAAGGGTCAAACATTGAAAGTTTTATATGCCATAACTCAGATACCGTTGAAGATATATCGATGAAATTTGGTATGCGTGATTTGCTTACTTAGACAACTGTTTTGACGGAAAATGCTTAGTTGGATGACTGATAAAAATTATGAAAATGGGCGTGGCTACGCCCACTTTATGCAGCGCTCGCTTTATATAAAGTACACCGTGTTTCCATCAAACGCAAACAAACTGTGAAAGCATACAGCTGAGTATTTAATGTTCGATTCCACTCGAACTTAGGCTTCCTTACTTGTTTGAGTTTTATATTTCCCTCAGAAAATAAAAGTTATTTTTTGAGTTTTATTTTTCGATAAGAAAATAAAAGTTATTTCTTGAGTTTTATTTTTTCCTCAGAAAATAAAAGTTATTTCTTGAGTTTTATTTTCCCCCTCCGAAAATAAAAGTTATTTTTTGAGTTTCATTCTTCGATCAGAAAATAAAAGTTATTTTCTGAGTTTTATATTTTTGCTCAGAGAATAAAAGTTTCTTCAGTTTAATTTTAGCTGCAGCTGTCGATTTTGCCACATTAACACGTAGGTAAAGCTTATAAATAACAAAAATTAAAAATTTATTTATCTACTTTACCTATTTATATGGCAACGTCTACACTTGCAGCCAAAATTAAACTGAAAAACTTTTATTCTCTGAGCAAAAAAATAAAACTCAAAAAATAACTTTTATTTTCTGATCCCAAAATAAAACTCAAGAAATAACTTTTATTTTCTGAGGGAAAAATAAAACTCAAAAAATAACTTTTATTTTCTGATGGAAAAATAAAACTCAAGAAATAACTTTTATTTTGTGAGCAGAAAATAAAACTCAGCAAATAATCATTAAAAATCAACTTTTTGAATATAACTCATAACCATTACAGTCCCTGGTAAAAACCAATCTCCAATAAAAACAACCATCTGCCTAATGCTTATTTAGTTTCTGCATTTTAGGTGAAAAATGAATTTAAATTTGCATTAAAGTAAATTCCAAGGCTGGTGGTCAAAGGCTTATTGCGGTCGTGCCACACCGTCCCAAGAGAATTTTGTGAAATTGAATATTTAACGATTACACGTGTACACACTTTCGTGCAGACAAACAGAAATGTCTAACAAGTTACTTAACTAGAAATTGAATACCCATTTGAGGACGGATTGCGGCATTTTCTTGGAAAAAATTAAATTTAAACGATAAAGGCGTGTGCGCGTGAAAAGCAAAAGTAGTCATAGAGTACAACTTAAGCCAGCGAAAGTTATTTTTGCAGAGAAAACGCGTGTCTATATAAACACATGGAAGCTTTGCAAAATCAGCCACAGACCGACTATCAGGCTTCGTTCTCAACCCAAATGGTATCCACTTTGCGTTAATGCGACAATGACAATCACTCTACCATCGAAATAAATATGTTGAAAGCACTAAAATAATGTGCAGAAAAATTAAATAGTGAAAACATTATTCATTTATTCACTCGTCATGATGATATTAAATTTCATACTTAGTAAAATAAACAAACAACAATAGAAATAAAATAGAAATAATAAAACAAATACAACACTCAAACATACTGCTTAAAATATACAACAGACTATACAAAGCGTGACAGTATATAGGAGTACCTACTGATGACGCTGAAACAGAGTGATACTTATGTCAGTCAGTCATTCAGACAGACAGACCCACAGATAGACAAATAGACATTCAGGTTACCAGTTCATCATGTTTATGTGCACAATCAACAGAATTTTGATTCAAGCAAATCAGCGGCCAGTCAGTTACAAGGCCAGACAGACTTGTTGGCACTTTGTCTTCATCTGCAGCAGCAGCCAACAGCTGAGATTGATGTCAGTCAGTCATTCTGTGAGCAGCTTGAAATGAACGTGTAGCTAAATGACAAGCATATTGCTGGTTGTACTACAGTGTGTAAATGATTGATTTTTTTTTTATGAAATTAGAGTTGATATGTAAAACCAGTTGTAAAATTTAGGAAATTTTCCATCTCAATGTCAGAATTTAATTTCAGAAAAAAATTCTTAATTCTTAATTTCACTGGTCGACAGGTTTTTGTTACAGAAATAAAATTCTACTTTTGTAAAGGATTTCGGTGCGCTGAATCCGAATCTGAATTCAGATTTTCGCTAATACGTACAGTTTTTGAGATATTCATGTTTAAAGAGGCCAAAAACGCGATTTTTGCTATATTCACTCCTCAATATCTTTTAAATTACTTACTTATTTTTAAAACTGATTATAGCTATTGAAAACGCAGACATTTCTCTTGAAGAAACCGTTTTAATATTTCAGATATCTTTCTTGTAACTTGCAATATTGCATATTAAGCTTCATTAGTTTTGGAATATTTTCTCCATACCAAAATAATTAAAAATTTTGAAGCTCGCTTTTAGGCAGTTTATTATATTATGGACGTATGTAAGTGGCTTCGTAAAAAAATTGTTCTGCTGAGCAACTACAAAATTTGATTGCGCCTAAAACATACTACAAATGCTGCCGTTGTTTTCGACGACAAATACCTTATTGTGCAAAAACATATATTACTACATACCTAAATTAGATATCCGAAAAATTGAAATGTTGTCTTCATGAGAAATGGCCGAGCTTTCAATAGATTTAATCAATTTTTAAACTAAGTAAGTAATTTAAAAGATATTGAGGAGTGAATATAGCCAAAAAACGTGTTTTTCGCCCATTTGGACATGAATATCTAAAAATCTGTACGTATCACAGAAAATCTGACTTCAGATTCGGATTCAGCGCACCGAAATCCTTTAGAAAAGTAGTATTTTATTTCTGTAACAAAAATTTGTTGAAATTTTGTCGACCAGTGTTTTTTTTTTCATATATTCAAAATTTCATATCGTCATATTTTCATACATTCATAATTCATATGTTCATCTTCCTACTTTCACAGTCTCTCACATTTACACGAAATTATCATATTTCTTTTGTATTTCTTATTTAAATATTTTTTGGTTTCAATTTTCATAGTTTCAGGTTTTCGTGTTTTCGTATTTTCATACATATATACATATTTTCATATTTTTTATATTTATAATTTCATATTTAAATATTTTCTTAGTTTCTTAGTTTCTTATTTTCATAGATTCATATTTTTATATTTTCATATTTTCGTAATATTTTAATTTTTTTTATTTTCATAGTTTCAGATTTTCATAAGTTCAAATTCTCATATACCTATTCGTATTTCATATTTCATTTTTCATATTTCATTTTCATATTTTTTTCGTATTTTTGTATATTTATATTTTCATTTTTCTTTATTCATAGTTTCAGTTTTGATTTTCTATATTCGTATATTCATATTTTAAATTTCATATTTCATATTTCGCAAGTTTCATATTTCATATTTCATAATTCATATTTCATATTTCATATTTCATAATTTATACTTCATATTTGATATTTGATATTTCATATTTCATATTTCATATTTCATAATTTATACTTCATATTTGATATTTGATATTTCATATTTCATATTTCATATTTTCATATTTTCCAATTTTCCTATCTTTATAGTTTCATATTTGGATATTTCCCACCGTGCATATTACGTTTCAAAGTACATACATACTTACATAAATTAAAATGAAGTTGCAGAGCATATTCGCCTTCGCATTCATCAAGCAAGTAGGCTCTTCTCTACGGTTACATATTTACAAACCTATTTATTTACATACAAATTGTTGTTGTTATTCTTGAATTTATTATTAAAATATGTATATTCCCGGAAATTTTCTTATTTAATTCCAAGAAACTTGCATACCAAAGTCCTTTTCATTGCACAAATAAAGGTTTATTGAAAATATCTATCATGCCATTCTGCCTTTTCAACTAAGCATACATACATACATATGTACATAGATACAAATATATATATCTACAATATATACAAATATGCGTAAATACAAACAAACCAAAAACCATTGAAACGAAAGTGTACTTTGAGGTTATTTTTTGGTTGTTAGAACAGATTATTATTATTAGTAGAAAATAGCAAGATTTTTGTTTTTGTTTTTGTTTTTGGTTTTAATATAAAGATTTAATCCAAAGCGTATTAATTTGCAATTGAATATGCGATAACAATTTTTCAAGTAGAATTTTTGTTATTTAAAAATTTATTGACTTAAATTTTAGTAAAATTAAAATTTTTACAGTTGTAGGTTTTTATTAATCAATCTCTAATCGATGAAACCCATTATAGGCTAAATTTAACAAAATAAAAAAACCTTAATATTTGCATACATGCAATGTACCTACACTGAAACTAGAATCTTTCTAATTTAATTAACATTTTTAGCTAATTTATATTTTTTTATGCAACAACCAAGCATAAATATTGTAAACACAAATCACTTGTGACATAAATTGCTTCGGTTTAAATAACTTTTCGCTTGAACTTTTGCACAAAACAACGCTTTCAACTATTGTTGTGTTACACGCGCCATTTGACAACTATTTTTATAATTTTTGCATGTCACAAAAATGTACATATTTATTACAAAATAGTTTTAGCTAAGTTTTACGTATATGTATGTTTGTTTGATGTTTAGTAGCTAAAGTTTCAACAAAAATTATTTTAAATGAAAATTTTAATTAATATCATGTTATATGTGTACATAGCGGCGAATTACCTGGAATCAACTAAATGAAATTAACCACAACAAATTAACTTTTTCGGATGTATGTATATCTATACATATGTATTTTCATATGTATTTATTTGTATTCGTATATCACACTATTTATGCGAAACGTTCGCTGATGACATTTTTATATTTATTTCTACATAAATACTTATGTACATACATATGTATATAGAAAATAATATTTAGCGGTATGTAGTATATACATAAATCGTTCGACTAATTTAAAAGTTTTCTATGGATTGCCATAGCGTAGAGGATTAACGTACATGAAGTAAGTGTAAATGTCATAAATATTAAATTTGTTTTTAAAGAAAACTTATTGAAAGATTTATTGAAAGATTTAAAAGCGTTCCTATGTTAAAAGCACGCATGGGCGTAGTTAACTAATCCGTGTCACCACTACGCCATTAACTACCACTACCGTCGCGATAGTGGGGCTTGAAAATTTTCCAAACAACTAACGTGAGTGGAAGTTGAAACTTTTTCCACTACCACCAAAAATATTAGTGGTAGTGGATAGGGCTTCAAATCCCAGCTTAGTGGGATTGGGGCTTGAAAAATTTCCACTAATTTTCAATTAGTGACTGGAAACTTGTTCCCACTAAATCACGAAATAGTGGAAAAATCATTGATTCCACTATATGTGTAGAATCACTAAGTTTGTATATCGAAATACATATACATACTTACATACATGTGAATAGTTCATTTTTGCTCTGAGAAGAAATATGTCTCATTTTGCTCGTATATCTATGCATGTACATATTTATGTATGTGGGCATTTCCTGGGCGGTGCGGACGTTACGTTCGCACGATTTTTTGAATTTTTGAGGCAGAAATAACGCGAAATATTGTATCGTTTTATTATAAAGGGAAATATTTAGGACACACCTGATGATAAAACAAGTTATACACCAAAATGTCCATATCTGAACAATCGGTTGTATGGGAGCTATATGTTATAATGGTCCGATCTTGACAATTTTCGGTAATCCCGTTTGGGCCCATATGGGTACAAATACTTCAAAATTTCACGCCGTTAGCTGTTAAAATGGAGAAGTTATACACCAAAATGTCCATATCTGAACAATCGGTTGTAGGGGAGCTATAGGTTATAGTGGTCCGATCTTAACAATTTTCGGTAATCCCATTTGGCCCCATATGGGTACAAATACTTCAAAATTGCACGCCGTTAGCTGTTAAAATGGAGGAGTTATTCACCAAAATGTCCATATCTGAACAATCGGTTGTATGGGAGCTATATGTTATAATGGTCCGATCTTGACAATTTTCGGTAACCCCGTTTGGGCCCATATGGATACAAACACTTCAAAATTTCTCGCCGTTAGCTGTTAAAATGGAGGAGTTATACACCAAAATGTGTTTATCTGTACAATCGGTTGTAGGGGAGCTATAGGTTATAGTGGTCCGATCTTAACAATTTTCGGCAATCCCGTTTGGGTCCATATGGGTACAAATACTTCAAAATTTCAGGCCGTTAGCTGTTAAAATGGAGGAGTTATACACCAAAATGTGTATATCTGAATAATCGGATGTTGTGGAACTATATGTTATAGTGGTCTGATCTTGACAATTTTCGGTAACCTTGTTTGGGCCAAAATGGGTACGTCTACTTCAAAGTTTCATGTCCTTAGCTGTTTAAATGGGGAAGTTATGCGCAAATTACATCCAAAAATTTCATGTATATCTGAATAATCGGTTGTTTTCTATATGTTATAGTGGTCCGATTCGGCCGGTTCCGACAAATGATCAGCTGCATATAACAAAATACCTGTATTCCGAATTTCATTCAGATATCTCGAAAACTGAGGGACTAGTTTGCGTTCACACAGACGGACGGACGGACAGACGGACATGGCTTAATCGACTCAGCTCGTGATTCTGATCATATCGGTATATATTTTTAAAGGTCCCCCACGCTTCCTTCTGGTACTTTCGACAAGAACTTTTTGGCACTAAGTTATAATACCATTTCATTCTCATGAAAGGTATAAAAACTTATTAGAGATAAATTGCAGAGAAAAGTCAATGGAACCGATTGCAAATACCATAGATTTTTTGCAGGGGGAAAAATTTATGTACTTTAGGTTTTTCATTGCTGCTCTTGTATCGTTAAAAATAAAATTAACGAAATTTCAAGAGTGTTTTGAATTACGAGACTTGACATCAGTTTGCACCGAACTTATAACATGCCTACACAAAAGATTACAAATATTTTTTGAAGGTAGTATGTTGTCGATTTAAAAGATAAAAAATAAATAGTAATTAATAAAATTATTTTAAGGAAATGAGGAAGCAAATTTGACCATCATAGCGGCAATATCGTGCCCAGGTGTAAAGTTGCGTTTCTTGCAAGTTCTGCAGCGAACGGCACCGCACCTAACTACGGATTTCGCAAAAAAATTATTCATTGAATATGCTGCTCAGTTTTTTGTGAAAAGTGACAGCCAAAATTCAGATACAGAAAAATCCTCAGAACCAACTGATACATAAATTTTTAGAGGTCGACGATGCAAATAATAAGACTATCTCCTTAAATTGAAATATAATATAACCTTTTTTACAGTAGCAGCCCCTTAAATTATTGAACAGGATGAGGTCTGAAGGCAGCTTGATACGTATTTGCTTGATCCAAATAAGTCACTCAAGAATCTAGAGAGCTATGGTATTGTGCGGAATTATACTATATATGTATATGTTTATGTATTTCGTGCACGATAAACACACATACATATGTATGTATATTTGCCCTGCAAAAATTCCGAGTACTCCATTCGCTAATCCATGGAGTGCTCGCTATGGACCAACCGATTACTCCATAACTTCCCACATTTCATACAAAAAATATGGTCCATTTAACATTGCATGTCATTGCAATGGAGTATATACTCCAGTCCCGCATAACAATCAAATTAATCCATGGAGTACCTACATTGGATTAATTGATGGAGTACCCAACAGTTAGCCGAACATAACAACAAAAACCAAATGTTTATCGCGACGGCGCCGAATGGCGCGTGTTCGGCTAACTACGAGCCGATGCAGATACATGAATCGGTCGTTTGGGCTATGTTAATGATCACTTTGGAAGTACTCCAACCTACCACAAATGGAGCATATAATCCAATGATTTTTGCAAGGTAGGCGTCTATGAACGTATGACTAAATAAATGTGTACATATGTATGTAAAAATATTTACATTCCCGGAAAATATTTTATTGAAGATAACAGTTTTATTAGTTTTACTAACAGACAAGCATATATTAATATGGTTTAGTGGAAATAATTTACTCCCACTCAATTTGATTTCAACTACCACTCATTTCCAGAAGATTGAGATAAAAAAATTTCCACTACCACGAAATCGCTTTTTTTTGAGTTGAAAAATTTTCCATTACCACTAAACGCTGTTAGTGGTAGTGGAAAAAAAATTAATCCCACTACACGTAGTGGTAGTTGAAAAATTTTAAAATCCACTAATGCCATATTAGTGGTACTTGACAGTTAGTTAACTACGCCCATGTATGGTTAAAAGTACAGTTACTTGTTAGTATTTGTTCGTATTACAAGTGAGTGCAATTTCAACGCAGAGTTGCATGCGCGATGAATTACCAACACGCTTGGCTAACGCAGTGTTGCATTTGTGGCGATAACTAGTTGCCAATAAATAGTTTGCTGAATAGAGAATATAATGAAATTTGAATAATCTACATAAGTTTTTGAGAACAAAAAAATGGCTAAATTTATTTGTAAAATATTCACCAACAATTTAAATTTATGCTAAGCAATATCATATTTACAAATGCTGGCGGATGAAGCTTAAATTCTTAAAGTTTCAACTACATATGTTCGATGAATAAAAATTTAAAATGTTGAAATCATACTTAATATGCGTTACAAAAAATGCTTACTAATCCACTTACGAATAAAGCTGCAGGCCCAGAGCATACTTGTTGGCACCAAAAAAGTGACAAAAGTGACAGACATAAAGAGCGAGCGAGTGCGACGCACGAAAGCTGGACGAAACGCGCCGCCATTCATCAATGCTGTCAAGTGTTGGAGTTGCCAGATTTGCTTGCGTTGACTGTCGTCTCACAGTGACTTGATGCCGGACTTTTTTCCAATTCTTTTGCCTTTGCGCTCATATTGTACGTGTGTATGTGTGTTTGTACTTATGACTGCGTGTGTCTCCAATGTCTGTCTGGCTGATAAGCCAAAGCCGTTTAGTTCGTTAGTTATGCTTGCCTAAAGATATGTGTACATTTACTTGTACGCATTATTATATGCATGTAACTACATATACATATGTATGTATATATGCAAGTATTCGGTTTTTGGTACAATTTATAACATATGATATTTATGGCCATTGCATCATGAGTACGACAGCAACCAACATTGCGTCAGTGTCAAGTGTTTGTTGTTGTTGTTGCTGTTGTTTTTGCGCTATGTTGCTGTATAAATCAGGCACATCGTAAAACTGCTGAAATATGTTCGTCGTGAAATTGGGAGCGACAGCACAAGCAACCCCCTTTCAAATGTGGAGCTAATATATGGCATATTAAATATGAAAAGACATAAAAACACAAAATCATGACATGGCCTTTTCCCGTTTACTACTTTATAGTCCAGTTAGTCCAGAACGTGTGGTCCGCCCGCTGACGCAAACGCCCGTATGCAATTTTTAGGATTTTTTGAGCCCGTGGGACAACGGAGCAATCAGCTGTTTTACTCACACATATTTACATATATATATAGTTTGTTTACATTTTGGCAGTGCTGCCATTTAGTCAGTTTTGAACAAAAAAGATTTTTACTAATCTTCAAAGTGTTATGCGGATTACTCTTCAATACACAACTGTGCATTATTTGCCAAATGACAAGAAAATACTAATTTAATCGTTTTTAAAGTTGTCGTTGACGACTTTTTTTTATTAATTTACTTTTTTACGGCTTAGTTGGTAATTAAAACACATTTTTCTTGTAATTCTGTTGCTTCCCAATATATTCCATCACACCTTGGTGATAGTTATCAAGGGATAAAACATAAAATAACAAAAAACATAGTCAGAACATTATATTTACAATTGAAAATCCATAAAAAAAATATATTGGGAAGCAACAAGATTCTCACAAAAATGTGTGTTTAATTAAGAAATCTGTACTGAGTTTCTGTAACTCATATCTTTTCTAGTATAAATAGGTGGTGACAAAGTGTGGATCGTATTAGTGTGACATCACTTTAATTGATTTGGTTACAGAAACTCAGATTTATTGTGACAATTTATAACTTTTTAATGTAGAAAAGTTGCAGAAGAAGACCACCAAGATATATCAATTAAGAAAATACAGGCACCATATGTGGATAAATACAATTTTTGCTTTAATTTTCAGTAATATCTTCATTTATTAGGAGTGTTCAATATCTCAAAATTTTTAAACGAATCTTTATGATGTTGTGGAATAGCCAAAGTAGAATTTTGTTTTCCTAATTCAGGTATTTCCATTCATTTCCAATTTCAAAAATTTCAATTACAACCTAACCTAAAACTCAAATTGTCAAAACAGCGTATCAGCTGTTTTCTTGCGAATTTTTACGATTTTGTGTTCAATTACTTTGGTTGATAACACTGGATCACAAAATGAAATTTTTTGTCTGTACTTTGGACGTGACTATCCTATCTATATGTAAAATCGGTCGCTGATTCCGAAAATCGGGTTCATTTTTAATTCTATGGGAAGGTTTTTGAGATATCGGCAATTTACCGTTATTTGGCCAATGGCTCCACTTAATCCAGTATATCTCTTTAACACAGTGAGTTATCTTCCTTATGATGACACCAAACGAAAGAAAATTAAATTTCCTTTTCATGGCTCCTATAACATTTTTGTCTAGCTCTTATAGTTTCTGAAATATTGACGATTCAATTTGAATTTTTTCGCTTTTTAACGATTTTTTGAAGAAAAAATTGACTTTGTCAGACAATATCTTTAAAACCAATGTTTTCACCTTCGGTTTTACTCCTTTGCGTGAAGCTCCATTTTATTACCAAAAAAATAAGCTATCAACGAAGAAAATCCATGGTAAAATGGAAAAGTTATAGGCGATCATGTAAATTAAGCCAAATCGCGCAATGCGATGTTAGGAAAAAATGTTATAGGAGCCATGAAAAGTTAATTTTATTTTCTTTCGTTTTGTGTTAGCCCAAGGAAGATAGCACACTGTGTTAAAGAGGCATACAGGATTAAGTGGACCAATTGGCCAAATAACGGTAAATTGCCGATATCTCAAAAACCTTCCCATAGAATTAAAAATGAACCCGATTTTCGGAATCAGCGACCGATTTTACATATAGATAGGATGGTCGCGCTTAGAGTATTTTTTGGCTGTAGAGCAGTGTAATTTTCTCTTTTTCTCGTTTATACTCTTAATTTGACATTGACGCTCTTTTTGCAAGTACTTCCAAGTAAAGTTGTTGAACAAAGCTATTATCTTGTTATTAATTTATATACATATATATTTACATTTTGTTTGGGATTTAAAAAAAATTTATAAACGTTTTCTTTCCTTTTTTTTAAAAATTAAAGTAATAATAAATGGTTCGTTTAAGTAGGCATACTATTTTTTCCATGTAAACACATATATGTATATTCGATAACATTTTACAATCTTGTTGAGTTAGTTGTATAATGCTGTGAAAATTACTGTTTAAATATTTAATAACTAAAAATGTTCAACTGGCAACCCTTCTACCTTGCAACCATGCGAGCGATCAGCTGATACGTTTTTACGTAAAAAATCAAATTGATTTTGATTTCTGCGGTACGGGCATCTGCGTCGTCCGTCGTTGAATAATCGGTTACATACAAATCCCATTAAATAGGTTGGATCAGCTGACACGGTACACGGGTTTACGTTCTCGACTAACTGGACTATTAGCGGATGCCATATATGTACATGTATACATACTCGTACTTATCACCTAAATTCGCTGTTTGTCCTTTGAGTTTATGATTTCCTCAAACACATATTTAGTTCGAGGAGCTTTCTTCCCTTCTTATTTACGGTCATATCAACATTATTAACAAGATATATGATGTTAATACCGTTGTACATAAAATGAAAATACAAGCATAAATACGTGTAAGCAGATAACTGGCACGAAATTAAGTGTAATATGTACATACAAATAAATTTATACGAATATATATCTATACATACATGTGTTTTATCCTTGTATGAAATTTGTCATGTGTAGAAGATTTTTTAAAATGCCATCATTTTTCTTCGAGAATATGCCGCAAGCTAAGAAAAAAGGTATTTTTCACAGGCACGGAAACGTGACTTTCCTTTACAGGTGAAGAATCAAAATTGTATAGAATAAAATGTCATTGCTTTGTAAATTCGGCCATTACTTAGTTGACTTTTAAAATTTGCTTAGTCGTAAGAAGTTTTGGAGCTTTACAAGCTATGTTGGAGCTTCGGTTGTTGGTAGATAGAAATAATGCCTGAAGAGTTTATCAGACGACCTCAAAAACTGCTGTGATCTGCTAGCAGCTGATGACGGCTGATGATATTGATGATTGAAGTCGATGATAAATAAACTTTTCCTATAGTTTTAGCTGCTATATTTGGACTTCGCTTATCCGAAAAAATTGTACGGCTAATATCGTAATATTTTAATCATATATTTAAATAGAAATTCAGCAGCTTATGGAAAGAGCATCGCCATTCTAAAAGTATTAATATTTCAACATTTTCAGTGTGGCTCTACCCCTCCTCCTCCCCCTCCTACAACGTACATTTTATATGTTTATGTTAATTTTAGATCATTAATCTTCTAAGCACGTCACGTGCTCGTCTCCGCCTGCAACTTCAATATTACTTTTATTGTTACTTTTAATAGTTTTCGATGTTAAAAAAAGTTTGCAAACTTTTAATAATTCCTGCTAACAAATATGTAGGTACAAGTATCTACGACTGCGACTTCTTTTTTCGTCATTTGTCAACTTTTTTCGTAGCAAAATCAAAATATCTCCCCCTCTAGTGATGCAAAGGAAATCATTCAAGTGTTTTTAATACAAATTCCGCTAAATGGAGCCAATATCGGCGAGTAAAAATAAAAGTGAATTGCTTGGCTCGTAAAAAAAGTCGTAATTTTGGTCAATAACGTTGGGATGAGTCAATAAGCCGATGAGCTGGTGAGATGGTGAGTTGAAGGGGCGTTGTGTCGATGATTAACTGCAACGCTTGGCATTTAGCAAAAAAAGGTTCTTCTTCTGCTGGCAAATAAGCGGTACAGCCTTGGAGGGTGAAAATTGAACTGATAATTTTATAGTCTCGTTAATGCGCTTATGTTTATGGAACTTTTAATAGCTTTACTGTTTGAGTTAAATGCTCCCCTATAAACTTTTTACGCAATGCGTATGAGCGATTTTCTCTTCGTTTAATGTGAGCGCGTGTTGTTACACTCATTTAGCTGAAAACTACCGAAAAACAAAAGCAACAACGCGCATAAAAGAAAGGTCAAAAAGCTAGTGTAAGATTACAAAACCCGAACTGACGTAAATTAGCTGATGAATATAAAAGAAAAAATAAATAAATAAATAAAAAATTTATAGGTACTAGTGGACTAACTACTAAAGTGAAAGTACGTTGTAATAAAACCAAAAACGTGAGAGTGGAAGCGAGCGTGTGTGTGTGGCTTGAGTGTGAGTGTTAGAAGTTTATGTGTTTTTGTGGAGCTGCCATAAGATGACCGGAAAATGTAAAAATATTAAAACTTAAAATGTTTGTAATGTAACGAGTTAGAATGCTTGAATTTTAAATTTGTCTTAAAACCATTAAGTGTAGTGTATGTTTCAAATGAACTTACCTTAATATCGCATTTTAAATACTTTCATATAACAAAGCGTTGGTTTAATAGCATATAGAGTTAACGGTTACTATTTATGGAGCTGTAAGGAAAGAAAAATATATGAAAATTTGCTGCATGTGCTTACAATTTTTATTTTTTAACGAAAATGAAAAAGATCCATTTAGAAAAAGGTGTGATTTGAAACATTTTAAGAGCAATAATATCATTATCATCATCATCGCAATAATTATCATCATCGTTATTATCATCATCATCATCATCATTATCATCATCATCATTATCATCATCATCATTATCATCATCATCATCATCATCATCATCATCATCATCCATATCATCATCATCATCATCATCATCATCATCATCATCATCATCATCATCATCATCATCATCATCATCATCATCATCATCATCATCATCATCATCATCATCATCATCATCATCATCATCATCATCATCATCATCATCATCATCATCATCATCATCATCATCATCATAATAATCATCATCCTCACGTCATCATTATACTATTTCCTACTCCTCTTTTTCGATTCCTTCTTTCGAAACTTTCTTTTCATATTCAACATCGTTCTTTTTCTTTCTCGCCATAATCTCGTAAACTTTATTCAAAGTAAAAGAACTTTTAGCAAGGGCGAAGGCATTGCCAGTCAAGATTGCCATAACAGATCCCCGCCATTCGCCATTCGCCATCCATATTCGATTTTAATTTCAAGCGAACGTTCAATGAATTGAATAAGTGAAGGAAGCATTACAGCTGCTTTGTGTAATTGTGGCATGGCTATTGTATGACAACAACAACAGTAACAACATGTTATATGCAACAAGCAACATGCGTAACTATTGAAGCAGCAGAAGCAGAAAAGTTGCTGCCCAAGCAATTTTCGGGTCAAATTAACTTTGGCTTCGTTCATTCTTCGCAAGGACGAAGAGAGTGCGCCATTTTCTACCTCACACATGTGTAAGTACATATGTGTGTACATAAATTGTATAAACCGGAGGAAAACGGGGAAAGCAAATAGTAAGTCAAGCAATGAGCTTGTAAAATATATGTACCTACAACAAATTTGTACAAAAGCGAAGAAAGAAATATGGCAACACAAAAGGCTCTACTCATAGTTGCAGCGGTAATATGTATGAGTACAATTTGTGTGCAAGTATTTCATGTGTAAAATGCTACTCGTTTGAGTAACACACACACACACACTCAGTTTGCCATTTTCCGCATTGTTGAATCACAAAAGCTGACGACACCGCAAATAACACCGAATTAACCGAAATGGAGAGCAGCGATTGCACATATTATGTCATTCATTGAATAATAGCGGAGAAAAAAGGGAAAGAGGGCAGAGAAGAAAGAAGAAAGCGGCTTCTAAGCTAGCATTGTCGTTGCAGACTGAAAGACCTTTTACATATTTGTACATACACACATACCTGCTTTAGTCGCTGACGGGGACAAAAATAAAAGTCAAGATGGCCGAGACCAATGATTATGGGTACATGGTTCATAATTAGTGTATGGGGCAAAACGAATACCAATACAAATACGTATTCGAGTACCGAATACTGTATATGAATACCGAGAACCGAATATTAATATCGAATACCGCATATAAATACAAACTGAAAATACGAGCATTTCCACCGAAATTAATACCGAATACGAATATCAAATTTTAATACCGAGTACCGAAACTTTACACCAAATACTGAATTTAATACCGAATGCGAATATCACATTTTAATACCGAATACCGAATATTAATACAAAATATAGAATACTAGCTGTACCCAGCCAAGCTTTGTTTTGGCCTACTTCCTATTATAGGTACTTGAAGCGAAAAACGGCACCCTTTAAAATATGTTGGAAGTATCTAGAAACCGAAATTAAATCGGGCTGCAGAGCTCAGCACAATTCAGATAAGTTTAAAAAAAGTGAAGGAAAAAATTGATATTTTCAAAAGTTTGCCCTCTTCATGTTCTCATCCCATTTTTCTTCGTATTTGTCTCCAACTCCTTTCCCTCTACTTTTCTCTTTTCCTTTCCCGTCACATTTCCACTTCTCTTTCTCTATCGCTCTCTCTTACCTCTCCTTTTCTGTCTTTCTCCTTTTTATTCCCCTCTCTTATTCCTTATCTAATTTCCTGTGTTACTGTCTCTCTCCCCATCCTCTTCATTCCATTTTTATTATATTCTCCCTCTCCTTTTCCGTCCCTTTGCCTTTCCCAGTCTCATTACTCTTCCCCTTTCCCTAGGAAACTGGGTTTAGCATAACATACCCTGCATTCCACTTCTCATTTCATACCATCATTGCTTAAAAACATTCCGTGGCGTCCGAATCGTCTCTTTTACCCATAATTGGGTATCGGGACTAAGAATCACTATGAAAATATCTCTATATATCAGACCCGGTCAACACCTTTCATTTTATATCAGTATTGCTCAGAAGCATCCCGGGCTCATCCGGGTACACTTATTGACCCACATCTGTGAACTTGACCTAGGAATCATAATAGGTACGGTATATGGAGACTTGAGCAAGAAATCTTAATGGGTATGGCTCTACATGAGAGTCCGCTCAACAGCTTTCATTTGGTACCAATATCCCTAAGATATATCCCGGTGTTATCTGGGTCCACTAATTGACCCATATCTTGGGATCCCACCTAGGACTCGTCATGCGCCGTGATTAAATAACAATATCGATTAGAAATTATCCGGGGCCATCCGGATCCACATTTTGACCCACATCTGGGGACCTGACCTAGGAATCATAATGAGTTTATCTCTATGTAAAAGCCCTGCCTTTCAGTTGACACCAATATCGTTGAGAAATTTTCCGGGGCAATCGGGCTCGACGTTCATTTGATACCAATATCGCTGACGTGCTCATGTTTGACCCATATCTGGAGACCCGACCTAGGAATCACAATGAGTACTATTCTATGTAAATTCTCTGCTCAGCACCTTTCATTTGATACCAATATCGTCCAAAAATATTCAGGGGAAAGCCGGATCCACGTTTTGACCTTTTGACCTATATCTCGGGAACCGACTTCCGGATTTGAGGGCAAGGTACTAAGCTGGTGTGTAAATTTGGTCAAAATCCCTCCACGCGTTTGGGCGAAAGCCGGCGACAAAGAAATGGGCTTGATTTTTATATATATATAGATTAATACCGAATTCGAATAGCAAATCTTAATACCGAATTCCGAATTTTTATACCGAATACCGATTTTTTATACCGAATACAAATATTAAATTTTAATACCGAATGCCGAATATTAACACCAAATATCGAATATCAATACCAAATATCGAACGTTAATACGTATGTATACCGAATGATTCACTACAATAAAATCAATAAAACCGGTTAACTATCGTAATTGGCGTAAGTGCTCATATTTTCTGGAACCGGTGACCAAAACAAACACGATTAAACCGGTGAATTATTGCAATTGGTAGACGTATTCATAATTGGTGGAACCGGTGAATTAAAAGAAAAAAAAAGACGATGAAAACGGTGAATTATCGAAATTGGTGGAAGTACTCATATTTGGTGGAACCGGTGAATGCAACAAAATCGACGAAACGCAACTAGTGGTTGTATTTTAAAACGGTATAGCCGGTGACCACGACACCACCGTTGAATACGGTGAAATAGTGCGGATTTTGGATGTTTTGTGGTAGATGAATTTGATGTGAATTAGTTTGACTGGTCGTCGTGCCCTAAATTGGTTCACCAAAAATGCACAGGACGAGGCATTCTTTTAGCAAAATACCATGGTTACTCTGTTGCAAAATTCCTTTTAAACTGTGTAATTAATCAAACGATACCCTCAATTTTTCTCAAAATTAACCTCTATCCGTTGATACAATCAACATACATATGAATGTGTATTAACCAGCGAGTATGTGTTGTCTCTTCTCTGCACCAAATAAACCAGACTAATTGCATTGCTTTTAATCAATTCTTCTTTGTATCAAATATTTCTCTTATCGACTTTAGTTTGTTACATTTACTCACTCTGAAAACCCCATACCCTAAAACACACACTCACATGCTTATCAAGATGAATTGAGCAATTTTCTTTGTCACTCAATACCCTTGAAAAGCTATACACTTAAAGCCTTTAGCATATCCCCTACCCCTAACTGTACAATTTAGCTGCCGCATTGCATCAAATGAACTACATATTGCAGCTGCCCGCCTGCCTGCCTGTTGGCCTAGACATTGCATTGTTTACATGAGCCACATGCTTTTTACAGCAGACATATCTACATGGATGTATATGTGTATATTCGCTTGAAGTTTACAGCTGCATATAAAAGCTGAAAGCCCTAAAGGTGCAAAATATAGTAGGTATCAAGAGAAAGGGACTTTAAATTGATAATGTTAGTATTTCATTTTACTTTTTTTACACTAAGTTCATTACGGCCCATGATTAAAGTGACATTCCTTCTACTATTTTTGTTAAATATTCATATTTTTCACTAAAACAATAAATTAATTTATTCACAAAAAATTGTAAAATAAACCTATTTGCTGTACACATTCTTCCGCAGCGTTATTATTTAAACAGAAATCGCCATACTGGATGTCACGTATACGCCATGGCGCACAACCAACCGAAAATGCCGGTGCGCGCGCTTTTTGGTTCTTTTTGCATACATATATGTATGTATGTATGTATGTATGTATATATACAGATATACACAAGCATTCGTTATTACCCTGTAGGGAAAATCTCTAGTTCCGCACTAGGTCACTTCTAGTGTAGTGGTCGGAAACTATCGATGGCACTATCGTCACTATCGATGGTTTCTGAACATCGTTTACACTATCGATGGTTTTCGACTATCGTTTGAACTATCGATAGTTTATTGAATATTTGAAATGTGACCACTAGGCACCAAACAAACGGTAACTATTCCATGCAGGGTTTGAATTGTTGACTAGCAAGTAGTCAAAGCAACATAAATACGACTATACACTGCAATATGGGTATCAAACGAAAGGGGATGGCCCCAGGTTTTATTTGGACTACAATATATTTCGATAAATTTATCGATAACTGAGTCAGCTCATAATTGTGGAAAAGCGGATAAATATGGATACGGAATACGAATGTAGAATACCGAACACCGCAAAATGGGTATCAAATGAAAGCGCTTGGCTAGGGCCATTTGGTCGAGTCTTAATTAATTATGAACTGATCTAAAAAATATCCATCATCCAGTAATTGTTATGGAAGATCGAAATAATATAAATTGCTCATAACAATTATGGGATGATCTAAAAAATATCCATCATCCAGTAATTGTTATGGAAGATCGAAAAAAATATCAATTGCTCATAACAATTATGATATGATCGAAAAAATATTGATCTTTGAGTAATTGTTATTGATGATGGAAAAAATTTTCCATTGCTCAATAATTGTTATCAAGTGATTTTTATATTTATGTTGTTATAATTGTTATGGCCTCTGGTTAATATATTAATTTTTTTGAACAAGAATAAATGGCTAATAAATAAATAAAACAAAACAATGTACTGAAAAAAGTTTTATTGGATCATCTTCTATTACTTTCATGTATTGGTAAGAATAAGACAGGTGGGCAAAGTTTGTTTACATTCGGGTGAAATCGGGTGAGCTCATTTAAAACAGATGTGTTTGTGGATGTGTTTGCTGCCGGTCGGCAAAAGGCGGTTACAGTGTGAGCGTAGCCGTAGACTCTCCCAAATCACCCGAAACTATCGTCAACTATCGATATACTATCGATAGTTTGCAAAAAACTATCGTACACTATCAACGGTGCTGACTATCGATAGTTTCCGACCTCTATTCTAGTGCATTTTTCGACACTACTAGTGCGAGCTAAATCTCTTTTGCATGTTATCAACTGACGAATTTAACACGGCGATGTCCTAGGCGGTGTCAATTGTTACTCTCTGCACTACATTTTCGATAGTTCCGAACTAGTACTAAATTCTACAGTTTACACTAGTTCGTATATTGGCACCATTTCGATAGTTCTGAACTAGCTACAAGTACCTACAAATTCTACAGTTTTACATCTGTCGCTTAAGTGCAGCCTTTGACATACTTCATGCAAGTGGCGCGATGGCCGACTGGCTAACGCATGTGCCTTTCAATCTGAGGGGCGCCGGTTCGAATCCTGTCGGTGTCAAGGTGGATGATATTTTTTTTTTATTTTTTTTAACTAATATTCTTTTATTTAATAAAAATTTACAATAATATTTAAAAAGTAATAAAATAAAAAAAAATTAAAAATAAGCCTGAAAAGTATAATTAGGGGAACATTTCTTTTCATACAAGATGCAAATAGAAAACTCTTTATATAAAATGCTTCACTAAACATCTGAGAATTGCAGAAATGTACAAAGCCGACGGCAATTGAACGGACGAAAAATTTTCGTAGAATTTTTGTCACTTCGAAATTGCATACAAATCAAAGTGTGTCTTATAATGGTCACTCAATTCACTCCTTCTGAACTGGTGAGGGTCTAACTACAATTGATCTAGTTCCCTTTTGACACCTTTTCGCTAGTTCGGAACTAAAAATTTTGCTCACTAGTTATTGAGTTCCCTGCAGGGTATGCATGGCTTTGTGTGTGTGCAAATATTGGCTTATTTCGTATGCTGCATGGCGGCGTTTGGCGTAACCGAAATCAATAAATCAAAGCCGGCAGCTTTAGGCGGCAGCCGGTAGTTTTATGTAGTAACAGGGGCAGCAAAACAGCCAGCGGGGCTAATATACATACATATCTACATACGTGCATATCTACGCTCAGTATCAATAACTAAGTTTTGTGCTATGGTGGCGCATGCAGCAAGTAGTTGCTGGCAGCCAAGTGGTAGAGCGGCCTTGTGAGCTAGTGATATGCTTATGTACATATATGTATGTATATACTTAACCCTTTCCTTTTGCTTTTTG
Source organism: Urophora cardui (assembly GCA_960531455.1). Classification (NCBI taxonomy): domain Eukaryota; kingdom Metazoa; phylum Arthropoda; class Insecta; order Diptera; family Tephritidae; genus Urophora; species Urophora cardui. Next base: position 25,327,003 of record OY482672.1, on the reverse strand, counting down.
TTTATAGCATCCTACATCCCTTATTCCTTGTTGTGCAGCCACATTAGATTTGTGTGGAATGTTGACTAAGAGAAGGTGCATTTGGTCGTTGCCGCAGCTGTTTGGTAGCTTGTTTTGTGGCTTGGTTGGTTAGTCTGTTAGACGTTGGAGATGATATGCTCTTATGCATACGTACACAGCATAGATAAAGAAAATACATGCTATATATAATAAGCGCTATAAATATGCAGCAACATAAGTACACCAGCGAAAGTGTTACTACTTTATTTGCATGCTGTTGAGCTTCTGGTGTTATGCAGCATAAGCGTGCACTTTGAAGTAAAATAATTGCAGTCTTAGACTTTGTCTGCATTTTCATAACTTTGTTAGGGAGAGGGGAGCATTTTTCTTTGTAATAATTTTTAATTAATATGACATATAGATATTTAAGGCTATTAACTATATCTTAATAGCTGTTGGTTTTTATGGTGATGGCAAATGGAATGGAAGAGAATTTCTATTTTTTGAAAGACAATGGAGTATAGAGGTTTAAGTAAATAGATTGTAATAAAAGTAAGTAAGTAGCTGTAAGAGGTAACCATAAGAACTCTTGTGACCACCAGCTCATCTCTAACAGGCTGAGCTACTTCAAGAAAAGCTGAATTTGTGGTCAATTATCCTGAGCTCCTCTTCCATGGACCATGTACGCATACAAAGTGCTAGAGATATGTATAGTAAGGTGGAGTGAAAATATATGGAGATTTTTTTGTATTTTATATATGAAAAGTAAGGGAAGAAAAAGGGGGATTAATCTCCGCAGGGAGGGTGTTATGGAACCCAAATAAAATGTATATCAAATTAAAGGGAATATAAATACCTATCAAATGGTATAACAATATTCGAAATCGCTTTAGTAGTTTTAAAGTAATTGCAATTTAAAAAATGCATAATATAAACATTGACCTTTAATAACTTTTGTTGTTCTTGTTTCCAAAACAAAACAAATCACTTTAATATTCAACTTTGCCATGTTTATCAATCCTCATACTTCGTTTTTTGATTTTATAATTTTAGAAATTTTACATTTGTACCAGATCGTACTATTTTTTAAAATGTCACTCCTGCCAGAACTGCACAATTTGAAAGCACTATTGAGTTTAGTTTAGTCTAAACTGTATACTTTTCACTGTTAAATTGCGACATTTATTACACAAAATGTTTTCATATGAAGAATCGTTACTTAAATGGCACCTATTTTTATTTTATATTGTACTCAATGGGTCAATTCTGGTAAATAAGTATTATTTTTTGCAGCTTCATTCTTAATTTCAGACAACCTTATCTGCTTTAAGTGTCTACAAATTCACAATAAAATTTGCATAATACAAATGATATACAAAAGAAACAGAATATGAAGCAGAGGAAGAAGCAGAAGTAAACATGTGACATAAACAATAGAGACAAACTAACAAAGCAAGCAAATCCCAAATCGATTTAACCGACCAATTAATGAGCACCTCAGGCAAAGACAGATCAGAGACATACACATATATAAATACATCTATACTAATTATATAAAATTGATTGTATGGAAAATGTATGTAACGCGGTAACTCAAAAAGTACTGGACCGATTTTAATAATTCTTTTTTTAAAATGTCACAAATGGTAAATTCTCCAGAACCATGTACTTTTTTTTGCGCATTTCTAAGACTTTAATGCCTTTTTCCCGGTTTTAAATTTCGAAAAACTCAAAAAAGCGCAAGCATAGACAGATTCGTTTGGTCATTTGCCGCGTTCAGTGGAGGCGTCGCAGTCGCGCCAGGCAGCGCAGCGTAGGCGACTCATTTATTTGTTTTTGCACGGTTTGTTGTTTATCTCGGTGGCAATCAAAAACCTGTTTATGCATGCATACTATGCTATAACTCAAGAACGCCTGCACCTACACCTACGATATTGGCATCAAATGAAAGGTGTTGAGCAGGACTTCAACATAGAGTTATTTTCATGGTGATGCCTAGACATCCTCCCCAGTCTGGGTAAGAATGTGGACCCAGATGACCCAGATAGTGATGCCTAGGCCGAGTCTCCAGATAAGGGTCAACAGGTGGACCGGATGACCCTCGAATATTTCTGAGCGATATTGCTACCAAATGAAAAGTCGTGATGAGGACTTCGACGTAGAATTATGTTATTTGTGATGCCTGGGCCGTGTCCCCAAATATGGGTCAAAATGTGACCCCGGATTAACCAGGAATGTTTCGGAGCAATATTGGTATGAAATGAAAGGTTGAACAAGGCTTTTACATGGAGCTCTATTCATAATGATTCCTAAACCGGGTCCCCAGATATGCGTCAAAATGCGGACCCGGATGTTTTTGAGCGATATTGGTATCAAATGAAAAGTGTTGGGAACGGCTTCAACATAGAGCTGTAGTGATGGCTAGACAAGGTCATCAAGTGGATCCGGATAACCCCGGAATAACTTAACTTACCTTAACTTGGTTTGACTTGACTTGACTTGACTTGACTTGACTTGACTTGACTTGACTTGACTTGACTTGACTTGACTTGACTTGACTTGACTTGACTTGACTTGATTTGAATTGAATTGACTTGACTTGAATTGACTTGACTTGACTTGACTTGAATTGAATTGACTTGAATTGACTTGACTTGACTTGACTTGACTTGAATTGACTTGACTTGACTTGACTTGACTTGACTTGACTTGACTTGAATTGATTTGAATTGAATTGACTTGACTTGACTTGAATTGACTTGAATTGACTTGAATTGACTTGACTTGACTTGACTTGAATTGACTTGAATTTACTTGACTTGACTTGAATTGACTTGAATGGACTTGAGTTGACTTGAATTGACTTTGGTTAACTATTATTCCTCATTGCGAAGCAACGGGTATTTGCTAGTATATATATATATATATATATATATACATATGTGGCATAATGAGTTGGTTGGAAGCAGAGAAATAGAGCAAGATGCTGCAGTTCACACACAACTCATCATCAATAGACATTGTTTGTGTAAATTAAGGAGGCATTCAAGTGCTATTAGTAGATTGAGTGTGTATGTATATACGTGTGAGTGCCCATGTTTTGTTGTATTTATATGTGCATTCGAGTGCCTTTCATTTGTTTTGGTATTTGTATAAGTAATCGCTTTAACGCAAATGTTATTAGTACACTTGTTTCATCCATACATACATACATACATACGAAAGTGGCATATTGAAGCAATTTTGTTGAGGAGGCATTAACACAGTCAACTGATATGCATACATACATACATATAAATATACATTTATACTTTTGTATTGATTGCAGTTGTTACCCTGCAAAAAAGCCGAGTACTCCATGCACGCGTGTATAGAGTACTCGCTATGGACCAGCCGAGTACTCCTCAACCTGCCACATTTCATATAAAAAATATGGTCCATTTAACATGGCGATGTCCTAGGCAGGGATCACATACTCCTATTTCCGCATGACACCCGAGTAATCCAAGGAGTAACTACATGGGATTAATCCATGGAGTACCTACATGGGAGTAATTCATGGAGTAGGTACTAAAATTAATGAAATTTAATAATTTCTGAACAGATTTGAATGACTGCCAATTCAATTTGATTATTAGCATTACATACATACATAAGTAAGCTTTTCTTTAATAAAAATAAAATGATAGAATTTTTCTAGCGCAATCACCAGCATGTTGTGTCGCGTTCAATGTCTCATTATTACTAAATCGTGCACGTTCAAACGAGCATGCATATGTACATACATACATACATACATACAAATGTACGCACTTGCTTCGTCGTTATCGCGATATACATACATTCGGTTTTCGTAGCAATGTTCGGCTAACTACGAGCCGATGCAGATAAACGAGTCGCTCGCTTGGGTCACTTTGAAAGTACTCCTACCTACCACAAAATGGATCATATAATCCTATGATTTTTACAGGGTAGTGATCAGTATTTAGTTGTAAATATATATATCTACTTAGTACAAGTTTGTTATTATTTGCAGCAACAACTACCGATTGTTGTATGCTGCGCGTTAGAGCATGACAATTCCAGTCAATTGTGGCGAAACTTTTTGGAAATAATAACCAGCGGCAGCATATAAAATGAAACAATGATTTTGTAACGCTTTGCGAAATTAATATCTACTAATCACAGTTCTGTTTTAATCAAAAAAAAAAAATATCACAGAAAAGCACATTTTTTGTCAGAGTTTAAGAGATGAGAGATAGCCTAACGACTAAGGCATCATTCAGTGTGAATATCTAATTCAGCTCGTTATTGAACTTTTGTGGTGCTATTTCTCAGTGAACTCGGTTAATTGTAGCTTGGTGAATATTAGGCTATCTAAAGCCACATAGTGACTTGGTTGAGGGATCTTGTGATCCATATTGTTTTTCGATACAGGTTTTATGCGTTAGCATTCTTAGCGGCTGAGTCATACCAATTGAGAATCAAAGGCAAGGAGCTCCAGAATAAATCGTCGAACTCTTTTTTTGCATGGTAATAATAGTAAAATTGCGCGAGAATTCTTTTTTTTTTTTGATATTTGTATTCACATTTTCTCTTACTCTCATGATCAGGCACAAGCGTGACAAAATCAAATGCTTTGCAGGGTGCGATAAATGCAACCAATAAACCTGGCCACGCGATGCTGCGGCTTTCAATTACACTGTGCGACAATTTGAGGGTGGAAGACCACTTATTGCTATATTTAACAATTGCCATTTTAAATTTGAGTTCCCCTTAAAAATTGCAGAATATATATCGGCTTTAAGCCCATAGATTCTTATTAATAAAATTAAAATTAAACATATACATAATTACCTACTGTTTATTTTTATTTTCCGTCGACCTAGATTTTGTATACAAAGATTTTGTCCGAGGAGTCCCATAGTGAAGTTTTAATGTGAATAATTTTCTACAATATTTTATCCAGCTACCTCCAAAAGGTCATTTTCGTACTTCTCTTTCTCTTCGCCTTTCTCTTTTATTTGCGCTTCATTTTCCCTTTATCCATTTTATTTTCGGTACTCTTCCCTCCAAAAGGTCATTTTCGTACTTCTCTTCTCTTCCCCTTTCCCTTTTATTTGCGCTTCGTTTTCCCTTTATCCATTTTATTTTCGGTACTCTTCCCTCCTTAGCTCCTTTCCTTCGCCATTTCCGTTCCTTTCATTTTCCCCTCCCCTTTCTTTTTATTTACAGACCTTTCATGACACCTAAAATTTGAAAACCGGACAAACTGTAGCGTAAAAATAAATTTTTGAACAGGTGGCAAATCGTTTTATAAAAATCGTAATAAATTACTCATTTTCAGGCCAAGCATTTTCATATGCCCTGCAAAGCCATTTCATATGACACTTTAAATTAAAAAATCAAACTGTGGAGTAAAAATAAATTTTGGAACAGGTGGCAACTCTCTTTGTAGAAATTATGATAAATTACACATTATATCGTAAAAATTTAATTGGGAATAGGTGGAAACCCTTTTTATAAAAATTATAATAAATTATTTATTTTCACGCAGGGCTCTTTCATATGACACCTCAAATTTAAAAATCATACAATCTGTAGCGTAAAACTGAATTTTTGATCAGGTGGCAACCTTTGTTGTAAAAATTGTAATTAATTACTAATTTCAGGCGGTACCTGAAATTTATAATTCGAGCAAACTATACAGGACAATTAAGTTTTTAAATTGGTGGCAACAATTTTCAAAAAAATTAAAATTAAACCTTCCTGTACATCTACAGGCCAAGCCCTTTCATATGACAATCCATTTTCAAAAATCAGTATAACGGTGTAAAAGTTATGGTGCATGCAAAAAATCGCTTTGCGTAATATATATAAAGATTTGAAATTTTTTGTGGGCTTAATAAATCCAAGTACAATAAGAAAGCAAGCCAAGTAGAACAAGGCAAGTTAAAAGTTGTGCATATATAAAACATATATCTATCCACAAACATACATACATATGTAAATGTAACTTTACCTTTCAAAATCATGCCACCTGAAACTCCGTGTTTGTTTTTTTTTATATTTCCACCGTAACTATTTTGTAAAAGCATTCACATGTGTGTTGAAGTGTTCGTGCAGCGTTAAAATTCTCTCCGAATTATTTTACAAGTGTATTTTGCGAAAGTTTCTGCAACGTAAACGATTCAATAATAATGGGCAGCGGCAACTTTCTCCGGTGATTTCGATTGCTACAAGGTGTAGCGAATGTTTTGGGATGGCAATTGTGCGTGGTGGGGCAAATTTCTAACAGCTGCCCTTCCTAACGTACCTACTATACACCCGCATAGCTGATGAGAAACAAAGTCAGCTTAAAAGTTTACTTTTTATACCCACTTTTGTTAGCAATCATCAAAAAAAAAAAAAAAAAAAAAAAATAGTACATTGAGTTAGTAGAAGAATTAAGTAGGTAAGATGGGTTTCCATCAGCCTTTTGAAAAACGGCCCCTAGGGATAATATGTAAGGCAAGTAATACCCATTTAACTTGAGTTCCGGAAGATATTTATAAGGCTATTTATTATCTTTATTGACAAGCTGGTTGAATTAAACCAATGAAAAAAGAACAAAATTGAGGTTTGAATCACAAAAAATACAATACAATTTCTTGGTAAAATTCACCACTGGGTATCTAAAGTTTAGTTTCGTGTTGTGAGCTTATATGTATGTATATGTAAATATACATGTATATACCCTGCAGCTGATTTAAGGGATAGTTCCGAAAAACGAAAGACTAGAACTAGGGAGTTCACAACTAGCTCAGACAAAACTCTTTCTAAAGGGATGCAGAGCGGGACAGTTTACAGCTATTACTTTAAAGTTAAGCAACAACAAATGTTCCGCTTTATAATAATGCCCTTTTTGCTATATTTTTCTGGTATTACCGAATGAAACTTAGTTAAAACGACATACATATAACCAAAGAAATATTACTTGGCATTTGTAAGTGAATTTGGATAATTCCACCTTTTATATGGTTAAGTTTCAAAAACTTGGTGTTTTATAATATAATGCCGAACTTATTTTCAGTATGTTAAGAGTTCTGCCGGCTGAGGATTACTTTTGCAAAGCCCGGCCAAAGGCCGACCATTTTTGAACTAGTCCTGAAGTGTTCCTTTTAAGCTATCTTCGAAGTAATGATTTTCGAACTATTTCAGGACTGTTCATATATGAAATAGTTTAGAACGCGTTCCAAAGTTCTGCAGAGGAGGATAATTGCCACTTCGTAGGTTATCGCCGTGTTAAAAAAAAAAACAGTAGAAAGCATTGCTTTGGGGTAGAATGAGAGCCTATCTCCCTTTGAACTAGTTCTGCACTAGCCCGGAAATAGCGCGATTTTCTGCAAAGTATAGGTACGAGTATATGTACAAATACATAAGTTTTAGTTCTTTAAATGCTATTACACGCAAGTGCCAGTTTGATTGCTTGCCTACATACATTCATATATATACATATATATGTATGTATGTACACACATTTTAATATATGTATCTAAGCCTATTTAGACTTGTAAATTCCCTGTAGGGAAAATCTCTAGTTCCGAACTAGGTCGCTTCTAGTGCATTTTTCGCCACTACTAGCTCGAGCTAAATCTCTTTTGCATGTTATCAACTGGCGAATTTAACACAGCGATGTCCTAGGCGGTGTCAATTGTCACTCTCTGCACTACATTTTCGATAGTTCCGAACTAGTACTAAATTCTACAGTTTACACTAATTCGTTTATTGGTACAATTTCGATAGTTCTGAACTAGCTACAAGTACCTACAAATTCTACAGTTTTACATCTGCCGCTTAAGTGCAGCCTTTGACACACTTCATGCAAGTGGCGCGATGGCCGACTGGCTAACGCATGTGCCTTTCAATCTGAGGGACGCGGGTTCGAATCCTGTCGGTGTTAAGGTGGATGATAATTTTTTTTAATTTTTTTTCTAACTAATACTTTTTTATTTATTTATTTAATAAAAATTTACAATAATATTTAAAAAGTAATAAAATAAAAAAATTAAAAATAAGCCTGAGGGTTCGGAAAAGCATAATTAGGGGAACATTTCATTTCATACAAGATGCAAATAGAAAACTCTTTATATAAAATGCTTCAATAAACATCTGAGAATTGTAGAAATATACAAAGCCGACGGCAATTAAACGAACGAAAAATTTTCATAGAATTTTTGTCACCTCGAAATTGCATACAAATCAAAGTGTGTCTTACAATGGTCATTCAATTCACTCCTTCTGAACTGGTGAGGGTCCAACTACAATTGATCTAGTTCCCTTTTGACACCTTTTCGCTAGTTCGGAACCAGAAATTTTGCTCACTAGTTATTGAGTTCCCTGCAGGGTTTCTGCACACATACATATAAATATGGGTCTATGCGTGAGGGCTCAATCTCAATATGACCGAGTACTTGTTGGCCTGCTTGTAAGTAATTGAATAAAAACAAGAACAACAAGAACAATTGACAAAAACTACAAACTAAGTTGCGAAAAGTTCCAAATGATAACTGTATGTGTCTTCTTCTTCTTATTGAGTTATAATTTTTATGCTTGTGTAGTTGTTATTGTTATCGCTGGCCTTATAACTCTATATCTATTGAGTACGAACTGGACAATTTTGTCAAGGCTTGTAAGGCAATGGGAAGAAGAACAAAAATAAGGAGAGACCAAAAATGTGTTGCTGGGCGGTTTGAAACTTCAGTCTTCCCCTCATACCTCATTCAGTACGCTTTTTGCTGTTGCAATTTCAAAGCCTAGACAGTTTCAGTCGAAGCGACTGCAGGCTGAAGCTGCCTATCCGTATGTGTACGTAGTTAGTGAATGCAGTTAGTGAATGTGGCTGTGCTTGGCACACGATAAGCAGTATGTGTTGACAGCTTTTGCCACTGTTTGGATTGCAAGAGCTTTGGCATGTGCTCCATGTGCTAAGTGCGCTTGAAGACAGCTTGGATTTTCGAGTGACTACGCTTGCTTATTTAGCCATTTGAAGGCAACACAAAGTTGTCCGAAAAGTCCCAAATTCATGTTGGTTGAGATGTTGAGTTGGAGCTGAGTTTGTAAGTGTTACAGAAGAACTTCTGCTATTGCAGCATGCGTTAGTAGAATGTAAAAGATTTCAAGTGCGAGTTTAAGAGCATGCTGGACAATGGTTGAGGCGTTTGTTCGGTTGTCTGAAGAGGGAAATGAAAAATAAATTGTTTAGATATTAAAAGCCCACAAAAAGCTTTTTTCGCCCTTTTAAGGGAGTCTAATAAATAGTATTTCAGTGGTCGTTAGAGGGTTAAAATGTTCTAGAATGTTGGGCGACTAAATCTTTATTTACGGAATTAATTTAAACCTTATCATATATTTAGTACTTTCATTCACAAATGACTGGAAATAATTTCGTTTTAGCACAAAATAATACGGGTCCCCTTTTGACTGCGCCTCTGTGCAATTACTGAGTACTTATTCGTGTGTAGCATGCCACATGTAGCATGTCAAATATAAGAACAACATACGATAAGCAAACACTTCAGCCTACATGCGCAAAGCAGTGCACCGTCATCATCATCGTTTTCACTTCAATTTAAAGTTGCAAACTTTCGATTACTTTACTTTTTGTTTCGTTAGCGGAACCGATGGCTTAGGCAGAGCGGCAAAGAAAGTAGAAAACAGAAAAAAAGTAAATCTCAGTAAACTTTTGCTTGTTGTTTCATTAGGTCACAGGTGAGCGCGAACACGCCATCACGGACAAAATGTGTTTAGGGCGAGTTCTCAGATTTTCGTTTTGCGCTTCAAAGAGATTTGGTTCTTCCTCTTTTTTTGCCTTTCTTTCGCTGTGTTTTTAATGTTTTGTTCTACGTCTCTCGCCAAAATTACTGCCACCTTTTGTCGAGTTTGCTACCCGTGACGAAGGGTGTGTGCTTCTTATTCTTGTTTTGGTTGCCATCATTGCTGCTGTTGTTGTTTTTGTTTTAGCAAGCAACATTCGAATTGTTCAAATTTTCGTGTGCAATTATCACGCAACGACTTCAAGTGTACATACACACATACATACATACACATTCCATCCGTATATATATATATGTATATATGTACAGACAACATCAGCCGCTTTTTCAATGGCACTCGTTATGCAGATTAAATGCCTAAATGCGGTATGTAATTGATGCGTATAAACAAATACTTGAAATACACCCATGGGAGTGCGAGGATCTACTACGAATATATGTATGTATGTACGCAGGTACGTACCCAGCAAAAAGTTAGGTTGATAGCTGAAGCCTAAGCTATAAAACAGTTATGCACTTGCAGCGCAGCTTGCTGTTATGCACTCATTCTCACTGCTTAAAACGTTTTAATACTCATTTCTCTGTTATGCGCTCATGCATATCCCAAATAGAGAGAGAGAGAGAGAGAGAATTGAATTTTATTAGCAAAGAGAGTACAATGTGCGGCGAGCGTAAAAATTGCGTATTATCGAAGGAAATATTTTCGCTTCAGTTTAATTCCATCGAACATGCAATCAAGTATTTGGTTAATGTACATACATATATAAATGTATGAATAATAATCACGTTTCAACCCTAGCAGAATATATTTTTTATTATAAAATAGCCGCAAAGTTTACGTTGCGCAAAAAAAAAATGTGAATTATGCAGCCAAATAATAAAAAACACCTTTTTACTATGCCTGACCAACAAAAGGCACTTAAGTAAGGCACAAGGGGTGATTATCAGGATATAACTAAGCTTTATTTCACATGGCTGCTAAGCCTTATTGTTTGGTACATATACAGCACATAAAGCCTGATTATCAGGATATAATTAAGCTTTATTTCCATGGAAGATAAGCCTTTGGAATAAGTTTTCCTCTCAAAGAGAGAGAGAGAGAGTAGTAGCTACGGCCTGCTGATATCAACACAGGAAAATCAGCCTTATTTTTAGCCTTTGTCCATACAACTTTTGTTCGCTTAGAATTTTCAGACATTATTTTGCAAGCCTTTTTATCTTCTGGAATAATTCTTAAATAAGGCATAGCTTTTTTGCTGGGTAGGCGCATTCACGAAGGCATACATACGTATATACGTACAAAGTGTCGTAAATAAGCAAAGCGCGCATTAAAAGTACGCAAACTGGAAAAAAATTATTATATGAGTATGGGAGAAGAAGTAGAAAAACTTCAGTTGACTTTGAATAGAAAGTTATATAGCCAATTGTTAACCAATAATATGCGGCACATGTGACACATGTGTGACACAGATTTCGATGCTACCGATGGCTGTGATACTTACCGGTAAACATGCCCCGATCAATAAGCCACGAAAGGCACTAAAAATATTTTAGATATACACAAAAAGCATATTTGTTGCATATTTCAAGGCGTCATATAAAATTTGTTGCATACATATATGCGTAAAAAATGCTTTTTTTACTTTCCGCGGTCTCTCGCGTTATTTGTATGAAAATTTCAACTGAGCAAACGCATAGTGAAATTATGCGGCGAACAATTTTCTATAATACCCCTTTAACCCATTAGCAACCAACTTAAGGTCAATTTACGAGTATTGGTACGAAAAAATGCTTAAAGTGACAACTTTTTAGGGAAGGTAATGGATTAAAATATTCTAAAGAATAAACCACGTATACTTTTTTTATTATCAACTGAATATTGTATTTAGTTTCGATTTTAATTTTAAAGATTTGAGTTTCACTTTCATCATAAGTAAGTGCCCTTTATACACTAAACCACCATTTGGCTATAGAAATTATATAAAGCCAAAGAAAAATGTTGCGCGCTGTGGAATGCTGGCGCAATCAAATTAGGAGGGAATAAGCGAAAGTGGTGGTTTGTTGGCGGCACAAAACAAAACTTAGACATTAAAAGCGATATTAAGCGATTTTAAATGTCGGCGCGTGAAAGTACTAAGTGTAATCAGTACATACACTCTGAAATGGTCAAATAAATAACGAGAAATGCAAATTGCTTTAGATAGATACTTTGGCAAGCTGGCAGGCAGGCTGTACTTAAATATTTAATTTGGCCGCCAATGTGATAAGCTAAGGCGTATTTTCAGAGCCAACACACAACACACGCACACACAAACAAATCAACTCACACTTTGGCACTTTTATGTGCACAAACTTTTGGCACACACTTTGGCATTCTCGCAGCCAATTTAATGTGGCATTTAAAGAGCGTTAATAGAAATGTATGGCTTATTTGCATTTAAGTTTTCTTTTACGTGTGCGGCGGCAGGTGTAAGTACATAGATGTGCTTGGATGGAGTGAAAATTACTACCTCCTAATAGCATTTAGAAATTAATAAAAAAGAAAGAAGAAGCAAAACCTCAAGAATGTGTGTGTTTATGTGGGTTGTGCGATAATTTCAGCATAATGCGCTAAAAAATAAGTAAGGATCTATAGCTAAGCTGTTATAACAGAGATTTTCATGGAAAAGACAATATTTCTGCGTTTTTTAGTTGGAAGATATTTTGATGTGAAGTTCTTTTGTAAGTAGGTGGCAAGTAAAATATAAGTAATAAGATAATGAAAAGTGATATATTAATGCATAGCTTGAGAGTTTTTGTTTGTTTAAACTTTCGAACTTAAGTATTAATTAAGAAATTGAAAGCTGTTTGGAAACTTTTTGCAATATTTCAGATATTTTATTTTTATATGGCAATATGCTAAGCACATTATGCAAATATTGCGCAAAAATCTCAAAGTTAGCAAATACGAAAAACCAGCCACATTGTCGCTAATCTTTAAATATGAAAGTTGTTTTGCCATATGACAACCAAATTAGGATGAACCTTAGTTAACAGATGTTCAAAAAAATATTTGAAAACCAAGCAGGAGCAGAAGCGAGAATAAAACACACGAATTCACCGCGCAACATGTTGCCAGCAACATTTTACCTTTGATATCCCAGCAAAATTTTTTTCTGATGCTTAAAATATGCATGCAATTGTACCAATACGCAATTTTATGTAAAAATAAACATCAAAAATGAATTCCATAAATTCTTTCATCTTTCAAGCTTTGATAACTTTTTTCTATACGTAGGGGTAGGGTAAGTTGGGGTCCTTTTGACTTTGGGGCACCGTTGACTTTGCCATTTTCGGTGTAAAAACGTTATAAAAACTTCACAAAAATAGAATTGAATGTAGCCTTATATAATAACACATGTGTATACCTAATTTGGCAGATCTGCTTTAATGCCTAGCGAAGTAACACATGATTCGATGATTTTCCGTTAGCTGATGTAATTTTTGTGTAGTGCCACGTAAGCGTTTTCACAAGTAAAACTAAATTTTTTTCTTAAATGAGTGTTCTTAACTAGCTCTTCGAAGCTTAGATTTTGAAAATAAATCTTAATTATTAAATGTTTTGAAAGAAACAAAATTTTTGTGATGATTATTTTGGATAAAGTCATTTGGGGTACATTTGACTTTCCAGTTTGGGGAGCCTTTGACGAATGTCAAATAAAATAATAAGACCAATTAAACGTTTATGTGCCTCTAAGAAAGCTAAACCTGCCAAAACAAACCCATCTAGAACATCTCGATGCAGTATAAAATATTATTTCGATATAAACTTTCAAATATCCATTGGGTAATTCACAAGCTCTTTTAAAGTAGTATAACGTTATAAAGTGGTATAGGTTTACAACAATTGTATCAGCAGGGTTAGTTTTTCCCATAAAAATTAGAATAACATCAATACAACAACGCAGCCTATGTTTATTGAGTTTCCTATTCGATTTTGTTTTTATTTTTTGACTTTTTTTCAAGTTTTTTATCATTTATATTTTTATAATATTACATTTTTCACTTTTGCTTGCTGTTTTCGATATTAAAATTTTAGTAAGCATCTGGTTACAAAATACAATACAACCTACATACCACAGGTGTTGCTTTCTAATACACATTTAATTTACAACGTGCAAGATTAAAAGGGCTAGTGAATTTACCATATATTTTCGCTTATTATTATAATATTGTTATACTGTTTAAATAAAAACTTTAATTTTGTGTTATGATATAATGCCTCGTTTTTTTAAAGTTAAAAATTAATAAAATTTAGTTTACATTGTGATGGTCAAATGTGCCCCCATTCAAGTCACAGGTACCCCTACCACGGGGCACATTTGACAAAATGGCTTTTTTTAAAAAAGTATCTGAAAAAGGTATTTACGTGTTTTTTTATAACTCATTAGCTATTCAAATATTGAGATGAATAATGAATAGTTACTGTCAATTGTTAAAACCTTAGTTTTCTCCAAAAATGTCTGAGATATGAGACTTCAAAAAAAAGGTGTCAAACCCCAGCTTACCCTACCAACTTTAAATACAAATAAAAATGAAACCAGACCTATAGCCCAAAAATCCAGTCTGAGGTTTTGACATGAGAGGGAGAAAATTTCCTCTTCTTTTGGTTCCATCAGTTTCGTAGAATCTTGCTGTACTGTGTTGTTATTTATTCAATAACGTTGAAGTAGATCTGACAAATATCCTTCATATATAGATAGACAGGTTTAATTGAGGTTTGTACGACGACCATTAGCTCTATTGAACACTATTCTCGATCAAATTATCTCATCGCGCTTCTTTGCATAGACTAGTACTTGACAGTATACCAAGTATATGCATATGTTTGTTAAGCATGTCCTGTCAGAATTCCTGTCAGTATTCTGAGTTTACTCTTAGAGAGTTTCCGATGTCCCTTGAATCGACTTTTGTTATACCCTCCCATTATTGCCTTCGCCTGTCGCATTCCATCCAGGGTTGCCACTTTGAAATTTATTTTCCGACCAAATTCGTCTCAAAAACCTACCAAAATAGCTTTCAGCCGACCAAAAATTTTTTTCACAAAATTCGTCATATAAGCTGGTTTTTTAAAAAATTTATGTATTTTTATATATTCATTTAACTGGTATATATATAGGAACTTATACATACATATCACTCTTCAAGTATTTTCACATGTTTTAGCTTAAAATAATAATATACGAATGCGTTTATACATATGTATGTTGTTTAGGCTACCAGCCTAAACCCAAGAAAAACATGACCGCCCTAATGTGCAATTATTAGTAACGAGTGGCTGAATTAACGGCCACCGTTAACTACAATAAATTTACTTTTCTTTCGCTTCGTTGCACAAATTAAGCGATTCTAGCGTCAACCAGCTGCAGCGACACCTCGTCCATATCTATATTAACGTAAGTTAACTTCGTTTTATATACTTTTAAGAATCTTGTTATTGTACATTTAATATAGAAATAAAATTCTACGAATTTTATACATACGTATTATAACGTACTCAACAAGTTCTTTTCTTTTATCTTTGCATAATTCTCACGGAATTATTCATATGTACATTAATTTGTGTATGTAATCTATGTTAACCTTTTAAAATAGTTACGACTAAGGTTTAACAGGTAGGTCCAAGTAGGTATACAAATGAGATCAGAACTTTAATTAAATATCAAAATTGAATCTAAGATCTTTTTTTTGTGCATAGTGCTTATTTCTAATTTGTTTCTGAGTTTGGTTTTATTAAAGAAAGTGTAGAAAATCTGCGCCCCGGTGCAGCAGAGCTGTGTGGAAGCGTAAGCAGATTAAAAATAAATTTTGTGAGCCCGCCAAAGCAATTTTCATTAAGCGCATTTTTCATCAAACTAAAAAATGAAGAAAGGGTTTTCATGCGTATGCGTTCACCTTCTTTTATCCATTTTACACAAAACTCTGCCGAAGAGAAACACAAAAAGTATTCAAGCAAACTGTTGCTGCGAGAAAGAGACATGAATACATGAACTTTCAAACGTTCTTTCAACAGTGTTGTGGCAAAATCTAGCAAATCAGTGATGTTACTTGAAGGAAGGTAAAAACCTACCAAAATTCAAATCGTGCGACCATCCGACCAACAGGAAAAAAACCGACCAGTTTTGGTAGGAAAAGCCCACTTATCACATCCCTGATTCCATCGATCTGGCGACAGTAGTGTTCCCTTAACTGCCTTTCTCGTTCCTGAGCTATTTTCTGATAGTGTGCGGACCTATTACTTCTTCTTTCCATACACTGATCTAAGCAATAACGGAAAATAGTCGTAAATAATTCTTTTTTTTTGCATATCAGCACAAAAAAAATAATTTATATTGTATAAAGCGATTTAGATAACACTGAGACAAAAATTGAGAGCTGTTGTCTGTGGGCGTAATTATTCCCATACAGAACGAACGTTCGCTCTCAATATAGTGCAAACCCCCAAACAGTTTTCCCCACTGAGGTCAAAATTTTTTTTTTTTTATTGCCAGTCTTTCGCTCAGTGTGGAAAGTATACGTCGCCAAAATCGCTGTTGCGCAGTGTAATTAGCAAGTGCAACAGTGTATATATGAGCTCAGTATTTCTCCTCAATTGTGTATTGAAATAAAAAACTTTGAATTATTTTAATTGCCCGCATTATTGGCGCACAATAATAAGAAATACAAAACTGTCGCGCGCCAATGCGTTGCCAACCATAAAAGAACACAAATGAAACACAAAAAACGCAATGAAAAGCGTGTATGTGTGTGTATGTGTAGTGTGTACAGCAGTGTGTGTGTTTAAACCCTGCAAAAATTCCGAGTACTACAATCGCTAATCCATGGAGTGCTCGCTATGGAATAACTTGCCACATTTCATACAAAAAATATGGTCCATTTAACATTGCATGTCATTGCAATGGAGTATATACTCCAGTCCCGCATAACAATCAAATTAATCCATGGAGTACCTACATATGGAGTACCTAACAGTTAGCCGAACATAACAACAAAAACCAAATGTGTATGGCGACGACGACGAATGACGTGTATGCAGTCAAACATATGTATGCATGTAGTTATGTATGTATACACATATCATCGTCGTCGCGATAAACATTTGGTTTTTGTTATGTTCGGCTAACTACGAACCGATGCAGATACATGAATCGGTCGTTTGGGCTATGTTAGTGGTCCCTTTGAAAGTACTCCAACCTACCACAAATGGAGCATATAATCCAATGATTTTTGCAGGGAATGAGCTAATTTAAAGCAGCTTCACAGCAGCATAAGCAATACGTCGAATAAAGCAATTCGCGAAAAATCACCCACAACCCAGCAAATGGCATCCTTTCTCTTCCTTGCGCTTCGTTTCGCTTGCCCTTCACTTGACAGCATTCAATTACGAAACGAAATATATCTCGGCATTGAATTGTAAAGACGCGCAATCTTGCTGCTGCGGAAACTCACGGCTATCGTTCTTTTTTATTTGTTTTTTTTTTTTAATTTTTGTCTTCTATTTTTCTTGTGCTTTTCTTTTATTTTTTGACTTTTTTCTTTTCTTTAATTGTTTATTGCTTTTGTGTGCAAGAATGCGTAGGAGTGAGTAGTAATTGAGAGGTAGTCAGGAATCAATAAATCTCTTGATAAATGTCCAATTTAATTTCGTCGTCCTTTTCATTTTCAACATAAATAAAGTCCTTCTTATTTTTTTCAGTTGCCACTGCAACACAAGCACAAACACACACGCACTTTAGTGCTGCCACTTTGTTGGTCGCTTGTGCTGCTTTGCTTCTCTGCTTCCCACTCGCTTACATTCACTTATACTTATGTACTTCATTTCGTATCAAGCACAATTTTCTGAGTTTTTTCCTACTTTTCTTTAAACGTAATTTAATTTTTCTTCCGTTTGCTTTGCTGCTTTTCACTTTCTTCTGCTGCCATTCGTTGTGCCATTACAAGCGATTACTTTTGCGCTGTGTTCCATTTTGTCGTAAGACGAATAACTTCCTTTTCAGAAAAAAACAAAAAAAAAAAAGTATGTGTATATGTTATAGTGCCATATGCGTATATTTTTGAAGAATTGCCAGATCGTTTGTTTATGCGGAATAAAAAAAACAGCGCATCACGGTCCTTACTAACTTCCAGCTTTCATACCCTGCAGTATACAATATCCTTTCATATTAGCCAAGTCTAACGAAAAGAAGTATAATGAGGGTTGTGATAATCTCCGAAAAAGATCTATTAGTTATATCAACAACTAATTTTAAATTTTCCTTTAAAACTGGCCTTTAACTCTAAAAAATGCACATTTATGTAAGTTATTATTAGAAATAAAGGGTCATGTAAAAAACAAACATAAATATTTCGCACTGGGTGCTTTTTCATCGCTACCTCCCCCGGCTTAAGTTCATCTACGTGGGTGGGTATGCGTTTAGAGCTGCGCGTAGAAACTTGCTTTGGGCGTGGTTATCTGATGTCTTTTCATGCATTCAATTGGCTACCGAATATATGTAAGTCCGGCAACATTCCAAGCGGCGAAAATAACTGTGAAATTGGAGAATATGGTAGAGTTATATGGCATGCGATATTTCCTCACTACTTCCTCGACTTGTTCCCTTCTCCTACATCTTTTTATTCTCCTTCTCCTTCTTCTTGTTCTTTTTTTCATCTTTTTCATGTTCTTCTTCTTAAACTCGTTTTCCTTCTTTTTTTCTTTCTTTACCACTCGATATTTCGTTTGACATAATTGGATAATTAAAAGTGTAAAAGGAGCCAAACGAATTGGGACAAAAAAAGAAAGGTAGCAAAAAAGGACCGGACAAGGTACGAAAAAAAAGAAGGGATAAAAAAATTATTTTAGCAAAAA
This sequence comes from Urophora cardui, assembly GCA_960531455.1. NCBI lineage: Eukaryota > Metazoa > Arthropoda > Insecta > Diptera > Tephritidae > Urophora > Urophora cardui. The sequence continues at coordinate 25,308,301 of OY482672.1, read as the reverse complement.
AGTGTCAGGTGATTTCTTATTACGAAAAGGTTTTTATAAAATGTTGTCTTTTTCCCGGTATCATACGTATATATGTACATATATACATATATATGTACTTATTTATGTACACCTGTGTGCCTTCTTATGTTTCCTTTGTTTTTGTTAAAGGTAATAGAAAAGTGTAAGTAATGGAATCACTGTTATCAAAAACAAAATAATTACGCAAGTAAGTACGTTGCCTTTAACAAAAACAAAAGCGAAGCAAAAAACATTATTAGTGTATATATGCATATGTACACTCAGGGAAAAAAACTTACAAAATATATGAAAACGTACTTAAAATGGGCAAAAACGTATTTAAAAGTGATGTAAATACTAGAGCTCCAGATTTTTTTTGAACATTTTCGAGTAGCCCGAGCAAATGTTGTTCAAATGCTCGAACAGTGGTTTGTTTGTTTATTACCCGTATGCACTATGGTTTAAATGACCATGTTCTGTGGCCAAAAGTCAATTTTTTTAGTTTCGAATTTTTGGGAAATTATATTTTCTCTGAATAGTGAATACACCCTATATTACGGAAACATACTTCTTTTTTGCTCTCTGGCAACTCTAGTACAAGAGGTAACAAGCTGAAGTTAACCAGTCTTTGAACGCCAATTTTGCGATTTTTATTGTACGAAAATCAGTTAAGATTAAAATTGTGCGAAAGGAAAAGTTTTAAAGATAAATCTGTTTTTTAAAATGGGAAATAATCGCGAAGGTGTGTTTAACAATGTGTATAAGTGCAAAAACAATACAGCAATATATATTTAAAGTTTCGCAGTAGTTATGTGCTAGTTTAAATTATGTGGGTTTAAAAATGTTGCTCGGGTTTCGTAAAGTAAAAGTTTTAGCGTCCGACTGCGTCCGATATAAAAATTATTGGAAAGAAAAGTGTGTTGTTTTTGCTTTAATTTGGTGTATATATCTTTTGCAAGAATTTGCTAATAGCTGAGTTATCAAACATTTTCAGAGCATATCAAGATCAAAAACGGAGAGATGTTTAATGTGTGGGTGGAAAATAATAAGCAACTTTTGTTGCTGTTTTCGATTGGATTATGCGAAAATTCAATAGTCGACTTAATGAATAGAAGGTGAAACAAATAAATATAAAAATTCAGAGTTTCTGCTCAAACGCAACCCAAAAATGGAAGAAAAATGGACGAAGTTTACAAAATATGATCAAGTATGACAGTCTCTGGCTAGGAATGGATAATGTATTTGGATTGCCCAATGTTTCGCATAAAGGTCGACCTACAGTGAGTTATTCTGAAGGAAGAGAGCGGCGAAAGCGGAGATAAGCATCAGAAGTTTGCTCACAGCAATCAGGTAACACATCTCTTCTGTTACATGCGGCATCAATTTCTACAAGTGCATCAAAGGACAATGACTTAAAATATATTTTGAATGAGGCAGCTAAATATCCGACGCGACCAAAAAAAAATTAAAAACCGAATTGCTTCGAATATTGTAAAGGTTCGCTCACCTGAAGAAGCTTTAGTATACTTGTTGCAAAATTACTTCACAAAGCAACAATGTCTTTGATAGAGCTATGGATTCATCTGATATCCTTTTATCTAGTATGCACTTGTCAAAGAAGATTTATTCAACAAAAAAACAAAAATTTCCTACTGAAGTAGTTGCACCTTTGAAATCTCCTCCTAATGAGTTTGACGATGATAAGCCTACAACATCACGACAGGCATTAGAAGAATTCGATGAAATATGTTCCGACGATAATGAAGACATGGACGACAGTATCTGCTTCTTGATTGAACTAGAGGAAGAAGAAGAACCGTGGGTTAGATCAAGGTTAGACTCTACCTGACACACAAAAAATAATAATTTGCTATGCTTTTAGTACTCACTCAAAAATGGAACAACAAAAATAAACTCGACTAATACTTTTAATTATAATATCAATCTTTTTGAATAAATTCTTTTTGAATGGCCTTAAGTGTTTCATTTTATTTAAAATACAATTAAATGAGCGATATCTCGAAAAAAAAATCATATTCATGGACAGATTTTAAGTAGAGATATGTAGTTCAAAAATGTTCTTAAATAATATATGTACATATATCGTATATATGATTTAAAAAAAGGTGTGGCAGTGATCAAATTCCGCTCATTTTTTTCTCAGAGTTTTAGGGTGGTGCCAGATTTATGTGTGCAAATTTGCAAACTTCTATTTCCTTTGGTTGATTTTTGGCCGCAGAACATGGTCATTTAAGCCATAGTGGTATGTTTGTACGGGCATTTGAACAATTCGGGCATTTTGAAGTTTGTTTTTTTCTTTTGTTTATTATTTTTTTTCTTCTTGATATGTAGTTGTTTTTATTTTTGTTTTTTCGATACACATTTTTTTTTTGTTTGTAAGCTCGAATGCTCGAATGTTTGTACGGGCATTTGAACAACAAACGGGCTTCAAACAAAAACGATCAATTCGATTTGTTCGATACCCGGGTATCTAGAGCCGTAGTAAATACCAACATTTTTATTTTAAAAATGTTCATTGTAAAATTTTTAAATCAAGAAAATACATTTTAATTTAAAAATGCTTATTTTTATTTTAAGCACTATGAGAAAAAAAAACGCTGCAGTGTTCTCTATATCATTTTCTCTTCCGGATTCGAAATTGTATCCAACGGCATTCTCTTAATCTTCTCTCAATCCGAGTCCCAACAATAAAAATGTAACCGCTTGTTCTCCCCTTCTTTTCTACTTCGCCTTAACTGTTTCCTATCTTTATTTCTTATTCTCATTTTTCTTCTTTATTTTATATTCTCCTCCGGATTCGAACCATGACATCAACCAGAAATTCAATCCAACGCCATCACATAGTGGAACATTAAACATTATATTAACTTATCTATATATATGTAGTTGTACTTCCGAAGGGAACCTTATTGCTGTGGCGTCGATTTTATTCACTTTTGTTTGTTTGTCGCGGGGGGGCCGGCATGTTTAGACCAAGCGTCTAAATATTTCGGCACACCCTAATACGCACTTTAACTTTAAGATGTCATATTGGTATATGTAGACATATACTATATGAAAAGCCGTTGACTTAACGAAAGTAATTTTCTGCCGGTCAGCGCGCTTTTCATATTTTTTCACTTCTTCACTTGCGATTATCCAGCCACAGCGGTAAGTGTCCCTTTTCCCTCATACATATATATATATACATATCCAAATTATTTCCTGCATCCATATATTCCAATATATATGCATGTCTATACAAAATAAAGCATTCCTTGCTAATTACTAAAACGAACCTTTTACTTCTTTTTATTTAATTTCCGGAATACTATCTTTTTGTAGTAACATATTCATACTTCCCTTTTCCTAAAAAATAATTCATGAATTATATGAATCACTCTAAAAACAAAATTAAAAAAAAAAAATCGATTCTCATTATTGTTTTTGTTGGATTTATCACAAGAAAATATTTTCTCACAAAAAAATTTTGAACAAAGAGCGAGTTTTTGAATCAACATTCATTTTCATTTTTAATTTAAGTATGTTTCTTTTTAAATCCAAAACGCTTTTTAACTTCAAAAATTTCATTCTTAATTCAAAAATTTTATTTTTGGTTTAACAATTTTCGTTGTTAAACTAAAAATGGTTTGATTTATTTAATTTAACGAGCACAGGCCCAGGTTATATTTTATTTTTTATTTTTTATCACTGAATAACAACGAGTAGAAATATGACAAGAGTCCCAGACTTGTTTAGCGCGGTGCGTATTTGATTTTTCTGGCGTTCTACATAAAAATACACTTTTTCATAAAAGTGCACTTACACAGTTTGCACTCTAAGCTAGCGATGTGTTTACTTCGAGTTATACTGAATTAGTTTAAATACTTCTTTCTCAAAATAATAACGACTGGCACTGCGAAGGTACACTAGGATGGTAGCAACCGAGTTCTGTGTTATTATTACCACAGTGGTGAGTTTTTGTAAGAAAGGTTACCTTGTCGTATAGAAAATATTGAAAGTATTGTAGTATAGAAAATATTGATGTATCAGCCTTTAAAATCCGACTATGAATGCCGAAAATATGAAGAATGACGTAATTGGGTGATCCTCTAGGCTGGTTCTAAAAAACAGTTCTTTTATTTTTGTAAATGTGTTCATTATTAAATCAGCGTCGGTAGTCGCCATCGCTAATGCGCAAAGGTCCATAAATCTACCGAAGAATTTTTCTGTGGAATACTTCAAGTGCCATCTCATTCTTATTTGATATCGTCCATACTTCTGCGCTGTTTATGAGAACTGGAACGATGAGCGTTCTGTAGAGCGTGAGTTTTGTTCGTCAAGAGAGGACTTTACTTTTCAGTTGCCTGCTTAGTTCAAAGTAGCACTTATTGGAAAGAGTAATTCTTTATTGAATTTCCATGCTTAGATACATTAATTTTAGTGTTAATTCTCGTCCGTAACGGTTTCGAATTTGTAGCAATCAACAGTGACGTGGCTGTCGAGACGCGCTGTTTCTTCGTGTGATGACAGGAGGTACTTCGTCTTGTACTCGTTATACGCCAAACTCATTTTCTTAGCCTTTTTGTCAAGATTGGAAAAGGCAGAACATCCAGCGCGATATATACTTTAGTATAAAACTTACGCTAGTTCGGCATTTCATACAATGACATCAGAAAAAGATTGTGCTGAGATGCCAAGGCTAAAATGTTGCTCGCAACATGTTGCGCGTTGTTTTACTGCGTGGTTTTGGAGAATACGCGCATTTTTAGCGTAATTTTTTGTAAAAATGAATACCAAGTATAGAAATATGCCAAGGTTCTTCAAAGTAGCGCCTTTTGTGGTGGCTTAGAGTAGAGTTGGTACCTGACTATCTACATGTGTAACTAGGCATGTTAGTAGGTACTGTGAAATTAACACGAATCATCACGAAAAATTGCTTAAATATAAGAAACTCCCCTGAACTCGCCTACAACAGTAATTAATGCTTAGTGAAAATGTTAGTTTTCAGATGAAAATTGTGGAGGTGAAAAGTGGTGGATGTGGTGCGAGTAAGCGCTCATTTTACGTATACGCAACGTATTACACACAAATGGCTATACCATTAGAAACAAAAGTGACAAAACGAGACAAAAAAGAAACAATCACACAAAAAAAATCTAAAAAGTGTAAACGCATTAAACATCGCACGTCGTAAAAGGGATGAGGCATTAAAATGTAGAGAAAAAAGAACACATAAATTATATTCAAAGGGCAAACGGGCATGTGCGTTTGCTAAACGTGAAATGAATAAACAAAAACAAAAGAAAAATCTTACAGACAGCAAACAAGCGAAAGGCTTAAGGGCAAAAAATGCAGCGAGAGCTTAAACAAAAATTACTGCTGTTTTAAACAAAAAAGTGTTAGAGCGCTCACGGAATGTACATATAGAAGAAAGTGCGAGCGCTTTAGGTATTTGAGACATTTCATAGCGCTTGTAATTGCCGAGCCATCAACAATGTAAAACAAATAAAAAGTTCAAAAAAAAAAAAACAGACAAACATACACACATACACAAAAAACATTAAGCTTTTAAGCACCTGACGAAATGCGAAAAGTAATTACTAACACACTTTTATATACACATACATACATACCTACTCGTACAAAAATAAATAATATCAACAAAACACAAAAGCAAAAATAAACAATGAAAATCGGCTTAGAACAATAACAACAAGAAAGAAAATTACACTAAAACAGTTTTAAAATTGAATTGCATGTGCGTATGTGTATGTAAGTATTTGTGTGTGTGTTTGTTTTCATCTGTTTATTTTAAAAGCAAAACGACCTTCTTCGAAAAAAGTTACGCTCAAAATTTAATGAAGCAATTTTTCTTTTACAAAGAAAGAAAGTTATAAATTTCCATTGTTTCTCAGCGTAATTCGAAAAAGGTAGCGCACTAATGTGTAATAATCCTTCAAGCGTAGTATTTTATATGCCTGCGAATAGTTAATCGCTTTCGAAAAGGTGATGAGTATTTTGGGTAGATTTTATATATGTAGATAAATAGAGGCACACGCCGATTACTTTCACATCATTGGCTTTAACACTCGCGTTGTATGCTTTGTAATCTTCAAGCTGGATAAAGAGTCTAAGAAAATGGGTTTGTAGGTTAACGAGCACAAGACGAGGTAACTGCTGTCATTATACAAAGAAAGGGCACGTCTCGGCAGCCACGTCACTGTTGACAGCCACAAATTCGTAACCGTTAAGGGCTTCGTCTATTTGCGAACCAACATTAATACCAACAAGTAAGGAAGCCTAAGTTCGAGTGGAATCGAACATTAGATACTCAGCTGTACGCTTTCATTGCTTGTTTGCGTTTGACGGAAACACGGTGCACTTAATATAAAGCGAGTGCTGCATAAAGTGGGCGTAGTCACGCCCATTTGCTAAATTTTTATCAGTCATCCAACTAAGCATATGAATATTATTCTTTGTGCAAAATTTAATTCCTTTATGACTTCTAGTTACAAAGATGTCACGTTACAAATTCCTAAAGGGTTTTCCAGAAACATCTTTCTTAAAAAGTAGGCGTGGTCATAAACCGATTTCAATAAATTTTTGCGTGTACAAACCAAGTTTCGTCATAATATCTCAATTATTTGTCGAGTTATAGGCTAAGAAATCTCGTATATTCCTGCTTCTAAAAAGAGGCGGCGCCACGCCCATTTTCCAAAATTTTTCTATTTGTTGTTTCCGGTCTATTGTGGAAGTCATTCCACAAAATTTCAATGAATTATCTTTATATTTGACAAAGATATCGCTTAAAATGGTTTTTATTAGGTCACTTTATAAGACCCATATATAAAAGTGGGCGTGGCCCTCAACCGATTTCGGAAATTTTTCGTCGAAACATTTGCCTAAGTAAGTATATCACGCCTACCAAATTTCATCGATATATCTTCAACGGTTTCTGATTTATGACTCATAAAACTTTCAATGTTTGCCCCTTAATAAGTGGGCGTGGCACCGCCCATTTTCCAAAATTTTGCGTTTTTTGTTTTATGTCCATAGTTGGACTCATGCGACAAAATTTCAATGATAGATCTTTATATTTGACAGAGATATGGCTTAAAATGTTTTTATTAGGTCACTTTATAATACAAATATATAAAAGTGGGCGTGGCAGTCAACCGATTTTAACTATTTTCCGTCCAAACGTATGCCTAGGTAAGTAAATTACGCGTACAAAATTTCATCGATATATCTTCAATGGTTTCTGAGTTATGACATATAAAACTTTCAAGGTTTGACCCTTAATAAGTGGGCGTGGCACCGCCCATTTTCCAAAATTTCATCAAATTTCTTCCTAGGGGCCTGAGCTCAACACGTGGGTAAAATTTCATCGCTCCAGCTATATTAGTGACTGAGATACCAAATTTCCGATTATTTCTATATAGGAAAAGTGGGCGTGGTCATGGTCCGATTTCACCCATTTTCAATACCAACCGTCCCAGTCTCGATACCAACTTGCATTTCAAATTTCATCAAAATATCTCAATTTTTGCGCGAGTTAGAGTGTTTACAGACGGACAGACGGACGGACGGACGGACATGGCTAAATCGATTTCTCTTTTCACCCTGATCATTTTGATATATATAAGTCTATATCTATCTCGATTATTTCACTCTGTTACAATCCACCGTTATGTGATTAAAACTATAATACTCTGTGTACTAGTACAGCTGAGTATAAAAATAAAATCAGCGCGGAAATTCAACGAAGAATCACTCTGGCCAATAAATGCTACTTTGCACTAGGTAGGCAATTGAAAAGTAAAGTTCATCCTCTCGACGAACAAAAATCACGCAGTACAGGACACTCATCGTTCCAGCGCTCATGTACGCCACAGAAACATGGATGGTGTTAAAATGAGGTGAAATGGTGCTTGGAGTATTCGAGAGAAAAGTTCTTCGGAAGATTTATGGACATTTGCGCGTTAGCGAGGGCGTGTTTCGACGGAGGATATGGGCAGGATATGTCTTGAAAATGGATGAGTTGCTCTGATCTAGAAGGTATTTCTATCGAAGCCCGCTAAAGGCAGAAGCAAGGGCAACTTCAATGCGTTGGAAAGATAAGGTAAAGAGTGCCTCGTTCTGTGATGCTATTGATGCCAGACAGCAGGATGAAGATTGATGAACCTTTTGGCGTTAGCAAGGGAGAGACTTAATGATGAGCTGTGCGCAGACATCGACATTTTTCAACGAAAAAAAGATGCAGTGGTTGCTTTGGGCAGGTCATGTCATGAGAATGGATGACAAAACTTCGGATATTAAGGTATTTCTATCGAAACCCGCTAAAGGCATAATAAAATTTAAACCTCCACTGCGCTGTGAAGATCAGGGAAATACTGACTCGCCCTCCCTTGTTATTTACAATCCTTTAGATGTTGCGCACCAATTAAGAAGAAAAATAATATAAGTAGAGCAACTGCGGAAATTGTGGTATACCTTTTTTTTTATCGGATATTTTGGCCAAAGTTCTAGTTCAACTTCAAACTTCTCTAGCACATTATACATAAGTATTTGCTGATTGATTACGTATGATTTACGAGGGTTATTTGATAAGTCTGTGATATAAGAAATAATTTTTTTGCCAAAATTTCACTTTAATTTTCAACATAATCTCCTTCTAGCTCGATACACTACGTCCAGGTTTTTCCATTTATTTTTTTATCTTTCTTCGAAAAAATAGGATTTTTCAAGGCATTTTTATAATGAAACAACGTTTTTTGCTTGGCAAATGCGATAATTTTTTCTTTAAATCAAGTTCGAATCTGCCTAAAAGCTCAGAGTAATATTCGCCGACAATTGTTTACCCTCTTCAAGATAATCGATACATATACAAATACATATACATAAAAACTGCGGTCATAAACTTATTGGCCGACAGACCCCCTTTGGGCTTCTTTTGAACACGTACAGCCGGAGAAAGCCATTGTTTTGATTATTTCCTCGGTTTCCTGTTGTGGTGTGATGGATCTGAGTTTCATTTCCGGTAAAAACCAGCACAAAACACCACATTAGCCCCTTATACCACAATTGCCGCAGTTCCTCTATATATTTAAGCAGCTTTATATTTTCCTTTTCATTCTAAGAAAACCGTTTTGTATTATGGTCATTAAAGCTTTCAATGCTTGCTTCAAAGCTTTTTTTGTTAGTATAAAATAAAAGTGTAGCTTAAAAATTGTTAATTTACTGTGCAGCACAAAAAGTAAAATAAAGTAGCAGCACAAGAAAGCAGTGCGACGAGAAGTGCAAGAAAGAAAAACTAGAGCAACGCAGCTGCTTCTTTAACTGAAAATTGAAAAATGAAAAGCTTTTATGCGAACTGCAGCGCCAGAAGGGTTGTCGTTCACAAAAACATATACATACATACGTACGCAGGGACATTTGCACTTTTGTGCTCATATGCAGCGTTTGGCCTGACTTTGTGCGGAAAATTGAAGAGACAGTAAAATGCCAAAACATATGCGTTAATATATATTCATACATGGTGTATGTAAGTTATATGCATTTATATATATGTATTAAAAAAACCTGCCAAATAAAACCACAAATATATGACAACGCATTACCAACAAAACGAAAAAAGGCAAAGTTCCATTTAGAAAATTAACAAAGCACACACAAATTAAATGGCTGCGAGTTTGGTTTCGTTTTGTTTCGTTTTTTGTTTTGTTTGTTGTTGCTTGTGCGCTACCGCCAATGCCACAACAATAACAACAGCAACAAATAAAATACACGCTTAAATGGGCCAAGCGATAAAAGAGCAAATGCGAAGAAAGGGCACATGTGGCAGCACATGCATAAACATATCAAAAAAAAAAAATAAGTAGAAATAATAAAAAACTATACAATTTCGTTAAAAGCTGTACAAAATATGAAAAGCCTTGTTTGCCATGCCGCAGCACTCATTCACACATGCATTCCTTAAGTGTGTGTGTGTGCCTGTGCGGCAAGTTGAAGATGCAACGCGCCGATTTTGGTGCGACGAAAGAGCAGTGCGATGTGTGTTCCTCTAAGGTGCTCTTGAGAATGAGGCATTGGTCTTCTAGCAGATGCGTGCCTTTAAATATGCAACATTTAATAAATGTTATATTTGGTTTTACAAAGCATTTGCCTACAAAGTGGAGCGACGGTACAGAGAAAAAAAATACATAAAAATTGCTAAGCGTAGGTTTTAAAAGTTGCGCAACGATCTTAGCGCCGCTTGCATTTTTTTCTTGTTTTTGTTTATGTAGGCTGCCACCGGCGTTTTGGTTTATTGTAGTAGGTACTACAAAGCTCGAGTGGTGGCTCTGCTTGACGGCACATTGTTTCTGCTGGCAAAAGAAAAGAGTATAGCGGCGAATGCATATATGAGATATAAGAGGCCTTAAATTCTATAGGTGACAAATCATTATAGCACGCACACATATAGATACAATTTTGCTCATATGTGAAAGTTGCTTCGCATTGTTTTTTCAACAAAACTATGGGCAAATTATTTGTTTTTATTTTAGTAGTTATACTAGCTTTAGCTTACAAGGATTTGCTGTGGTCCACTCCAAATTATATGTATGCACTACAAATAAAAATTATAAGTTGTACCTCCCTCTACTTACTAACTTATAAAAATCTTTTGTAATCAACGTATTTTATGATCAAGTAAATTTATTTTAAAATTTTCAAAAAAGCAGCAACCGTTACTAAAATATTTACAACAATCAGCTTTTTCACACTCCTTTAACTTGCAATATCTAATTGAGTTTTACTAATTTTATTAATTATTTACTAATTTTATATTTATTGCAATCAATGTTCCCACATTTTTGCGAAAAATATTCATGACTGCAATAATATTTTATTTTATTCACTTACCTACTCTAAATATTTTAAGAAGGTGGCAACTCTCACAGCAAATTTTTATTTTGCAATTTCAAAGAGGTGGAAACCCCCAAAAATTTCGGACTCCTTGCGATGAGAGTTGCTATATTTTTTTCTTATAAACGATATGCTATTATATTTTTATTTGATTAATTTTAAAAATTTTTTTAATAAGGTGGCAACTCTAACAAAAAATTTTTCAACGATAACCTTTTTGGATCCTTTGATGGGATATCCATACTGTCATATTTAATTGATTTTTCTGATTTTATTCAGCTAAAAATTTCAAACTAGTGGCAACGTAAATTTTTTAAAGGTAGCTCTTAATTTTTTGTTTTCGAAAAAAAAAACACATTTTATAATAGTTAATTTTAACATAAATTTTTTAAAGGTAGCTCTTAAGTTTTTTTTTCGAAAAAAAAACACATTTTATAATAGTTTAATTTTATTCATTTACCTAATCTAAATTTTTCAAGAAGGTGGCAACCCTCAAATAAAATTCTGGTTTTGCAATGAGCTTACCTACATTTTCTCACGATTGCACGATAAGTTACAACACTTTTATTTTATTAATTTACCTAATATCTTTTCTTAAAAAGGTGGCAACTCTAACAAAATGATTTTCAGCGTTAAGGTTTTTTTTTTTTGAAAATCCGTGATTCTCTTATTGTAATATTTCATTGATTTTTAATTGATTGGCAACCCCAAAATGTTTGTCTCCTTTTTCAAATGAGAGTTCCTAAAGTTTTTTGTTTAAGTCCGCTATATACTATAATATTTTTATTTTATTAATTTACGAAATCAATTTTTGTAAAAGGTGGCAACTCTAACAAAAAATTTCCGGCGTTAAGTTTTTAATTAATTGATTTTTATTAATTTATTGAGCTAAAAAATTTCAAACAGGTGGCAACCCCCGAAAGGTTTTTTTTTGCAATGAAAGTTCCTAGATTTTTTTTATATAAACGATATGCTAAAATATTTGGATTTATTTAATTTTCCAAATTGAAATTTTTTAATAAGGTGGCAACCCCATTTTTTTTTTTGCTTAAAATTATCAATGACTTTCTGAATCTCATATGGCACATATGTACAATGTACATACATAAGCCCTTTATGGAACTCAAAATCAGCGCAGAGAAAATAGACGGTCTGAGGTGTTTGAAAACAGCATCTATGGTTTTTGTGGAAGCCTTCTACTATTTTAAAGCTTCATACATGCACCTTGCATGTATTTAAAAAGTTGCAAAATTATAATAATTTAATAATAAACTTAAAATTTAACAGAGATACTTTACAACAGGCAGCTTTGGCCGCTTACGACAATTCATAAAATCATACACATCAACACAATCAAACACAGACACGAAAACTATATACATCTATGTAAGAAATGCGACCACTTGAGGCAGCCAAATGTATACCAGAAATGGCATATATTCGTACTATGCAAACTAGAAATAGCCAAGCCAAACCAGCCGTCTGCTGAGTATGAGTATCTACATACAAACTCTTATAAAGCTCGTTGTGTGAAGAAAAGCCTGGCACACATATGTGCACAAATACACATGTAGATACCTATATAAAATCATATAGAAATAGCAACTTGCAATTTTCCACTAAACGACATTATTACGTACACAAATAACTAAAGTTTAGAATATGAAATCAACGCACACATAAACACGCATACACACACATATGCTCATAAAAATAAAGCATTTATGGCAGCAAATATGAAAGAAAGAGCAGCAACAACAACAACAACAACAGCGAGCAGCAAATAAATTAGATAGTAGTTATGTATGTGTATGAGGCTTTGTTGGTGCGAGGGTAAGAGGCCGCGGGGCATGATGCCAACAAAGTGAAGTTGCCGTCTGTCCGACTTGACAATCCCACTTCAAGCAGCAAGTGACTTTTTTGTTGTTGCTGTCACTACTAAGTATGTATGTATATATGTAGCACAGCAGCATAGCCTTCATGGCTTACTCATATTCGCATTGTCACAGGGCATAACTTGCAGCAAGCAAAAGACATCAAGCGCCGCAGCACACAGTGTTTTTTTTTTTTTGGTCATTGAAGAGCAGAAAGAAGTGGCTTTAAAAATTTACATATGCCATTTTTATCGCCGCCACCGCCGTCTACTACGCTGCCAATGCTGCAGCGAAACACATAAAAAGCATTTGAAAAATTGCAAAAAGTAACGTTTTTTTATAAAAGAAAAATGAAATCTTGGAAAAAAATGTGGCTGAATGCCATGCGTGCTTCTATAAAAAAAAATATATCTACCACTTTTTTTTAATTCCCCACCCTCAGTTGTCCTCGCATGACAAAGCGTTTATTTTAACAAAACATTCAAGTCAGCAAGAAGTAGTGACTACGAAGAATTTCAGATATGTTTATGGAGGGCCGAGGCGGGGGCGGCATGATTGTACACATGAGCAGCGAGCGTATGATTGGCATAAAATGCGCAATGATAAGGGTGGTGTAACTGGAGTCATTGTTGTTGTTGGCAAGCGGTATAAACGCCAGCGCAAAGGCATAAAAGCATCAAGGCATTTTGCTGCTGGCCACTTGATATTGACTTTTAACCGTCCATAAAATGCATTTCATAATGCGATCATAAAAATTAAACGCAAATCGCTGGCAGCAAAATTTACTAGTTATTTTTGGCTATAACATTTGACAAGCTCCAAAGCCAAATAGGGAACTTAAATTTACGAAAAATTTGTATTAAGTATTTTTTTAAATTTAAAATTAGGCAATAAAAATTTGTAATATTGAGAGCATAGCAAGAAAACGGAAAAGAGATGAAAGAGAATGAGAGAAAGAGAAAGAAAATATCATGCTGATGAATAAGGAAAGTCAAAGTATTAGAAGGAGGTAATAGTAGAAGAAGAAAAGAAGTGGAAGCTCGAAAAAGACGAGCCAAGATTATATGAATAATAGGAAGGAAAAGTTGAAGAGAGGGCAACGAGAGTGAAAAGGGAATATACAGATACATGATGGTGGTGATGAGACGGCCATTATGCTGATCAAGATGTGTATGAGTATGTACAGTAGAAAAAAAACTTTGAGATGAAAATAACAAAACAAAGCTCTTGAGTAGTTTCATCGGAACAGACTGCAGAGGAGCTCTGTTGAAACTACTCACTCTGGATTTGGTGATCCAAGCAGACGCTATGAAAACGATGTGTCGACTAAGGAGGGCTTAGGCACGACGATTGGAGCTCGGCTCACGCTGAGTTGTTTAGCAGAATTTCAGAGCAATACCAAATGTTTCTGGACGCCCAAAGCTGGCACTCAGAGTATGCTTTGGTAGACGTTACACTGTCGATTTTTCCACAAGAGATCAATGGAGAGACCCCGAAACTCAACTGGGAGGATCGAAGCAAATCAACTACATAGACGAATCAAAAACAGAATATGGTAGTGGATCCGGCTGGCAGCTGGAGGCCGATTTCAGGTGCCATTATGCTTTAAGTACAATCGAAGATTTATGCCCTATTAAAAGTAGCAGAATGCATAATTAATGAGGGGCGGCATGGAGACAAAATGTGTATTTATATTGACAGCCAGGCTGCACAGAAGGCACTGGAGACTGCGCGAAACTCTTCCAAAATGCTTCATGAATGTAAATTGAAGCTCTGCTCCTAGTAAAATGGAATAAACTTCGACTTATATATTAGCAAATGCAAATTAGGGATCAGCAGAACAACCTACTGCACCGCAGCCAATAACGGGAACACTAAAATTACCAAGAGCTTTTTGAAAAAGCCTAACAGAGAGGTAGCAAACTCCTTCCTAAAGCAGAGAAGGAGAGAGCTTCTGGCACTTGTAGGGGTGACTACAGCACACAATCTATGGGGATGGCACATGACCATCATAAGCATCATCGGAGACGACGACGGCTTAGAGCATTTGTTCTGCACCTGTCGGGCCTACGCTACACTTTTCGCATTCTCGAGTTGATGTATTGAGAATGGCGTATGCAAATTCTCTGCCACTCGAAAAACTTCTAAGATTTACTAAAGAATCTGGGAAGTTGGCAGAGGAACTCTGATTCCACTATCCCTATATTCTGATCCTTTCTAAAGGAATAAAATACAATTGGAAGATATGTCTGAGTGCTTGGGAAAGACATAGTCTTTGCCGGCCTCCCACAATTGGATTCCATTCTATTCCAGTTCCTGCTCATGGTTTTTCCTTTTCCTTTTCATTTTTTTTTTTTTTTTTTTTTTCATTTTTCTTAACATTTCTGTACAAGCGGGGTGCTGGATTAAACGGTTTACAAAGATTTGTTCCACTTTGTAGCTGACTATTCAAGCATTCATATTTTGTTTCTTCTTTATTTACTTCTGTTAACTTACATAATTGTTACTACAAGAATGTATGTACACAGTCCTCCACAAATACGTACATATGCAGGAGTATGTCAATCCGTAATAGTTTTTCTCGTAAAGAATTTATGCGGGTTGCTGATTTTCATTTCCATTTCAATAAACTTAACAACTTTGTACTAAAGTGGGTGAATGAACGAATATAATCGACAAATTCATTGTAAAAGCATATACACACATAAATTTATTCGTATTGCCCACTTTGCACATACAAATTTTACAAATTTTGCTTATATTGCAAAATGTTGTGTTATTTGATGTTTAGCTATATATGTGCCAGCAATGAATGCATCGTAGCAAGACCAGTTGGACATCTTAGAGAAATGTGTGTTTCATGGCAATTGAAACTGGTAGATACGATTTCATCAAGATTGATTAGCACATATGTCCGCGAAGACATCTTACAAGAAATGACTGCCGAAGTGGATGCATTCAATGCAGAAACAAAAGCTTCCTTATATTTTTTTTTAAAAAGCGGCATCACTTTCCTGGATGTCCAACATAAGTCTAATGTTAATCTTATCAGTAATTCCAAAATATAGCGAATTCGTGAAAGTAAAGTAATCGGAAACCGTACGTAAATATTATTATATTGCTTCTTTTTTATTCAAGGCTGCTTAGAAGATATTGTGTTTAAGGACAATTTTCTTCACTGGGAACTTGCATACATACATATATATGTTCGTTTACTTTCATGTGTAAATATTCCCAGTTGAACTTAAAGAGAGATCTCCCCAAGGGAGGAATAGAAGAGTACTCCCTTTGACATCCGCTGGGAGGAATAGAAGAGATTTCTACCCTTTACTGCTCCCATTTTACTCCTTGTGGGGCAATATGGGAGGTCTCCCAAAGCGGTGAATAGAAGATTACTCCATTAAACATTCTATTGGAGCAATAGGAGAGATTTCTACACTTCACTACTCCGTAACTCCTTGTGGAGAAATATGGGAGATCTCTCCAAACTAAAAATAGAAGATAACTCATTCTGTCATCCTTTTGGAGCAATAGAAAATATTTCTCCAGTATGTACTCCAATCTAACATTGTTTTAAGCAGGCGAAATTTGTCTGTAATATTTTTTCATTTCATAAGAAATTTATTTATTTGAAAACTAGCTGACCCGGCAAACTTCGTTCTGCCCAAAATAGATTTTTTTTATTAATTTCATTTAAAAAATTGTTATTACACCGGTATTATTTTTAATAGAAAATGAGCGATTTTTCACTACTTCATTGTGTATACAACTTCAAAAATATATAATTTTAGTATTCAGTTTAAGGTTGCACGATACACAACATTTTTAGTTTTCTGTTCCGGATATTTATTTTCACTGAGTATTGGCTATTTTCACTAAGTAAGTAAGAGGATTGATATAGTATACCTCCATAATGGTTTTCACGCCCCTCCTCCAACCCTTTTATATATATTCAGCCTCAAAAGTTTAGTACGTATGGGAGGTGAAATGCCCCATTTTTCGATAAATCTTTTTTTTTTTGGTGAACATGGTATTGATATCGTATATCTGCATAGTGATTTCTATGTACATGCCATGAACGCTTTTAAGGATATTTAGCCTTAAAAATTAAGAACGCATGGGAGGTGCCACGCCCCCTTTTCCCAAAACTACTGTTTTTTTTCATAAGCACGCTATTGATATCGTTAATCTCCTGATCAATTTTCAGGTCCCAACCTTAAACGCTTTTATAGATATTCAGCTTGAAAAATTAAGTTTGTATGGGAGGTGCCACGCCCCCTTTTCCGATAACCTACACTTTTATGCGCAAAAATTGTTTTGGTATCATATAGCTCTGTACCAATTTCTAGGTCCCTGACTTAAATCCTTTTAAAGATATTCAGCTTAAAAAATTAAGTGTTGTTGGGAAGTGCCACGCCCCCTTTTCTTATAACTCCTATTATTTTGCGTTAATATGGAATTGTTATCGTTTATCTCCACACCAATTCCGAAGCCCCTAGCGTAAACAATTTTAGAGATATTCAGCATGAAAAATTAAGTTTGTATTTGAGGTGCCACGCCCCTTTTTCAGATAACCCCCACTTTTATGCGTGGGAATGGTTTTGATATCATTTAGCTCTATACCAATTTTCAGCTCGCTACTTTGAACTGTTTTAGAGATAATCAGCTTTAAAAATTAAGGTTGTATGGGAGGTGCCACGCCCCTTTTCTGATAACCCCCACTTTTCTGAGTGAGAAGGGGTTTGATATCACATACCTCTATACCAATTTTCAGCTCCCTACCTTGAACTGTTTTAGAGATAATCAGCTTTAAAAATTAAGGTTGTATGGGAGGTGCCACGCCCCCTTTTCTGATAACCCCCACTTTTCTGAGTGAGAACGGGTTTGATATCACCTACCTCTATGTATACCAATTTTCAGCTCCCTACCTTAATCTCGTTTAGAGATAATCAGCTTTAAAAATTAAGGTTGTATGGGAGGTGCCACGCCCCCTTTTCTGATAACCCCCACTTTTCTGAGTGAGAAGGGGTTTGATATCACCTACCTCTATACCAATTTTCAGCTCCCTACCTTGAACTGTTTTAGAGATAATCAGCTTTAAAAATTGTATGGGAGGTGCCATGCCCCCTTTTCTGATAACCCCCACTTTTCTGAGTGAGAAGGGGTTTTATATCACATACCTCTATACCAATTTTCAGCTCCCTACCTTGAACTGTTTTAGAGATAATCAGCTTTAAAAATTAAGGTTGTATGGGAGGTGCCACGCCCCCTTTTCTGATAACCCCCACTTTTCTGAGTGAGAAGGGGTTTGATATCACATACCTCTATACCAATTTTCAGCTCCCTACCTTAATCTCGTTTAGAGATAATCAGCTTTAAAAATTAAGGTTGTATGGGAGGTGCCACGCCCCCTTTTCTGATAACCCCCACTTTTCTGAGTGAGAAGGGGTTTGATATCACATACCTCTATACCAATTTTCAGCTCCCTACCTTAATCTCGTTTAGAGATAATCAGCTTTAAAAATTAAGGTTGTATGGGAGGTGCCACGCCCCCTTTTCTGATAACCCCCACTTTTCTGAGTGAGAAGGGGTTTGATATCACATACATCTATACCAATTTTCAGCTCCCTACCTTAATCTCTTTTAGAGATAATCAGCTTTAAAAATTAAGGTTGTATGGGAGGTGCAACGCCCCTTTTCTAATAACCCCCACTTTTCTGAGTGAGAAGGGTATTGATATCACCTACCTCGATACCAATTTTCAGCTCCCTACCTTGAACTGTTTTAGAGATAATCATCTTTAAAAATTAAGTTTGTATGGGAGGTGCCACGCCCCCCTAACATTTTTTAATTTTTTCTTCGACTAAACCTTCGCGGGGTAACAACAAACAAACCCCCCTAAGGAAGTATTTGATTTGGTTCAGCCGTTTTCAAGTTTTAGCGTTACAATTAAATACCAAATCATTTTTATATATATAGATGTTTATACTATTGGGCTTTAAAGGAAATAGTTCGGAAATAATTTGTCCACATATCCAGTTTGGATGAGTTGCGTCTAGCATTGGGCCAACTAATCAATGTGTTACTTTGATTTACAGTTAACTTTGCGTGATAAAAGTGTTATTTTGGGTCGATTCGGCTATGAAGGTTACGGTAAAGACAGCGGCAGCAGAAACAAAAGCAACCCTTCATTGTCTAAATTATTTATCTATGTATGTATATATGTACATATTTACCATCCTTTAAATTGTAATTTATCAGTAAAATAAAAAATTCAATTTAAACAATTACTTCGACAAAAAATCAATTTCATCCATTTCATTACTCGCTCAGAAGGTTTCAAATGTGTACTCCTACATTTTTTCGCTTTCATTGCTCTTTCGGGAGGTTATTAGAGGACTCTCCAAACTCCGCCAATGCTCGATTATGAGGTACATATATGGGAGCAAAAACTCCCTCATTCCTGTTTTGGGAGGAGAAAGGCAGTTTTATCTATTACTCCCTTCCTAGGACATACAATGTTAAAAACGAGTACAAAAATTTGTATGGAAATACATATAAGTAATAGGAAGTAATGGGGAGTAATCCAGTACTCGCAAGGGAGTACGCCAGGATTAATAAAACGATGATCACCAGTCCTACTGGGTACACATACTCTCACCTAACAATACAACAGAAAAATTACTCGTTCATCGTTTGTGAACCCATAGTTATGTATTTACATAAGAGAAAAAGATGAAAAGATTACACAAAGTTTAAGATGAAGGTAAATCTTTTTTTTTTGTGCGTTTTCTGGCAAGTTTTTGCAACTTGCCTCCAACTACGTCTTTAAAAATGGCAATTTTCTATATAATTTTGCATATGTGTACTGTAGTATATAGAGACCAGCGTATACATATGTACATATATTTATATGCATACTTGTAGGTAGGTCTCCTTGAGTTATGCACATACATATGTATGTAAATACATATGTATATCTACTAAGTATGTTTATAACAAATGCTGTGTTTGATAATAATGCAGCTTTGGCTCTTATGAATATTTCATATTTGCCATGATTCAACTCTATGAGTAGATACAATAAATTATGTAGATAAATATGTGCTTGTACTACATGTTTGTTATATGAACAGCATAAATGTTACATATTTAATATCTGTCTATAAATGAGCATTTCGTTTATGATCACATACGTAGGTACATTGAATTTATTGAATTTAGTAGAAAATAGAAAGTTTTTGTTTTAAATTGCATTGATATAAAATTGCTTTGAAGAAAATAAATTTTAAAATAGACTTTTGTCTTTCTGAGTTTTAGACCCACTGTTATTATTACAGCTGATTCTCTAAACAGTTGAGTTGTGCCACAGATGATACATAGTAATTTGCAAGGATTGTGAACAGGAAACTTTTATCGTAAAAAAATGGTTTCACTAACCATGTGAATTGACGAGTTACTTCACTTTGATTACAAATACATTTGAGCATTCAAGTTTTCTGTAATTAGACAAAAGAAAATGAGGAGAATAAATCATTTAGTTTTCTTCATGTTTGACTTCTAACTAAAACTAAGAAATATGCGGGGGGAAATTTTCCATTAAGCAAGCACGACTCGAAAAAAAATAACTTTTTCAGGGGGGTAGAGGGGCTCTGACAGATTTCAGAATTGAAATTGAAACTTGCGCAAGGTATATAGTTCAAGCAAAAGCACGTATAAAAACAGACATATATGTGTGTAAAACACCTTTTGCGTTGGCCGCGTTTTACAAAAATAACCCCTAGCCAGCAGAATTCTCTTTCTGCGGTAATATCTATGGATGCATTTAATTTTAACAACAAATATCTCATAAACTACAAGCCTCCGGAAATGTTTGATTTAAGTTTTGAGATTTTTGAGAGCCACTCTACCCCCCTGAAAAATTGATTTTTCTCGGGCCGTGCTAACTTAATGGAAAGCCGACCCACACTGAAAAACCCACTTACTCAGATTATGGAAAAGCGGAATGATTCTGCGCTAATTGTAATTGTTTTGATGTACAATTTTCTTTAAATCAACGAATAAAAACCATGTTTTAAAGAAAATTGTATTCAAAACAATGAAAATATGTCTTTAGCGGCGAATCATTTCCGTTTTTCCATAATCTGATTAATTTTTATTTTAATGTAGGCTTCCCTAAGAAATTTCCATTAAATCTCACTCTAGTAATCATTTGTATATATGTGTACACATACTTTCAACGTGAAAATTAACGAAATTTCAATCAGCATTGCAAACTTAGATACGATTAGCCATAGCAAAATATATTACTTTCAATTTTTTTTTGTACCTAAATTCCCACTCACCCAAAGCCCATTTGCACCACAATTGAAGTGTTATATAAAATTCACTTGAGATTTTCTGTCATTTGCATGTTTTTGTCATCGTCGTGCGCAGTTAGTTATGAGTTTGCACAGAATTCCCAGCGACGACAACAGCAACAACAACAACAAAACGACAATAACAACAACTTCAATTTCAAACAAAACAACAATAACTGCAAATCTGTAACTAACAAAAACACACAATTGCTAAATCAACATTTATGGCGTGCTAAAGCGTTGCCGGAATTTAGTTTCGTTTATTTTTATTATTTTTTATCTATACCACCCTGTACCAGCTCACTCATCAAGCAATTGACGGCTTAGCGAACGCATTGGAATTCATTGGCGGAAATAAAACGCGAAACACGAAATCAAATTCAAATTCAAATTCAATGCACAACTCACGAATTGTCATCGAAAAAATTGTGGGAGGAAAGCGGGAAGAGCAAGAAGACGCTGAATGCTGATGTTGAATGAGAAAATAAATGCAAATATAAGTTGTGGAGGAGTTGAAGGCATGATGAGTTGAAGAGATGAAGCAAGGAAGGCAAGTGGATAACTTCATCTCACTTGAGACACACGCAAACCATCAAAAATCGAATTAAATTCAGCGCAATAATGTAAATGAATTTGTATGCCAGGCAAGAAAGCGAAGAAAGTGGACTTGCTATGGCATTTCCTCAACTGGCTATCCACGTGCTTTTCCTAAACTTTTTTATTTAATCTTTTTTTTTTCAATGAATTCAATATAAGAAAAAAGCGTGAAAAATATCACAAATTAGAACCTCCCTTTCGTCTAGCGCTTGGTGACACGCATCTTTAACGAATTTTGTAAAAATTCATACCAAACCTCTTGAGTCATTCCTTAAGTGCTTTCTCTTACACCTCAAAAAGGCAAGCGGGTACGCGCTAAAGAAAGAAAAAAAAAAACAAAACAGCAAACAAATCTATATACATAATTTTAGAAAGTCAGTTACAAAATTAATAACACAAAAAGAATCGTGAAAAATTTCCACTTAAGTTGAATAAAAGGGATTGTGTTGTGTAGAAGAAAAAGCTGCAACTAAAAAGAATGACCTAAATAATTTATTTTGTTACCTGAGTGAAAAGGGAGAGCAATAAGATAAAGAAGAAATGAAGTAATGAAGCATAGGAGGTAAAGTAAATTTGTAAATGGAAAATAAATCACTTTTGCCTTTTGGGTTGAGGAAGTATAAGAAGAAAAGAAGAAATGAGACTAGTCATGGTCGTAGAGTAAAGAAGAAGATTGTGGAGATAAACAAGTAAGGAAGCCTAAGTTCGAGTGGAATCGAACATTAGATACTCAGCTGTATGTTTTCATAGTTTGTTTGCGTTTGATGGAAACACGGTGTACTTTATATAAAGCGAGTGCTGCATAAAGTGGGCGTAGCCACGCCCATTTTCAACATTTTTATCAGTCATCCAACTAAGCATATGAATATTATTCTTTGTGCAAAATTTCATTCCTTTTTGACTTCTAGTTATAAAGATGTCACGTTACAAATTCCCAAAGAGTGTTCCAGATATATCTTTCTTAAAAAGTAGGCGTGGTCCTAAACCGATTTCAATAAATTTTTGCGTGGCTATTAACACATGTTATAAAAGTGTATAAACCAAGTTTCGTCATAATATCTCAATTATTTGTCGAGTTATAGGCTAATATCCCTTTGTGTAAAAAGAGGCGGTGCCACGCCCATTTTCCAAAATTTTTCTATTTGTTGTTTCTGGTCTATTGCAGAAATCATACCACAAAATTTCAATGAATTATCTTTACATTTGGCAAAGATATCGCTTAAAATGTTTTTATTAGGTCACTTTATAATACCCATATATAAAAGTGGGCGTGGTCGTCAACCGATTTCGCTAAAATTTTCAACATGTATTACCACAAGTAATAAAAGTGTACACACCAAGTTTAGTCATTATATATAAATCATTTGTCGAGTTATGGGCTCAGAAATCTCGTATATTCCTGTTTATAAAAAGAGGCGGTGCCACGCCCATTTGCCAAAATTTTTGTGTTTTTCGTTTTATGTCCGCAGTTGGACTCCTGCTATAAAATTTCAATGATATATCTTTATATTTGACAGAGATATCGCTTAAAATGTTTTTATTAGGTAACTTTATAAGACCCATATATAAAAGTGGCCGCTATGGTGCAGTGGGTAGAGTGCTCGCCTGCTATGCCAGAGGTCTCGGGTTCAAACCACGGTCCGAGCCAAACAAATTTTTCTAATTAGTAAAAATCCAATTATTGGGTTTTTTAAGAGCAGCGGTCATCTCTCGGCAGTGGGCGGCATACCCTCCGAGAGTATTTCTGCCATGAAAAAGCTTCTCACAAAAAATGCATTCGCCGTTCGGAGCCGGCATAAAACTGTAGGTCCACCCAATTAGTAGGAAAAACAAAAAGGAGCACACCTCGAATTGGGAGAGAAGCTCGGCCATAAAACTCGTCAGAGTTATAATAGCGCCATTGTATTATATTATATTATTATATAAAAGTGGGCGTGGCCCTCAACCGATTTCGGAAATTTTTCGTCCAAATATTTGACTAAGTAAGTATATCACGCGTACCAAATTTCATCGATATATCTTCAACGGTTTCTGAGTTATGACATATAAAACTTGCAAAGTTTGACCCTTAATAAGTGGGCGTGGCACCGCCCATTTTCCAAAATGTCATCAAATTTCTTCCTAGGGGCCTGAGCTCAACACGTGGATAAAATTTCATCGCTCCAGCTGTATTAGTGACTGAGATACCAAATTTCCGATTTTTTCTATATAGGAAAAGTGGGCGTGGTCATGGTCCGATTTCGCCCATTTTCAATACCAACCGTCCCAGTCTCGATACCAACCTGCATTTCAAATTTCATCAAAATATCTCAATTTTTGCGCGAGTTAGAGTGTTTACAGACGGACGGACAGACGGACGGACGGACAGACGGACGGACGGACGGACGGACATGGCTCAATCGATTTCTCTTTTCACCCTGATCATTTTGATATATATAAGTCTATATCTATCTCGATTATTTCACTCTGTTACAATCCACCGTTATGTAATTAAAACTATAATACTCTGTGTACTAGTACAGCTGAGTATAAAAAGGTGGTGGAGTAAATTAAGATCTCACCAATCCCCAGTGGGTTAGGAGGCGTACAAATATATCCGCGGTATGTTATGCCTATCTTAAGAGGCGACTAAAATCAAACAACCCAGATGTTTGATAATGGCCAAACAAAATCGTTCGGACTAGTGTCAGATGGAACTAGTACCCGAACGTATTGGATTCGCGCGGCGGTAGACTATTACTACCCCACATTCGAGGAGTGTTTTTATGGCTGCAACAACAACAACAACAGCAACAACAACAACGACAATCGTCGCTCAACCTCGAATCCAGTGCCGAAACGCGCTAACTTCAATGCAAAATTCTAAGAGCGATTAACGAACGAAACACGTTATTCGTTCTCAACACACTCGCCAAACCCGATAATATCGATGCCTTCTCTAATTTTGTATCGCAAATCTATCGAAATCTCACACAGACCAAAACAAAAACGCAAAAATAAGCAAACATACAAACATTGAAGAAGAACAAGAATGAGAAATATCAAAGTATAGGACGTTCAGCTACGTAGAAACAGGTTATTTCGCGATATGTTTCGCTACATTATTCGTTGGCGAATTTAGCTACGTGGAGACGGGCTTTTACTCCCTTGATAAACAGGAATAGAACGCTCGTTTCAAGCAGGTAAAGGATCATATCTTGTGCCATTCATTGTAGTTAAGCGGTCCCTCTGTCTTTGTTTGTGATCACTTATAGAGCACTTTGATTCCATACTGTTTTAAACCCTTACCGGACAAACCGCCTTATAAAAGTTAGCATATTTTGTTGGAAGTTTTGGTCAGTCCGAAGAAGCACACCCATACATTGCATAGATGAAGCTCCATACATAAACGCTAATATTATTATTATCTGCTTTGCTAGAGGGTATATTATTTAAATATGGATTTACTTATACGAGTATACAATTGGTATAACAAAAAAGTCAATTACAGTCTAACCTTTTTTTTTAAGATTTACAAATCTGTTTTGGGAGTCAAAAATCTTCGTCATCTTACAAATTGTGCGATTGTTATAACAAAAAAAGGAAAATAAGTGAAAAGGGACAACAAAAAAAGGGGGAAATTCCTGGACATAATTTATGTTTCGTATTCCTTTATTTTCTACTTTTTATTGTCGTATTTTTTCTTTGCTTTAACTAACGCTTAAATGCAAATGAGTTTTGTGGCAAGAAATCCACTCGGATTATTATTTTATGTCAAGTTCATAAAATTGCAGAAAACGAAATGAAAGAAGCGAAAAAAAAAAATGTGGCTTATTTATATATTTACGGTTGTCGGTGGGTGGCTAATAAAAAAAGGGAGTATTTTTTTCACATTAAAAATTTCGCGCTTGAAGAAAAGCACTTAACGCGTTAATAACTAAAATTCAACCATGACACACCATGTCAGTTGAAATGCAATTTTATTTAAACAGCTAAAAAGCACTTTTAAAGTGTTTGATAAAATAGAAGTTGAATAAGAGGAATAGAGAGAGAGAGAGAGAGAGAGAGAAATGAGAAAAATATATAAAAATATAAAATGGAATAAAAATTACCAAAGCAATTGCTTTTTAAACTGCAGTCATGGGCAAACAATTTGCACCAACAAGAAATAAATGAAGAAGAAATACTTTGAATGAAACATAAAATTACATACCCCGCCAGCGCAGATGGAGCAGGGTCAACAATTCTTAGGAAGGCGTGACAATTATCGTTTCCATAAAAAATATCTTACTTTTTACTTGATTACTTTAGCGTGATTGCCGTCAACATACCTACCCAAGGGTACATGATTGAAATTCTTGCTCACTCACCCACGCACACTAACTTCTTTCATTCAAATCTCCCTTGTGTCTGCAGCACACATTTGCGGTGCAGATATGCGCTCAAGCGCGACAACAACAAATAAAAATTGACGAACTGTGAAAGCGGCAAATGCGTCAGCAACGGCGTCAGTGAAGGCTACACGAAGCTTCTTAACTTAACTTACTGGCGACGCTGCTCATCATACGAAAGTCACTCTTATTGAATGTGTGTGAAGCATTTGCACGAAGATGTCTGTCTGTCTTGACAGCTATTTCTCGAGGTGTCAATTTGTGTTACGTCACACACGGCTGCTAAATTTTAATTGAATTGCACATTTGCGTTATCAGACATTCAAGCTGCTCGCGTATACCTACATATTAAATCGTTTGTTTGGTTAGCTGCGCTTTGCTGATTAGAGTGCGCCGAGCGCCATCGCTTCTTTTTGGGGTTGACTTTTTTATATTTTCTTGCGTTATAATTCTTCACTCCACCTTTTTTCTATTTACATACATACATATACTCGTATGTTTTCTTATTCATAAAATAAATTCTTAAAAAAAAATCACCAGCATTTTTATGATGCGCATCGGTACCATCAGTAAGAAATATCAATGAATTTTGTAGGAATTGAATTAGAGTGATCCCATTAAACAAAGAAACGAGGATGATATCGCGGCGAATTCGTGAAAGCAGATTTTAGCTAATGTAATTTCTCGTACTCGCCTCGAGTTCGCGACATGTTCGAGAAAATAGTTAGATTTTCGCGATATCATTTTTTCTATTTTTTAAGTTGTTTTACACTAAAAAATCAATATATGTAGTGCTGAAATTTTA
The DNA here is from genome assembly GCA_960531455.1 of Urophora cardui. Classification (NCBI taxonomy): domain Eukaryota; kingdom Metazoa; phylum Arthropoda; class Insecta; order Diptera; family Tephritidae; genus Urophora; species Urophora cardui. The sequence goes on along the minus strand of OY482672.1, from coordinate 25,281,384 downwards.
CATTTAGACCTGAACTCGAATATCACAGTTCCGCAGATGATATCGTGGCGAATTCGATGCGAGTTCGCGAAAGTAGATCAAACCAGTTTTTAATCAAATAAATAGATACATATGTAGAAAAAACCAGGCTTCAGAAAAATTCGTTTTCAAATATTTAAAATTCATGAATTTCATTTGTTTATACTGGCTGCGAAAAAATTTGAAAACAAATAATTCTTTTCACTTTGAAAAGAATTTAAACCGAAAAATTCTTTTCATGGCTACGAATAATTGAAATTTGTAAACATTCGGGAAACAAATTTTAAGTTTTTTAAATATTTTTCTTTCTTTTGTTGAGTATAGAAGAATACATTTTTTGAATCGTTTTCCAAACCAAACATTCGCAATCAATTACACTGGATCACAAAATTAAATTTGTTGTCTGTACTTTGGACGTGACTATCCTATCTATATGTAAAGTCGGTCGGTGATTCATTTTTAATTCTATGGGAAGGTTTTTGAGATCTGCAATTTACCGTTATTTGGCCAATGGCTCCACAAACAAAAGAAAATTACATTTCCTTTTCATGGCTCCTATAACATTTTTCTCTAACTCTTATAGTTTCTGAAATATTGAGGCATTGCGCGACTTGGATGTATTTACTTGATCGCCTATAACTTTTCCATTTTACCATGGATTTTCTTCGTTGATAGCTTATTTTTTTGGTAATGGAATCGAGCTTCATGCAGAGGAGTAACACCGAAGGTGAAAACATTGGTTTTAAAGATATTGCCTGACAAAGTCAATTTTTTCTTCAAAAATTCGCAAAAAATCGAAAAAATTCAAAAAATTTACGATTCAATATTTCAGAAACTATAAGAGTTAGAGAGGAAGATAGCTCACTGCTTTAAAGAGATATAAAGGCTAAGTGGAGCCATTGGCCAAATAACGGTAAATTGCCGATATCTCAAAAACCTTCCGATAGAATTAAAAATGAATCACCGACCGATTTTACATATATATAGGATAGTCGCGTTTACAGTATTTTTTGGCTGTAGAGCAGTGTTATTGTTTACCTGTGTTTATACAAATGCGCTTATATATACATTTCACTAAGCGGTTACAATCCTATATTTTTTTCTTAATTCGTGCCACGAGAAAACTCATTTTTAAAATGCGTTAACCTACTTTTGATCAGATTTTGGTTAGAGAAGAAAAATAGGGTAGGAGATACGCTCCAAAATATTCGCCTAAAGTTAGCATAATCTGCCCACCAACAAGGACGGCTGTCTCAAATGAATGTGCTTGCTTAGTTTCAAAGGAACTTTAGACAAATTCTGCCAACACAATGCCAAAATTCACCTTATGAACTGCAGCGTAATACCGTTTTATGTTTCCTAGCAAATTCCCTTTTAAAGGTTTTTGGCAACGAAGACACTTCGACAAATTTAGTTCTTTATTATATTCAACATACATATTTTGTTTTGTCGATACTTGAGACCCTACCCATTTTGAACACTAATTTTCGCAAATTCACAAAAACAAAGAAATGTTATAAGCACAATATGTACTATCTAGATTCAAGCAAATATTCTTGGAATGAAAAAGACCTTTTGTTTTTGAATATACCCGTATTGCGAATGAAACGAAAAACAAATGAATTTCAAATATTTGAAAATAAAATCATTCCCAAAAATTGTATTCCAGGTGTTCAAATAATTCGAAAATGTATAATATTTTTCAAATGATAAGATAGATAAAATTCAAAAGAAACATTTTCGGCAAAGAATAATTTGTGAAAACAAATTATATTTCAAATATTTTCTGAACCCTGGAAAAAACAAATCAAAATTGTTTAATCAAAAAGACTTTATAGTTGTTTTTGGCGACCTATAACTTTAATAATTTTTTCTTTGCTGGCTTCAGGTCAATTGAAACACAATGTTTTTCAAATTTTAATTTTCCCAATATATTTCGACCACACCACGGTGATCATCTTCAGGGGATTATTTTTACACGTCACCTTAGTTCGACGCGTAGTTTAAACTAAATTAAATTAAAATTTGGAAAACATTGTGTTTCAATTGACCTGAAGCCAGCAAAGAAAAAATTACAAAAAAACTATTTAATGTAGCAACGGAACAAAATAAATATTACTACTTAAATTTTTTTTTGAAAAACTTAAAGTTAAATTTTATTTATAAAAATGTTTTAAGTGCTGTGTATTATTTTATACGAATTTAACCCATTGCCATGAAAGCAAACTCTAAAACGGTCAATATAAAAAACTTCTATCGTCAACGATCGAAAAAATTAAAAATTCTCGAATCGCCAATGATAAAAAATTCGAATCGCCAACAATTCGAGAATGAATAAATTCTCGAATCGCTAGTGATAAGTGAAACACACTTTGAGGACTGACAAGGAAAAAAGTCATTCTATTCCAAAAAGGGCGACATCTGTAGTGAAAAGGTATTTTTCTTTCACTGCACATCAAATGTTGCTCATACGCTCTGTCAAACCGCTTAATACATACGCATGTAGGTACACTGCACAACAAATTCAACGAGTCATTGCTTGAGGGGCGAAAAGTTTTCATCCTAAATATACAAAAGACCTAAACCCAGCTGGTAATATCTTCAAATCATTATTCATATATAAAAAGCTAAAAGATTAAACTTTAAAATTAAATGAAATCAGGCATGTATATACATATGTATGTATGTCTGTAGGTCTGTGCTAAACTTAGCCTCACCACTTGGCTTTCCTATTTTCCGCTTTGAGTATAACTGTATGCCCCACTATCACCTAAATCACCACAAATTGCATTAATTCTTGCTTTTACTTAACCACATACATAAATTCAATGCTTTAATTGAAACAAAAAAGCGAAAAAATTAAATCAAATCGAGTGTCTCCTTGAAATCTGACTGTCTCAAAGAAGATCTATACATGTCAAGCAAGACAAACGCACATACACATATACTTACACACACACAAACATATATCTACATATATACAACTAGCCCCTCATACTACATATATAAATAAATTCAATCCAATTTAACTTTATAATATCAAACGCAGTTGATTCCACTTTCCTCTTCTTGTGTGCCACTTCACTTGCCACTTGAGCAAACTCTTCACTTTAATAAAACTATGTATGTTTCTACATAAGTATGTACATATATGTACCTATCTACATATGTATGCTTGCATGTATCAATTTATAAACGCACAGTATAAGTAGCGCGCACAACAACAACAACAACAGCAAAGTCAAGTGTGTTGCACAAGTTGCAGTAGTTGCAACAAACCGTGCATTGCGAAAAAGTTGAATGATTCAACTAACTTTCAGTCACTTACATGCAAACATACATACATACGTGCACATGTACACACCTTAGCTTTCATATTATTTATATATGTATATATACATATTTAGCGCGTTGCATGCCACGCACGTTTTATCGTTGTATTAAATTTTTGCACGCACATGTGACAACATTTGCACTAAACATAAATGCCACTAAGTAAGGCAACAACAGCAACAAATACAAATGTAGATATGTATATGATTATCAGCTGGAAGGTGAGACAACAAAAACAGTAATAACTGCAAGTAGAACAACAACAACCACTAAAACCTTAACAGCACAAGGAGTTGTCATATCGTTGGATTTCATTAGGAATGATGAGATGCGATGTGGCAACAGCAACAACAACAGCGACATTAAATGCAACAACATTTGTAGTAAGTAGCAAGTATGTACATATGTTGTTGCTCCCATTGTTGTTGTTATTCCCATTGTTGTTTCTCTTCCTCTTCTTTGTTGGTTGGTGTGCTGTCGCAATTTATGGTTTACTTCATTGCCGTAAACCTGCACAAATGGCAGTCATCAACTAACACAAGCCACTTGCTTTCATAGCAAGCGACGGAGTATTACCCACCAGCAAGGAATATCTAACTATTACACATATAAATATAAAGGTGCATACCCAGTAGGCCCAAGGATTTACAAATCATCAATACTTTCCTCATTACATTTCCTTTAGGCGAGATAACAACTTCCATGACTATGCCCCATGATTATCGCACGTCGTTGGCCGCATTCGCATGAATGAGTTTGTATAGTAAAAAAAAGCAATGAAGCGAAAGCTGCGGGCTTTCATTCCAAGCCGCCTGCTTTTTTCATATGATTGTTACTATTATATTCTTGTTAGGTATTCAGCATGAATTGCAGCAGTATTGTAGTGCTGAATATACAGCTGCTTAACACCTAACTTTGTTATGTAATTCATTCGTATCAGGGATTATGAGTTATATCCAAAAAGTTGATTTTTAATCATTATTTGCTGATTTTATTTTCTGCTCACAAAATAAAAGTTATTTCTTGAGTTTTATTTTTCCATCAGAAAATAAAAGTTATTTCTTGAGTTTTACTTTTCGATCGGAAAATAAAAGTTATTTTTTGGGTTTTATTTTTCGATCAGAAAATAAAAGTTATTTTTTGAGTTTTATTTTTTCTTCAGAAAATAAAAGTTATTTTTGAGTTTTATTTTTCGATCAGAAAATAAAAGTTATTTTTTGATTTTTATTTTTCCATCAGAAAATAAAAGTTTTTCAGTTTAATTTTGCGATCAGAAAATAAAAGTTATTTTTTGAGTTTTATTTTGCGATCAGAAAATAAAAGTTATTTTCTGAGTTTTATTTTTTTGCTCAGAGAATAAAAGTTTTTCAGTTTAATTTTGGCTGCAATTGTAGATTTTGCCATATAAATAGGTAAAGTAGATAAATAAATTTTTAATTTTTTTTGTTTATAAACTTTACCTACGTGTTAATGTGGCAAAATCGACAGCTGCAGCTAAGATTAAACTGAAGAATCTTTTATTCTCTGAGCAAAAAGATAAAACTCAGAAAATAACTTTTATTTTCTGATCGAAAAATAAAACTCAAAAAATAACTTTTATTTTCTGAGGGAAAAATAAAACTCAAAAAATAACTTTTATTTTCTGAGGGAAAAATAAAACTCAAGAAATAACTTTTATTTTCTGAGCAGAAAATAAAACTCAGAAAATAATGATTTAAAATCAATTTTTTTATAAAAATCGCAAAAATAAAAGTTAATGCACCTAGAGATAGTCTGCGTTGCGGTGATTACATCTATGTACTTCTTTTGCGTTTAGCATTTCTCCTTCAGTATGATTTTTTTTGTCAAAATTTAAAAAATAACGATTATTTGCAATCCCTGATTCGTATACATTTTTCTTTTTCGGCTTACTCTTTTTATCTCCTACTTTAGTCAGTAAAGAAATGATCTATGCTCAATTTGTACGTGCCACTCAACATACTTTAGGAGTTCCTGCGGTATACCTAACAAAAGCAAGTATCCTGGCATGAAAAAAAATTCGCGTCACCTCAGAAATGGGCCTAGTGGATACTTACTCATATCTATATATACAAACACATATAGAAGCTTAAGCAATGCAGCAACATCGTCTTGCGCAGCGGCTAAGCTTATATCAAAGATGTTTGTAGCTAAAATTGTGGCAACTAAGTAAATTTTGCTGGCGAACACGCACGCGAATATAGCCGTAATGATGAGGATACAATTTTATACAAACATATATGTATATGTATACGAGTATGCCATAAAAATGAAGAATGCGATCGCGATCCATACTTAGCCACTTCCAATACGAGATATGAGTTAATCTTAAAGAAGGCTGACGTATGTATGTATATTAGGGTGGCCTTTAAAAATCAAATTAGCGATATTTTTCGCTCTCATCCCCTAAGTCAGTAGGTAACAGCACAGTCAAAGATATCACATACAAATTTTGCTCCTGATCGGAGATGGTTAAGGCGTGTCGGCAAAGGGGTCAAAGTTCAGAAAATTCTATGGAGTTTCAAAAAATTATATTAAGGGTATTCATCTAAAGTGATAAACTGCTGGTAAATGGGGTAAAGTGATAAAATAATAATTGTGATAAATTATCTGTCAAAATTTGTATGAAAATATATTTAAGCAAATTTTATCACTTTACCGAACGATTTTGTTGCCTAAATTTATTAATTTTGGTAAAATTCAAGTCTGACACATTGTCAGTTTTACTTTTTCAATTCAAAAGAAGAAATTGTGCTTTCTTTCGGCATTTTAGCACGAATTATTAAAATAATTTCTACGAAAATGTTATATGCATTTTTTTGTTTATTTTATTGGGTTTTTTATTTATTAATCAAGTTGACATTGAGAGCTGACAAGAGTTTAAACAATTATTTATCAAGGTGCGTTCATGTAAAAATGAGGATATACTGATAAATTTTAACGATTTATTACTTTATCACTTTATATGAAGACCACTATTAATTTTTTTAATATTTAATGCCCGAAATCGATAGTGCTGTACTCGTTGATGCCAAATATAAACACGGGTAAGGGTTGTAAGTAAGTGCTAAGATTACTAAGCACCAATCTGGAGGAAATTTGTTCTTAAATTGCCTCATGCAGCACTTTTCTAGGATATTATTAACTTGTAACGAGTTACTAAATGCGACATACCTATTTTATTAAAATTCCCTAAAATATACCCTTTTGTGTTAATTACAAATACCAAAAGAGTTCCACGCATTCTCCATCTGATCGTTCCAATACAGTGTTAATCTCCCTCATCGTCAATACTTCTTTGAGACTCGCCCTTGCTAACGGGCGAAAGTCCGTTAAACAGTCGAAAAATGTGTTCTCCCCTGAAAACTCCAAGTTGCATCTTATCGATGGATGCTTATGAGCGCCGTATATATCGACGGGTACGATAAGCCACTTATAAAGCGATGTTTGTTCTTCGGGAGGAAGATTACTTAGTTCAAAATAACACTTTTCTTTGGATTTCAAGTACTTCGTCTTTTCCTCATTTTGACCACCACCAAAACCCATTCCCTTAGCCTATGTATCGGTCTTTGAAAAGGCAGAATATGCGTCAATTATTGGAGTTTTTTCTAGGTTCAGTTATCATATAGGGATCACCTACAGTTGAAACCCTCAATAGAATAGATATATTATTTTTGATGTGTTTGGATTTATTTTCATGACGATAGGGTCTCGAGCTCGAACTTGCAGAATGCTCTACACAAGGCAACATTTTTAAATTATAATAATGCATACATATTTCAGTATTTTGTCTGTCGCTAAATATGGGCGCGGTTACAATCCTATTTCGTTTATTGTAAATTGCATTCAATTGATTTATTAAGTGAATGAAGTTGGCTGTTTTAAAAAATACGATCTGCCATTTCGTATATAGATAAACACAAATCAAGTGAAAAATGCAGTCTCAATGATAAATACATATGTACATATGTGTATGTACATATACAACGAAAGTCTTATCATGTGTGCAGACACGGTGGCTGATATAATAAATTGAGTGTGCAAAGAGAGTTAGTGTAGTGGAAACTGAACGCGTCAAGTGCGAAACACCGTGTTTGTGTTTGAATGTGTAGCATGCCACAAACTGTTGTAAATATAGCGTAAATGCAAGAAAACAGCTTGCGCTAAAGTAACAAACAACAAATAAGAAGACAAAAACAAAAAAACAACAACCACTACACCTACTACAAGCACATATAAATACAAAGCAAGTATTCCAAGTAGAGTCAGCAAAGAAAATCGCAGAAGCAGAGCGTTAGAACGCGAAAAAGCAGGAGAGGTAGGGGAAAAAGCAACAACACAAACCACACACCGAATCGGCAACCACAACAAAGCTAACAAAATAATATATTTATGTAATATGAAATGCTGCGGTAGAGGGAACGGGTGCGAGGAAAAAACCACAACAAAAGCTCATATTGAACGTCTCCACTCGCTCTTTCGCTCATATTTATGCTGATTTGTTTGGGAATTTGTATGCAAATGTGGAAAATTTAAATAAACCAAATGTTTTACCGGTGCATATGTACGTACTTACATACTTTACGTATACTTATGTATACGAAAATACGTGATTGGGCGTATGGGGAGATATTACGCAGCTGCACTGTAAATTATATTGTGCTCTGGTAAAAGAATGAGTTTAGATACTTTATGAATAATGTATGTTTTTCTGTTGATAAAATAAATTTCGAAAATTCGGGAAAATGTGTTTTTTTACGTAGAAAATCATTCCAAAGTCCAATAGCGAAATTTAGGTAAATATTTTAGAAATTTGAAGAAGTTCCTAATGAATATTCTGTAAACGAATTTTTTTTAGATTTCCTTACGAAAACTCTAAAAATGAATTTATTTCCAAAATTTGGAAAACAAAGTTTAATTCTATGGAATTTCATTCCTAAGTTTTTCGAAATTTATTCCAAAAAATTGAAAAAGTTCGTTTCGAAAATTCTGAAATTTATTTCGAATGTGTTGAAACAAAATTGAATTTTGCACGTACCTATTATTTCTAAACAGAAAATTTTAAAACAAAATTCGTTCTCGAAAACTATTCGGAAAAATTAAAATCAAAATTTATTACAAAAATTGTTAAATTTATTTCGACTAATTGGCTAAAAAGTAGACGTTTGTATAAATTCTGTCCGAAAACTCCGAATTTAATATCGAAATTTTTAAAAACAAAATCAACTTTGAAAATTTCGAAGTTTGTTAATTCCGAACATTTTTTAGATTTATTTTGAATATTTTAATGAGTGGAATTTTGTTGAAATTCTGTCCGAAAACTCCGAAAATTTAAAAAACAAAATTAACTCCGAAAATTTTTAATTTATTTTGAATATTTGGATAAGAGCTGAATTTTGTAGAAATTCCTTCCGAAAACTCCGAAATTCAAGCCGAAAATTTAAAACCATAATTAAATCCGAAAATTTTGAAGTTTATTCAATCCGAATATTTTTAAATTTATTTTGAATATTTGGATAAGAGTGGAATTTTGTAGAAATTCTCTCTGAAAACTCCAAAAATTTGAAAAACAAAATTAACTCCAAAAATTTGGAAAATTTTGAAATTCATTCCATATAATTTTTGATTTATTTTGAATATTTTGATAATAGAGTTTTGTATTTTTTAGAAATTCCGTCCGGGAATTCCGAAAATTTAAAAAGGCAAAATTTATTCGAAAAATGTATAAGAAAATTTTGAAATTTATTCCGAAAATTTTTTGATTTATTTTCAATATTTTGATAAGTTTATTTTTTCAGAAATTTTATCCGAAAATTCCTAATTTCATTCCAAAGATTTCGGAAACAAAAATTCATTCCGAAAATCTGAAATTTACTCCGAAAATTAAAAAAAAAACATGTCTGCAAGAAAAATATTTAAATCTTTTAAACAAAGTACACTTAACTTTAAAGCCCACTGTACTACAGCAACCATTTCGTGATGAAGCGCCAAATTTCTGTATCCCAACCAAATTATTTTTATTTTTCAACTTTTTAATTTTGCTAATTTGTTCAGGGATGGAAAATAATTGTTATTTTTGAAATTTCAACTCAAAAAGTCAAAGGGAAAGGGTTAATATTTTTAACATTTATATATACCATTGTGATGCTCGTGGGCCACAGATGGTCAATCCGATGTGATTTTTATTTTTTTTGACTTTTATCGAAAAAATCAAAAAATAACGATTAAACTTTGATTTTTATTTTTTACGTCAGAAAATAACGATTAAACTTTGATTTTTATTTTTTACGTCAAAAAAAAAATCAAAATGGCGTAGATCAATGAATATTGGTATCTGGGTCATACTTGGTATATAGGTCGATGCGTATACCAATCGGAAGCGAATGCGAATACCGAATAGCGAATACGAATACCGAGTACCGAGAACCGAATATGCATATGAATATGTCGTCGCCCGGATAAATTAATGTCGTATGTTGCATTTGAAGACTTTTGGGAAAACAGGTTTGAAGTTTGGAATTGTATTTCTCCAAAACTTCTGATTGGTTTTTCTCCAAAGTCTGGCAGAACACTACTAGGCCACAAAATTCTTAAATTATTTTAATTTTGTTATATATTGTTTATTATTTTTGAATTTATAAAGGATTTTCTTCAGTAAAATTTTGTCGTATGTTACCTTTAGCAACATTTTTGCAGGAAATTTGTATGACGTACGACAAAATATGTTCCCAATTTGAACTAAATTAAAGATTTTTAAAATTAGTTAAATATTGTATTTGATTTATCATAAAAGTAAATAAATTAAATAATTGACAGCAATTAAAAGCACATTGGAAATTAGACGAAATCGCTTGCGACCTTGCACAAACGAAAAAATTGTACTCAATATCTCTTAAACTAAAGGAGATAGCAAAAAACGGATGACGTCATTCGAAAGATCTTGATTAGTTTAGTATAACTGTGTTATTAACTGAATTCGGCCCAAAATTCACATACGACACTAATTTATCCGGGCGACGATGTATGAATATGAGTATGAAAAGTGTGTGAAGGGGAATATGGATACCAGGATGAACACGTACATATACCGAATACCAACCACGAATTCTGCATATCGAAACGAATACGTATAGCGAATTCGAGTCACGAATTCAAATACTGACCAGTACCGAATATTAATCTGAAAAGTAGGTGAATGCATACATATTCAAAGATACACAAAAAAATCAGTGCGGAAGCCCAAATAAAAAATTTTAAAATTTAAAAGCAAATCGCGAGTGCCTTAAACTCAAAATACGTCGCCCCGGGCGTTTCTCAAGTTTTCTACTTCCCGGGAGTGTAAAGTGAACGTCATTGTTTAAGTGCACGCAGCAATTTATTGCAATTTATTAAAATATAAAAGTGAGACTCCGCATAGCGGGAGAATCCAAAAGGAAAAAAAAAAAAAAAAAAAAAAAAAAAAGAAAAACAATAACAAAATAGCAAAACAGCAAAACAAAGCATAATATAAAATACGACTAAAAATTTAGTGCAGGTTGTGGACCGCGCTATATAATTTTAACGCCTAAAAGTAGGCATTAAATCCAAAACAAAAATATACAACATCAAGAGTTGCCTGAGTGCTAAACCCGTAAATACCCACTTAATTTCAAACTAATGCCAAAAAAGAAAAAAAGTAAGTACAAGTAAATAGTATGCCCCCTAATCACACTCCCCCTAAAGAGGGAGGCTCCCAACAACTGCAGCAAGTCCAATTGCAGCAAACCCCGAAATCCCAGGGAGTAACCCAATCAATAGCTCAACCATCACACCAATCCCACACGCCTAGCGTCCCCGTACCAAACATACAACAGCAAATTGAAAGCCTCCAAAGGCAGCTTAAAATGCTGTATGCCCAACAACAGCAAGCCCAGAAACCCCAAAATGCGGGAAACTCTACAACTGCTACCCCAACTAACGAATGGAAGAATGTGACCAATTCCAAACGTCAACGCGAAAGCCCAGGTAAAAGTACTGGCACTAAAAAGCAGGCAATGCTTGATCAATACTGGCTTGGAACCTGCCAACCAAATGAAAATGCGAACGAAAACAGATTTGCCTCCCTTGAAGTTGAGGAAACAAACCAACCTACTGAAAAAATATCCAAACCGCCGCCAATATTTATAGACAAAGTTCAAAACTTTCCCCCTCTAATGAGCCTACTACAAGAAGTTGCTCCAAAATCCTATGATCTAAAGCTCACAGGCAAAGATCAAGTAAAAGTTCAAGCATCATCCCTGGATGCCTACAAAACCATCGTATCCCAATTAGAACAGAAGGGTACAGAGTTCTATACTTACAAAACAAAACAAGAACGTAACTTCAAAGTAGTTCTTAGAAACATGCACTACTCAATAAACCCGCAAGAAATTGTCGATTCTTTAAAAGATCTCGGTCACTCAGTCACAAACATCTGGAACATAAAACACAGAGTCACGAAAAAGCCTCTACCCATGTTTATCATTGAGCTCAAACCCGACTCCAACAACAAGGAGATATATCAAATCAAAAACCTCCTGCACTCAAAAATTACTTTCGAGCCCCCACACCCGAAGCGTGAAATACCACAATGCGCCAATTGTCAGCAATATGGCCACACAAAGTCCTACTGCCGGCGAAAATCAGTATGTATAAAATGTGCTGGAAACCACCTCTCCTCTGATTGCAAGCGAAAGACAAGATCTGACGATGTCAAATGCGCTCTATGTGAAGGTAACCATCCAGCAAATTATAAAGGCTGTATGGTATACAAAAACCTCCAAAGCGCCAAATACCCAACTCTGAGGAAAAAAGCTCCTGCACAGCCTCAAGAGAAACCAAAACAGCCAAGTCAAACCCCAATTCAGATTGAAACCCCAATTCAAATTGACCCATACTCAGTCACATATGCTGAAGCAGCAAAGAAAGGCGTAAAACCCCGCTCGAACCCTAATAATGCTATTCCAAATAGTAATGAAACCCACACACCAACGCAAAACACTAACGAAATGCGAGAAATGATAGACTTACTCAAACAAGTCATGCAACAAATGACAGCAATGATGAGCCTCCTCGTCAGCTTCTCGACTAAAAACTGTACATCTTCAACCCGTTAAATATTATTATTTGGAATGCCAACGGCCTATCCAAACACTTACTTGAAGTTAAAGCTCTACTTCAGACCCATGATATAGATATACTCCTCATATCGGAGACCCATTTTACGGACAAAAGCTACTTTGAAGTACCCAACTACAAGTTTTACCACACAAAGCACCCAAGTAACAAAGCTCATGGAGGCTCAGGTATCTTGATACGGAAAAGTATTAAACATTACAGCACGAATTCGTTCCGTACAAATGCTATACAAGCCACAAATGTTGTCATTGAAGACCCGAGTGGCCAGCTTACACTCTCTGCTATCTATAGCCCGCCGAGGCACTCAATAAGCACTGCGGAATATGAAAATTTCTTCAAAACTCTTGGAAATCGATTTCTAGCTGGCGGCGATTACAATGCCAAACACACATTCTGGGGCTCTCGTCTCATTACTCCTAAAGGAAGACAACTATACAATGCCATTAGCAATCTCAATTTAACCCCATTCTCTACTGGAACTCCCACTTATTGGCCAACAGATACAAATAAAATTCCCGATTTAATCGATTTTTGCGTGGTGAAAGGCATGACTTCGTCAGATATAACTTGTAAACCCTGTTTTGAATTCTCTTCCGACCACTCTCCAATCCTGGTAACAATTGATAAAAATTTTACACCCGCAGCGGATAAATGCAGCCTTTACAATCGGAAGACTGACTGGGAATACTTCCGACACATCATCACGTCTAATCTGGACTTGAAATTAGCGTTGAAATCTGCTGAAGATATAGAGGCAGCAGTCGAACATTTTAACAACTGCATCCAACAAGCTGCGTGGAAATCAACTCCCACCCTCACCAGACAAAAAAGGACAAACGTTACCCACAACATAAAAGCTAAGCTCAAAGAAAAGCGACTCGCGAGGAAAAAGTGGCAACAAACACGTCACCCCGACGACAAGAAACGATTGAATGCACTCACCAAAGAACTCAAAAATATCCTCAAAATTGAACACAACAAACAGGTTCAACAATACCTCAGTAATATTGATGCAAAAGCTGCAACTGACTACTCCCTCTGGAAAGCCGCAAGTAAGCTAAAAAGACCGATTCTCTCTAATTCTCCTATACGAATGGAAAATAATGAATGGGCGAAAAGTGATGCAGAGAAAGCAAATACTTTTGCACGCCACCTAAAGTCAGTATTCACCCCACATGATATTGAACCCTCACTAAGCACAACAACAGAAGTGGAAAATACTCTGAGTCATCCCTATCAAATGGACCTCCCCATAAAAAGATTCGCAATATCGGAGGTAAAAACTGTAATATCGAAACTCAACACAAAGAAAGCTCCTGGATACGATATTATTAATGGCAATGTACTAAAGCACTTACCTTACGAAGGCATAAAATTTCTCACCCAACTGTTTAATGCAGTACTAATAACTGGATTTATACCCGCTCAATGGAAAGTCGCTCAGATGAAAATGATTCTGAAACCAGGAAAGCCCCCTGATACGGCAGCGTCTTACAGGCCCATTAGCCTGCTGCCCGTTGTCTCAAAAGTCTTGGAAGTTATTTTCCTTAAAAGACTCCTACCCATAATAGAAGAGCGTAACATTATACCTAATCACCAGTTTGGCTTCAGAAGAGGACACGGAACAATTGAACAAGTACATAGACTTACCGAGAAAATCTACTCTGCCTTTGAGCAGAAAAAATATTGTACAGCTGCTTTTCTAGACATATCCCAAGCTTTTGATCGCGTATGGCACGACGGTCTCCTCTATAAAATAAAAACTACTCTCCCTACAAATTACTTCCTATTTATACAATCTTACCTAAAAAATCGTTACTTTTTCGTCAAGGAAGGAGCAGAGCAGTCTGAGCTTTACGAGAGTTTAGCTGGCGTCCCGCAAGGTAGTGTAATGGGCCCAATACTGTACCTACTTTACACACATGACCTCCCAATAGCAGAAGGAGTCACTATTGGCACTTTTGCCGATGACACTGCCGTACTGGCTGCAGACCTCAACCCAAACGTGGCCTCACTCAAGCTTCAAAGAAGTTTAAATAAAATTACCCATTGGCTGAAAGACTGGCGGATAAAGTCAAATGAATCAAAATCTGTCCAAGTGACGTTTACCACTAGACATAACACTTGCCCACCCGTAAAACTCAACGGCATTGATATACCGCAAAGTGACGTAACAAAGTACCTTGGTATGCACCTCGACAGAAAACTAACATGGAGAACCCACATATTCACCAAACGAAAAGCTCTTGGTATAAAACTGCGGAATCTCTATTGGCTCATGAATCGAAACTCAAAACTATCAATCGACAACAAACTCCTGCTTTACTCAGCCACAATAAAACCCATTTGGACCTATGGCATACAGCTGTGGGGAACTGCAGCAAACTCAAATATAGAAATTCTCCAAAGATTCCAATCGAAAACTCTTAGAATGATTGTAAATGCACCCTACTACGTCACTAACGACCGTCTACATCGTGATCTAAAGATACCTACTATTGCTCAAGAAATCAGAAAGTATGCTAGATCATACAAAACGAGACTACTAGCTCACCCCAACCCCCTCGCTCTAGCCCTGACGGCAAGACCAACTAGTTTCGTACGCATCAAAAGAAAATCTTTTACAGATCTTTATTGATGGACTACAATAAATGGATGCACTCTGAGAGCAATCCATACATGCCCACCAAGTTTATTAAGTCATTATTAATTACTAATTACTTTTAACGAACCACAAAATTGTTAGATGTATTTTATTTATACAGTTGGCAAAATATATTGGATGCTAAAAAAAAAAAAAAAAAAAAAAATATGTATCATGACATCACATTATGATATCACATCACATAATCACATCACATCATGACATCACATCACGACATCACATCATGACTTTACATCACATCATGACATCACATCACATCATGACATCACATCACGACATCACATCACATCATGACATCACATCATGACTTCACATCACATCATGACATCACATCACATCATGACATGACATGACATCACATCATCACATCGCATCATGAAATCACATCATGACATCACATCACATCATGACATCACATCACATCATGACATCACATTGTATTCGCATCCTCCTACTTTTCATATTAATATTCGGTACTCGGTGTTCGATATTTGAATTCGGGACTCGAATTCGCTATACGTATTCGTTTCGATATGCAGTATTCGTGGTCGGTATTCGGTATATGTACGTGTTCATACTGGTATCCGTATTCCCCTTCACACACTTTTCATACTGATATTCATACATATTCATATGCATATTCGTATGCATATTCGGTTCTCGGTACTTGGTATTCGTATTCGATATTCGGTATTCGCATTCGCTTCCATATTGGTATACGCATCGACCTATATACCAAATATGACCCAGATACCAATATTCATTGATCTACGCCATTTTGATTTTTATTTTTGACGTAAAAAATAAAAATCAAAGTTTAATCGTTATTTTCTGACGTTAAAAATAAAAGTCAAAATTTAATAGTTATTTTTTGACGTTTTCGATAAAAGTCATAATCGTTACGATCCCTGAATTTGTTTTTTTTTTGCGCATTTTTTTCGTACGTATACGAGGTTGCAGCAAGATACATGGAGGATTCTGTAGAGCGCGCAACGCTTGTAATCTGCCGTAAATTGTGCAACGTGCCACACAGTCGGCAGACGCAGCAGCAAGAACAGCAGCAACAGCTACTTTGCGAGGCTGCTGCAACGCTCGCTAACATGAATACCTAAAGTAAATTGGGTGTGCTAAGGAGAGGGAAACACAAAACAAAGTGAAAAGAGAAGAAGCAGCCGCCATTTGTTAAAGCTATTGTTATTGGCTATTGTTGCTGGTGTAAGCAGCAGAACATTCATATGCTCGCTCAATTTCTTGGAAATATATTACATACACACTTATGTGTATTTTCAATATTTATTGCGATTTTTCTGTGTTCCAGTGGGTGTATTGTTGTACTGGCGGCGCTCCAGGCGACCGACCAACATTCTATGCTTTACTCCTTTTCGAGTCTCATTTTAGGTAATAAATGAATTAAATGATAATGAACTATTCGATTAGAGAACTACTAAGTTCCTTCGAAATAGCACTTTAGTTATTCGGAATCCATTCCATTCTCGAAGGGAAATTTTAATAAGAGGGTATGTTTAACTTAGAACATGTCACTTTTCCTTTTTTTTTAATATAGTAATACATATATGGTTCTCGTTTTTCTTCTAGAACGTTGAAGAACTAATTTCGGTTATAAGTTCGTTCTCAATTCGATATCTATCCATAATTCGCCACAAAGCTTTTGGTTTGTTTATTTTTCTTCAATTCATGTCATATCCCCAAGTGCTTATTTTATGATCTGAGACGTACAATTTTTCCTTCAATTTTGCTTTTTTTATAACATTTCTTTTTTACTCTCATGTGCACTTTTGCCATTCGCAATTCTTCTCTATGTAAATACATATGTACATGCATGTATCCATATATATATGTACTTCCATATAAATGCAAAACATTTGCAATACCGCATATCCATATTAATTTATCGCACGCTTTTTTTTCTCGAAATGTTTGTGAGCTTCACCTACGAATATGTGCTTGCCATGTGGTTGATGTTGAGCTGGCATTACTGCATTGTGGCTTGTTAATCCTTGCACCGAACGCCGGCAATGTACGACACAAACAAGCGCACACACGCAGAGCTCATCTTCCTTAACTTTGCCGTTTATTTGGTGTTTTTATTAATTTTATATACATACATAAAATGCAATATATCGGCAGGACATATCGTGGCAGAGCATGCGTGGCATGCGTGTGCGATTGGCATTTAAAATAAAAACAAATTAAAATGAGAAAAACTGTAACGTATTAAAAAATACGCTGACCGTGACACTTTTGCTCAAGAACTGCTATATTTCTTTTCTTTGCATCCTTATATCACCAGCTCTCTTTTTATCCACCTTTCATTTGCGCTCTTGCTTTTTGAATGCTTTATAGTCCTCTCCCTCTCTGTTATTCGTTTTATTAATTTTTCAATGACCTATATTTTTACCAAATTGGTTAAATTTTTCACAATTTCACTTATAAGTTCTTTGTGCATGGTGCATTTTTGTCACTGCTACTGCTACTGCTGCCAGCATGTCTTGCGTTATTTTGAGAAGCCACATATGTATGTATATTAGGCTGTATCGCCTTACAGGAGCCAAAAAAATTACACCGTACGCTCCCCACATGATGTGGTATAGTGGGTAGAGTGCTCGCCTCATATACCAGAGGTCTCGGGTTCTAACCACAGCCCGGACAAACACCAACAAAATTTTTCTAATTAATTAAAATCCAATTATTGGATTTTTATAAATAGCGGTCACCTCTCGACAGTGGGCGGCATACCTTCGAGTGTATTTAAATATGAAAAAGCTTCTCACAGAAAATGCATTCGCCGTTCGGAGCCGGCATAAAAACTGCAGGTCCACCCAATTTGTACACAAAATATTAAGGAGCACGCATCGAATTGGGAGAGAAGCTCGGCAATAAAACTCGTCAGAATAATAGACATGCCAGTGTATTATTATCTATGTTCATTGTCGTTTTTTTGCGATACGGTCCAATGTACATCTGATCGCTTTGCAATACCGCTCAGTGCTCTTACGCTCTGCAGAGGGCGGCATTGCAACTTCTTAGAACAGCACCATATTAAAAAAAAAAAAGACAGTCGAAAGCATTGCGTCGAGATGGATCGAGAAGCAACCCTGTCTCTTTACATGCTAGTTTTGCAATTGACTTTGAGCTAGCGCGATTCGTGGAAGGATGCTACTACTTATATAAACACTAGTGATGGGAGAGCCCCGTCGATTGTCTAGATTATTCAAAGTCCATGGCGATTTTAAACACCACGGCCATGACTTATAAACACGCAAGCGTTTACTTGCCCCATTTTACAATTTACACAGTTGTTAGCTTGTTTTTTGGTTATATTATTCTTTTTTCCTTTTTCTCCTTTCCCTTTTTCTCTTTTTTTTTTTTTTTCTTTTTCCCTTTCGCCCTTTCTCCGTTTTTCTCCTTTAACTCCTTTATCCCTTTTTCTTTCAGAATTTTGTTACTGATTTGTCAATTTACTTGCTATTTTTGTGCATCGTGTGTATTTTGTTGCATGCGCTGTAAGTGACCACTCTCATTACATCTGTAAATTGTGTTGGATTTTATTTATTTATATCAGCATTTTTCGTAATTTTACGCCAAATCAGATGGTAAATTTGCTTTATTTTGTTTTTGCTTTTATATATTTTTTTTTCTTTTTTCTTTTTTTTTATTTTTTCTTTTTTTTTATTTTCATCTCTTCTCATGTTCTCTGTGCTATTTTACTTCAACTTTCTCTCTGCTTCTGGTCATGTCATATGGCGCTTTTTCATTGTCATGCAATTTATTCCTCCCATTTCTTTTCTTTCCTGACTATGAAGTTGAACCTCCGTGTGCATTGTTGTAGATAAAGTATGTAAGTTGTCACTTTTAAAGCATTGACTCTCAGTTTCAGTTTCGCCAATTTCATACCGCCCTTTCCTCATCGCATCCGCACTACCGCTCCCTTTACAATTTCAGTTTGTCTATCTCTAAAATTGAATCGCATTTACCACAAAAAAGGAGGGAAAAAGCAAACAGAAAAAAGCTCAACCACAAAAAAGCTGAACCACAAAAATAATAAAATAACAACAAAATGTAAAACCAAAAGCAAAAATTGTATTGCACTTTTGTGGTGAGTCAAATCACACACAAATCCATACACACACAGTTGCATTTATATACGTTAGTATTTCATGTACAACGTACCAGGAGACGACGAGACGCCATTCTCGGCCGGAAGCTGTAAAATTAGAGGAAAAAGATGTCCACAAATGAGCAAAAAAAAACAACAACAACAACAAGTATCTCAACTGTGTCCGCCGAGCTTTTACAAGCGCCTCCTCACCTCATACTCACCTTTTCCTCCAACAATTTCCGTATTTCCATTTCATTTTGCTTTTGGCAATTTGTTAGCCCAATTGTGGCAGCGGCGGCTACGGCGGAAGTTAAAAGGCAAAAAGCCAAATGAGTCAACAAGATGTATTTAGTTGTGCCAACGAAAACAGTTAGCCTGTCGGTCAGTCAGCCAAGTCAGCCAAGGTAGTCAGTTTGCTTTTACAACCGCCTACCTGGGCCAGCGAGCATCTCATTTCCTATGCTTTAGCGTTGCCTTTTCTCATCTCCGCTTTTGGTCAGCTGAATAGAGCTGCAAAACCATCGATAGTCGGATCACTCGATAGTTTCGATAGTAGAGAAAAAAACTATCGATACTATCGATAGTTTTTATGAATATTTCACTAAAATAAAAAGAGGGAGGGTTTTGTTTACAGTTTTCTTTCCAAAAAGTCTTTAATTTTTTACGGAAAACAATAATTAAATAAAAGATCAAATAAGAATTAGATACTTCACTTACACTGAGAGAAAAATCAACCAAAAGTTGGTTAATAGTACTAATTTCACACTTGAAATGGAATCAATGCGAATTTTGTTTAATATTACCATTACCATTGTTGATATATTAGACAGTGTTTTTGGTTATATTAACCATGACATTTGTTGATATAACAAAATGTTCGTTCAAATCTTCAACCAATTCCTTGTTACTATTAAACAATTAGTTGGTTATATTTTTATGCCAGTAGCAGCACTGCTATGTATGATCTATAAGAGAGTGTTAATATGTTAACTGAATAACAAAGAAAATTCCAAACACTCACTCTCTCGCTCTCTGCAATTCGGGTCCAGCCATTCAACTACGTCAAGCACAAACGGTGTTGAAGACGATGGTAACAACAGAGCCGAAGCCAAAAAGCTTCGTAAATATTTTTACTTTTTTTTAGATATGAATTAACCAATATTTTCGCTAATATAACAAATATACACGTTGGGGAAACCAACTTTCCGTTTGATATTGATTGTTACCAAAATATTGGTTAATGGTACAATGAAAATGTACATATTACATTTTTTCCTTTTGACATGAATAAATCAACCAATAAAACATTAACCAAGAAGTTGGTTGAAAAAACCATTGTACTTTTTTCTCTTTGTATGTATATAGCATTTTCTGGTTAAATTAAACCTTAAAAAGAGGGATGGTTTTGTTTACATTTTCCTTTTCAAAGTCTTTTTTTTTAACGCATAACATTAATTAATTAACAAAAGAACAACAAATAGGAATTATGTACTTCACTTATATATATAGCATTTTTTGGTTAAATTAAACCTTTTTCAATTTAAAATTTGCACTTGATTTGAAAAAGGTTTCATTTGACTTGAAAACGCTATAGTAATAAAACTAAAAGTAGTACATTTGTTTTTTAGCATCTTTGGCGCTGACTAGTACATAAGGCACATTGTTTATACATTTCATTAATGTAAAATACCGATAATCAAAAAGCACACTGTTTAAACATTTCATTAATGTAGAATACACTATGCTTTAAATAAATCAAAAAACAAAAAAAAAATACGAAGAATTTCAGTTATGGGGGAGGATAGGTATGGGCCTGCTGAGCACAGAACAATTTTTTTTTTTAATTTTTTGTAGGGTTACATTTTTGAGATAACTGTAATTTTGTGTTTTTATACTCAGCTGTACTAGTACACAGAGTATTATAGTTTTCATCACATAACGGTGGATTGTAACACAATAAAATAATCGAGATAGATATTGACTTATATATATCAAATTGATCAGGGTGAAAAAAGAAATCGATTGAGCCATGTCCGTCCGTCTGTCTGTACGCACGATAACTCGCGCAAAAATTGAAATATTTTGATGAAATTTGGAATGCAAGTTGGTATCAAGACTGGAACGGATGGTATTGAAAATGGGCGAAATCGGACCATGACCACGCCCACTTCCCCTATATAGTAAAAATCGGAAATTTTGTATCTCAGTCACTAATAGAGCTAGAGTGATAAAATTTCACCCACGTGTGGAGCTCAGGCCCTTATGAAGAAATTTGGTGAGGTTTTGAAAAATGGGCGGTGCCACGCCCACTTATTAAGGGCCAAACATTGAAAGTTTTATATGTCATAACTCAGAAGCCGTTGAAGATATATCGATGAAATTTGGTAGGCGTGATATACTTCCTTAGGCAAATGTTTGGACGAAAAATTGCCAAAATCGGTTAACGACCACGCCCACTTTTATATATGGGTATTATAAAGTGGCCTAATAAAAACATTTTAAGCGATATCTCTGTCAAATATAAAGGTATATCATTGAAATTTTATGGCAGAAGTCCAACTGCGGATATAAAACGAAAAGCACAAAAATTTTGGGAAATGGGCGTGGCACCGCCTCTTTTTAGAAGCAGGAATATACGAGATTTCTGAGCCCATAACTCGACAAATAATTTAAATATAATGACGAAACTTGCAGTGTACACTTTTATTAGTTGTGGTAATACATGTTCAAAATTTTAGCGAAATCGGTTGGCGACCACGCCTACTTTTATATATGGGAACTATAAAGGGGCCTAATAAAAATATTTTAAGCGATATCTTTGTCAAATATAGAGATAATTCATAGAAATTTTGTGGCATGAGTTCCACAATAGACCGGAAACAAAAAATATAAAAATTTTGGAAGATGGGCGTGGCACCGCCTCTTTTTAGACAAAGGAATATACGAGATTTCTTAGCCTATAACTCGACAAATAATTGAGATATTATAACGAAACTTGGTTTATATACTTTTATAACTTGTGTTAATAGACACACAAAAATTTATTCAAATCGGTTTATGACCACGCCTACTTTTTAACAAAGATATTTCTGGAACACCCTTTGGGAATTTGTAACGTGACATCTTTGTAATTAGAAGTCATAAAGGAATGAAATTTTGCACAAAGAATAATATTCATATGCTTAGTTGGATGACTGATAAAAATATTGAGAATGGGCGTGGCTACGCCCACTTTATGCAGCACTCGCTTTATATAAAATACATCGTGTTTTCATCAAACGCAAACAAACAATGAAAGCATACAGCTGAGTATCTAATGTTCGATTCCACTCGAACTTAGGCTTCCTTACTTGTTGGTTTTTGACTTTTGATTTTTTATGTTGTTTTGTTTTGTATTGCTCAGAAACATGCAAGATCATCCGAGTCCACGTTTGACCCATATCTGGAGACCCGGCCTAGGAATCATAAAGAGTAAAGCTCCGTGTAGAAGGGCTGCTTAACACCTTTCATTTTATACCAATATTGCTCAGAAACATTCCTGGTTAATCCGGGGTCACATTTTGACCCATATTTGGGGACCCGACCTAGGACTCATAATGAATAGAGCTCTATGTGAAAGCCCTGCTCAACACCTTTCATTTGATACCAATATTGCTCATAAACATTCAAGGATCATCCGAGTCCTCGTTTTGACCCATATCTCGGACCCGACCTAGGAATCATAAAGAATAGGGCTCCCTGTAGAATACATGCTCAAAGCCTTTCGTTTGATATCAATATTGCTCAGAAACATGCAAGATCATCCGGGTCCTCCTATTGATCCATATCTCCGGACCCGACCTAGGAACTATGAAGAATAGAGCTCCCTGAAGAAGGCCTGCTCAAGATCTTTCATTTGATACCAATTTTGCTCAGAAACATTCAAGGATCATCCGGGTCCTCCTTTTTACCCATATCTGGAGACCCGGCCTGGGGCTCACAATGAAAAGAGCTTCATATCGAAGTCCTGCTCAAAACATTTCATTTGATACCAATATTGCACAGAAAATTAGATAGGTAGATGTAGGTATGCATATCCATACATTTGCATACATGTTCAAACAGGTTGGTCCTTTTTATTTTGCCTATTTATCGCATTGTTGCAGAAAACAGCAACTTCACTTCGCTTCGTTGCTGTTGTTGTTGATATTTTCATTTGCAGTGCTATGCATGCAAGCATTTGTAAGTACATGTCTATCTACCTACCTACCACTGACAGTGCAAGCGATTCACACGGACGCAGCAGTGCACTAACACAATGGTCATTTACGTTTACGCGTAAACTTTCGAAATCACTCGTAGCTACAGCAAAGATGTTTACACATCAAAAATCAGAAAAGTTTTATTTTTTAAAAATTAGCCCGTTTAATTGTTAACGTAATATCAAGGATATCTGATAGAAACATTATTTTTAGCGATTTCTTTCATGTGAAACAAAAAGGATATTTTATGGACGAAAAACTCGGTTAGATGACTCATCCGTGTATAGACAAAAGATAAAATTTGTTTGTGACTTCACCCTCTCATAGGGTTAGCTTAATCAGAGGTTAAGTAAACGGCCCTTAAGCTAAAGATATAGATACTTATGTATTGTGGAACGATCTTTCGTCATCTCTTGTGAAAAAATCGTTCCACAATACATCATATTCCTACCCCGTCGGAAAACCAAGCAAAAAAAGGAATAATGAAAATTATTTAACTATTGCTTTTCATTTTATATCAGAAGATTTCAAATTGCGAGTAGCTATACTGTAGACACAAAAGCTGCTGTCAGATACAAATCATTCCGCAGCTAATATATTGGAAACCATGCACCATGTTCCATGCGAGTTACCGTGTTTTGCACCTTCATTGAATTTAGCTGTGCGAGCAAATTGTTTCTTATTTTAAAGGCAGTACTATTGAATATGAGAATTTTAAGGCCGCGCAAGAAGTCTATAGTGTTTTGCAAAAAAAAAGTTGTAAAACGACGCCCTATACACGGATGAGTCATATAACCGCGTTTTCAGTCCATAAAATATCCTTTTTGTTTCACATGAAAGAAATCGCTAAAAATAATGTTTTTATCAGATATCTTTGATATTACTCTAACAATTAAACGGGCTAATTTTTAAAAAAATAATTTTTTTCTGATTTTTACAAGTTTTTATAAAAAACTTAATTTGAAAATCAAAACTTTCAAAAATCGGAAAAAAATAAAAATTTTGACATTGACCAGATGTCATTTAGCGAGGTGTGGTTCCATTACTACAAGTTGTATATCGTTAGAAGCGTGGATTTTAGTCGCCTCTTACGACAGACATTCCTTACGACGGGTATATTCTAGGCCCCCTAACCCGCTGGGGTATTATTTTTGACCAATTTGATATCGAAATCCAACTCCTCCCTAACATTCTGTATTCTTCTCTTGGGACAAAACTACAAGAATGAATAGGGATAACCATCGATAGTGGAAAAAAAATATCGATAGTGACACGAAATAAAAACTATCGATACTATCGATAGTGCCATCGATAGTTTTGCAGCTCTACAGCTGAATAGTTAGCTGCGCTATGCTGCTACATATATAAAATTACCATTTTACCCCCTCTCTACCACCACCCTCCCGTGGTCCACAAAAAAAAAAATTACCTATAGAATTTCTGTCAGCTTAGCTATCGCTTTGCATAATCTACATGTTTCAAAGGCCATGTTGTTTGGTATGGAGTAAAGATAGAGCGAGGGAGATAAAGTGAGAAAGAAGGAAGAAGAAAAAGAGGGCAATATACAATCAGCCAGAGTCAGGCTGACTTTGTTGTTGGAGATTACATCAAGTGAGGCTGATTTTGGGGAACCGTTCGTTGTACGTGCCATGCCGCCGCCGCCGCCTTAAGCTTCGTAATCGCGATTTTCGCAAACGCAAAATGAAATTTTTAAATATAATCTGATTTAATTATTCATATTACTTGGGTATTTCCGCTAAGGTATGTTATGTTTGTTGATTTATTGTGATAATTGAGTTTTAATATGGAAAAGCCGTTGCTTTGGTGGCACAAGGAAGGAAGTGTTTTTTTTTTTTTTCAATTATATTAGAATATTTTTAATTCCAAATGCCCACCTAACAGTTTTAGTATAAAAAGGGCAAGTTCAGATTGTTTTCCCCACAAAAATCACACGCTCACGCACAATATTTAAAAAAGGGAATGCTATATCTAACAACCCAGTAAATTTCAAGCTTGGTTAATAAATCGAAAACGATTTTTAGCTTCGCGAAAGATGACTCCAGAATGAAGCTATTCCCTTGCACGATAGAACCTACATATGTTATTGAAGTGCATTTTTCTTCGTTATGAAATCGAGATCGAAGGGAAATTTTAATGAGAGAGAGATTCTCTGCAAGTACCTCACAGTTCTCTTATTATTATCGTAACATATGGTTTTAAGCAATTTTTTGCCCTTTTTTTTAACTTAAAAGAGAGTTTTTAAAAATATCCCCTAGAGGATTTTTTCTTAAAAGTAGTTACTTTTTGCTAAAATGTTGAGTGTGATTGGTTTTGCGTGTTTTTCTTGTGTGAAAAGCATTTTTGAAAAAATTTCCCTAAAGGGATATTTTTGGGAAATTTTTAATTTAAACTTTATTTTATTAGTTCCAGCCAAGGGCTATATTTTTTTTTGAGCTTTTACTTATTTTAACAAAAAAAACAACTCTTAAAAAATATTCCTTTCGGGAAATTTTTTTAAATTTAGCTAATTTTATCTAAAATGTGTGGCAAGTTTGTTGTGAACAAGTAAGGAAGCCTAAGTTCGAGTGGAATCGAACATTAAATACTCAGCTGTATGCTTTCATTGTTTGTTGGCGTTTGATGGAAACACGGTGTACTTTATATAAAGCGAGTGCTGCATAATGTGGGCATAGCCACGCCCATTTTCTAAATTTTTATCAGTCATCCAACTAAGCATATGAATATAATTCTTTGTACAAAATTTCATCCCTTTATGACTTTTAGTTACAAAGATGTCACGTTACAAATTCCCATAGGGTGTTACAGAAATATCTTTGTTAAAAAGTAGGCGTGGTCATAAATTTGTGCGTGTCAATTAACACAAGTTATAAAAGTGTATAACCCAAGTTTCGTCATAATATCTCAATTATTTGTCGAGTTATGGGCTCCGAAATCTCGTTGATTCCTTTGTCTGAAAAGAGGCGGTGCCACGCCCATTTTCCGAAATTTTTCTATTTTTTGTTTCCGATCTATTGTAGAACTTATGCCACAAAATTTCAATGAATTATCTTTATATTTGACAAAGATATCGCTTAAAATGTTTTTATTAGGCCACTTTATAATACCCATATATAAAAGTGGGCGTGGTCGTCAACCGATTTCGCTAAAATTTTGAACATGTATTACTACAAGTAGTGAAAGTGTATACACCAAGTTTCGTCATAATATATCGATTATTTGTCGAGTTATGGGCTCCGAAATCTCGTTGATTCCTTTGTCTGAAAAGAGGCGGTGCCACGCCCATTTTCCAAAATTTTTGTAGTTTTTGTTTTGTTTCCATAGTTGGACACCTTCCATAAAATTTCAATGATATATCTTTATATTTGACAGAGATATCGCTTAAAATGTTTTATTAGGTCACTTTATAATACCCATATATAAAAGTGGGCGTGGTCGTCAACCGATTTTGGAAATTTTTCGTCCCAACATTTGCCTAAGTAAGTATATCACGCCTACCAAATTTCATCGGTATATCTTCAACGGTTTCTGAGTTATGACTCATAAAACTTTCAATGTTTGCCCCTTAATAAGTGGGCGTGGCAGCCCCCATTTTCCAAAATTTCACCATATTTCTTCATAAGGGCCTGAGCTCAAGACGTGTGTGAAATTTTATCACTCTAGCTCTATTAGTGACTGAGATACAAAATTTGCGATTTTTACTATATAGGGGAGGTGGGCGTGGTCATGGTCCGATTTCGCCCATTTTCAATACCATCCGTTCCTGTCTTGATACCAACTTACATTTCAAATTTCATCAAAATATCTCAATTTTTGCGCGAGTTATCGTGCGCACAGACGGACAGACGGACAGACGGACGGACATGGCTCAGTCGATTTCTCTTTTCACCCTGATCATTTTGATATATATAAGTCTATATCTATCTCGATTAGTTCATTCTGTTACAATCCACCGTTAGGAAATCAAAACTATAATACTCTGTGTACTAGTACAGCTGAGTCTAAAAATAGAAGCAGATCATCAATAAAATACATACATATTTATAAGTTCAATCTCTTGCTTACTAACAACTTTTAGCAATTATTTTACAAATCCAAACCATTAAACTCTAACATATTTAAAATGCAAGCAAATTTTCTTAAAACTACGATAAGTGAAAAGTAGTGAATAATAAGAAAAAGTCCCCTAAATTCAATAAAATAAAACTCCATCATCGTAATGAAAATGTGATGTGACAATTCACGTATTCGACATGACGCCATTCAATTGCGCCGCAGCAAAAAGTGCAACCGGTTGAAGCCAAAACAGTTGACTTGTACGAAAATGCATTAGAAAAACAGCGAGCCGAGCCACTAACAAACATGCAAATAAATATGTAAAACAAGCAAATATCTACACACATACAAAGAAAAAATTCAAAATGCAAAATGCACACGGTAGGCAGGAAGCGACGATAGGTTGCATGAAAATGTCGAGAAAAAAGGAAAGTGGGGTTGTGTTATGTGATGTTTATAGATGAAACATCCGTTGAAATTAAAATCCGAGCTGCTCCTTTTTCAAGGATATCCACATTTTTTGTTTTTTTTGAAAGGATCAAATATTGAGGAAATCGAATGTTCGCCACCGTCCAAATTTTTCCGATTCCAATACATTATTTGGTCGCTAAGGGATACAAAAAAAGGTATTAAAAAGAAAAATGGACACCTGTAGTGGAAAAATCCAATGTGAACAGGACCTAAAGGATAACCACTGAAATATAAAATAACACAAAAAGTACCCACTTTAATTTGCGTATAACTCCTAAAATGTTAACTCTACGTGGAAATTTCTTATTATATGTTTCATTCAGAACAAATAAAGAAATATTTCTTTAATATACAATTTTGATGTACCTGCAGTGCTTAATGTACTTTTGTGCATCTAAAGTGAAAATTTCAAAAAAAGTACGTTTTTTTTATGGTGCTATTTTAAGTTCAAAAATTTTTCTAGTTTATGTAAATATTTTAATCTAATGATCCAACTCTCATTTCTACATATCTCTACGTTAATACTAAAAAAGAGTTAGAGCTGAGATACGCGCTAGCTGTGCACGGTGGGCGGGAAGCAACAATAGGTTGCATGGGAATATCGTAAAAACGATGGCCCAACGAATATGTGCCTAGCTGTGTGCTGGTACTAATTTTCGTTTAAAAAAAATGTTGGAGATTTTATTCACGTTTGCTGTGTGTTTATGAAGTATATTAGAATATCATTTTACGTAAGTGTTTAGCCGGCGATCGTTTTTTCGATATTTTCATGCAACCTATTGTTGCTTACCGCCCACCGTGCACAGCTAGCGCGTATTTCAGCTCTAATTCTTTTTAATATTAACGTATAGATATGTAAGAATGAGAATTGGATCATTAGATTAAAATATTTACATAAACTAGAAAAATATTTGAACTTAAAATAGCACCATAAAAAAAACGTACTTTTTTTGAAATTTTCACTTTAGATGGACCAAAGTGCATTAACCACTGCAGGTACATCAAAATTGTATATCAAAGAAATATTCCTTTATTTATTCTGAATGAAACATATTATAAGGAATTTTCACGTAGAGTTAACATGTTAGGAGTTATACGCAAATTAAAGTGGGTACTTTTTGTGTTATTTTATATTTCAGTGGTTATCCTTTAGATCCTGTTCACATTGGATTTTTCCACTACAGGTGTCCATTTTTCTTTTTATTACCTTTTTTTGTATCCCTTAGCGACCAAATAATGTATTGAAATCGGAAAAATTTGGACGGTGGCGAATTTTCGATTTTCTCAATATTTGATCCTTTCAAAAAAAACAAAAAATGTGGATATCCTTGAAAAAGGAGCAGCTCGGATTTTAATTTCAACGGATGTTCCATCTATAAACATCACATAACACAACCCCACTTTCCTTTTTTCTCGACATTTTCATGCAACCTATCGTCGCTTCCTGCCTACCGTGTGCAAAACTTCGAAGATGCTTTTTTGACATTTGTGCCCAGAAAAAAACAGAAAAGGCAGCGCAGCAACAAAAACCTTCACGAGCGTAAAAACTAGTCAAAGCCAAGGGGAAGCGCTAAAATAAATGTGATTATCAGCTGGAGGGAATGTGTGTGGCGTGTGCAGTACAAAAACGTTCATATTTGGAGCAAAAAACAGTGCCATTGTTTTTTTGATGTTGGCAAGCGCTCTTAATGGTTTACATATGTTTCCGATGCATGGTTTTTTTTTTTGTTTCTGCAACACTTGTAACTGTTTAAATCATGTATTTGAGTTGTTGACCTTGTAGGAAATTGTTGCGTTTTTATAGCTTTTCCGATAAAATAACAGAAAAAAAGAATAGGCTTATGTTCCGGCTGCCCATATCTTACACAAATCTTCTTAGTAAGTAAGTAAGACTATATTTATATACTTAGAAAGAAGTGTATACATCTTCTTGAAACATTAATTGTAGCTTCTAACAATTTTAGGACGATGATTTGGCTATAAATGCCTTAACACATCACATATTCTCCTAAGAAGGTTGCTTACACTGACCTTTGCGTAGTCAATTGTATTTTCTAATATTCTTGAACAGCAAACGCTTCTCACTATATTATGACACTTTATCTTATTTTGATATTGTAATTTTCTTCGCAGTTTTAAAAATTCATATTTCTAAGTATTTCCCTACAGGGTAATCAAAAACTCTTATGATGAGGCGCATTTGTGCATAAGCCTAAGTGTTTTTGCGCTTTTGCACTTTGCCAGCGGGAACACAATTGGCCGTGAAATTTAGTGGATTTATGAGTTTGAGTAATGAAAATGACTACTTCTATAATTACAGGCTTCAACACGCAGCTAAATTAAACTAAATTTATGATGAATATTTGTATGAAAGGAAATTAGCAACATTATAGTTATTGGCTAGTTAAGTGATTGGTTCTGTATATCGTAAAGTGGCAGGGGTTTTGAACATTATATACTTTTTAAAATCTGCTCAGCAGTTCCATTCAACTGCGGTCGCTTTACGCCGAACAACTCTATTTGGACTATATTATACTCTAACCATGAATCCCTTCATTGATCCCATTTATTTCTTTAGAAGCTGTTCGTTATCCATTCTCGTTTTTTTCGAAAGAATTTCAACTTCAATTTGCTATTAAAGTCCAACAGGGGTGCTTAGTGGTAGTCGTGTGGTTGCTGGGAATCTTTCTGTAAGTCTCTTAGCACACAGACACCCTTTTATGGTTGAGGTGAGCAGTTTTTAATTAAATTATCGTTGGTTTTTTCTCAATTCCTATTAATTTACATAATTCTATAAACATAAATGATAAATTCACTTGTTTGCCTTTGGTTCATAATAGTTCAGCAAACTAGCTTTAAAATAGTTAGTAAAAGTCTGAATGCGAATTGCAAATATTCAAATAAACTTTATATACGATATCCGTTAAGCAAGAAGCATTTTCCTAAAACAATTTAAACTATTTCCGTTCCTATCAAAAAAAAAAAATAATAAATATAAATAAAATAATATTATGAGCAAAGTTTACGCAACATGTGTATATAATCTTAAATATATACTTACATACATATATATGCGCGTATTATTTTATGCAAACGCACACACTTACTTATTTAGCAATGAAATTGTCCCCTCACTCAGCGTAAAAATAGCTAAACGAAAATAACCAAGCGGAAAATGGTAAGCAAAAAAGGAAAAAAATCGATAAAAAAAGGCAAGTTTAAATAACTATGCGTGCTTATGTGGAGAATTGGTTTGGTGGAATAAGCGAAAAAAAAAAATTAGTTTCGGTACTCCAAGCAGGGTCACCCAACTACAAACAACAACACAAATCCGAGACAAAAACGTTTCGCCACCGCCCACTTGATCAGCAGGCGCTGCCGTCAGACAAATACAACAAAAACTATTTGTGCATGTGTACGTTATTAGGATGGCACTTAATTAACAAAGGAAAGATAATTTTTTTTCAATTTTTATCGCTAAGGACACAAGTCGAAGTTAACACATATACATTTTAGCCAGAACTGGAGGCTGTTGTCCACGTATTTTGAACACCATTTAAGTACTTAAAATCTTCGATCTAAAATGTATGTGTTATCTGCGGCTTTAATAATATATGAGCTGCAAACATTGTCTCACTACATTTAAATATCACCCTAAAGTGTACATGTCACATCGTATGCGATGTGTGCAAACATGAAAGGATATTAGGTTAAATGAGTAGCATTTGTACACAGTTCGATACCGAAACGCAAAATTTTACTTACTTACATGCTTCTTTATATGGGGTGATTTCTTTTGAGCGGATAGCAGTGACGACATTTTAGCATTAAACAAGCGAGGCCGGATGGCCACAGAAATGTTCGAATCAGTATCCATATCAGTGGCGGACCTAGCATAAATTGCCTGGGCAAGCCTATGTGTGAAGCATAATCATTTTTGTTTTTATTACAAGCTTTTATTTAACTTCACTTTTTGTATGGGTGTATGTCGTGGAATTTTGCAACGAACATTTAAGATACTTCTAGTTGAGCTAGGTACTTGAAATTTGGAACATAGTTGAGGACCCGAAGACAATGCAATGTGAAATAAAAAAAATCCGATAGATGGCGCTGGTGTCGAGATATTTGTAAAATTCGTATTTACCGACCGAATTTGTTCATATTCGGTATATATGTTGCCTATGGGAAAGTTAATACATCCGTGGAAAAAAATCGCCGCTAGGTGGCGCTGGTGTCAAGATATTTGTAAAATTCGTATTTACCGACCGAATTTGTTCATATTCGGTACGTATATTGCCTATGAGAAAGTAAATACATCCGTGGAAAAAATCGCCGCTAGGTGGCGCTGGTGTCAAGATATTTGTAAAATTCGTATTTACCGACCGAATTTGTTCATATTCGGTATATATATTGCCTATGAGAAAGTAAATACATCTGTGGAAAAAAATCGCCGCTAGGTGGCGCTGGTGTTAAGTTATTTGTAAAATTCGTATTTACCGACCGAATTTGTTCATATTCGGTATATATATTGCCAATGAGAAAGTAAATATATCCGTGGAAATAAATCGCCGCTAGGTGGCGATAGTGTCAAGATATTTAGAAAATTAGTATTTATGAACCAATTTTGTTCCTATTTTGAACACGTATTACGAAGTAATCTATTCACAAAAGAGTATAGTAAAACCACTTAAAAGACTCCACAGGAATTGGATAATAAAAAAAACTGGCTGAGCAGAAACCATCAAAATGTTAAACATAGTGCACTTCATATTAAAAACTGTTGGACTATATTGATAGTGGGTGTGTTGACAAATATTAGATGTAATATGCATTGTAAAACTAAAAAGGCAAAAATAAAACAAAGTAAAAAAATTTTTTTAAAAAGCTTTTATTTAATATTAATATAAAAATTTACTAAAAAGGAAAAAAATAAATTTTTAATATTTTTGAACAAAATTTATATTAGTCCTTAATTCATTTGGATCTTAATTTCAACCTCAGCATACCTTTAACGTATTTCTTCAAAGCATTTCTGTATATGTATCAACATATGTAAATAAAAGCGCGGGTACTCATTAGATATTCATGTTATAAAACAGTATTGGTGAAATGGAAGGAAGCGATAAAAACTTTAAATTCCAATTACGTAAGATATGCATTACGTAAAGAACACCCGCGCTTTTATTTATGTTGATACATATACAGAAATGCTTTGAAGAAATACGTTAAAGGTATGCTGAGATTGAAATTAAGATCCAAATGAATTAAGGACTAATATAAATTTTGTTCAAAAATATTAAAAATTTATTTTTTTCCTTTTTAGTAAATTTTTATATTAATATTAAATAAAAGCTTTTTAAAAAAATTTTTTTTACTTTGTTTTTTTTTTTTTCATATGTATTTTTTATTTTTGTTTTCCTGATACACATTTTTTTGTTTGTATACTCAGAGAAAAGGAATCAAAAACAAAATTTTTATTTTTATAATGCACGTTTTAAACCAGGTCATTTTTATTTTATAAATGAAAATTTTTAAATTAAAAATTAAATTTTTTAAATTAAAATGTATTTAGGATTTAAAAAGAAACATGTTTAAATTAAAAATTAAAATTAATGGAATAAAAACGAAAGTTTTTCCTTCAAAATCTCATAGTGCTTAAAATAAAAATAAACATTCTTAAATTAAAATTGTTTTTTCTTGATTTTGCAATTTTACTCTGAACATTTTTAAAATAAAAAATTTCGTATTTACATAATTCTTAAATATAAAAACGTGCGCCAGGGAAATCTTACACGAATGCGCAGAGGTATTTTTAGTTTCCTTATACCGACGGAAATTTCAGCAGTAGCAAGTGTATTTGCTTATTGCCTAAAAAATGGGTGCTTTAGTGTTTGAAAAACTGAGGTCCAATTTGATTTCCACCGCTTTTTACAATTATTTTGATATTGTGCCAATAGTCGCCAAAAATCACAATCAAACCTTTTATAATCTGGTATTTGATATTTATGTTTGCATGCACATGCAGATGTAAGAAATTATGTGCATAAGTATGTACCTACATGCAAACGAAAATCAAATCAAATATGCATATGGCTGTGAATACTGAACTTTTGAATGCCGAAGCCAGCTTGATATTCGCATACAAATTTGATGTGAAAGTGCTTTGCTAGTTTTTTTTTTTTCAATTTAAGTCTGAAAATAAGCAATTGGTTTCTTAGCGAAAGCGAGAAAACAAGCTATGTTATTCTGTTTTGAAAGCCAGGTAAAAGCTAATGTGTGGAAACGTTAAAGCATGCTCACTGTGCTGTGATTGGCTGTGTAAACAAAATAAACATTGTGAGCTGGATTGGTGGTGTATTTGCGCTTTTTCTTAGAATACTTTTAGGTGCCGTATGTTACAGTGGGGGCTATATTATTGAGAACTTAAATAGTAAACACATTTAAAACGTAAAATAACCATATTT
Source organism: Urophora cardui (assembly GCA_960531455.1). Classification (NCBI taxonomy): domain Eukaryota; kingdom Metazoa; phylum Arthropoda; class Insecta; order Diptera; family Tephritidae; genus Urophora; species Urophora cardui. The sequence continues at coordinate 25,246,824 of OY482672.1, read as the reverse complement.
TAAAGAATTGCGTATGAAATGAACGAAAATGTGTAAGCAAGCCGGGCTTCTCGGCTTGTATGAAGCGACCGCCTCTGCCATATATCCATATACTATTATGCTTACGCTTACTATCATTCTTCTTCTCCTTCTTTTTTTCCTCTTCTTTTTCCTATTTTGAAACAAGAGGCAATTTTTAATTTACTAGAAAGCATATGATGTATTGTGGAACGAATATCCGTCATCGTTTCGAGAACGAAACAAGATACTGAAGATGGCACATCACCGAACCGGTTTACAACCAAACCAAACTTGACGTGGAATGACGGAAATTCGTTCCATAGTACTTAGCGTTCTTACTCTGTCGAAAAAAAAGAAACAACAAAGTCTCTTAAGGTCTCTAAAAAGGGAAATTCTGTTCGCTACATTTCACATGCTAATTTGGCAGCTAGTCAGCAGAGGGAAATTTTTAGAGAGCAGTCAGCAGAGGGAAATTTTAGCATTCCTCTTCTTCTTCTTCTTCTTCTTCTTATTCTTCTTCTACTTCATCCTTTTCTTTTTTTTTGTTGAAAAATCAAACTATTTTAATTGCTAGAAAAGGCACCCAGATGCAACCTTAAATTTTCTCTCAAATTTTTGCCCCCTTTTACTTCAAATGCACTTTTTTGCCCCCAAAAAACACACCCGCCACATAAGCATACATATATTTGCGTATTATTATTATTTTTCTTCACACATACACACATGGATATTTATATATGCATGCATATTCAAAAGGTCCTTCAAGGTCCATTGGTCAATTGTAAATGCTTCGTTTTGGTTGAATTGGCTTAGGTTGGATGTTCACATTAAAGCAAGACGCTTAACTACATACACATGTACACACATATACGTTTATATACATACATACTTATGCACATATGTATTTGAAATATTTTCCCATCAATACGTTGTTTTTCAATTTTCCACGATTTTGCACTTAAAAACAGCAGGACAACGAAGCAGCCAAACATGTGATTGTGAATGTGAATATGGATGTGCTGCTTTTGCCTTTCCTTTCTTTGGTTTTATATGGTTTTCTTTTTTTGTTTTCATGTTTTTTTCGCAAATGGTTTAAGTGCACAAAACCAAATTCTTAAATAGGAAATTATGCGAAAATTTTGTGCACAAAATGTCGCACAGAGCAAAGCAAAAAAATAAAAATTTATGCACACACACATATATTGAATTTTTTTGCTGCTCGAAGGCCGGTAGGCAAAGCATCATTAACGAAAGGAAACATTCATTTTATAAAGCACAGGAAATCGTTGAGGAAACGGGCATATGCAGTAAGTAGAGCTGTCCTTTGGTTCAGAGCGCACACAAGCATTTTGTGTGTGTGTGTGTGTGTGTGTGAAAGGCAGCTTACTCAATGTCATCAAAAAAAGCATGTCCTGCAAGAAAAACCTTTACTGTATCAATGTCCTTTAACTCATATTTTCAAATAGACCAACTGCCCAGACCTGTTAAATTCCGATTAGGATTAGTAATCAATTAAATTGTTTTGTTTTTCAATTGGTAATCATTATTTTAATTGGTTTGCAGAAAAAAAGTAATTTTAATGATTAATAATTTTGATTTTGAAATAATGATTACCATTAAAAAAAATCAAAAAAAAACAAAAAAAGCAAAAATAATCATAAAAAATCATAAATAATCAAAATAATTTTTTTATATTGTTTTTGATTATTTTTGATTTCTTATGATTATTTTTGATTTTTTTTTAATTTTTTATGATTTTTTTTTGATTTTTTTTTTCATTTTGTTTGATTTTTTTCAATATTGTTGTAAAGAAATTTGGATACGCATTAGAAGGCTGCACGAATGGATTCGAAACGGCCAACAAAATATTCTCGGCCGTCCAATTACAGTACCTACTTGTTTCTGTCGTTTTAGAATAAACGCAAGTAGAGTACAACCATAAACAGAACCAATACAATTACTTATTCGTAGCGACAATTACATCACAAGTATATATTATGTATGTATGTTTACACAAGAATTTATACCAATATTAATTGTTATTACATCAATATATACCCGATAAAGAGCAGACATCGTACTTAGAAAAAATTTCACATTCGTGTTTCTGGCAGAAGACCGACGATATGTAAATGTAGGAAGTGCAAGAATATAATTTAAAATGCAGTGAAACATGAAGTTATAAGCATAATAATATGTATGTAAATGTAACTACATATCGCACGTTTTATGCAATAGGGATTTAACTCGAAATTTTCGATTTCTGGGATTTTGCCATATATTTGAATAACTGGGTCGTGCCTTTGAGTGTAATCTTTTAAAATACTCAAAAAGTTAAAAATGGCGGAAATAAAAGTGATTTTGTAGTTATCCGTAGAAGGAAACTATTTGAAATTATAAGTTTGTTTGCGTTTTCCCAAAAAAATTTTTTTGAGTTAAATCCCTATTGAATAAAACGTGCGATATATGTGGTGCAAGCCACACTAAAAATATTGCTATCATCTCAAATCTCTCATCTGCGCTCACCCACCTTTTGTAAGCTAAGACCGGATGATTAAGAGGACAGACGGTAAGTCTATGCATACGGCAGACCCACCAAAATATATTCGATATGATAAGGGCTATGAGCTGAGTCGTTGAGCAATGTTCATATGTGCGTCTGCATAAACGCAAATTAGTCCCTCATGTTTTTGAGATATCTACTTGAAATCTGGTACGTGGGTGACTTTTTAGAGAAATCTGACCACTATAACATATGACTCCCATACAACCGATTGTTCAGATATGGACATTTTGGGGTATAACTACTCAATTTAAATAGCTAAGACACAATTTTTCTAATAAATCCTTCCATAAATAACCCACAGAATTGAAATTAAACCAAATCAGGCTATATACATAGGTAACTTTTCATTTCCCCATTCATGAAAGGTTTGAAGTCTTCGGTACGGCCGAAGACATCCGCGCTCTTACTTGGTTTGTTTTTTTTTTCACGAGGAGGAAGCATCTAAAGCATTTATCCTGTCAGTGTGGGACCCGCACTAAACCCGCTGTCGTCGTACCGAACCGCCCTCCCCCCGCGGAACTATCATCAAGCTACCGTCGGGAGGTTGGTTGAGCACCAGGCTTTAAGTCCGTAATAGTTGCGTTATTGCTCTCAGTATACCTTAAAAGGCTACATACATACCGGCATACGTACAAATATGCATCTTTCTTTACAACGATGTTGATAAAAATCAAAAAAAATTAAAAAAAAATCAAAAAAAAATCATAAAAAATCAAAAAAAAATCAAAAATAATCATAAATAATAAAAAATAATCAAAAACAATCAAAATAATTTTTTTTTTAATATTTTTGATTTTTTATGATTATTTTTCATTTTTTTTTTTGATTTTTTATGATTTTTTTTTGATTTTTTTTAATGGTAATTGCAAAATAATCATTAAAATTTGAAAACAATGGGTAATCAATCATTAAATAGATAACTGAAAAAATAATCAATCAAACCGGTAATCATTACGATTAATAATGATTATTTAACAGGTCTGCAACTGCCCCACTTTGTGTTTAAGTTTTTTCTTGCCAGAGTTAATGTCGCCGGATTTTCTACTCTGGCAAAAGGACATCATTACATGCTGGATGGAATAGCAATGAGCGACGCTTCGATACAACTAAATACCTACACAGATACCTACAAACACAAACATATACATACACTACCTAATAAAATAAATTGACTAGATATTCTTTTGCGATTTAATTTCATTGAAGTCATCTTATGTTATGGAGAATGGAACATGTCTTGTATAATGAAAATCAATCAAATTACTTGAAAAATGAGTTGGGCTGTGCTCTCTTACTTAAACGTCGTTGACAATAAAGTGACATGGGTTTAGCCAAGGGGCGGAAAACTTGTACATCATTCGTTTGAAGAAAAAAAAACAGACAAACAAATATTTTGTCAACCATTTGAGTTGCCATTTTTATACTCAGCTGTACTAGTACACAGAGTATTATAGTTTTAATCACATAACGGTGGATTGTAACAGAATGAAATAATCGAGATAGATATAGACTTATATATATCAAAATGATCAGGGTGAAAAGAGAAATCGATTGAGCCATGTCCGTCCGTCCGTCCGTCCGTCTGTCCGTCCGTCTGTAAACACTCTAACTCGCGCAAAAATTGAGATATTTTGATGAAATTTGAAATGCAAGTTGGTATCGAGACTGGGACGGTTGGTATTGAAAATAGGCGAAATCGGACCATGACCACGCCCACTTTTCCTATATAGAAAAAATCGGAAATTTGGTATCTCAGTCACTAATATAGCTGGAGCGATGAAATTTTACCCACGTGTTGAGCTCAGGCCCCTATGAAGAAATTTGATGAAATTTTGGAAAATGGGCGGTGCCACGCCCACTTATTAAGGGTCAAACATGGAAAGTTTTATATGTCATAACTCAGAAACCGTTGAAGATATATCGATGAAATTTGGTATGCGTGATTTACTTACTTAGCCAAACATTTGAACGGAAAATAGTTAAAATCGGTTGACGGCCACGCCCACTTTTATATATGGGTCTTATAAAGTGACCTAATAAAAAAATTTTAAGCTATATCTCTGTCAAATATAAAGATATATCATTGAAATTTTATGGCAGGAGTGCAACTATGGACATAAAACGAAAACCACAAAAATTTTGGAAAATGGGCGTGGCACCGCCTCTTTTTAGAAGCAGGAATATACTAGATTTCTGAGCCCATACTCGACAAATAATTGATATATAATGACGAAACTTTGTGCGTACACTTTTGTCACTTGTGGTAATACATGTTCAAAATTTTAGCGAAATCGGTTGACGACCACGCCCACTTTTATATATGGGTATTATAAAGTGACCTAATAAAAACAATTTAAGCGATATCTTTGCCAAATATGAAGGTAATTCATTGAAATTTTGTGGCATGAGTTCCACAATAGACCGGAAACAAAAAGTAGAAAAATTTTGGAAAATGGGCGTGGCACCGCCTCTTTTTAGACAAAGGAATATACGAGATTTCTTAGCCTATAACTCGACAAATAATTGAGATATTATGACGAAACTTGGTTTATACACTTTTATAACTTGTGTTAATAGACACGCAAAAATTTATTGAAATCGGTTTATGACCACGCCTACTTTTTAACAAAGATATTTCTGGAACACCCTTTGGGAATTTGTAACGTGGCATCTTTGTAACTAGAAGTCATAAAGGAATGAAATTTTGTACAAAGAATAATATTCATATGCTTAGTTGGATGGCTGATAGAAATTTTGAAAATGGGCGTGGCTGCGCCCACTTTATGCGGCACTCGATTCATATAAAATACACCGTGTTTCCATCAAACGCAAACAAACAATGAAAGCATACAGCTGAGTATCTAATGTTCGATTCCACCCGAACTTAGGCTTCCTTACTTGTTATATACAAATTTATTATTGACTCACTTTTCGTGTATCTTTAAGTGACAAAAGGCAGACAAATTCGTTTTTTGCTGAAAGTTTTTTCCTTGAAACAAAAAGTGCGTTAAATGAACGCGTAACAAGTTACTACACGAACTTAACTGAATTAGCTAAAAGTTAGAGATTTAGAGGCAAGCTAAAAATAACTTAATTAGCACACAGTGAATTGATAAAAGATTTGTTAATCGAAAAAGCTTATCCAAAGATTTTGTCTGAGAGGACCCCTAGTGAAATTTTATGGCGAATAATTTTCTAGAACATTTTAACCCTCTAGCTGTCTTCAAAATACTATTTTTTCGGACTCTATAAAAAAGAGGTCAAAACGATCTATTCATGGAGGCGTTAGCGGGTTAAAGTATTCTACGAAGTTAGAGCTCGCGGAATTTTACTGTATGTCTCATAACAACATATTTCTATACGTTTTGTATTTTAACCTTTTTTCTTTATTAAAAAATCACTTAGAAAAAAGTTCGCAAATTTAAAATGGCAATAAAAAAAATTGAGCTCATGACAGTAAAGGATTTGGGGGTTTTACTATATGGATAGCGGTCTTTCGTTCTGTGTAGGAATTTTTCCGCCCCAGACAATAACCCTCAACGTGTGTGACAATATTATTTATTCCAGTCAGGCTGGACTGCCGCAAATCTGTGGACGAAATGGCAAAGCAGGTTCCTCTCACACTGTTGTGTGTGTCTGGAGACTTTAATGTTCCCATTAGATGTCTGGTATGCTTGCAAAGGCGACACATTCGCTCTACTTTCGTCATATAAAAAGAGTTTATGTGCTCCCTAAGCTCATTCTGAGGGCTCATTTCACGAAGAAGCGGGTGCCAGCTGGGGGCGTTTTAGTACCTGCTAACATTCATTCGTGTGATTGGCGAAATCATTCACCTCAATACACATATCATATATTTCCAATTTCATGGATCATAAGTACATATTATGTACCTATCCAAGCACATTCGCCACAACCACAGGAGTCTTTTCGGAGCCTTTTTAGGAGTGTGAGCGCTCCGTATAAGGAGTGCTAACGGACTACCCTGCGGACTCCTCTGGTTGGCTGGGTAGTGATTTTCTTAATATCTTGACGCTGGCGACATGGGCATTGACGTACACAGATACATACATTGATATATATATTGTATGTATACCCGCAGTCGCATTTTAAAACACTAAAAATTTTACGAAAGATCATTTACGCATACGCCAACCGGAAATGAAAAAAAAAATACAAAAATAATAAAAAATAAATACAATAAGCGTCAAGGGACTAAAGAAAAGCCAACCAAAATCCGCCGAGCTCATATAAAAATGATGAGGAAAATGTGCAGAAATGCTACGAAATGCCCACAAAGGAGCACTTAAGTCAATGTTTTCGTTTGTTGTGGCACAAAAATGCGAAACGTACACAAATAAATATGCAAAACGGCGCGATGGACAGCCAAACACTGTGCACAAACAAACAGAGTAAAGTAATAAATGGCAAAAACCAACTGGACTGTGAAGCTGAAGCTCTAGTTGGAGCTGGGGAATAAAAGCGCCGGCACTCGCACTCGCATCAACTTCGTTTGTTGGCCAACAAACTGAAATGCGTGAAATGAAAAATGAGAAATGAAAATTTTTATGTACAATAACAACTATATAAGTAAATGTGTAAGTGTGTGTGTATAGAATACAAATAAAAAACGCAGATCATCCATCGTAGTCGTTGATGCTGCTGCAAGCGGTGGAGAGTAATAAATAGCTGGAGTGGCTTTCAAAATAAATAAAAATAAATAAACAAAAATTTTTCCGAAAGCATTTCACGCGCGATGGCAATGTCTGTCTGTCTGCCGGAAGTGTTTTATAGAGAAATTTCTAAAGAGTTCAACTGGGTTGGGTACGAAATGTCGAAAAAAAAAATGTCGAAAAAAAAAATGTCGAAAAAAAATGTCGAAAAAAAAATGTCGAAAAGTTAAAATGTCGAAAAAAAAAATGTCGAAAAGTTAAAATGTCGAAATAATGTAATTAATGATGTATGGCGGTCAGTCGGAAGAGTTCTCTTACTGGAGTAAAATCTATGGAGCAATCCACAGTACTTTTGAGTAGAAAACCTTTTTACACTGGCGGCCTTCGGCCGCGCTTACAAAAAATAACCCTGGGCTACGCCATCCGTCCGGACGTGTGCCCTAACCGTGGCTACCTCCACGGTGATGTCCTTCTGCGTACTCTGAAAAAAATACCCGTAGTTAAACCAACAACTTTCCGCTGTTGAATCTCCGTCTTTGATTCAACAGCAAAAGTATTTGTTTTTACAGCAAAATTTTTGATCCAACAATTTATTCAAAAACGGGCGTTGTTGTTTCAAAAACTTGCTTGCCTTTAAAAAATTTTTTGTGAGAAAATATTTTTTTGTGAGAAAACCAACAAAAAAAAAAATAATGATGGAGAGAAGATGAAGAGAAAAATCCAAAAGAAAGTTTATTTTTAGCAACAATTTTCTCCTCGTTGTTGATTTAAAGGCAAAAGTATTTGACCCAACAGTTTCCACTGTAAACAAAACTAATGAGATCAAATTTTTTTAAATTTTGTTTTTACAATGATTCAAATAATTCATGGATTCCTTTTTAGGAAATGGAAGTATAAATAGGTTACTACAATTCAATTTAATGTTGAATGTTCCAGTATGTGATGATTGGATAGAATTTTAGGTTGATGTCATGGTTTGAATCCGGAGGAGAATATAAAATAAAGAAGAAAAATCAGAATAAGAAATAAAGATAGCAACCAGTGAATGATAAGAAGGAGAGAAGAATAGGAGAACAAGCGGAGGCTACATATTTGCAGTTGGGACCCGAGCGGAGAGAAGATGAAGAGTAAAATGCAAACAAAAATTAATTTTTAGGTGAAAATTTTTTCCAACAATCTCCGTTATTGACTTAAATCAACAACGCTCGCACCTTTGAAACAACAACGGAGCGTTGTTGGGCACATTTCAACTTCGGAAAGTAGTTGATTTAACAGCGAAAGTCTTTAGATTTACAACGTTTTTTTTTCAGAGTAGTAAACCCTTCAGCCTAGGCGGCCTTCGCCTTAATTTATTTCATTTATTTAGATGAACATATTTTTTATAAAATATGGAATCTCTTATGTACCCCGTAGGGCGCATTATATCGAAGCTGACCCACCTACCGAAAATAAAGAAAAAATATTCCAAGTATTTTTCCACATTCTCGACATTTTTCGACATTTTTTCGACATTTTTTTTTTCGACATTTTAACTTTTCGACATTTTTTTTTCGAGATTATTGTTTTTCGACATTTTGAAAATTTGAAAATTTCGACATTGGTTTTTCGACATTTTTTTTTTCGACATTTCGAGGGTATCCCGTCTTACACATGACAACAGTTGTAAAGCAAATGAAATTATTTGTTATTTTAAGCCAAACATAACTTTAACTTAACTTTGATCATACAGGGTGATTAAAATGCAGCGATGGTTGCGAAATCATGTACGATCTCCAAGGAAAATTTTAAAATACCTCACCTTTGCTCTTATTATCTACTATAGTAAAATACAGTTCTGTGCAATGTTTTGTTTGCTTTCTCTAAGAAACGGCTTTCATACCATTTCCCTTAGAGGGATTTAATTTTATTTTTGTTTTTCAAAAACACTAGTAGCTGCACTCAAAAAAAAAAATTTCTCTCGATCAAAGACATAATTTTCCTTATTTTGAACACGCGTCCCAATACAAAATTTTCTTTCTTTTGTGTAAATTTTCTCAAAAATGTGGAAAAAACATAAAAAAACATTCAAACAAATTCGTTGCCATGGGGATTTGTATGGGAATTTAATTTCTCAAAATTAAAGAAATCAAGTCTTCAAAACAAGGAAAGTTGGGAATGGAATGGCGCTTAAAGAATTTTTCATTATTTTAATGTATGAATTTTTTCAAAACAAATATATGAAACCATGGTAACGCATGTAACAACAATAGTTTATAAACCTTTTAACATGTTTTAAGGAAAATTTACTCAAAACAAAGAAAGTAGTGTTCAAAATAGGTAAACAATTTCTTTGACCCCTCCATATATTTTTTTTCTCTCAGTGTGGTTTTTACTAAAATTCGGCATGTAAAAGCTTTTGTAATGTTTTTCAGGCAAACGAATTGTTTTTCAAAAACTTTCCCACAAAGGGATATTTTTGGGAAATTTTTAATTTCAACACTGCTTTCTTATTTTTAGGTCAACTTTTTTTTTTGATTTTTATTCATTCAAGAGCGAAGTTTACAAAAAAATTTCCCTCGAGGAATTTTTTCAAAAGTATGTAATTTTTGCTAAAATGTTGTTGTGATGTTCTTCATGCACAGCATATGTTTATTAAAAAATTCCCTTAAAGCGATATTTTTGGGAAATTTTTAATTTCAACATGTTTTTCTTATTTTTAGCTCAATTCGGCAATTTTTTTTATATTTTTTACTCATTCTTACAAAAAAATTTCCCTTAAGGAATTTTTTCAAAAATACGTAATTTTTGCTAAAATTACGCCTGAGTGCCTAGTTGATCCCAACACCCTCAATGACTTTTTCGTTAGTACGAATAGAGGATACAGTAGTCCGACGGACTTTGAGGTTGTTGATAGTAATGGTCCAAGAACAAGGTTCCAGTTTAATGCTGTTAGTGAAGAGGATGTATGTAAGTCTCTTATGAAAATCAAGTCTGATGCAGTTGGTGAAGATGGTATATCACTGAAATTTGTGAAGATGATTGTACCATTTATTATAGGATCCCTTACCCATATAATAAATCATTGCTTCACAACCTCGTACTTTCCACTGGAGTGGAAAAGAGCTAGAATTATTCCGATAGCGAAGAAAAATAACGCCATAGAGCCGAGTGACTATAGACCAATAAGTATCCTTCCAGTTTTTGCAAAAGTTTGTGAAAACCTGATGGCAGTACAAGTATCTATGTATATTAAAGAAAATAATCTGCTGTCACTACTACAGTCTGGTTTTCGACCGAATCATAGTTGTTCAACAGCTATGATGAAAATACTTGACGACATAAGAGAAAATTTTGACAAAGGTGACTTGACTCTTCTCTGCCTGCTCGATTTTTCCAAGGCATTTGACACAGTAAATCATTCAATTCTTTGTAAAAAGCTGTCACAGTACTTTGGATTCTCTGCAGAGTCTATCAAGCTCTTAGCCAATTACCTTGCTGATAGAACCCAGAAAGTTGTGTGTGGTGGTGGTGTATCCAATACTGTTACTGTCGAGCATGGTGTGCCGCAAGGCTCTGTTCTTGGTCCTCTTTTGTTTAGCCTTTATGTGAACGATTTATTTTCTGTATGTCAATATGTTAATGTGCATGCTTATGCTGATGATATTCAGCTTTATCTATCAAATCGTATTGGACTTGCGGAAGATTTGTGTTTTAAGGTTAATAGTGTCTTGTCTTGTCTGAAATTTCTAAATGGGCTCGTGCAAATGGTTTACGTCTGAATGCTAAGAAGTCGTATGTGTTACCTATTAGTCATAGTACTGTACATGTGGAAGACATTCCGGATCTATTTGTTGATAATGTTGTGCTTTCGTTTACTGATAAAGCCAGAAACTTAGGATACATGGTAAACTCCAAATTGAGCTGTGTAGACCATGTAAATAGTGCTGTGAGCCGTGTCTACTATGTTTTACGTAGACTGCGTATGTCGGCACATTTTACACCATTAGAGACAAGAAGAAAACTTGCTATTCAACTAATCTTACCGAATATTACTTATTTTGAGCACGTTTACAGTAGACTTGATTCTGTCTCTCACCACAAGATTGATGTTGCGTTCAACAATATTACGCGATATGTCTATGGTATCAAAAAATATGACCATATCACAACATGGAAAAATAAAGTTCTGGGGTGTAATATATTTGAATATATTGCAGCCAGAAACTGTATTTACATTTATAAATTAATACAATCGCAGTCACCTAAGTATCTGCACGATAAACTAGTTTTTAGTAAATAAAATAGGAAGCACAATCTTATCATACCTAGATATGTCTTCCTGGCATCGTCGAGACTGTTTTTCGTTAATGCTGCGAGGCTGTGGAATTTTATTCCAGACAATATAAAAGCTGTTTTGAACGGAGCGAATTACAAAAGGATAATACACAACTATTTTTGTAATATGTGAAAATGTGATGAAACTTGTGCTTTACTTATGTCTGTCACCTTAAATTCTCTAATTTTTAGTTTCCCCTCCTTTTTTTCCCTTTGTCACCTTTTCTCTCCAATATTTCATTTTATTACTTATTTATATATATCTACACATATGTATGTACATACTTTAAGTTAAATTTAAAGGTTAATAAATTGTAATTTAAAATCGCTGATGTGATATAAAAGACTTATAGCGTTTTCTTTTCTACACAAAAGGGTTGTCATGGCGAAGCGCAATAATAGCTCAGATTTGCACTACACCCTGTCGAATTGCCGTCCTCTTCGTATTCAGTGCAGCCCTTCACATATGTATGTACAATAGAATACACTCTAAATGTCACAATTGTGTATACTTTAGCTTTTCTGGTATGACGCAATCTATATAATACATATTATGTGTGCTAGAAAGAGACATAAAAGGTATACTTTTTATTCGTTATTGTTATTGATCAGCTGTTTGACAGGGTCATTGTATGCCCCGTCGATAGCACAGAGGGCAAGAAATCTTGCCCTTTCGAATTTTTTTAGGATTGCCCTTTGAGAAAAGATAGCGATGTGGACTGCGATGATTGCACTCATTTAACAAAAGAACACAACTTTTTGAAGGCACTACATGAGTGCGACATTTTTGTGTAGAAAAGAAAACGCTATTAGTCTTACTTTCGCAACCTATGTATCAAAGAAATAAATAAATAAATAAATAAATATGTATATATGCTGAATACTCGTGTGATGGCTTTGTGACGTTGTTCATGCAAAGCATGTGTTTTTTAAAAAAAATCCCTTAAAGGGATATTTTTGGGAAATTTTTAATTTCAACACCTTTCTTATTTCTAAGTCAATTGGAATTTTTTTTTATTTTTACTCATTCTAGCAAAAGCAAAGTTTACAAAAAAATTAAATATAATAAATATTTTTTTCGGAAATATGTGATTTTTGCAAAAATGTTGAATGTGATAATTTTGTGATGTTTTTTCAGGCAAAGAATTTCCCATAAAGGGATATTTTTGGGAAATTTTTAATTTCAACATTATTTTTTTAGTTTTAGGTCAATTGGCCGGAATTTAAGGCCATGGGGCATAAATTACACCTCTACAACTCAAATGAGGGAATTTTTTTTTTATTGAAAGAGTACTTGTTCATATTCACTCCCATATCTCCGATATTTTTCGGTATATAGCACGCTTGCTTGTTCCATGCATTTCCTTTGGAATCACCGCACAATGCGCACAAAGTGGACTCACTGCCAAAAAAAAATAAATAAACAAAAATAAAAAACGCCGCTTTAAATGAGCAACTCTGCAAACAATTTTTTTTAAATAAAAATGTCATGACCACTCGTTTTTCTTTCATGCAGCCAGCATTTTCGCTCTCTGTGACAGGCATCAGAAAAACGTTGCCGCAACAGCGAAATACGCGAATAATTGCGACGTAATATCAAAGTGCCTATGTCCTACTCAGACAGACGTTACGCGCAGCTATGCGTAAACTGAAACTGTCAGTTGCCGTTATGCGGTTGCTGCGTAGGTCCTACTTTACTCTTCAGGCGCTCAATTGCATCACGCAGTGTTGATGTGTTTATGATGAAGCTTGACACTTTTTTGACGGTTGGTTACAGCAGGGACAGTTATTAGCCCACTGCACATGAAAAGCATAGCGCTCACCGTTGTGGCTCACATTCGTTCCTTATTCACATTTCATTACGGGCCTAAGCGGCGATATCTAAATCTGAATCTGTGTTTCATTAATAAATAAAAGTCCAGCAATACAGCTGTTATTAAAGTTGCTCTGTGGTATCACATTGGACCACAATGCAGACAATGAACGCATCGTAAGCTAATCGATCTTACCTTTTGTGCCAAAAACAAAAAGACTCGTAGCAGCATCAAGTGTTAAATTTTGAGCTGAAATATTATATTTTTCAACCATCCCCGTTCATCACTCATACACATTTGTATCTACATTTGACTTGCACCTTCATTCAACATTCAACAACAAAAAAACAAAAATTTGCATTTACGCGCAAAGATTATAATTCAGTGTACAAAGGCAATAAACGCGCGTAAAAATGTGAGACGTGCTGCTACAGAGCCGCAACCGCAGCCAACTTTGCGCGCGGCGAGAATACAAACTCGCACGCGTTCGTGTTCCGTGCCGTGCAACCAGTAGGTACATACATACATACATAAGTATTTGTTGATCCAGAGCGCCAAGACCCCAAGCAGCTGGCGGTCGGCATTTATGTACGTCATGCGCCCGTGTGGCATGTTGAATGAGGCGGTGGTTGTGTGGCACGGCACGTTGCATTCATAAATACAAACATACCACAGAGGTACGTCATGAATATTAAGTGGCGGAAATTTAAACGTTTTAATTTGATTTGATTTGTTATATCAGGCGAACAGCTAAGATTTTTATGCAAAAGCAAGCGCGATAGATGGATATGTAAATAAAAAAAAATACGTTATCGGGGCGTACGTGGCATCATAAATGCCGCCGCAGCAATAACATAACCTAACAAACATAAACGCATACACCTCCCTTGAAAACACACATTCCATTTGTCTCTTTTTGTCTCTCTTTGTCTCTCTCCCACTCAGTGTCTCCGCTTTGTGCCACTGCATCTCTTTGTGCCGCACTTTTGCTGCCTGCCGTCCATTTACGCTCTTTTGTAGCATAGCACACATTTACTGTCACCTCGACAACCTTCCGCGCACGGGCTTGGGCTATGCTTTGGTGACAGATAAAATTTGATTTATTGATTTTGAGGTTGCCAACACTGCATTCTTTGCGTGAAAATTTAAAATTTCTCCTATCAAAGCGGCAAAGTGGCATGATGCTGTATTAAATCAGATTTGTTATTTGTGGCATGATTGGTATTTTATTGAGATAGCGACCATAGATGTTCTTTATTACAGTTTTTATTGGCAAATGGTGAACAGAATGTCCAACGGAAACATTATTTTTAATCGAAGTTGTCATTTATTTGTCAGCAACATTACCGTGACAGCAAATGGAAATGGTGAGAAATGAGCAAAGAGATTATGTGATGTATTAATTGTTATTAGTTAAAATTATCACTGCGATACCGGTATTTGTTTTTTTTTAAGAATACTAGCAAATAACCGCCCGCTTCGCTGAGACCAATCAAAAAACAGAAATCGAAGAACCAAGAATTAAAAGAGCGATAACAGCAATCCTAAAGACAGAAATCCAATTTGCAGCACAATCCCAACACCACCTTCAGGCGTCCAAATTGTACCCTATGCCAATGACCGCTCAATAATGGCGTTAGGTTAGGCATCGACATCGAAAATCAATGCTCCACAATAAATAGGTATCCCCATGATTTTACATGTTCCTTCACCACCAGGTCCCTCTCACTAAAACCTTACAGGTCCTCCGCGACAATATTTACGACGTGAACAAAGGAGATAGGACTGGAGCAGACCTGGGTAATATCAAGTACCAGTACGACTTGTGACAAGTACATTTTAAAGGAATTGTACTGGTACTGGTACTGGCATTCCCAAAATTTTCAAGTACAAGTACAAGTACAAGTAACTACAAAATAATTGAAGTTTTAGCAAATACTTCCAAGTATTTGAAAAGAATTGAAAGTACTTGAAAAGAATGGAAAAATGTATTTGAATCGATTTGTAAGTAATTGAAAGTACTTGAAAAGAATTAAAAAATTGATTTGAATCGATTTGTAAGTAATTGAAAGTACTTGAAAAGAATTGAAAAATGTATTTGAACAGATTTGTAAGTAATTGAAAGTACTTGAAAAGAATTAAAAAATCGATTCAAGTATATTTTTCAATTCTTTTCAAGTACTTTCAATTCTTTTGAAATACTTTGAAGTATTTGCTAAAACTTCAATTATTTTGCAATTCCTTGTACTTGTACTTGTACTTGAATATTCTGAAAGTACTTAGTACGGACTAATTACTTCAAGATTGAAATATAAAGTATTTAAGTAAGTAATAGTCCAATTACTACTCAGTACTACCCAGGTTTGGACTGGAGTTATGTATACGGACAGGGAATATACTCATTGCTACCGTAAACAACCCAAATATCTTGGATGTTACCTTCAGTCAGACAGTCTTGCCTCCTTCTCCGCGCCGACGACCACGCTTGCGAACAAGGTCTAAATTCGTAACAAAATCTTCACATCACTGGCCGGCAGCACGTGGGGAAAAGAAAAATAAACTTTGAACGCCATCTGCAAAGCTATTGGCGAGCCGGTCATAAACTATGCGTCGCCAGTCTGGTCGCCGAGGACTTGCAGAAAAAAATGGAGAAAGCTTCAAGCCTGGAAAAATGCTGCTTTAAGGACCACAACAGGCTGCCGCTTGATGTCGCCGGAACACCATCTACACCTTAAGGCTCAAGTGCTCCAAGTTAGGGAGCACAAAACAATGCTATATAAGCAGCTCCTTCTGGGATGTTACCGCAGAGGTCACCCAAACGACAACCTAACCCAAACAGAGCCTCCCGCCGGCAGGTCAGGAGCCATCTGATGGAGCTCTCCAAGGAGGTTAAGATACATATTAGACGACCGTTGGATCCAGCAGCAGTTTCCAACTATATCTCCTATTTTGTTCTAAGAGATCAACCGCCCCCAGTTGCGGAAGCAGAGTTGGAGTTGTCCATGGAAATCCGTGTAATCCTAGCACAACTAAGGTCGGGTCACAGCAGTAGACAGAATTTCTACAGGACCAGAATAAATCCCAACATATTAAATTAATATCACCGCATGAATTATTACTATTTTTACAACGTACTCGATTAGAAGTTTCGTTTGAATTTAAATTATTCTGTCTCCTTGCTAGAAATTATGCCAATTCAAATGAATATCTCCAGTTAATGTTTAAAATAAAAAATGTTTGCCTTTCCTTAAATCCTACTTATGATTAATTTAAGTCGCTTTACATTATGCTTTGCAAATTTACAACTATTATTATCTTTCTCATCCTTTTTTTCTAGTATTCCACATTACTTAACCAAAAACTAGGCACTTCCTTCTTCTCATAAGCTCAACTCGCTTTAGCACTAATACTGAGTAAAAAAAAAAAATCGAATGCTTGTAACAATAAAATGGCATCGGCTTTTTTTTCGCATTAATTCAGTCGCATTAACATACACATTCACGTATATATCTACAAGTACTTATTTTTATTCTCTCATGCCACTCTGCGTTTGGCATGACATTAAGCGCATTTTAGCTTAGGACTCAAAGGACTGGCGTGTTTATTTAAGTGTGAAATTTAACTCAACAATTTGCATTACTTTCAGTGCGACGGGCGGGCGGAACAGGCGAGAGCCTGTATGGCATTCAACTTCCCTTTTGTAGTGTTGTACAGTTTTAACGTTTATGTAACTCATTGAAAGTCGTTAGAGTTTACGCTTCATCAACGAGACTCCACATGTAAGGAGACTGACTAGCTTTGCTGACTCGTAAGTAGGCGCGCTTGGTAGTTTGGCAGGCTATAGTTGGTGCTCGCAGCGCACTGACGGCTGTTATTAACGGCAGGCAGTTGCAAGTGTGGCAAGTACACTTGTAGCAAGAGATACATAAATACATACATAACTCTATGTAGTGTTGTTAAAGTACGCAGAAAAAAATAGATTGCCTTATTCTTGTTATTTTGTTAGCTATTCTCGCTTTAGCCATTAGAGCAGCCGCCACTTAATCAGCAGCCGTCATCATCGTCATCATCATCGTCATCATCATAAACATTAGCGGCTGCAACTGAAAGTGCCCGCCAGGCCAAGGTAGAGTACTTAGCAAGCTTGTAAGCTGTTGCAGTTGGAAAAAATAAAATGCAATAAAACTTAAATTTATGTTGCACGCAAAGTGAAAATTGCATATGTATAACCAGCTGGGGTTTGGAGCCTTGAAGGAACCAACATCGTAATACGTAACATACAGAGAAGAAATCATATGCTTTAGACTAAGGTGCTTGATCTGAGGCTTGGCATAAACGTATCAGTTTCAAGATTCATTGAATCACTTACGAGTCGAAAATTATAACACTTCTACATTGAGCGAGGCAGTTTGAGAGTTTTGTTCATTAACATACACTTTTTTCACTTTCGTGTGCCTGTTGGCAGCGCTATAGCTGCTGCCCCTTTGCTTTTGCACAACTGGGTATAAAAAACAATGCGTAAAAGTGCAAAGTAAACTTGCAATAATGACAGCACCCATTCCCTCACTCTCTCTCTGTCACACACAGTGAATTGCCACCCGCAACGCAACAAAAGCAATAAAAGCCCGTCTCCACATAACTTGATTCACCAGAGAAACATGTAGCAAAACATATCGCTCAATAACCCGTCTCCACGTGGCTAATCGTGATTCAGTTTGACATTTCTCTTTCTTGTTCTTCTTAAATATTTGTATGCTTGCTTATTTTTGCGTCCAAGGCAGATCTAGGAAGGTAGGCCCGGTGGTGAATTCAGAAACTACTTTTTATACTCAGCTGTACTAGTACACAGAGTATTATAGTTTTAATCACATAACGGTGGATTGTAACAGAGTGAAATAATCGAGATAGATATAGACTTATATATATCAAAATGATCAGGGTGAAAAGAGAAATCGATTGAGCCATGTCCGTCCGTCCGTCCGTCCGTCTGTCCGTCCGTCCGTCTGTCCGTCTGTCCGTCCGTCTGTAAACACTCTAACTCGCGCAAAAATTGAGATATTTTGATGAAATTTGAAATGCAGGTTGGTATCGAGACTGGGATGGTAGGTATTGAAAATGGGCGAAATCGGACCATGACCACGCCCACTTTTCCTATATAGAAAAAATCGGAAATTTGGTATCTCAGTCACTAATAGAGCTGGAGCGATGAAATTTTATCCGCGTGTTGAGCTCAGGCCCCTAGGAAGAAATTTGATGACATTTTGGAAAATGGGCGGTGCCACGCCCACTTATTAAAGGTCAAACCTTGCAAGTTTTATATGTCATAACTCAGAAACCGTTAAAGACATATCGATGAAATTTGGTACGCGTGATATACTTACTTAGTCAAATATTTGGACGAAAAATTTCCGAAATCGGTTGAGGGCCACGCCCACTTTTATATATGGGTCTTATAAAGTGACCTAATAAAAACATTTTAAGCGATATCTCTGTCAAATATAAAGATATATCATTGAAATTTTATAGTAGGAGTCCAACTGCGGACATAAAACGAAAAACACAAAAATTTTGGCAAATGGGCGTGGCACCGCCTCTTTTTATAAACAGGAATATACGAGATTTCTGAGCCCATAACTCGACAAATGGTTTATATATAATGACTAAACTTGGTGTGTACACTTTTATTACTTGTGGTAATACATGTTGAAAATTTTAGCGAAATCGGTTGACGACCACGCCCACTTTTATATATGGGTATTATAAAGTGACCTAATAAAAACATTTTAAGCGATATCTTTGCCAAATGTAAAGATAATTCATTGAAATTTTGTGGTATGATTTCTACAGTAGACCAGAAATAACAAATACAAAAATTTTGGAAAATGGGCGTGGCACCGCCTCTTTTTACACAAAGGGATATACGTGATTTCTTAGCCTATAACTCGACAAATAATTGAGATATTATGACGAAACTTGGTTTATACACTTTTATAACATGTGTTAATAGCCACGCAAAAATTTATTGAAATCGGTTTATGACCACGCCTACTTTTTAAGAAAGATATATC
Organism: Urophora cardui; assembly: GCA_960531455.1. Taxonomy (NCBI): domain Eukaryota; kingdom Metazoa; phylum Arthropoda; class Insecta; order Diptera; family Tephritidae; genus Urophora; species Urophora cardui. The sequence goes on along the minus strand of OY482672.1, from coordinate 25,227,392 downwards.
TGGAACACTCTTTGGGAATTTGTAACGTGACATCTTTATAACTAGAAGTCAAAAAGGAATGAAATTTTGCACAAAGAATAATATTCATATGCTTAGTTGGATGACTGATAAAAATGTTGAAAATGGGCGTGGCTACGCCCACTTTATGCAGCACTCGCTTTATATAAAGTACACCGTGTTTCCATCAAACGCAAACAAACTATGAAAACATACAGCTGAGTATCTAATGTTCGATTCCACTCGAACTTAGGCTTCCTTACTTGTTTTATATGCAAAGGTAGAGTGTAATGTCAAAATCCAAGCGAATTCACATCATGGCCAATAGGAATGGACGAGCCCGAAGAGAATTCATTCATTTTGACATTACACTCTACCGATTACAATAACAAAATACATGGAAAATTTCTGAATTCGCCACCGGGCCTACCTTCCTCGATCTGCCTTGTTTGCGTCTTTGTTTTGGTCTGTGTGAGATTTCGATAGATTTTCGATACAAACTTAGAGAAGACATCGATATCATCGAGGTTGGCAAGATGATTCAGAATGAAATAGTGTTTCAATCTTCACTCGCTCTCAGAAATTTGTATGGAAATTGGCGAGTTTCGGCACTGGTTTCCGTGTCGAAACAAGATTGAGAGGGAAAATGCAGAAAAAAATAGCGAAACACGTTATGTGGAGACATGGTATAAAACAGTAACTAAACAGCATTTTCATTAACTTGAAGTGTTGTCTCTGCGCGCTGAACAGCAAGTACATGGTCTGGCAAGTATCTCCACGAATAGTCTGTCTATCCGTTTGCCCATCTATCTGTCTGTCGAATGGTGAGCAAGAAACTGCGCTGAGCCTTAATTGCCACAGCTGGCGCATATCCACACAAACATACGCACACATAGAGTAACTCATATACGGGTATACCCGCACAATTTGTCACATAACTGCTTGCGGCAATGAAATAAAAGCGAAAAGCGGTAAAAAAGAAAAACAATAACAATTGGAAGAGCACACTAAAATAGATGGACTACAAGGAGCTGCATACCGTGTACAAAAGCCATGCTCAACGTCCCACGCTTTTGACTAAATGCTGCACACCAAAAAAGTGTTGGCTGGTTGTAGGTATGGACCTAAAATGCTTCCCAAGGCATAAAACGAATTAAGTACGCATAGCGAAAAGACAGTCGTCAGTGTTTCAGACAATGCAGGCAAAAAAAAACATGTGCTGAATTGCAAAGAAGGCACTGTTGTGGTGGGTGCTTGTAGGCTTTGGTAAATGCTTTGTTGTTGCCTAGTCCTATTGAGTATTAGCAGAAGATAATCACACAAATGCGCAAGTGGTATGCAAGACATTACGAGTACATGGTAAACGGTAATCAGTAAAATGGTAGACGAAACTTTATTAGAGATACATAACTAGGAGAAACAAGTAAGGAAGCCTAAGTTCGAGTGGAATCGAACATTAGATACTCAGCTGTATGCTTTCATTGTTTGTTTGCGTTTGTTCGATATAGGGTGTATTTTATATGACACGAGTGCTGCATAAACAGGGCGCAGCCACGCCCATTTTCAAAATTTGTATCAATCATCCAAATAAGCATATTAATATTATAGTTAGTGCAAAATTGCATCCCTCTATGACTTTTAGTTACAAAGACTTCACGTTACAAATTCCAAAAGGGTGTTCCAGAAATATCTTTGTTAAAAAGTAGGCGTGGTCATAAACCGATTTCAATACATTTTTGCGTGTCTATTAACACATGTTATAAAAGTGTATAAACCAAGTTTCGTCATAATATCTCAGTTATTTGTCGAGTAATAGGCACGTAGATTCCTTTGTATAAAAAGAGGCGGTGCCACGCCCATTTTCCAAACTTTTCTATTTTTTGTTTCCGATCTATTGTAGAACTCATGTCACAAAATTTCAGTGATAGGTCTTTATATTTGACAGAGATATCGCTTAAAATGTTTCTATTAGGTCACTTTATAATACCCATATATAAAAGTGGGCGTGGTCGTCAACCGATTTTGGTAATCTTTCGTCCACACATTTGGCTAAGTAAATACATCACGCTTACCAAATTTCATCGATATATCTTTAACGGTTTCTGAGTTATGGCTTATAAAACTTTCAATATTTGCCCCTTAATAAGTGGGCGTGGCACCGCCCATTTTCCAAAATTTTTATATTTTTTGTTTTATGTCCCTAGTTGGTCTCCTGCCACAAAATTTCAGTGATAGATCTTTATATTTGACAGAGATATCGCTTAAAATGTTTTTATTAGGCCCCTTTATAGTTCCCATATATAAAAGTGGGCGTGGCCGTCAACCGATTTTGATAATTTTTCGCCAAAACATTTGTCTAGGTAAGCAAATTACGCATACCAAATTTAATCGATATATCTTCAACGGTTTCTGAGTTATGACATATAAAACTTTCAATGTTTGACCCTTAATAAGTGGGCGTGGCACCGCCCATTTTCCAAAACTTAATCAAATTTCTTCATAACGGCCTGAGCTCAATACGTGGGTAAAATTTTATCACTCTAGCTATATTAGTGGCTGAGATACCAAATTTCCGATTTTTTCTATATAGGAAAAGTGGGCGTGGTCATGGTCCGATTTCGCCCATTTTCAATACCAACCGTCCCAGTCTCGATACCAACTTGCATTTCAAATTTCATCAAAATATCTCAATTTTTACGCGAGTTATCCTGCGTACGGACGGACGGACGGACGGACGGACGGACATGGCTCAATCGATTTCTCTTTTCACCCTGATCATTTTGATATATATAAGTCCATATCTATCTCGATTATTTCATTATGTTACAATCCACCGTTATGAAATCAAAATTATAATACTCTGTGTACTAGTACAGCTGAGTATAAAAAGTCCATGCGACGGTGTTGTCGGTGTCTATGTTATGCCCAGGCATTGCTTACAGAAATTCGAAGGCGCGTAAAGTCACAAGAACTAGTAGATGGATCGCGTAAAGCTATCGTTAGGTCAAGAAAACATCAGCGCTAAGTTCGCTGCGTGTTAAAAACAATCTTTTTGTTCTTTCAGGAAAATATTCATGCTTTTGCCAGAAGAACACTGGAATTTAAATAAAGATTTTGGTTACAGTGGCTTAGAGTTTCCAGTTAGCACATTTCGGCCCAAAAGATCCTATTGTGATACCGAGTGGATTCAAAGACCAAACTACTGGAACCATCATGTGGATTTTACACATCTGGAAATTTTCCTATATTCCATTGTAGCTTGATCCTTTAGATCACTAAATTGGTAGGCGTCAAAATGCTACAGTCGGCTCCTTCCAAGTGCTGGGAAATTGCACGGCAAGTGTTTTACTGCTTCGGATTCCTCTTCGTCCTAACAAAACTTACAGTAATGCTAATATGGAGCATTCTTCGGAGTGCTAGTAGACTCTTTGTCCATCTGGCGTTCCAGTTAGGTCAAAATAACTTAGTATTGTTTCAAGTCCCATACCATGCCATCTTCCTTCTGCTTCTTTGAAGTACACCTCGTTCAGTGTGGGCTTGCTGGTAGCGAGCGGCATATTTAAACTCTTTCACAATATTGAAAGCGTAGAGGATGTGTCCCCTCCAGCAATTTGATCTGCCATCTCGTTTCCCGGTACGTTACAGTGTCTCGGCACACATACAAAGTAAATGGCAAACTGCTTAAACAATTGCCCTAAAATCCCTTGCCATCTCTAATTTTTATCGGAAATCTATCGGAATCTGACAGACAATAATGAACAAAGAGAAGGACAGGAACTAGAGCTGACAATCTGGATAACGAAGCATCGTGTAGATGAATCAATTCACGAACTACATATCGAATTAATTGAATAATCAATTACGTTCCGTGCAGTCATTCTTTTAGTTGTGATTAATAACACGGGATCACAAAATGAATTTTGTTGTCTGTACTTTGGACGTGACTATCCTATCTATATGTAAAATCGGTCGCTGATTCTGAAAATCGGGTTAATTTTTAATTCTATGGGAAGGTTTTTGAGATATCGGCAATTTACCGTTATTTGGCCAATGGCTCCACTTAATCCTGTACATATCTTTAACGCAGTGAGCTATCTTCCTTGGGGTAACACCAAATAAAATAAAATAAAATTTCCTTTTCATGGCTCCTGTGTATAATATAGAATATACCCGTGCAGAGGCATTGAGCGACTTGGGTGTATTCACTTGATCACCTATAACTTTTCCATTTACCATGGATTTTCTTCGTTGATAGCTTATCCTTTTCCCAATAGAATGGAGCTTCACGTAAAGGAGTAAAACCCAAAGTCGAGACATTGGTTTTAAAGATATTGCCTGTCAAATTCAATTTTTTCTTCAAAAATCGTAAAAAATCGAAAAAATTCAAATTGAGTTAGAGAAAAATGTTATAGGAGCCATGAAAAGGAAATTAAATTTTCTTTTGTTCGGTGTCACTCCAAGAAAGATAGCTTACTGTGTTAAAGAGATATACAGGATTAAGTGGAGCCACTGGCCAAATAACGGTAAATTGCCGATATCTCAAAAACCTTCCCATAGGATTAAAAAAGAACCCGATTTTCGGAATCAGCGACCGATTTTACATATGGATAGGATGGTCGCGTTTAGAGTATTTTTTGGCTGTAGAGCAGTGTAATCAATTTATAAAATTTCGATAGATCAAATGCGTCATTAAAAGAAAAATTTCGTTCGTATTTCTAGAAATCAAACTAAAGAAAAGTTGCCTCTTATTGAATACCGTATTCAGAGCTTTATTCGAAGCTTTATTAAGGCGCATTCATCGTTTTCTAAATTCTGAACTAAAGTTGAAAAAGTGTTCAAAACTTTTCGGCATTCCGCGCGAAAATACAACAACAAACACACACGAAAGAAAAGTTCTGAACTAAAACAATGAATCTGCCTTTCTGGTCCTTGATCATATATTGCTTTTCGGCTCAAATATACTGCGAAAATTTGTTTTTATTCAATTTACGCTCTCGAAGAATGAATGATTAAAATTTACCACATTACTTCTTCGAAAATTAGGCCATTTTCTATGAAGAAAAATTATAATATCTATTTATTACAAAGCACATAAAAATATCTATATTTATCAGCCTTTACATAACCCTTAAAATTAAAAAAAATTATTTTTATCTACACTTTCCACAACATGTCACCACCACATTGCGCCTTGCAAGTGTGGCCACCAATTGCAACACACACGGTGGTGGTTCATTGCGACATTCGGCCGCTTGTTGTCACAAGCACTTTCAAACAATTTTGCAACTCAAACACTTAACTAACTATTTGCAGTTACATAAGTACATTCATGCATTGCTCATACATACGAGTAGCTGTTTCGTTTATTGCGACATATGTATATGTACACTATTAGTTATATTTGCAAATTCTATGCAAAATCGATTTGAAAGTTCTTCTCCTAATAACCAAAGGCGCTATTGGCGTTACGCCTTGAAAATTCTATGCCACTGCATGACTGCGAATGAAAGCAACGCACGTGCTTTTTAACTGCTTCTAAATGCCTCAGCTTCGCTTTCAGTTTGCTTTTAATCGTATTGAGCTTCAGAAGTTACTATATGAAGTTTTGGCGGCGTGGCGGTCGTTTATATTTTTTATACATATAGTTATCGTATACCCAATTAACATAACAGATTCCCTTCGAATTCGCAGCGGATTCGCTTTATCTGATTATGTTATCGCGGCAATAGTTCGCGGCGATAGATCGGCTAATGCGAATTCGTAGGCATGCCACCTATCACTAGCGATTCGACAATTTGCTCATTCTCGGATCGCTGGCGATTCGAATTTTTTATCATTAGCGATTCGACATTTTTTTATAAATGGCGTTTCGAAAAATTAAAAGTTCAGACTTTAGTTTACTTGCAATGGGTTAAATACGTATAAAATAGTACAAAGCACTTAACATATTTTTATAAAGAAAGTTTAACTTTGATGAAATAACAAAAGCTTTTCAAATAAATTTAAGCAGTAAATAAAGTCCTCCTATTTAAACAATTTTGAATTGGTTTTTCTACATACTCGTATCAATTTGATCATAAACTGATTTGATCTACTTTAGCGAACTCCCCTAGAATTCGCCACGATAACACCTGCGGAACTGTGATATTCGAGTTCAGGTATAAATGTAAAATTTCAGAACTATAATGATTTTTTAGTGCAATACAACTTAAAAAAAAAAAAAAATAGAAAAAAAAGGAAACCGCGAATATCGATTTTCTCGAACTTGCCGCGAACTCGAGGCGAGTCCGAGAAATTACATTCGCGAAAATCTGCTTTCGCGAACTCGTCTCGAATTCGCCGAGATATCATCCTTGCTTCTGTGTTTATTGGGTATGTATATTGCTCTCTCAGAGCTTCGAGAGTGTGGTTAGTGCGGTTGTTTTGAGTTTAGAGCCGAGAGGTTATTAGCTGGGTTGGAGTCTTTAGCTGCTTAGATCCGACATCGCTTGTCTGATGGCGAATCGAAAATGCCATTTATAACTTTAATGTAACTTTTAGCATTTTTACCGAAAATAGAAAGAAATAGAAGTTTATTTTTGTTGTTTTTTTGTTTTTTCCAGCAGGTTAGGAATGCGATACTGAAGATGGCACATCGCCGAAACCGGTTTATAAACAAAAATAACTTGAAAAGGGAAGATGGAAATTCGTTCCACAATACACGGAAAGTAGAATTTATCGATTATATCAATCAAATATCTTACTCCCGATAACATGCCCAGCAACAATACGCTATGAAACGGCCATCAATCCGAGCCGAATAAAACACATCCCTTATTTGCTACCTGGAACAAATTGGCGCAACAGCAAATTGTGCTGGGCGTTACGCTAAGTAGTTGCAAAGTTGCAAAAACTTTTTTGCGGCGCGCCCCAAACGCCAGTCAGCCAGTCATTTTTGCCCATCGTCAACTTATTTAGAAAGCATTCAAAACTTAGAGGCTCGACTTTGCGCTCTAACGAGCTTTGCAGTTGCAGCAGATCTGCATGCAATCTCCAGAGGAGATTATAGTCGTGCGTAATGAAAGGAAGCAGCAGGCGAGAGAAGACAAGAAGAAAAAATAAATAAACTTTAACAGCAACACACAAATTGCAGCATGTGTCGGCTTTTACTGCTTGGAGCCTTCGAGCTCCCCATTTTGCTAATTCATCGAAGTGTTTTCACAGCGCGCAGGTCAAAAGTTTGTTTAAGTAGGATTGAAGGATTTTGTGTAAGGTTGTGCGGTGAGGTGAAATGAAGAAGCGAAGTAGGAGCGTGTTGGCGCTGCTGGCGCTGTTGGCAAGGTAAATGTGCAACATTCTGCTTTGTAACGCCATAAAAACTAACACCAACAATTTTCCACCAAAACACAGTATATTAAACAACATTCCGTAAACTTGCAATTTTGCAACGTTGCAACAGCTTGACGCACGGAATATTACATTATTTACATACATAAGTATGTAAGTATATGTGTATATGTATATGCAAGAAGTTGTATGCGTGCAGCTGTTTACAAGACTAGAAATCAAAAGCAATTTGCTTAGGTGGATTATGAAAATTGCTTAAGAAATTAAATTGCACTTTGGTGGTTTTGCGGCACAACAACTGTTCCTCGAAACAACCGACAACTTTGGCTCTGATCTGTTGCTGCCTTAGCAAATGGAACAGTGTGTTGGGTTGACAAAACAGTTTGATAAAATATTTAAAATAGAAATAAATTTAGCGCACGTCATTGGCCGAAAGCTCTTCCAAATTGCCCAACACTTTAGCCAAAGAAGAGTGAGTTACTAAAGAAATTGAATAGAAGTTATTGAGCAATACAAAAGAGAGAAGCGGATGTTGTAGAATTCCTTGGTACCCTCGATCTATAGAAGCGAAAATAAATGCCTTGCTGTAAAGAATGAGAACAAACTAAAACGTAAGGATTCAGAGAGAACCAAAAGAGAACCAAGCTGGATGCCTATAACTTCTTATTCTTAATTGGCGCGTAAACGTCTAAACGATTCTGACCACGTCCAATAAAGCGCGCTAGTTGTTTCTGTTTCGTGCTGTCTGGCGCCAATTGGAAATACCAAAGGAGGACGAGTCACTCTTAAGCTTTTCTTCCAAACGCAGTGGAGGGCTCCCTTTTATTCTGCCTTCAGCGAGTTTCGATAGGAGTACTTTCTGGGACGAACACTCTAAGTGACATCTCATCTGATTTTATCACCGTCCATACGAGTACTTCTGCCCAGTACATGAGGACTAGGACGATGAGCGTCCTATAGAGCGTACAAAATATTACATTTAGAAATGGTTGCTGAATTTTTTCTGAATAACTATAAAATGAACAATTAAATTTTTATTAATTTTTATCAGCTCACAACTCACATGTGCACAGTGCGCTGCGTGTACATTTCTAACTAAGTAATACGCTCGAAGTGGTGGTTTCAAGCCTGCGCTTTTGTGCGCTTTAAAAAGATGTGAGCAACAACGCCAAGGCGAATGAACGAACGAGCGAACCAGCGAGCGGCTCTTTAGTTATTCTGCGTTTATAAATTCACCATTTACGAGTTGCAAATTTGCATTGGCATATTGTGTTGGCGATTGTGGTGTGCTTTATCTTTGGATTATGGACGTTGGCGGCTGGCGGCTGGCGGCTGTCCGCTTTGGGCTTTGGCATGTGGCAGAGAGAGCTTTTGCGGTTAGCGGCTATACTTACATATGTGGCATAGAGGATTGTGTCAGCAAAAAAAAATGTTGTTGGTTGCATGGTTAATGGTACGTAACGGTAGAAAATACGAAACGTGTCAAAGTACTAAAACAAGCTAAAGACTAAGCTTAGTTTAATTTAGTTGTGTGTTGAGAATGCGGCACGAGTTGTGCAGAGAGACGCTGAAGAAAAGAAGAAAATATGATGGCTGAATATGGGATTAAGAGAAAGTCAGCACTGCACTCATTCCTTTTCATAATGAAGTATTACTTGTTGTTGAAAGCGATTTCTAATTACTCGTTACCAGACTAAGTAGTATTTAGTCACTGCTTTTTTCCTCAACCTAGAGTTTATCTCGGCGTACACTTGTCAGCTGCCACCATATACTTATTTATTTCCCCCACCCCATTTTGGGAGTTTCTGAGCTGCTACGCGGAAAGCTGGTTGTTGTCACGTGTCGATCCATAACTGTAAAGCAAGAATGGCCAACCACTGGCGTGAGCTTTCACTAGTGATAATTGTATTTATTGGTTGCATGTTTCTCGGAGAGCATACTGAAAAGCTTGCTACTTCCTATAACAACTACTGCAGAGCTATACAAGAAGAAGCCAAAACAGTTAAACAACTTCAGTGTGATTGTTCCGAAATAGGTGAGACAGGTAGGTGAGGTCTCGCAAATGCAAAACATTGCTGCAATTCAGGAATTGGCTATTTTATCTCAAATATAAAACACCTATGTGCCGCAAAAGCGGAGAAGAGGCAAAACCACCAAAGAACAGACAATATATCTTCATGTGAACACATTATAAAAAAGCCATTTGAACACATACATACATATGTAGGTACATACCCTGCAAAAAAGTGTGAGACGAGTCTCTAAAAAGATTTGTCCGGGAGCGCTCTCTTTCGGGTACAATTAGTCTACAATTGTTCGCAATTGTACCCGAACGGGTACATATGTATACTAATTGTAGACGAATTGTACCCGAAAGGGTATCAAACGGGTACAATTAGTCGCACAAATTAATGTGTCGCATTTGCTAACCGTTCGGGTACAAAACGGGTACAATTGTGCGCTCATGCTACCCGTTCGGGTACAAACTGGGTACAATTAGTCTCTTCATAGGACATGCTCAAACAAAAGAGAACACTTCAACCCATATAAAGAGATACAAATGGGTAGTAATCGCATGCTCCCTTGCGAGTTGTCCCGGATGTATCCCGGAGTGATCGCATTTTTTGCAGGGTATATAAAATGCAATTACATAAACATTTATGTCCTTAAATCATTTATATAAAGGCAATGTATTCACAACAACGCAACCAATTAATAGCGGCGTAGTTATGCCTTAAAATATTATCTATTAAATAAATATGTAAATATGAAACAAGACTTCAAGCGACATTATTTTCAATGGTTATTTATATGCTCCTCCCTCTCTGCCTGCTTCTCAATGACTTGCGGTAAATTTGTTTTATTTGCACATTTTCAACTTATTCAACTCAATTATTTACGTTCTTATGCTTTTTGTTAAAATACACGGAGACATACAGAGAAAAAAAAAAAAATTCTGCACCAGTCTTGCCGCTCAAAAATTTCAAAAGGTGGCCCAAAAAATTAAAAAAAGTGGCCCCAATTTTTTTTTTTAGCTAAAACACATTTTATTTTTGTGGTTTATTTAATGCTTAAAGAAAATGGAATTTAGAATATTCTCTACGGTAATGCAGCGTTAATATGATTGTTCGTTGAGCAGACGGAATAACCCGAGAAAGGCAAGGAATTAAAAAAAAAGCTGTTATAGCGTTCGTTGAGCCGTAGGAAAGTGCAAGAACCGTAGGAATTTTAGCAAAAAAGAGCGAATATGAGTGCAAAGAATGTAAATTTTGGTAAAATTCCTACGTTTATTGCACTTTCCTACGGATCAACGAACGCTATATATGTTTGTGTGTGTCTGGGCTGCTCCGTGCGTTTTCATTATCTTAACGAACAGCCCAAATTTCAAAGTATTCAAGGGTAGTGTTGGCAAACAAATTAAATAAAGAACTTTTCGAAACGGAGAGTTGCTAATGCAAAGTAAAATAGTAACAAAGAGGTTTTTTGTTCTTATATTTAAGAAAACACTAAAAATTATTTAATAATTATAGTTTTGAAAGTAAAAAAGGACCAAAAGTGGCCCGAATTTATAAAAAGGTTCAAATATTGCATATTTTCAAAAAGTTGGGTTCAGGTGGCCTGGCTTTAAAAAAGGTTCAAATTGCCACTTTAGTGGCCTAAACGGCAATGCTGATCTGCACAAAAGAAGTTTCTCTTTCATGAAATTGGCTACTGGCCTGGTTATGCTACCAATCAAGCTGGTCGAGCACCGTGTAATTGTTGTTGTGCACTCCGACGGTGAGAGAATTTTCGGACTCTCACATCCAGCAAACTTGCTGTGTGAAACAGGCAGCCAGCAAACGAGGTTTCAGAGGTAATAATGTGTTATGTTGTGTATGTGCTCATTAATTATCATGTGTTATGTTGTGCATGTGCGCTCCAATCATCAATGTAAGCGTAACCACCTCTCACCAATCACGAAATGTTTCCCATTTTGATTGGCAATCAAGATTGTAACCATAACCATAGCATACGAAATTCCACACTCTCGTTTTTTCTGTCGCACTTTCTCTCTCTCTTACTCTCTGTTTGTCGTTTTCTGCAATGCAAAATAAATAAAACCGCAAAAGCTGTAAATAATAAAAGAAAAGAAATAGATGAAGACTAAAAAATTAATAAAAGGAAATATATAAATTGCATTGTTGCGAAGAAAATATACGCAGTTGCGTGTTCTCTTTACAATCATAAGTGTCATAACTTTCTAAGCAGTTGTTCTTAGTTCGACATATCTCCCCTCTAAAAGGGTTTTAGATATAAAAGCTTACGAAATAATGCTTGAAAACAAAAGTTGTGTGGGCAAAGGCGTCACCAGGCTCTAAGTAGATACTATTCTCTCTCTCTCTCTCCCTCAGAGGAAACCTTATTTCCAAGGCTTATCCGCTATGGGAATAAGACTTAGATAATTCCTGATAATAAGGATTTAGGTGCTGTCTATATACCTTATAATATGGATTATTCGACATGGGATATGAGGCTTAGATAGTTCCCACGCTATCTTTAGCTAAGTAGGAGGGCGTGGGTTGTTATTATTATCTCTTCGAACCAAATCTGAGAACATGCCGTTCATACAAACAGCGAGTTAATCGTGATTATCAATTTATAAATTCCCCAGTTCAGAAGATTTTTTGGTATAAAAAATCATAGAAGACACCATTTGCCAATCTGAAAAATTATTTACTCAAAATAAAATTCTCCTACAATAAAACCACAATTTGGTCAACGAACCACATACCATTAGTCAAGTTTCAATAGTATAAATGCACGCAACATAATTACAAAGCAAAAAACCACGACAAGAAGGAGGAGTGCCGTAAAGAAAATACAATTCAAATACATCACACTTAAGTGGCAACAAATGAAATGCGGGATGCTTACTTTTTTTTTGCATTTTTGCCGAATTATTATTATTATGTCAAGAAAAAAGAGAAGATAATGAATGGCAACAAATGAAGTCAGAACAACTCTACGTACTACAGCTATGCTGGCATTGTGGACAGAGTAGCGCATGAGGAGAAAGTGAGACTAAATAAAATAAAGAGTGAAGATGTGAGGTACTAGTGTTTCGTAGGAGGCAGAGATATCATCAGTGGAAATATACATAAAGCTTTCTCGTAAAATATTTTTTATTGTTCAATTAGCATAATGGCAGAGTAAACAGAAAAAAAAAGAAAAGGCGAATGCGTTGGTCCCTACCTCCACAATCTTACATACCGCCGCCATTCCTGTCACACAGCAACAAAGTAAAGCTTTATACCGCAGAAAGAGAGAGAGAGGGTGGCGATATTGCGAGAAACGCGCTCAGAGTAGGGACGTTGCAAGCTGCATGCTCTTGCAAAATTTGCATACCATCTAGGAAACGAAATTTATAGGTCTATTCTGGCAACCGTCTTTGCAAAGACAAATATCTTTCGAGAGGAAAATTTCCTTTTGAAAGATAGCTGTCTTTGGAAAGACAGTGGCCAGAATGCCTAGCAAATCTCTAAAACTGAGCAATCTAGTTAATTCGGAAGAGTTTACAATTTAATAGGGGCACATGCAACTCGACATAGGAGACATAGTCTGTGAAAAGGTAAGTAGTAGGTATGTACCAAAATACATGCAGGAAATATTTGGAAAAGAAGAAAGACACAGTTTTAAATGCATTTGTTGTGCCTTCGAAGAGAGAGAGAGAGGGAAATCTAGACCTAGACAATTATAAAGGCGTGAGTGCAAGTTCGATTTTTGCTGCCGGCAGAGTAGCCTGATGAGTACTTAAGGTGAAAGAGCTGTCGCTTTATCCACCGCTTCAATAAGTCGCTTAGAATTTTTTCTAGTTAAAAAAAAATAAAAAATACAAAGGTGGTTGTTAGGGTTCAAAGAGGGAAATAAAGATGTTAATAAGACAACATTTGCACAAACCGGTAGTGGGGCTTCGAAGAGATAGAGTGAGCTCTTGATAAGCCAACAGTTTGATAGGCAGTCTTGAGTGCTCAAAGAAGAAAATTGCGACCTTCAGAAGCAAACAATTGGTTATTATGTTGGCCCCAAAGAAAGCGAAAGAAAGATTTGCTGAGCGAACAGTTTGAAAGGTAGTTAGTTCTAAGGCTGTGAAGAGAGAAAATGAGAGCTAGAAAAATAAACAGTTTAAAGGCCAAAGTGGTGATGCTTTCAATAAAAAAAATTAGAGTTAAATAATGAACAAACTTGAAGCAGCGATTGCAAAGCTCGACGAAAGGAAGCTATTTCATAAAAGGTATACAAAAATATTAACGTCAACAAATACAAACAAAAAATCAATATACTCGCAGTCCTTAAAAATATATATATCCGCAAATAAGTCCAATGTAGAGTAGGACATTGTCTACTTACAGTAGCTATATTAGCATCCATCACTAACGTGAAGGGATAACACTGCCAGCAGATTGTAAAAATGGACAAGGGCAAAAATTGTCCTCGAATTGGGTTGGTTGTGACTCACTAAAAAAAATGAATAGGCAAGATTTACTGAACGGCCAACTGGCCGCACAGAGTTTTGTTGCTTCAAAATCATCGGTCGTCACTAGTAAAGGCACGTTTGCGAGTGTGGAGTAGAAGGAGTGCAAGGAGAAAGCCAGAAAAAAAGAAAATAAAACAATGAAATGAAGTGATCCTTTTTATTATTCTTTTGTAATTTCCTTTTATGCTGATTTTTATGTGCATAAAGTTTACTTCTTTTTTGCTTTTTCATTTTCTTGTTATTATTTGTAAATACAGTTCTTTGTCTCTGGTGCTTTGTCATACTCATAGTATGTACATACTTGTTGTGTCTTTTCTCTCTTCTTTGTCTTGAATGGATAACCGGCGCTTTAGCGCACAAACGAAATTTCGATGAACTGTCAGGTCACTTGAGTCGCCGCAGTTAACTTTTATATGGACCTTTTAAAGATTGAACATTTGTGTCCATGTGTATGGTTATTACATACATATACGTAGATATACTTAAAACATACTAAACTGCGTTCAAAGCATCATCTGTTGATGGACACAGGAAACAAAAGAAAAACATTTGAAAAAGATAACAATTTTATGTACCTTTGATAGGACGCTCTAGTGTGGACATGGCATTCAACAAAGATATATATGTATGTATGTAAAAAATGTTTGAAATCGCCAAAGGACAACTGAACACACAGAAAGTACGGACGCATGCGACTGTAAACTTTGACTTGTCCTTTGTGGCATATTGGCATATTTTAAAATGGTTAAATCATTTAATGTATGTAACAATTGGCAAGTCAAAGCTTAATTGATGCAGACAAAGTGGGAGGAGCAATTGAAAAAGGGAAAGAAATCTTTGTTTGTTTGTTTTGAATTTGCTCAAATATTAAAAAAACTTTAACTCGAGTAGATTTTGGAAAACATACTCTAGGGGAAATTTTTGCAAAACTTGATTTTTTGCTTAATTAAGTAAAATTCCAGAAAAAAAATTTCAATTGACTAAAAATAACAAAATAAAGTTGAGTTAAAAAATTTCCCAAAAATATACCTTAATGGGAATTTTTTTTAACACTTTTCATGCACGGCAAACATTTAAAACTATCACGTTCAACAGTACAGCGAAACAAGCTACTTGGAAAGAAATTTCCTCTATGGGAAATTTTGTAAAACTTGTTTTTTGTGAAAAATTTCCAATTGACTAAAGTTTACAAAATAAATAATATGAAATTAAAAATTTCCCAAAAATATCCATTTATGGGAATTTTTTCAAAACTATTCTTCATGCGCGGAAAACATTCAAAACTATTACATTAAACATTTTAACAAAAATAAGGTACTTTGGAAAAAAAATCTCAATGTGAAATTTTTTAAAACTTGATTATTTTGTTAAAATAAGTAAAATTTCTAAAAAACTGTCAATTTGATAAGAATTGACAAAATAAATATGAAATTAAAAATTTCCCAACAATATAATTTTATGTGAATTTTTGCAAAAACACTTTTTATGCAGGGAAAACACTGAAAACTATCACTACTTGGAAAAAATTTTCCTCTACGGGAAATTTTGTAAAACTTGCTTTTCTTATAAAAATTCTAAAAAAAAACTCGCAGTGGATAAATTAAATATGAAATTAAAAATTTCCCAAAAATATCCTTTTATGGGAATTTAAAAAAAAATATTATGTACAGAAAAAACTACCTTTTATTTTTGCTAAAAATGTTGAGTGTGATAGTCTTAACACTAATCACCGAATTTTAAAATTACGTAAAACCGAACTTAGGCGCACCTATTGGGAAATATCATTAAACATTTTAGCAAAAAAAAAACTACTTTGGAAAAAATGTCCTCTTTGTGAAAAATTTTTAAAACTTGCTTTTTTGCTAAAATTAATTAAATAATTCTAAAAAATCTCCAATTGACTAAATAATAATAATAGCGCGCTGGTGCTATTATAACTCTGATGGCCGAGCTTCTCTCCCAATTCGTGGTGTGGTCCTTAACTTTTGACTAAAACTAACGAAATAAAGATGAAATAAAAAATTTCCCAAAATATCCTTTTATGGAAATTTTTTCAAAAGCCACTATTTCAGAGCGCACGCATTACTTGTTTGATAGTAATCCGCTGCAATTATTTATTTTTTCGCCGATAATAGCTTTAATATTTTTTGACATGTTTACAATTTGAGATTAAAATGTTTATTTTTTTTATTATATGAGTTTTGCTATGCTTTTGATGTTTACGCCACTACAATGTCGCCATAAAAACACACACACACATACACAGAATCCAGCCGCGCCATGGTAACATACAAAAACCACAAAACTGCGTGTGCAACGGCCGGCATAGAAGGCATACCACGGGCAACGTGCGGCTCAGCATCAAAACTAAAATCTGCCAACACCTTAGTTGGGGGTTAGTTGAATTGCACAAGCCAATTATTCATTTAGGTATGGATTTGGTTTGTATGGTGTGTGCGAATGGTAACCCCAGAATATTGGCTTATGTTATTTGGTTGGTGGCGGCGTCGGTGGTGAATCCAACGCGCGCGTTGCATGTGTTGCACGTCGAACCACAATCACGCATCTCTGTGTTTGTGTTTATAAAGCGTGTGGCATTATTTTGAAATGTGGCATGTTCTAGTCAGTTTAAACTTGTATGATATATTTTATGATAGGCGTGAGCGCGATTGTCCATGTGAGTGTGAGTGCGTGTGGCGTGTATTTGATTGGATGTTATTGTTAAGTGTGACTTTTGTTGCGGCGACAATGCAATCTCTACAGCAACAACTACGCCTACATACATATGATATGAGCAATATTATTTTAGTTCTATGAAAATCAAATATAACTACATACATATATGCATATACATTATACATATACATATAAGGATACATTTATATGCTTGACGTTATTTGTTTTGCTGTGTTCACGTTCCAGCGGCTTTTGCGGTTCGGTTTGCGCATCAACGGGCGCAGATTAGCACCAGATTTTATTGCAATTGTCGAAGCGCAGTTGAAATCACGTTTTGCTTTGATGTTGAGACTCCACAGCCAACCAAATATGTAAACATGCAAATAAATAAGCGAATCAGGTGAGCTGTAAAATGATGCGCGAAGAGGTGAGTTGATGTGTAAAAAACAAAAACAAACAAAATGGTGAAACGAGCAGTCAAAAGCCAAATGATAATGTTTTTGAATTTAAATAATTCGAAAAACTAACAATTATTTATTTACATAATAATATACTATATTTCAAAATACACCAAATACTGGCTAACATACCAGCGAAGAATCGCATTAACACAGAAATTAATGTAGAATCGTATTAAATATTATAAATTACTTTCCATACACCTTACAAATGCATTACATTAGCATGAGTATGCCACCTTTTACTTTAACATATGTAAGTAGAACTGAAAAATTCCTTGCAAAGGTGATGTGTGATTATTTCGTTCCTTTAGATGGATACATCCATTTTTTGCATGAACAACTACCGAGCAATGGAACATTATTTCTCAAACTCTCACATATACTTGATACTTTGTTAAGAAAACTCAACATGGATTCATACTATATGTACATAAGTATGTATAACAAATCATACATAGTTATAAATAGAAAATCTAATAAATTCGCCATCATCACAAATCAAAAGCGTAGCCAGATTTTCTTGATTGCCCAACTAATCAGCGAACGATGCTGTCAGACAAAGGAAACAATGCAATGCAATTCCCAGCCCAGTCTGTGTTGAGAAAAGCATAGGGGAAGTGGGGGCCATTCACGTTGAGGCGTCAATATCCATTTAATATTGTCGATTGGCGCCCGTCTAAAGCGTTGTTGGTCACGCCTCGATTGTATTAGCGTAAAAATGCGAAACAAATACGAGTCGAGCAAACACAAAAAAAAAAACTACAAATACTCTAAACACATTCAGACTAGAGAACGGACATAAGGATAAAAGAATAAATAAAAGAAAAATAAATATAAAAAGAATAAACGTAAACAATTTGAGCAAAAGTAGAAAAAAAGAAAAGAAAGCTAGGAAAAACAAGTAAGGAAGCCTAAGTTCGAGTGGTATCGAGCATTAGATACTCAGCTGTATGCTTTCATTGTTTGTTTGCGTTTGATGGAAACACGGTGTGGGTACTTTATATAAAGCAAGTCCTGCATAAAGTGGGCGTAGCCGCGCCCATTTTCAAAATTTTTATCAGTCATCCAACTAAGAATTTGAATTTTATTCTTTGTGCAAAATTTCATTCCTTTTTGACTTCTAGTTACAAAGATGTCACGTTACAAATTTCCAAAGCGTGTTTCAGAAATATCTTTGCTAAAACGTAGGCGTGGTCATAAACCGATTTCAATAAATTTTTGCGTGTCTATTAATACAAGTTATAAAAGTGTGCAAACCAAATTTCATCATATATATCAATTAGTTGTCGAGTTATAGGCTAAGAAATCTCGTATATTCCTTTGTCTAAAAAGAGGCGGTGCCACGCCCATTTTCCAAAATTTGTCCATTTTTTGTTTCCGGTCTATTGTGGAACTCTTGCCACAAAATTTCAATGAATTATCTTTATATTTGACAAAGATATCGCTTAAAATGTTTTTATTAGGTCACTTTATAATACCCATATATAAAAGTGGGCGTGGTCGTCAACCGATTTCGCTAAAATTTTCAACATGTATTACCACAAGTAATAAAAGTGTACAAACCAAGTTTCGTCATTATATATCAATTATTTGTCGAGTTATGGGCTCAGAAATCTCGTATATTCCAGCTTCTAAAAAGAGGCGGTGCCACGCCCATTTTCCAAAATTTTTGTGTTTTTCGTTGTATGTCCGCAGGTGGACTCCTGGCATAAAATTTCAATGATATATCTTTATATTTGACAGAGATATCGCTTAAAATGTTTTTATTAGGTCACTTTATAATATACATATATAAAAGAGGGCGTGGCGTCAACCGATTTTGACAATTTTTCGTCCAAACATTTGCCCAAGTAAGTATATCACGCGTACCAAATTTCATCGACATATCTTCAACAGTTTCTGAGTTATGACTCATAAAGCTTTCAATGTTTGCTCCTTAATAAGTGGGCGTGGCACCGCCCATTTTCCAAAATTCCATCAAATTTCTTCTTAGGGGCCTGAGCTCAACACGTGGGTAAAATTTCATCGCTCTAGCTATATTAGTGGCTGAGATACCAAATTTCCGATTTTTTCTATATAGGAAAAGTGGGCGTGGTCATGGTCGGATTTCGCCCATTTTCAATACCAACCGTCCCAGTATCGATACCAACTCGCATTTCAAATTTCATCAAAATATCTCAATTTTTGCGCGAGTTAGAGTGTTTACAGACGGACGGACGGACAGACGGACAGACGGACGGACGGACGGACGGACGGACGGACGGACATGGCTCAATCGATTTCTCTTTTCAGCCTGATCATTTTGATATATATAAGTCTATATCTATCTCGATTATTTCATTCTGTTACAATCCACCGTTATGTGATTAAAACTATAATACTCTGTGTACTAGTACAGCTGAGTATAAAAACAGCGAAAAAACTAAACAAAATCAAGCAAAGCACTTGGCAAATGGTAATGGAAAGGACAAAAAGATATACCTGAACATACGCGCAGAGAAACCAATGTATGTACATATGTACACCCAATAAACATAAGGCTTGGTTGAACAAATGTTTTTGAAAAAATTCCCAGAAAGGGATATTTTTGGGAAATTTTTAAATTTCAACTTTAGCTTGTTAGTTTTAGTCGATTGCAAATAGTCCATTTTACTAATTTTCAAAAAAAAAAAGTTTTAAAAAATATCCCATTGAGGAATTTTTTCCAAAATAGCTTATTTTTGCTTAAATATTGCGTGCGATAATTTCAAGTGTCTTCCGTGCATAAAAAATGTGTTTTGAAAAATTCTCTTAAAGGGATATTTTTGGGAAATTTTTAGTTTTACCATTTTTTTACCAGTTTTAGTGAATCAGACTATTTTTTAGAACTTTTACTTATTTTCGCAAAAAAAAAGCTAGTTTTATAAAATTTTGCAGATAAGAATTTTTTTCCAAAGTAGCTTATTTTTGCTTCAATATTGGGTGTGATAGTTTCAAGTGTCTTCCGCGAATAAAAATTGTGCTTTTGAAAAAATTCCCTCTAAGAGATATTTTTGGGAATTTTTAAATTTTATCATTTTTTTGTCAATTTTAACGAATTGGAATATTTTTTAGAAGTTTTACTTATTTTCACAAAAAATCATGTTTTAAAAAAATTTCCCAGATAGGACATTTTTTTCAAAAGTAGCTTATGTTTGCTTAAATGTGTGTGATAGTTTTGAGTATATTTCTGTGCATGAAATGCGTTTTTGGAAAAAATCCAATAAAAGGATATTTTTGGGAAATTTTTAACTTCAAAGTTATTTTGGTTTTAGTCAATTTTACTATTTTTTTGAATTTTTACTTATTTTCGCAAAAAAAGCTAGTTTTACAAAATTTCCCAGATAGGATGTTTTTTCAAAAGTAGCTTATTTTTGCTAAAATGTTGAGTGTGATTGTTTTGAGTATATTTTCGTGCATGAAAAGCGTTTTTGGAAAAATTTCGATAAAGGGAAATTTGGGAAACTTTTAAGTTCAAATACTTATTTTGTAGTTTTTAGTGAAAAGGACTATTTAATTTATTTCAACCGAGGTCTACAAAATTTTCCGCAGAGGATATTTTTTTTTTTTTCAAAATTAGTTCACTCTTCTTCTTCGCATACTCAGTGAAAAATCATGTTACTTAGATGAAAGTTCAGTTTCAGTCCATTATTAAAATTGGATAACGAAGAATATTTTCGAGCCTTCGCTAAAATGTTGATTGGGTTATGTGTTGGTACGAAAGCAAACTATTTAAAACGTATGGTGCAAAATGAAAACGGCAAATATTCACGTACATACAACAACGTTCATACAATACAACAACATTCATACAATCTATATACAAATAACAAATGGCAAATAACAAATAGAAGTTACTGGCCGAATGGAATGAAATGAATGAAACAAAAAGAATTGAAATAATAAAATGAAAATAAAGAATTCAAATAAATTGGAACAACGCGCGTAGTGAAAAGCAAACACAAGCAACGAGCAGAGAGTAAAGTAAATAAATTTGCAATTTGAACGAATTGATATGGCAACGCTGTCGTCGCCTAAATGCGACTGTTGTCTGACTGTACGGTTGTAACTACGGCTGAATGGGACGGTGAACGAGATGGAATGGATTAGAGTGGTCAATGATGTAGCGGCTGTAGCCAGCAAACTCATATACGTGTGAATGTGTGTTTTGCTGTGTATGTGTGTGTATGCGTTTAAATGTGTCTATTTAATATTTTTACCCGCTTGTTTTTATCGTCTCATATGTGTATATTCGCTAGCAAACGTTTGGATCAACGAGCAATGGCTGACAGACTAAGCAACTGGGCAAGCGGCCGCCACTGCGTATGAGTGACAAACTGTGTGACGCTCAGTTGGGTGACAACAGCGCATGGATACCTAACTGCGTAGTTAGTTACTAAGAGTTTGACTAAAATGAATGAATATTGAATATTTTTTTGTGATTTGAGTGCGGTTTGCTGATGGATGCGGCAATTTGACCAACCGAATTCGCAGTTATCATAGTCAACTTTACAAAAAAATAAAATAAAATAAAATAAAACAGAAAAGAAAAGAAGAAAATAAAACTAAGCTGCAAAAAAGAGTTACAAAATCTCCCAACAAATGCCGTACAGTTGCATAAGCGCGCGTTGAAGGTACTTGCTGTAAAAAAATTAAAAAAAAAAAAAACATTGAAAAAATATTGGAAAATTTTTGAACAAAAAACTGTAAAATTTTCAGCAATTCTAATCATTTGTGCTGCCAATGGAAAAATTGCACTGTTTTGGTGCCTGCTTTTTAAGTTGTTTTTATCTTGTTATCGCGTTGGTTTGCTATTTTGTATTTAGTTATTTTCGCCATTCTTTATTTGCGATTTAAGCCTGCCCGACTTTTTAGCTCTTTGCACCGCATAGCTATTGATGGAGTAGTAGTTTAAAAAAAAAACTTTATATTTATTTTGTGGAATATGCAATTGGAAGCGCTTTAATTAAAAATGCCACAAACGACGAAACCCTAAAATATATAAAGTTATTTGAGTGGATGTGTTTAGTTTCGCTTCTAAGTCATAGAAGGCTTTTCGAGGCGATTCATACTATTTTTGACGACTGAATCTGCATTTTTCTCGTTTTAAATTGACTACGAGGTCTCACAAAAGATAAACGATGATATGACGATCGTTTGTGGTTAGAGCTAAAATGGGTTTGATTCCAATGTCACATAGATTCGGTACTCGTACCATCATTGGTTCATGGTACTGAAGATTTATCTGTAATAATGTAAAGGGCCGGTGTGTCATATGCGTAGTGTAAACTTCGAAAACTACAGGAGATGTCAGGATGGAGCTACGGTCAAAATTAATAGCCACGGGTAGCGAAAACTCACAATACTATCATAGGGACGGGAGGAAGAGCCACGGGTAGTAAAAACTCAGAGGCAACAGGCAAGGATGGGAGGAAGAGCTACGGGTGAAAATTCCCAAGGCTAAAAGCGAAGGCAAAAGAGGTCAGGGTCAAAGCGTAAAGCCACGTATAGTGAAAACTCCCATGGATATCGGCGAAGAAAAGGAACAGACGGTTATAATCGTAACGAAGAGTCACGGGTAGTGAAGATTCCCAAGGCCAGCAGCGTGGGCAAGGAAGAAAGGACTAGGAAGCCGCGAGATTAGGCTAACTAAAGGCAAAGTAGGCTAAGCTGGATCACTAAGCTTATATTAGAATTAAAGGAAGAAGGTATGTAAAATGAAAATGAGGCCTTTCGTTGTTTTTAGTAATGGAACCCATTCGGCTGAGCATACCCTGGCTATAGACCGAAAAACCGGTATTCATTACAGACTTCTCGTATGAAAACTGAGCTTACTTACCGAAAAGCTAAAGGCTTATGCGTGAGATTGGAACATGCGACATATGAGTTTGCTCTAGAATAAATGCTTAAGAATCTTCTCTGAAAGCAGCCCAACTTTAGTGCTATATAACAGGGCTGCTCACCTCATAGGCACTCAAAGCACAATTGTTTTTGTTTTGTTCCGAATCATAGGCACAGATACATATTCGAATACCCAATAAACACAAAATCGAGGATGATATCGTGGCGAATTCGAGATGAATTTGCGGAGGTGAATGTAATTTTTCGGACTCGTATCGAGTTCGAAATGGACTCGAGAAAAATCGATTATCGCAATAGCATTTATTAATTTTATTAAATCTTGCTTTGCACGAAGAAATTCCTTGTTGGGCTTTAATTTACCATTTAAAACTCTACTCAAGCAACTGAAAAGCTCGGATTATATCGTGGCGAATTCGAGGCGGTTTTAAATGAGCAAAAAAATTTTTCAGTGCATATCGCTAGCTTAGAGTGCAAATTGTGTAAGTCCTTTTTTCAAACTTTGTAGGAGAGACAAAAAACAAAAAATAAAAAAATTTCAAAATGAAAAAAAAAATTCTGTTCATATAAAAATTTTGGACTTTCACAATTTTCTTCGCTTTTTGGACTTACACAATTTGCGTGTCACTGAATAACAACGAGTAGAAATATGACAAGTATCACAGACTTGTTTAGCCTGGTGCGTATTTGATTTTTCTAGCTTTCTACACTTAAAAACAATTTTTCATAAAAATGGACTTACACACTTTGCACTCTAAGCTAGCGATATACAAAATTTGTAGATGTTGGAGTTTTGTACTGTCAATACGAGAGCGTTGAGCAGGCCTTCTATATAACTTCTTCACTTGCTTATCTGTTAGGCATTGCTTATTCAATTATTCTCAATACATAGAGCAAGGCAATGATGTATTGTGGAATATTTTCCGTCATCCCTTGTCAAGTTTGGTTTGGAGACAACCCGGTTTCGGCCATCTTTAATATATTTTTTCAGTTCCATAGGTCGAGTGTATCGAATAATTCTTTATAATATACACTGGCGCTATTATAACTCTGACGAGTTTATGACCGAGCTTCTCTCCCAATTTTTCGGTGTGAGCCTTAACTTTTATTTTTCCTACCAATTGAGTGGACCTACAGTTTTATGCCGGCTCCGAACGGCGAATGGATTTTTTGTGAGAAGCTTTTTCATGGCGGAAATACACTCGGAGGGTATGCCGCCCACTGCAGAGAGGTGACCGCTATTTCTAAAAGCACAATAATTGGGATTTAATTAATTGGAAAAATGTTTTTGGTGTTTGTCCGGACTGGGGTTTGAACCCGAGACCTCTGGTATAGCAGACGAACATCCTACCCACTGCACCGCAGCGGCCACAATTCTTTATCGCCTTCCTTAAAAGATATCTATCTACTTCTCAATCGTTGCTCTTGTAATATTTAAGCAACTGTTACTGTGCATCCAGATTATGGTAAAGTCTATTATAAAAGCTTCTGGCCAATGGCATACCTATACTAAAGTAATTTATTACGTAAGAGAGAGTGTAATCGGCGCACTAATTTAGTCTGATTGATTTGTAGTATAATTGGTTTGCTTCCGGACAATATTTATAGTCAGGGAATTTTTATCTAGAAGTCGAAATACATTAATGTTCCTCTACATATGAACTCACCAGACCCCAAATGAAAAAATTTTCAATGCACAAAAAAAAAAAAAATAAATTGATACCTATGTATGTATGTATATTACATAAAAAAAGCACTCTTCTTCTTCTTCTTGTGACAACTGCGTTTATTGCCAACATGTTTGTTTTTGTTTTTATTTTGGTTTTTCCTTACTTAACTTGACCAATTGAGCGTACAATGAAACTGTCACAGGCAACGCCATTCACGTCATCACACCATTATTTTTGTGTGGCACGTCGTCATTCATTGTTGTTGTTCTTGTTGTTTTTGCCGTTTTTGCTGTGTTGCGACTCTTTTCCTACGTATTGTTTATGCAATTGTAATTTGTATTCATTTATTGTATATGCTGTTCTTTTGTTGTTGTTGCAATCATGATTATTATTGCTGTTGTCATTGTTGGCAGCGAATTATGTCATTCGCCATTAATTTTTCAACAACAGGATGCACGCGCAATCGTTCGCTGTTCGCTGCTACAACAACAACAACCAATTGTGATGATGTTCAATGATGTAGCAACAATGGCAATACAGTATATATACATACATACAGGCCCGGCGAGAGGGGGGGGCTGAGGGGGTCAATTGCCCCGGGCCCGGGCTTTAGAGGGCCCGGGAATCTCAAAATGATATCCAAGTTTTTGCTACGGAAAATAAACAAACAACACCTTTAATCACCTTTCGTAGATAGCAATCATTTTAAGTTTCAACAAATTTTATAAATCTCTTAACGTGTCTGCATCCCACTTAAGGAATTGTTGGTTTTTGGCGTCGACTTTGCAGCATAAATTTGAATTCGTTTTCTGTTGCAACAGAAAAATTCGGTATGATGCAAATTCTTATACAGCGATATGGGTATTTCCTGGGCGTTTAGGATGGTATGTTCGCACGATTTTTTTAACTTTTGAGGCAGAAATATCGCGAAATATTGTATCGTTTTATAATAAAAGGAAAGATTTAGGTCACAGCTGATGACTAAAGTATGTTACCGACAGAAATTTAGTTTAATGCCTCTGTGTAAGCCACTTAAACTGCGTTCCGGACGCTACAAAAACACGTCCATATTTTAAAAGTAGCTAAAACAGAGGCATTAAACTAAATTTCTGTCGCTAACATACTTTAATCATTATCCGTGGCGTAAATCTTTCCCTTTATCATAAAACTATACAATATTTCGCGATATTTCTGCCTCAAAAGTTCAAAAAATCGTGCGAATATACCGTCCGAAACGCCCAGGAAATGCTCATATACATATGTACGTGTATGTATGTATGTAAACAGCGATACGCCGAAAACAAACAAAGCTTGCGAGGCTAAAATTTGCTTTGGTGCTTCGTACAGTTGAATTCGATTGCTGTTTCACTAAAGCGTTCAGCAGAATCAGTCTTTTGATATACTAAATTATTACCAACAAATATTTGTATTCCAATTTAAAGAAATTTATTTCATACAAATAAAGCAATATGTATTTAAACAGAATTCATTCAGACCTATGGTCCCTTGGACAATATTACTCAGTATGACCCATGGATTCGGAAACTGGATGTGCCTTTTGACAATACATTTGACCCACCCTAATATGTATATTTCTATGTAAACATATTTACTTGATCTGTATTAATGTATAGATAAATTAAAGTTCGCAACCAGACTTGGGCATTATTCGAATAAATTTTTATTTAGATAATTATTCTGAGGTTTATTCGTTATTTCAAATAATAAATAAAAACTCAGGGTACAACAAAAAAAACAACTGAGTAATAGTAAAAAAAAAACTTTGTAAATTTTTTTTGTTTGTATGTTTGTTTGTTCTTACATATGTAAATGAAAATTATCTATTATTCGAATAATTTTTTGTTT
The DNA here is from genome assembly GCA_960531455.1 of Urophora cardui. Lineage (NCBI taxonomy): Eukaryota > Metazoa > Arthropoda > Insecta > Diptera > Tephritidae > Urophora > Urophora cardui. The sequence goes on along the minus strand of OY482672.1, from coordinate 25,201,005 downwards.
GAATAAACGAAATTATTTATTATTCAAATAAAAATAAAAAAAATTTATTCATCTATTATTCTTATTCGAATAAATTTTGCCCAACTGTGTTCGTAACTATATATTCATTGAATTTTTTTTGACCCCGGGCCCGGATTTTCTCTCGGCGGCCCTGCATACATATGTATATAATAATGCAAAAAACAATGGCACAACAGCCAACAAAAACAACAGCAGTAGCAGAGATGGCGGCAACAGAAACAAATGAAGAAAGGGCGCACAGTAGATAGCAACTATCAATGAGAGAATAACACAGAGATGTCACAGGGCACATGCAAAAACAACAACAACAACAACAACAACTAGAAAGTATAACAACACCAAATAACAAAAATAACAACAACAAAAACAACGCAGTTATTCAATCAATTCGTGTTGGCAATCAGTGAGGGCAATGCAATTGTTGCAGTATAAACAATAAAATCGAAGTATCACACAACGGTAATGAAAGTAGCAATGACAACTGCAACAAAAGCAAATGTACAATTATATAACAACAACAAAAATAGCGAGTAAATACAACAGTGGAATGTAGAAACAAAGCACTGAAACATTTGCAGCAAAAGGCAATTGGATTTGTGTGTCAAAGCGCGTTTTGTGCTTTTTGTGGCAAACTCCTGAACAATCCAAAAGCCAAACTACATAGTGAACCCGATTAAAGGATACTTACCTATGAGAAAACTTCAAAATTTGATTGTTCAAAAAATATGTTAAAATCATGAAAAAATATGTCTTATAACACCGCGCAACTAGGAGACATATAATAAAACGCAAGAGCTTTGATTTCATAGAATACATTAACCCGCCAACACCTCCACGAATAGGTCGTTTTTACCCCTATATTATGTAGCACGAAAATATAGTAATTTGAAGGTCGTTAGAGGATTAAAATGTTCTAGAAAATTATTCGCCATAAAATTTCACTAGGTATCTCCTCAGAAAAAATCTTCGTACAAACCAGGGACCGAAATTAAAAATTATTATTTTTTTGATGCTATAAAACTCCAGGGCTAGATTGTGTCCTTGGGAAAAATTATTAAATTTACTTTCATCCCAGGACCTCCAGGATAAATAACCTGGGCTCTATTAATTTTACTGATTTTTTCTTAAAAACACCAGCTATAAAATAAAAATATGGCGTTTTATTTTTTAACGGCAGCGATAAAATACAAATTTGGTGTTTATATTTATATGGCCGTTTTAATTCTATATTTGGTGTTTTATTTTTTTGCACCAGCGATAAAATAAATACTTGGTGTTTTATTTTTTAGCTCCATCGATAAAACTAAAACCTGGAGTTTTATTTTTTAACTCCAAAATAAAACTCCAGGGCCAATAACTAGCGAACCCCTTAACCGAATTGCATAAATTTGGTATCGGATGAAAGGTAATTCAGTAAGCTTTTGAATGGTGCCACTTATACTAAATTGGAAAAATTAAAAAAAATAGGTGGCAACCTTGGTTTGAGTGGTAACCTTGGCATATAAATTTTTCTTTGGTGTTTTATTATAAAAGGAATAAAACTCCCGGTCCCTGGTACAAACACTTTTCTAGAATATATTTACCGTCTAGCGGCCAGAAAGATAATATCTGGAATACACCTAAACTTCATTTTTCGGGAAATTTTAAACTTCTAAGTAAACATTTTTTTTTGTCAACCGCTCTCATTAAAATTTTTCTTCGAGGAAGCGGAATCTAAACCCTTAAAAAGATATTCGTTCACCAATAATGGCGCTGTTAAGTACACCAAGCCTAGACCAAACATCGCTACGGATTCTATGTAATACCTAGGTCTTTAAATCATTTAAAAGCATCCATTTTTCACCTTAATCTGACAGAAATGATTTAAGTTATGCCCTTCGTCATTCCTTCATGGCATTTTTTTTTCGTTTACTCGACACAATCGGAAATCGCGTGTTTTTTGTTGTACTTTTTCCTCACAAAAAAATTGCCATTGGCATTGCTCAACATTGCCGGATTTTGTTTGGTTTTGTTATTGTAATTTGTTGAAAATGTTACTGTTGTTGTAATTGTTATTGCTATTGCTATCGCTGCTATTACTGCCACTGCTACTTTAGCTTCATCTGACTTTGCTTTTGCTGTCGGTCGCTGCTGTTGTGTTTGATCTTCCTGATTTGGCTAGTTGCACTTTGTTTCGTGCTCATTTAGCTTGATTTGATGTTTTTGGCGTTGTTTTGTTGCATAGATACAAGTGTGTACTTATATATATTTGGTTAACCTAAAGGTTGATGCTTAGCTGTTCAAAATTGTAAGAAGTGCTATTTTCACCAGCATTGGTTTTTTGTACAATCAGAATATGCTAGGCTATCAAAGTATATATGTACCTAGTTTCCAATTTTTGCATTTTGGAAGCTCTGATCATGCACTAAAATGCAGATTCAAGTTATGATGTCAAACATTATAATACGTTAAAATAAACATTTGTATTTTTTAACAAATAATTTTCTTTTTCAAACTTTTTTTCTACCGTTACTAACATTGATTCAAGCATTGCTCCTAAATTAGCTCGATACACGCTATTACATAGAAATAGAGTGAAATTAAAAATACATACTACTTTGCAACTTTGCGTTTCGACTTTTCATTGCACTTCTCTCACCGCGATATTAGCGCCAATTTTCGGTTATTAAACTGCATTGCACTTGGCAACAAAAAATGTCAAATACAATGAACACAAAGTAAGAACGATGATCATAGCGGACTCGTGCAAAATTCAGTTCAACTACATACATTCTAAAGTCCACGTCAATTTTCTAAATAAGCAACGTTCATGACGTGTTAATTTGTATAAGAACTCATTAGTAAGTCAAAAGGATACAACAATACAATGTCCAGAAGCTTTTACGTACAGCTGCGAGGGTACTTATGCATATGTAGACGAAGTTACATACATACATATACACATACATACATACACGCATACATACATACACACATACATACATACATATATACATACATTGTGAAATAAAAGCTAGTATGCACACAGTAACCCTCTATTATACAAACGTATATTTTAGTTCACCATTTCGTCTTGCTCTTTTGTTTTACATGCATTCGACTATTTTTATTCGCTTGGCTAAGCATTTCTATTTGTTCAGCACCTTTTTATCGATCACCAACTGCGACTATTGTTAATTAAATATCTATCACTTCTTATTAAAGGTGCCACTGCTTGACTTAACAAAGTCACAGACAGTTTTGAATGGAGCGTAAAATTTGCTTTGAAGTTCAGTTTGATTAAATTCTATAGAACTTTCTGTACTGTTTTACATGGAGTAAATAAAATAAGTTTAATTAAATCGGGATTTAACTAAAAAAAAATTTTTTTGGGAAAACGCAAACAAAATTTTATAATTTCAGAGTTTTCTTCTACGACTAACTACAAAATCACTTTTATTTCCGCCATTTTTATCTATTTGAGTATTTTATAAGACTAAAATCAAAGGCATAACCCAGTTATTGAAATGCTTGGCAAAATACCACAAATCGAAAATTTCGAGTTAAAAAACATGCGAAGTGTAGTATCTATAGTGAATGATGACTGTTATACTCATGCCCACCTGGAGTGCTCGGGCGAAGCTTGGGTGAAATAAGTATAAATATTCAACAAAAAAAAGTACTGAACAATAAAAATATATACAGAGTATCTAATTATCTTTAAACCATTAACTGACAGTTGGGACATTTTAAAACAAAAAAAACTTCTTTACAGACCAACTTCATATATCAAATGAACGCCAATGACACAAACTCCATAGCGACTGCTGAACAATGAACACGAATGAAAGACAACTGTCGCCAATTAGAAACAGCATTGAATGCCAAGTCATTCTCTAACTGATCTTTCCAACCAGGGATGCCACTTTTGGACTTTTCCTACCAAAACTGGTAGGTTTTAATCCTTTTGGTAGGTTGGTAGGACGATTTAAATTTTGGTAGGTTTTTGCCTTCGTTCAACTAACATCACTGATTTGGTACATTTGGTCACTTTGCCAAAACACTGTTGAGAAAACGTGTCTTCTCAGTAGAGTTTTGTCATAAAATAGAAACGTTTTCTTTGAGCTTCATATAAACTTGCCCCCACAGACACAACTGGAGGAAATTGAAAACAGAAAGGCATCTGACATTTTACGCTATATGAAGCAAACAAGGTGGTTCGTCTACATGGTGTGTAATAAAGAGCTCCATGTGGTATCACAACAGACCATCAGGCCTACCTAGGTAGTAAATGTGTTTGTTCTACCAAGTGGAAACAATGGGTGATATTAATAAAAGCCAAGCATTTGCTTTTTCTTATAATTTCAGACCTTTTACTCAAATTTTGAAATTTGGTTCATACAAATTAATGTCAAATTTATAAAATCTTGAGTAAAAGCATTTGCTTGGTTTTTATTAATATGGCCCAATGTCCGCTGTTTCCCTCTATAAATCTTCTTAGGTTTCCTTCAGGATCAGTTGCTTGCCCTCATTATTCCTCAAATGCAGGGGCGTATCGGTTATAAGAGAAATGGGGTAAAAGTCATATTTAACCATTATCATGAGAAAAAAAACCGTTTTGGGCCTGAATAACCGTTATGGCAACCAAAAAAGTGTTTTGGGCTTGAATAACCGTTATTCAAATTTTTTATTTTTTTTATGGTCAGCTATAAAAATCAAGCCTATTTATTTGTCAATATTTCTGGGCGATATTGGTATCAAATGAAAGGTGTTGAGGGCTTTTACATAGAGGTGTATTTGTTAAGATTCGTAGGTCGGGTTCCCAGTTATGGGTGAAAAGTGAACCCGGATGCCCTGGACTGTTTTAAACAATATTGAATAACGGTTATTCAGGCCCAAAACAGTTTTTTTGGTTGCCATAACGGTTATTTAGGCCCAAAACGGTTTTTTGGTTTTTATAATGGTTATTAAGGACCAAAAGAAGATAAAGGTTATTTTTGCGTAACCTTTTCACCACACTAGAAAAAATAACCGTTATTTTCGGTCCCTGCTCAAATATTTTTCCACAAAAAGTAAACTCTGATTTCCTCCGCACTGGACGAGCGGTGGCTGCCACTAATACCCAATCCAACCTTGTCCGAATATCATTTAACGCCAACTCAAGTTTTTGTTTATATGGAAACTGCTGCTTCCTCCTCTTTTCCTACACATTTTTATTACTCATTCTAAAATTAAGTGAAATTTGTACAAATAATAAAATACTAATGTTTTCAAAAAAAAAAAAATAAAATAAAATTGTTTTTTTTTTATTTTAAGCGGTGTCCGGTTACTGCAGGGTGGTCGGTTACTGGCACAGTCACCCTAAATGAATTTGTTAAATATGGTTAAATCTCACATTAAAAAAAATTGGTAGGCTAGAAGCCATTTTGGTAGTTTTTTGGTAGTAAAAAAATTTTCTTAGTGGCATCTCTGTTTCCAACGCCATGTAGGCCTCTCCCACTTACTCTATTGCAGTGGGTGACGTCGATAGAAATGCTTTCTGCGTCGGGACATCTTCGCTCTGATCGACTTACCCGGGTGTGCGAAATATTGTCATCGTCTTTGCCAGATTCCAGGATAAGTCCCCAGCAAATATATTATTTATTTATGGTGTCTTAAATGCAAAATAAAATTTTTAAATCAATAAGCATGTTTTTCAAGATTATTACATTATTATTATTACATTTCATACTACAAATCCCAACCACAACAACAGACTACTGCCCTCAATTTGTTTTATACCACATTTGCCTAAATTTTGTATATGAAATTCTTTTCGCATTCTCGCATTTATTCGTATACATATGTATTTACGTATTTAAGTGTGCCTAAAAGCTTCAGTTTTTTCACATATACCTACACACAGAAATGACCGCAGACACATCAGCCACAATCGAATTGTTTTGATTATACAAATAAAAGAATTATTTATTTTTCGGATATTTGCATTGACTGGAAGTGCTTTGTTTGTAAAATTTCCAAGCATTTTGTGGCATTTGGACATTTTTGTGTGTAGATAGTATATAAAATACACACATATATATACATAGTTACATAATATTATTATCCCAATAGACCAAAGGGCTTGAGAATAATATTATAACAAGCTTACAAATATAAGCGTTAAGCTTGAGGAAAGCTTGTGTAAAGTATTGAAAAAGTCTTAAGAACAATTGTAGAAAAATCAAAACGGCACCCTTTTTATAAGCTTACAAATGTAATTGTAGAAAAATATTACTTGTGAAAGCTTGTTGTAAGCTTATAAATACAATTGTATGTATAAATAGTAGAAAAAACAAAAAAAAATAAATTTTTATTTGCATTTTTCTTTTCATTTTCTTTCCTTCTTCACCTTTACTGCAATGTTCTTTATTTTATATTCTCCTCCTGTTTCGAACCATGACATCAACCTGAACGGTATCATATAGTAGGACATTCAACATTATATTGAATTTTATTGAGGCTTTTATACTTCCCTTTTCCGAAAGAGGAATAATGAATTATATGAATCATTGTAAAACCAAAATTTAAAAAATTTTACAGCAAGCTTAAAACAATCTTATTATTAATAGTTTTTTAAGCTTTCATTGCAAGTGTAAAGTAAGCTTATTGTAATATTGTTTTCAAGCTTGTGTTCCTCAATTATTACAATCATGCTTGTGAATAAGCTTACAATTAAGCTTATAAAAACTGTATTCCAATAAGCTTACAATGGACAATTGTTATAAGCTTGTTCTCAAGTCCTATTACATTTCGCTTACTTCCTGGTCTGTTGGGATGTTCTAGTCTTATATGTGGACGTGCCAACCAACAACGTAACACAGACAATTCAATCAATTTAACGAGACAAAAGCATTTTTAGTCGTTTGATTGGACATTATTATTGGGGGCACAAAGTGATGGCCACAGAAGTGATGCTGGCCACAAAAGTAGAGCAACAACAACATTGAACCAATTCAAAGGGCCATAACTAAATTCTATGCAAACTCATATAGACGATATGTGGAATCCTATAAACATTAGTCTTGGTGAAAATAAGTTGGTATTAAAAAAGTGCTTTAGGGTGGTAACAACGGAAATCTAGTTCGTAAGTGAATCATTGGTGCACTTTGGATTAGGGAGCTTCCGTAAAAAAATCCCTTCCGAAGAAAAAAAGAAAACTTTCGATGTATGAAATTTCGATATCCGAGCATAAATGCCGAAGATATGAAGATTATTACACTGTGTGACACAAATTGAAGGTTATTGTCTGGGCGGAATAATTTTCACACGGCACGAAAGAGCGCTATCCATATAGTAAAACCCCCAAACCGTTTTGCTCCCTGAATTTTTTTTTTTTAATTTTTTTTTTTCGTTTTAAATTTCATCACATTAATTTCTTCTGATTTAAAAACAAAGGCAAATGGCTTCAAATACATAACGAATAGAAATATGTTGTTAAGAAACATATAGCAGAATTGCACGAGCTTCAATTTCGTAGAATAATTTAACCCTCTAACACCTCCTTTCATAAAGTGCGAAAAAATAGTATTTTGAAGGTCGATAGAGGGTTGACATGTTCTAGAAAATTATTCGCCATAAAATTTCACTAGGGGTTTCCTCAGCCAAAATATTTGTACAAGGGACGTAAAAGACCACAGAAAGCGCAAAAAATACTTAAATAATACTTGGAATATGCAAGGTATTCTTCAAAAAGATTTTTTCGAAGTCCTCTGAGTTCTCTTTACTTGACGTTATCATGAAAAAGACACTGTTCTGTCCCTGGAGAGACATTTCTCTAGAACAGATGCCAAGGAACGTGAATTAAAAAGTACTTGCTCGTATCCGAACTATGCAGTGTAGGGTTGCCTTTGAAGTGAGGCATTCGCCATGCAAAGCTTAGGTGATTGCATTAGACGAGCACATTCATGTATAAATGTATGTGTGGGTGTGTTTTTGCATGAAAATGTGTCAGAATATGCTAAATGAAACTAAAAGCACTATTTTTACTCCAAAACACAAAACTAAATTCCAAAGCGACTGCAATACAAACATGCACATGTACACACACAGATGCGATACATCCGTGTAGGGAAAATCTCTAGTTCCGAACTAGGTCGCTTCTAATGCATTTCTCGACACTACTAGTCCGAGCTAAATCTCTTTTCCATGTTATCAACTGGCGAATTGAAAGCGGCGATGTCCTAGTCACACTCTGCACTACATTTTTGATAGTTCCGAACTAGTAATAAATTCTACAGTTTACACTAATTCGTTTATTGGCACAATTTCGATAGTTCTGAACTAGCTACAAGTACCTACAAATTCTACAGTTTTACATCTGTCGCTTAAGTGCAGCCTTTGACATACTTCATGCAAGTGGCGCGATGGCCGACTGGCTAACGCATGTGCCTTTGAATCTGAGGGGCGCCGGTTCGAATCCTGTCGGTGTCAAGGTGGGTGATAATTTTTTTTTTTAATTTTTTTTTTTACTAATATTTGTTTATTTATTTATTTAATAATATTTAAAAAATAATAATATAAAAAAATTAAAAATAAGCCTGAGGGATCGGAAAAGCACAATTAGGGGAACATTTCATTTCATGCAAATAGAAAACTCTTTATATAAATTGCTTCACTAAACATCTGAGAATTGCAGAAATATACAAAGCCGACGGCAATTAAACGAACGAAAAATTTTCATAGAATTTTTGTCACTTCGAAATTGCATACAAATCAAAGTGTGTCTTATAATAGTCACTCAATTCACTCCTTCTGAACTGGTTAGGGTATAACTACAATTGATCTAGTTCCCTTTTGACACATTTTCGCTAGTTCGGAACTGGAAATTTTGCTCACTAGTTATTGAGTTCCCTACAGGATGTCCTTAAGCACACACAGCAAAAGATGAGAGTGCATACGTATGCACATATCGCACCCTAAATCAAAAAGTGGCACAACCCAAAATTTTTCGAAACCGAGTTTTTTTCATAAACGGGTATACGGAACATATCTCTAGCGATTGTCAAAAAAAACACTTTTGAATAACTGTGTCTTTCGACCGAAAAATAACGATTATACCTGGCCCTTTGCCATACGATTGCTTGTAATGAAAAACAGTTTTTTGGCTCTCCTGAAAATTTATGAATTTTGAGTTATGCCACTTTATGATTTAGGGTGCGATATGTACATATGTACGTTATATTTACGACTCTAAAATGTTCACAAAACATTCGTCTATCTCAATTCAATAGCAACCAACATGGGACAAAAGCACGAGAGCACGAGACACAGGAGAGCAAAACTAAAAGTGAAGCACACGCTCCGTTTGATGCTTTCAATTGCAAAAGCCAAAGCAAATCCGAGCAAATAAATGAACGTCTGACCCAATTTCTGTATACACTACACACTCGTACATACATACATGAACACATACATGTGTGGCCTCATGCTAACAATAACAAAGGCAAATCAGAACAAAAAGAAACAAACGTAATACGAGTCGAGGTACACACAAAACGTTCGTTCCGTGGTCAAATGCAACAAAAGCCAAATTTGGCTTAGCCAAAAAATGGCTGACCGAAATGCAGTTAAAACGCAAAACGCAAAAGGCGACAACACCTGCCATATTTTGACAGAGTTGAGAGCGTGTTTGTTGGTTTGCATGTGTGTATGTTTGTATGGTAGAGAGGCTTAGTTGTGGAAATGCTTTAGAAGCTAAGTTAAATGGTGGGGATGCTGATGAAAAACATTTCATACTCAATTGTGCTAAGATGATGGAGCCGAGCGACTATTTAAATATGGTGTGGCAGTAATCACTGGACATAAAAAAACTTTAGATGACATGAGATGAGTTGGCGTTTAGAGTATTCGAGCAAAAAGTTCTTTGTTCTATGTTTCACATGCGTTCAAATGGGACTAGTTGATGATAATGAATGTAGGGAATGCGAATTTGCAGGAGGAGACTGGGGGCCATTTTCTCTGTTCTCCTGTTCTGCGTTTTCCAGGTTAAGACTTCGATTGCTATGACAAGTTGTATTCAGTGATCTCAAATCTGTATCCAAAATAGGGGTAAGGAAACTCTTGGTATTTGCCAAAGAGACGGCATTGTTCTTCGGTTTGTGTCCAGGCTTTTAATGTAGAGGTGTTAATGTGCAATGCCCTTTCTGGTAACATCTCGGACCCACTCAGTCTATGTGAGGCCATTGATGACCAGCTACTCTAACCTAACCTAAGCTATGTTTAAAGACGTTTGTGCAAGCTTCGATTTTCTTCGATGATTTAATTTATACACTTGTAACATCAATTAACTGGCTTTGATTTGATAAGAGCGCAAAACCAATTACTAAGCAAAAAGGGAGCCATCCACTACGTTGGAAAGATCGATCAAGTAAAGAATGACTTGGCATTGCAGGCAGTTTGTAATTGTCGTCAATTACTACAAAATGAAGCTACTGACCCGAGTTATTGGACCCGTACAATACTGTGTAGACGATGAAGACCAGTTCAGAGGAAAACGTTTAAAACTTAAGAATATAATGAAGTATCGTAAAATCTCGTATTGATAAATATATATCTACCTATCTATATGTATCTCTCTATACGAAACATTTTAGAAATCTGAATAAATTTCAAGTTTGTATGTACTTACCTTTTCAACTGACTATATTATCTTGCTGGTTGCACTTATTGTATCATTTTGTAGACTTAATGTCGAAGAAAAGTCTAAAACAGGAAAAAGAAAAGAAAATGAGTTTATTTTAATAAAAAAAATTGTAACAAATGTAAAAGTTGCTTAGAAAGCTGTGACACTAATTGAGGATGATTATTTTCTTAACGCGAAATAATTGCCACACAGAACGAAATACCAATATACATATCGATGCTTCGAAACAAAACTGTACTAAGTCAGAAAACTATTTTTTGCAGGGGAAGCTCTCAAAGTTTAAATTCGATAAGAAACTTCAGTTGTATGCTAAGTATATTTTCACTTGTAACTTCTATTTGGATTGAACGATAAATTCCAAAACTCGATACTATATAAGTTAGGGTACGCTTTATATAAAACCGTAAGAAAAAATAAAAACTTGCTACGTTGTTTTTCGTGGTAAGTTCTCAAAGTTTGTATTCGGAAAAAGTCTCGAGATGCATTATAGTTACACTTTTGCTTATAACCTTTGATTGGATTGTGCAATTGATACCAAAATTTGACAGCATCCAAATTAAACATGTATTACTTGAAACACCAAAAACAGGCAAACATATTGTTTGGAAGCGTCGATATAATAAAACCCCTCAACCCATTTTGCTTTATGAAGTAATTTATTTTTATCAAGGCTGCACAACGATATAAACAAAAATATTTTGTATTGTTGAATATCAAATAAAAATTAGCAAAAAAATTTTGTTTTGTTGAATATCAAATAAAAATTATTAGTGGTCTTCATCTAAAGTGATAAAGTAATAAATTGTTAAAGTTTATCAGTTTATCCGCATTTTTACATGAACGCACCTTGGTAAATAGTTGTTTAAACTCTTGTCAGCTGTCAGTGTCAACTTTATTAATAAATAAAAAAACCCAATAAAATATACAAAAATGCATATAACATTTTTGTAGAAATTATTTTAATAAATCGTGCTAAAATGCCGAAGGAAAGCACAATTTCTTCTTTTAAATTGAAAAAGTAAAACTGACAATGTGTCAGACTTGAATTTTACCAAAATTTATAAATTTACGCAACAAAATCGTTCGGTAAAGTGGTAAACTTTGCTTAAATATATCTTCATACAAATTTTGACAGATAATTTATCACAATTATTATTTTATCACTTTACCCCATTTACCAGCAGTTTACTACTTTAGATGAAGACCCTTATTAAAATTATTTCGTTTCGTTGATTATCAAAAAAAATTATCAAAATTATTTTGTTTCGTTGATTATCAAAAACAAAATAATAATAAAAATTTGTTTCGGGCTTACGGCTTCATTTTACTTTGAATTTTTATTAACGTTATTTTTTTTTGATAATTTTTTTTGTTGGCTACCGAAACAAAATTTAAATTAAAATACATAACGTATAGAAATATTTTTTTTTTGGAAACATATAGTAAAATTGCAAGAGCGGTCGTTTTGAGCTTTTTTAGAAAGTCGGAAAAAATAGTATTTTGAAGGTCGCTAGAGGATTAAAATGTTCCAGAAAATTATTCGCCATAAAATTTCACTTGGGGTCTTCTCAGACAAAAAAAAAAGAACCGAAAAGGCCAAGTCAAGTATTTTTTATTGGTTTTTCGGGGATTCGGAGGTTCTCCAATTGCAATAAATTTTAACTTCTTGCACCTATACGTATGTATGTACATTTTTACATATACAAATCTTAGCTCGCTCTAGATGTGAGATAAATCTCTAAGCGGCTTGTAAACGAACTCTGTGTTAGTGCATACGCTGTGTCGGTGTGAATAGTAGAATTCGTTTGAGTTTTTACGAGCATAACGAATGTGAAGTTTTTACTAAAAAAAGAAACTTTCAAAATGCTACGCGATTACTTTATTTTACTATAATGCACTCGATTTCTGTCATAATGTTGTAGGTAAGAAAAAAAAAGCAAAAAAAAAACCAAAACAGTTACAAAAAACGTAGCGTTGACAATAATGATGTTGCTGATTATGATGGCGTGTCAGTCACGAAAACGCTTTTCGCTGCTTTTGAAAAATGGCAAAGTTGACAACTGACAAGTGCTGTAGTTTGTACTGTCATTGTTGCAACATAAACATTGTGCCAGTCATAAAACATGACAGCTAAAAAATACACACACACACACACACACACACACACACACACACACACACACACAACTATGTACAAAAACAAAAAAAAATTAAAAAAAATGAAAGGGAAATGAGAATGAAAATGACAATAACAGCGACAGTCACAGTGACAATACAAATTGTTGCAATAGAATATTGTAAAATATGCAGAGTAATAATACACAAGAAACAACAAAAAAAAAAGAGTAAAGTGCAAAAAAGTGATTTTAGTAAAGAAGTAAAATAAAGACATAAATATGTGGCGAAAATATGTATATGCAGATATGGATAAGTCCCCCCAACAAAGGCTACTTTTTCCCCGCTACTTGGCGCTAGAGTCGAGATATGTAGCAAATCCGTATTTATGGCCCGTTTCTGTTAATTTATATCACGTGTGTTTGTGGTGCCTGAGCCGGGTCCCAAATATGGGTCAAAACGTGGACCCGTATGACTCCGGAATGTTTCTGAGCAATACCAGGTGTTAAGCAGAGCTTTTTAAATTGATCTCGTTTCCCTATGCAAAGGGAAAGAGAAGCAGAAGGAGTAAGGGTGAAGAAAGTCTCTTCCTGGAAGGCTAAGGTAAATGGAAAAGGGAAAATTATAGGAAAAGGGGCAGAACAGGTAGGGGAAAAGGGAGAGTGAAAGGGAAATAGAAAGGAAAATAGAAAGGTAGATGTAGAGGTAAAGGTAGAGATAGAGATAGAGATAGAGATAGAGATAGAGATAGAGATAGAGATAGAGATAGAGATAGAGATAGAGATAGAGATAGAGATAGAGATAGAGATAGAGATAGAGATAGAGATAGAGATAGAGGTAGAGATAGAGATAGAGATAGAGATAGAGATAGAGATAGAGATAGAGATAGAGATAGAGATAGAGATAGAGATAGAGATAGAGATAGAGATAGAGATAGAAATAGAAATAGAAATAGAGATAGAGATAGAGATAGAGATAGAGATAGAGATAGAGATAGAGATAGAGATAGAGATAGAGATAGAGATAGAGATAGAGATAGAGATAGAGATAGAGATAGAGATAGAGATAGAGATAGAGATAGAGATAGAGATAGAGATAGAGATAGAGATAGAGATAGAGATAGAGATAGAGATAGAGATAGAGATAGAGATAGAGATAGAGATAGAGATAGAGATAGAGATAGAGATAGAGATAGAGATAGAGATAGAGATAGAGATAGAGATAGAGATAGAGATAGAGATAGAGATAGAGATAGAGATAGAGATAGAGATAGAGATAGAGATAGAGATAGAGATAGAGATAGAGATAGAGATAGAGATAGAGATAGAGATAGAAATAGAAATAGAAATAGAGATAGAGATAGAGATAGAGATAGATATAGAGATAGAGATAGAGATAGAGATAGAGATAGAGATAGAGATAGAAATAGAAATAGAGATAGAGATAGAGATAGAGATAGAGATAGAGATAGAGATAGAGATAGATATAGAGATAGAGATAGAGATAGAGATAGAGATAGAGATAGAGATAGAGATAGAGATAGAGATAGAGATAGAGATAGATATAGAGATAGAGATAGAGATAGAGATAGAGATAGAGATAGAGATAGAGATAGAGATAGAGATAGAGATAGAGATAGAGATAGAGATAGAGATAGAGATAGAGATAGAGATAGAGATAGAGATAGAGATAGAGATAGAGATAGAGATAGAGATAGAGATAGAGATAGAGATAGAGATAGAGATAGAGATAGAGATAGAGATAGAGATAGAGATAGAGGTAGAGATAGAGATAGAGATAGAGATAGAGATAGAGATAGAGATAGAGATAGAGATAGAGATAGAGATAGAGATAGAGATAGAGATAGAGATAGAGATAGAGATAGAGATAGAGATAGAGATAGAGATAGAGATAGAGATAGAGATAGAGATAGAGATAGAGATAGAGATAGAGATAGAGATAGAGATAGAGATAGAGATAGAGATAGAGATAGATATAGATATAGAGATAGAGATAGAGATAGAGATAGAGATAGAGATAGAGATAGAGATAGAGATAGAGATAGAGATAGAGATAGAGATAGAGATAGAGATAGAGATAGAGATAGAGATAGAGATAGAGATAGAGATAGAGATAGAGATAGAGATAGAGATAGAGATAGAGATAGAGATAGAGATAGAGATAGAGATAGAGATAGAGATAGAGATAGAGATAGAGATAGAGATAGAGATAGAGATAGAGATAGAGATAGAGATAGAGATAGAGATAGAGATAGAGATAGAGATAGAGATAGAGGTAGTGGTAGAAGTAGAGGTAGAGATAGAGCCAAAGACTAATTATAAAACAAAACCATTTTCGTCGCTGCGAGGGGGGACGGGTATTTGCATGTTTGTTTATAAATGTAAAAACTCTAGTTCTAATTGAGAATCACGGTTTTTTTAATGTATTAAAGGTGTCATGCAATCAGTGCTGTCATCAGCATCTGAGTAAAACTTGATATACCCAACCACATCTGACTGCACTGCTGGTACCTCCTCCACGCTGCTCACTCTTCAGTGCCTTTAATAACAAGATTTTCGCAAAAAGCAATTTGAGTTAAAGATTTAAGTGCTGCTGTTGCAGTTTTGCTTTCTTCACTTCAGTTAAATAAAATATTTTACGATTTTTTTGCACATTTTTCGTTCTTTCAGTTTTTGTTTAATTTGTAAAAGCTTTGCGTATTTTACGCACGTCCATTCATGTCCTCACACACGCATGAAACGCTGCGAGATTTTTAATGAGCTTAAATGTGACTGCGAGTATTAAGCGCTTTTATTTACTCATATACACATAAATATATGTACATGGCTTTGTATGTACATGCATACATATACATATATGTTTGCATTTAAGCTGAGTTCAATGTCTCTTTAAGAGGTTTTTTTTTTGCACTTATGACACTTTAATGTGTATGTAGGCGGAACAAGCCAGCAAAGCTAAAAGCTTTTCATAAAAGCTGATAAAAATTAACAAGTAACCATAAAAGGACTGTTAAATAGCTACTTATATAAATAAATTGTTTACGTACGCCACAAACGTCTTGCGCTGACCCACTTAACGAACAGAAAAACTGATAGAAAAGGCTCTTAACTTCAAAAAGTGCTGCTTTACTACCTCTACCTCTGTCTCTCACCGATTTCAGTTCACTTACTGCACACAGAGAATTATAAAATTAATTTGATTTGCTTTTAAAGCGACGCGGAACGGAAACTGAAACTTTTCACTATCGAATTTCCGCTTGACGCTGAAAAGTTGTGTGTTACGGCAGCAGCGCCGCTTATTTTCCAAAGTTTGTGCTGCGGTTGTTGTGCACATAAAGCAACACCAACAACGGCAACGTCAATCGATGGCCGACCGTCGCGCTTTCGCTAATAGCTTGCCACCGCCAACCGCCACCTTCAATTACGTGTAGATAGTTAGATAGATAGATAGATACATTTGCCAAAAACGTTCGGCTTTTCCTTAATTGGCTACAAAAATTCAATGGTAGAACTTTTGCAGTGCAGTTTATTTTCATTTGCATTTTAATTATTGTTTTTCTATTTCTATTTCTATTTCTATTTCTATTTCTTTTTCATTTTATTTTTTTTTTAACTTTGCCGAGGGTAATATCATATTCGGTTTTATGTCGTGACCACAAAAAAAAACTAATTGTTGCTTTGTATTTGTGCACTTTTGCATATCGTAGGATAGGCATACAAACAGAGATACACATGTGTATATATATTTGACAGCTTTGAACTAATTAGTGCCATCGAATATCTTTATTGATTCATCTGTTGGTTTCATATGAAAATGAACCATATGCCTACATATCTATTTATAAATAAATGCATAATAGTAAAGTATGTAATCGTGTGGAATTTTGGAATTCTCTTTTATTTTGCAAAGAACTTGTATGCTAATTAATAACAAAAAAAAAATTCTATTATTCACACCGATACAGCGTATGCACTAACACAAAGCTCGATTACAAGCCATTCACAGTTTTACCTCACAGTGAGACCGAGCTAAGGTTAGCATACATCAAAAAGAGAGCCAGTAAACTCTCCAAGTGCAAAGCAAAAAGCAGCGCGCTTCAAACTGTAGATGAAAATACATAAATCTAAATTGTTGTTTCACCTTTATTAAGATATTATTGAGACTTGATATTTTTACAAGTGCCGCATCAAACCCAAGCAAAGTCCAGCATTTAATTTAGTTGTTTAGTTTCAAAGTAAGGGTTTAATAATTAACATTTACAAAAAAAGTGTTTGCCGTTGAATAAGGAAAGAGTTTTTTGAAAACTTAACAACCCTGATTACAAGTTTTTATTTATTTTATATAATTGGATGAATTACGTATGTAAATATATATGTTTAACTGAGCTGACCAACCTTTAGAAGTTTAAACAATTAAATTCGCATACAAATCAATATATGTATAACCAGTAGCAAAAAGGAATGAGTAAGAAGCACCTAGAGGAGCACCTCTTCAATGTCTAACTATAATCTGGTGGTGAGCGAGCATGGCTCATTTTATGTGACCGCTGTAGTGTAGTGGGTAGAGTGCTGACCTACCATACCAGAGGTCTCGTGTTTTAACAGCATAGGGGAATACATCCGAGGGTATTTCTGTCATGAAAATTCTTCTCAGGAAAAATTGTAGATCCACCCAATTAGTAGGGAAAAAAAACAAAAATTAAAGAGCGCGCCTCGTATTGGGAAGAGAAGCTCGGCCTCAAAACTCGTCAGGGTTGTATAAGCTGCATTGTTAGCATGCAAGGCGAGGAACATATTTCTGTACGGTTTGTACGATGAATATCATGAAAGCAGGAGTGTTCTTATAATAATTATAAAATGCTTTTACCCTCCTACCCACTGAAACCTTGGTAGCACGCGCTGGCTCGCTGCGGGCGTTATGAGCCAACTGGATAATTTGGTCAATTATATATATAATTTTTTTTTTATATAAAATAAGCAGTAGCATAGTCGTCTTTTCGCTTCCGAAGGAGTTTCTCACAAGATTTGAAATGCTTTTGTCACCTTATCTGCACAGGAAGTCGACCTTACGTGAAGCGCTGCGGTTATTGTGCATTGCTCTTGCTTAGCAGTTGTGCTGTGTGACAACTTTGTAAAGAACAGAGCTTGTCAGGTTTTCTCTGCTGGTTGTACTTTGATGCAGCATTTACCTACAGATATGCATATATACACACACAATTTTAAACTGTCATGACCTTTTCTCTCATTGTTTGTAAAAGTATTTTCTGCATAAAGAAATTTCTCAAATAAACAATAATTATGCAACTGCAACTTGCTGTAAATTTGTACATTGCCATTAACGCTACAAATGTCAAAGCTCTGATCTGCATATCAATTTACATACATACATATGTCGTGTCCCTTAGGTTTAATTAAATAAAAACAAATATGCTTTTGTTTGAAATCTCTCAAATAACATAGATATACATACTTACATATGTATGTATACATAACTAAGTTAGAGAAGGGCATTATTTATTTATATTTTGTATTGAGTTAGTAAGGATTATCTAATATCAAGTTTACATGTACATATGTATATGTATACTTTCAAATTTTAACACATTTACATATGTATATGTTCATATCAGACTCTGACACATTTCAGCCTGCAGCAGTTGTCTGAATTTTCATATTCGTTTTGAATTTCACTTTTCAATGAAAATCTTCATACACACAATTTCCTTGAATTGCTATATAAAAATGCAAATATGTATATGATAGCTATGCATGCTAAATTTTATATAAGCATTTATGTATGTATCCACGCACGTATCTACTTATTTATATGGATACATTTTAATATCGACACTTGATCTTGTATATTTACTTTATTTTTCTGCTTATTTTGCAATAATTTGTGGCACTTTTATAGACATTTATTTATGCTTTAACAAGTTTGTATTTACTTTACATACTTTTACACATATATTATCTAGCAAAATGCTCATCAATTCAAGCTTTGAAGAGTTCATATTTATTTTCATTCGATGAGCTAATGCTAGTTAATATGTAAAGGTAGACATGTGCAAATTTGTGGCATACTACAAGGCGTAATTTTTATTTTCTTTCTTCTGGGACCTTTCTATATTCAAAGTATGGAATTTTTCGTCTGAGAAAACTTCTAAAGAAATTTACGGGCGAACATTTTAACGCTTTAACCCTCTAACCACCACCCAAATGCTATTTTAATGAGATAACTTAAATTAAAGGGCCAAAAAACTATAAGCTGAAGGAGCTACTGAAACATTCCACAAACTTGTTGCTCGCAAAACCCTATGAATGAACGCTCTAACTTTATATTTCGTTCTGATACAAAATTTAACCCTTTTTTCACTTATTTCTAAAAGAAAACACATAGTCAAAAAATTGCAACCACAAAATGGCCATAAAAATGGTATTTTGAACTGAGTATTAAAAAAAAAGTTTGTATGTTTTACTATTTGGTGGTTTAGGTCCTTCAAGTTGAGTTGGAAGCCTTCTGCAACCATACAATGGTTCTTTAAATATTCCAAAGAGCTATTAAAAGTTGATAAATGTACTTAAAAGTCCAGAAGGATCACTTTTGGGATTCATTGATTGATGTATGTATGTGGGAAAAAAAGACGTTTGACTTGAATGAAAGGACCACAAACCAAACGAATTGAGCACAAACAAATGGTGGACATGGCTGGCTACCTTCATCATTTACCTCAACATTCACATAAAAAAATTAGAACATGCGAAAAAAAACTTGTATTTTGTTATGATGATGATTTATGGTGTTCTTTTGTTATATTTAAATATAAGCAGCAAAGCTTCGACAAATGTTTTGCACAAGAAAATCTCTTTTTTTCCACTTCAATTTCTTCATTTGTTATTTCTTAGTTTATATTTTAAATTTTGCATAGCCGTAAGCAAAATAAAACGCGCTAAGGCAAGCAAGGAACGCACAGTGTGCTGAAATTGGTCGGTAGTGGACATAGAGACATGAAATAAAAGCTAGTTAATAATAAAAAAAACTAATTATGGAGTTCGATTCTAAACCTTATTACATGAGGTTTTTGTATCTGAATAACTTGTATCTGAATAACTTTTCATAAAGTCTTTAATTTAAAAGTTATAGCAAATTAAAAAAAAAATGTATGGAAAAATTCAGATTTTTTCCCTTAACTCAATTTCCTCACATTTCCTCAAAATTAATTTTATATATTTATATATAAAGACTAATTTACTATATATTTTACTAGTTCTCGTGGTTCGGAAAAGCTCGGAAAAGTTTACAATTTCAGTCATAGTTCCATTAATGACTAGGTCTTATGGCAATATTATTATTTTCGCTGAAGAGAAAAATGCGACAACCCCAAGCAGTACCTCGTTCGGTAGAAGATTAAAACACGCTTCTAACGACATGCAACTTGTAGTGATTGAACCAACCCTGGTTGAGTGACAGCTGGTCAAAGTTAAAAATTGTTTCATTTTTTCGATTTTTTGTTTGCCGTTAACTCAGATTCCCCGCGTTTTCCCATAATTAATTTTATTTATTTATACATAAGGTCTAACGTAATATCTATTTTATTAATTTTCGTGGTTCGTAAAATTTAAGAATTCCCTTACTAACTGGGTCATATGTCAGTATTGCGCATCAGTTTTCATTGCTGGGTATAATGTGAAAACCAAAAATATTTTAGGACTTCAGTGTGAAGTCATTTTGCCGTGTCAACCGTTTCGCCATATGCATATAAGCCTAAAATTAGAGTCAAATGTCGCTGATATTCTTTCAAATATTCTGGTATGCCTTATTATACCCCACTTTGCTTCACTTAAACTTCCCGAGCTCATCCAAATATTGTTAGATTTTTAATCTGAATGTATTTTTGAAACCTGCATTAAATTACACAGTAATTGAATTTAAAAAAATTTTCAGCTATCAGGAAGAATATAGGACATGAAGTTGAAGATTCGTGAGAAAGAAAACAAAATGTTCATTTTAGGCCGCGATATTACCTTCCCTGAGTAGTGTACCAAAAAACTGAATACGCCATTCGTTTAAGCGGTTAATTTTACGTACCACTAGATAACAGTTTTTTATCTTGTGCAAAATCTCAACTTATTTCATACATAAAACTAAACATACCTTGAAATTCTTGAAAATTGCGCGGTTTTTGGTGAAGCTCCATCTAGTTTTTAGAAAAGTGATTTTTTTTTTTCATTTTATTTACTATAAAACAACAACAATATGAAAATATACAATTGAAGTCCTATGTCCCTACTTGACAATTTCAGCCCACTGTGGAACGCTGCTCTTTGCCACGCGCATAATTTGCCGCGCGTTGGGATTACCGCAAGCCCCATTAAAGCCCACAACACTTATGCATCCATACATATGTACCTACCGATATGTATGCACATATTTCACCGTCTGTCATGTGAAGCACATTATCGCTTAAATAAACACAAAAATAAAATTTTGTATATCTCACTATTATCAGATCAGACACGTTGTGGTGTTAACCGACCGACTGAATTGACCGAAAAGCTGCCCCGTGTGTTGCCGATGAATATGCAAATATTCAAATACTTATGCATAAATAAATTTGTGTGCTTGCTAAATAACACGCACATAGTTGTACATGCATACATACATATGTATGTAGTATATCCCAGAGGTACGCATTTGCCTGCCACTTTTTGCAACACTCTCATTTCCATTGTCATTTGCACTCGGCCACACTAGAACATTGTTGCATTTCGTAGGAATGTAGTAGTGTGTATTAAAGGGCTGCATGAATGGATTCGAAACGACCAACAAAATATTCGCGGCCGTCCAATTACAGTACCTACTTGTTTCTGTCGTTTTAGAATAAGCGCAAGTAGAGCACAACCATAAACAGAACCAATACAATTACTTATTCTTAGCGACAATTACATGACTTTAAAAAGGTTCTGCAAATAGTGTACACTACTTGCGAATACTTCGAATATAATCGAAATATATGTATGTATGTACATGTTTTCATAAACACACATTCAGATGTTCAGCAAAATTACGCTGCTAGTGTGAGTGTGTGTATGTGCATATGCTTACACACTAGGGCGGGTCGATTGGTAAGTACATATGCTCTTCGTTTTACAATTTCAATCTATTTGCACCTACTTAGCTCAGTTGTTTTCCTTTTCTTATGTGCGCCTACTTAAAACTTTACAAAAGAAGGAACCGTTTATATTTAAATCTTTTTAACTTGATTTTCTTTATTTGTTGCTACATTGCATGCACATATGTACATATGTACATACATATGTATGTATGTCATATTAAGGTGGTTTTATGAAGGAAATAAAGTTCTCCAGAAATTCGCGGAACACCCCGATTTTCATGCGAATAAAATACGAAAATCTATACCTAAAATTTTACCTTAATATATTAAAATTTAGAGGTCTTGCAAATGCCTCCAAATTTCTTTCTCCTTTATACCAGTGATTATACATAATTTTTTTCAAAGTCCTTAATGAACTTGAAAAACATTTCTTATCATTAAAAAATGGAACATATGTTTGTTGGGCTTTTATTTTTTGGTCCACCTTAATGCCATATGCACATTAAATAAACAAACAAACCAAATAAGCAATAAGGTTTTGCGAATACTTCATAACATGGTTATTATTATGTTCTACTCGATCGTGGCGAATAGTGTACACTAATCGCTCCAACAGAGCAAATAGAAATAGTAATTGTATTCCAAATGAAAAGTATGGGTTTTATTCGTATCTGCATTGAAATTGTGCTGTGACTAATTGTACAATGCATAGAGTATTCGCAAATATAGAAGAAACAAATGGTATTGTGCAGAGGTCTAGTGTGTATACACAAACTAAAAATATGCCCAAAAATACTTGCGAAACTAAATTTTAATACAAACTAGATAGAGAACAGTGAACAACACTCTAACCAAAAAATAAAATCAAAAAAGCAGTTGCATAAGTTCAAATTCATGCTGTAAGTGGACAGTGAGTGAATGTACATATTAGATGAGTTTTTTTTTTGTATGGGATTCTTTAAACGTTCTCAGATCCTCCCTCCGGCACCGGAATATGAAAATAGGATGTTTTAGAGTAAGTAAACTGAACAAAAAATTTCACTTTTCCAAAAACTGGATGGAGCTACACCGAAAACCGCGCAAATTCCCAGAATTTCAAGGTATGTTCAGATTTTTGTCTGAAAAAGGTTAGGATTTTGCACAAGAAAAAAAATTGATACCCATCCATACGAAGAATTAACCGCTAAATCGAATGGCATATTCAGTTTTTTGGTACACTACCCAGGGAAGGTAATAACGCGGCCTAAAGTGACCATTTTCTTTTTTTTCTCATGAATCTTCAACTTCTTGCCCTATACTCTTCCCGAAAACGGAAATTATTTTTCAACTAAATCACACGGTAGGCTGCGTTATTTAATGCGCTTTCCATAAATGTACAGCTATTAAAAATCGAATAAAATTTGGATGAGTTCATCAAGTTTAAGTGAAGTAAAGTCGGGTATAAAAGGGTAACATACCCAAAAATATCGAAATTTTTTTAAAAATTTTGCTTTTGAAGACGGTTTTTTGGGTTATTAGTGATTTTTTTATGGGGTTGGATAACTCCACAAATGTAAAAAAAAATTCGGAAGATCGAGACCGTGGATAGCGGAAAAAACCGTGGACCCGGATGGCCCCAAAATATTATTGGGCAATATTGGTATCAAATTAAAGGTCTTAACTAGGGCTTGCATATGGAACTTATTACATGCCAATTTCTTAGCCAATTTCCGCTATACTGACGAATAAGTGGTCCAGGATGACTACAGCATATTTTAAAGGATATCGGCGAAATTTGAGTCTAATTTTTGACTTATATGTGTCGAAACGGTGGACACAGCAAAATGGATTGGCTTTACATTGAAGTCCTAGGTAAAATCTTTATTTTGATACCCATATTGCCCAAAAATGTTTTGGCGCTATCCGGGTCCACTTTTTGTCCGTTATCCACGGTCTTGACCTTTGTATTTTTTTTGCATTTGTAGAGTTATCCACCCACATAAAAGATCACGAATAACCCAAAAACCGCCTTTAATAGCAAATTGTTAAAAAACTAAAAAAACTTTAAGGTATGTTACCCTTTTATACCCGACTTTACTTCATTTAAACTTGATGAACTCATCCAAATTTTATTCGATTTTTAATAGCTATACATTTATGGAAAGCGCATTAAATAACGCAGCCTACCGTGTGATTTAGTTAAAAAATAATTTCCGATTTCGGGAAGAGTATAGGGCAAGAAGTTGAAGATTCATGAGAAAAAAAAGAAAATGATCACTTTAGGCCGCGTTATTACCTTCCCTGGGTAGTGTACCAAAAAACTGAATATGCCATTCTATTTAGCGGTTAATTCTTCGTATGAGTGGGTATCAATTTTTTTTCTTGTGCAAAATCCTAACTTTTTTGAGACATAAATCTAAAAATACCTTGAAATTCTGGGAATTTGCGTGGTTTTCGGTGTAGCTCCATCCAGTTTTTGGAAAAGTGAAACTTTTTTTTCAGTTTACTTACTCTAAAACATCCTATTTTCATATTCCGGTGCCGGAGGGAATATCTAAAAAAAAACTCATCTAATACATATGTATAACACTGTGCGTCATTACTCTTGTGGGCAGAATAATTCCGACACAGACCGAAAGACCACTATCTGTATGGTAAAACCCGCGAACCTTTTACTTGCTGCTGTAAAATTTTGTTTTTTATTGCCATTTTAAATTTTTTCGAAATTTTGTTTGGGTGATTTTTAAATAAAGGAAAAAAAGTTTTAAATTATATAACGTATAGAAATATGTTGTTAGGAAACATGCAGCAAAATTGCACGAGCTTTAAATTTGTAGAACACTTTAACCCGCTAACGCCTCCACGCAGAGGTCTTTTTGACACTTCTTTATAAAGTCCGGAAAAATAGTCTTTTGAAGGTGGATACAGGGTAAAGATGTTGTAGAAAATTATTCGCCATAAAATTTCTAGAACATTTTAAACCGCTATCGACCATCAGTGTACTGTTTTTTCGGACTTTCTAAAAAAAGGTGTCAAGTTGACCCAGCCGAAGAGAGATGCAGAAGAAAGTATTCAATCAAACCGCTGTCTTTGTATGGATTTACAGTTTGTCGTTCACTCTTAAGGACATCAGCGACACGTTGATACACGCTGGGTATAAAATGTAGCAAACCATACACACACATACGCACAGGCAGAAAACAAAACCGACAGCCATAAGGAAGTGTGTTGCTGCTATTTTGGGAAACTTTGCAATTTGGTTTATTTGCCACAAAGGAGATTTGTGTCTGCTTAATTGTGTTTATTATTTGGCTGGCAGAATTTTGAAATTTTCATCAAACAACCGGGGTTATATTTATGCTTTTTTTCACAACTAGAATTGTGGATACATATGTATGTATGTATCTATGTGCATTTGTGTGTGTTTACAGCAAAATATGCCTGAAAACTTTGAAAATTGCTGTGATATAATATGGTAAAACATAATACACAGGCGTGAGCATAACTTTAGCCTGTTTTAGGCCGAGCTTCTCTATCAATACCAGGCGTGCAACTATTTGACAACTTTATTCCGGCAAAGTATGTTTTTTTTTTTTTTGAATAGCTTTTTTATTTTCAGAAAAACCCTCACGGCAGTACGACCTTAAAATCCATTGCTATTTATTTAAAGCTACGCCGAAAAGGTCTAAACAGCTTTAGTCGCCATTTGTACATTATTTACCAAAGCATTTCTTCCTACTTCTTATACCTACTACCAAAGAATTGATATGTTAAGCCCTTAAAGCACAACGCACATTGCCACAATGCCAACAATTTGTGGCACACACACCATAACAGAGGCACTTGAACGAACAGCGGTCTCACACACACGTCCTCAAACCCAAACACAAATCCAATCACATTTCCTATTCAAAACACACTCCACAAATATTGATTTAGAAAATTTGTTTAAAATACTCGCAAAGCAGCAGCAACAGCAACGGTTTTCCACATTTGTGTAATGCAAACAAAAACAAAAAAAAAAAAACAAAAAAGATAAAATCACGAAATACAAAAACAAGAACAAAAACAAACACCGCAGGCAGTGAACGTTAACAAATAAGCGACAAACAAATAACAAACACGCAAAACTCTATCTGCTGATTGATAAAATCCAGTCAATATTGCAGGCGCATGCAAGTCGATGCCGATGCTGCGCTGCGCTGAGCTGTGACGAGCGTTGTTAACTAAAAACATTTTCGCTGCCAGGAACAGATGACTCTACAGCTGCCAGTGCCACTCCAAAATACCAATAGCTTTTCATCTACATAGTCATACACATCCTCCATACACACGCGCACACATCTAATCCAATAGTAAGGAGTTTTTGCGCGGCGCAGCTAGAAATATTATAGTGTGTGCGAATTTTTATTTTTTGTTTGCTTTTATAAGCTAGCTAAAGGGTGTTGCGGATGGGGACTGGTTACGATTTGTGGGAATTTTGAGATTTTGTATAAAATAAGATTTTCTTTTGATTTTTTTCCATTCCTAAATGTAATATAAAGTGTAGAGAGTAGATATCTTTGAATTTGTGCAATTTTTTGTGTATGTCGGGCAACAAAGCAAATTCATTATATGGTAATGGCAGGGCGAATTCGGCAATATTCGCCTCGATTCGCTTTAAGTTTTTGTCCATCAGAATGTCAAACTCAAAGTCAAATATTTCTTTGTATGACATTCTTCTGTACTGGACGAGTTAAAAACGAGAAGAAGAAGAAGTCAGCTATTCACTTATCATTACCATATGAATAAAAATGTTGCTCATACGCCATGGCGCCTATAATAAAATAACGTACAGAAAAAATCCTCAGAACTATTCTCTGGGAGGCAGGTTGAACCCAACTAAAATTAAAAGACCTAAATGCAAACTATTCTTGGTTGAAAACAAAAATTGATTTGATCACTTTAACTTCGGAATTTCTGTGGTGTAAGTGTTCATTAACAAAAATGGCAAAAAAGTGTTAAAATTCGTATTGGAGCGATATATGAAGATCGGCTATATGTAATAAAATTTTACGGGGAACAATTTTGTGCAATATTTTAACCCATTACCTACCCTAAAAATCGTTTTTTTTGGCCCCTTATTTTAAGCTGCTTGATTGAGGTCGTTAGAGGGTTAAAATGTTCTAAAAAATGTTGACTGGAAAATTTCACTATGGACACTCACAGTGGAAATCTCTGTACAAGGAGCGTAGCAGTCAATTTCAGGATTTTTAATTTTTTTTAGAACAAGTTGCCAAAAGGGATTAAAATACGCAGCGGAGCGAAATACGAGGTTTAAATTTCTGCAATATAATTTTATGAGGAACAACTTTGTAGAATATTTTAAACCACTAGCTACTTCAAAAATTGTTTTTTTATAACTTCTTGAATAAAATAATATTCACATTGTCGCTAGAGGTTTAAAATGTTCTAGAGAAACATTTGCCAAAAATTTCACTAGGAGGACAAAATCTTTGCAAAAAAAAAACACAAATGTCTACAGAAAGAGGGAAAACAAAAATTACAGCAAGAATGTAAAGGTCAAAGCCTTGAAGTATGCCGCAAAATTTTAAATGCGCTCTTTTTACTAGCACTCATGTACCTACATTTAGCATTGCCATAAGTATACCGTCGCTATAGAAGAAAAAAGACGCAAACTTTTTTTCTTTCAAAGACGCATTAAAAATATTTTTCGAAAGAAAGACTCTTTATTTTTTTTTGATAACGAAGAAAGACGCTTTATTTTTTTTTTACTATAAAGAAAGACGCATTTAAATATTTTTTAGGAAAGAAAGACGTATTCGATTTTTTATTTTCTTTGTCAATATTAATACTAATGCGTCTTTTTTCGCAGTTATAAATGCTAATGCGTCTTTCTTCGTCGAAATATTTGATAATGCATCTCTTTTCGTCGAAATATTTTTTAATGCGTCTATCTTCGTCGACATGTTTTGTAAAGCGTCTTTTTCCCCCGACATATTTTTAATGCGCCTTTTTTCGTCGACAAATTACTGGCATGAGTCTTTCTTCTTCCGGAGCGACGATACATTCTTTGCACATTTCGAAAGCAAAATGCCTACAACATTTCTTACAATTCCCCACACCCATTACAACCACCAAATGTCGCAGGAATGTCGCTATACTTAGTCAGTTAAAAACAATTTTTTTTATCGCAAAGGTTAAAAAAAATGATTGAAAAAAAAAATATAATAATAACAAAAAATAGTATAAAACAATGTAAATTAAAAATAGAATTCCACAAGTCACAATGACGGCAAAAAATTATTCAATGCGCGACGCGGCAAAACTTATGAATGAATGAGCGTGCGATCCTGAATTTTGCTGTGTGCAAATGCCATGTGATAAAAAAAGAACAAAGACAAAAAGGCAAAACCAAAACAAAAAATAAAAAATAAAAAAAGAAAAATAAAAAGAAAAAATAAAAAACAAAAACAAAAACAAAAATATAAAAATATACAAACAAATAACAAAAAATATAAAAGCAAAAATGCCTAAACACATTTCTGCTGTTGACAGTTAAATTTCTAAACGCACAAAGGGCTGCAGTTGCGGTGTTGTAATTGCTTTTGTTGTGTGTTGTTGTTTTTGTTGGCTTTCGCTTAGCATTTTACTTTAGATTTATATCAATTTAATTGAATTTAATAATAAAAGACAACGCACAGCAAAAGTTTTATTTTGTGGTACATTTTATATTAGCAATAAAAATTTATATTTATAGTTATGTATAGATGTTTATATAGATACTGGTATTTACAGCTTTATATTGATAAAATACTGCATAGTTTGTCAGCACTATTTTAATCAACAACAATTTGGTTAAAATAATAAAGTTTGCGGTTTTTTTAATTTGACTTTTATTACAACATTTTTTGCGAAGTTAGTAAAAAGTTTTATGTGAAAAGTATTTTTGTATACACATAGTTTGCTTAGCAAATGCTATATGTATACATACGTAGGTGTGTATGTACATTTAGTAAATATAGTAAAAATAGTGCATCCAATGAAAGTTTGAGCTGGAGAATTAAATTCGACGAGATCTTTGGGCATTTGACAAGCCACTTTTTAATTAACCAAAGACGCAGTTATGGTATTCGGTGGCATTTTAGTATACATATATAGAAATGTTTTCCTTCATAAATATATCCCCAGCAAAAACTCTCTCACGACTCTCTCGTACTCTTACCTAGAACTATCAAAAGTAACCTGTCTTCAGAGTGGATTCTCATATAGGATGAATTTCATATCAAACCCAATATGCGTTGAACCCGACCCCTCAGAATTTGATGAAATTTTGCACAGAGGTACATCTTACCTACCCAAACACAACCTCATTTTCAGAAATTGCATTTTCGAAAAATTGTGGGCGTGGCAAGGTATCGAAATTTCCAAAAATATTCGAAAATAATCGAAAAATGACTATAATAGGTACTTTTAAAGTGTGATTACTAGGGAACGGCTTTACCGATTTCAAAGATCTTTACACCATTAGAAAGGTATTGAATTAGCTTTCACTTTCAAAATACACTGAACATTTTTTTTTTCAAACTGAACTGAAATTTTTTTTTTCAGTGTAATATGTAATACAGAATTTTTACAGTGTATGTTTTCAAAATGTGATTTTAATACCTTTCTAATGGTATCAAATTTTTAAAATCGGTTGATTAGTTTACGCGTGATATCAAAATACAAGAAAGCCAAGAGATGCATTTACTTAAATAAATTTAAAAAAAATAAAGAAAAAGACCATTTTAGTTTTCAGATATGTTATATATATTAAATAGACCTTTCTAAACAAAATTTGTATTTTTCAAAATCGCTTGATCTTTGAAGTGTTTTTTCAGTTTCAAATTTTATTTTGGAAAACATTTTTTTTCAGTGTACTAAAACAAAAAGTGTATTTTTATATTACAGTGTATTTTTTGAAAGCTAATTTCAATACCTTTCTAATGGTGTAAAGATCTTTGAAATCGGTAAAGCCATTCCCTAGTAATCACACTTTAAAAGTACCTATTATCGTCATTTTTCGATTATTTTCGGGTATTTTCGAATATTTCGATACCTTGCCACGCCCACAATATTTCGAAAATGCAATTTCTAAAAATGGGGTTGTGTTTGAGTAGGTAAGATGTACCTCTATGCAAAATTTCATCAAATTCTGAGGGGGTCGGGTTCAAAATGTTCGTTTTTTTCAGCCTTTGATATGAAATTCATCATAGCAGGAGATAGAAAAAATATTTTCATCTGTTCATGCATCAGCAAGTAACTAATATATCGTCGGCCTCCTGCCAGAAACACGAATGTGAAATTTTTTCTAAGTGCGATGTCTGCTCTTTATCGGTTATATCTATATATATAAAAATGGTGTAAAAAATGTTACTAACCTCATCAGATGAGAACGGCTGGGCCGATTCTGTAAAATTTTTTGTCAGTTGTTCGTATTCTCGAGGAGATGGTTCGTACGGAAGAAAATTTTGGAAAATCTCTCCGGAAAAGTCCGAAAATTGGAAAAATCGGTGAGTATGTGTGTATGTGTGCATCTGTGGATGTGTGTCCTTTATAAACTCCCAAAGTAACCATCCGTTCTTTATGAAATATTCACAGTAGATTCATGTGGTGTTAGTGCACATAGTAGGGTATATAGAATTTCGAAAAAAAGGAAGCTTCTCGGAATACAGGCCTAAATGAAGACCCAGATCGATCCAGCAAGTCTTCGACCAATATTGGTATCAAATTAAAGGTGTTGAACAGGCCTTCAACATAAAGTTATTTTCATTGCGATACCTAGGCCGGGTTCCCATATATGGGTTAAAACGTGGGACCGAGTGACCCTGGAAAGTTTCTGGGCAATATTGGTAGCAAATTAAAAGCGTTGAGCAGGCTTCCACATACAGCTATTGTCATTGTGATTTCTAAGGCTATTTCCCAGAGATGGCTAAAGTAGTGGGCCCGGATGGTGATCGACGGTCCCAGTAAGGTAAAGGTAGGTAGCTATAGGGATAGGGTAGGGATAGGGATAGATATAGGGATAAGGATAAGGATAGGGATAGGGATAGGGATGGGGATAGGGATAGGGATAGGGATAGGGATGGGGATAGGGATAGGGATAGGGATAGGGATAGGGATAGGGATACGGATAGGGATAGGGATAGGGATAGGGATAGAGATAGGAATAGGGATAGGGATAGGGATAGGGATAGGGATAGGGATAGGGATAGGGATAGGGATAGGGATAGGGATAGGGATAGGGATAGGGATAGGGATAGGGATAGGGATAGGGATAGGGATAGGGATAGGGATAGGGATACGGATAGGGATAGGGATGGGGATAGAGATAGAGATAGAGATAGAGATAGAGATAGAGATAGAGATAGAGATAGAGATAGAGATAGAGATAGAGATAGAGATAGAGATAGAGATAGAGATAGAGATAGAGATAGAGATAGAGATAGAGATAGAGATAGAGATAGAGATAGAGATAGAGATAGAGATAGAGATAGAGATAGAGATAGAGATAGAGATAGAGATAGAGATAGAGATAGAGATAGAGATAGAGATAGAGATAGAGATAGAGATAGAGATAGAGATAGAGATAGAGATAGAAATAGAGATAGAGATAGAGATAGAGATAGAGATAGAGATAGAGATAGAGATAGAGATAGAGATAGAGATAGAGATAGAGATAGAGATAGAGATAGAGATAGAGATAGAGATAGAGATAGAGATAGAGATAGAGATAGAGATAGAGATAGAGATAGAGATAGAGATAGAGATAGAGATAGAGATAGAGATAGAGATAGAGATAGAGATAGAGATAGAGATAGAGATAGAGATAGAGATAGAGATAGAGATAGAGATAGAGATAGAGATAGAGATAGAGATAGAGATAGAGATAGAGATAGAGATAGAGATAGAGATAGAGATAGAGATAGAGATAGAGATAGAGATAGAGATAGAGATAGAGATAGAGATAGAGATAGAGATAGAGATAGAGATAGAGATAGAGATAGAGATAGAGATAGAGATAGAGATAGAGATAGAGATAGAGATAGAGATAGAGATAGAGATAGAGATAGGGATAGGGATAGGGAAAGGGTAGGGATAGAGATAGAGATAGGGATAGGGATAAGGATAAGGATAAGGATAAGGATAAGGATAAGGATAAGGATAAGGATAAGGATAAGGATAAGGATAAGGATAAGGATAAGGATAAGGATAAGGATAAGGATAAGGATAAGGATAAGGATAAGGATAAGGATAAGGATAAGGATAAGGATAAGGATAAGGTTAAGGATAAGGATAAGGATAAGGATAAGGATAAGGATAAGGATAAGGATAAGGATAAGGATAAGGATAAGGATAAGGATAAGGATAAGGATAAGGATAAGGATAAGGATAAGGATAAGGATAGGGATAGGGATAGGGATGGTGATAGGGATAAAGATTGAGATTGAGATTAAGATTGAGACCGAAATAGAGATAAGGATTGAGATAGAGATAGGGATCGGGGGAAGTAGGTTTGTCGCGGCGAATATAACTATAACTTTTATTCAGAGAATAGACAATTTTTTGTTATCATTATATAGTCATTAAGATGGACTCTAAGATAATGGTTAGCAATACGGTAATCAAAGACTTTTCTTTAGGCTTCATGGGAATAAATTTTAGCAGCACAACGTCTGCCGGGTCAGCTAGTATTGATATAATAACAATTAATATTTGTATATATGCTTATGTACATACAAGTATATATTATATATGTATGTTTACACAAGAATTTATACCAATATTAATTGTTATTACATCAATATATACCCGATAAAGAGCAGATATCGTACTTAGAAAAAATTTCACATTCGTGTTTCTGGCAGAAGACCGACGATATGAGGAAATTGTAACAATTTAAGGGCCGTTACAATTTTCTTTATAGTCCGAGTACTTTATGAATGCCTTTCTGATAAAAGAATGTCTAGCGAGCGCTCTCTGAGTTCGCAATTTTCTCACTTAGTACATGCGCTTTTAACGGGAATGTAAGCAACTGGTGCAAGACGAGCACTAACTTTCTCTATCTAGAAAGCCGACACCTGACTAAGGAGTACTGTTCAGCTATTTATCGTAAGATTTTACCTGAGCAGGGCTGATGATGATGAGATGCTAAATGAATGAATTCGAGGGAATGTCTTTTGGATCGATTTTCCGTCATCCCTTGCCAAGTTTGATTTGTGACAAACCGGTTTCGGCTAATATGCACCATCTTCAGTATTCTGAGAACGAAAAAAGGACTAGGGATGACAGAAAATCTTTCAACAATGCATGATATTCCTACCCTGTCGGAAAAGCAGGCAACCATAAGGAAATAATTCAAGAGAACTCACATTAGTGCTTCAGAGAGAATTGTCAGAGAGAGTGAAGGAATTTTTATAGCAAATATCAGCATTTGCAACGAAATTTGAAGCTTCTTATTTGCCATTTGTCACAAGAATATCGAAACATAGCAGCACATATAATAAATCATAAGGTGACACAATTCAAAATTCAAAATTTTTCAGGAGAGGCAAAAAACTTTTCCTTTTTTATAGGCAATGATATGGGGAAAGACACGTATAATACTTATTTTTCAGTCGAAAAAGATTCTGATGGAAGAGATTTTTTGGCAGTCGCTAGAGATATATTATTTGTAGAGATTTATGAAAGAACCCCGATTTCGAAAAATTTTGAGTTGTGTCACTTTATGATTTAGGGTGCGATATGCATGCCTGTATTTTTACTTACTCACGTTCGCCTAAAAATTGAATCAAGGAAGCTGTAAATTTTTCCAATAACGAATATTAGCAAGAATTCATCGATATACTTACATATGTACATACATACATATTTCGCTGCGATTTTGTAATCATAATTTCGTATGCGTACCTAGTGATCTATATGTAAAAATGTTAACAATATACTAGAAAGTATGCATGTGTATGCATGTCTATTTCGGTTTTCATTGTTAACTCAAAGTCAAACTTTTTGCTTGCTGATTATGTTAATGTTGTTGGCATTGTTGTTTTTGTATTATTGTTTTTTTGTACTCATAGAATTTCTGCACGTTGTGACTTGTCAGAAAGTGCATTTTGTATGCATGACGCAGCAAGAGAACTACACACACACACACACACACACACACTCACACACACACACACAAAAGTAGCAACAACAACAACAACCGTCAACTGAGGCAACGACTGGTGCGTCAGCGACGCGTAAAGTAGTTGCAACGTGCGCCACTCGAAAATATGTACATGCCACGTACGTGCCATAATGGTGGCTGCATAGTTATGCAAGGCATGCAACATGCCACACCAGCAATGCCCCAACACTCTAAGCAGCAACTCTATCAAATGCCACATAAAAGTAGTAGCTCAAGTATTGGGTGCTTATTTTAAGAGCTAATTCTACAAAACTTAATTTTTTTTAAATATGCGAAAATTCTTGGTATGAATAGATTTGTGGCGTTTCCTTTGCATGAAAAGTGTTTTTGTAAAATTTCCACAAATTTTGCCCAGAGGATTTTTCCAAAAAGCCGAATTCGACTGAAACTTTTAGTACCTACATATAACAGATTTGTGGCATTTTTTTCACATGTAAAGCCTTTTTTGAAAAAATCCCCATGAGGGGATATTTTTGGGAAATTTTTATTTTATTTTGTTAGTTTTTAGGGCAACTTCTTTTAACTTTTTTTTAGATAAAGTAACTTTACAAAATTTGCCCTATAGGATATTTTATTAAAAATAGCCAAATTTTTTTCTAAGCATCTCATTGTGTGTTGTGTTGTTCTTATGCATTAAAAGCATTTTTGAAAAATTTCCCTTAGAGGAATATTTTTGGGAAATTTTTTATTTCAATTTGTTTTATTTTTAATCAATTTATGCAAATCTGAAGAACTTTTCCTCATTATAACCGAAAGTCAGGTTGTAAAAAATTTCCCCTCAAAATTTTTTTGCTAAAATGCTAAGTTTGATAGCTGTGTGGCATTTTCTTTTCGTGAAAAATTCCCAAATAGGAAATTTTTAGGAAATTTTTAATTCTAACTTTACTTAATCAGTTTTAGTCATTTTGGGAAGATTTTAAAACTTGTAGGTACTTACTTTAACTGAAAATCAGTTTGTACAAAATTTTCCATTGAGTGTTTTTACATAAAACACAGTGTTTTTATACATAAAAAACGTTTTTGAAAAAATTCCCTTGAAGGGATATTTTGGGAAATTTTTTATTTCAACTATATTTTGTAAGTTTTTAGTCAGTTAAGCGAATTTTTAGAACTTTTACTTATTTTAACTTAAAAGCAGGTTTTATAAAATTTCCCCTAGAGGAGTTTTTTTTTTTTCAAAAATAGCCAAAGTTTGCTAAAATTTTTGAAAGGATATTTCTGCGAAATTTTTAATTTCAGCTTGATATTGATACTGGTTATCGAAATTAATTTTCCAATGTTTATTGTGATATAAAAAAATTAATCTCTAAAACTGCACCCGTTACTCACGGGCATCGCCTCTATGCCGTACGCACACTTTCTATTATACTAAACACTCTCGGTGCTACTCTAAACGCAGTTTGTTGCCTTTTGTTGTTTTTGCGCTGCTTCTCGGCTCATTGCTGTCACTCACAAAAAGTGACAATTGTCACATTGCACGACAAAATTCTGCTATTCTCTGACTAATGATCCTCGGCAATTCAATATCTGGCTTTTGCTTATTACTCCTCTATTGTTGTTTGTAATCTACTACGCGCTAAACTAAATTACACCCACACACACATATGTACATACAGACACAGCCAGACACGCAACAGATATGCCATTGAGTTGAGGCAAGAATGTAAGTAGTTGTTTTTGGTTGTTGTTGTTTTGTTGTAGCTGTCATTGTTATGCATTGGATTACATCAAATTGGCAAATTAGCAGAAATGAAATAACAGACAGAATATGAAATTTCAATTAAACTTCCCAACTGCTTAATAACTCTATGTGTGTGTGTGTATGTGTGTGTGGATTGTTGGTTTGTGTGGCAAAGAGTTATGTGGTATAATAGAGTGTTTGAATAGATAATTGGCTTATGTGTTTAAATCATTTTTTTCTTCTTAATTAGAAATAAGAAAATTCTTGAAATTCTTCTGTGTTGATTAATATTTGCTGTTGCTACGTTCGTGCGCATCTAAGCAGCGCTAAATTTAAATCGATCTGCAAAAACAAAGTGTTGAGTCTGTCGCTGTGAATACAATCATCCATAGTAAAACTTTCTAATGAGACAAATATGTATCTATCATTATTACAAACATACATGCTTCTTCCTTTTCTATGCTTTTTTTTCTTTGAAAATTAATAAAGAATTTAAAACAATTAGAACAACAGTGGCTATAAAACTGTCAGTAGCCAAAAAAAAAGTGAAATTTACAGCACAATTTCCGTGGGCTATTGCTAGTAACTTATTATCATTAGCGAACTTTCTCTGATTATGAATTCAGATATGCAAACCAAAAAAAAGAACGTTTTCGATACGCAATTAATTAGCAGATCCGGCAGCATCAAAACTTCCAGTCCACGCAACTCAACTCAACTCATTTGCAATTCATAAAGGCACTCCCCAAACGCTGCTAATTTCACTCTAGGCGGCATTTTTAGCTCCCCACATTCCCTCACGCCAACACTCATTCGCCCTTCGGCTAAATGTAAATTATGGTTATGATTTTGATAATTAAACCAGAAAAAAAAAAACAAAACACAATTGCTCCTACTAAACATTCCGGTTTACTTTGCGTTGTCGATAATGAAGATAAATTTGAGGCTCAAACTTTGCTCTGCTCACAAACTCACATCCTCTTCTCCTCACATCATCTCCCCTTTGCTCACTCTCTCAGCTGCTCTACCCAATCATACTTTCCATTCCATCTTTTTCCAAGTAATAGATATTGGTCGGCTGAGTTGGTTAACCGCAGTGATTGAATTTTTGACAGACTTCAAAGATTTATGTAGTTGATTGCGTTGGCGATGATGATGAATGAATGGGAGGGTGAGAAAGAGAAGGAGTGTTTCCTGAGCGATGAGGCATATATTTATTTGTGTGTGTGTTTGTAAGTGAGGTAAATAAAATAGATAGGCAGCAAATTTTGTTTATAATTGCCGCATTTGCCCTTTGGTTATTTGTAAACAATTATTTTATTTTCATTTGTGTGTATGGGTATGAGAAAGTGAGTTGCTTTAGGGCAACAACAACCAAATTCACAAGCAAGCAAATGATTGATCACAGTTTGATAACTTGCTTAAGAGTAAACATGACTAGCATCGCGTAATGCTTAACCCTTTTTATACCCAATATACAATAGGGAAAGCGTTTGAAAAAACACATTTCGTCAAGATTTCGAATTGAGAGTGAACTTATGGCGAAACTTCGCTCACCACCGTATATTCTTAGTAAGTATATTACCAAATATCCGTACCGCTTGGCTTGGGCAAATCAAAAAAACAGAAATCCAGTTAAAAAATACCAAATTCTCTTTGTTATAAATTCGAAATCCAGCCTCTTGTTGAAGAAAAGTTTAAAAATATATAATTTTCTCTCTTGTTACTTTAGTAACGTATATTTCTCAACAAGTTAGCTGCTTGTTTTAACTTAAAGCCGGTTTTACAAAATTTGCACTTGGAGATTTTTTTTAAATAGTCAATTTTTGCTAAAATACTGAGTGTGATAGCTGTGTTGGCATTTTCCAACTATGAAAGGTGTTTTTGAAAAAATTCCCATGAAGGGATATTTTTGGGAAATTTTTAATTTCAACTTTATTTTCTTAGTTTTAGTCAAATGTCAATTTTTAAGAACTTTTATTTATTTTATCTTAAGAGCAGGTTTCACAAAATTTTCCCTAGAGGATTCTGGGTGATTTTTTTTAAATAGCTAGATTTTTTTTTAAATTTCTAGTGTGATAGATTTTTGTTGTTTTCTTTGCGTGAAAAGCGTTTTTTTTTTAATTCCCATTTTTTAATTTCCATTTTATTTTATTATTTTTATTTAAATCGACAATTTTTGAGATTTTCTATTTATTCTAACTTAAAAGTAGATTTTACAGAATTTCCCTTAGACGTTTTTTTTTTCTTCAAATAGTCAAATTTCGCTAAAATTCTTAGGGTGATAGAGTTTTCGCGTTTTCTTTATGTGAAAAGTGTTTTCTAAAAAATTTCCCAAATATATCCCTTTAAGGGAATTTTTTTAGAAAACACTTTTCAAATTCCCTTAAAGGGATATTTTTGGGAAATTTTTTATTTCAACTTCATTTTGTTAGTTTCCGAACAAATTTAGTCAATTTGAGCAAAATTTAAAAAATTTTACTTTTATTTTAACACAAAAGGAAGCTTTGCAAAGTTACAAAAAAACAAACTTAGCTCTTCGCCCGTTCCGCTGCGCTGGGACAAGTCCAAAAACACAATTCCTGCTAAGGAATCCAAAAAAATCGATAACATAAATCCAGTAGACAGAAATGCAAAAGATCGATAAATTCATGATAAATAAAAAATGACTTATGCATCAAATATTATCTGTTGATATACCAAGTTGAGAGTTTGAAGAGCACGCTTTCAATTGAAGCAGCCAGTTTTTTACTGTTTAAGTCTTAACTTCGAAGTCAAGAAGGCATAGAGGCTCGGCAGGACAGTTCAAAGTGCGTAAAGGGTGCTTCCTTTTAGTATTTTACGGTATAAAAATACACAAATGCGTACATACAAAAGAGTATATTTTGAATTCAATTGTTAAAATTTGCATTTGCCATCGAACAAAATCAAATTCAAATTGAAATACGCAATGTGGAAATCAATATGCAACAGTTATAACAGGAAACGTGATAGCGGTAATTATTATGTTGCCCGAGCGTACACTCAGAGAAAAAATGCATTGTAAAATCAAGTACGATCATACTTAATCTTACAATGCTCAATTTTTAATAAAACTATCTTGTATTAACTATGAACAACTTTGAATTAAAATTGGCAATATTGATTTAAAAATTCATTTTTATTTCAAGATTGTAGCCATCTCAAATTAAGGTTGAGCTATTTTAATTTAAAATTGCGCAATCTTAAATCAAGTAGAACGTGCTTGAATTAAAATTGCCATGCTTAAACGCGCTGTGTTTTGGATAACGGGATATTCTGTGCAATTTTCATTTAGTAAAACGCAAGCAAACGGAGTGAAATATTTTTATTATTAAATACTTTTTATATCAAAATGGAACAAATAGAATATATTGATATGTACACAATGGACCCCGAAAATTTGGTGGCTGAGGAAAGTGAAGATGAGCAGAAATTTTCGCAGCTGCTTGAGGAGTTTGAGTTGGAGGATGTTGCAAAATATTTATTTCATCTTTTGTAACACCTCCCCTACACTTATATTCTGTAAATAATGGAAAAACGTATATAAAATTGAAAACGTTGTAAATGTATGTACATAATTATTTAAAAGTATCAAATAAATTCGCAAGTTCATATGCAAATAATAATAAGTATTTTTTTTGTGGGTTTCGTGGTGAAAAATAAAGAGGTTGTGGGGAATATGAAAAATAAAATCGTTCAGTGTTAAATTAAGAACGTTCCACCTTAATTCAAGATGTATACAACTTTAAATTAAGATTGCACGTTTTTATTTTAAGATTGCACACTTTTAAAATAAATACGAATCAATGTTAATTCAAGCATGAACCACCTTAAATTAAAAATGTTAAATGTTATAATTCCATTATAAAATCAACATTGTCCATACTTGGATTAAGCATTTTCCACCTTAACTGGAAATCATGACCGTTTATACTTGATTTAACATTGTTCATGCTTGATTTTAAAATGTTTTTCCCTGAGTGTACATATCGTCGGCCTTCTGCCAGAAACACGAATGTGAAAATTTTTTAAGAGCGATGTCTGCTCTTTATCGGCTTTATATTTAAGTAATAACAATTAATATTTGTATAAATGCTTGTGTAAACATACAAACATAATATGTGCGTGTATGTACATAAGTATATATACAAATATTAATGGTTATTATATCAATATATACCCGATAAAGAGCAGACATCGCACTTAAAAAAATTTTCACATTCGTGTTTCTGGCAGGAGGCCGACGATATGTAAAAAAATATTGAGCGCTTGCGAGGTAAATCAAGTTGAAATGAATATTTTATTACGTGACATGAATACTAATTTGGTATTTAGATAATTGGCAATTTTTGGCGAATGTAAAATAAACGTTATGCGAAATTCAGGAAGGGAAAATAATGCTTTTTTTTTGTTAATTATTTTCGACAAATTGAAAAATTATTCACTATATTTTTTTGAAGGCTTATGCGTGTTTCGTTTAAAGTACGGAAGAATCAATAAGGACAGCTAGTTTGTATGTAATTGCCGATGACTTTGGCTTCCAATATAACCAATATATCCCGTTAAAACTTGTAATGAGCTTTTCTGTAAATATTTTAGTTTCTGCAAGACAAAATAGAAAAGGTTTACACATACTAAATACATATCTGTCAAGCTACGAGTATTAAAAGTGGAAAAAAATTAAAAAAAAACCTCTGCATTGTTAGTAGAGCAGCTGCGCTGCTACTGGCACAATAATTGATACTTTTTATTTCAATTTTAGCAGAAACCCACTTTTTCAAGATGCACTCATTTGCCAGCGACGTCGAAGGTGCAAGTAAGTGATATTCGTAAACATCAACTGCTACAAGTATTAGTACGCATATTCTTTGAATAAAATAACATATTTTTTTCAATTTCACTTAAAATATAAGTAAAAATGAAATGAAATAGTACAAGCTGAAAGAAGTAATTTATTATTTGTGTTGAAATTATTGGAGCTTAAAAAATATGCGCTTCAAAGCAAAGAAAAGAAAAGAAGAGAATAAATTAATGAATGAATTGAAAGTAGCAAAGCAAAAGCAAAAGGAAAAGGAAGACTGAGTGCGTTGAAAGAAAGAAAAACAAAGAGGAACAAGAAGCAAATGTAAACTGTGATTATAATACACATTTCAGGAAGCGTAAAAAATAGCTAAATAAAACAGAAACTTATGCATGTCTACTTAAGCTGAGATTATATGCAGTTGCAGCGTTTGAGTAAAGCTAAATATATGTATAAAGTCAAAAGCTAAAGCAAGCAAAGCCAACAGGAGTTATGGTGTTATTAAGCCATACCAAAACTTGCGCGTAGATTGAAATGCATTCCGGGTTTTGATTTAATGCAAAGTTAATTATCTGCAGGCATACACACTCATATACATACATATGCGCCGTATGCATAAGCACAAAAAGTCCGCTATTAATCCTTTTCACCACACAAACACACACAGGCACACATAAGGCACACACATACCTACACTTGTATGCATGCATATGCAATAACAGCTCCCCTGCAGCCGCAACCCAAAGTCAGTATGTAACTGATAAAGTGACTCCGAAAGCATTCACTAAGCAGGGCAAAGGGAGTTGTGTAGCAGAGAATGCAGCAGCTAAACGCCGTTGTTGCAGCAATGCAAATTCATTCGCTGAAAGACACACAGACACGACTTTGTGTAGCAACAACAACAACAAAACACACACACACACATAAAACAGCCAAGTCAAAAAGCAGAAAGACAAAAAAAAGCAGAGAAAAAAAACGGATGACGCCGGCAAGTCAAATGGAAATAAAAGTGATGAGGAAATCAGCGCCGGATGATGTGTGGTAATCTCTTGAATGCGATACCACCAACGTTAGAGTCGAGTCACTGTGGCTGTTGCTTTTGTTGTCGCGCGTAGTAGCGTTGTGTAGATGTGTAAGGAAGCGCTGCCTCATGCTTATGCTTATAAACGCAACGAGCGAGCGTTTGAGCCTTGAGCCTGCGGCTGTGTAAACGCAATGTAAACGTACACACACACACAAACGCACACACACGCAGTCGCAAGCAAAACACAAATGAAGCTAAATGAATGAATAATGGGAAAAGAACTTTTTCGATTAAAGTTCATAATTGCATTGCTGTACACACAAACATACATTTATCATATGTGCATGGGCACACGCAAGGAATGCACTCTAAATGCCGTTGAAGTGAGAGTAGGGTTTTTAAATTTTCAAAAGTAGCCAAATTCTGCTAAAATGTTGGGTCTGATTAGTATGTGGTATTATTCATACATGAAAAGCATTTTTGAAAAAAAAAAAAAAAACACGTAAAGGAATATTTTTGGGAAATTTTTTTTGGTTTTTTGGTTAGTTTCTAGTCAGTTCAGCAAATTTTTAGAAATTTTCTTTATTTTACCAAAAAAAAAAAAAAAAACAGGTTTTAAAAATTTCCCATACAGGATTTTTTTTTTCAAAGGTATATGTAAGTACTTTTTGCCAAAATGTTGAGTGTGATCACTTTTTGGTGTCTTTCATGCATGAAACATATTTTTGAAAAAATTCCATTAAAGGGAAATTCCAATAACTTTTGCTTATTTTAACAAAAAAAAAAAAAAAAAACAGATTTTAAAAAATTTCCATAAAGGATTTTTCTCAAGAATAGTTTTTTTTTTTTTTTTGATAAATTTTTTAATGCGATAACTTTGTGGCGTTTTTCATGCATAAAAAATGTTTTTGAAAAAAAATCCCTTAAGGCATATTTTTATGAAAATTTTAATTTCAACTTTATTTTGTTAGTTTTAGAACTTTTGTTCATTTGCGCAAATGTTGAGTTTGATCACTTTTTGGTGTTTTTCATGCATGAAACATGTTTTTGAAAATATTTCCTTAAAGGGATATTTTTGGAAAATTT
The DNA here is from genome assembly GCA_960531455.1 of Urophora cardui. NCBI lineage: Eukaryota > Metazoa > Arthropoda > Insecta > Diptera > Tephritidae > Urophora > Urophora cardui. The sequence goes on along the minus strand of OY482672.1, from coordinate 25,158,246 downwards.
TTAGTTCAACTTTACTTTGTTAGTTTTTATTCAATTTAGCAAATTCTTATAACTTTTCTATATTTTGAACAAAAACGAAAACAGGTTTTACAAAATTTCCCTAAAGGCTTTTTTCTTAAGAATATTTTTTTTGATAAATTTTTGATTATGATAATTTTGTGGTGTTTTTCGTACATGTAAAGTTATTTCGAAAAAAAATTCCCTTAAAGAGAGATTTTTGGGAAATTTTTAGATTCAAGTTTATTTTAGCCGCTTTCGATTCACAATTTCTCTGCTGGCTATAAATTTTTTTCTGTCAAATTTATATGTGAATGCTAGCGAGCAGAGGGAAATTTTTATCGACCAGTTAGCGAGTATGGCTACTACTCATTATGGGTTCAAACATTTTTGTTCGATCCGACCTCGCTTGTGTGATGGTGAATCGAAAACGACATTTGTTAGTTTTAGAACTTTACGTCCTTTGAATAAAAAAACAGATTTTTCAAAGTTTCCCTTGGGAAGTTTTTTTTATAAAAATAAATGAGTTTTGCTAAAGTATGTTTCAGATTTTCAATAACAGATTAGCGTCACTCTTCTTATTTCCATTTCTCTTATGTGGACTAAGCCTTCAATTATTATACGGTGCAATTTAGCGCAACTGGTTATAATAAGCCTCAATATGCAACGCATGCAACAGAAGTTTGCCTCAAAGATAGTATAAGCAGTGAGTTTGAATGAAGCTAATTTATAAATACACACACACACTTACAAAAACACACATACATATGTATATACAAGCAAACATGCAATGCAATACACATTCAAGTAGTCATTACATAATTGCAACGCCACTAGGATCATAGGAAATGGAAGAGTTGAGCGGATAGAGGGACTATCATGGGTGTACGTTAAGCCAAAGTGCAGCACTTTTTCGTCTTCGCATTTCGCGAACTCGCATCAGCGGTTTTTTTTTTTGTGCCATATTGCGAATAGCGAATGCGAAAAACGAATGCGTTCTGTACTGGAATTTGTATAAGCTTGGATGAGAGTTAAAGCTGCCAAGCGCTGAAATGCACTGGGCAAAATACGAGTAACTAAATAGCGCGCGCGAGGACGGACCACGGCGGGTGTGTGGGCGGCAATGATGGCCGCGAAGGCAAACGCATCGAAGTGAATAGTTAGGCACAAGCAGAAACAGAAATGTTTTAATTGGAAATCTCTGGGTTTCGGCGAAAAGCGGATGAAGCTCTGGCGTACATGCAATGCACAGATACCTATGTACATAAGTAATCGTAAGTAGTTATAGCTACATATATGTAGGTGCGTTTGGAATTATGTACGTTCGCTCACTAGAATTCCACGAATTTCGCTTTATTCGCAGCAAATCAAAAGCATCAATCTCTGAAGGCAAATCGTAGTATTTTGCGCCCTGAAACCAATGGAACTCCGAATTTTTTTACTGTTTATGGAGAAAATATTCTTGTATGCAAGTAGAAAAGTATGTATCAGTGAGTGAGTAAAATTTTTTCTCGCCGCATTTAAGCTCGATGCGGATTTCATGAGTTATTGGGATTCCGTAAAAAGTAATTTTGCCTTAAAAGGTGAAGTTTAGCGGACAATCCAGCATAAAATAATGCATTTATGTAGATTGTAATAGAAACAAAAATTGAGTAAAGGCAAGACGGGAAGAATAGATTGATTAGATACAGGGTAGAGAAAAGGATTATAATAATAACAGTGATAGTAAAAACAACAGCAACATGAAGGATAGAGACCAGCAAAGAAAATAAGAACAAGAAGAACTATAACACATATTAAAAGGAAATATATGCGCAATTGCCTTTGATTATTTCATTTACAAGCAATCAATAATTGCTTCAGGAATGGGAACTAAAACAGATATCATTCGTATAAAGATACAAAGTATCGCAAAAGAAAATATAAATTAACTAAAAAAACAACGGAAAAAAACACCACATCAAAAGCAAAAAAGGAAAGGCTTTCAATCGGAAATGCAATTTAATGAAGTTTACTCAAGCTAAATAACCTAAGGGCGGAATGTAGAATGGCAAAGCTACTCAGCAATCCAGCAGAAAAGTTATCGAAACAGTAGAAAATTTTCTAGCTGACTAAGAACTAAGAGAATAAAGTTGAAACTAAAAATTTCCCAAAAATATCCCTTTAAGGCAATTTTTTCAGCGAAACTTTTCATATATAGAAAATACCACGAAGTTATCACACTGAACGTTTTAGCCAAAAACACCTACTGAAAAAAGTCCCCTAGGGGAAATTTTTTAAAATGTACTTTTTTTTTTGCTAAAGTAAGAAAAAATTTTTTTTGCAAAACAAACAAAATAAAGTTGAAATTAAAAATTTCCCAAAAAATATCCCTTTACGGAATTTTTCCAAAAACACTTTTCATGTCCGAAAACACCACAAAGCTATCACACTCAACATTTTAACAAAAAAAATTATACTTAAAAACTCATATACCTAGGAGAAATTTTTAAAATGTACTTCTTAAGAAAATTATTAAAAGTTTTAAAAAACTATCTAACTGACTGAAAACTAGAAAAATAAGGTTGAAATTCAAAATTTCCCAAAAATATCCCTTTATGGGAATTTTTCAAAAAACACTTCATGTCCGAGAAATACCGCTAAAATATCACACTCGAGTAGCGATCTTAAGGTATAACAACAGACTCCTTCAATAATCTATTCCTCTGGAGGAAGCGAGACCAAGGCCGTGTTATTTAATCCGTTTTATATAAAAAAATTTTATGTAAAGATAGGCCTGCTAGACATTGGTGTAGAGCTGCTGTATTGCAATTGCTTCCTTTCTCTCTATTGGGATATCATATTTATGTATGTGAGAATGTGCATACTCGCATATAAAATAAATATGCCTTTCATTATCTATGTTTGTATGTACACATATTCATGTACATATATATATTCACATTACTACATATATATAATTGTGCATATAAAAACTTGTTATGATATTTATTTGATTCGCGTTATTTGCTTGCTGCATGTTTATCCATCATCAGAGAAAACTCATCATACGAAGCATATTAATTGTTAAGCGATTTTTATACTCAGCTGTACTAGTACACAGAGTATTATAATTTTGATTTCATAACGGTTGATTGTAACATAATGAAATAATCGAGATAGATATGGACTTATATATATCAAAATGATCAGGGTGAAAAGAGAAATCGATTGATCCATGTCCGTCCGTCCGTCCGTCCGTCCGTACGCACGATAACTCGCGTAAAAATTGAGATATTTTGATGAGATTTGAAATGCAAGTTGGTATCGAGACTGGGACGGTTGGTATTGAAAATAGGCGAAATCGGACCATGACCACGCCCACTTTTCCTATATAGAAAAAATCGGAAATTTGGTATCTCAGCCACTAATATAGCTAGAGTGATAAAATTTTACCCACGTATTGAGCTCAGGCCCTTATGAAGAAATTTGATGAAGTTTTGGAAAATGGGCGGTGCCACGCCCACTTATTAAGGGTCAAACATTGAAAGTTTTATATGCCATAACTCAGAAACCATTGAAGATATATCGATGAAATTTGGTATGCGTAATTTGCTTACTTAGACAAATGTGTGGACGAAAAATTACCAAAATCGGTAGACGACCACGCCCACTTTTATATATGGGTATTATAAAGTGACCTAATAAAATTATTTTTAGCGATATCTCTGTGAAATATAAAGATAATTCATTGAAATTTTGTGACATGAGTTCTACAATAGACCGGAAACCAAAAATAAAAAAAGTTTATAAAATGGGCGTGGCACCGCCTCTTTTTATGCAAAGAAATCTACGAGCTTATTACTCGACAAATAACTGAGATATTATGACGAAACTTGGTTTATACACTTTTATAACATGTGTTAATAGACACGCAAAAATGTATTGAAATCGGTTTATGACCACGCCTACTTTTTAACAAAGATATTTCTAGAACACCCTTTTGGAATTTGTAACGTGAAGTCTTTGTAACTAAAAGTCATAGAGGGATGAAATTTTGCACTAACAATAATATTCATATGCTTATTTGGATGATTGATATAAATTTTGAAATTGGGCGTGGCTGCGTCCTGTTTATGCAGCACTCGTTTCATATAAAATACAACCTATATCGAACAAACGCAAACAAACAATGAAAGCATACAGCTGAGTATCTAATGTTCGATTCCACTCGAACTTAGGCTTCCTTACTTGTTTCTTTTTGCACTTGAAACAAAAAATTATGCACATAAAAACTATTACTTTACTTACTATATCATTAGTAAATTGATTTTTTTTGCCATAGAGCCAAATGAAAGAAAATCATCAAGAGATTCGCTGAATTGAGAAAAATAAGTATAGATAGAAAAATTAAAATTAAAGTGTGTTACTCTAGATATCAGAACCTCTTTCCAAATTTGTACAGTATAATAAATTAAAAGTCCTAGCTCTATGTATGCATATCTGCTTACAAGTAAATAAAAAACGAAACATTCGAGTCGAATTGGAAAACCACATGCATCCCATCACATAAGCGTCATCCCTCTTTCAGCGCAGAGCAAATTACTGTAGCGTAGTAAATCAACTGCTGCCACAGCTTGCCACGCAATCCACGAAAAAGCCCACTCGCTCGCAGTAAATGAAAACTGTTACGCATTTTGTGCCAAAAGAAAAAAAAAGACTCCGACGACGACACAGCCGCCGATGACTGTTACAAGGTTAGCCGCGCTTCAACCGCTCCAAATGTAATCAAACTGTATCTAACTCAAGCTTCGAAAAATCTATGCCATTTTGGTTGCCCATTGTTCACTTGCACTGCTTGGCACGGTACAACAACAGATAAAGAAAGAAAACCTCATTGATACATACATATATCTAAACATCTTTAGATCTGCATACATTCGGTTACACATTGTCCCTCATTCATTCATTCGCCATTCTTCCATTCATTTAGTTCGCTTTAGTCGCTCACCGCCACCGCCGTCTTTTGCTGCTTTACTTTACTGTAATTTAGCTTACGCTCGACTGAGTCAATCATTTGGTTGGTTGGTTGGTGGTCGTTTGGGTCGCTGAGTCGTTGGATGGTTAGTCTATTCAACAGCTGGTGCATGTGCCACATTGCTGCCGTCTCGACTAACATACTGTTTCTGCATGTCAATCTCTTTTCGTTATTCTAATAGGAAAAGAAATAGCAATAACAATAAGAAAGGCAGCAAGATTGCGGCAATTGTAGTTTTCCAAGCAAATGAAGTTGTAGGATTGTGTTTTTCGACTAAACTTGTTAGTTTTTACATACGAATACTTATTTATACATACATTTTGCCACTTTATATATCCACTGGCAGACAAACAGTTTATTTTAAAAGTAACAAGTCAAAGACAAAGTATTATTGCAAACAGAAAATCTCGGTGCCATTGATCTTGAGAAGAGACCTCTCCACTATTTTCCTCCTCAACACCTGTTTGTTTTTGTTAAAATAAGAAAAACTTCTCAAAAATTGCCCAACTGACTAAAACCTAACAAAATAAATTTGTTTTAAAAATTTCCCCAAAATATCCCTTTATGGGATTTTTTTCAAAAACACTTTTCATGCATGGAAAACACTGGAAACTATAACAATCCACATTTTAACAAACATAAGCTACTTTAAAAAAAATTCCCTCCATGGAAAAATTTTTTAAAATACTGTTTTGTTGCAGCGAGAAAAATTTCTTAAAAATTGTTCAATAGACTAAATCTAACAAAATAAAGTTCAAATGAAAAATTTCCCAAAAAATAGCCCTTTAAGGGAATTTTTATCAAAACTAATTTCCCTGCGCGGAAAACACTCGGCACTATCCCACACAATAATTTAACAAAAATAAGCTGCTTTAAAAAATCCTCTATGGGAAATTTTTTAAAACTTACTGGTCTGTTGAAGTAAGGGAAATTTCTAAAAAAAATTGCTCAAACTGATTAAATTCGCTCAAACTAGCAAAAAATAGTAAAATTAAAAATTTCCCAAAAAATTCTTCTATGAAAATTTTTTCAAAAAACACCGCACGTAAAGAAAAACCTACAAATATAAATAAAAGTTCGCATAAACTGCAATATTGAGTAAAAATAAGCAAAGAAAGTTGTAATTAAAAATTTCCCAAAAAATATCTCTTTATGGGAAATTTATAAAAAATACTTTTCATGTGTGAGAAACACAACTAATTTATTACCCTCAACATTTTAGCAAAAAATAAATAAATTCTTAAAAAAAACCCAAAAAAGTACTCAATACGGTGTATATGAAAACGCAATGCCTTATTTCATCTTATCTTAGATATTTCAAATGCTTTCCCTCAAAAATTTTCTTTTGTTACAATACTTTTAGTTATATCTCTTGGCCTTTGCTTTTGTTGTACGTTGTTATTGTTGTTGCTATTTCTATTTCTATTGTTGTTGTTCAACATATTTAACGCTGCATTTGCATAAATGCTATTTGAATAGTAAAATTGCAATGCGTCTGCTTTGGCTTCTCGTCTCGCGATCACATCCATTACTTCTTTCGTGCATTCGCAGATTTATTTATCTTAATCGCATAGCCGCATTGTTGTTGTTGTTGCTGTTGTGCGTCGCATCATACACAGATAGATAAAGGAATTACTCCCCATATGCTGATGCAACTGACTAGCGGCGCAACTGATGCGAATCCTAATGCAACCCTGACTGACGCAATCGACCGGCGATGTGGCAGCAGCAGCAGTGGGAAAGAAGCCACGACTGTCAGCGGAATTTGTGTAGGAAGTGGAAACAAGCTGCTGATGCTTCTGTCTATTTACTGTTATTTTTTCTTTGGGTTTCTTTGTTTTTTCTTTTTTTTTTGTATATTTGCATTTGTTTTCTTGCCGTCGGCGCCGCTGACGGACAATGCCAACGCCACATTTCATTTCATTACAACGTTGGGGGGACTTCCTATTCCCACCGAGACAATGCATGACCGAGCAATGAGCGAAGCGCAGCAAAAGGGAGGGAAGAGAATAAAGCATTGCTAGTGACTTGCAACTAAAGCTAAGGTCACTGACAATAGAACGACTAGAGAATGCTTTCCTTCCACTACCCTTCGCTATAACAGATATGCGAGGCAAAAAGAATAAAGAGATACATATATGTATATGTATGTACTAATGCTAATACGGCAATGCGGAGGCACGCTTTGGGTGCATGAGAACAATTGTGGCGAAAAGGGGTTTAAGTGATGAGCTGGACAGTTGTTCAGTGTTGGTGAGTTGTTAGTTGTGCGCTCACAATTCGCATCTACTTTTCGCGTAGTTACTTACTTACGTATTCACAGCCAGCGCCAGCCATTGTTGGGTTTGTTGTCGGCGGCTGGAATTGAACTGTAATTGTAGCACATGATGTTGGCGCAACAACACATTTTCATTTACATAATAACGGAAAGCAGTTGTTAGAGTTGCGGTAAATGGCAAAAACAGAAAAAAACAAAAAGCAAAAAAGTAAAAAGAAATGTGTATAAAAAGCGCAAAAGAGAAACCAAGAAAGTAGTAGAGCTTTAATCGCATCAGCAACTGTAAGTGCATACAAATATATACATATGTGTAGAATTGTGGAGCAGGGTTGCGTGATTTTGATTTGACTGAATCACTAATCAAAAATATTTTGTGATTCTTGATTTAAAATATTTTCAAATCAAAGATAAATTTTATTTGTGATTCGTTTCACAAAAGAATCAGAAATACCCTTTGATTCGTGATTCAAACTATTTTCAAATCAAAGATAAAATTGATTTGTGATTCATTTCTTAACCCTAATCCTCTAAAGTGAGCCTCTCAGTCTCACTTTAAAGTTTAAAAGCGGATTATTCCTAAACCAAAAAAGCTTTTTGCCTGATATTTTGGGTATTCCTTCATTTGTGTTCATAAATTATGAAATAATTTCGATCTTTGGGCTATTTATTTATTTTAACCAATTTTTTTGCAATCGTATAAAATTGTAACGAAAAACCGAAAGTGAGCCTCAAAGACTCACCTTAAGTATCTTTATCGTAATAAGCTCACATTTCTAGAATTCAACTAAATTTTGAATCCGTTGTTTACAAGGTTTATCCAGTGAGGTTTTTACATTGTGAACTCACCACACTTCCCCCGGATTTTGGTGAATTCGTCGTATTTCACCATAGATCTTTAGATCATATGATGTCATAAAATTATGGAGAACGGTAAAGTCAACAATTTCAAAAGCATTAAAATCTTATCATTTTCTGTTTACTGAGATTCTAAATTACGGAAAAGATGCGTTCAGATAGAGAAACGAACGATGAGCTGCTTTTATGTGTAAGTATTTCCACCACGAACGCCGCGTTTTAAAAATTTGGAATTTGGTTGCGGAAAATATATATTAGGGGCGATCATATGAAAAAATTATTCATATTCATTTGATTCGTAGTTTTTCTCATTGTGTGCACAAAAACAAATTTACAACAGATGTAATAAAACCATTTGTTATGAACATTCAACAACTACAAAAATGTGTGAAAATTGCAGTTCATTAATATCCGCTATTTTATGAAATTACTTTTTTTTATCTTTATATACTAAAAAAAATGTCATAAACCGTTATAAGAATGCATTCATTACTGCATAAATAAAAGTAAAAAACAAATACCAAAATAATGTGTTTCAAAATTTCCCCATAGGTGAGCCTCAGAGTCTCACTTTCGGTTTTACGTAACTTTTCAAAATTCGGTGATTAGGGTTAAAAGAATCAAAAATCTTTTTTGATTCTTGATTCAAACTTGATTTCGAATCAAGATTCTTAATAAATTTTTGATTCGAATCAAATTTTTGATTCGAATAAAATTTTTGATTCGAATCAAACTTTTGATTCGAATCAAAAAATTATTTTGAATCAAAACTTTATTTCAAATAAAAAAATACTTAGTACGTGATCCCACCACCCCCGCGAGTTGAAATGCAAAAAATCTAAAATTTCAACAAACGTCTACGTTGTATGGGAGGAAATGCAAGCAGATTTTCGCAGTTGCTTAGCCAAGCATTTGTGCATACATATGTATGTATATACTTACATACATATATGTAGGTATATAACGAATAAATGAATGAAAGGATGAATGAATTATGGTTAGGTGTATGCATACAAAGAGTGGTTTCGATATGTAAATATGTATGTGCATACGTTAGGCTGGGTCAATTTTCTAAGCCATACTGTTCGTAGAAAAATCGGATTCTGCATTAAATTCTATGAAAAATGTCTTCTAGAGCATGCCTCTAATATCAATTTCGAGCTTGCCCATTTTCGATTGAAGTTTACTAGGTATGTAGAATTGTTTTAAGTATAGTAACCCATATACTTTTAAATTCAACCAGTGGTTTTAAATTTATCTCTTTACATTCTTTTTCATTGTTACTTAAACGACTTTTAATAATGCATGTATATAAGAGTTTGATTTCGTTGTTGTGGTTTTGTTGAAAAACGAAAATATTAAAAACAACTCCCATTCGTTTTTTTGTTTCTTAACCCTCTCAACATTAGCTTAAAATTTAGGGGGGCTTTTATAACTTTTTTTTCGCATGGGGACCAACACTTACTCCTGACTTCATTTCCATATAAAATACAGATGTAATCTAACACATACATATGTACATACTTACATATATATGATGTATGTACATATGTACTTACCCCTTAATATGTAAATGAATATACATACATATGTAAATTTCTCTTATACATATCCACACACATGTACTTACTTATGTACTTATATTTTATATATTTTACATACATTGAATGAATCCAAAAAAAGAATAAAATAACAGAATTTAAAAATAAATAATAATAATGCATTTACCCAAAATGATCTCGTACTAAAAGTATCTTTTATTTGAAATACCTATATTTTGGATTCACTATAGGTACATACATATGCATATTTTAAACCCGTTCAAATTAAACGAAAGTGGTTTGTTGTGTTGCTTTACGAACAGCAATTCAATCAGTGAATTTATTGGTAAAATTGATTCTTATTTACCTATACACAAAATTTCTTATGTACTACTTATTTACTATAATACATGTACATATATCTACTCTAATTCTTACTTCTATGTAGATATGTATACATCGAACATCGATGTATCGATGTTGGTCCTCAAAATTTGCATCCCTACCCTTTATTACTGAATCGTGCACGTTCAAACGAGCATGCATATGTACATACATACATATATACAAATGTATGCACTTGCTTCGTCGTTATCGCTATATATGTATGTACATACATTTCGTTTTCGTAGCAATGTTCGGCTAACTACGAGCCGATGCAGATAAACAAGTCGCTCGCTTGGGTCTATGTTTATGACAGACATAGGCAGCCCATACCCACTCTGAAAAAAATACCCGTAGTTAAACCAACAACTTTCGGCTGTTGAATCTCCGTCTTTGATTCAACAGCAAAAGTATTTGTTTTTACAGCAAAGTTTTTGATCCAATAATTTATTCAAAAACGGGCGTTGTTGATTCAAAAACTTGCTTGCCTTTAAAAAATTTTTTGTGAGAAAATATTTTTTTGTGAGAAAACCAACAAAAAAATAATGATGGAGAGAAGATGAAGAGAAAAATCCAAAAAAAAGTTTATTTTTAGCAACAATTTTCTCCTCGTTGTTGATTTAAAGGCAAAAGTATTTGACCCAACAGTTTCCGTTGTAAACAAAACTAATGAGAATAAATTTTTTTTAATTTTGTTTTTACAATGATTCAAATAATTCATGGATTCCTTTTTAGGAAATGGAAGTATAAATAGGTTACTACAATTCAATATAATGTTGAATGTTCCACTATGTGATGATTGGATAGAATTTCAGGTGGATGTCATGATTCGAATCCGGAGGAGAATATAAAATAAAGAAGAAAAATCAGAATAAGAAATAAAGATAGCAACCAGTGACTGATAAGAAGGAGAGAAGAATAGGAGGACAAGCGGAGGCTACATATTTGCAGTTGGGACCTGGGCGGAGAGAAGATGAAGAGTAAAATGCAAACAAAAATTTATTTTTAGGTGAAAATTTTTTCCAACAATCTCCGTTATTGACTTAAATCAACAACGCTCGCACCTTTGAAACAACAACGGAGCGTTGTTGGGCACATTTCAACTGCGGAAAGTAGTTGATTTAACAGCGAAAGTCTTTAGATTTACAACGTTTTTTTTCAGAGCAGCGTTGCCACTTTGGTTAGTTTTTACCAGAATTGGTTACAATTTTTTCGTTTGGTTACGTGGTTACTTTCGGCCGATTTTGGTTACCTTCAAGGTCCATGTATTGAGTACACCATGGTTACATTCAATTTTTAGGAATACGCTTTTAATTTTTGCAAACTATAAGATATTTGTTATCCAAATTGTTTTGTTGTATTGTTTTTATGAAATTCCAAATAATTTATTGTTGGGGGTAAATGGAAAAAATTCAACAACTATTTCCAGCGAATGTTGAGTGTAAAGCTGATTCAGGAAAATGAATAAGGCAAAAGTGGGAAAAATTCAACAGCTTTCACAGGGTCTCAGTGGTTGAGCGTGTAAAAGCGTTCTCACATTGCGGCTGAAGATTGAATGTACCACGGGTTCAATCCTCGTGCGGAACATCCACTTTCGAAAAGGGTGCTAATGATCGAAAATGGTTTTTCGAGAAATAGCTATACTCAACCTTCGCTGGAAATAGTTGTTGAAATTCTTCCTTTTGCCTCCAACAATAAAAAATTAAATTAAAGAATTTTCGTGCTAAGCACTAAAAAGCTTTTAAGTCCAAATAATTTATTTGACAGGAGCCAGCGACCAAATTAGAAATAAATCTATTCCAGCGAATTTTCGTCGGGCGATTTTCGCCAGCTTTTTGGTTCTGTTCATTCTCATATCAGCGATATTTCGCTCGACGTTGTATCTGTTTATTGCTAAAGGATGTAAAATTATTGATAGTATATTTTAGTTTTTGTTAACCGTATACATTGTTTGCTTCCAAATAAATAGCCCTAACGTTAATGGGACATATGCCTATATTATTAATTTATTTTGGTTACTTAGTTCTAGTTTTGGTTACTTTTATTTTCTATTTTGGTAAATTTAAAATTTTTTAAGTGGCAACGCTGCCCATACCACAATTGTGGGAAGTCGATTCACACGTATTCTTACTCTCTTCATCAGTCGTTTGCCAACTGTCATAGATAACTAGATACGAAACTCTTCATTTCGTGAGAGCGCTGTCAAAATGCGCATTTTTTATAACATTTTTCATTAGTGCCACTCTGTTCGAAAACTGAAAATGGGTATTTTAGATATTATTTCTAGGAATTTTTCGGCTTCCTTATGTTATTGAAGACTATAGCAATAATAAAATTTTGTTTATACCAAATTAAGATAAGGATATTACCACAAATGTGATACACAGGATATTATGATTTTCCCACATTCCGAATATTCGTGTTCGAAACCCGATCTCAGACAAATTAAGAATAACGCACAAAAAGTGGTGAACGATAATACATGTAGTTGGGTGGTATTTTTTAAGAAATATTTTACTCTGCTTTGCAATTCTATTAAAATGTGAATATATTAGAACTAAAATATAATAATTTTTAACCGGATATATATATATAAATCTACCGAAGAACCGCTGCCCGCGTTCCATCTCATTAACATATTTTTTATAATTTTAACTGAAATACAATTTTTTTTCAGTAGAAACAATAAACTGCATTGCATATTACACACAAGCAATACAACTACCTCTGTATTTTTTATAATTCTTTATTATTTCAACCAAATTGGGCACATATAACAAAACATCAAAATCCACCGAATGTGACAATTTATTTTGGCGTGTTTTGCTTTCTGGCACCTGCAATTTGTACAAACAGCTGATCGGCCGGGTTTTCTGTTGTGTTGATGCTGGCAACAAAGCCACAGAAAACCCGTGGGAAAATCATAAAAGTGAGAGAGTAAAAAAGAGTTTCGTATCAAGTCATCTTTGCCAACTGTCGAACGATAAACATTGCGCCTGACTACGTCGCTTCGTGGTTGAACGCAAGCATTGACTTTATACAGGTAATTTATGTACGTATGTCCACAAATAAAATGCCCGGCGAGAAATTTTATATGATGGAAATGCCGTCGGCCATATGCAATGCCTTTTTTGCTATAAAGTATTTAAAAATAATATAAATGATTAAAGGCATTGCGAAGTATTTCACAAACAGTTTTTGTACTCTTATTTGGATGACTTTTGTCTTCCAAACACTCTGTTTTACCCAACTACCCTTTAATTTTTTTTCAGAAGAGATATTTTTTTTCATTAAAAAGTTATTTTCCTTTCAAAAGCAAGAAATAAAAACAACAAAAAACCAAAAATGTCCGTTCTACATATGTATACGTATGTACATATATTCCACTTGAAGCGGATGAATTTCCTACTGGGGTGCGCATGCGGAGAACTTGTTTTGTTCTCACCAACACAACCTCATTTCAGATTTCGCCGACCTACCGCAAAATGGATCATATAATCCTATGATTTTTACAGGGCCTATGCACATACATACATATGTATGTATGTACGTACGGCGTAGCACAAACGTAAATACGACAGTCAGAAATATGTATATATGTACATACATACATACACATATACATATTTGGCGTCAGCATACAATTTGGCCGTTGTTGCACTTTTGGTGCATTTTATACATTTTTGTGTTTTAAGTTACCGAGAAGGTACTTGAATTATTCTGATATGCTACAGTATTTTTGATTCTAAATAAATTTTTGATTCGAATAAAATTTTTGATTCGAATCAAATTTTTGATTCGAATCAAAAATATATTTTGAATCAAGATTCGTAATAAATTTTTGATTCGAATCAAAGATTCGTAAAAGATTTTTGATTCTTTTGAGAAATGAAACACAAATCAAATTTATCTTTGATTTGAAAATGGTTTCAATCACGAATCAAAGGGTATTTTTGATTCTTTTTTGAAACGAATCACAAATAAAAATTATCTTTGATTTGAAAATGGTTTGAATCACGAATCAAAGGGTATTTTTGATTCTTTTGAGAAATGAATCACAAATAAAAATTATCTTTTATTTGAAAATAGTTTGAATCACGAATCAAGTTGATTCTTTATTTGAAAGTTGATTTAAAATCAAAATTGATTCGAATCACGCAACGCTGTTGTGGAGGCATTTGTATGCGCGCTTGCTAGTTCTTTGCAAGTTCTTATGCGCCTTGATGAATACATAAATTGAAATGGGCAGGGGAGTAATTTTATTAAATTGTACTAGTTGCTTAATTTGATAACAACGGCCTTATTCCGGTGTGGTAACATAATTTACTTTACTGGTGAAATAAAGAATCTGGTACTTTAAACACTCTTTTCGTATTCTGGCAGCAGAAAATTAAGTTACCATCTCAATACGTGGTAATATTTTGTTACCATTTTCAGCCCGATCCCATTCCGTTCTATGGAAATGCTTTGACAGCGTTACCATTTGTGCCAGAATACTAATTGAAAAGATGGTAACAATTTTCAGCAACATAAATTACCAGTAAAGTAATTTTCCGGTAACGCTCGGAATAGCAGTGCAAAAGAAAAAACACAAGTGGCTGAAAGGTTAGAGGAATTTTAAAGCAACGCTAGAGCTTTTGAACTTAGAAATCGAATAAAAATTTAAATTTTTTATTGTTATTGAAAAGAATAGAAATGCATTCGTCATATTTAAAGCAAATCCAGTTGTGGGCAACACTAACTTTAAAGCATCAGAGAAATGTCAAATCATTTGAATCGGAGTTTCTTATGCGTGATTCAGCGACTACTCATTAAGTAAGTAGTAGAGGTTGGAGTAATGCATTATTGCATTATTACTACTACGCTATAGCGGCAGCCATTTAATCCTAACCAATTGCAGTTTTAACTAACCAAGTTAATAAAAAAACATTAGAGGTATTTTTGCAAAAATAAAAAAAATATACAACAAGTAAGGAAGCGTAAGTTCGAGTGGAATCGAACATTAGATACTCAGCTGTATGCTTTCATTGTTTATTTGCGTTTGTTCGATATAGGGTGTATTTTATATGAAACGAGTGCTGCATAAACAGGGCGCAGCCACGCCCATTTTTAAAATTTGTATCAATCATCCAAATAAGCATATAAATATTATTGTTAGTGCAAAATTGCATCCCTCTATGACTTTTAGTTACAAAGACTTCACGTTACAAATTCCAAAAGGGTTTTCCAGAAATATCTTTGTTAAAAAGTAGGCGTGGTCATAAACGGATTTCAACACATTTTTGCTTGTCTATTAACACATGTTATAAAAGTGCATAAACCAAGTTTCGTCATAATATCTCAGTTATTTGTCGAGTAATAGGCTCGTATATTCCTTTGTCTAAAAAGAGGCGGTGCCACGCCCATTTTATAAACTTTTTTTATTTTTTGTTTCCGGTCTATTGTAGAACTCATGTTACAAAATTTCAATGAATTATCTTTATATTTCACAGAGATATCGCTAAAAATGATTTTATTAGGTCACTTTATAATACCCATATATAAAAGTGGGCGTGGTCGTCAACCGATTTTGGTAATTTTTCGTCCACACATTTGGCTAAGTAAATATAGCACGCGTACCAAATTTCATCGATATATCTTTAACGGTTTCTGAGTTATGGCCTATAAAACTTTCAATATTTGCCCCTTAATAAGTGGGCGTGGCACCGCCCATTTGCCAAAATTTTTATACTTTTTGTTTTATGTCCGTAGTTGGACTCCTGCCACAAAAGTTCAGTGACAGATCTTTATATTTGACAGAGATATCGCTTAAAATGTTTTTATTAGGCCCCTTTATAGTTCCCATATATAAAAGTGGGCGTGCCGGTCAACCGATTTTGATAATTTTTCACCAAAACATTTGTCTAAGTAAGCAAATTACGCATACCAAATTTCATCGATATATCTTCAACGGTTTCTGAGTTATGACATATAAAACTTTCAATGTTTGCCCCTTAATAAGTGGGCGTGGCACCGCCCATTTGCCAAAATTTTTATACTTTTTGTTTTATGTCCGTAGTTGGACTCCTGCCACAAAATTTCAGTGACAGATCTTTATATTTGACAGAGATATCGCTTAAAATGGTTTTATTAGGCCCCTTTATAGTTCCCATATATAAAAGTGGGCGTGCCCGTCAACCGATTTTGATAATTTTTCGCCAAAGAATTTGTCTAAGTAAGCAAATTACGCATACCAAATTTCATCGATATATCTTCAACGGTTTCTGAGTTATGACATATAAAACTTTCAATGTTTGACCCTTAATAAGTGGGCGTGGCACCGCCCATTTTCCAAAATTTCATCAAATTTCTTCATAAGGGCCTGAGCACAATACGTGGGTAAAATTTTATCACTCTAGCTATATTAGTGGCTAAGATACCAAATTTCCGATTTTTTCTATATAGGAAAAGTGGGCGTGGTCATGGTCCGATTTCGCCCATTTTCAATACCAACCGTCCCAGTCTCGATACCAACTTGCATTTAAAATTTCATCAAAATATCTCAATTTTTACGCGAGTTATCGTGCGTACGGACGGACGGACGGACGGACGGACGGACATGGCTCAATCGATTTCTCTTTTCACCCTGATCATTTTGATATATATAAGTCCATATCTATCTCGAAATCAAAATTATAATACTCTGTGTACTAGTACAGCTGAGTATAAAAAACAATACATATATAAATATAAATGCAAATATATAAAACTATCATTTCTAGTTCATTTCGTACAAAAATACACAAGTGCCACTTGCAACAAAATAGCATTACCTCTTTCGTTAAGCACACTCAAGCCTTTATCAATTTCGAATCATGTGCCGATTTATGTGCGCACATACATACATATAGACATTCACATATCATCGTCGTTTTTCATGCGCTAGGCGGACGCTTGTATTCAATTCTGAATTCTCACAAAATGCACTCAACAAAATTTTACGTTTTTGAATCGTAAAAAATGAAACATTAACTCAAGTGGCATATGCTTAGCTAAGCTTTTATTCGATTTTGTGCTTTGCTGTGCAGCTCATATGTGTTATTGGAAAATTTGGCTCTAAACTATGAGCAAATGTATTACAAATTGATATGTTTTTATGTATTAGTTAGGTTCATAGGTATATGCACATATATACAATTTGAAATGAATAGCTCCAAATCTGGGTATGTGATTTTTATAGGTTCTATGCAAATATGGATTATTTGTGAATTTAGTATAAGACCCGAATATTTGAATATATTGCACTATGGGACAGCACTTTTGGGGGCGAAAAATTTTCCACGCGGAACGAAAGACCTCTATCCATATAGCTAAACCCCAAGCCGCACCATAAGCTAAATTTTTTTATTATCATTTTAAATTTGCGAAATTTCGTCTTAATGATTTTTTAAATAAATGAATAAAGGGTTAAAATACACATCGTATAGAAATATGTTGTTAGAAAACATATAGTAGAATTACACGAGCTTTAATTTCGTAGAATACTTTAACCCGCTTACACCTCCAGGAAGAGGTCGTTTTGAGCTCTTTTTTAGAAATTTCAATAAAAATAGTATTTTGAAGGTTGATAGAGAATTCTAAACTGTTTTATAAAACTTTTCGCCATAAAATTTCACTAGGGGTCTCCTCAGACAAAATCTTTGTACAAAGAACCTAAAGTATATATATATATATACATTAGAGTGGGGCGATTTGTATGGATGGAAATTAATCGATACCGCGCTATTGAAATTCGGATTCCTCTAATTTTTCTGAGTAGAAAATTCCTCCACGACATTTGTCTAAAATTAATTTTGATGTTCCGGAATTTGCTTTTTATGGGCCAAGACGGATTTTTGAAAATAAAAATTGGGCAAAAATCGACAAAAAATAACCAGGCCAATATTCACATCGAATTGAAGCAGAATTTTATGCTGAATCAGAATTAAAATCGGATGATCCGTTTTCGAGATATAGCCTGATTTCCGGTTATGGAGGCTGAATGCCGAAAATCGCATATTTTCGCGATTATCTCTTGCTGTGTACAATATATCTTAAAGTTTGTTGCAAATTTCTTAAAGATAGGTCAATACAATATATAAGCAATATTTTCAAATATTAATTTATCTTCCGGTATAGGAAAACTAGAATGCACTCTTTTTTCCTTAGCCCAAAATCGCGGTATGGGATCTCCATGTTATAGTCATTCTATATCGATGGTTTTCGCTGACAGAGCTTTGTGTACAATAAATCCTTCAAATCCAAAATTTCAGAATTTTAACTGCAAAAAACGAAGAGTTGTTCCCTAATACGTAGACTTATGCTGCTTGAAAACTGTGTTTTGCTTCCAATAGTACCCTATGGCGTATGAGTAACCTTGAGTTTTTTAGAGTTGAATAAAGCAAAAAAACAAGTGCCAAACAGTATACGTCTACGTTTTGGGGTATAACTCTTAAATTTTTGCAGCTAAAATTCTGAAATTTTGGATTTGGAGCATTTATTGTACACAAAGCGCTGTCAGCGAAAATCATCGATATCAAATGACTATAACATGGAGATCCCATACCGCGATTTTGGGCTAAGGAAAAAAGAGTGCATTCTAGTTTTCCTATACCGGAAGATAAATTAATATTTTAAAATATTGCTTATATATTGTATTGACCTATCTTTAAGAAATTTGCAACAAACTTTAAGATATATTGTACACAGCAAGAGATAATCGCGAAAATATGCGATTTTCGCCATTCAGCCTCCATAACTGGAAATCAGGCTATATCTCGAAAACCGATCATCCGATTTTAATTCTGATTTCACATATGGATTCAGCATAAAATTCTGCTTCAATTCGATGTGAATATTGGCCTGGTTATTTTTTTTGTCGATTTTTGCCCAATTTTTTATTTAAAAAATCCGTCTTGGCCCATAAAAAGCAAATTCCGGAACATCAAAATTAATTTTAGACAAATGTCGTGGAGGAGTTTTCTACTCAGAAAAATGAGAGGAATCCGAATTTGAATAGCGCGGTATAGGTTAGTGAATCGCCCCACCCTAATATACATATGTATGTGCATTATGTACCCATATGTATGAAACCAAAAAAAAAAAAAACGTAATCAATTCATTTCTAAAAGTAATTTATGTATGTAACTATTTGCCCAAAATTGTATAAAAGTGCTGCTGGATTAGCAAACAAAAGAAATAAATTTATTAAGTGCCGCCACGAGGAGCGGCGACTAGTAAACGCAGAAGGAAAAGCCAACGCGCCAAATAAACAAACACACAGAAGAAAAGTATGTTTAAAGTGCAAAAGGAGAGAGTGAGGCAAGCACAGCACAGCACAACACAGCAGACAATAGCACTTTTCCGAAATTATTATTTGGTTAATTATTTCGGATTAATTTTAAGACTTCGTGATTATTCAATGTCGCACTGCTGGAGTGCGCACAGCAGGCGGCTCGCACCAAGCGCTGCCACTTCTAAATCCCAACAAACTCCCAACGACCTACCAACAAGGCCCAATGGCGACGACGAACGACCGATTGGCTGGCTGCTGGCGACTGTGTGTCTGCAGCTGCTACACTTCTTATGTAGTTACTATATACATACATATTTATTTGTATGGAAGTGTATATGTAAGTACGTACATATGTACATCTACTTTGCTAAAATCTGTATTGCTGCTGTTGTTATTGTTGTTGTTGCTTCTTGGCACTTTTTTCGCTTTCTTTTTCGCTGTTGTCATTTGCTTTGCATTTTCGTTGTGGCTGTTGTTGTTGCCTGCCGTCGTCGTCGCTGTTGCCGTCGCCATTGCCGCTTATTGGCTTCAGCTGCTGTCAGCCAGTGGATTTGCCCGATTTAAGTCTCTCAATGGGATTTCCAAGCCTGCACATTTATTTTATTTTCATTTCTCATTTCAACACTATCTCTCTCGTTCTCTCTTTCTATCTTTTGCTTTTGCTTTTTTTATGTGTATTACTTGTGGCTACTTTTGCTTGACTTTATTGTAGTTGTAGTAGTAAATATCCTGGCGCCGACAGTCAAATTAAGATTTTGCCTTTGAGATTATATGGTGTTAACACTCGGCTTGGTTGGTGTAGCGCTACGCAATAGCAACTAGTTTTATTAAATAAGTTAGTGTCTAGGCTAAAGGCAAAGAAACAGATACATATGCGTACATATGTATATATTAGGGTAGTCCTAAAAAAGTTAATTTGCGATTTTCTTCGATCACACCCCCCACATCGGTAACAGGAGAGTGAAAGATATCACATACTTATAAATGTTGGTACCGATTGGACACGGTTAAAAGGTATAGCAAAGGGGTCACATATGGTAATATAAATTTTGAACCCTGTGCGACACACCTTAACCGCCTCCGATCGGGACGAAAATTTATATTTAGTATCTTTGAGTATACAAGCATCGCCCTAGAGAATGAGTTTGAAGAAATATGATATAAAATTGTTCTCCATAAATTTGGGGCCACCTTAATGTATATATTTAAATATATCTATCTTATACCCAGCGTGTGTGGGCACTTGAAATGCTAAAATTATATTAATTTGGCGGTTGGTTGTAATGCCATAAAGTAAACTAAATGGATAACCACTTTCCTACACTGAAAAAACAACTTACTCAGATTATGGAAAAGTGGGAATGATTCGGCGCTAAAGACATATTTCCATATTTTGATGTACGATTTTCTTCAAATCAAGGAATAAAAACCACGTTTTAAAGAAAATTGTACATCAAAATATGGAAATATGTCTTTAGCGCCGAACCATTCCCATTTTTCCATAATCTGAGTAATTTTTTTTTTTGAGTGTATAAAAAAAGTAGTCAGGGTAGAAAAAATTCGGAAATCAAGCTTTTCCAAGGCCTTAGATGGTCAAGTCCTTTATTTTTTAGTTATACGTAATACAACAACAACAAAAAACAGCAACAATCGAATGATTAGAATTTTAATTTATAAGGGGTACTCTTATTCAAGGCCTTTCGCATGCCGCCAAATTGGGCAAAGTGGCTTTAAGCAGCATTTTGCACTTTAGACGAGCCAGCTCAGCTCATTTGGGGGCATGAGGGTGAGGAATGCGAGCACCGCGTGCCGGTTTAAGGGAGAAAGCACAATCATTCTAAATACCCAAAGCTTTAAAGCGACAAACTGAGTTTAGAAATTTGTATTGGCTTAAAACTCTGAAATGTTCTTGTGCTCTTAGTAAGAATCGACGCTATGCAAAATACGTTACTCATGCGCCCCCTCCGCTACAAAATTTAAAACCATTCTCTTAGCAGACGGCTCAAAATATCGAAGCTACCGGAATTTGTGTATGAACCACTGTCACACTACACTCCTAAGAATTGCTATAGCAGATTTTTACAGTTACAACAACAATAAAAACTGCAAGGTTTTAAAGCAGACAGGAGTTGGTTTTTAAATCGAGGAGCAACCACAAGTCAACAAAAAAAAATGTGATAAAAAATTACTGCCAGTTTTTTTTTACTTCTCATTTTATCCATGTTATATTTTTACTGCTGTAATTTATTCAAAACTCATTAAAGTGTGATAAAAAAAATTAAAAAAAACCAACCAAGTTAATTAATTTAATTACTTAAAA
Source organism: Urophora cardui (assembly GCA_960531455.1). Taxonomy (NCBI): domain Eukaryota; kingdom Metazoa; phylum Arthropoda; class Insecta; order Diptera; family Tephritidae; genus Urophora; species Urophora cardui. The sequence continues at coordinate 25,136,541 of OY482672.1, read as the reverse complement.
TTTCATTACAAAAGCACTTTTCTGACCCAAAAAAGTCTACAATTCAAATGTTCAAACGTATTTTATGTACAGCGACTACCTTAAATAAATACACGTAAGTATACGTATTTATTTAGTGGCAGCTGTGGTGTAGTGGTTAGAGTGCTCGCCAGCTATGCCAGAGGTCTCGGGTTCAAACCCCAGTCAAAGCAAACACCAAAAAAGGTTTCTAATTAGTAAAAATCCAATTATTGGGTTTTTTAAGAGCAGCGGTCACCTCTCGGCAGTGGGCGGCATAACCTCCGCGTGTATTTCTGCCATGAAAAAGCTTCTCACAAAAAATGCATTCGCCGTTCGGAGCCGGCATAAAACTGTAGGTCCACCCAATTAGTAGGAAGAACAAAAAAGGAGCACACCTCGAATTGGGAGAGAAGCTCGGCCATAAAACTCGTCAGAGTTATAATAGCGCCATTGTATAATATATAATACGTATTTATATACCTACCTACATAGCTAAAATAGAAACAATTATTTGGGCAAACGGAAAGAGGGGCATGCAATGGAAATTGTGTAAAAAAAAAAAACAATAAAAAAATAACAAATGCGTAAATATGTAAAATGAAAGATTAGCAGTTAAACAGCGACACTGAAAATAAGACCACAGTTTGGCAGAAAAAAATGTGTTTGGAGTGAAGCACTATATACCCAATAGTGAGTTCGATATACACAGAATTGCTTGATATGGATATTTCAAAGGAAGTTGGGAAGGTTCTTTGGATTTCTGTTACCGGTTTTAGCGTTCCTTGGACTTCTGTTTTTTGAATTTATCGGCCTTTTTTACTCGCATTATCGGAATTTCCGATTTTGGATTTGTCTCAGCCAAGCTGAACGGGTATTTACTAATATTTACAAAGCCATAGTCATTGTCAACATAAAATTATCATCAACATCAACAATCAAACAGCAACAACAGCAACAGCAGCAGCAGCAACCGAACGTAGCGCGCAAATGAAGGAAATAAGGAGATGAAAAAATGAAGAAGAAAAAGGATGAACAGTTACACTGCGAGCATAATAAATCATCCGGCGTGCAACATTTCGTTGTTCAGCGAAAAAAGAAAAAACAACAAAAACAATAAATAATAAAAAATGTAAAAAAAAAAAAATGAAAAATGAATGAAAGTAGAAAAAAAGCTAAAAATAAAAAATTGGCTCACTACATAGGCCCAAAGCACGTAAATTGGCTTGGCTGCTGAGCTGTGCTGTAGTCTGTTGTTTTTGTTGTTATTCTTGCTGTGGAATTGTCTCCTTCTTCCTTCTGTTCACAACGAAGCAATAATGTAGCCATCACATGGCCCCTCTCCCCCTCACCGCGCCTCTGTTTGCAGCCAGCTAAACTATGTGCATTTTCCCCCTGTCATTCGCTGCTCACTCCCTTTTCAGTGTTGGCATGTCGCTGTTTTGCGAGTTCGTAGCACAATCAATTCGTATTTTAAAATTCATGTCGCTTACGGAATGTTCTACTTCTACTACTTTTTTACAGTTTTAGTTTTAGTTTTGCTATTTTCTATTTTTATACTTTAGTTATTATTCAGTTTTAGTTTCATCGCTGTTTTGCTGATTTGTATATTTGTGCGCTTTTTATTTGTTTGTTATTTGTTTTCGTTCTTGGTTGTGTGTTTCTTGTTTGTGTTTTTGTGTGCCGTTTGGAGTTGTCATTGTCCTTCATGTTTGGTTGGTTTCTCATTTTGTGGCCAATTTTCGCGATACTGGAAATTAGTTAGCGCAACAACGAGCGATGCAAACAACCATAAAATGCTGTACACTAATAGCAAATTGTATATGTATGTATGGGTGTAAAACTGCTCTTAAAGCGGCATTTAAATTTATGTGAACTGAAAAAATATTTTTTTGGAAAATATGGGAAAAGGGTTAATATACAAATCGGACACAAATGAAATGTTCAGGCGATAATAGTAAAACTATGATAATTTTTTTTGAATTTTGTAAACCATTAGCTCGACCACAAAAGAGTTCTTTTGACACCTGGTTTTTAAAGAGGTTAAAGAAAATAGCATTTAGATGGTCGTTGGAGAGTTAAAATATTATAAGAAAGCTTCGCTGGCGGCGCCCTCAGACCAAATTTTCAAACGAAGCACCTAAAAGGCTACGGAGATTTAAAAAAAACTTGTATAACGCCTTGAAGTATGCAACAGATTTCATATTTAGCTTACAAATATATATTTTGTGGCTATTTTAGAGTATGTTGATTTAGTTAGTGAGCAATAGTTATCGCAATGATCGTTACCAGCAGTGTCCGAGAAAAGTTTGATGATACCCACATGTGACTGCAACTGTGGACTCTCCACACTGCTCCTCTCAATCTTCAGTGTATCTTCAATAAAAAAAATTTCGTTTAAATGCTTACACTACCAGCAAATTTCTGCAAGTTTTAGTGACTATCATGAAATAATTAATGCTTTTAAAATAAAAACAAAAAATTTATATATTTTTTTACAATTAAATTTCGTGCAATAAATATTAACATGATTTTTTTTTTTTCTAAAAACCAATAAACAGCGAAATAAAAAATCTAGGCCTGTTGTAAGTGACATGACGAAAATTTCTGTTTGTAATTAACTAAATTTGTAGCCAATAAAACGTAAAATATATATTTTTTTAAATTTCGTGCTACATTTTTTATATATGTAGCTTTTGCCGAAATTAATTACAGAAACTGATACAAAACAGTGAGTGTTTAATTTATTTTATGTACATAAATGCTTGAATATGCAAATGCAGATGCCAATATTGCATGATCTATTCACAATTTAAAAAAAAAAACGGCTGCCAAAAACTTTATTAAAATTTGCCAATTAAATAGATATTTCATGCCTTCACAAAACAAATTTATAATTTTCGCGCATTGCATTATGTTGTCAATCAATTTTGACATTTCAACCGATTACTAATTTTAAAGTCAATCATATGAGAAATTTAAAAACAAATTATTTTAATTATAACTAAAACTGTTTACATTTTAACAAAAAATATAAAAACATGACATTTACATAATTGCAACTAATTTCAATTTTAACGAATTCACTAAGCCTCATTTTTTTGCTTCTTTTATTCCATAAAAATAAAATATTTACATATTAAAAGCAAAAACATTTTGAAAATAATAAAAATAGGTCTCAGTACTTAAGGTTGCTGCTGCATAATGAATAATAATTAAATGGTATAATTAGCGTGCTAATAGAGTGGGCTTTGCTCAGTGGTTTGTAGTTACTTCTTAAAATGGCAAGAAAAACAATTAAAAAAGTTCATCAGACTAGTTGAGTGCTTACGAGTAATTTAGTAAAATTTAATAATAAAAGTGTTGGCTACGGCTGTTTCAGTGAAAGCAGAAATTAGGTTATTGTTGCGGCCAACAACGCGTTGAAAGCATTTTTCAATATTTTGCTTGAAATATATATACATTTGAACGTATGATCAGCATACATTTATACTACGAAAATTGAAGTTGAAGTATTCACCTAGTTACACTCCATTCTCAGTTCCATTCATTGGCTTGTTTAACACTTAACAGGCAGCTAATGTTACTTATACGCCACGGCGAGCATAGCAATTTTATAGAAATTTTACTTGTTTAAACACTTGTAAAAAATTCCCCAAGAGGTATTTTTTTAAAAGTTGCTAATTTTTGTCAAAAAAGTAGAGTGAGATAGCTTTATGGTATTTTTCTCGCATAGAAAGTGTTTTTGAAAAAATTGCCCTTTAGGGATATTTTAATATCATACTTATTTTGCTAGTTTTTAGTTGGTTGAACAATTTTTAGAAATCTTACTTGCTTAAACAGTTATATAAAATTTCCACTAGAGGAACTCTTTTCAAAAGTTGCTAATTCGTTTCTAAAAATTTAGTGTGATAACTGTGTGGTATTTTTCATGTAAGGAACGTGTTTTTGAAAAAATTCAGATAAAGGGAAATTTTTAATATCAAATTTAAAAATTGTAAATATCAAAAAAAAAAAAGAAAAAAAAAAAACAGTTATAAAATTTCCTTAGAGGGAAATTTTTTTTTTAAATTGTAAATGTAAAGCTGTGTTATATTTTTGTTAGTTTTTAGTTGGTTGGGCAATTTTATTTTAGAAATTTTACTTATATAAAAAGTTTTAAAAAAATTTCCCCACAGAGGATTTTTTTTAGAAGTTTATAATTTTTTCCAAAAATGTTGATTGTAATAGCTTTATGATATTTTTCATGCAAGGAAAGTGCTTTAGAAAAAATTTCCCTAAAGGGAAATTTTCAAAGTGACATAAACTTTCACTTTCAAACAACGTCATTGCTCAGCATGGAGTATACGGAGGCCATTTTTTGTTCTGACACTAGCGCGCTCATGCAATTGCTTTTTAATGCTGAAATAAAAGTAACAGCAAAGCAACAAAAAAGGCCAAAGTGAATAGAAACAAACATTCGCATGCGATACTTAAAAATTTTGAAACAAAGAAGGCAGTTACTCCGCGTTGCGACAAAGCAGAGTCGGCGCTGGGCTGGCTGAGGGTTGACAGCTAGAAATGAGCGTGGAAAAGGGGGCGTTTTTGTTGATAAATTGAATTGGGGGTGGATAAGGAAGGTTAGGTTACTGACTGCCTCTTTCACTTTTTCGTATTTTCCATATGTATGTATGTGTTGGCCTTTAAAAGCTGTGGTAAAATATAAATGAGTGAATGACTGTGAGAGCGTGTGTGAATGGGTGAGTGGGGGGTTCAAGTTGCTTTTACACTCCGCGCCATTGTTTATCGTCATTTAGCGCATAATTGCAAACACACACAAACACTAACAAGTGCACTTGGTCACCTCACCCAACACAAATGTGGATCTTTTATGCGTATTTTTGTATTTAAAGTGCGGCTGAAGGTGTGTGTGTGTGTGTTTGTGTTTGTGTGCGGTGCAACCACGTCATAACAATAAATGCCGCACGTTTGTTTGGTCTCCCAACCACTCAACCTTATGACTACCACTGCAAGGCAAAAGCAATAGTATGTTGGTTGTTGTTGCGACTTTTATTTTTGCGCTCTTAGAATTCCCGTTGCTGGCAAATGACACACGATTGCATTGTTACATTGTTGCGCAATAAAATAAGAAAAAACGAAACTGAATATATTACCCAAGCTCATTTGTTAAGCCTTTCACGCGTTCAGGCTATTATTAGGGCACAGCTGCAAGTATGTATGTATGAATCTAGTTGTATATGTATTTGTATACAGACTATACCCAGCAAAAATCTGGTCATCGCTATTACCTGTCAGGCATGATAGAAGGCCTTACCATGGAACATTTGGCTAGTTTATCACTTCTTTCACGCATTGCCAGTAATGCAGAGTGGAATGAGCTTCCATTACCCATTCCACGTAATGCAAAGTAGAATGGAGCGCGCAAAATGAACTGCAATAAATACCAGTGGAAATTTCCATCATGCCTTACATTTTTCGCCTTCTTTCTCTGCTTCCCTGTAAGGTATTCTTTATTCGATTCACTAGAATCCTTGCGGTATTGCGTGATTTATTCGTTCGGCGGTAATGCAGTGGGCAAGTCCTTCCCTCCAATGAAAATCCAATGTTAATGTCAGGCATTCTGTCAACGAATGTGGAAGTGATTGCCAGGGTTTTTCTGGATTACCCTCTTAATTCCACGGTCATCGAGTTTTTTGGTGGGTAGTAGCGACATAGTAAATAAAGGTGAAAAGGTCAACGAAATGGTGTCATGACCTTGTCTTTTGCTAAAAGAAAAATGTAAAAAAAAGAACTAAAATTTAAATGCAACAAAGATGGAAAAAAGCTTGCTAAAGGCATGTGTGGCAAGCATGGAAACAAATGTGAGGTGCGAATAATGCGCTGCTGTAATAAAAGTTTTTATAGCCAACTTTTGCTAGAGTACTAACTAAACGCTTTTAGTTCCAAGAACTGCAGAACAGAGACCTATATACATTAGACTGGGTTGGTCCCCATACGAAATAAAAAAGTTGTAAAAGTCCGCCCCTAAATTTGAAGCTTATATTGAAAGGGTTAAGGGACACAAAAACAAATTTTTTTTTACCCCGCGAAATACCGCCAAAATCGTTTTTTTAGTGCAACTTTGGTATTTTTCATCCGATTTTTAAAACTTATAAGTCATTATTTTCGAATTTCGAAGCTCTACACTTCCTCCTAATGTCCTTTTGAGCTTTGAAGTCGTTTTCCCATAGTTGGGTCAGCTAACTCGTTTTCATGTTCATGTATTATCATCTTTGTTTTGCCATTTCAAAAGCGGCTATGTGAAATTTTTTCGATATTTAGTTTTTGATGGATTGTGTAACAGTATTTATAGGTGTATAGTATCCATAAATAACTCATTTCAAAATCCTTCCGTATTCTGAAATAAATAGCATTAAATGCGAATACACTTTCAAAACTCTTTATGTGCTTTTTCTAATTTGTGAAAAATTCACATAGCCACTTATAAAAGTTGATTGCTAATAACATGACGAAAGAGGGAGGTCACAATCGATGCAAACACTCGAAACGGTTGATTACGAATCTTGCTTTTATATACGAGGTAGAAATATATACCTTTCGTATAAAGCGAACCAACCAAATGAGTATTATGGCTAACATTCGAAAATTACCTGATATCGAATATTAATATCGAACTAAGTACGAACTTACAGCCAATCTTAGCTCTACAATGTTCGTTGAATATCAGAAATGCAGAGTGCATGCCCTTTAGCATAATTCATCTACTTTTGAAAAAAAAAACCCTCAACTGTCTAAAAACTACACTCAAAAAAAAATTTCGATCAAAGACATAATTTTCCTTATTTTGAACACGCGTCCTAATACAAAATTTTCTTTGTTTTGTGTAAATTTTCTCAAAAATGTGGAAAAAACATAAAAAAACATTCAAACAAATTCGTTGCCATGGGGATTTGTATGGGAATTTAATTTCTCAAAATTATAGAAATCAAGTCTTCAAAACAAGGAAAGTTGGGAATGGAATGGCGCTTAAAGAATTTTTCATTATTTTAATGTATGAATTTTTTCAAAACAAGTATATGAAACCATGGTAACGCATGTAACAACAATATTTTATAAACCTTTTAACATGTTTTAGGAAAATTTACTCAAAACAAAGAAAGTAGTGTTCAAAATAGGTAAACAATTTCTTTGACCCCTCCATATATTTTTTTTCTCTCAGTGTAACAGAATATCCCTTCATAGGATTTTTTTTTTTTTTTTTTTTTTTCAAAAACGCTTTTTATGTACAAAAAACACCTCAAAGTCAGTGCAATCAATATCATAGCAAAAATTAGTTAATATTCTTGAAAAACTAATCTATGGGAAATTTTGTAAAAAAAAAAATGTTTTTTTGTTAGAATAAGGAAAAGTTCTTAAAAGTACAAACTGACTAAAACCCAACAACATAAATTTGTATTTATAAATTTCCCGAAAATATCCTTTTATGTGCATTTTACAAAAAACGCGTTTCATATTTAAAAAACTCCAAAAAGTTTTCACATTCAATATTTTAGCAAAAAATTGTTTGTAATTACTCTGGAAAAATCCCTATGGGAAATTTCGTAAAAGAGAAGTTTTCTTTTGTTAGAATAAGGAAAAGTTCTAAACAAATACTCAAAAAAAAGTTCTTAAAAAATACAAAATAAGGCTGAAATTAAAAATTTCCCAAAAATATGCCTTTATGGGAAATTTGCAAAAACTATTTTTCATGCCTGGAAAACGCCACAAAGTTATCACATTCAATATTTAGCAATAAATACTTAGTACTCGTAAATACTTTTTTTTCAAAAACGCTTTTTATGTACAAAAAACACCACAAAGTCAGTACAATCAATATCATAGCAAAAATTAGTTAATATTCTCGAAAAACTAATCTATGCGAAATTTTGTAAAAAAAAATTATTTTTTGTTAGAATAAGGAAAAGTTCTTAAAAGTACTAAACTGACTAAAACCCAACAAAATAAAGTTGTAAGTAAAAATTTCCCAAAAATATGCTTTTATATGCATTTTACAAAAAAAGCGTTTCATGTTTAAAAAACACCAAAAAGTTTTCACATTCAATATTTTATCAAAAAATAGTTTGTATTTATTCTGGAAAAAATCCCTATGGGAAATTTCGTAAAAAAAGTTTTCTTTTGTAAGAATAAGGAAAAGTTCTAAAAAAAAATACTCAAAAAAAGTTCTTAAAAAATACAAGATAAGGCTGAAATTCAAAATTTCCTAAAAATATCCCTTTATGGGAAATTTGCAAAAACTATTTTTCATGCGTGAAAAATGCCACAAAGTTATCACATTCAATATTTTAGCAAAAAAAAGTTAGTAAATACTTTCGAAAAAAAAATCCCTAGATAAGGAAAATTTCGTAAAAAATTTTTTCTTTTATTAGAATAAGGAAATGTTCTTAAAAAATACTCAGCTGACTAGCAAAATAAGATTGAAATTAAAAATTTCCCAAAAATATCCCTTTATGGGAATTTTTTCAAAAAATGCTTTTAATGTATAAATATTTTACCAAAAAAAAAATAAACAAATGTTCAGTTTTGCTGGAGAAGAGACTTAATAAAGAGAAAGAGAGAGAGAGTGTGTAAACACTATCAAAATGCTAAGCAAGTCTAATGTTCATTTACAATCCATCTAAACAAAGACTAAAAGTAGCTCAGGTAGACTTTTAATTCTATACATAAGTACCACCAACTGGTTATAAATTTACAACTTCACTTAAGTTTAGAATTTTAGATTTTTTTCGCTTTTTTCGCCATTATTCGTAACAATGGCATTTTTGTTTTATGATTTTTTTATTTGGTTCAGCATTGCGTTTTATTCCATTGCACAATTTTTATTGAGCGCGCAACCTTTGTGAAAACCAAACAATAAACTCGTGCGAATACCACACGTGAGAGACTGCGACAGATTAGCCAGGCAGCTGAGTGTATAATTGCATGCGAGTAAATGAGTAATGTAGTACTTACTCGTATTTGTTAATAGACATGAAAATTGTGTCAAATATGCACGTAAGTGAAAACGTTTTATTTTTTACACTTAATTTCTTTTATACACATTGGTTAGTAGCGTTGGGCTCTGAGGGCATGCGGTAAAAAGTATTATGCAACTCTTGATGCTCAACTTGTGAAACAAAGAGACGAGACAATGAGGGGTGTATGAGGAGGATAATTTAGCAATGCAAATTAAAAACGCTTTAATACACATGTACAATGTACCTGTGTGCGTGAGTAGTTTTTTGGATTAATATGCTAAAATTCCCTTTTATTTTTGTTATATTTAGCCTTGTAACAGATAATTAGCCAACTGAAAAAAGAGGTTTTAGGCAGTGTGTGGAGAGTAATCGCATTTGTTGCTTAATTTGAGTAATGTGTTAGAGGCATTTGTTGCAATATGGAATTTTTATACAAAGAAAAGTACTTGAATCGTTAGTTAATAAACTATTTTAACTTTTTATTGAATTTTATTCAAGTTTTTTCTATTCTTGCTTCGAAGATGGCAGTTAACCTTAATATATTTTAAAAAATTTACATTCAACAAAATCAGATAAGGTTAACATAAACATGCCAATTAACGTTGCTGCGGTGAAGATAAACTACAATCGCTAAGCTGTTCCGTTACTTTTCTCTCACCGGTTTTAAAATATGCCCCGAATTACCCTCAAAGAAATTTAAGTCTTATTTGAAACTTATTTCTGATGATAATAAGGCTAAGAAAATAATGCCTGAAATTACTAAGTGACGTCAGTTGTAAGAACAAAACCTTTAAATAAGGCAAATTTTCCTGTGCAGATATCATCAAGCCATAACGAGTTCTCTCTCTCTCTCACTATCTCTTTCTCTGAGAGAAAACCTTCTTACTAAGGCTTATTCGTAATCGAAAATAAAGCTTCCCTCATTCATAGCAATAAGGGATTATGTATAGTTAAAATAACTTATAATAGGGCTTGTAAATAAGTTTTATCTCATTCTTTATAATGAGGCGTTTAACTGCCTTTTAATAAGGCTTATATAAAGGCGTGTTTTGTTTATCTTATCATATTGTGCTCTCTTTGCCAATGCTCGCTCATAAAACTCGTTATCCTCCCTTTCAATTTAAAAGAGAGCTTATATCCATCTTAAATATTTGTTTAAATTCCTTAGATGGCATTTTGGAGGGCTACTTTTCGTATTTCACACGCTTCAATATAGCAGAACTTACTTATTTGTTGTACACATGTGTTTCTTTTCAACCTTTTTCTTCATTTTCTATTTATTTCTTAAATTTTCTTTTTTGCTATTCCATCTTGCTTACAGCGCATATATGTATACATATGTATATATATAAGTATTTACGAGTATGTGCTGCGCTAATCTGCTTTTGAAAAAGGGAAATCCTCCGGAAAAAGGAAGCAGAGCTTACTAAACTAAAATGAAGAAGAAGAAGAAGTATGATGAAAGAAGCGGTGATGCTCTGTCGCTCTGCTGCGCTGTCACCACGGTTATCTGCACGCTATGCAACACTACGAGTGTGATTTTATGCTATTTTTTCGCATTTACTTTCAGCTGTTGGTGTTTTTTTTTTTTTTGTTCTTATTTATATGTATGTACTTGTATTGTGTGCTTTATTTTTCCCGCTTTTTTGCAAGTTTTTCTTGTCGTCAACAGTGTGTCATATTTATTATTTATTTTTTCTGTTCTGTTTTTGTTTTTGTTTTATTTTTTGGCTTACATCGTTTGTGCCAACAGCTTTGCTTTTCGTCTGCAATGAATTCTAATTCGCCTCGAAATGAAAATGCACGTTTAACTTGTTATCCAATTAATTACGGTTCGTGAGCGCGTGAAGAAGACCGATAAAGTGTTACATATGTATGTACGCATGTACATATGTAACACAGCAAGTGTACCTAATGTATCATCACAAATTCAACATGAAAATCTATAAGAGGAAATTTAGCAAAACCCGTTTTTTTTGTTATTTTAGCGAAAAGTGCCAAAAAAAATTGCCCAACTGATAAAAAAAATTAGCAAAATAAAGTTGAAATTAAAAATTTCTCAAAAATATCCCTTTATGGGAATTTTTTTTAAACGTTTTTCATGTGTGAAAAACGCCACAAAGTCATCATACTCATCAATATTTTAGCAAAAAACACTTAGTAGGTACTTTCGAAAAAAGTCTCTTATGGAAAATTTTGTAAAAGATATCTTTTTTCTTAAATTAGCGAAAAGTGGCAAAAAAAAATTGTCCAACTGATAAAAAAAACTAACAAAATAAAGTTGAAATTAAAAATTTCCCAAAAATATCCCTTTATGCGAATTTTCTCAAAAACGCTTTTCATGAATAAAAAAAAACACCATAAAAGCACCACACTCATCAATATTTAGCAAAAAACACAATTTTTAAATACTTTCGAAAAAAATCCCTTATGGGAGATTGTGTTAAACATTTTTTTTTAAGTATGAAATATATTATTGAGACATGATTTTTTATATATTTCGTTTATAAATACATTTTAGGTGATTAGGTGATTACAGATGTCACAATCGTCGTTCTTATCAGAATCGTGACAGACACACGTGACACACATGTGACGCCACTGCTGATTCGTTCACCTTTGTTTCACCTTTTCAATATCCGCAGTACCAAGTTATTCGTAAAATTTTTTACAATAACAGAAAATTTATCGATTTACTAGAAGACAGCAGCCGCAAATTTGGGCTTTTAATTTTTTTTTTTTTCATTTTCAATAAACTGAAAATAAAGAAAAATATTTTTCATTGTAAAAAAATTTGTTTTCAGGAATTACTTCAAATTTAATATACTTTTCATGCACCATTCCCTTTTTGATGTTAGCGTCGTTCTCATTAGATAACATATTTTTCAGAGTACACTCGTGTCCTGAATCTCTCACTCCATAGCCTTTTTAACAATTTTGGCTTTTTTTTTTTTTCATAAGCACCTCGTGCACGTATCTTATATTTTCTTTGTTTCTTTTTTTTTGTATTATTAGCTTCATTTATTTAAACTTAAAACTATTTCCAGCATGCCCAAATCTCTATAGAAAAAATTTCCAGCACCCAATAAATAAAAAAAAAAATACCAACCCTCTGGCTATCAATTGCTACAACATGTGTCCATTTATTCATCTATCAGCGCAATCCGGTCACTTATCTTATTTAAGACAAGCAAGCTCTGTACTACTTGGGGGATTATAACAGTATTAACCGTCATTATGTCATACACGCTTAGATATTTAAAGAAATTTTTATTAGGAACTTTATGTCAAGTAAGTATATGTGTGTGTACGATTACATATGTGTGTGTATTTGTAACAGTAACATTCCTTATAAGTATTCCTTCTTTTTTTCTTGTTATTGTTGCTACCGTGTCCGGCCAACTGTCATTCATCACACTTTTATTTTTAAAGAAAACACACCGAAATGTATCCCGAAAAATATTTGTTGTTGTTGTCGTCTGGCTTAGTTTCTCGCACGCGGTGGAGAAGGAAGAAAAACACAGAATGACCTTTTCCATGCTTCTTAAATCATTTTCAATAAAATTAGTTAGAAATCCAAAAAGCAAAGCCTAGAAATGCTCAGGGCGGTAGGGGAGTAAACTTTGAAATATTGAGCAGCGCGTCGGTGTGTGCACAAAACTAGATAACACACGCTACGGATTAAGTGACCAAACCAAACCAACTGCAATGGGCTACAGCTAGCAAGAAGGTAAGCGAGGGGAAGGAGAGAGAAAGCAACAGTGGCAATGAGACAAAGATGGAACTCAAAAATTTATGTATATAAATAACCAACTGCTATTTTTATTAAGGCAAAAGAGGCAAAAAATTGAAAAGAAACAGAGTGATTTCTTTTTAAATTTTGATCACACTTTTGTGGTGAAAAATAATACTAAAATCTCGCAGCATGGTATCGAAAACTAATTAAAAGCGCTTAACATAAACACAAGTATGCACGGGCATATGTGCATGTTTCAAAATCAAGGCAGTGTTAGGTTGCTGCTTTAGTACAGATAGCGTTACATATGTACATACATTTGTATATATAGAAGAATACTTTCTGTTTTAGTTATTATTGTTGTACTTCTCGTTCTATTTGCTTTTTACTTTTTGCCATAATATGCATCATATAGTAAATACTGTTTTTCCAGATATTAGCGTTCTTTTTTAGCTTCTTTGTTGTTTGTGTGTATTTTTGTTTTTGTTATTTTTATACATACATACATATATACGTACATATATGTATACACTATGCGTATCGCCCGAGTCTAAGCTCTGCCGTTTGCACCAAAGTGGTTTTCCCGCTTAAAGAGCGCTGGCAAGACATGTGAAGTATAGTACTAATATTAAAATACTTCAACAACAAATGTGCTGCAAAAATAATAGAATAGACAAACACCACTCATACTTACATAAATCACACATATCATAACCCAATAAACATAATAACAAAAATTTTGTAAAACATGTTTTTTTTTTGTTAAAAGAACTAAAAATGCTAAACAATTGCAAAAAATAACAAAACAAAGTTAAAATCTAGATTTTTCCGAAAATATTCCTTTATGGGAATTTTTTTCAAAAACACTTTTCTTGCATTAAAAACACCTCAAAGTAATCATACTCATAATTCCTTCAGGGGAAATTTTTTGAAAATCTGCTTTTTAGTTAAAACAAGTAAAATTTCAGGGTGAAAAATGGCTAAACTAACAGAAAAGATTTAAATAAAAAAAGTCCCAAAAATATCCCTTTATGGGAATTTCTTTTAAAAACTCTTTAGTTGCCTTATGGTGTTTACATAGTTATCGGGCACATCATTTTAGTACAGAAAACACCTTTGAAAAAATCCCTTAAGGGAAATTTTGTAAATTTTGTTTTTTTTTTTTTTTTGGTAAAAAACACTAAAGATCAACAAAATAAAGTTGTGATATAAAATTTCCCAAAAAATACCCCTTTATGGGAATTTTTCAGAAACCGTTTACTTGCATGAAAAGCATGACATATGTAGTTATCGTACTCCGACAAAAAACTACCAAAAAAAATTTAAATGAAAATATCCCAAAAATTTCCCTATATGGGAATTTTTGTCAAAAACGCTTTTCGTGCATAAAGAACGGAGCAAATCTATCGGGCTCAACATTTTTGCATAAAAATACCTTTGAAAAAAAAAAATTCTTCAGGCGAAATTTATAAATTCAGCTTTTAGCTGCCCAGCCGGCGAAAAGTTAATAAAATATAATATCTTAAGCCAACCTGTGTCCCACTCATTCGAATTTCGCTTCGAGAATGGGCCGAATTTCGAATAAACTTTTCCACGTTATTTAACAAAAAGAATAATTTTTCAATCATTTTCGAATTTTCGACCAAGTGTAATGTTTATATTAATTGCACAAGTGCCTTTGGTAATTGTCTACTTGTAAATAATATGCACAGACTTATATATAGGTATGTATTTGACTACATACATACATATGTATGTATCTACGTATTAGTTTATATTCCACTTTCATTACATTCATCACTCCTTCGCTATCACATGCATAGAGAAGCAAAGCAGGATATTATCTAGCACGAGCAGTGTGACAGTCGCCTTTGTGAAATCACATGACTAACACCCTTATATACATACATATATATAACTAACCCTAACCTAATACATTGATGTCAAATGAATATATTCCTCCACATGACGAGCATACTTGCTCAACCATAATGTGACCATCGTCACTCATAAATAATAATTTACATGTAAGACTGTCTCGTCATTTTTATACTCAGCTGTACTAGTACACAGAGTATTATAGTTTTAATCACATAACGGTGGATTGTAACCGAGTGAAATAATCGAGATAGATATAGACTTATATATATCAAAATGATCAGGGTGAAAAGAGAAATCTATTTAGCCATGTCCGTCCGTCCGTCCGTCCGTCTGTCCGTCCGTCCGTCTGTCCGTCTGTCCGTCCGTCTGTAAACACTCTAACTCGCGCAAAAATTGAGATGTTTTGATGAAATTTGAAATGCAAGTTGGTATCGAGACTGGGACGGTTGGTATTGAAAATGGGCGAAATCGGACCATGACCACGCCCACTTTTCCTATATAGAAATAATCGGAAATTTGGTATCTCAGTCACTAATATAGCTGGAGCGATGAAATTTTACCCACGTGTTGAGCTCAGGCCCCTAGGAATAAATTTGATGAAATTTTGGAAAATGGGCGGTGCCACGCCCACTTATTAAGGGTCAAACCTTGAAAGTTTTATATGTCATAACTCAGAAACCATTGAAGATATATCGACAAAATTTGGTACGCGTGATTTACTTACTTAGGCATACGTTTGGACGGAAAATAGTTAAAATCGGTTGACGGCCACGCCCACTTTTATATATGTATATTACAAAGTGACCTAATAAAAACATTTTAAGCGATATCTCTGTCAAATATAAAGATCTATCATTGAAATTTTGTCGCGTAAGTCCAACTGCGGACATAAAACGAAAAACACAAAAATTTTGGAAAATGGGCGGTGCCACGCCCACTTATTAAGGGGCAAACATTGAAAGTTTTATGAGTCATAAATCAGAAACCGTTGAAGATATATCGATGAAATTTGGTACGCGTGATATACTTACTTAGTCAAATATTTGGACGAAAAATTGCCGAAATCGGTTTAGGGCCACG
Source organism: Urophora cardui (assembly GCA_960531455.1). Lineage (NCBI taxonomy): Eukaryota > Metazoa > Arthropoda > Insecta > Diptera > Tephritidae > Urophora > Urophora cardui. Next base: position 25,120,833 of record OY482672.1, on the reverse strand, counting down.
CCCACTTTTATATATGTATATTACAAAGTGACCTAATAAAAGCATTTTAAGCGATATCTCTGTCAAATATAAAGATATATCATTGAAATTTTATAGCAGGAGTCCAACTGCGGATATAAAACGAAAAACACAAAAATTTTGGAAAATGGGCGTGGCACCGCCTCTTTTTATAAACAGGAATATACGAGATTTCTGAGCCCATAACTCGACAAATAATTTATATATAATGACGAAACTTGGTGTGTACACTTTCATAACTTGTGGTAATACACGCTCAAAATTTTAGCGAAATCGGTTGACGACCACGCCCACTTTTATATATGAGAACTATAAAGGGGCCTAATAAAAACATTTTAAGCGATATCTCTGTCAAATATAAAGATCTGTCATTGAAATTTTGTGGCATGACTTCCACAATAGACCGGAAACAACAAATAGAAAAATTTTGGAAAATGGGCGTGGCACCGCCTCTTTTTACACAAAGGGATATACGAGATTTCTTAGCCTATAACTCGACAAATAATTGAGATATTATGACGAAACTTGGTTTATACACTTTTATAACTTGTGTTAATAGACACGCAAAAATTTATTGAAATCGGTTTATGACCACGCCTACTTTTTAAGAAAGATATTTCTGGAACACCCTTTGGGAATTTGTAACATGACATCTTTGTAACTAGAAGTCATAAAGGAATGAAATTTTGCACAAAGTATAATATTGATATGCTTAGTTGGATGACTGATAAAAATTTAGAAAATGGGCGTTACTACGCCCACTTTATGCAGCACTCGCTTTATATTAAGTGCACCGTGTTTCCATCAAACGCAAACAAACAATGAAAGCATACAGCTGAGTATCTAATGTTCGATTCCACTCGAACTTAGGCTTCCTTACTTGTTTTTTTATTTTGCTGTTTTTTGTGCTTAATGCCTGAACCTATGTACGTCCCAGCGGGATAACACTTTGTGTTCTTTAAGTTATGCTGAGTGTCATGTATTGCTGTCATATTATTTTTTACTTTAGTTGGTTGACTGTTGATTTAACATTTTTTTGTAATTGCATATACCCAAATGCGTGTTAATAAATTGCCAGATTTTTATACACATTTAAGGTAAGTCAATATTTTGTTAAAGTCAATCCAGAATTAGTATATGCCAAAGTGACTCACATAATATTCAACAAAGCAAGATTCATATTTTCTAAACCAAATCCCGCAATTGGTTATATGATAAGCAAAGGCCAACTGAGCTTAGTATTCCACTTTTCTGATCTGCATTATTTACTTTCACTCTTCTTAAACCAGTTTCCTCTTTCTTTGCTTTGTTGTCACATTTTATTTTGTTGTACCGTACTTAAGCGACCACTGGGGCGTATGAGTGATATACAATCGCTCAATAACCGCACTTATTTACAATGTGCGTGCACTTACACATATACATATGTATTAAACAGAGACACATACATACGTGTATCTACATACATTCCACTGTCAATTCATCTTAGTTTATTTTGTACTTTGCTGCTGAAAAAAAAACAGAAAAATCATAGATTAGTTGATGGCTGGACGACAGATAAGCCCCTCCTGTTCTTATAGTACATATCTGTACATACATATGTATGTTTGTACACATGTATAAGTGCTTATGTCTTTATTTCTTTGAGGGACCACCCAGCATAATAAATAAGCGGACACTTTTGTTAATGTGTCAATAAAAATTGTGCAAATTGTTTTTGTAAAAGCGCAAAGTGAACAGCAAAAAAAGGGTTAAGTTAAAAGTTTTCTCATGTGCGTAATTGATTTTGTTGCTGATAACCAACACCGGCTACTTATTCGAAAGGGAAATCAATATTAAGAGGCTTACATTGCGCTTAGTTATATCAAGATTTGTTTGCATTAGATTAAATGAATGTGACATTTTATGGTAATAAGCTTAATAAATACCTTTTGGAGGTCAAGTGGAAGTGTTTATTTTTTAAGTGAATAACCCAAAGTGGTACTGGAATTTCCTTTAAAGCGTGTGTTAGTTGCCAAAAAATTTGGTGAATCTCGATATCTAGTATTAAAACAGAACTCTAAAAGAACTTGCAACCAAACTCAGTTTTGGTTTGGAAGGAAATTATAGTCGACCTTAGGGTACAGCCAGACGACGCAAGAAAGTACTTTCAGAAAGTGAAAAATTCAGATTTGTGTATTTGTTTGTGACTAACAGCCAGTTTCACGAAAAAATTTAAGTTTAATTAAATTTTTTTTACTTGAATTTTATATGAAATCTGACAGGGAAAAATTAAATTTTCACTTAAATTAAATTTCACAAAAATATCCTTTTATGGGAAATTTTTGAAAAAAACTTTTTAAGCAAACAAAACACCAAAAAGTGTCTGATAAAAAAAAGTATAGGGAAAATTTTTGAAAGTCTTATTTTAAATCAAAGTTGACAACATAGAATTGCTCAGAACTATAAGTTACGAAAATAACGATAAAAAAATTTACACTTTTTTAAATGTCACTTTTAATTACAAAAAAAATTTAAATAAAAAAATTTCCTCAAAATCTCCCTTTATGGCATTTTTTTCAAAAAACACTTTTCAAACAAAGAAAAGCAAAAAAAAACATCACGCTCTACATTTTAGCAAAACAAATTAATTTTTTTTTTTTAATTACTGCAGGGGAAATTTTTCAAAACTTTTTTTTAGTCAAAATAAGCAAACAAAAAATGCTCAGAAACATAAGTTACCAAAGTAACCAGAGAAAAAGTTACTACGTGTTTTAAAATTTGCTTTCCAGAGTGAGCTGAATTTCGAATTTATAACTAAAATAAAATGCATTGGATAACGAGTGCTTACCTTTCCTAAGCTCGCTTTGAAAAATTGTGGGCATTTTAGCTGCTGTATACTTACCAAAATTTTAAAACGGCATGGTAAAGTTTTGTCTGTAATGAAAAAGAGATTGCGAAATGAGAAAACAGTCATTTGAGAGAGGGAGAAGAAATGGTAAATGAAATGCTTTAAAATTAACAATTATAATTATAATTATAACCACCGAAAATCGAGTTGCTACATAAGAAATATGTTCATGTTTTTTGTTTTCTAAAATAATAATTTAGTCATGTACTTAAGTACTTCTTTGGAAACTATATTCATACTACATTTCTCTTGGTCTCTTTATTAATTTTAACTTTGGTAAATAATGCTCGCAAAATGTATTACATCTGCTGTGAAACCAAAAGTAACTTCACATAATTATGACATGTCAAATTTTAACAAGATTGCTCTTGCTAATAATACAGAAATTAAAAAGTCTCCAATGACAAGCAAGTAATTTAAAAATAAATTAAAACCGATTTTCAACGCTCAACAACCTATTAATTGCTTTTGCTGTGCTAGTTGTGTATTTTGTCTACTTCATAAACATATAGATACATATTACATACACACAAACATGCACATAAATGCCTACCAAATTTGTGCTAAAATGCTCGATATGGCTACTGAGGGTTGCGTATACGCCATGACCACTAACATGAACTAACATGCTAATAGTGCACGGGCAGACAAGCACACGAGCAAACAAAAACAAAACAAATTATGCTTGTCACAAGACAATTTTATGTTCGAGTATTGCTTTATTTTCAACAAAACAAAACAAAAGTATCTATTTCCCAGCAGTATTTGAGGTAAGGAGCTGCATATTCAGTAGAATATTCATTATGAAAAATAGTCTGAAACTAAGTTCAAAATTCATTGCTGAAAAAATAACTGAACACGCAGTGAAGACATCAGGTGTACTGAAATACATGCTATGGAAGTTCTCCCTGCGTATTCAGGTCTTTTTTCCTACAGAAACTCTCCCTTCTCGTTCGGCAGTTTTTAGGTAGTTGATTTTCGACGCCACCTCTATATAAAAACGAAAGGGAAAGTTCAGATATTAGAACTACATCTCTACTGAATATTCAGTAGGAAATATGTGCTGTTTTCCAGCTGATAAATACTGCTGGGTTGCTTCATTCTCTTCTTTTATACTGTACATATTATGTACATATGTATAATGTAGGTAAATATGTTTAATATTAATCGCGAAATGTCAAATCATTTTTCATTTGACATAAAATTTATATGGCATGCAAGACAAGCATGTAAGAAGATAAAGTCGCTCGTTTGCGCAGAGATAAACGATTTCCCCGAAAATGTATACTAACATTCAGGTACATCTACCCTACATACAACATAAATATCAGCGCAGCTTTTGGGGTAAATAACGACCGTCGCAAACCAAAATTAGAACATAAGAGATACAATGAAGATGTAAACAAATAGGCAACAAAGTGAACGCGCAACCACACAAACGCACAATCCAACGCACGAACAACCGTGCAAGCCAAATCATGCACAGAAATTAAAAGTTATACGTTAAGCATTAAATTTACTTGTATGAACATGCTTGGCGACACTGAGGCTGTCAGCAAAATTTAAAAGAGTCGTCTCTCTTGCTTATTGATAAATATTACCTAAGGCGAGTTAAGCAAGTGGGTTTGATTTTTGATGTGTAAACATCTTTGCTGTAGCTACGAGTAATTTCGAAAAACAGGTAAAGTTTACGCGTAAACATGTAAATGCGTAAACCGTAAATGACCTTGGCATTGTCGGTGGTAGGTAGGTAGCTAGGCATGTACTTACAAATGCTTGCATGCATAGTCGTGCAAATGCAAATATCAACGAAGCGAAGCGAAGTTGTTGTTGTTGTTGTTTTTTCTGCAACAATTCGACAAATAGGCAAAATAAAAAGGACCAACCTATTTGAACATGTATGCAAATGCATGGATATGCACACCTACATCTACCTATCTAATTTCTGAGCAATATTGGTATCAAATGAAAGGTTTTGAGCACGACTTCGATATGAAGCTCTTTTCATTGTGACCTCTAGGCCGGATCTCCAGATATGGGTCAAAACGGGTACCCGAATGATCCTTGAATGTTTCTGAGCAATATTGGTATCAAATGTAAGATCTTGAGCAGGCCTTCTACAGTGAGCTCTATTCTTCATGGTTCCTAGGTCGGGTCCGGAGATATGGGTCAAAACGAGGACCCGGATGATCTTCCATGTTTCTGAGCAATATTGGTATCAAATGAAAGGTTTTGAGCAAGGCTTCTACAGGGAGCTCTACTCTTTATGAGTCCTAGGTCGGGTCCCGAGATATGGGTCAAAATGAATGTTTCTGAGCAAAATTGGGATCAAATGAAAGTTTTTGAGCAAGACTTTGATATGAAGCTCTTTTCATTGTGACCCCTAGACTGGGTCTCCAGATATGGGTCAAAACGAGGACCCGGATGATCTTGCATGTTTCTGAGCAATATTGGTATCTAATGAAAGGTTTCGAGCAAGCCTTCTACAGGGAGCTTTATTCTTTATGGTTCCTAGGTTGGGTCCGGAGATATGGATGAAAACGAGGACCCGGATGATCTTGCATATTTCTGAGCAATATTGGTATCTAATGAAAGGTTTTGAGCTGGCCTTCTACAGGGAGCTCCATTCTTTATGATTTCTAGGTCGGGTCCCGAGATATGGGTCAAAACTAGGACTCGGATGATCTTGCATGTTTCTGAGCAATACTGGTATCAAATTAAAGGTTTTGAGAAGGACTTCGATATGAAGCTCTTTTAATTGTGACCCCTAGGCCGAGTTTCCAGATATGGCTCACAACGAGGACCCGAATGATCCTTGAATGTTTCTGAGCAATATTGGTATTAAATGAAAGGTGTTGAGTGGGGCTTTCATATTGAGCTCTATTCTTTATGATTCCTAGGCCGGGTCTCCGGATGATCCTTGAATATTTCTGGTCAATATTGGTATCAAATGAAAGGTTTTGAGCAGGACTTCAACACAGAGCCCCGAGATATGGGTCAAACGTGGACCCGAATGAGTTTGCATGTTTCTGAGCAAAACAAATCAAAATCAGAAATCAAAAATCAAAAATTAAAAATCAAAAACCAAACAACAAAACAAAGAAAAACAACAAAATGTAGCAGTGACAATGGGCCATATTAATAAAATTCAAGCAAATGCTTTTACTCAAAATTTCAGAAATTTGACATTTATTTGTATGAACCAAATTTCAAAATTTTAATGAAAGGTCTGAAATCTTAGGCAAAAGCAAATGCTTGGCTTTTATTAATATGACCTAATGACAACAAGAAATTTTAAAAACGATAGTAGCATTTTAATTAAAGGAACAAGGGAAAGGGAATAAAAATTCGATTTCGAAACTGTTTACACATCAATGTTCATGAGTACTCGTTACTCACGCTTTCTTTGTTTTTTTTTCGCAGAATTTTGCGAGACTCGGAAATTTATTTTTCACACGGAAAAGACAAGGCAACAGCCTCGAAGGCGACAGCGTGGGCAGGTCGAAGATATACACATATGGATGTATTTATGCATGTATACTCTTTAGTGATGTGTTTTTTTTTTGTGCTTGAAATTGGATTTCTTGTTGTCAGCATAACAGACGAGTGCGTATAAAATGCTTTGTGGTTGGTGTCATCAATCTTGCTTAATAATTCGTTGGTACACAATTGAATTATTAAATACATTTGTCAAATGATGTTTTCATACATACCTACATACATAAACGCACTAATCTATGTACATACATATGTATGTATATATGTATGTAGATGTACTCGATTTGTCTGATTAGACAGTTACTAAATTGGCATAACCCAAAAATGATACCTTTAAGGATTCCATATAAAAATACATATAACGCTTTAAATCAACTGTTATATTTTTATACTGTTTACTGTTATATTAGTATACTATTAAACAGTTATACTGTTATATTTTTATACTGTTATACTTTTATACAGTTATACTATTATACTACTTAGTATACTATTATACTGTTATAATGTTATAATGTTATACTGTTATACTGTTATATCTACTGTTATACTTTTATACAGTTATACTGTTATATTTTTATACTGTTATACTTTTATACAGTTATACAGTTATACTACTTGGTATACTATTATACTCTTATAATGTTATACTGTTATACTGTTATACTGTTATACTGTTATACTGTTATACTGTTATGCTGTTATGCTGTTATACTCTTATACTTTTATACAGTTATACTGTTATACTGGTATACTATTATACAGTTATACTGTTATATTTTTATACTGTTATACTTTTATACAGTTATACTGTTATACTGCTTAGTATACTATTATACTGTTATATCTACTGTTATACTGTTATACTTTTATACAGTTATACTGTTATATTTATACTCAGCTGTACTAGTACACAGAGTATTATAGTTTTAATCACATAACGGTGAATTGTAACAGAATGAAATAATCGAGATAGATATAGACTTATATATATCAAAATGATCAGGGTGAAAAGAGCAATCGATTGAGCCATGTCCGTCCGTCCGGTCGTCCGTCTGTCCGTCCGTCCGTCCGTCCGTCCGTCCGTCTGTCCGTCCGTCTGTAAACACTCTAACTCGCGCAAAAATTGAGATATTTTGATGAAATTTGAAATGCAAGTTGGTATCGACACTGGGACGGTTGGTATTGAAAATAGGCGAAATCGGACCATGACCACGCCCACTTTTCCTATATAGAAAAAATCGGAAATTTGGTATCTCAGTCACTATTAAAGCTAGAGTGATGAAATTTTACCCACGTGTTGAGTTCAGGCCCCTATGAAGAAACTTGATGAAATTTTGGAAAATGGGCGGTGCCACGCCCACTTATTAAGAGTCAAACATGGAAAGTTTTATATGTCATAACTCAGAAACCATTGGAGATATATAGATGAAATTATTTGGTATACGTGATCTACTTACTTAGGCAAACATTTTTATGGAAAATTGTTAAAATCGGTTGACGGCCATGCCCACTTTTATATATGTGAACTATAAAGGGGCCTAATAAAAACATTTTAAGCGATATCTTTGTCAAATATAAAGATAATTCATTGAAATTTTGTGACATGAGTTCCACAATAGACCGGAAACATAAAATAGACAAATTTTGGAAAATGGGCGTGGCACCGCCTCCTTTTGGACAAAGGGATATACGAGATTTCTTAGCCTTTAACTCGACAAATAATTGAGATATTATGACGAAACTTGGTTTATACACTTTTATGACTTGTATTAATAGACACGCAAAAATTTATTGAAATCGGTTTATGACCACGCCTACCTTTTAACAGATTTTTCTGGAACACTCTTTGGGAATGTGTAACGTGACATCTTTGTAACTAGAAGTCATAAAGGAATGAATTTTTGCACAAAGTATAATATTGATATGTTTAGTTGGATGACTGATAAAAATTTAGAAAATGGGCGTGGCTACGCCCACTTTATGCAGCACTCGCTTTATGTAAAGTACACCGTGTTTCCATCAAACGCAAACAAACAATGAAAACATACAGCTGAGTATTTAATGTTCGATTCCACTCGAACTTAGGCTTCCTTACTTGTTTTATACTGTTATACTTTTATACAGTTATACAGTTATACTACTTGTTATACTGTTATACTGTTACAGTGTTGTGCTCTTATGCTGTTATACTGTTATACTGTTATACTGTTATACTTTTATACTGCTTAGTATACTATTATACTGTTATATTGTTATGCTGTTATGCTTTTGTACTGTTATACTGCCTTTGTTGCATTTTTTGTTCAATTTTCAACTTTTGGCTGTAATCTTCTTGATTTGACTATGCGCCAATTTCGTTTATGACCTTTTTGCAACCGCCAAAACTCTTCTTTCCACCTCATTACCACCATTACCGTCAACTACCAATAACAACATAACCACATTGACATTGATATCGACATTATTGGCCAAAAATTAATACAATTTCAACATTTTTCGCTACTTTCATCCGGCAATAAATAAAATGTCACTGTCATGTTGTTGTCGAACTTTTATGCCGCTGTTGTTGTTATTTGTTTATAGTTTATAGTATTTAAGTTAGTTCGATGTCGGAAAAGTGAGTACTTTGCAGCATGAAAAGTGAGAGTTTATTTGTGTGTGTGTGTGAGTATTTAACCCTGCAGCGAAATCAACTAGTTGTAAACTAATTGACAACTAGTTGGCCATACAGCTCAACTAGTCAGCCATCTATCTTTTTTTCAATTTAGCAACTGGTATTTTTAACACGGTGATGACCTAGGAAATGGCAATTGTCAGTATCCACACCAGAGTCATACCACTTGACTGACTAGTCAGTATCCACACCAGCATCATACCACTTGACTGACTAGTCAGTATCCACACCAGCATCATACCACTTGACTGACTAGTCAGTATACACACCAGCATCATACCACTTGACTGACTAGTCAGTATACACACCAGCATCATACCAATTTGCTGACTAGTCAGTGTAGATATCAGAACTATACCAGTTGACTGACTAGTTTTACATGCTACTCCAATGAAAATAAAAATTGCAAAATAAAGTTTCTAATACATTTATTTAGTTATTAGAATATGATATTTAAATTAAAGAATTCAGGCACATTAGATTGTGATCTTGCATATTAAATATTTAGGTAAATTAACATTAACATTGTGAATAAGTAACACGTTGACCATTCTAAGCTTGACATTTATATTGATGATTTTCTGACTTTATACAAACATATCGTGTACTTTTTTCTATGGCTGAAGTAGTATATAATGTACACGGCTACATTAACATTTCAAACTATGTTATATTTGTGGCATTCACCTGATTTAATGATCTACCAATTTGCAACCAACTAAATCTACAAGGGGCCTACTACGCAGGGTTCGAATACTAAAACAACAATAAAGAAGTTGCTTTACTTTTACTGCATACGTGTTCATTGCAACCTCCAGAAACCCCAGATACATTCGTTTTTAATTTAAAACCCTTTTTTTTTAGCAAAACTTCTTGTTTCATAACTAATCTCAATTTGTCCCCTATGAATCTAGTTGGGCAACTCCCATAATTTATATAGTCAGTTAACTGGTAGGTTGGCTGACTAGTTTGGACTTTCGCTGCAGGGTAACATACACAGCCAATTTGTTTTATAGCTTTTTTTGTCGCTTATTTTATGTAGTTTCCACTTATTCTTTTGTTTCTGTTATTGCTGCTGTCGTTGTGTAAATTTACGACTGAAAATTCAGCGCTATCAATATGTGAAAAAAAATTCAACAAGCGAGTAGCAAAATAGTAAATAAACTGAAATAACCCAGCAGGGCTTTCTCTTACATGTAATGAGTAAAATCATCGAGAAATCTTGATCCATCGCTTACACTTTCGAATACGGATTGCATTACTTTAACATAGGCATGTCATTGGCGGTATTGTCTTACAATATTGTAGACAATAATGCATTATATAATCGCTACTAATATTGGAAAAAATAAGCTGTTGCAAGTAATAAGTTCTTTCACTGGTATAAGTAATTGCATATATCACACAATCCAGTATAGTAATCTATAATGTATTATAATAAAAACTGGCGAAATAAACGAGAATGAGGGTAATTTGCTTTATAAAATTGCTATTTACAAAAATTTAAATCAATGTGGACTTTGCAAAATATATCGGCAGTGTTCCAAATCTTTTCGCTTATTTTATGCAATACTGATAAGCGAAAAAATATTTTTAAAACTAAGAGTGAGCAATTTATGCCGAAAACAAATAGCATACGGAATGAATAAAGAATCAAAACATTCTTTGCAAAATGTATTTAAAAAAAAAAACACTATTTGAATAAAAATTATTACGCTATGTATTTGCACAGCTATTGGCTTATTTAAAAAATTTTTAACGATGGAATAACGCGAATAACCACGACAGTTTTATAATGAAAACTGGCAGAATAAACTAGAATGAGGGTAATTTGCTTTACAAAACTGCTATTTAGAAAAATCAAAAGCAAATCGTTTGCAAAAAAATAACGGCAGTACTCCAAACCTTTTCGATTATTTTCTGCATTACCAGTAAGCGAAAAAATAATAATTTTAAAACTGTCGCATTACAAGTAATGAGCAAAGTAAGCGAAGGAGTGTGTATTAGCTATTTGTAATGCGTTATTTCATTGAATACAACTTCAAGCCATTACCAAAATATGGAAAAACCCTGCTGGGAAAGTGTGTGTGTGTGTATGTGTGTGTGGGAGGGAGTCAGTGACCACAACGATTATATTTTTTGGGAAAAGCACTAACTTTATTCTAGGGAATTGGGGCATTAAATGCCAAAGTATTTTAGGTCCCATTATTATTTCTACATAGACAGACAATAAACTAACCAAAGTCGAATATTTCGTTTGTCTGAAAACTAAATATATTGATGTTAATAAACATAAATCAGCAAATGTTATGGAATTTTCAGCAGCGCAAACAAGCAATACAACATCAAAAACTATGTATTTTTTGTACAGTTTAATACAAACCTTTTTTCGTATGCGTAGTGACTGTCTATGTAGTTGGCTCCGAAATTAACCCATGCGAACCTTTGCAAAAAATAAAATCACCTACTGACACCAGCAATAGTTTAACAATAATTGTTTTACCGTAATGTCAAATGTTAAAGCAACAACAACAACAATTTATATGCACTAATTTATTTAGTTTATTATTATTGCATACTTTGTATTTGAAATTTAATATTTATTTCTCGTGTGCTAAAATTTGTTTGTGTCAGGAAAAATGGGAAAAGTTAAAAACCAATAAATACTATTCGGCACATATTGTGCTTTTTAAAACATAATTTGCATTCCATACAAAATACATATGTAAATAATGTATTTATTATGTACCGAATCAGTTTTTGTTGAATTTTAATTTATTTTGTTTTGACTGCGTTTTGACTGCGCTTTGAATCAATTGTAAACAAATTAATAAAGATTTTGATTCATAAAATGTTATAGGCTCTATACACAGTGCGTCTGACTCGCGAGTCATCTGTGTACGTGTTGACTCGCCGAGTCACAGCAAAATATCAAACTAGTTTTGATTTTCTTGAGTCATGCCAGAGTCATGTCGGTGTAAACTACTACATTCACATTTTCACTAATACACCTGAACTGACTCTTGAATCAGACGCATCTTGTATAGACCCTATTAGGCTTGGCTAGCAATTCCAAATTGTTTGAATTGTGAAGTCTCACCTTTGATTAACAAATATGAAAAAGGTTTTAATTCGATTAGAGAAGAAGCGATTCACCAGTAAAACGGGACATTAGATTTTCATTGTACCATCCTCAGTTACGAATTTTTAATCTTAAAATGCGCCATTTAATCTATAGTTACATAGTGTAAATCCAATCTTGACGCATCTTCAAAACTACAGAAAATAATTTATACACAGTAAAAATTTTAGTTTAATTTTAATACCATTTTGGTATTTATATATAACAATGCCAAAAAGTATAAAATTAAAACCATTCTGGTTTAAAAAAAAAGAAGAGAATATGAGAGAAAAATTATTCTTGGTCTCAAATTAATACTTTTTTGGAATTAAATCAAAACCAAATTTTCATTATTTTTGGAAAATTTTTGGTATTAAAAATAGTTGAAATGGTATAAGATCTATCCGAAAATTGGAATAAATTCTATACTGTTTTGGAATTAAATCAAAATCAAAAACATGTAGAAATTCTCATTTGATTTCATATAATATATGTAATATTACAATGATAGGAATTATGACATAGTCTTTGTTGATTGTATTCCTCGATAATAGGGTGGCCTGCTCCCTTGTCGAATTGTACCACCGTCAGTAAAAAGACTGCTACAGCTACTTTGCCAGTGAAATTTCGGCACCGTCGCGGTCTTGCAGGGATATTGTGGTATCACGAGAGACCATTAGCTGCCTCAGACTGCAAAAACAAATAAATAAAACAAAATTTACCCTCAAAATATTCACTTAATCTCCTGTATTACTTACTTGATACAATTGTTCCACCAGGCTTGTAAAATTCGCTTTGCGGGTAATTTGTTTCAATAAATTTAATTTCTCCATTGTACCTATTTCACTTTAAAAAACATTTTGTATTTACATATTTACATATTTTGACAAATTGTTTCTAATATTTTTTTGGTTTTGATTTCAAACCAAAAGTGAGAAAGAGAGAAATTTAATACTTTTCAAGACTTTATTTTTAAACTATTTTGTATTAAATAAAATTGTAAAACTTCTCATAGTTTTAAAATAAGAATTTTTGGCATTAAAATTCGTATTTAATTCCAAGAATGATTAAATTAAGTACCAAATGATATTAGAAATAAACTTACACAAAATAACTCAGAACGAAAAAAAGACACTGAAGATGGCGCATATTAGCCGAAACCGGTTTGTCTCCAAACCAAACTTGACAAGGGATGACGGAGGATCGTTCCACAATACATCAAATAAACTATCATTTTTTACTGTGTAGTAAAAGTCATTATTTACGATTGTGCTTTCGCAACTATCACTCACAAAACTAAATCTCAAAGCCAGATTATTAAGCAAATATGTAACTAAAAACATACTCGTATATTTACATACATACGTATGCTGATATATGTACATAGTTAACAGTGGCGGTCCTTGCAAAAATTGGCTGGGAAATCCTATGTATGAAGCAAAGCCATTAGCCAGTTCTGTATGTAATTTTCTTTGCTGTATTATCTGAAAGTCTGATTGCGTTCCGTCGTTGACTATTCCAACCGTATAAAACTGAATGTGTTGGAATAAATTGAGAAAATGAAGGCGATGAAGAATAATTAAATTTTGGTAAACGATGGATAACATTAAGATAAGTGTATGACTTTTGTTGTTTTTGCCTGGCTCAGTGGAAAGCAAATTCAAGTTTAGAAGTTATTATGAGAATAATTTGTGAAGGATTGAACTGATTTGGGACGAATTTAAATGGATATGTAGTAAATATATTGCAGAACTTAAATAGTAAACAAATTTCGTGTGTAAGATAACCAGATTTTAAAGATCTTTAATAACGAAAATATTTAGGCAATCCAGGCTTTTCGGGTTGTATGAAGCATGAGCCACTGATAGGTAGGTACCATGTCAACTACAAATTGTCAACCATAAATATTTATGTGCCCAAACTCATAGAGCAGGTCTGCTCAACGCTCTCGTATTGAAAGTACAAAACTCAATACATCTACAAATTTTGTATATGCACTGAAAAATTTTTTTGCTCATTTAAATTTTTTTATCAATACCAATAAAATATTATTTTAAAATTTAGTTTCAAATGGTAGTATCACATACATACACATTTTTTTAATTTTTTATGTGAAAATTTTTTGAATACAAATTTTTTACAGTGCTTTCATTTTTTGAATTTTTTTTCATTACACATTTGTTATTGTAAATTTCGATTTCTTACGGCAGTGCTCGAGCTCCTATACAAAGTGCTTTTGCTCTGCACATTCAATATGAATCATAGGCACATACATATAAATTTTTTTTGATATCTGAGTGCTTATGGGAGTGCACAGAAAATTTTATTTTCATATTTCAAGTGCAAATATGTATCTGTGCCTATGATTCGGAGCAAAACAAAAACAATTGTGCTTTGAGTGCCTATGAGGTGAGCAGCCCTGTCTAGAGCTTCTACCAGATAAAGTTTTTCGGCTTGTTTGTCACATTTTTTTTTTTTTTTCTTTTTTGGCACGTCCTTTAAATTGCCTTCAAAATACATAAGATAAATAAAAGCCATATGAAAGAATGCTGCCACTTTATGAAATCAGCGAAAATGTCGCTCTCAATGAAAAAATTAAAATATAAACAGACAGAAAAAAGTTACAAAAAAAGGAGAAAAAAATAAAAACAAGTAAGGAAGCCTAAGTTCGAGTGGAATCGAACATTAGATACTCAGCTGTATTCTTTCATTGTTTGTTGCGTTTGTTCGATATAGGGTGTATTTTATATGAAACGAGTGCTGCATAAACAGGGCACAGCCACGCCCATTTTCAAAATTTGTATCAATCATCCAAATAAGCAAATAAATATTATTGGTAGTGCAAAATTACAACACTTTATGACTTCTAATTACAAAGACTTCACGTTACAAATTCCAAAAGGGTGTTCCAGAAATATCTTTGTTAAAAAGTAGGCGTGGTCATAAACCGATTTCAATACATTTTTGGGTGTCTATTAACACATGTTATAAAAGTGTATAAACCAAGTTTCGTCATAATATCTCAGTTATTTGTCGAGTAATAGGCTCGTAGATTCCTTTGTATAAAAAGAGGCGGTGCCACGCCCAATTTCCAAACTTTTTTTATTTTTTGTTTCCGGTCTATTGTAGAACTCATGTCACAAAATTTCAATGAATTATCTTTATATTTGACAGAGATATCGTTTAAAATGTTGCTATTAGGCCACTTTATAATACCCATATATAAAAGTGGGCGTGGCCGTCAACCGATTTTGATAATTTTTCGCCAAAACATTTGTCTAAGTAAGCAAATTACGCATACCAAATTTCATCGATATATCTTCAACGGTTTCTGGGTTATGACATATAAAACTTTCAATATTTGCCCCTTAATAAGTGGGCGTGGCACCGCCCATTTTCCAAAACTTCATCAAATTTCTGCATAAGGGCCTGAGCTCAATACGTGGGTAAAATTTTATCACTCTAGCTATATTAGTGGCTAAGATACCAAATTTCTGATTTTTTCTATATAGGAAAAGTGGGCGTGGTCATGGTCCGATTTCGCCCATTTTCAATACCAACCGTCCCAGTCTCGATACCAACTTGCACTTCAAATTTCATCAAAATATCTCAATTTTTGCGCGAGTTATCGTGCGTACGGACGGACGGACGGACATGGCTCAATCGATTTTTCTTTTCACCCTGATCATTTTGATATATATAAGTCTATATCTATCTCGATTATTTCATTATGTTACAATCCACCGTTATGAAATCAAAACTATTATACTCTGTGTACTAGTACAGCTGAGTATAAAAAAGTTGTAGAAATAACTCAAACAAGCTGCTTTGACACATTTTGCTTTGCTTTGCTTTGTTTATCTTTTGCTTATCTGTGCCATGAACTTATGCCGAACTTATTAAAAATTCTACGTTTTATTTGTGTTTGCATACAAAATGCAAAATCAACTCATAGAGTGCGCACTTTAAAGTAACATCGCATGCTCGTTTGTTTCACTTGCTGGCAAACTTAAATATATTTACGCACTTAGTATATGAAAGCGTGTAAATAGACTAGCAGCAGGGACTTAAACATGAATTATGTATGTACTTTAGGGTGATCCTTAAGAATCAAATTTTTTCAGTCTAACTCCCTAAAACGGTTAAGGTTGAATCAAAGATACCACATATAAATTTTGGTCCGGAGCGTAGATGGATAAAGGATAGTGGTCAAAATTCAGATAACTATATGCGTCCCTGTACGACACAACTTAACCGCCTACGATCGGGACAAAAATTTATATGTGGTATCTTTGACTACTACATACATATGTATACTAGCATAGATCTACGGGTGAGGTTGAGCAAATTTGCTATAAAATTTGTCTCCATACATTTGGGAACCATCCTAATGTACATAGATACTTAGGAAATTTAAAAACAAAAAATCGCAACGAAAAACCAAGTGTGAAAGTCTGAGTGGTTATACCCTGCAATGAGTTAGCTGAGAAAAATAATCATTTTTTTTTTCTAATATTGAAAATGTTTATCAAGTCGGGACCTCGATACGCTTGGCTCCGTCAAATTATATCAATGATGTAGGTACTCTCAACATTCGCCGCCATCAAAGTCAAGTAAACAACGCTGGTAGAGGGATGAGCTTGAAGATAGCGCTAGCAACAACTACAAAAAAGAACAATAACGACTCAAAAAAGGTGTGTAGCGAGTGCAATGTCAACAGCTGCCGTCGCGCCGCCAAGTCGGCCGGACGCAATTGTCTAGCCCTTTCACCTTTCAGCTATGCGCTCCAGCCATAGCATTTCTTTAGATATGCATTACTGTCGTTGTTGTTGTAGTAATATATGTAACTTCATTACGTTTATTGGATAAGTTTGACACATTCACCGCCACCGCCGGCAACTACCCAGGCGGGCATGTATCCTCTTATGCCAGCGCTCCAGGTAGTTCTTCAGTCTGCCCTACACAGCTCTATCTTTGCCACTTTCCTCAAGTTCGAAAATACTCACTTTTTAGCTGTTTTATTTAACCTTTTCTACTTTTTATTCTTCTTTAAAGTCTCATATCTTATTATTAATTTTTTGCCTTTTCTTATCTGCTGCAAACCCTTTTTCATTCACCTTTTTTGCTTGACTTGTTACGCCGTGTTATATTATGTTCAGACACAACCTTAATTGAACATTAAGAGCCTTCATTCAATTTTCAAGCCCAATGATTCTCAATTTACCATACAAAAATTGACCAAGTTAATGCTTCATTAGAAATTAATGAGTTGTTAATGAAGAACAATTCTGCATGCAACCCTGTTAAAAGGCTTGTTTCATAAGTAAAATGAAATGTCATGAAAAGAGAAATGTGATTAGCGTCAGTGTCCACTAAACAGGTTGGTTCGTCAGATCAGCTGCATTCTTGTTCTTCTTCATTACCTATCAAATTTGTTTTTATTTCTGCTTATTTTATACATGCATTCGTGTTTACGATTGGTAAAAATTGTGAGATGAATGTCAAATTATTTCGTCCTCCTTGCAATTTTGACATTTAGGTCACGAGAGTTTGATATTCAGCTCACGGCGTGTATGTGTGTATGTATCTTGAGCCGACCTGTTAAATGGGCCAAGTAAATTAAATATGTCTGAACACCAAATCTAAAGATGTTCAATCAACCCCAATTGACTTAATTAATTTTTATGTCTGAACATGATATTACGTGCTTCAATGGCAAATAAAAAATTGTGAAAAAAACCTAAATGCGCTCGTATTGCATCATCATTGTGGCGCCCAAATGACACGTTTTATTATTTTTCAATGCAGTTACCAACTACTTGCCACACATAAAATTCATTGGTATGTTTTATGTATGTTCATATCTACGACTGCTCGTATGATGTTCAAAGATGTGCAGCGAGCCAAAGTGTCATACAGCAAACACCTGACACATGCGCTTGCTTGGGAAATAGATTTTCGATATGAATTTTTTTTAAGGTTTTTTTCGTTTTTTTAATGTGCAATGTGCAATATTCAATGTGCGTCTTTTTTCTGACGTTATTGAAGTGTACTTGACGTTAGTTGCATAGAGTTGCCAGCGTGAAAGGGGAATAGCGAAAGAAATGCATAGCTATCGACTGTGGTTCCGAATAGAAAAATTTATTTAGGCAGAAAAAATATTAAGGTAAGAAATCGCCCAATAGAGTAGCTCAGCTTAGATGAGAAATACTAAGTTACATACTTTTTGGTTGCTTTTTTCTCCGACAGGGCAGGAATATTATGTATTGTGGAACGATCTTCCGTCATCCCTTGTCAAGTTTGATTTGGAGACAAACGGGTTTCGGCTAATATGCGCCATCTTCAGAGTCTTTTTTCGTTCTCTCCAAACCAAACTTGACAAGGGATGACGGAAAATCGTTCCACAATATATCAAGTTAAGCTACGTTGGCCGGGATACAGTGATCCCTCCCATAGACCACATAAAATGGATAAATACTAAAGTATTAGACAAAATGTAGAACTTACATAACTTCGCATTGCAATTGCACTAAAAAAAAGAATATAATTCTCAACAAATAAGATATGTACTGGAACATCGGTTTCTCTTTATAAAGCGATCTTTGAAATACTTCTGAGCTTTTATGAAAGTTTTTTTTTAAATAAATTTGAGCTTTTATGAAAAAAAGTGAGATTTATTTAAATACTTCTGAGCTTCCATGAAATAAATTTGAGATTTTCTGAAGAAATGAACTTTGGAAATAAATGTGAGCTTTTTGAAAAAAGTTTATCTTTATAAAGCGATCTTTGAAACACTTCTGAGCTTTCGTGAAAGCTTTTTTTTTAAATAAATTTGAGCTTTTATAAAAAAAAATCAGATTTATTTAAATTCTTCTGAGCTTCCATGAAATAAATTTTTGAGATTTTCTGAAAAAATTTACTTTTGGAAATAAATGTGAGCTTTTTGAAAAAAGTGAGATTTTTTGAAACCTACTTAGAGAATCTTGCACTAACTTTTAACTTTTTAACTTTTCAAAAATATATTTAAGATTTTCCAAAATGCAATCGGCACTTTCTGAAATAAATTTGAGCTTTTCTCAAAAACAATTTTTGCTCTCTGAAATACCTTTCCATGAAATAAATTTGCTCTTTTCTGAAATAACTTTGCATTTTCTGAAAAACAATTGAACAATTTAAAACTAAAACTTTTATAAACTCTCGAGGAAATGCTGCCCCTTTTGATGTAAATGCCAAAAGCTCTACAACAATGTGGGTTTATATTAATCGATAGTCTTCAATATTACCAGGGAAAAGTTAAATGCTCTGTTTCTGTATTGGAGGAAAGCACAAAGAACTAACTTTTATTATTGACAAGCAACCCAAGCTCTACGAGAACACACATTTCATATGAATGACTTGATTATGGCCTAGCACGCAACGCATAACCAGCACACAGGTGTGATATATTTAAATTTACAAAATGCCCTACCCCCCTTCACTCACTCTCACTTTACATCTTTATCCTATTTAGTTAACTTAGTTTGCAACTTTCTAAGAAACGAGTGAGCACGAGTTTAGTATATAATTTGCAAGGTCACAACATCCAACATTTGGCACATATTCACGTGCATATCTATCTCTGCCCAAGAGTATATTCCCTTAACTCAAAAGTTGGTAACCTTGCCTTGCAGCAGCGCAAAGTACAAAAACGAGATTTCCCACGCGCATTCCTCTCGTCAATAAGTTTGGTTTGAGCATCACGTACATCACAGGCTCAAAAGCAACATACGATTGGCAACACATTGGAAGCAATGGCAATGGAAATGGAAAAGGCATGCGATTCGATTGCGCGCAGGTAAGTTAAGTTAGTAGGTTACTGCATACGAATACAAACACACCCACACGTACAGTCAAATTGATAAACTACTTGCCATTTGGATAGAAAAAACAAAAATTCAAAAAGGCAATGCTCACACATGCACATGCACAAATAAACTCAGGGCACAGGGCAATGCGGCACGTTTTCTTACAATGCCAACGGATTTGGAGCGGCAGTGGGAGAGGTAGTGGCAACACTGGCAGCTGTTTTGCCGCCAGCGAAGTATCGTTGAATTGTCATCGTCCTTGGGTAGTAGAGCGTACAGCGTAGTAGATGGCAGTCGATTGTGCTGCGCATAGCTGGATATTGAAAAGGAAAAAGTAAAAAATCTGAAATCCCCATTTCACCAGAGCTTGTGCTGTGTGCAAACTAATACACATGCATGCAACCACGCAATGCAGCGCGCAGCTTCTTTTATAACTAGTTTTGGTTGTAACATAATTTTGTACGAAACTTTGTTCGCGCATCATTTTTCCATAAACCATTTTACACACAAGTGGGTATACGAAATTTGGTGCTACATTCACCTTTGTTAGTTTTTTTTTTTTGCTGCTGTTTATTATAGATTTTTAGTAAGTCATACGTAGATACGTTGCTAATGAATATGCTTGGCGCCAAAGCATATTAAAATCGTAGGCAAAATAACAACAATGTTCGACGAAAATGAATTTGCTACGTGTGCTGGCGCATATTTATGTAGTTTTGTGTGTGTGCATGTGTAGGTACTGGAGGAATGTTCATGGAACAACTGTATATACATACGGCAATGCGATGCAATTCACGTGCCTTCACAGTAAACTTTATATGTTTCAATATTTTGTAATTTCGTGAGCCATCGTTATTGCTTCTCCATATGCATGCATATATGTACATATGTACATATGTACGCTTTACATCAGGTTTATTCCAGAATATATAAAGGCTTGCGAAGTAATGCCTGAAAATTCTAAGCGCACAAAAGTTGAGTAAAGACGTAAAATAGAGCTGATTTTCCTGTGCTGATGCCAACAGTCTATAAGGACTACCCGCTCTCTCTCTATCTCTCTATCTCTCTCTCTCTCTCTCTCTCTCTCTCTGAGAGTAAACCTTATTTACAAGTCATATTCGTCATGGGAATAACGTCTAGTTATATCTTCATAATAAGGCCTTATGTGGTACTTAAATGCCTTATAATAAGGGATAGTAAAAAGGTGTTTTTTATTTAGCTGCATAATTGAGATAAAACACAATTCCCTCTCTCTCTCTCTATTTGAGTTGTGAACGCATAAAAGAATATTATGTATTAAAACGTTTGCAGCAGAGCGAATAAGCGCATAACAGCCACCAGCGTTGCCAGCGTATTCTATTCCAGTTTAGGCTTATGAATCTGTTTGCAGCAAATGCATGCGTGTCTAAGCGTTAGTTCGAGTGCTTTTAATGTCATCTTAATAGCCTTGCAGTCGTACTGCTGTCAGCCGTACTGATCTCTTTTAAGCACTTTTGCGTTATGCATACCAAAAAGCCGAAAGTGCATTATTTTTAGCTACATTATTCTACTAAAGACTAAGCAGCTACAGTTCAAGCATATTTCATGCAAGCCTTATCATTCATTCATTCATTCTGCAATTGGTAGCATATTTAGTATTGCAAAAGGCGTAATATGTAGAAGGAAGCAAGTACATAAGAGTGCGTTATTTGCATTAAACCGGGGCGATGCGTATGGCGGGAAATTAATAGATACCATGCCAACTAAATTGCGATTTCTCTAATTTTTTCTAAATACAAAACTCTACCATGACATATGTCTAAAATTAATTTTTATGTTCCGGGATTTGGTTTTTATGGACCAAGATGGTTTTTTGAAAATCAAGAATAGACAAAAGTCGGCAAAAAATTAACCAGACCCAATGTGCACACAAAAATGAACCAAAATTTGTATGATGGCTGCCCGATATGGAATTAGCATTAGAATCAGATGTGTCGTTTTCGAGTTATAGCCTGATTAGCCTGAAGGCTGAATGCATATTTTCCCAATTACTTCTGGCTGTGTATAATTTATCTTAAATTTTATTGTAAATTACTTACAGATAAGTAAAGTTAATATACTAACAATATTTTATAAATATTATTTAGCTTCCGGTATAGTAGAACTAGAACGCTCTCTTTTTTTCTTTAGCCCAAAATCATGATAAAATATCTCTATAGGTATAGGTATATAGGTTATAGGTATCCGATATCCATGATTTTCGCTGGCAGCACTTTGTGTACAATTGATACCTCAAATAAAAAATTTCATATTTTTTTTGTATAAATTGATGATTTATTGCCCAAAATGTACACTTCTGCTGCTTAAAAATTGTTTATTGCTACCAGTAGTACCCCATGGCGTATGAGTAACCTT
Organism: Urophora cardui; assembly: GCA_960531455.1. Classification (NCBI taxonomy): domain Eukaryota; kingdom Metazoa; phylum Arthropoda; class Insecta; order Diptera; family Tephritidae; genus Urophora; species Urophora cardui. The sequence goes on along the minus strand of OY482672.1, from coordinate 25,098,391 downwards.
GAGTTTTCTTAGAGTTACGTTCCAGGTTAGTGAAACACCCCAGCCAAATGTACCTACATACCATCTCCATATCATGTGTTTGGTCCCTTTTTGGAACAAAGTAATATTAAGTCTTTTAGGTCGTGGAACATTGCCATTCAGCATCTATTTATAGCAGCTCGAGCAACTCATATCAGAGCATCCTGTTTATACATACACCTTTTTTTTGGATTTTCCATAAATATAAACCTTATATTATCTTGTCCTTTCTTCAACAATATTATTCTTATAATCTCATCTCACGAATTCAGAGACAGAATAATTAATTAATTAAATAGAAAAAATTGCCAACTTAAGATTTGCCGTTTTTTTTTTTTACAAAATAGATTTGAGGTTCAAAATAGTATATCACGCTGCTTTCTAAACACAGTTATTCTAGATAATTTTGCTTTGCTTCTAACCTCTCATTCCTGGTTCTAATATCGATTTGGTTTTGCAAGTAAACTTTTGATTTTATACATTTTATACATATATAGAAAAGCCTGTACATACATACATACAATATAGCACGGCAAGCAGATACGTGCCCTCCACACATATGGCCAATTCAACGTGAACTGATCTCCTCGCATCCATTTTTCATCATTCACACAAGTATGTACATATGTACCTACATAAGTATATAGGTTTCCACTAAACTACCGCATAGCTACTCATAACACACGTATCACATACTCAAATACATAACACATATCTCATAGGCGGATTAAATTGGGAATATTTAGTAGGTCATGATTGAGGTAAGTGAGTAGGTGTGTAGTGGTGAATGGATTGGATGATGTTGATTATTAAACTTGAATGGTAAGTAAGGATTCATACGGCAATCCCAACATATGTATCTACATAACTAACCAGTCGTTTTTTTGAGTGCTTTCAAAAGTGCTGAAAGCCGAGATACATCGGATGCGGATGTGCATACACATATGCTTATAAAGAGTTACATATTTACATGCAGAATTTATGAAACATTTAATCTTGAGCAATTTTGTAGGTTTATCTGTGTGAAGAATTGTTCAGCGAAATTAAAAGTAAGCAACAAATGGGGTATTTCGATTGGCTCAAAAGGCTGACTCAAGCTTGTAGTTAGAAAATCGCAGAAGACGACGTAAGTAATGAGTTTTAAATAACTTTCTTTGAAGCTGATTGTGCATATATGTACACTTTAAACAAGGAGCTTAAGTCTAAGAGTATGCGGAAGCCGTCTGTGACAGAACTCTTGGATGGAACACAATAACGCAATGCAATGAACGTTCGGTGCGAAAGATCGAAGAGATAATGTACACACATTTAATTTTCCCACATTTATAGGATGTTAAATATGAGCGGAAATCTGTTTAGTTTCTAGTTAAGACCTTTTGGGTAATTTAATTTTTTTTTTGAGATGTGACACTTTTGAAGTAAGTTAGATTTTTCTGAGTTACGACTCTATTTAAAGCAAATTGTTGTTAGCCACGAAGTGTTATCGTACACATGTTCGTGCCTTTGTGTTACATGCGTGTAGTTGTTGTTCTCGCTTAGGGAAGCGAAAAACCACAGGCACGGCTCTTTGTTGAAAAAGTGCCAGTTCTGTTTAATAAATTATGATTATAAGTAGTGGAAAGTTATTAACAAATTTTTTTATGTAGAATTGAAGTAAGCATTTTAAAGTTTATCTGAAAAAAAAAAAAAAAATATTTCAATCGATGGATTAGTTTTCGCCGTTTTAAGCGCATTTTGATGAATTTTCGTCACATTTTGGCAGATTTCCGCGCCACTGTGCAACAAAACTTAACAAATTATATACAAGAAGCTTTCGCAAGAATCGATCTCTGCATTGGTGAAACCCGGATGAAAATTCGTGCACTAGTTTCTGAGTTTAGCGCGCACAGACAGACAGACATACGTGGCGTTGGGCTTTATTTTATAATACGCTAATGATGATATCTGCGCACCAGCGCCATCTAGTGGGTTCGGTTTTCGTAAGCAAATTCTGCATTACATAAAAAATATGTGCCAAAAATGAACAGAACCACATCATAAACACGTATTTTGTAAATAAAGGGACTCCAGCGCCATTTAGCTAGAAAAATTATAGTATAAGTATGTCGTGAGAAATTATCCAGAGAATAAACTGTCAAAAGTTGGCAAAAATCCATTCAATTAGTTTTTGCGCCATTTCCTCACACAAAACCCCCTACAATTTTATATCGCTAGCTTAGAGTGCAAACTGTGTAAGTCCATTTTTATGAAAAAGTGTTTTTAAGTGTAGAAAGTTGGAAAAATCAAATACGCACCACGTTGTGATACTTGTCTGTGATACTTGTCACATTTCTACTCGTTGTTATTCTGTGATACGCAAATTGTGTAAGTCCAAAAAGCGAAGAAAATTGTGTAAGTCCAAAATTTTTATATGAACAAAAAATTTTTTTTCATTTTGAAATTTTTTTATTTTTTGGTCTTTTGTCTCTCCTACAAAGTTTGAAAAAAGGACTTACACAATTTGCACTCTAAGCTAGCGATATATGTACGTAATAATATATAGATTATATTTTTTTTTTCTAGCAAATCGCTGCAATATTGTTGCTATTCAGCTGAAACAAAATACATCAATCAGCCGCTCAAAAGCAATTGAAATAAGCATCCACCTATACAGAGTGTTATCCAAATTACAGCACAGCATCACTCTCATTCCCTTTTGTGTTACCTTTAAAGCATTTCATTGATTTTCTTTTGGCTTTTGATGTTTCGACTTTGCTTATTACAAATTTTGCTTTACAAAGCAACTAATTACAAGTAACGTTTATGTATGTATCCACAATGTGCAGTGCAGCAATTTTATATGCTCATTTATTTTCGTTAATCAACGTCACAATATTTATTGCCACTCCATTTAGTAACGGTAATTAATTTTTAAAACGATCCAATGTTCAATGATGGTGAAATATATCAAAGTTGCCGAAAAAATGCAGGAACATTCCTTCATTCGCTTAACGTCAAGTGCGCCAAGTATTTGCTTACCCAAAAAGCAAAAAATGAAATGAAACAAATCACCCTCGACGCAACGTAACACAGAACAGACATAAGCAAGCGAAATACATATTTTTCAACTCCCTCCAAAATAGCAACGTATTAAGCAACGTCTAAGCACTGGGGTGTATCTGCAAGCATACTTGTTTATGTGTATGTATGTATGTATATTTAAGCTTTGCTCATCCAATTTCAACAAATGAATAGCGGCAAAACTCAATGTACCGTTATATTTATGTTAAAGCTTTTTCGTTTTAGCGCAAAAGTGAATATCACGAGTGACGGTGTGAATGTGAACGAGAACGTGAATGTGAATATGAACGTGAATGTGAATGCTGCCAAACAATCATTAAGCGTTCGCCTTCTATTGAAATATCTTTAGCAATGCACGTTGTGGGTGATTAAGTGGCTTTACTTTGTAGGGGTGGAGCGTACAGGGTGAACTCGATTTAAATATTTTTCCAATCAAGTACTCTTAGAGAACCGTTCTGTTCAATTTACTTGCTTTTCGTACAAAAAAATGTACTTATGTTATTTGTAGAAAACTATTTATTTGGTTAATGAGCATAATCGGAATAAATATGCACAGAAACAAGGTCTGGCGCTGATTAGTCACAAAATAGTCCATCTCTACTACTTTAAGTAATTTTTTTTTTTATTGAAAATTGCTTTAATGGAATCTAAGACGCATACAATTTTAGGCAACATTGGGTTTAGTAAATAGGACAACATATGGGGTAATACATTTTAATATATCCGTAACCACATGCTAAGATCTGTACTATAAACATGCTGTTGTTTAGCTTGTGGTAACTCCCATACAAACTGGGAGGGTCTTTTAGATATATCTATGGGATATTTGGATATCTATCATAGGTCGTTAGATCGCTGTTTTATGGATTTATCGTTCTTTTAGATCTCTGTATTATCGATCTTTCGATATCAGTTATCGGTTTTGGTTTTCGGTTCTTGGAGCGGGATTTATGTTTCTGGATTTGTCCCAGCGAAGCCTGTCGGGTGTTTGCTTGTAAAAAAATATAATAAGTATACGGGTACGATTGCAACTCAAACGTGTTTTGGGCTGTGCTTTTACACCAATCCCAGAAGTAATTTTTAATTTTTTTCATACAGATTCGCTGTACTTAAAGTTTGATTCCGACTCCGAACAGCGTATGCAATTTTTTTTGTGAGAAGCTTTTTCTTTGCGACCTTACTTAGAAAATTAATTATTTACTTTGATCGAGCTAGGAAAGGAACCTGGAGCTTCTGGGCAGATTAGACCATAACAGGAATTTAGACAAAGATCTAGTAGATCTGAAAAACCTAACAGAGAGGTTGCAAACTTGCTCTTCAAATAGAGAAGAATGGAGCTTGTGGGATTGATTAGAGGACACAATCTATGGGGACAGCATATGTCCAGCATAGGCATCATTGAGAGCTCATTATGCCTATACTGTTTGGAATAGGACGATGATGGCACAGAGCATTTTCGCTGCTCTGTTCGGCTTTCGCTAGACTAAGGTTGCACATTGAGGATGGCGATGCACATTTTTTACCACTCGACAAATTTCTCAGGTTTATAATAGAATCTGGGAACTTTGCACAGGAGTTCTGATTCCTTTATACCGCCTTTTCGCCTACATCCTGATCCTTTCTAAACGCCTTAAATATAATGGGCAAATATGCCTGAGTGCTTAGGAAATGCATAGTTTTCCGGGCCTACCACATTTCCATTCCCTTCCCTTGTTTATTACAATTATGTGGTTGTTTGGGATTGATTTCGGGAAATTCTAATTCAAATATAATTACCAGTCTTAGCTATTCTCAAATGTTCCCAATTGAACTGCGATAAATGCTCTTGTTGGCCAAGGCGCTTAATGGAACGTACTACACCCTCTATATATTTTGTTATTGTTGCTATCATTACTCGCATCCTCTTTCTATTTTGTTCCCTCTTCCTTCTCCTGCTTCATCTTTCACTGCCGGTCTTTACCTTATGCGCTGAAAAAGAAATCCCGTTTCTACCTTGATAACTTCGTGAATCTTCCTCTTCAACCACAAAAGTTAAAATTTTATTTTCCGCCAAAGTAACTCTAATAGACAATTATTAAAATTTCCTTTTCATTAGCATTTTTTCATTTTTCTTTAATAGTCTTAATGTTTTCGTTGTTTATGCGTTTTTTTTTTCATTTTAAATGTAATCTTTGTGTGTGTTCGTTGTTGTTTTTGTTTCTAATGGATTTAAATAACTTCCGCTAAATGTGAAATACTTAAAAAGGGAACAAGGCACAATAAAATCAAATTAGTTAATAATAGGAACAAAAAAAAAAAACAATAACAAAAACAAAAACAACGCCAAACGTACCTACGAAACGACAGAAAGCGAGAATGGCCAGCGCACGTACGCACTTCACCGCAAAAGCCATGCAATTTAGTTTAATTTCCGGCGCGCGCGTTGCCAACCATTTTACAGGCAAATACCCAACAACAAAAACGAATCTCATCCTACACAGACATGTTACAAATTTTCCCTTGCGTATACAACAATAAAGGTTTTCGCATGACGACATACCTTCATACATAGTGGGGCCATAAGTGTCATGCAAAGAGGAATGTAGAAGAATTTGACAGATTCGGCCCCTATGGAAATGCTAGGGTGCGTGTGTGTGTGGAATATGTCAACAAAAAAAATGATTGTGTTCGTGTGTTTATGAAGATTGAAGAAGAAGTCAGCTGATCTTATGCATTCTCCTTTATTGTTGCTCCATGCACAAAAGCAACAACAACAATAATACGCTTGATTTTATCAAAGTTTCGCGGAAAGAGACAATATGCATAACAAAATAAAGCCAACAAAAACAACAGCAATATCAATAGCAAAAAGAATTGGCAAAATGAATGCGTGTATGTACACAAGCGGAAAAAATTTATGCTAAAAATCGAATTTGCCACAAATTGGCAATAAATTTTAATTTTGCATGCTTTACTGCGTCGCAGCGACGTCGCCACAACAGTCACAGTCACAGTCACGCCACACACGGTTGTATTTTGGTTGCTTTGATTAGAGGAGCAGCAGGCGGGCGGGCAGCTGTGTAAGCTTTTGTGAATGCACGCGTATTGCTGCTGGCTGCTTTGCAGTTTCATAGCGGGTGTTAAAGCCTTTTGATTAAAATTAAATTATTTATTATTCGATTCGTGCTAGACGAAATCGCCATACAAATATCTATACATCAACGTTGTTTTATATTACAACGTATTGCAGACTTATTAAGGCCTAGAATAGAACAGAATTATAGAATTTTCTAAAGGTCCCCACAAACAGGAGCGATACGATACAGCCCACACAGCAAAATCGTGTAGAACGCGATACGATTTGCATATGTGGGTTGTATCGTATCGCTCCTGTTTGTGGGGACCTTAACTTCGAGGATTTAAATTGAGTGACAACAGGAAAAATATCTTTGAATATTTTGCACAAATTTAGACAGTTCTTGCTGATTTTCTCTTGCATTCGAGACCCAGTCATCAATAGTAGCTCATTGAAAGAACCGCCAAAAAAGTAACAAACACACCACATACAGTCCTTTGTACACAAACTTGTGCAAGTCTGCGAAAACTATCGACGAGTAACCGACTCTTCAGATCAACTCTTTGCTCGATTGTGCTTTTGTAAGGCTGGCGATTTTAGAAATTGCCCAAATATCTCGGTATTTCCCATCACTATAGGGAGGCAAAAAGCAAACATCGTCGACTGAAACCTCCAAGAGGTTGTATTATTTGATCTGAAGTGTTCGCGATCAACCATTGCCCTTCTGGAAGCATTCTTCTGTATCTAAATATGTATTTGGTATACAGATGTATTTATGTACATATGTACCTACAGTGCGAATGGAAATAAGTGTGCGCCACTTTAATGTGGTTACTTTTGTACACAACAGCAAAACGAAACAAGAACAAACATGCAACATTTTCAATATGAAATTGTCGTGTATCGGCGGGTTGTTGACTTTTTGACTCTAACAACAAAAAAACAGCAATGGAACAACAAAACACGAACAACAAAAAACAACAACAGCAAAACAACAACAACAACAACAACAACAACAACTCATAAGGGCACATAAAAGTAAAAACAATAAATAATAGCTTAAAAAAACTAAAAAACACGCTTTAATCTTAAAAATCGTACTAAAAATTGAGAAATAATTTAATTAGAAACAAAACGATAAACGAAAATATAAGTATTTAAGGAAAAGCACAAATGCGTTTGTTGAACTTTTGCCTTCATCTTCAGTTTGACATAAAATAGCATTCTACCAAAAATCTCACCAAACAGACCTAGAATTTGAACAAACAAAAACAGTTCTTGCTTTGCATACATATGTATGTACATGCGATTGTTTTTATTGCAAACACAACAACAACAAAACAGAAAGCTTGTTACTTATTGGCTTGCACACGGGAGTGAATTGAATGAAACTCATAGAGGCTATTTTGAAGAGAGGTAACTTAAAAGCCCCAATGAAGCATGGAGTATAATGTTGAATGTCCCACTATATGATGTCGTTCGGCTGAATCTCATGTTGATGTCGTTTGGAATCCGGAGGTGAATAGAAATAATAGAGGAGAGAACACAATAAAAGTAAAGTGAATGTGTCAAAAAAATAATAATTGAGTTAAACGTTGCAACTTTTAGGATGGGATGAAGTTACATACATACATACATACATACATACATACAGGTGAAGCTAATAAAAGCGTGTTAGAAAAGCAAATCGAACAAAAAATTGCTTCAGCAAAAAAAAATGACACGTACAAAGTTAATCAATGTTGTTTCATTTGTTATTGTTATTTGGTAATAACATTTATTGTTTGTTTTTTTATTAATTTTTTTTTATTCACTTTCGTTGTTGTTGCTTTCAATGTGGTTACTTGTAATGTTCAACGTTGATTGTTTTGCTTCCAATTGCTGTGGCACTCGCTAAAAGTGAATGTGCACTCAGAGAAAAAATATTATAAAACCCAGACCTGGGCATCCTCGATTACATTTTTTTTCAATTACAATTACATTAATTAGTAATTAAAATTGAAGGTATAATCAATTATAAAATGTAATTGAGGGTGCCCAGGTCAAGAAATCACATTTTAAATTTAAAAATGTTCTTTTCATTTTTAATTTAAATGTGTTTCTTTTTAAATCCAAAATATATTTTAGTTTAAAAAATTTCATTTTTAATTTCAAAAATTTCATTTTTAATTTAAAAATTTTCATTACTAAAATAAAATGATCTGGGGTGGCTTTCCGTAATTCGATATTCGACTCTCGTCGGTTCGATATTTCAATTCGATATCGAACGAGCGACGATACCGTTTTGCTTTCTGTATTTCGATAGGAAAACTTTTCTTATAATATTTTAAAAAGTGCATGAAAGGCCTTTATTATCTTTCAAAAGTTGTGTTCTCACTTATAAACAAATAAGAAATGATTTAAACCCACAAAAATATTAAAATTTTGAAGTTATATTTTTCTACGGTTGACTTATTCGATAAGCAAAACGATAGCTAAGGTGGTGTCGAATTGTTTCTGACGATATTTGTGTTTACAAAAAGCAAAAACAATGCTTTGATATCGAATTTCGCTCGATATCGAATTATGGAAAGCCACCCATGGTTTAAAATGTGCATTGAAAACAATAAAATTGTATTTTTGATTTATTTTCTCTGAGTGTATGCACTTGTATTGTTATTGTAATGTTGTTATTGTTATTGTTGTTGTTGCTGTATCTTGTCATGTTGTTTATTAGTGCGCACAAAATTAAAATATTTAAAGTTAATCACTTTGCACAATTCACCACGAGCATAACATACATAAAAACACAAGCACAAACTGACAGGCACACATATGCTCATTGAATGTTTGTTGTACTCTTGGGCACAGACACGCCCACTACGTTCCAACAACAAAACAAGTTTTCGGAATTTTTTTTTATTTAGTGCGTGGACGGTGTCAGCAAAAAAGTGTCAACAGAAAAAGTTTAAAGTATCCTTTTCAGCTCGCATGAGATGAAAACAATATATAAAATTTTTTTAGTATCTTCCACCACTCTCAATTGACTACATCAAGAACCTGAAAAAATTTATGTAAAATTTTTTTCAACCCAACAAAGTGCTTTGCTTCATTAATAGAACTCGATGCTACAACCTCTAAATTTGTTAGATTTTCAATGTTCTGAGCATTCTTGTTCATGCTTTGCGTACATTGCTCAAGTTTTTCTGAGAAAAAAAAAAAAACGCATTCAAAAAATCACAAAAAACGCTCACTGTACACATTTTTTCGACACACACTGTATTATAGCTACTTACTATACGGATGTAATTGTTTTATGTTCATTGTCTGTTGCTGCATTTTATTGCGGCTGCTTCGGTTGTTAATTTGTTTATTGCTGTTTGACTTTGTGCTCATGAGTGAGTGAGTGGCGGCGTGCACAGCAGGCAGAGGAGGAAGTGGGAGCGGATCAAACGGCAACGCGGCGACGGCGATGGGCGCCGGTTGGCAAGGTAAAGAACACTTTTATTTTTGTATATGCAAAATTTGCACAAAATTGATTTATTTTTTTTTTTTTTTATGTTCGCTGCTGTTTTATTATACGCCGCAATTTTCCTTTTTTTATTGTTGTAATTTTAATGATTATATCCTGTTGTTTGTACTAGTTTTTGTTGTTTGGTTGTTATATTTTGTTTTTATTTTTTTTATTGTTGTTTTCATATGTTTTTCTGCGCATTAACATAATTCCAGTTGCCGATCTGCTCTGTAGCTTCAAGCAAGTATTATGCTCTGAAAATTAAAATATTTGCGGTTTTTCAGCACAAACGAAATGAGTGAACGAATGTTAAATGTGTGGCGCTGAGAGAGATGCTTTTGTGGTACAGCGTAATGCCCAGACTTGTCATGTATGAGTATATTATTATTTATTTATATCCGTTTGTTTTTAAATTAGTTATAACCATTTTTTTTCTTTTTATATAAAATAAGCTGGAATCAGTTTAAATTGCTGCACTTGTATCATATTTCCAAGAAGGTTTAAATATTTTACTGCGCAAATATGTAGATAAGGCCGATTTTCTTGGAACACTTCTAGTTGAAAAACGCTTTGAATAAAAACCTACAGGCTGTGCTATGCTGTATGTCATAAACAAACAAAAGTCGGCATTTTCGATGGTCAAGTGCTCTCAGCATATCATTTTAAAATAAATTATGTCATTTATTTACAAAACACTTAACATAGTAGAATGCAAAATGGAATGCAAAGAGCTTGAAAGGGATTTTTTTACATATGCATATAGGTAAAATATTTTTTAAACAACTTTCTTTCTACATAACTCACCACCCAATAAACATGAATTCAAACTACCGAAAATGACCGAGCCAACTTTAGCCAGCTTTTCATAAAAATCCTCCAGGGAAAATTTTGTAAACCTGCTTTTTTTTGTAAAATACGCGAAAGTTTTAAAAGATAGCAAAACTGACTAAAGACTAACAGAATAAAGTTTAAATTAAAAATTTCCCAAAAATTTCCCTTTAGGGAATTTTTTCAAAGATCAATTTCTTTGCATAGAAAACATCACAAAACCATAACACGCAACAATTTAGCAAAAATTAGCTATTTAAAAAAAAAATCCTCTATGGGACATTTTACAAAATAAGCTTTCTTTTTGAATTAAAGCAAGCAAAAAATTGCTCAAAAGCATATTCTTTCATAGTAACAAGATAAAAGTTGAATACTCGCATTTTAAAATTTCAGTTGAAAAATCGATTGGTTTTCGAATTCCTGAGCAAGAGAATACACATATTGCATAATGAAGATTCCATTATATCTAGTGCTCAAATTGAGTAAAAGCCTTTTTTCAAATTCATTATAGAAATAGAGATTTGAAAACAAGGGTTTCATTTTCCAAACATTTTCGAAATGTTAACCAAAGCCAAGGTTTATTGGAACTATTTAAGCAGATACGTACACTCCCATGCATACCCTGCAGTAAAAATCCGCAATGAATCCTTAATGAATCACTGATGCAATTCACGTATGACGAGGAGGCATCAGTGAATACTTTCATATAAAGACTGCTGAAGTTTTCATATAAATGGTTTGCTTTCCTCAGAAAAAAAAACCAAAAAAATGAAAATTGTACTCAGTTATGACGTCAGTGATGAACATTCAACAAGGAATCATCAATGATCATTCAGCAGTGAAACAAATGTACTGCAGGGTATGTATCTATACATATACATATGTATGTATGTGTATGCACACAAAGCACAAAACAAAGTAAGTAAAATTAATCGTTTACAAACAATAATACAAAACTTTGATTAACAACAAAATTCACAAAAAAATGAAATAAATTAAATTTTGCTTAAATTGCATGGGCAATTCATTCATTCATTTATTTAAGCACAAAATACCTCATTTAATTAACAAGCACTTGAGCGAATTCATTGTTTATTATGCGGCATAAAACCGTTTGCGCTTTAACACCTCGCAACTACATACATATATACATAAGCCATTGGACGTTAGTCCTCTTCACATTCCCTAGCCTTTCTCACCCTTCCCTTTCCACCAAATATCCTGCACATATGTATGTAATTAAATGAAATTAGTAAAATTAAATTGCTTTTCACTAATATTCGATCGCACGAAATCGAATTTCTTACTACAAGTACTTAATCCGCTTTTGTTTTTTGTGTTTGCCATTTTATTGTTCTGTTTCTTAAATGCGTATATATGTACATACTTACATACATATGTTCCATCTATATTGTTGTATTTTTTCTTTCGGGTCTTTTTTATCAGCAACAAATTGTTGGCAAATAAGTTAAGCACAGTGTTTTATAACTCAATTTGCTAATTAAATAGCCTTACATAAAAAAAAAGTATTATTTATTGATGTGATAATCTCATTTAAAGGCTGTTACTGTATTATCTATCAAGTCAGCCACTGTGTATTCCCACTACTCCGAAATTCATCGAAAATATTAATTTTGATTTCTGAGAAAAACTACCTACCAAGAAATGTGCATTCAACTTTAAAAGGCTTTCAACTTTACTCGTTCGTGTGGCACACAGGCTTTCAAGTGTGTTCAATTTTGCGATTAACAACTCAAAATATTGTGCTAATGAATGAAAAAGGCCGATGGCTTAATTAACTAAATGTAGTATTTTAATTTTAACTACTCAATTGTGCGTATGTAGGTATATATAAACCTACATTTCCCAGTAGACCCAAATGTACTACAAATCATTCCACCTTACCCTTCTTTTAGGGAACATAGCAACTTCCATGACTATGTCCCAAGACTATCGCGCGGCGATGGCCGCCTCCGTTGACTGACTTTGTATCAGGGTAGGAAGAAACTCAGAGCATGTGTGAATGAGTGAGGAATCTCATCCTCACGGCGTGCTGATAAGTGACCGTTTGCGTTTCTCACTCATCTAGAACGCAGAGTGATAGTTTTGTTTCTTTCTTCACTCATTTCGAATGCGTGAGGTAGGAATGAGCCGCTCACGCTTCGTGTGAGGTGAGCCGCCTTAGCTTTCGAAAATTCAATAAATGAATGCTAGATTTATGTGCTAATTTCGTCCAGCACCCAAATTTTATTTTTTAATTAAAAAAATTTTAATTTCAAGTTTGGGGTAAATATATAAAAAATCAAATAAGCTTAAATGAATGCCATGATAACGAACTGTCATGTACCAAAAAATTTTTTTTAATTTTTTGAATTTTTAAGACTTTTTTAAATTGCACGTTTTTTAAAAAATCCCCCCTTCCCTCCCCGCCCTCAATGGATCTGAAATTCAATACACAAAGTGAATGCTAGATTTATGTGCTAATTTCGTCGAAAAACCAATTTTTTTTTTTCAATTTAAAAAAAAAAAAATTTTTTAATTTCAAATTTGGGGTAAATTTATAAAAAAAATTAATAAGCCTAAATGAACGCTATGATAACCAACTGTCACTTACCAAAAAAAATTTTTTTTTTTTTTGAATTTTAAGACTTTTTTTTAAATTTCTTCATACTACACACTACAGACGTTTGGCTGCCTCATCACCAAGCCATGAGGCCTCGCTCATATTCCTCACTCACTCAGAGGAACATATCGTCGTTTAAAGTGCATTTTCGCATAGCGGACGGTGGTTAAATTTTACAGGAGAGCATAAAAACTATTTCATTTCAAAACCGTTACTTATTTCTGCGTACAAACTTAAATTTAAATAGTTATGTAGATCAGTTTGTTAGCTAAAACATCAACTTAGTGTAAACAAGTAAGGAAGCCTAAGTTCGAGTGGAATCGAACATTAGATACTCAGCTGTACCCAACTAGCACAAATAGTCGTTGAAACGTAGCTACGACCAATGTTTTTACTTTAAAGTGTTGTGGCACTAGCCATAGGCACGTAATAGGAACGTTCTTATTACGTGTTTACGCCCAAAATGGGGAATGATTTTCGGTAACCACAACGTTCCAGAGTCGTCGCCGCAACGTGTTCGGCAACGTTCCATTGTCGTTTTAGATACGTAGTGGCGACGTGACAGCATGGTTAGTACCACTTTCAGGGAACTTAGCATATATTCTTCCCTTTTTAACTTATGGTTTGCTGCATCTTTCAACTTATTTGCTTATTTTATATTTGTTTCATTTTATATTCAGATACATGTATGTGAAACTTGTCCATTATTTAATTTGGAAACTAAAATGGCAACATAATAAATTCGTATTAATAATAATGATAATGAAAGGATGGTTTTGCGACAATTTGCATGAAAAAACTAAGGCGAATGAAAATCTATTGTGAAATATGGTGAGATAGGTTTAAAATTTTCACGCGCCATTCGAATTTTAATTTTTATGAAAATTTTTAGATGCCAAAACACTGTGGTGGTTCTTTGGTACTTAAAAATAAATATTATTTATTAACCTAGTAATTTCGGTTCATAAATTATAATAATATGGCATTTTTCAATTTATTAATTCAGTGACTGTGTCATATTTACAAACAAATATGGCGGATTTTATAACAAATAACTTTGTAGTCGTATACTACTGGAAATATGTAACTTCAAAGTTATATTTCCCATAAAGTAACAAATGCCACTATAACGTGACTTCAAAGTAGCGGAAAAGTTATGACTACCTAATTGGAACTTGCTTATATCAACCCTGTGCTTATATTTTTTAAACACGGTTGTCACGCACCTCGCAAAAAATCCAGAATAAAATACCAACAGGTTCAAAATGCAGTCATTGATTTAAAAATCAATATGCGTAGCATTGTAAATTTATTGGTATACTTTTGATTGTAAATATTTATGTACAATCAACAATAATTATCTCTCGTATAGGTGGGCAAACTTTTTCACTCATACTTTTTTTTTTTATTAATTTTAAGGTTAATGCCTGAATCGCAATGTGGCGTTCGGTCGGTCGCGATTCTGACAAGTGAGTAGAAATGTATGGAAATATATGAAGCAAATCGCATTGTGACCTCAAGCGTTTGATCATAAAATTTTTGTAATATCGTATGTTCATTGCAACCCTGTATAACGCCTGAGTTGAACATTTCTCTGCTAAGTCGGGCGTTTGACATTAAGTAATTAAAATTGTTTTTTTTTTTTTATGAAAAATTTTGAAATTTATGAAAAAACTAGCTGACCCGGCAGACGTTGTTCTGCGAAAATTTATTCCTATGAAGCCTAAAAAAAAGTCTTTGATTACCGTATTGCTAACCATTATCTTAGAGTCCATCTTAATGACGGCGAATAATGAAAAATTGTATATTCTCTGAATTAAAGTTATAGTTATATTCGCCGCGACAAACCTACTTCCCCCGATCCCTATCTCTATCTCAATCCCTATCTCTATTTCAGTCTCAATCTCAATCTTTATCCCTATCCCCATCCCTATCCCTATCCCTATCCCTATCACTATCACTATCACTATCACTATCACTATCACTATCACTATCACTATCACTATCACTATAACTATCACTATCACTATCCCTATCCCTATCCCTATCCCTATCCCTATCCTTATCCTTATCCTTATCCTTATCCTTATCCTTATCACTATCCCTATCACTATCACTATCAATATCACTATCACTATCACTATCACTATCACTATCACTATCCCTATCCCTATCCCTATCACTATCCCTATCCCTATCCCTATCCCTATCCCTATCCTTATCCTTATCCTTATCCTTATCCTTATCCTTATCCTTATCACTATCCCTATCCCTATCACTATCACTATCACTATCACTATCACTATCACTATCACTATCACTATCACTATCACTATCACTATCACTATCACTATCACTATCACTATCACTATAAATATCACTATCACTATCACTATCACTATCCCTATCCCTATCCCTATCCCTATCCCTATCCCTATCCCTATCCTTATCCTTATCCTTATCCTTATCCTTATCCTTATCCTTATCCTTATCCTTATCCTTATCACTATCCCTATCACTATCACTATCACTATCACTATCCCTATCCCTATCACTATCCCTATCCCTATCCCTATCCTTATCCTTATCCTTATCCTTATCCTTATCACTATCCCTATCACTATCACTATCACTATCACTATCCCTATCCCTATCCCTATCCCTATCCTTATCCTTATCCTTATCCTTATCCTTATCACTATCCCTATCACTATCACTATCCCTATCCCTATCCCTATCCCTATCCCTATCCCTATCCCTATCACTATCCCTATCCCTATCCCTATCCCTATCCCTATCCCTATCCCTATCCCTATCCTTATCCTTATCCTTATCCTTATCACTATCCCTATCCCTATCACTATCACTATCACTATCACTATCACTATCACTATCACTATCACTATCACTATCACTATCACTATCACTATCACTATCACTATAACTATCACTATCACTATCACTATCACTATCCCTATCCCTATCCCTATCCCTATCCTTATCCTTATCCTTATCCTTATCACTATCCCTATCACTATCACTATCACTATCACTATCACTATCACTATCACTATCACTATCACTATCACTATCACTATCACTATCACTATCACTATCACTATCACTATCACTATCACTATCACTATCACTATCACTATCCCTATCCCTATCCCTATCCCTATCTCTTTCTCTATCCCTATCCCTATCCCTATGCCTATCCCTATCCCTATCTCTATCTCTTTCTCTATCCCTTTCCCTATGCCTATCCCTATCCCTACCCCTATCCCTATATCTACCTACCTTTACCTTACCGGGATCGTCCATCACCATCCGGGTCCACTACTTTAGCCATCTCTGGGAAACAGCCTTAGAAATCACAATGAAAATAGCTGTATGTGGAAGCCTGCTCAACGCTTTTCATTTGCTACAAATATCGCTCGAAAACATTCAGGGGTTATCCGGGTCCACGCTTTGACCCAAATTTTGGAACCCGACCTAGGAATCACTATTTAAAAAGCTCTTTGCTGAAGTCCTCCTCAACAGCTTTCATTTGATACCAATATCGCTCAGAAACTTTCCAGGGTCACTCGGTCCCACGTTTTAACCCATATCTGGGAACCCGGCCTAGCTATCGCAATGAAAATAACTTTATGTTGAAGGCCTGTTCAACGCCTTTCATTTGATACCAATATTGCTCGAAGACTTGCTGGATCGATCTGGGTCCTCATTTAGGCCTGACATCCGGGAAGCTTCCACTTTTTAGAAATTCTATATACCCTACTATGTGCACTGAACCCACATGAATCTACTGTGAAAATTTCATAAAGAACGGTTGGTTACTTTGGGAGTTTATAAAGGAAACACATCCATAGATGCACACATACACACATACACACAGATTTTTCCAATTTTCGGACTTTTCCGGAGGGATTTTCCAAAATTTTCTTCCGTACGAACCATCTCCTCGAGAATACGAACAACTGACAAAAAATTTTACAGAAATCGGCCCAGCCGTTCTCATCTGATGAGGTTAGTAACATTTTTTACACCATTTTTATATAGAGTAAGTGCGGGTAATGTGGTATAGGCGGGTAATGTGGTACACCTGCTTTTCTCGTAAAATATGAACGTGAAAATAATGGGACCTATCCAAAGAGATCGGCGTTCGCAGAAAAATAGTAAAGCAGGATTGAACTTGTTCTTTGTACGCGATGCTGTGAGTCAGTGGTAATAAAAGTGCGCGGTATTGCGATTGACTTTTTTTTTTGCTCAGACAAACCGATTTTTTGCAGAAATACCAATAATTTTAAACTACATTTAATACTTGGAAATTAATAAGTGATTATTGTTTCTGTGAACTGCATTTTCAATATTTTGTGCACATTTGTGTATAATTAGTTATTTAAGAATAATGGGATAAAACTCCATGTCGGCTATTGTGGTATAGGTAAATGCGGGTAAAGTGGTATAGTATACCTTATAACTATTTCAATGAAAAACATGCCGAAAAAAGGTGAAATACGAAAATGGAGAGCAGAGGTTATGAAAAACCTATACAAACAGTAAAGAGACGGGAAATGGATATTCTATTGGCTTCCAAAAAAGTCTGTCTCCCTCGTACTACGCTGCAGCGTATGACAAGGAGTGAGAAACCCACCGTCAAACTATTAGAAACTAAACTGGGACGACCTCTAATTTTCAAAATACTTGAAAAAGAATACACAAAACATAATTTCTCACCAACTCATATTTGGAACGTGGACGAAACCAGAAATCAGTAGTGCCTTCGCAATAACCCCAAATATTCGCTAGAAAAGGAAAAACCAAATTGGAATAATGACTTCAGCTGAACGAGAATCTCTTGTAACCATTATCACTTGCACGAGCGCAGGAGGCAGATTTGTTCCTCCGGTTTTATATTTCCGCGTAATAACCACCATCCTCTTCTCATGAATAACGCTCTACCTGACTCGGACTAGGCTTGTCATTTGTCAGTTGGTTCAGATTCCCATCTTCACAGAATGGTTAAGCTATTTTTTAAGGGTTAGAAAACCATCTGCATCTGAACCTGTGCTGACGGAAATTATAGCCATACTCGCAATATAGAAGCTATTGATCTGTGGTATACTATACCACATTACCCGACATGGTATACCACATTACCCGCCAATTTTTTCAATAGGTTGATTATGACTTTTAAGATATTTTCTTAAATATCTCTGAAACTCTCAGCTGTAAGACTACTGCTTAATGCTTCCTTTGTTCGTAATACTTCAAGTATCTTATTAGTAAATTTTCTTTGAAATTGCATGCAGATTCATGATTTTACAGAGGAAAATAAAATGGGTATTCCACATTACCCGCACTTACTCTATATAGATTAAAAAAATATATTAGTGGCAGTGAACATGTTTACAATCCAACATCTAATAAATCAACGCGCAACCGACCTAACGCCAAATTGCGATTCCGGCATAAATCTGAAAATTTTAAAATACGATTCTTTTTTCCAAAATGCTTGCACGTATTTTGGTACTTAAACAAATTTAAAAAAATCCCACAAAAGTTGGTAAAGTTTGTATATCTCCCTCAAATCTCAATTTGATACGATGACAAAACTACCATATAAAAATGTGTAGAAAACTCGGGATCAAATTGTACCGTAGAAGTATTATTTTAATAAAAAAAAATGTAAAAATGGATGTCAAAAATAAATTTCTTGACAACAAAATGAGAGCATACCGTTATTCTCTTGAAAAAGCGGTTTTTAAGCTTTAATTTTTACTGTAAATAATCAAGAACTTTGAAATTTTCCTTATAGTGCTATCGGCTAGTAAAATGTTTTTCATCCCATATCTGGCAAACATTTACTCGTCGTGTTCTTTTCTACCGATTCACACACGGCCTTAGTAAGAATTTTAATAGCGCATTTGAAAGTTACGAAATTACCAACGGCGAAAAAATTACCTACTTTGGATGTTAATTGCAGTGTGGCAATCGCGATTAAACAGACGCCATTACGAGACCAATTTCGTTTGTAATACTCGCCACTAGATAGAATTTTTTACTTCGTGGTGAGCTGAAGAAGTAACATGCACTTTGTAGTAGCCGTTGGCAATTACGTGGTGATCTATAGGTAATGGATACCTTATTATCACCACCGAATATTACCTACAAGTTTCGTGACATTAAGCGGGCAATTAACGTCCCAAAAACGTAACCGAAACTATTACTGTTGCTATAAAGTAGCTGGCACTTTAAAGTTTCATTTAAGTAACATGAATTTGTCGCCGCTACCATTATTTGCCACGTATAAGTTTTAAAAACTTCGAGGTACTTTTACTAGTAACCACGACGTTTCTACTACCGGTAATGTCACTAAAGATCCACTTAACTTTAAAGTACCAATTATAGGTAGAAATTACCACCGAGCGACTGGGAATTTGTCAAACAATGTTAATTTCTCACCGAAGTCGTACATTTAGTGAATGCTCCGTAATTGCTACACACCTAAGGTTCCCGTATCCGTCATTGTTACTTAGGTGCTAGTTGGGTATGCTTTCATTGTTTGTTTGCGTTTGTTCGATATAGGGTGTATTTCATATAAAGCGAGTGCCGCATAAAGTGGGCGTAGCCACGCCCATTTTCAACATTTTTATCAGTCATCCAACTAAGCATATGAATATTATTCTTTGTGCAACATTTCATTCCTTTACGACTTCTAGTTACAAAGAAGTCTTGTTACAAATTCCCAAAGGGTGTTCCAGAAATATCTTTGTTAAAAAGTAGGCGTGGTCATAAACCGATTTCAATAAATTTTTGCGTGTCTATTAACACAAGTTATAAAAGTGTATAAACCAAGTTTCGTCATAATATCTCAATTTGTCGAGTTATGGGCTCCGAAATCTCGTTGATTCCTTTGTCAGAAAAGAGGCGGTGCCACGCCCATTTTCCGAAATTTTTCTATTTTTTGTTTCCGATCTATTGTAGAACTCATGCCACAAAATTTCAATGAATTATCTTTATATTTGACAAAGATATCGCTTAAAATGTTTTTATTAGGCCACTTTATGATACCCATATATAAAAGTGGGCGTGGTCGTCAACCGATTTCGCTAAAATTTTGAACATGTATTACTACAAGTAGTGAAAGTGTATACGCCAAGTTTCATCATAATATATCGATTATTTTTCGAGTTATGGGCTAAGAAATCTCGTATATTCCTGCTTCTGAAAAGAGGCGGTGCCATGCCCATTTTCCAAAATTTTTGTATTTTTTGTTTTATGTCCATAGTTGGACACCTTCCATAAAATTTCAATGATATATCTTTATATTTGACAGAGATATCGCTTAAAATGCTTTTATTAGGTCACTTTATAATACCCATATATAAAAGTGGGCGTGGTCGTCAACCGATTTTGGCAATTTTTCGTCCAAACATTTGCCTAAGTAAGTATATCACGCCTACCAAATTTCATCGATATATCTTCAACGGTTTCTGAGTTATGACTCATAAAACTTTCAATGTTTGCCCCTTAATAAGTGGGCGTGGCACCGCCCATTTTCCAAAATTTCACCATATTTCTTCATAAGGGCCTGAGCTCAATACGTGTGTGAAATTTTATCACTCTAGCTCTATTAGTGACTGAGATACAAAATTTCCGATTTTTACTATATAGGGGAGGTGGGCGTGGTCATGGTCCGATTTCGCCCATTTTCAATACCATCCGTTCTTGTCTTGATACCAACTTACATTTCAAATTTCATCAAAATATCTCAATTTTTGCGCGAGTTATCGTACGCACAGACGGACGGACATGGCTCAATCGATTTCTCTTTTCACCCTGATCATTTTGATATATATAAGTCTATATCTATCTCGATTATTTCATTCTGTTACAATCCACCATTAGGAAATCAAAACTATAATACTCTGTGTACTAGTACAGCTGAGTATAAAAAGGAAGCAAAAATGTCCCTTACACGAAAATGCAAATACCTCTTACGCGAAAATGCACTTTAAACGACGATATGAGGGCGCAGCTGAGAAGAGGGAACGCTACTTGCTTGCCTCCTATTGACTGCGCACTCTGCTGCCACTCATGCAGAGCGCTCGCGCTATTGTGTGGCCTCTCTTGTTTGAACACTCAGAGGATCCTCATTCAGCTGAAACCTCATGAGTGAGGCATGTGTGAGTGAGGAGCCAAAATGAGGCAAATCCGAACCCTGCTTTGTATATTAAAAAGGCAATGAAGTGAAAATCGTTGGTATGCAAGTATCCTCGCATGCATAACAATCGCATCACCTTACAAGTGGGCATAGTTGGTTATTTATATTTGATTTTACCGAAAAGCATTAAATGTGTAAACACCTTTCAGACGGCACTAATATGAAATAAAAGGTAGCATTAAAGCCCGACAACAACAATAAAAATAATCAGGCTGTAGAAACAACATATAAAAAAACCAGGCATATAATCTTACTACGGCTTTTGACTAAGTCCTTTCAAAAAGGATTTAATACAAAATGACTACAGTTCACTATAAAGGCAACGCTCAAGGAGCAAGGAGCTTTTATATATAATTACTACATACATATACACGCATACTATATATATAGTTACAACAAAGACTTACTTAGTATCTATTAAATTAACAAAAACAGGCCTATAAAAGGCAAAGCCAGCCAACAGTCAAACGTAAGCAAAACGCCTTTACTTATGTAAGTATATATATATATGTATATAACTGCAATCCTTTTAAAATTATTATTTATGTCAAACTAAGAACCCCAAAAAGGTTAGCATAGCAAGTATACATACGTACATACTTACATATACTCATATTGATAATGGTTTTATGACTATTCAAATATTAAAGGTCAAAAATATATGTATGTATATGCATAGCTATGGTAACTACCCAGTTGAAATCAGATGTATTGATACACGAATTATGCATGCTGTGTGCATGGTAAAGTGCGTACAGAGCATGATTTGTGAAAATAAATAAATTTTGTTCACATAAAATTATGAATGCTGTATGCATGAAAAATATGAATAATTTATGAGCTTTCGGTGTGTATAATTTGTATATATACATGAAATATCCATGCGATATGCATGCGTATGCATTATAAATTTTTTAATGATATACATACATATCTACTTTATGATATTTTTCTTTCAATATACTGAGAGCTCCTTGTTTTTTATTTTACGTTTTGTCTTGAAAATTTTCATTTTGTCAAAAATATTTATTCGAAAAAATTTCAACGATCATCATCGTCATCACCACTTTCTACTTATACGTAGAGATTCACCCGATTAATCTGTTGCAAAACCTCTAGCGTTAGCAGTTTGTATCGTCCCTTTGATATCCTCCTTTTGCATATTTGCGCAACTTAACGGGCTGACCATATCGATTTTGGTAAGAAAACGTACGCATTGTAGACGTGCATTATTAAAGAAATATAACGAGATGATCCAGGGTTAGTTCTATCTCTGTATAGTGGGACAAAACCACCAAATTTATTTTCAGTAGATTGTATCTAACAGTTTTATTATATTCCGAGCTGTATTCAATCTTCAGTTTCATAGACATTGAATAACAATATGGGTATTCGTGTCAAAACATCTTTCAGGGTGACTCCCCACCATAATATGACCTTCAATCAAATTGCAATGGTTATAATATCTGTGGCTAAATGAAATTAATTATTATTTTTAATAGGAATTTTAATAATTCTATGAGAATGTTACTGAAACTGTATTAATGCAACATTCATACTACCCTATTAATGCAGAATTAGTACCTTTGTATGTATAAATGATCTATACATCCGATATATGCTGTATGAGTGATTCTATAGGCTTTCAGCATTTTTTCAAGAGTATGCATACAATATGATACATATGAGGGGTTAGAGTATGCATGCTCTCTGAGAAACCATACGTGTAAAAAGGAAATAGACGAGCATTTATACCGGCATGCATACACAGCTCCAATTCATGCTTCCAAAATTTATGTTGTATGCATAAGATTCCAACTGGGTATAAACCCTTTTTGTTGGTTGCTTGTTTGGGTGTACGATTAAAAGTGGCTCACACATAAAATAATTTCCTGTGTCAAAATCTCTGCAACATAAATATTAATTAATAAAATCAGCATTAAACGTCTACCATTAAAGTTCTAACATTTCATTTTAAAATCGAGCTTTAATTTGTACATAAAGGAAATGCTTTAGAAGAGTAGTTAATGGCGAATAGTTGCTCATACGCCCCGTGCACCCTTAGCATGGTACGACTCCACATTTATCAGATGTGATAATTTGATACATCGCTCTCGAAAAGAGTAAAAAATATATTTATAAACATAATATTTAACAAAAGCAATACAAAATGTGTTGCATATTTCTAGGCGTCATTTTTGTTATTTAATTTCTGTGGTCTTTTACGTTCGATTTATGTAAATTTAGTCTGAGCATACCACCGCTGAAGTTCTCTGGCGCACAATTTTCTAGAATATTTTAACCCCCTAGCGACCACACAAATGCTGTTTTTCTCGATGTTGCGGAAAAAATGAGGCAAAAGCAACAATTCGAGAAGAAGCTAATGATTTCGAATATTCTACAAAATTAATAATTGTATAAATGTGCTATTAAAAACCGAAACTATCTAAATTTTAGTACTTTTTGACACATTCTTTCTAGTTGCCTCAAGATTAATTTTTTGCTTTCTGTCGTCTATAGAAAGAAAATGCCGCTGCTTTTTTCTCACAACACTCAGGGTCCCCTTTGTATTTTAACCGTTATATTTTTTTTAATTTTTTTTTCTTCTTTTTCCTTGTTGTTATTTCTGTGCAACAGCATTTCAAGCTTGATTGGTGGTTATGGCAGCTGTCAATTTGAATTAATGAATTGATACTTTCATTTAAATCATGTTCTGGCTGCCTGAATATGGTACTTCATCAATTCAGCTGCTCGGCACATTACGCTACACATGCATACAACAAAGGGCGAAGTTTACATATGTGTTGGTAGCAAGTATGTCTTCATATGTACATACATATATATTTTAGCAGAAAAATTTACACATTTTCCCAACTAATCTACAGACATTTTTTCGCTCATGTGTGTTCTTTATTTACATGCTTACGAAACTAAATTCATAAAAACGATTCATCATCGATGCATTGCGAAGTTATCGTGTATGAATTTGTGTACATATTTATACATTTCTTAACCTTGTGCTGCGCTTCATGGCGTATGATGATTTTTTGTCTGCGAATAGTAATAATAATAATCTCGCCCAACTGCACGGGGTACGCATCCGTGATACGTACGGATGTTTGATGAAAACGATTTGAGGAGTAAATAAATCCGCTGATTTACTTTATATACGTGTGTGTATATTAAACTTTAGAGCGCTATGACCTTGGGCAAGCGCGTCCATCTTCGCGTATGCTTAACCCTGAGTGGTATACATACATATGTGCAATGAATCTGCGAGTAAAACAATGCATTCTTTTCAGCAACTTAGTAGTCTGGCTTGCCATGTAAGCGAGACTGGGATTAGGTTATGGCCCGAAAAAGCAGCAGAAAATAAAAAAAAAATTTATTATTCTTTTTTTGAAAATAGAAAAAAAGTCTACACAACTTATTGATGGATTATTTCAATTTAGATCCCTCTAAAACTAATCAGGCCACTTTGATGGTAGCACAATTCGAACTTGCGCTCACGCAGTACAATAACTTCAGCTTTAACCAATAGACCATTGTCTGCCGTCAACAGTTGATAGAAACAACTCGAATTGGGCGCGAAGTTGGGTCTAAAAATTGTTAGATTTATACTTGCTTTTTCGATAATAAAGTTCTACAAAATTTAAAAACTGCAACCTTTACAGCTTGATTCAATAATCACAACTTTGCTCAGAATGGGTTAAGCTTGCTTAATATTTAAGCTTATTTACTTACGAAAAGAACAATTATACAGAGCACTATGTTCTTTTTAAAACAACATAAATTCACCTTAATCACGTTCTTTAAACAGATATAATAAATATGCTTGTCATCGGTTTGACTGACACATATACACCCACACACACACTTGCACACACACATGTACACGAATACACGAATATAAAACAAACGAGCAGGTAAGTATGCAAGCACACCTTTCGGAAGTGAATAAATGAACAGGAGGTAGTGTGTACATATGATGAAAGCCATTTATTTAAGTCAAAATCAGTTAAAAGAAGAAGAAGAACAAGAATAAGAAGAAGAAGAAGAAGAAGAAGAAGAAGAAGAAGAAGAAGAAAATTGTGTATAAGTTGTATGTGTGTGTATTAGTGTATGTGTGCTTTGTAATGAATGAGAACGAGTCTTGTTTGTAATGGGAAATCAGCAAAACACAAACAGACCTTGACCCAAAGTGCGGCCAAGTGGCACAAATGCAGACAACTTGAGTTGAAGCAGAGCTGCAGCTGAAGCAAAGGTAGCAGAAGCAGAAGTATTGCTTGTAAAAGAGCAGCAGCAAGTAGTAGAAGCAGAAAGCAAGAAGCAGCGGAAATGGCAACAAAAGCATATATGAGAAAATAAAAGCGAAATAGTGTACTACCTGAGATGGTAAGCAGCACTCGCGAGTGAGTCTCAAGCGCGACATTGCCTAAGCAAAGCGATTAATCATGCGAAGGAGTAGAAATCATTATTGTTGCAGCTGTTACAAACAAACATACCTATGTACATATATGTAGATATAAATAATGGGAAAGCTTTAGAAAATGTAATTTTTTTCAACGAGTATTAGTTTAAATGCATTTTATGTGTTAATTTTAATGGAACTATTCATTTCAAGGGTTTTCGATTTAGTAAATTCTTATGGCCAAAAGGGAAATGCTTGAAGGCAAATATCACACATAAAGAAAAAGAAAAGAAGTTACTAAAGATCTATTACTACTGGTTATGGTTTCTGCAAATTTTCAAAGCATTTAAAAGAGCTTAACATTTCATGCACGGCAGTGATTAAACCAGAAAGTGCAAAGCAAGCATGTTTTCTTATAAATTTCATTTGTTTTTCTTTTCTTATAAATTTATATTTGTTTTCTGTTCTAATGTTTGACTTCACACACATTTCGCAATTGCGCTACAATATTTTTTTTGGGCCACAACATAATCTTCACTTCATTTGACTTCGTGTGTTTCACTTTAAATTTTCATTCTTTTCATTATTTATGCAACGTCTTCTTCAACTTCGGTGTCACAAACTAGAAACTAATAATAGAAAGTATGAAAGAAAGTAAAAGCTTCAATTAAGTAAGAATGACAGAGAGCAGTCTTGCGAAGTTGCAGAAATGCTCAGTCTTAGCTCGCAATAAATTATAAGTATGTACTTATTCAGAAAGAACATTTACACATATATGTACACTAGATGCGTTTTTTTGATCTAACATACCCCTCCGGCCACAGAATATGAAAATAGGATGTTGTAGGATAACTAAGCTGATTTTTGTTTTTTTTAGACAAAAAACTGAGTGGGCTACTCCAAAAACAGCGAATTTTTTTTTAAATTCCATGATAGGTTTAGATTCATATATGAAAAAAACTACAGAATGAAAAACAAAAAAACAAAAGATACATATTCTCATGTAAAATTAACGGCTTAATCGAATAATGTACTCAGTTTTTTAGTGCGAGCCATAGGGAAGGTACCAAGATCGCCTAAAGTGGAATTTTATTTTTTTAGTCACGAATTTTCAAGTTTGGACCCTGGTATTTCCAAGATACCTTAAATTTCTTTTTAATCAAAATATACAGAAATCTGCGCAAATTAATGCAGTTTTCAGAAAAGTGTATTTGATCGAAATCGAGCTGTTTTTGTCCAAGCTACTTTGGTTCAAATGAAACATATAAGTGTATATTAAAAAGGAGACGATAACAGTATCTATGCAGTGGAAGTAAAGACCAAAAATAAGCGTTGCTTTGATAAAAATATTTAGAATAAAAATCGGATACGATCAAGCAATGACTGTTGGTGTAAATGGATATTACTGCATAGATCTGGTTAATTCGAAGGAAATTGTTATGCATAATCTTAGAGGTCTGTAGGGATAGAGGCAAATGGATAGAGAGGAAGTCGTTGCATATTTCCTTCCTTCCTTAATTGGCACGTTACCGTATAGACGAGTACCTTCATCTATTCTCACGACATGACCTGCCCAACGCAGCCGCTGGATCTTTATTCGCTGAACAATGTCGATGTCTGCAGAGAGCTTGTATGTACAGCTCATCGTCTATACTCGACCCCGCCAACGCGCAAAGGTCCGTAAATCCTCCGAAGAAATTTCCTCTCGCACACTCCATGTGCCATCTTAACTGATTTTGGCATTTTCCATGCTTCTGCGCCGTACATGAGAACTGGAACGATGAGCGCCCTGCAGAGTGTGATTTTTGTTCGTCGAGAGAGGAATTTACATTTCAGTTACCTACTTAGTCCAAGGTAGCACTTGTTGTCAAGAGTGAAGTTCTGCAGCTCGTATTATCTTCTCCAGCATCACTTTAACACTCTTATGACCACGCAAATTATTTTTGTATACCAATGGGATCAAGTACTACCTTTTGGGAGAACTAATCAATTAGAAAATATTATAAAATGTATACTCGTGTTTTTCTACTACTATTACCTTAACAATACATTGAGTTCATATAGGAATTTTAACCGCAGTTTCACGCAATTTTTCTAAAAGTTTAGGTTAGGTTAGACTAGCCGATAATTAGTGGCCGCTCATAGACTGAGTGAGTCCATAGTGTGAGTTAGAGTCAAAACATGGTTTTTTTTTTTTATGTTCAATTTATTTTTTTTTTTATAAAACATCATCATCGTTACGGTCCTTGCTTGGCGATAAATTGGACAAAACCATGTTTGATAAACTTTCATGACTCTTTTAAATTTTCTCTTCAGCGAAATGATACAGAAAACTGAGAAACACACACGCATACACGCACATATGCACATATACACCAACACAAAAGCATTAAAAAACAAACATGAAATAAATAATAGAACTCAAAGAATATATAGACCAAACTAAACTAAATTTCATCTAACGAGAGTTTAGAAATGTCAAAAGCAGCGCAAGCTGCTGGCGAGTTTCGAGTTCGAGAAATGAATTGTGAATTGTTGAATTCTGCTAACAACTCTCATTTACAAAAAAAAGAAAAAATAGCACGCAAAGAAAAGAAAAGCAAAGAAAAAAGCGCAAAAACTTTAAATTGGAAAACAGTTTGTCAAGGCATGTGAGTGCGTGTGTGCTTATGTGTGTTTATGTATGTATGTGTTTGTGATAAAAAGAAGGCGCTAGGCACAAGAAACTAGGTAACTAAGTATATAAGTAAGTGCAAGAAGCAGGCCCTGCAGGGAACTCAATAACTAGTGAGCAAAATTTCTGGTTCCGAAGTAGCGAAAAGGTGTCAAAGGGGAACTAGATCAATTGTAGTTAGACCCTCACCAGTTCAGAAGGAGTGAATTGGGTGACCATTTTAAGACACACTTTGATTTGTATGCAATTTCGAAGTAACAAAAATTCAATGAAAATTTTTCGTTCGTTCAATTGCCGTCGGCTTTATATGTTTCTGCAATTCTCAGATGTTTAGTGAAGCATTTTATATAAAGAGTTTTCTATTTGCATCTTGAATGAAATGAAATGTTCCCCTAATTATGCTTTTCCGATCCCTCAGGCTTATTTTTATTTATTTATTTTTTTATTTTATTACTTTTTAAATATTGTTGTAAATTTTTACTAAATAAATAAATAAAAAATATTATTTAAAAAAAAAAATTTTTTTAAATTATCATCCACCTTGACACCGACAGGATTCGAACCCGCGCCCCTCAGATTGAAAGGCACATGCGTTAGCCAGTCGGCCATCTCGCGACTTTCATGAAGTGTGTCAAATGCTTCACTTAAACGGCAGATGTAAAACTGTAGAATTTGTAGGTACTTGTAGATAGTTCAGAACTATCGAAATTGTGCCAATAAACGAACTAGTGTAAACTGTAGAATTTAGTACTAGTTCGGAACTATCGAAAATGTAATGCAGAGGGTGACAATTGACACCGCCTAGGACATCGCCGTGTTAAATTCGCCAGTTGATAACATGCAAAAGAGATTTAGCTCGCACTGGTAGTGTAGAAAAATGCACTAGAAGCGACCTAGTTCGGAACTAGAGATTTTCCCTACAGGGAGGAGCACGAGCAACAAACACAGCGACGGTGAGGTTTTATTTTTCTTTGCGACATTACGAACCGCTGTTTATACAAGTGCAACTCAAAACTTTTGTTAAATATTTCAAAAGGCACAAAAAATGCCAAAGGAAATAGTATAACAACAACAACAACAAAAATAAAACGCGGCTTGGAAATTTTTTGTTGTGACAAATTACGTTTAATTTTTTTATTTGCTTATAAGTGATCAAATTGAATATTTTATGGTTGAAAGTTTATTTTGCAATAAATTTATTGGTTACTCTTACTAGTTTCGAAGAAAGTTTTCAATTTTCCAACAACGGTAGTAAAAGATATTTGTGATCAAAAGAAAACAAAATTGAAAGTAGGTAATATAGTCCAAAGTATGTAGTTAGAGAGGAAGTTGTGGCTTTGTTTTTGTATTTCATAAATGTTAGCGCTGTCATTTAACAATATGTATTTGGGTTTTTTCTTTTAGGTCGAAGTAATTTAAGGCATACCGGAGTGTACATTTGAGCGTGTCTTACGAAAGATTTTTTTTAGTTTAACACCATGAAAAAAAAAAGGAGTCGTATATGAACGAGAAAGGGAAAAGGAAAGGGAAAGGTAAAGGGGAAAATAAACAGAAAAGGAAATACAAAAGGATAGGTAAAGGAAAGCAGGAAAGGGAAGGGAAAGAAAATGGGAAGGAAGCGGTAAGTGAGGATTGATACGAAGAAGAACGGGAGAAGAAGATTAAGAGGCAGGAGCATCGCAGCGAAGCGAGACGGGTATACTTTAGTTCTGAGTTTTACTATATTAGTTTTTACGATATAAGTTTTTACGATATTAAAATATTACGATGTTAAAAATACGATATTAGATTTTTGGAAAAGGAAAAGGAATGGAAAAGAAAAGGGGAAAGGAAAGGTAAATAAAAATGATAAGGAAAGGGAAATTAAATAGAGACGAAGAAGAAAGGGAGAAGGACATGAAGAGGAAGAAGTATCGCACCGAAGAGAGACGGTTCTACTTTAACTCTGAAGCAAGCATAGCTTGGCCATCCAGGTACTTTGGCTAAACAATAAGAACTTTCAATTTATGCATTTAATTTTTTACGATATTAAATTTTTACGATATTAGTATATTACGATACAAAACATTTTACAATATTAAGTTTTTACGATATTAGTATATTACGATACAAAACATTTTACGATGTTAATTTTTTACGATATTAAGATATTACGATATAAAACATTTTACGGTACAAAACATTTTACGATGTTAAATTTTTTGTTTTTACGATATTAAGATATTACGATATTTATTTTTTTACGATATTAAGATATTACGATACAAAATATTTTACGATATTTAATTTCCTGTGCTCATCATGTGCCTCATTTTAATAATCTAACGTGACTTATTATTTTATTATATTTCACATTTTATTTCCACTTTGTTGAAATCATCAAGAAGATATAACAACTAGTCCTTTTTAAGGTTAAGTTAGCTTAAGATTGCTAAGTTTCAAAACTTACATATAGCCGTATATACCGTCCTTATAATGTATGTATATTTTCACAACTTTCGGTTTCTGATATATGTATTTCCCGGTCCGCAATGCCTTCTATAGGAACATGGAGGTTGTTGAGCCGAAACATCGGTGCCGTTGTCTAACAACACGGACACTGACAGATCAGAGATGATTTGCTTCAAAAAGCAAATGGTAAACGAATAACTATCTTTATCAGCCTCGCTTTTTATTCGAAAACCAGAAAGCCAAGCCAGGAAACTGTGACTAACTATGATCATTGAAAGCAGCACATCTACTCGATTTATATTTACCACACATGACTCATCAATATTTAAAATAAGAGCTTCAAACTTTGAACACACCGTAAAGCTTTTTCTCGTGAAGAGTAAACCAATCAAATTAATAAAATCCATTCCTAACACACTCAAAACGATCTTCCTTTATTTATTTTAAATACATTCATTATTTGTTATTAACTTATTTTTTTTTCATTCAAAAATTGTAGGAAAAAATTGCTCATGCAAAAAAAGCTCTCCAGTAAATAATAACATTTAACATTCCATGTTGCCTTTTTAGCGCAAATTTGTAATAAGTATTAACCATAATGGAATATAACTGAGAGCATTTGCAGCCGTTAATGGCATTTAGCGGTTCTATTTGTTATGCTGTCAGTTATGCCAGCACAAAAAAAACATCACAAAAAGCATATAAAACAAAAAATTAGAAACAGACAAAAAAATTTGGGATATGAA
Organism: Urophora cardui; assembly: GCA_960531455.1. Taxonomy (NCBI): domain Eukaryota; kingdom Metazoa; phylum Arthropoda; class Insecta; order Diptera; family Tephritidae; genus Urophora; species Urophora cardui. The sequence goes on along the minus strand of OY482672.1, from coordinate 25,066,802 downwards.
CGAAAAACAGGAAAAATGCTATTAACAACAAATAAAAAAAAACAGCACACATCTCATCATTTAAAAATGAACATAAAATGAGTAAAAGTTAAATCGAATGAATAAAAAAAGCATCCGCTTAACTTGTCGAAACAATCAGCGTGAACAGAAGAGTACGTACATACATTAGACCGTATCAAGAAAAAAACGGAATTGTATGCCAGAAATGTTTTATATATATGTGTGAGAGCGATTGCGGCAATTTTTTTTCCGAGACAGTCTAATGTACTTACATGCATTTAAATACAGAAAATTTACACATAAGACAAATGTAGCTCATATGAAAATAGTTTATATAATAACAAAATACAACCAAAATCAGTAGTTCTCTAAATATCCAAAATTACCAGCGCCATCTTTCGCCACTTTTGTGTACTATTATTTCCGAAAAGTGTACCATTTTGTCTCACGATAAACATCTGGTGTACACAAAACAGTAAAATCAACATGCAATCCAATGATAAACTTGTTTTACTGCGAAAGTAGAATCTGCGGAGAAGTGTGTTTAGTATCTGATTAATGACAGCCCCGCAGTAAGTACTGACAGCTATTTTCGGTGTCACTTTTCGCCACTTCTGTTGTTAACTCAATTGAATGAACGTAATAATAGTTAAGAACATTTTGTTACAGTCATGTTGTTTACTTAATTTAGTTCTTATCTGCAACACTTCGACATTTGGCAAGAAAATCAATTTTAGAATGACATATCACTAGGGATTCCAATTTTTCCGATTTTTACGATCCAGGGATTTTCGGGATTTATTTTTAAAATCCCGGGATCCCGGGATTTATCCCGGGATTTGGACTTTAATTACACAGGCCGACAATATTTCCAAAAAATTTTCTAACTCAAATAAAATTCTACTTTTCTAAAGGATTTCGGTGCGCTGATTCTGAATTTGAAGTCGGATTTTCGGTAATGCGTGTAGGTTTTGAGATATTCGTGTCCAAAGAGATGAAAAATGCGATTTTTTGCTATATTCACTGCTCAATCTGTTAAATTATTTACTTTCATTAAAAGATGATTGCAGCTATTGAAAGAACGATCATTTCTCTTGAAAACAGCGCTTTCCTTTTTCGGGTATCTTATTCGGATATCTACGTTGTCTTCAAAAGAAATGATCGTGCTTTCAATAGATGTAATGAGTTTTTAATGAAAGTGAGTAGTTTTAAAAATATTGAGGAGTGAATATGGCCACAAACTGCGTTTTTCGCCTTTTTGGACATGAATGTCTCAAAAACTACACCGAAATCCTTTTGAAACGTAGAATTTTATTTCTATTACAAAAATTTTTCGACCAGTATTATTTTCCCACATTTGGGGTTGAAAAAAGGAAATATATATTTCGAGGAACGCTACAACTTTAAAGTGCAAAGAAAAATTATTGATATTTCCAAGCTTGCCGAAAAATTCAGAAAATTAATGCAACTTCTGAATAGATAAACATCGGAGGCAAAATTTTGATATGAATTCCGAGTATGCAGCTGCGTATTTAATTTTAGTACAGTGTTGTAAGACTAACAAGTCTAATTAAAATTTTGTTTCCATTTTCTTCCATTATTTACTTTCCATGTGGGAAAATTCCAAAAAACATTTGAGAAATAAATGACTAGGGCATGGAATTTTATGTACTAAAAAATAAAAAATATGCGCATAAAAAATGCAACAAAAACTGAGAAATATGCATGAAAAATAAAAAAAAAAATGCATTAATTCATGTTTATTGAAGTTACAATTGGCGCTTTCGATTCGCCATCAGACAAGCGAGGTCGGATCGAACAAAAATGTTTGAACTCATAATGAGTAGTAGCCATACTCGCTAACTGGTCGATAAAAATTTCCCTCTGCTCGCTATCATTCACATATAAATTTGGCAGAGGGAAATTTATAGCAGCAGAGAAATTGTGAATCGAAAGCGGCTAATAGTTAAATAAATTAGGTACAAATATTTTTTAATTCAATTTTGCTCTTACGTTGTACGTTTATACATATGTATGTATGTTTTTATAGATATGTACATAAATTCAGTCTTGAACATTTCATAATTTGTAAAGGTTAATCCTTATTTAACGATTCATTAGCGTACACAATGAAATATTTTTTTCATATTCTCAAAAAGAAAAATTTGCCGATTCGGTCGAAAAAAGCTCTTAAACATAGAAAACGAACGTTCTAAATCCACAGAGGTAATAGGAGCATGTTTGAAAACGGCTCTTTGTCGACAGGTATGCACCGTATCGAATATACTAATAATAGCCGTGTTCACACGAAACTCTATTCGTCGTCAGATGACTGTTATGTATGAATTTCGTTTGTATAAAACTGTCAACTAGCAAATTACAAAAATAGGCAATATAATGCGAAATATGTAATAAAAAAATGCAAACAACGCAAAATATGTAAAAATATGCATATATGACCAAAATATGCAAAATATGCAAAAACATTTGAATGCCATTTTTAAGACAATTTCACGATTCGCAAAGATTGTTTATTTATTTTGCTCTACCTAAATCTAAGAAAAACATGTATTTGCATAAATTTCCATGCCCTATAAATGACCAAAAATCAGGAAATAGAAATTATCGAATGAATTTTGCCACAAGCTAAAAGCTTTAAAAATACCTAACGTACGTTTCCTTACAACGCGTACTTCAATACAAAAAAATTTAATTATTAAAAAAAAATCAAAAATTTTAATCCTTACTTTAACTAATGCACTTTTTTATTCTAGCAAAAATGTCGCACTTTCTTCCGGCTGTCACATTTTTTTCTTCTCTTCTACACAGACACAACACTTTTTTGGGGATGTTTGTTCTATTGACAAAATATAAAACTGGCCCGACTACGGGCAACATTTTCTGCTCTTAGCACAAGTAAAAGGTTGCATTATTTTTGTTTCATTAATCACATGAAAAATTCAACACTTTAATAGGGCACATGACACATGTTGATAATGCTGCAATGTAATAATGCAACATTTTCATTCAGAATAGGAAATGCTATTAGTATACAGATCTGAGACCAATAAAAATTATATAAAATATAACTTTTCTTTGCTATAATAGCGGAATATTCTCTCTTTATCTTATCCCGAAAATCCCGGGATAAAATTCTAGCGATCCCGGGATTTTCGGGGTGTCAAAAAGGGCGGGATCCCGGGATCCCGGGATCCCGGGATTGGAATCCCTACATATCACTTTTCAACTAGTTATAACTATTCTTATAACTATCCGTAATGCAATCACATATGTGCAGGCAATCATAAATTTGCTGCATCATGTCATTTTCATTAACTCGTGCTGACTCTCACAACTTAATCCCCCCGCCCAAAAAAAAAAAAAACAAGTAAGGAAGCCTACGTTCGAGTGGAATCGAACATTAGATACTCAGCTGTATGCTTTCATTGTTTGTTTGCATTTGATTGAATCACGGTGTATTTTATATAAAGCGAGTGCTGCATGAAGTGGGCGTAGCCGCGCCCATTTTCAACATTTTTATCAGTCATGCAATTAAGCATATGAATATTTTTCTTTGTGCAACATTTCATTCCTTTATGACTTCTAGTTACAAAGATGTCACGTTACAAATTCCCAAAGGGTGTTCCAGAAATATCTTTGTTAAAAAGTAGGCGTGGTCATAAACCGATTTCAATAAATTTTTGCGTGTCTATTAACACAAGTTGTAAAAGTGTATAAACCAAGTTTCGTTATAATATCTCAATTATTTGTCGAGTTATAGGCTAAGAAATCTCGTATATTCCCTTGTCTAAAAAGAGGCGGTGCCACGCCCATTTTACAAAATTTTTATATTTTTTGTTTCCGGTCTATTTTGAAACTCATGCCACAAAATTTCTATGAATTATCTTTATATTTGGCAAAGATATCGCTTAAAATGTTTTCATTATGTCACCTTATAAGACCCATATATAAAAGTGGGCGTGGCCCTCAACCGATTTAAGAAATTTTTCGTCCAAATATTTGACTAAGTAAGTATATCACGCGTACCAAATTTCATCGATATATCTTTAACGGTTTCTGATTTATGACTCATAAAACTTTCAATGTTTGCCCCTTAATAAGTGGGCGTGGCACCGCCCATTTTCCAAAATTTTTATGTTCTTTGTTTTATGTCCATAGTTGGACTCATGCGACAAAATTTCAATGATAGATCTTTATATTTGACAGAGATATGGATTAAAATGTTTTTATTAGGTCACTTTATAATACAAATATATAAAAGTGGGCGTGGCCGTCAACCGATTTTAACTATTTTCCGTTCAAACGTTTGCTTAATTAAGTAAGTAAATCACGCGTACCAAATTTTGTCAATATATCTTCAATGGTTTCTGAGTTATGACATATAAAACTTTCAAGGTTTGACCCTTAATAAGTGGGCGTGGCATCGCCCATTTTCCAAAATTTCATAAAATTTCTTCCTAGGGGCCTGAGCTCAACACGTGGGTAAAATTTCATCGCTCCAGCTATATTAGTGACTGAGATACCAAATTTCCGATTTTTTCTATATAGGAAAAGTGGGCGTGGTCATGGTCCGATTTCGCCCATTTTCAATACCAACCGTCCCAGTCTCGATACCAACTTGCATTTCAAATTTCATCAAAATATCTCAATTTTTGCGCGAGTTAGAGTGTTTACAGACGGACAGACGGACGGACGGACGGACGGACGGACGGACGGACAGACGGACGGACGGACGGACATGGCTAAATCGATTTCTCTTTTCACCCTGATCATTTTGATATATATAAGTCTATATCTATCTCGATTATTTCACTCTGTTATAATCCACCGTTATGTGATTAAAACTATAATACTCTGTGTACTAGTACAGCTGAGTATAAAAACAGCTGCGCCAGAAAATTAAAATAAATATTTATTTTCGTATACTTTTCTGCAGTTTTCCATGCAAGCATGTGGGTCAAGTGTGACTGAAAATGTTGTTAACGAATAAATATGTACAAACATTTACATATACAGATATTTGAAGAGAGAGAATTAAAAATTTGTTTATCAAATCATTGTCCATTACATAAGCGTGACTAGTATGGACGTGTAAAGAGATTCCCAAATTTTCAATTTCACATACATTTTTTCACACAAAAAACAAAAAATTTAATTTAGCCAAGGTGTTGAGTGGGAGGAGTTTATTCAAGAGTTTCGAATTTGTAGCTGGCAACAGTGACGTGGCTGCCAAGGCGTGCTGTTTCTTTTTGTTAGCCTCTTTATCCAGCTTGGAGAAGGCAGAACATACAGCGCGCGTATTAGTGCCAATGATGTCGATATCATCGGCGTACGCCAGCCATCACACGAAATGGAACCACCTTGTCTGAAAGCTTGTTTGGTGTCGAACGGCTCGGAGTGGTTCTTCCTAATTCTGACGGTGCTGGTGGTGTTAGTTAGCGTCATTTGGCATAGGAGCATAATTATTTTTATGTGAATTTTTTATGAGTTATTGGCCAGTTTTTAATTAAGAAAAATTGAAAAAATTTTTTTGGTAGAAGTTAGGGATCCATTTCGGAGACCACACATCCCCTCATCAGACATCTTCAGGCGGCCTCAACCCAGGATCGAACTTAAGTCTTTTCGATTGGTAATCCAATGACATCCCATTGAGCTACCACCGCCGTTTTGCAGGTAAAACAAATTCAGACATTGCGCTAAATAGGCAATTCTTTGAATGACATCTTAGAAAAAAAGATAACAATATACATTTAGTTAGTAAAAACGATATTCTACTACACTAACACTATTCCCCTATAATTTGTTATGCATTTTCGCAACTCTAACGCCACCCAAGCCTCCTCTCAAAAAAATAGGAACTCGCAAAAAAAAGTCATTGTATTTAACCCTAATCACCGAATTTTAAAAAGTTACGTAAAACCGAAAGTGAGACTGTGAGGCTCACCTATGGGGAAATTTTGAAACACATTATTTTGGTATTTGTTTTTTACTCTTATTTATGCAGTAATGAATTCAGAAGCATTTTTATACATTCTTATAACGGTTTATGACATTTTTTTTAGTATATAAAGATAAAAAAAGTAATTTCATAAAATAGCGGATATTAATGAACTGCAATTTTCATACATTTTTGAAGTTGTTGAATGTTCATTACAAATGGTTTTATTACATCTGTTATAAATTTTTTTTTGTGCACACAAAGAGAAAAGCTATGAATCAAATGAATATGAATAAATTTTTCATATGATCGCCCCTAATATATATTTTCCGTAATCAAATTCCAAATCTTTAAAACGCGACGTTCGTGGTGAAATTACTTACGCATAAAGCAGTTCATAGTTCCTTTCTCTATTTGAACGCATCTTTTCCATAATTTAGAATCTCAGTAAACAGAAAAATTATAAAATGTTAATTGTTTTGAAATTGTTGATTTTGCCGGTCTCCTTAATTTTATGACATCCTATTATCTAAAGATCTATGGTGAAATAAGACGAATTCACCAAAATCCGGGGGAACTATGGTGAGTTCACGATGTAAAAACCTCACTGGATAAACCTTGTAAACAACGGATTCAAAATTTAGTTGAATTCTAGAAATGCAGGCTTATTACGATAAAGATACTTAAGGTGAGTCTTTAAGGCTCAATTTCGGTTTTTCGTTACAATTTTATACGATTGCAAAAAAAATGGTTAAAATAAATAAATAGCCCAAAGATCATAATTATTTCATAATTTATGAACACAAATGGAGGAATACCCAAAATTTCAGACAAAAAGCTTTTTTGGTTTAGGAATAATTCGCTTTTAAACTTTAAAGTGAGACTGAGAGGCTCACTTTAGAGGATTAGGGTTAAATGTGTGTAAGACTATTTCAGGACATGAAAATGAACTTAATTTTCAATTTAGCAAAAAGTCGTTGTGAAAAGCAACTGAGCGTAAAATATAATGAAGTTTTATAGAGAAAAAAGGACGAAAAAGCACTAAAATAAGTGTGTGGTGAACAATTTTGTTTCAGGGGGGCCGTACAGTCGCACTGCAAATGACTTATTCACACACACAAACATACAAACAAAACTAAACGAGGACTATCGTCGACTTCGCTGCCGCCAAGGCTGCTGCCTGCCTTTCTCTACCACATACCAACATACCTTCATACACACGCGAGCACAAGTAAGTGGATAGCAGAAGTGGCAAAATATTTTCACACTTATTTACGCGCCAAATTTAAGCAAAGCGTAAAATGAAGAAAAAGGATTCGGCTTTTTTTTTTGTTGAGAGGGAAGAGGTGGTAGCATACAACTTTTTTGCAAATGCCCAGCATAGAGTGGGTGTTGAGGCAGCGAGCACGAGCACGGGTATACATTAGATAGGGTTTGTCCCCATACGAAAAAAAAAGTTGTAAAAGTCCGCCCCTAAATTTGAAGCTTATGTTGAGAGGGTTAAGGGACACAAAAAAAATTTTTTTTGACCCCGCGAAATTCCGCCGAAACGGTTTTTTTCTTGTAACTTTGTTATTTAACATCCGATTTTTAAAACTGATACGTCATTATTTTCGTATTTCGAAGCTCCACATTTCCTTCTAATGTCCTTTTGAGCTCTGAAGTCAAATAACAAAGTTACAATAAAAAAAACTATTTAGGCGGTATTTCGCGGGATCAGAAATAAAATAAAATTTTTTTCTTTAATCCTCTCAATATAAGCTTCAAATTTACATATTCTGAATTGCTTAAAAAAAATAGTTAAATAATATCTACGTTAAATAACTTCTTTGTGACGTAACTTCTTTGTTTATTAATTTAGTAAAACCGTTTCAAGGCAACATTGTCATGAATTTTGAAGCACTTTCATTTGGCAATACAAAGAGGATAATTCGTGGACATAAAAATAAGTTAGCTGACCCAACTATGTGAAAACGACTTCAGAGCTCAAAAGGACATTAGAAGGAAGTGTAGAGTCAAAATACGAAACTAATGACGTATCAATTTTAAAAATCCGATGATAAATAACAAAGTTACAAGAAAAAAACAATTTCGGCGGTATTTCGCGGGGTCAAAAAAAAATGTTTTTTGTGTCCCTTAACCCTCTCAACATAAGCTTCAAATTTAGGGACGGACTTTTACAACATTTTTTTTTCGACCCTATCTGGTATACATACACATCACCACAAGTGTTGTGAATTTTTGTGAATTGTGAGTTTGAGTTTCAGTTTGAGTAAGTAGTCTGCTAACAAATGAAGAAAGTTTATAATGAGCGCAATTGTACTAGCAAAGTTAAAAAGAAGTGAAAAGAAGTAAAGTAAACGGTGGTAGCTGGGTGAAAATGTGAATGGTACTTTTGCTCCTATACTTTTCTTGTTGTTGCTGTTGGACAGGTGAATGACTTGTGATGGCGAGTGGCGGTAATGCGATTTGTGGTTTACAAAGTTTTGTTGAAATATTGCATTTGTAAAATAGAAAATTTATAATATCTTTTGGAGAGTATTAAGAAAATGTTACAAGGGTACTAGGAACACAAACAAACAAGAAAAATAAAAATAAAAATAAACGAAATTCTAAGCGCAAACATTTAAATCGTGTTGAAATTTAAGCAACATTGTGCATTCATTTGAAAATTTTATTGACATCAACCTCCCACCGCGCTGCGCCGCTTCTCAGGAGACAGTTTATGAAGTAAACATTTATGTAAATAAAATACATGGGTCGCCAAACTGTCGAATGTTTTTCTCGTGGCGGTAGATATTTGATGAGAGATTAGGCAAGACTCTTGCATTGCAACACAGAGAGTCATGAGCGACAGTAACACTCAACCAGTGTTGCCGCAGCCTCAAAAAATTTGGTATCAAAAATTGATACTTTCATGGTTTTTTTCGTATCACCGAAACTTTTTTGGAAAAAAAACTTAAATTAATCAAAAAAGCTGTTTTCGGGATTTTAACCCGTATAACAAATTCGACGCTTCCAAACAATACTGTACTAAGTCGACTTAGTACATTTTCCCTTTTTTGATGTTTTCAAGTAGAGCGTGTCTTAATTTAGATGCTGTCTAATTTTGGTATCAATCGGACAATCCAATCAAAAGTTATGAGCAAAAGTGTACATATAATACAATTCGAGATTTTTAAGGAATAAAAACTTTGAGAGCTTGCCATGAAAAACCACGTAGCAAATTTTTATCTTTTCTTACGGTTTTATATAAAGCGTACCCTAACTTTGATATTGTCGAGTTTTGGTGTTAATCGTTCAATCCAAACAGAAGTTACAAGTGAAAATATACTTAGCACACAATTGAAGTTTCTTATCGAGTTTAAACTTTGAGAGCTTCTCCTGCAAAACACAGTTTTCAGACTTAGTACAGTTTTGTTTGGAAGCGTCGAATTGATAAGGCAATTTTTTTTTTTTCGTATCACAGAAAATTTTTGAAAAAAAATTAAAATTAATAAAATAAGCTGCTTTCGTGTTTTTAACGTGACATCGTGTTTTTATTACATTTACCAATATAAAAATATAAACATGATGAATAGTATCATTTTAGATTTTTCGAATTCAATTTAATTCAAGAAAATCATAAAGGTTATTAAAATAATGGTTAATATAAAACATAACGCTCTTTGCTCATGCCTGCCATGGTTAGTGATGCCTACTATACAGTTTGATAAAACGTTGCCCATTTTTGGTATTTTCAATACTTTCACAATACATATTTTTCGCGGCAAACACAGGTTGTTACCATTTTTAGAAAATCTTAAAAATTAAAAAGAATAGGTTAATATTCTTTGATTTTGATTAAATTGTATCAAAATTATTTGATGTTGATTAAAAAGGTATCAAATTTGTTCTACGTCAAAATAAAAAGTATCTACGTATCTTGGACTTAAAAAAGTATCACATTTAATACGATTGTATCAAAACGACATCACTGCACTCAACGGATGTTTTAATCGCATGGAATGGAATGGAATGGAATGGAATGGAATGGAACACTGGTAGGCCGGTAAAACTATGTCTTTCCCAAGCACTCAGGCATATTTGCCCATTGTACTTAAGGTCTTCAGAGAGGATCAGGATGTAGGGGAAAAGGTGGATTAGTGGAATCAGAATCAACCTGCAAATCTTCCAGATTTTTTTATAAATCTGAGAAATTTATCTAGTGGTAGAGAATGTGCATTCGCCATTCTCAATATGTCTGAACCGAGAATGCGCAATCTAGTCTAGCGAAAGCCGGTCAGGTGCAGCGAAAATGTTATGCGCCCCCGTCCTCCTCCTCCAGGCAAGACAGTCATAATGAGCTCTCGATGATGAAGATCACATAGATTGTATCCTCTAATCAACACCACAAGGGCCTAAAGCTGCCCTCTTTTCTGTTTGAGGAGGAATTTTGCTACATCCCTGTTATGTTTTTCCAGAAAGCACTGTAGAGTTCCAGCGTATCCCTTAAACTTGCCTTATGGAGTGCCTGATATACTACATAGTGCCCGCTTTACTTGGTCTCTTGATTGGCTGCGGCCCGTGGTTGGTTGTTCCGCTGAAAGGCAATTTATCTACCAGTTCGTTATATTGAAGACCGCAGTCTCCGCGTACCCACATGCGTTGAAGTTTATTCCATTTTGCTGCGTAGCCAAGCTTCAACTTACATTCGTGAATAATTTTTGAAGAGTTTTGCGCTGTTTCCAGTGCCCTAATCGCATTCTCTGTGTCCAAGACACTTACTACGGATTTGAAGATGAGATCTAAGTGAGAGCGACTACTGAAGACTGATGTTGATGTTTTGTGCGTCAAGGATTGTGTGTAAAGCTTTATATTGTTCCCATAACTTTCTGTTCATAGTTCGTCCGAAAGCAAAGAATATGATAAAATTAATTCCAAGAGACATTCCATGCAAAATTTGTATTAAGAAAAGGTGAATGAAGAGACCGAAGTGCCTACTGCTGTCTGATAGAAGTACTCGAACGACACGGATACACATATATCCGGTCGAAAACTTTTACTCCATCTGTGCTGCTCTGAATTTATTGGGATTATTTTTTGCTGTTACACAAACGACCAAGTGAATGTCGCTGAATGTGTGAATGTGTCAATAGTGTTAACCAAAATTAGAAAGAAAAAAGGTGAACACTTCTTAGAAGCCAAAAAAATTGTTTCTGTGACATGATGCTACAGTCCTGTGACTTCGCACGTTTCTCATTTTGGTTTTGTAGGTATGATGACGAGAGCTTTTAGGTTTCACTTCTGATTAAATATGTAAATTGTTTATATACTCTTTGTTTTGGTTTCTTCATTTTTTTTCTTGGACAATTTCAAGTTTATTTGGCACAGAAACGAATTTTAGTTTAAGTTAAATGAACTTTTTTAACATTTCAGTGCGACAACTTCAGGTCTTTCAGCGGTACGCAATTGCCAAGAAAATTCAATTCAATTGCCTCAATTTAAACTTTTGCTGGCACAAATTGTAGGCAGTAACGCCAATCTTAATAATAACATTCAAAATCAGAGTGAGAGAGAGAGTTTGCAACAACAACAACACTGCTAAAATTTGTGAAAAACATCTAGCGCCCAAATCATTTGTTACAACAACAACAATGCAGCCTGAAAAAGGACAAAAACCAATCTATAAAGGAGAAGAAAAATGAAGAATGTCGACTTAGTGCTTGCGAATTGTGTGGTGGTGTCAACACCTTGATCAACAACAACAGCCACTCTATGACTCGACAACAACAATTTATAACAAAGTTTATTTGCTGAAAACAAAGTGGGTAGAGAGATTTGATTATTCAAACCTTTAAATCAAAGGCCTAGCAAAATGTTACAATTTTTTTGCTCTTCGATATAAGAAAACTTTTATTTTTTTTTGTAACATAGAGAAAGCGGACTTCAAAGCAAGAACAAATACTCTCTCTCTGAAGTCAAATTTGTGTGCAGAGGTAGAAAGAAATCTTGAAAGAGTACGGGTTTTATATAACAAATATTCGAGTACTGAAACCACCTTGAAATGTCAGAGAACAAAAAGCGTTTCCAGATTTAAGTTCTTTTCTAAAAGCAAGAGTAGAAATATAGCTGAAAAATTCGCGAGCTAAACCCTCGGTCTCAGACTTAAGAGTGAGTTTGTACTTATGTACAACTAAACATGGACTGTATCTATTCTTACTCTGTCACACGCACCCTTTTCCTTCTTGTTCACGTTTCATTGCAAAAACTTGTCACTTTGGCTGAAAATTTTAAGAGGATAGAAAACAAAAGGAATCAAGTCAGTCGGTTTTAAAGCAATAGACACGCACCGTACTACATACAACAAGGAAAAACAAGTAAAGCGCAGCTGTCTTCGTTCCTACCGAAGACTTCATGCCTTTCATGAATGGGCAAATGAAAAGTTACACAGACTGATTTTTTTTTAATTTATACTTTCAATTCTGTGGGTTGTTTATGCAAATAACTGTTTTAGTGGAGAAGTTATACCCCAAAATGTCTATACCTGAACCGGGCTATTCCCTCAAATGATCAGCAAAAAAGACGCCCACACACGGAATTTCAAGCAGATATCTCAAAAACTGAGATTGGTTTGCGTTCACACAAGCACACAGACGGACGGACAGACGGACAGACGGATATGGCTTAATCGACTCGGCTCGGTATATGTTTTAGTGGGTTTACCGCTTCTCCTTCTGGTACTTTCCACAAACTGTTTTGGTACAAAGTTATAATACCATTTCATGTTCATGAAAGGTATAAAAGCTAGAGAAACAACAACAACAACAACAACAAAATTTCAAAAGCAGCAAACTCTTTAGCACCTAAGAACATACAAATGAACATATGTGTGTATGCACATACGTACCTAAAAACTCCTTTTGATTTCCGCATATATGCGAGAGGTCGACAAACAAGCCTCTGCTAGATTTTGTGTTGCTGTAAGCAGTGAGTTTTTTTGTAGACGTACAATGCAAAATCGTCACAAGCAACTAAATGGCACGATTTTATTTTATATTTAACCCTAATCACCGAATTTTGAAAAGTTACGTAAAACCGAAAGTGAGACTCTGAGGCTCACCTATGGAGAAATTTTGAAACGCATTATTTCTGTATTTGTTTTTTACTTTTATTTATGCAGTAATGAATTCAGAAGCATTTTTATACATTCTTATAACGGTTTATGACAATTTTTTTAGTATATAAAGATAAAAAAGGTAATTCCGTAAAATACGGTATATTAATGTACTGCAATTTTCACACATTTTTTTAGTTGTTTGAATGTTCATTAAAAATGGTTTTATTACATCTGTTATAAATTTGTTTTTGTGCATACAATGAGAAAAGCTATGTAAGAAATGAATATGACTAAATTTTTCATATGTATTTTCCGCAACCAAATTACAAATTTTTAAAACACGACGTTCCTGGTGAAAATACTGACGCATAAAGCAGCTCATCGTTCGTTTCTCTATCTGAACGCATCTTTTCCGTAATTTAGAATCTCAGTAAACAGAAAAATGATCAAATGTTAATTGTTTTGAAATTGTCGACTTTGCCGGTCTCCTTAATTTTATGACATCCTATTATATAAAGATCTATGGTGAAATACGATGAATTCACCAAAATCCGGGGAAAGTATGGTGAGTTCACAATGTAAAAACCTCACTGGGTAAACCTTGTGAACAACGGATTCAAAATTTAGTTGAATTCTAGAAATGTAAGCTTATTACGATAAAGATACTTAAGGTGAGTCTTTGAGGCTCACTTTCGGTTTTTCGTTACAATTTTATACGATTGCAAAAAAAATGGTTAAAATAAATAAATAGCCCAAAGATCATAATTATTTCATAATTTATGAACACAAATGCAGGAATACCCAAAATTTCAGACAAAAACCTTTTTTTGTTTAGGAATAATTCGCTTTCCAACTTTAAAGTGAGACTGAGAGGCTCACTTTAGAGGATTAGGGTTAAAAGTAATTTTTCAAGTTTTTATATACGGTTTTCGTTTCGTGTTGAAAATTGCGCGGCGGCATGGTGCATGACATGGCAGCTGTAACTGTGTAACCTAAATCAAACGCACGCCGTCAATTTACTGTCAAAAATTTCTCATGCCCATACAACTTGTATGGGAGTAACCGAAATTGAACGGCGTGCGTGAAAAGCAAATGCGACGGCCAATTTTTGTTTTGCGTGACAGTTGAAATTAAGCATTGTGGGTGATTGTTTGCAAAAAAATTGACACTTGCTTTTGATATCGTGTCTGTTAGGTACATATTCCACAAAATAACAAGATTTTCTCTGATTTTCTGTATTTTTCTATTTCTTAATCTGAACACGCACGCAAGTCAATTTCGGTTCAACGCATATGAAAAATTTGCGTGCGTGCGTTAAATTGACGACTTGCGTTTGATTTAGGTTACACAGTAAGTGACAAAGTCACTTCACACAAATGAAAAGTCTTGGTTGACTAAATTTAATTTGCATCCACCTAAAGTACAACGTGCATAGAACGAGGAGTTTGAGCATAAATGTTGCAAGATGGCATGCTGTTGTTGCCTTACTTAGTACAGCATACAAAGGCTTGGTAGAGTGGATGGACAATCAAGTCTCAGCGGTGTTGCGACTTGACAGCGCTGCTGAGTGTACTTGAGTGAGATAGCTTTTTAATTTGAAGCGTTGTTTTTGCTAAAGAGTTGTCGTTTAAAGTGACTTATAAATTGCAAATTTATATATATATACGAGGGTCATTGCAAAAGTTCGCGGAATCAAGCACTTGCTGTATTGGCAGCGATCCGTGATTATCATTTTCGTAAAATTTGAGATTTTTTACCTAAAATACAGTTGACACTTGCATCTCAAACTGGTCGGCTTCGTTTCAAAAGCTCTATTTCAACATGTCAAAAAGTAAATGCGCGGTGAGCGTGTTTCATCGCTATTTAAGCCTACAAATCACTTGTTTTGGAGTTACTCGCATTCATACGAAACGGTGCAGTTTGAAATCTAACTGTGAACTGAATTATAAGTAAAAAATGTTAAATTTTACGAATATGAAAATCGTGGAAATCTAGCGATACAGGAAGTACTTGATTCCGCGAACTTATGCAGTGCCCCTTGTGTATATCTACATACATATGTGTTTCTGATTAATTTTGGATTAATCATTTTTTTTAATTATATATTCGATTTTATTAAATTTTTTTCAAATGATTTCGAAGTCAAGTCGAAATTAGTTCCTTTATGCTTGTTTCCAGCGATTGTACAGAGTAAAATTAAATATTTGCGTGTTTAGCATTTTTACTATGAACAAAGTATTTGCAGCGATATGTTAATAAACCACGGTATATATATTGAGACGGTAATGCCAGTAGGCGGAAATGTCAAATACTGCTTACGTCACAGGACCAATAAAGCCGCGAACAACCAAACAAACAGCTGCGCCAATTGCAAAAGGAAATGACGTATGAGGACCTGATACTTTTTTCTAAAACCGAAAGAAATATGGCGGCCAGCGAACTGACATGGCCTTTTAATTGGATCATGTTAGGTTAGGTTAGGTTAGGTTGAGGTGGCTGTCTCCGCAATTCATGAAAGCGGGGACACACTTAGGCCGAGGTGGCCCATTGTGATACCACACGGGAGCCCTAGCTTCCTTATCCCTGTTTACAAACCTTTCCGGAAAAATTAGATTCGAAAGTATGATAAGATTAGATGCCCGTTAAGCTAAACCAGCGCGTTTGTTTCATGAAGCGCAGAAAATCTAGTGTCCTTGCATTTTCCATCTCCGCCAGGCACTCGAAAAAGTGTTTATGGAGAAAGCGGTACCTGGATTGCGACAGTGCGGGGCAGTGGCATAGATAGTGCTCAACACTCTCTATTTCCTCCACGTCCCTGCAGCTGCGGCAGAAGTCGTTTTTATATAGGCCCATGCGAGAGGCGTGAGTGCCCATAAGACAATGGCCTGTTAGAAGTCCCACCAGCGGACCTATAGAGAGCCGATTCAGATGCAGCACCGATACAGACCTAGCCTCATCCAGTCTAGGCCAGATTTGCCTAGAAATCACACAAGTTGACTCCCTGGCCCATCTAGCGTTAGCCTGTTCAATGGAGCGAGATCTCAACCAGTGCTTGCATGAGTTAAGCGGAGGGCCAACCCATGTCGCAGATGTGATATCCTGCAAGCTTGTGCCCTCCCTTGCCAACTCATCTGCAATGCAGTTGCCCCGAACGTTGCTATGGCCTGGAACCCAAATGACGTTCAGGTCGCACCTTTCGGCTAGTTTGTTCAAAGACTCCCTACATTTCATTGCAACTATAGATGTAGCATTGTTACTCTGTAAGGATTTTATGGCAGCTTGGCTGTCAGAGAAGATTTTGATAGAATTTATGTCTCTGTCAGGCGACGAGCTGCTTCCCATATGGCTATGAGCTCAGCCTGATAGACGCTGCAGTGATCAGGTAGGCGCACACTTACTTTCAGATGAAGCTTTTCGCAGAAAAACCCACTTCCAACTCTATTGTTCAATTTAGAGCCGTCCGTGTAAAGGTGCAGTGTATTAGGGTCGGGATCCCCCAAGTTCTTCCACTCGCTCCTCTCCGGGATTCTTGTGGAGAATTTGTTATCCCAACAGAAGGCTGGTATTGCATAGTCCAGCTTTAGAAAATTGGCAGGGACGTTACTAAGAATTTGAGCGTGCCCGAATCTGGTGTCCCTCCGGGGCTCGGTTGCATTGAGCCTTGCCGCGTTGCAGCTGGCAATGAGTTTCCCCTGTTTATCCGTGGGGAGAAGAAATAGGATGGTTTCGAGAGCTTTAGTTGGGGTGGAGGGAAGGGCTCCGCTAATAAGCATGGAAGCCATTCGCTGCACTCTAGTTAATTTGCTCTTATTGGTTTCGAGTTCCAGTGCTGGCCACCATATGGTGACTGCATAGAAGAGAATAGGACGCACTACCGCTGTGTACAGCCAATGGACGGTTTGGGGGTTAAGTCCCCATCTCTTGCCTATCGCTGATTTACATGCGTAAAGTGCTAGCATGGCTTTTTGGGATCGTACTTCTACGTTCCGTTTCCAGTTTAATTTTCTGTCTAGAATAACACCAAGGTATTTAACCTCGGTAGAGAGTTTAATCTCCTTCCCATTTATGGACGGAGGTTTGAATTCAGGTATCTTATGTTTGCGGGTAAACAGAACCATTTCCGTTTTCTCAGAGCTGACACTCAGCCCGCATTTCAGAGACCAGGTTTTTACAATATTGAGTGCATTTTGCAAAAGATCGCTCAGCACCGGTATATGCTTGCCAGTCGCTGTCAGGGCGATGTCATCGGCGTACGCAATGACCTGGCAGCCCGTGTGCTGAAGTTTAGAGAGCAGGGTGTTCACCGTTAGGTTCCAAAGCAGAGGAGACAGAACTCCACCCTGGGGTGTTCCCCTGTTGGCATACCTAGTTATCGATGAATTACCCATTACAGAAATAATGGCTCTTCTACTAAGAAGAAGTTCAACAAACCTCACGAGAGCCTCCTCTACCTCCAAGTCCCGTAGGGCGGTGGTAACGGCTCCCGGGAGAACATTGTTGAAAGCTCCTTCTATGTCGAGAAAGATGCCCAGTGTGAATTCCTTAAAGGCTAGCCCCTTTTCTATCTTGGAAGTGATAGCGTGTAGAGCAGTCTCTACGGACTTGCCTTTGGAATAAGCGTGTTGAAAAGGAGATAGAGTATTCGCACGGAGCCTGATATAGACATCCAGCAATCTTTCAAGAACTTTGAGTAGAAAAGAGGTCAGGCTTATCGGCCTGAAATCCTTTGGGCTGCTGTAGGAGGCTTTGCCCCCTTTAGGAATAAAGATCACCTTCGCCTTGGTCCATTCCAGAGGAATGTACGACAGGTTGAGGCAGGCTTTATAGATAGGAACAAGAAGAGGGATTAGAGTATCACTTGCTGCCTGTAATTCAGCAGGAAAGATCCCATCTATTCCCGGAGATTTGAAGGGTTTGAAGGATTTAATTGCCCATTTTACCCTTGTATTAGTAATTATATTGGATCATGTTAATAAACATATTAATTAACAATCGCTGTTGTTATACGTATGTAGACAGCGATACGGCTCTGCAAGCAAAATGCTGCCGTTCAATAAAAAGAAGAAGCATACATATATTAGGTACCATAGTACCAAAATAAATGTGAGACGCATCTTAACCTTTAACTGTGGACATAGTCTTTGAAGTGTCGGTAATTTTTTCGAACTTTACTTAAAAATCCTAATAAAAAACAAGTTTTTTTATAATATTTTTTGCACTGAAAGGAAGCCACTGCTTTCTCAAATTTAACCCTTTCGGTTATTCTATGCCGTACGGCATAGTCGCACTTCAGTGGCAGATTTATGATATAAAACTTCAACATCCAATTTTTTTTTTTAATTTTTAATTTTTCTTTGAAGGATTCTGAATAAGAAAGCATTGAAAAATTTTTGATTACTGTAACCAGTAACTCGCGATAATTACAAAAGCAATCATCTCTTTTGAGTCTTGTTTTTTGCAAGAAAAAGTAACTTCATAAATTCAGTTATTTCACGGAAAAAAAAAATTTATTTGGCAAACTTTTGTACATGTATTAGTAGAAAATTATTGATTTTAACATCTCGAAAAAAAAAATTAGGACCCTGGACTTTTTAATAAGGCTGCAGGATTTTTTTTATTTCCTACCATGTCATACGGCATATATTTCACTCAATGGAAATAAAAAAAATGTATGGGATGAAATTAGTCGCAACGATTGCGTGTTTTTTTTGAGAACAGAGGCCAACAAAATTGTCTCCCGGACCCAGTGTATACTTTTCCGAAGGTCCAACTATCTCAAATCACTCCAGTTTTCGAGATATCCTGACCTAAAAGTGTAAAGATTGGGGTATTTCCCTTTATTTGAGGTAATGTGGCATAAAATGATTCTTTCAGTCAAGAAAATTAAATTTATCTAAAGGTACGAGTTATCACCTTCCAGATTCCGTTGAGCTTGCTAAAATATCATTTTTCCTGGCTGAGATATTGCATTTTTAATGTGCATGTTTGCAAAGGATGCGAAGGATATTCGTGTTGCGCATTCTAAATGGCCCGAGGAACCGTTTCAGATGATACCATAAAAGATAAAGTAAGTTATATTTGCTTCTAAGAGACATGTATATATATATTTTATCTCATTTTTATCTTTTTTCTTCTTTGTTTCAGGACTGATACAGAGGTGAATCTAGTAATTTACTAGAACAAAGGCTGAAATTGTTTACACTATAATTCTAACGTTTTAAAGCGAATTTAAGCTTTCATCTTTAATGTTTTTTGTTTTATGAATGGTTTATGTCAATGTATCTTATTAAAGCCGCTTTCGATTCACAATTTATCTGCTGGTTATAAATTTCCTTCTGTCAAATTTATATGTGAATGATAGCGAGCAGAGGGAAATTTTTATCGACAAGTTAGCGAGTATGGCTACTACTCATTATGGGTTCAAACATTTTTGTTCGATCCGACCTCGCTTGTGTGATGGCGAATCGAAAACGACATATGCATGACTTCTATCTTTTAAATACATACGTAAAAACAAAGTTTTATTAAAAATTTTAAATAAAAAAATTTTATAAAATTTTTTAGATCAAAGGTAAAACAAAATTTTCCTAAATTTTTCGGTTATCGTTAACGCAACGCATCCTTGCCAGAGAGTGAATATAAAAAACGGGATTTCGAAACTGTTTTACTGTTCATGAGTACACATTACTCACGCTTTCATTTTTAATAAGTTTTTTTAACAGACAAAAAGAGTGGCTGAAAGCTTAAATCGAAAGCAGGAAACACACGCAAATTCTATTTTGTTTTACTTTGCTGTTGTTTAGATAACACTTGTTGATACTTTGAACTTTGCATGAACTTAAAATGTCTGGTCGTTGTACTGATTAAAGAACATATTGTCTTGATGACCATTTTTTTAAATTTTGTTGCACATTTAGAAGCTTTGTATAAATAGTGACAACTTCTCCCTAAAAAGTCACGATATTTTTAAAATGATATCTTGTAAACGCGTATCGTGAGTCTCCCTAGAGGCATCATATTGTATATTACCATTTCTTTGTACATTTCGTAGTTAACTAAAATATTAAGCCAAATTTTATCGGACTGGAAGGTTACATAATTTTGGAAGTGTGTTCCGATATTACTGCACATTTTGCGAAAAATCTGCGAATATACCCAACAAATTTTTTTGCCTTTTTATATGTGCCATTTAAGAGGTAACCCCATAGGTAGAGTTGTTTAGTTTTACTAAAAAAATACATTTTAAGATGATTTATGAGCAATAAGTTGAGGACATACATACATTGTATGAACAAAGCAAAAAATAAAAACTCAAATTATTATAAAAGAACGTTAAGCCCCAGTGTATTTTAAGTCTTTATTTGAGTCCTTGTGGCCGCTGTGGTGCAGTGGGTAGAGTGCTCGCCCGCTATGCCAGAGGTCTCGGGTTCAAACCACAGTCCGAGCAAACACCAAAAAATTTTCTAATTAGTAAAAATCAAATTATTGGATTTTTTTGAGAGGAGCGGTCACCTCTCGGCAGTGGGCGATAAATCGTACACTTTCTTTGCGCAGGTCTCAAATTAATTTTTACGCATAGGCGCTTTATTTTTTATTTTTATTATATTCGAAGGGGGGATTAAAAAAACAAAACTTCTTCAATTTATTTAATTTAACGAGCACAGGCCCAGGTTATATTTTATTTTTTATTTTTTAGAAACTAGAAAAAAACTTTTTAAGCATGGATGTAACTACAGCTGTTTCACCTTAGATCCCTCTAAGACTCATCAGGTTACTTTTGCTTCTGCCAAGACTCGAACTTGCGCACCGTACAATAACATCCATGCTTAAAAAAGTTTTTTTCTAGTTTCTAAAAAATAAAAAATAAAATATAACCTGGGCCTGTGCTCGTTAAATTAAATAAATTGAAATAAAAAATTAAGTTCATTTGAACATCCCTACACTTTATTCGCTACTTATGTTTAATCATACAATAATATATAAATATGTACATATGTATGTGCATAAGTTAGAAACGAATTATAGTAGGAAAGAAACTAGCAACAAATTTTTTATCAGATGTCGAAGGCAGGCAATAGCTCAGCGGTTAGAACTGTAGTTATTGTACTGCAAGGTGCGCAAGTTCGAGTCTTGGCCGAAGCAAAAGTAACCTGATGAGTCTTAGAGGGATCTAAGGTGAAACAGCTGTAGTTACATCCATGCTTAAAAAAGTTTTTTTCTAGTTTCTAAAAAATAAAAAACTTCTTCAATTTTGAGCACAAAAATCGATTTTGGTGGTGACTCCGAGAAAAATCGCATTTCCTAAAGGGAGCCTATAAAGAATGTGTTTTTTCTGAGAGCCTCTTTGCAAAGATTGTGAAATTCCTGGCTGTATTATAAAGGAAAGATTCCAAATTAATATATTATTGCTTTTTTTTCATAAAAAGTGCTTAGTTTTTGTAACAAAAGCATATAAAGTGACACGAAAAATTTGGTCGATATATCGTACAAAGTTAGGCAAAGGGTTAAAATTAACCAACAATGAAATGTCTCCTAATGGTACCAACGAATACCGCAAAAGAAAATTTTTGAAAACCGTTTTTCAATACTCTTTTTTTCAAAATTTTAGCAATATTCGAATTTGGTAAATTCTTCAGTAGGCAATAATCTATATATACATACATATGTATATACATCTATATATATAAGGATGAAAGTTTGTTTGTTTGTTTGTTTGTTCCCTATGGACGCCGAAACTTCCGGGCCGATCACATTCAAATTTTGACACAATGATCACCTGGTATTAGATTGAAATTATGACCACATTTAATTCTGGTATCTCAACCCCTTCCCGAGATATAGGCCAAAGGGTGCGCTCCGTAATCCCGAATTTTTAAAATCCCGACAGGACATAATCCAGACAATTTTAAAAATCCAGAAACTACAAAATCCAGACAGTTTAAAATTCAGACAGGACAAAATCCCGACAAATCATAATCCAGACAAGACAAAATCCAGACAGATCATAATCCCGATAAGCCAAAATCTAGACAGGGCCATCACTCTGTAGCTCTATTTGAAAGCGAAATTCAATTCGAAAGCACAAGCGTAAAAGTAATATCAGGAGCAAGAAAAAGAAGATGAGGAAGAAGTAGCAGGAAAAGTAGAATAAAAATAATAAGAAGAAGAAGAATGAGGATGATGACGATGATGAAGAAGAATAAAAATAAGAAGAAGAGGAAGAATAAAAATAAGAAGAAGCAGGAAGAAGAATAAAAATAAGAAGAAGAAGAAGAATGAGGATGATGACGATGATGATGATGATGAAGAAGAATAAAAATAAAAAGAAAAAGAATAAAAATAAGAAGAAGAATGAGGATGATGAAGAAGAATAAAAATAAGAAGAAGAAGAAGAATTGTGATTTTGAAGAAAAAGGAGTAGAAGAAGAATAATAAAAATAAGAAGAAGAAGAAGAAAGAAAAAAAGAAGAAGAAGAATGAGGATGATGACGGTGATGATGATGATGATAAAGAAGAATAAAAATAAGAAGAAGAAGAATGGGGATGATGATGATGATGAAGAAGAATAAAAATAAGAAGAAGAAGAAGAATGGTGATGATGAAGAAGAAGAAGGAGAAGAAGAAGAAGAAGAAAATGAAGAAGACGAAAGAAACAACAACCAGATCTTTACCAACACCAACAACAACAACAACAATAAAATCAAAAACAATAACACTTATGATGCTTACTAAACGTGAAAAATCCCGACAAATATAAAAATAGTTTAAAAAAAATCGCGCGATTTTTTTTAAACTATTTTTATATTTGTCGGGATTTTTGTCGGGATTTTTTTGTCTGGATTGTGTAGTGTCTGGATTATGATTAGTCTGGATTTGGTCGTGTCTGGATTTTGATTGGTCTGGATTTGGTCGTGTCTGGATTTTGATTGGTCGGGATTTGGTCGAATCTGGATTGTGTATTTCTGGATTATGTGTTTCTGGATTTTGTTTTTCGGGATTTCGTTACACACCCATAGGCCAAAATATGGACCCAGATTCCTCCGAAATATTTTTCTGCATTATTGGTATCAAATTGAAGATATCAATCAGAGCTTCAATAGAGAGTTCATTCCATTCCAATTTTCCATTCGGTTCTCCAGATAGAGACCAAAACGTGGACCCAGATGGCCCCCAAATTTTTTTTCGCAATACATACTGGTATCAAATTAAAGGTGCTGAATCTTCCCGGGTGCAGCGGCACTCAAGAAGATAAAGGGGGGTTTGTTGGCGTGAAAAGAAATAAATGCAAAACAAATGATTTAGATATTTTCAACTATTTAATTATAATTGTGTCTCAAATAAATATGTATGTACATCTGTTAGTATGGTTACAAATAGGCACGGAAATTATATGCAAATTTGTAAGGACTCAGAAGCTTACCGCTGTGGAAAGTTAAAAGCGAAGACCGGCACATTTGACTTTCGTCCAGTCAACGGCTTTCTTAATGCGTGTGTATGTGAATATATATTAAAAATTTGGAAATGCAGTTTTACTGCATATGTATGTGTAGACCTACATATGCATATTGAGAAATGCATATGCATGAGGGTGGTCGGAAATATTTAGACTCCAGGTCTAAACAGGTGCTGTTCAAGGTTTCCATACATGTACATATCTGTGGGAATATGCAATAATCGCTTAAGTCGAAAAATATGTTTTCGAGATAAATTGATTTTTATATTCGAAGGCTTTACTTAAAAAATTATAAAATTCGATTGTATGTACGCAAAATCAGTGAGCCATCCACAATGCAACGATCAAATCTTGTATATAAAACAAAATATGAAGAAGAAATTTGATTAAGTATATACATCAGTGGCGGATTAACAATCTGGTGGGCCCTGGGGCGAAATTTTTTGGGGGGGCCCTTTTCCATATAAATATTTTGCGATTAGAATACAGTTTGATCGTTATAAATTTAAATTGCGGTTCATGTAACATAATTGATCATTGGACGTTGTTTTTCTCTGTGCATTAAACGCACTACTCCATAATATTGATGTCATTTTATATTGACATTTTTTGGTTATTGTTATAGTCAGTGTTTAAAAAATTGCAATAACTTTCATTTCGATGCTTACAAACAATACTGTGCTAAGTCGACTTAGTACATTTTCCCGTTTTTGGCGTTTACAAGTATTACGTGTCTTAATTTAGATGCTATCTAATTTTGGTATCAATCGGACAATCCAATCAAAAGTTATGAGCAAAAGTGTACATATAATACAACTCGAGATTTTTACAGAATAAAAGCTTTGAGAGCTTGCCATGAAAAACCACGCAGCAAATTTTTATTTTTTCTTACGGTTTTATATGAAGCGTACCCTAGCTTTGATATTGTCGAGTTTTACAAGTGAAAATATACTTAGCATATAACTGAAGTTTCATATCTGAGTTTAAACTTTGAGAGCTTCTCCTGCAAAACACAGTTTTCAGACTTAGTACAGTTTTGTTTGGAAGCGTCGATTTCATTTGCTATCACTTAAACTTACTGCTCTGAACAACAAAGCAGTCGTAGTGTTTGTAGTGCCTTTTAAAAATTTTGATTTTGACTTGATTTTGATTTCGTCAGCGCAACAAGTCAAAGTAAGTAAGTAAGGTTTGCTTTTGCACGTTGTATTCAGAAGCAGTCGTGAAATATGAAAATCAAACTTCAGCACACGCAATTACTCATTTTAAAAAGCGACGATAAGTAAAATCAAAAATAATCAACATTTTCACGACTTTTGCTACTTCGACTCAAGTTTTTTAAACACTGGTTATAGTCATTTCGTAAACATGGATAAGTCTAGAAAATATAAGAGTGGAGCTGAAAAGCGCAAATAAAAAAAAAAATAAAGACGAACGCGATAGGCAACTGCTTTCTAAAGTACCGAAATTAACAAGCCACTTCGCTAATGCGACGACAACTGTAAACGAAGCAAATTGTGACAATCCTGAGTTTTGTGAATCTACTTCTGATACTTTTTCAATTCCATCAACGTGAAAGGAGGTTAATTTCCAACATGTTGACAGCACGATCGAAGGTGTGCAAAATCCAGACGATGTCGAAAGTTCGGTGAATGTATCAAAAATTGATGAAAGTTCCACCAATGTGTTTTCAAATGACCCAGGTTTGTGGCCTATTCAATTCAATCAATCAATCGTTCAAACTTATTGGATTAAGAAGGGTATGCTATCGTTGGTATTTCAATATAAGAGTAAAAAATTAACACAGAATACTCTTATTTAGGTCCCTCGTCGTGTCGCAATATTGATTTGATCGCAAAGAAATCTGGACAAAGAAACTTTTCTGAATATCATTTGCATCGGGTTTTACCAAATGGAACACAGACCGAACGTGATTGGCATTTAGACATTTTATAACGCATTTATTTATGCATGTTTGTCACTAATGTTACAGATGAAAGATCATTTTCAAAATTGAAATTGATAAAAAATTGTTTGCGTAACACTATGGGAGATGATCGTTTGAACAGTCTATCAGTTCTTTCCATTGAAAATAACTTGTTGGATGAATTAAACTTTGACGAAATTATTGATAAGTTCGTAACACTCAAGTGCAGAAAAGTTGTGGTTTAATTTTGTTGGGCAAATATGTAAATAAAAATCTATCATATTTACATATGAATATTTTTTTTCATGGGCCCCCTTGAGTCCGGGGCCCTGGGGCAATGGTCCCAAAATTTGTTCGATAATCCGCCACTGATATACATCTACTTTGGCTGTTACAGCAAGTTTAATATACCTCTATTATAAGTTAAGCCTAAATTTTTTTATTTATATCTTTTGATTGAATTAAGTTAAAAGCATAGGGGTTTTACAGAAATATAGAGTTTTAAAAGGAGAATAACGTGGTATATATAATACTCGAAAGTCGACTTAAGCGGTTATTGCTTGTGACCACAGATATATTTCACGCTATACGGATATATCAATCGGTTTCCGGGATTGAGGCCCAAACATGAACCGGAATAGTTCGAAAAATGTGTAAGAAATATTTTTATCAAAATATAGTAATAATCATTATGAACACCGATTGGTGGACGCGGTTAGCCATGGAAAGTTGTTGATGGGAGAGGGAGAGAGAGAGAGAGTAGTACAGGGGGACGAAGAAATAGATCGAACGGGAAATGCAGAGTGGTAGAGAGACCAATGCGACAAATCACCTCATTTCGAAACTGTTTACACATCAATGTTCATGAGTACACATTACTCACGCTTTCATTATTTAAAAAATGCACTTTGCTGTTGTTTAGATAACACTTGTTGATACTTTGAACTTTGCATGAACTTAAAGTGTCTGGTCGTGGTACTGATTAAACAACATATTGTATTGTTGACGGTGGAGAACTATTGTAAACAATTTTTTTTGCAAACACTTTGTGTGCGTATTTAACAACTTTGTATTTTTCGCATTAATAGTGGTACAAACTGACAACTTCTCCCTAATATTTTGGAGAAAATCGCAAAATTCACGAAATGAATTCGCGCTGGATTTGTTTTTTAAACTTAGTATATGTAATAAATAAGAAACAAATTATGAAAATACTGCAAAGGGAAGGTACACTAGACTGGGTTGGTTCCAATACGAAATAAAAAAGTAGTAAAAGTCCGCCCCTAAATATGAAGCTTATGTTGAGAGGGTTAAGATGATGTCAAATAAAAAGGTTACAATAAAAAAACCATTTCGGCGATATTTCGTGGGGTCAAAAAAAATTTTTTTTTCGTGTCCCTTAACCCTCTCAACACAAGCTTCATGTTTAGGGGCGAACTTTTACAACTTTTTTATTCCGTATGGGGACCAACCCAGTCTAATGTACATAATATGTGCTTTGGATTGATTTTGGAATAAATTTATTAAATTTTTTTCAAATGATTTCGAAGTCAAAAGTAGTTCCTTTATGCTTGTTTCCAGCGATTGTACAGAGTAAAATTAAATATTTGCGTGTTTAGCATTTCTACTTTGAACAAAGTATTTGCAGCGATATATTAATAAACATATTAATTAACAATCGCTCTTGTTATATGCATGTAGGCAGCGATACGGATCCGCAAGCAAAATGCTGCCGTTCAATAAAAAGAAGAAGCATACAAATATTGCCATAGTACCAAAATAAATATGAGACGCATCTTAACCTTTAACTGTGAACATAGTCTTTGACGTGGTGGTAATTTTTTTTCAACTTTACTTAAAAATCCTAATAAAAAACAAGTTTTTTTATAACATTTTTTGCACTGAAAGGAAGCCACTGCTTTCTCAAATTTAAGTACGTAAAAACAAAGTTTTGTTTTAAATTTTAAATAAAAAAATTTTATAAAATTTTTTAGATCAAATGTAAAACAAAATTTTTTTAACCTTTTCGGTTATCGTTAAATCAACGTTGCAATGCATCTTTGCCAGAGAGTGAATATAAAAAACGGGATTTCGAAACTGTTTACAAATCAATGTTCATGAGTACACATTACTCACGCTTTCAATTTTAAAAAGTTTTTTTAAGATACAAAAAGAGTGGCTGAAAACTGAAACCGAAAACAAGAAACACCCGCAAATTCTATTTTGTTTCACTTTGCTCTTGTTTAGATAACACTTGTTGATACTTTGAACTTTGCATGAACTTAAAGTGTCTGCTCGCGGTACTGAATGAACAACATATTGTCTTGATGACTTTGGAGACCTACTGTAAACAAGTTTTTTTTCCAAACACTTTGTTTTGCACATTTAACACATTTAACAGCTTTGTATTTTGCGTATAAATAGTGGTACGAACTGACAATTTCTGCATAATATTTCGAAGAAAGTCGCAAAAGTCCCGAAATGAATTCGATCTGGATTTTACTGCTTTTTTCGCTCCAGCTCAACTTTGTGTACACTTACTCAGAAGCAAGTTTTCGCATTGTGCAAGGATCACCGATTCCTATAAATGAAGCTAATTATATGGTATTAGTGGAATGTAGCAATAGACTATGTGGGGGCTCATTAATTAGTATGCGACATGTGGTGACATCAGCGCAATGCGTTGCCAATGTTACAGCGGGTGAAATCATCATTACAGCCGGAATTACCTGCTTGAATGAGGAACATCAACGTGGCATTGGACAACGGGTATTTTTTCCGCACAGATGGTCAACACATCAATTGGATATCGCTGTTGTTAAAGTACGTGCGCCCTTTATCCCTGGACCGTTAGTTGGTGAAATATCGCTGTGCAGTAGTTCTCCGCAGCCGGGCGATATGCTCCATGTAAAGGGTTGGGGTAGGACACAGGAAAAGGTAAACGTAGCTTCGAATATATTGAGGTCTGGTACTGTGAGAGTAGTGGATAATGAACGTTGTGCCGAAATGTATAGAAATACAACAATTATTATAACAGAAACTAAGATGTGCGCTGGACTTGGCGGAACGGGCCCTTGTCATGGAGATTCCGGTGGACCTGGCGTGAATGATAATGGTGAGCTTTGTGCGGTAATATCGGAAAGTGTTGGTTGCGGTCGACCACAGTATCCATGCGTGTTTGTAAATATACTGCATAATAGTGTTCAAGAGTTCTTAAATTCTGTAGCCGCCACCGAAGACTTTTGTGTGCCATGTTGCACTACTACTTAATTGATTAATGGATATCAATTGGTAACATTGGCTAAATGTGTGTGAAATGCAGATGTCTAAAGAAAACATTTGCGATTTAAAAGATGCATGTCCCACCATTTAACCATTAGACGTATTTTAACCAGTGTTACCAATTAAATAATTTCAAAAAATATTCTTCTTTGTGTTTATAGTTGCAATATTTATTGAGCTTCATTGGCCGGTGAATTGAAAACAAAAACCTTAGTTCTGCTTTTATGCCTCCCACACGTTTCGACCCATAATTGTGCCTTCGTCAGGAAGTCTAGATGTTTATTTTTAACAAGAATACATCATTAATAAAATATGTATTACAAACAACTATACCACCTATATACAGACCTTCTGAATAAATTATATTAAAATACATCAAACATTTTCTGAAAAATACATTTAACAGTTATTTTAACAAAAATATAGGTATAACGTTATCGTTATTCGTGAAAATATCACAGGCTTGTGATGGCCAATGAAGCTCAATAAATATTGCAATTATAAATAATTTTTAAATACTTATGTACGAGTAATAATAAATAATAATAAATTCGTGAAAATTTGAAAATACTGCATAGGGAAGATATGCGGGTACTTATGTCCAATTACATATGTTTTATTATGTGCGAATTTTCCTAGCATATAGTATTTCTGTAAAATATATAATATGCTCGTATATATGCTTATAATTACGTTTTATTGTAAAGAAAGTTTTTACTGAAGTTGCAATATACATATGTACATTAATAATTCAATAGCTGACTTTTCTTATAGTAAACAAACTCAATAATTGTCATCATTGTTGCATGCTTTTGAACACTGTAGAGCTGCGTCAATGCGCATGCATAGGTGAGTTTTTGTGTGCTCCCCAAACTTACCATGCCATTAGGAACATGTTTGGCTAGAAATGGTGTGTAGTTCCAAAGAAGTAGACACATAAAAAAGCAAAGGAACCACAACAACAAAAACCCAAAGTCAAGGATTAAGTAGGATAAAATAAATTAATAAAGAATTAAGGAAAAGAAGGAGGAGAAATAGAATGATAGAAGTATGTAGGTAGGTAGAACAATTAGGAAGACGAGTAACAGCAACAACAACAACAACAAAAACAAACAAACAACAACAACAACAACAACAACAGCACCAACAACAACAACAACACTGACAAACGTCAACAACAACAACAACAAATTATTCGTATGGTTGTTGCTTAACTGCAAGTGGTGTGGGGATTTCAACGAGATAGAAAAATTAAGAAAAAGAAGGAGAAGCGCTATAACAAAAACAAATAGACGGGATAAGTAAAATAAAAAAAGAATAATTACCTAGAAAAGAAATAATAATAATAATACACTGACGCTATTATAACTCTGTCTAGTTTTATGGCCGAGCTTCTCTCCCAATTCGAGGAGTGCTCCTTTTTATTCTTCCTACTAATTGGGTGGAACAGTTTTATGCCGGCACCGAACGGCGAATTCATTTTTTGTGAGAAGCTTTTTCATGGCAGAAATACACTCGGAGGGTATGCCGCCCACTGTCGAGAGGTGACCGCTGCTCTTAAAAAATCCAATAATTGAATTTTTATTTTTTGGTGTTTGCTCAGACTGGGGTTTGAACCCGAGACTTCTGGCATAGCAGGCGAGCACTCTACCCACTGCATCACAGCGGCCACTAGAAAAGAAATAGGGAAACAAAATTGAAAGAAAGATTTAGAAGAATAAGGAAGACAAGTAGCAACAACAATAACAGCAACAGCAATAAGATAAATATCTAGAAAATCTGTCGAAATTCGACAGTGAGCACCTCTCGTATACTTTATTTTCCAAAATACATAAATCACTCTTATTGAGAATCGTGAAAATTTTTTAACTCACATATTTTTCTATGTATATAACAGCAATTACTTTTGTTTTTGGTCGGCTTCGGTATAATGCCCCCGTCGTATTTATAACCCACTAAGAATTTTTCAATGAGAATTTCAGAAACTGTTCTCTGGATGTTAATTTTACCAATTTTAACTATCCCGACTACGCAAAATTACTGTGGATCACTCCACAGTAATAACTCCAGAAAGGTAATTCTGCCGTTTAGAAGATTACTTTGCTCCTCTTCCCCTCTTCTTTCACTAATAAAGCTGTCTTTCGCAATAGCATCCGTTACTTTATCAATATCTATACTAACTACATTGGCGCACTCAAGGGGGGGAGGGGGGGGGGGGTGTTGGGGTTTGGAATGCAAGTTAGTATCGAGACTGGGACGGTAGGTTTTGAAATCGGACCATGACCACGCCCACTTTTCATATATAGAAAAAATCGGATATTTGGTATCTCAGTCACTAATAGAGCTGGAGTGACACGTATTGAGATCATGCCCCTATGAAGAAATTTGATGAAATTTTGGAAAATGGGCAGTGCCACGCCTACTAATTAAGGGCAAACATTGAAAGGTTTATAAGCCATAACTAAGAAACCGTAGCAGATATATCGATGAAATTTTGTACGTGTAATTTACTTCCTTAGGAAAATGTTTGGACGAAAAATTGCCAAAATCGGTTGACGACCACGCCCAAATTTATATATGGGAACTATTAAGGGCCTACTTTTCAACAAAGATATTTCTGGAACACCCTTTTGGAATTTGTAACGTGACATCTTTGTAATTAGAAGTCATAAAGGAATGAAATTTTGCACAAAGAATAATATTCATATGCTTAGTTGGATGACTGATAAAAATGTTGAAAATGGGCGTGGCTGCGCCTATTTTATGCAGCACTCGCTTTATATAATATACGTCGTGTTTCCATCAAACGCAAACAAACAATGAAAGCATACAGCTATCTAATGTTCGATTCCACTCGAACTTAGGCTTCCTTACTTGTTTTTAAAAGTTCTCTAGAGTCAAAACAACATGTTGTTTAATCAGTACCACGAGCAGACACTTTAGGTTAAGGCAAAGCTCAAATATCAACAAGTGTTTTCTAGACAACAGCAAGGTAAAAAAACAAGAAATTGGGCGTGTTTCTTATCAAATATTCTATTTGATTTTCACAATTGCTAAGTATGCAATATTTTTTTGTTAATTCAAAACTCAAATCACACAATCAAATAAGTGCTAATATGTTTTTATTGATATATTGATAAAACCTAATTATAAGCATATAATATATGTAGAATTTTGGTTTGAGGAAAAAAAAAACAAAAACAAAAACAAAATCAAAAGCAAAAACAAAAAAAAAGCAAAACCAAAAGCAAAAACAAAACCAAAAACGAAAATTAAAACAAAAACAAAAACAAAAAAACAAAAACAAAAACAAAAACAATAAAAAAAGAACAAGAATAAAAACAAAAACAAATTGTATAACTAAATTTATTCAAACGCAAGAAAAATGTAATTGGTGTGGTTCCACTAAAATTACTTGTAATTGGAGATTTTCAATTACATTTGCAAGTAATAAATTTACATGTAATTGTAATTGAAAAATATCAATTACCAATTACATGTAATTGTAATTGAACAAAAAAAAAAGTAATTGAGGATGCCCATGTCTGCTAGAGGTTACCCGGGGGTTTCACACCACGTGCTATTAAAAATATTAGCAGTTATTTATTTTGCAAACTAAGTATTTAGATTATTATTTAGGTAATAAATATATATGCATATGTTTCACATTACCTAAAAACTTTTCCAAGTAGAGAATACTTATAATATAACCTAGTTATTCTTAGTTTCTTTGAGGATATTCTCTTATTTTATTTTGGACTAGCAAATACCCGTCCGGCTTCGCAATGACGAATAATAGTTTTAGTTAGTAAGTCAAGTCAAATCAAGTCAAGTCAAAACAACTCAAGAGTCAAGTCAAGTCAAGTCAAGTTAAGTCAAGTCAAAACAAGTCAAGAGTCAAGTCAAGTCAAGTCAAGTCAAGTCGAGCCAAGTGAAGTAAAGTTAAAATAATAAGATGACATCGAAATTCCACATCCTTTTGATACCAATACTGCTGAAAAACATGCCGGATCCACATTTTGGCACATATGTGGGAACAGGAGTTCGAAATTCCCTTGAAGAAACTTCTTTATTGAAAACCTCCATAATACCATGAAGACACTTCACTATTGAAAACCCGATCAATTCCTTTCATTTGATACCAATATATGTAATTCAAAATTCTTGGTCCGCGTTTGGGCCGATATCTGGAGACCCGGCTTAGGCTTCG
The DNA here is from genome assembly GCA_960531455.1 of Urophora cardui. Classification (NCBI taxonomy): domain Eukaryota; kingdom Metazoa; phylum Arthropoda; class Insecta; order Diptera; family Tephritidae; genus Urophora; species Urophora cardui. The sequence continues at coordinate 25,033,875 of OY482672.1, read as the reverse complement.
CAATCAAAAAGCTCTGCGTTGAAGGGCTATGCCTGCTCAGTACCTTTCATTTCTTTATTTATCTCTTTATTTATTCTATGATTTCAAAAAATCTTACAGACTAGGTACAAAAATTCATAATACATACATATCTACACAACTAAATTCATAAATACATGTACAAATATATATATGCGTATAACAATATTAATAATATTAGATATTATATATTAGATACACGATTTCAAAAGATTAACGAAAATATCTTTGGCTAAAGAAAAATGAAGCTCGATAAAAGATGAGATTTCTGGAATTTATTAGCACAAGATATTGGTGTCATTTTTGTGTAATTTTTTTACTATTAATGCTGTAAAAAGTGTAAGAATTTCTGAGTTCACTTCTTGTGACATTAAAAGTAATTTTTTTCTAGCAGGACGGCACAATCAGCACTACCATGAATATTGCAATGAATAAAAGTTAAAGAAAGTATTGACCTCCTACTGTCTGTGTTTATATTAGATTTAAAGGAAGTAAACGAGCATGATACGACGGAAGAGGTTCAGTGAATCGTAAGGATCGCAAGGCGTATTTGAAGAACACTTTTTGGGTTCACTCAATCCTGTTAACTGAGAACTGATAGTAAGGCCGCCAAATAATGGTTACATACTTAAGGTGTGATCATACAAAAGAGGTGTAAAGTAACTTTTGTGTGTGTGATACCAATATTGTTTAAAAACATTGCGGGGTCATCCGGCTCCACGTTTTGACCCATATCTGGGGATCAGGTCTAGGCATAATAATAAATAGAGCTATATGTTGAAGCCCTGCTCAACATCTTTCATTTGATATCAATATCACTGAAAGGCATCGTCCAAACGAAATTTTAAGCAAGTACCCTGCAAGAACTGTGCAGGTCATTTGACCGGTCATATGACCGGCAGGCATGACCAAAAGTTTTGGGATATTTCCTATCACATTCTTAAGGGCATCGGGAACTTTCGTGACCGTTCCGTTCATCACGTTCCCGTATGTGTATTTTCAAATTCCATTTTATCCTTATCTATCTCATTGGTTTTGCACTTGGCTAAAACACGTACGAGTGAAAATGTGTTGGTAATATTATATTTTCGTATTAGTGTTAATACTTTCGGTCACACAATTCTAGCAGGGCACTATGGTTTAAATGACCATGTTCTGCGGCCAAAAGTCAGTTTTTTTAGTTTAGAATTTTTGGGAAATTATATTTTCTCTGAATAGTGAATACACCCTATATTACGAATACATACTTTTGTTTGCTCTCTGGAAACTCTAGTACAAGAGGTAACCAGCTGAAGTTAACCATTATTTGTACGCCAATTTTGCTATTTTTATTGTTTTTAAAATCGGTTAAGATTAAAATTGTGCGACAGGAAAAGTTTTAAAGATAAATCTGTTTTTTAAAATGGAAAATAATCGTGAAGGTGTGTATAACAATGTGTATAAGTGCAAAAACAATACAAGCAATATATATTTAAAATTTCGCAGTAGTTATGTGCTAGTTAAAATTATGTGGGGTTAAAAATGTTGATCGGGTTTCGTAAAGTAGAAGTTGTGGCGTCCGACTGCGTCCGATATGAAAATTATTGGAGTGAAAAGTGCATTGTTTTTGCTTTAATTTGGTGTATATATCTTTTGCAAGAGTTTGCTAATAGCTGATTTATCAAACATTTTTAGAGCATATCAAGATCAAACACGGAGAGATATTTAATGTGTGGGTGGAAAATAATAAGCAACAAAAAGCTGTTTTCTCTTGGATTATGCGAAAATTCAATAGTCGACTTAATGAAGAGAAGGTGAAACAAATAAATTTAAAAATTCAGAGTTTCTGCTCACACGCAACCCAAAAATGGATGAAAAATGGACGAAGTTTACAAAATATGATCAACTACGACAGTCTCTGGCTAGGAATGGATAATGTTTTTGCATTGTCCAATGTTTCGCATAAAGGTCGGCCTACAGTGAGTTATTCTGAAGGAAGTGAGCGGCAAAAGCGGATATAAGCTTCAGAAGTTAGCTCTCGGCAATCAAAATACGACTGGTATCCTATGTCAGCCACGTTACATAAAATTTTGGTTCACTCCGCTCAAATTATGCAATCATCTAGTGTACCACTAGGCTGTCTAGGGGAAAATGCTTCAGAATGCCGTAACAAATGCTATAAAAGATATCGCGTGTCGCATGCCAGAAAAAATAGCAGGGAGAATAATATGAAAGATGTCTTTGATAGAGCTATGGATTCATCTGACCTCCTTTTATCTAAAATACACTTGTCAGATAGGATTTATTGAATAAAAAAAACATTTCCCCCTTAGTAGTTGCACTTTTAAAATCTCCTCCTAATGAGTTGGACGATGATAAGCCTAAAAAATCACGATAGGCATTAGAAGAATTTGATGAAATATGTTCCAACGATAATGAAGATATGGATGACAGTACTTGCTTCTCGATTGAACTAGAGGAAGAAGAATCGTGGGATTAAATCAAGGTGGGACTCTACCTGACACCCAAAAAAAAAATTTGCTATGCTTTTAGTACTAACTCCAAAATGGAACAACCAAAATAAACTCGACTAATAGTTTTAAATATAATATCAATCTTTTTGAATAAATTCTTTTTGAATAGCCTTTAAGTGTTTCATTTTATTTAAAATACAACTAAATAAACGATATCTCGAAAAAAGAACAGATTCATGGAAAGATTTTTTTCAGAAATATGTAGGTCAAAAAAGTTCTTAAATAATATACATACCTACTCGTAAGTATGATTTAAAAAAAGGCGTTTCAGTGATCAAATCCCGCCCATTTTTTTGTCAGAGTTTTAGGGGGATGCCAGATTTATGTGTGCAAATTTGCAAGCTTCTATCTCCTTTGGTTGATTTTTGGCCGCAGAACATGATCATTTAAACCATAGTGCATCTTGCTGCAGCATCGAGGCAAAGAAGGAACTGTGCAAAAACAAACATATGAGTAGGCTGCGTTGTTCCGCCATGCCCGACTGCAACGCTCAATAATTCTCCCTCTCCCACTTCTCCTTCCTCTCCTCTTAGTGAATTTCAAAGTTAATGCTATCTGTTGCTCATATGGAGTTTGTTCTAAAAAGTTACACAGAAAAAAATATCATTCTTGACGCCAAAGATTGCTTTCTTATTTTTTTTTTTTTGAGCAAAAAAATAAAACTCAGTAAATAATTTTTATTTTCTGATCGAAAAATAAAACTCGAAAAATAACTTTTATTTTCGGAGGGAAAAACAAAACTCAAAAAATAGCTTTTATTTTCTGATCGCAAAATAAAACTCAAAAAATAACTTATTTTCTGATCGAAAAATAAAACTCAAGAAAAAACTTTTATTTTCTCAGGGAAAAATAAAACTCATGAAATAACTTTTATTTTCCGAGGAAAAAATAAAACTCAAAAATAATTTTTATTTTCTGATCGAAAAATAAAACTCAAAAAATAACTTTTATTTTTTGATGGAAAAATAAAACTCAAGAAATAACTTTTATTTTCTGAGGGAAAAAAGAAATAATGATTAAAAATCAACTTTTTGGATATAACTCATAACCGTTACAGTCCCTAGTTATAAGTGAAAATATACTTAGCATACAGCTGAAGTTTCATATCGAGTTTAAACTTTTGGAGCTTCTCATGCAAAACACAGTTTTCAGACTTAGTACAGTTTTGTTCAGAAGCGTCGATATCGACGGCTGAGAATAAGATCGCCCTATTTCAAAAATTGTTTCAAAAACGCCCTATTTGAAAAATTGTTTCAATAACGTCTTATTTCAGACAATTATTCAAAAACGCCCTATTTCAGAGAAATATATATGGAATTTTCATTGAAATAGGGCGTTTTTGAAGCAAAATCTGAAATAGAACGTTATTGAAACAATTTTTCAAATAGGGCGTTTTTGAAACAATTTTTGAAATAGGGCGATCTTATTCTCAGCCGTCGATATGTAAGTTTGAAGAAATATTATTTATAATTGTCATATTTATTGAGCTTGTTTGGCCGCCGAATTGGAAACAAACCCACATATATTTTCACGACTAATAATCATGTTTTATATTTTTGTTAAAATAATTGTTAAATGTATTCTTTCGAAAATGTTTGTTATATTTTAATATACTTAATTAATTCAGAATTTTTGGTATGCATTTACTTTCGTATAATTGTTTCTAATGTTTTGCCAATGATGTTTTCTCGTTAAAAATAAACATTTAGACAAAAATATTTTTTGAAATTAATTGATAACATTTGCTAAAATATGTCAAATAGTGGGACACATGTACATCTTTTAAACCGCAAATGTTTCCTTCTATTATATGCGTAGCAAAGGTTTAAGATTCGACATCCCCATTTCACACACATTTAGCCAATGTTACCAATTAATATCCATCAATCAGTTAAGTAGTAGTGCAACATGGCAAACAAAGGTCGTCAGCGGTGGCTACAAAATTTAGGAACTCTTGAACACTTCTATGCTGCACATTTACAAACACGCATGGATACTCTGACCGACCACAACCCAGACATTGCGATACTACAGCACAAAGTTCACCATTATCATTCAGGACAGGGCCACCGGAATCTCCTTTACAAGTGCCCGTTCCGCCAACTCCAGCGCACATCATTGTTTCTGTTATAATAAGTCTAGTATTATTATACTTTTTGGCACAAAGTTCATGATCCACTACTTTCACGGAACCAGATATCAAGGTATTCGAAGGTACGTTTGCATCTTCGTGGATGCTGCCCCAACCCCTTATATGGACCATATCACCCGGCTCCGGAGAGCTACTGCACAGCGGTATTTCACCAACTAACGGCCCAGGGATAAAGGGCGTACGTACTTTAACAACAGCGATATCCAATTCCTTTGTTGACCGGACAAATCCGCGCGGAAAGAAAACCTTTTGACCAATGCCACGTTGATTTACCTCATTCAAATATGTAATGCCGGCTTTGATGATGATTTCACTAGCTGTAACATTGTAAACGCAATGCCCTGCCGTGACCACATGTCGCATATTAATTAATGATCCCCCACACAGTTTACCACTACATCGCACTTGTACCATATACTTAGCTTGACTTATATGGATCGGTGATCCTTGAACAATTCGGAAATTTGCTTCTGAATATGTGAACACAAAGCTGAGCTGGAGCGAAAAAAGCAGTAGATTCCAGCGCGAATTCATTTCGTGACTTTTGCGACTTTCTTCGAAATATAATGGAGAAATTGTGAGGGTGTACCGCTACTTATATGGAGAATACAAAGCTACTCAGTATTCAAATGAAATCGTTTGCAAAAAGAAAATTGTTTATAATAGTTCTCCAAAGACATCAAGGCAATACATATGTATGTAGTTTAATCTGTACCATGAGCAGACACTTTAAGTTCATGTAAAGTTCAAAGTATCAACAAGTGTTATCTAAACAATCGTAAAAAAACAAGAAATTTCGCTTGTTTATTTTTTAATTTTTATTAATTAATCGTTTATGTTCCCTGTTATTAGGTCCGTTTATTATAAGCTAGTTATGAATAATTAGCCAAGTTTCGGCTGGCAAATCGTTTCTTGAGTCAAAAAAATAGCAGAAGAGAGTCATTGACAGCTCCAAATTTCAGCTGGTAAAATTTTTCCTAGCTGAAATTATTTGCTGCCAAAGTAAGAAACAGCTCTTGAAAAAATAAACAAACGAATACTTTTGATTTCATTACTTTTGAAATTTTCTGAATTTTTGAAATAGAAATAAAGAAAATTAAATGTTTTTGATGTGTAAACATCTTCGCTGTAGCTACGAGTAATTTCGAAAAACAGGTAAAGTTTACGCGTAAACCGTAAATGACCTTTGTGTTAGTGCACTGCTGCGTCCGTGTGAATCGCTTGGCATTGTCAGTGGTAGGTAGGTAGATGGACATGTACTTACAAATGCTTGCATGCATAGCCGTGCAAATGCAAATATCAACAACAACAGCAATGAAGCGAAGTGAAGTTGTTGTTGTTTTCTGCAACAATGCGACAAATAGGCAAAATAAAAAGGACCAACCTATTTGAACATGTATGCAAATGCATGGATATGCACACCTACATCTACCTATCTAATTTCTGAGCGATATTGGTATCAAATGAAAGGTTTTGAGCACGACTTCGATATGAAGCTCTTTTAATTGTGACCTCTAGGCCGGATCTCCAGATATGGGTCAAAACGGGGACCCGAGTGATCCTTGAATGTTTCTGAGCAATATTGGTATCAAATGTAAGATCTTGAGCAGGCCTTCTACAGTGAGCTCTATTCTTCATGGTTCCTAGGTCGGGTCCGGAGATATGGGTCAATACGAGGACCCGGATGATCTTGCATGTTTCTGAGCAATATTGTTATCAAATGGAAGGTTCTGAGCATGGATTCTACACGGATCTCTACTCTTTATGATTACTATGTCGGGTCCCGAGATATGGGGCAATACGAGGACCTGGATGATCCTTGAATGTTTCTGAGCAATGTTGGTATCAAATGAACGGTGTTGAGCAGGACTTCTACACGGAGATCTACTCTTTATGATTCCTAGGCCGGGTCTCCAGATATGGGTCACACGTGGACTCGGATGACCTTGCATGTTTCTGAACAATACACAACAAAAAAAAATAAAAAATTTAAAGTCAAAAATCAAAAACCAAAACCAACAAAAACAACAAAATAGTAGCAGTCACAATGACAACAAAAAATTACAAAAACGATAGTCGCCTTTTAATCCATAGAAAACCAATAAAAAAGGAATAAGGAAAAGGGAATAAATATCCGATTTCAAAACTGTTTACACATCAATGTTCATGAATACCCGTTATTCACGCTTTAATTTTTTTTTACGAAAAATAACCATTAACAGTCAAAAATAGCATTCAAATTACTAATCGCTAATTTTTACTATTATTCCGTTTCTTGATTTTCTGTTCGTTTCGCTCTTTATGAGCGCAATTCTTTCCGTTTTGCTCACTTGACAGCTGGCTGCTAGGTTAATAAGAAACAAACCTATTATATGGCAGACACGTATGGCTATGAATAACACTACGCTACAAATAATTAGAAAAAAATACCAAAAAATTTCGGGTATGAGAGAGGATAAGCATGGGCCTGCTTAGCGCGAAACTACTTTTTTTTATTTTTTGTATGGTTAGGTTCTTGAAATAACGGTAATTTTATGTTTTTTTTTTTTGTATAACTTCATTAAAAAATTATTTTCATTTCGACGGCTGAGTATAAGATCGCCCTATTTGAAAAATTGTTTCAATAACGTCCTATTTCAGATTTTGCTTCAAAAACGCCCTATTTCGGAGAAATATGTCGCTAGCTTAGAGTGAAAATTGTTAAGTCCTTTTTTCAAACTTTGTAGGAGAGACAAAAAACAAAAAATAAAAAAATTTCAAAATGAAAAAAAAATTTCTGTTCATATAAAAATTTTGGACTTTCACAATTTTCTTCGCTTTTTGGACTTACACAATTCGCGTATCACTGAATAACAACGAGTAGAAATATGACAAGTATCACAGACTTGTTTAGCGTGGTGCGTATTTGATTTTTCTAGCTTTCTACACTTAAAAACACTTTTTCATAAAAATGGACATACACAGTTTGCACTCTAAGCTAGCGATATATGGAATATTCTCTGAAATAGCGCGTTTTTAAAGCAAAATTTCAAATAGGACGTTATTGAAACAAATTTTCAAATAGGGCGATGTTATACTCAGTCGTCGATTTGTAGCTTCAGATAACAAAAAAAAAAAAAAAAAAAAAAAGCATATATTGTTATTGTATTAAGATAACTATGAAACGTATCTTAACCTTTAACTGTGGATTTTTGTGAATTTTTTTGAGTTTTTACGTGAAAAATCTCAGTAAAAATAAGGTTTTTTATAAAAATGTTTGCATTGAAAATAAACCATTGCTTTTTCAAATTAAATACCAAAATTTTATAAATCTTATATTGATCCGATTTAAGTGATTCAGAATAAGTTTGTCATGAAAAGACATCCACATACAAAATTTCAAGCAGATATCTTAAAAGCTGAGGGAATAATTTGCGTTCACAGAGACTAATAGATATGCGGGGCATTGCAGACATATGAACAGACAGACGGGCATATTTTAAACAATTCACCTCCTGATTGTATTCATATCGGTATATAGTACCTGGATGATCGAGCTTAACTCGGGTGGCATTTTTTAGTGATACCTGTACCCCTTAATGTATCTCTCCTTCTTCTTCGTCTTAGCATTTCTCTCCCTTTACCTACACGTTTCTTTTTCCCTTCTCTTTCATTTCCGTTTCCTTTTCCTTTTTCTTTTCCTTTTTCTTTTCCATTCTATTTTTCTTTTCCTTTTTCTTCTCCTTTCTATTTTCCTTTTCCTTTTCCTTTTCCTTTTCCTTTTCCTTTTCCTTTTCCTTTTCCTTTTCCTTTTCCTTTTCCTTTTCCTTTTCCTTTTCCTACACGTTTTCGTTTTTCTTTTGCTTTTCCCTTTCCCTTTCCTTATCGCTATTGTAATACAATATTTCAATACTTAATAAACACAGCCTAATGCCAGGCAAAATAAGTTTGCCACCCTATCCACCGCCAACTTATAACAAGCCTGTTTATATATCTATTGCGAAGGGATAAACAGATGTTGGAACAAGATGGTAATGGATAATAGTCTTCGGAAATCGGCTCGGCCATGAGAGAAGCCAGCCGGCCATCATTATTCTGATGTCGTCATTTGATGTGGCGAGTGCTTCTCCCGGTTTGCACATAAAATAAAGTTTGTAAAAAAAAAATTTAAGAAAAACTAAATCAGTGTATGTAAACCAAGTAGTAAGGTAACAAAGTGACATTAATTAAATAAGCGAAAAACAAAAGTAAGTAAGTTAAAAACGAAAACTGAAAAAAGTAAGACAGTGTGTGTAAAGATTTTATGTGTGCTAACACCAGTGCGGCATTGTAATATACAGACAAATATTCCTAAAGGTTCCTCCTGATCAAATCATCATACACTCCCCTACCCCTACTTTTCTATGCGCCTCCTATTCGTTCTCCCTTTCCCTCTCCCAATCTCTCTCTCCCCTTCCTTCTCATATTCCATTTTCGTTTCCTTTCAGCTCTCCTTTCCATTCGTCTTTCTTTTTCCTTTTCATCTTCCCTTTACATGGGGAACCGTGTTGAGCATTACATCGAAAATGGCTCTATATTGGAGCCTTGATTCTCACTTTTCATTTCGTACCAATATCGCTCAGAAACACTCCTGGGTCACCAACGTCCACGTTTTGACCCATATCTGGGGACCCGGACCACACATCACAATTACAAGATAAATTCCTGATCAAGTCTTTCCAGTTTATACGGATATCGCTGAGAAACATTTGAGGGTCAGTTGGGTCCACGTTTTGATCTATTTTTGGGGATCCGGTCTAGGCATCAGAATCAAAAGGGTCGTAAATGTCGTAAATTCTAATTTTCGTTACCATCCACACTATTAAGGTAAATAATATATTTTTCTTTGCTGCAGATTAAGTATACTGTGGCTTTTATAGCAAGTTTAATGGACATCTATTCAAAGTCTAGCGAATATGCTTTTATTAATATATAGATAAAATATAATTGCAAGCATATAGACGAGCATATAATATATGTATATATACCTTGTACCTAAATACTACATGCTAGAAGAATCCGTATAAACCTGTGATATTCTGACGACTAACAATAACGTCATAAGGTTTTTGTTTTCAATTCACCGGCCAAAGAAGCTCAACAAATATTGCAACTATAAACACAAACATTGAAGGTGTTAGACCTTTTAAAATTACTTTGTAACATTGGTTAAAATATGTCAAATGGTTAAATGGTGGGACATGCATATTTTAGACAGCAAAAGTTTTCATTAGACATCTGCATTTCACACACATTTAGCCAATTTTACCAATTAATATACATTAATCAAACAATAGCGCAATTCGCCATAAAAGAGTCCTCGGCGGTGCTTACAAAATTTAAGAACTCTTGAACACTGCTATGCTGCAAATTTACAAACACGCCTGGATACTCTGGTCGACCACAACCCAGACCTTGAGTTATTACCGCACAAAGCTCACCATAATCATTCATGCCAGGTCCACCGGAATCTCCATGACAAATGCCCGTTCCGCCAACTCCAGCGCACATCTTCGTTTCTGTTATATTAACTATAGTACCTCTATACATTTCGGCACAAAGTTCATGATCCAATACTTTCAACGAACCAGACAGCAAGGTATTCGAAGGTGTGCTTACATTTTCCTCTGTGCAACCCCAACCCCTTATATGGATCATATCGCCCGGCTGCGGAGAACTACTGCACAGCGATATTTCACCAACAAACGGTCCAGGGATAAAGGCCCTCCCCACTTTAACAACAGCGATATCCAATTCGTTTGTTGACCAGTCAATTCCGCGCGGAAAAAATGTCCGATATCCAAATCGAACTTGATGTTCCTCATTCAAATAGGTGCTGCCGGCTTTTATCATGATATCACACGCTGCAACATCCCTAACGCAATGCCCTGCTGTGATAACATGTTCCATACTAACTAATGAGCCCCCACACAGTGTATCGCTACATCGCACTTGTACCATATACTTAGCTTGACTTATATGGACCGGTAATCCTTGAACAATGCGGAAACTCGCTTCTGAATGGGTGAACACAAAGCTGAGCTGGAGCGAAAAAATCAGAAAAATCCAGCGCGAATTCATTTCGTGACTTTTGCGACTTTCTTCGAAATATTATGGAGAAATTGTTAGTTTGTACTGCTATTTATACGGAAAATATAAAGCTGTTAAATGTGCAAAACAAAGTGTTTGCAAATGAAATTGTTTACAATAGTTCTCCAAGGTCATCAAGGCAATGGATTGTTTAATCAGTACCACGAGCAGACACTTTAAATTAACGCAAAGTTCAAAATATCAACAAGTGTTTTCTAAACAACAGTAAAAAGAAACAAGAAATTGAGCTTGTTTATATTTAAAACTAAAAAAAACTGTATCATTGGATTTGATTTCTTGCACGCAACATGGCAACACAAGGCCGTACTCCTAGAAATTAAATATAACTCTGTCCTCTGAACCACTTTTCTATTTTACATCTATTATAGTATGCCATTCCTACTTTAACTACCCTAAATTGGATTTAATTTCAGGTTCAGGTTCAAATCCGGAAGAGAATATAAAATAGAGAACCCTGCAGTGAAGAAGCATTTTTTTCTCAGATTGCAAAAAAAATAAACATTTTTAAATTTGAAAACTTTTTTCTTGCTTTCACAATTATACAATGAACATTTTTAAAATAAAAATGTTGGTATTTACTTCACTTTTAAATACGTGTTTGCCCATCTTAAGCACGTTTCACACATATGTTTTTATAATTTTTTCCTGAGTGTATATTCTAAGCTACAAAAAATATATCGCATGCAGACCTCTGATGTACGTAAGTCCAAAATAAATAAAGACTGTTAAAATGTGACTTTTGTTTTAACTTCTATGTATGGTTCATAAAGTTCGTTGTGTTCAAAGTTAATTGAATGCAAGTAAGGGCGTCGCTTTCTACGTCCGTACCGAAGACTTAATAACTTTCTTGAATGGAGAAATGAAACTTTAGATTGTCTCGTATTTATTAATTTGTACTATCAATTCTGTGGGCTATGTGTACAAAAATTTATTAGACACGTCCTAGTAGTTGAAATGGAAAAGTTATAAACAAAATTATGTATTTATTTTATTTAACAAGCACAGGTCCGGGTTATATTTTAGTTTTAATTTTCTTTTTTTTTTAATGCGACACCAAATTTCAAAGAATTTTTATCTAGTTTAAAAAAAAAATTAAGATTAAAATATGTACATATTGAACATTGAACAATCGGTTGTACGGCGGCTATATGTTATATAGTGTGTATGCAGTGGTAATAAGTGTGAATATATGTAAATACACAATTCAACAGGTCGCGAGGAGCCACGAACATGCTGTGGCCCTATTGCATCATCTGTCACCTCCAATACGTATTTGATCGCGTCTTGAGACGAAAGTTTTTACTGAAAATGTAGGATATTTATGTAGATATATTAATGGTTAAATATATTCTACAAAATTTATATATTCCAAAATACATAAATCACTCTTATTGGGTATAATGAAAGATTTTTATTTCACATATTTTTTCAATGCATATATGTAACAACAATTCTTTTTGTTTTTGGGTCGGCTTCGGTATATTTTCAGACCACTAAGACACTTTCATGAATTGTTCTGTGGAGGTTGATTTTACTCATTTTAATGCTCGCAACTACGCAAAATTACTGTGATATACATAACTCCATAAAGGGAGTTCTGCGACTTTTTTTGGTTTTTTTTTTTTGCAACGCGACCAAAGGCCGCCAACGCAATATGTTGATCTACTCAAAAGTACTGTGGATCGGCCCATAGATTTTATTCCAGAAAGAGAATTCTGCCAGCTGAGGCTTATTTTTTTAGAGCACAGCGCCCTTCGCAACACATTAGGGTGTTATGAACAAAAATACCGTATTATTAATTAATCTATATATATAAAAATGATTTGGTATTTAATTGTAACGCTAAAACTTGAAAACGGCTGAACCAAATCAAATACTTCCTTAGGGGGGTTTGTTTGTTGTTACCCCGCGAAGGTTTAGTCGAAGAAAAAATTTCAAAATGTTAGGGGGGCGTGGCACCTCCCATATAACCTTAATTTTTAAAACTGATTATCTCTAAAATAGTTCAAGGTAGGGAGCTGAAAATTGGTATAGAGGTAGGTGATATCAAAACCCTTCTCACACAGAAAAGTGGGGGTTATCAGAAAATGGGGCGTGGCACCTCCCATACAACCTTAATTTTTAAAGCTGATTATCTCGAAAACAGTTTAAGGTAGGGAGCTGAAAATTGGTAAAGAGGTAGGTGATATCAAAACCCTTCTCACACAGATAAGTGGGGGTTATCAGAAAAGGGGGCGTGGCACCTCCCATACAACCTTAATTTTTAAAACTGATTATCTCTAAAATAGTTCAAGGTAGGGAGCTGAAAATTGGTATAGAGGTAGGTGATATCAAAACCCTTCTCACACAGAAAAGTGGGGGTTATCAGAAAATGGGGCGTGGCACCTCCCATACAACCTTAATTTTTAAAGCTGATTATCCCTAAAACAGTTCAAGGTAGGGAGCTGAAAATTGGTATAGAGGTAGGTGATATCAAAACCCTTCTCACACAGATAAGTGGGGGTTATCAGAAAAGGGGGCGTGGCACCTCCCATACAACCTTAATTTTTAAAGCTGATTATCTCGAAAACAGTTTAAGGTAGGGAGCTGAAAATTGGTAAAGAGGTAGGTGATATCAAAACCCTTCTCAGTCAGAAAAGTGGGGGTTATCAGAAAAGGGGGCGTGGCACCTACCATACAACCTTAATTTTAAAAGCTGATTATCTCTAAAACAGTTTAAGGTAGGGAGCTGAAAATTGGTATAGAGATAAATGACATCAAAACCATTCCCACGCATATAAGTGGGGGTTATCGGAAAAAGGGGCGTGGCACCTCCCATACAAACTTAATTTTTCATGCTGAATATCTCTAAAATTGTTTACGCTAGGGGCTTGGAAATTGGTGTGGAGATAAACGATAACAATTGCATATTAACGCAAAATAATAGGAGTTATACGAAAAGGGGGCGTGGCACTTCCCAACAACACTTAATTTTTTAAGCTGAATATCTCAAAAAGGATTTAAGGCAGGGACCTGGAAATTGGTACAGAGCTACATATATGATATCAAAACAATTTTTGCGCATAAAAGTGTAGGTTATCGGAAAAGGGGCCGTGGCACCTCCCATACAAACTTAATTTTTCAAGCTGAATATCTATAAAAGCGTTTAAGGTTGGGACCTGAAAATTGATCAGGAGATTAACGATATCAATAGCGTGCTTATGAAAAACAGTAGTTTTGGGAAAAGGGGGCGTGGCACCTCCCATGCGTTCTTAATTTTTAAGGCTAAATATCCTTAAAAGCGTTCATGGCATGTACATAGAAATCACTATGCAGATATACGATATCAATACCATGTTCACCCAAAAAAAAAAAGATTTACCGAAAAATGGGGCATTGCACCTCCCATACGTAATAAACTTTTGAGGCTGAATATATCTAAAAGGGTTGGAGGAGGGGCCTGAAAACCATTATGGAGGTAGACTATATCAATCCTCTTACTTACTTAGTGAAAATAGCCAATACTCAGTGAAAATAAATATCCGGAACAGAAAACTAAAAATGTTGTGTATCGTGCAGCCTTAAACTGAATACTAAAATTATATATTTTTGAAGTTGTATACACAATAAAGTAGTGAAAAATCGTTAATTTTCTATTAAAAATAATACCGGTGTAATAACAATTTTTGAAATGAAATTAATAAAAAAATCTGTTTTGGGCAGAACGAAGTTTGCCGGGTCAGCTAGTATGTATATACAAAATGTTTTTTAAAGTCAAATAGGTACGATGGAGAAATTAAATTTATTAAAGCAAATTATCCGAAAATCATGCATGATGGAACAATCAAGTAAGTAATACCGGAGATTAAGTGAATATTTTAAGGCTAAATTTTGTTTTATTTATTTATTTATTTTTTTTCAGTCTTGGGGCAACAATATACCTGCAAGACCGCGACAGTGCCGAAATTTCTCTGGCAAACTTCTAGCTTTAAAATCGATGTAGATCCGACCGATTTTGAAACGATCCTTCACAAATCATTTTGGCCGAATGGCGCGTTTGTTCGCGAATTTGAATTTAGACCAAATAAAAACAACATGAACGTCGTGAGATTACCTAATTCTCAGTCAGTTTCAAAAAACTAATTATATCAACTGTAAGCTTTTACTACCAAAACGTTAGAGGTTTGAATACCAAATTAACTGATCTGTACTTAAATGGATTTTGCTGTAATTACAAAATTATTTGTTTGACTGAAACATGGCTCAAACCTCACGTCTTGAACTCAGAAGTTCTTCCGAATCAATATGAAATCTACAGAAATGACCGCGTAAATAGAATTGGCGGTGGTGTTCTAATTGCAGTGCACACATCGTTGCCATCTGAGGATGTTAGTGTTTTATCCAATGCTTACTTTGAGCTCAAATGCATACGTGTGTTGATTGGTAAAGGATATATGTATCTAACCCTTTGCTATATCCCACCAAATTCCAACACGTCAATTTACAATGAGCTTCTGTTAACACTTAAATCTATAAACTCTAGGATGACACTTTCTGATACTTTGGTAGTACTGGGTGATTTTAACCTCCCGAGCATATATTGGAACGTTAATGACTCGGATATTGTACCTGTTTCTTCTAAAGATAATCACATTTTTTTCCTTGAAGAAATGGCTGAACTCTGCCTCAACCAAATAAACTTGAATTCAAATAAATTTGGCAGGATATTAGACCTAGTATACGTTAATGATATTCCGAACTTCTCCCTAAATCGGTGTGACCCTCTAGTTCTTCCGGAGGATGTTTATCATCCTGCTATTGAGTTCTCTTATGAAGTTATTAACGAAAATGGAACTAAAAATTATTTCAGTTCTAGTGATCAATTTGTTTTTGCAAAGGCGAACTTCAAGAAAATAAATAAAGAGTTGTCACGCTTTCCCTGGCCAAACTATGTAGATGATATTGACCTTTGTGTTGAACATTTCAATAACACCATCTATAACATATTTCTAAAGTATGTTCCTAAACGCAGGGTCAATGAAGAACAAACACAGTTATGGTTCACCAAAGAGCATAAAAAATTTAAAAATAAAAAGTCACGCTTTTTTAAGCTATACAAAAAATCTGGTCTTCATAGAGATTACGTCAAGTACTCAGTCTTGCGGCATAGATACATGGCATTAAACAAAAAATGTTACAAATCATACTTATGCAAAATGAAGAAAAAACTGGTTCACGATCCCAAATCATTCTATAACTTCGTCAACTCAAAACGTAGAGTTCATAGTTTTCCGTCCGCCATGAATTATAATAACACTGCGTCTTCTGATAGCCAACTTATTGCTAACATGTTCGCAAAATTTTTTAGTTCGAATTATTCTATGGACTCTCCTAAAAGTAGTGATTATCCGTTTAGACTTACCCCATCCAATTTAACTCATGTCTCAGTTATATCTCCGGAAGTAGTCTTAAATTCATTAAAAACCTTAAAAGATTCATTTAGATCTGGACCGGATTTCATTCCGGCTTGCTTTCTTAAAAAGTGTGCTGTAAATATTTACAAGCCCCTAACATCCTTATTTAACTTGTCTCTAAAAAAAGGTGTTTTCCCATTAGTTTGGAAGGAATCTTTTATAATACCCCTACACAAAAATGGCAGTAGGTCTTCTATTGAAAATTATCGAGGCATAGCCAAGCTGTCAGCGGTTCCAAAATTATTTGAAGCAATCATTGTTAATTATCTGAAGTACTCTATTTCCTCATCAATATCGCCATCTCAACATGGGTTTTCTACTGGAAAATCTACCACAACTAATTTATTGCAGTTCACAACTTATGTTTCAAATGGATTTAGAGAAAATGCTCACACAGATGTAATTTACACGGATTTTAGTAAAGCTTTTGACAAAGTATGTCATTCATTGCTCATCCGTAAACTAGGTCTAATAGGTCTTCAACCCAGTTTTATTCGATGGATATCTTCATACCTACATGGTAGAACTCAAAAAGTTATTTTCAAAAATTGTTCTTCCGATGTCATTTTCGTTCCTTCGGGCGTTCCCCAAGGAAGCCACCTTGGGCCAATTCTGTTCCTGCTATTCATTGATGATATTTCGTCTGTAATAAAACATTCTAAGATCTTATTATATGCTGATGATGTAAAACTATTTAAATCATTTTCCTCTATAGAAGATAGATCTTTCTTACAAGCAGATCTTAACAACCTTGTTCATTGGTGTAAAGCAAACTACATGCCGCTAAACTTAAAAAAATGTAAAGTTATGTGCTTTTCTCGTAGAACAGTACAACCAGCTTCTTATAAAATATCACAGCATAATCTAGATCAGGTAACTAATTTTATCGATCTTGGCGTCACAATGGACTCCAAACTCACCTTTAACCTCCATATAAACTCCACTGTCAACAAAGCTAAAGCTGTCTTTGCATTTATAAAGCGATGGTCTAAGGAGTTCAATGATCCTTACGTCACAAAAGCTCTATTTACAAGCTTAGTTAGACCTATCTTGGAATACGCATCTATTATTTGGAATCCCCACTACCAGTGTTTTTCAGATAAAATAGAATCTGTCCAAAAGCAGTTCCTGCTTTTTGCTTTGCGGAACTTTCGTTGGGACTCAGATTACATTCTTCCACCTTACACTTCTCGTTTAAAACTCATTAATTTGCCTTCACTTTCTAGTCGTAGAGAGATGCTTGGTATAGTTTTTTTGGTTAAATTAATCACTGGACTTATAAATAGCCCATGCCTTCTAAGTGAGTTATATTTTAACGTTCCATGTAGAGTATCGAGGCATTTCAAGCCACTATTTGTGAAACCTGGCAAAACAAATTTCGAATTAAATGAACCATTCCGCCGCTTATGCCATGACTTTAATAATCACTCCAGCACGTTTGACACTTCAGACTCGCTTTTTATTATAAAAAAAATAGTTCTAGCCTCACTTAATAAATGATATACAATCAGCTGATGAATTTTGTTCTGTAGCTGAATAGTTTTAGATCTCGACACCTAACAAACCCCTTCCTGTACGACTCGGCACAAAAAAAAAAAAAAAAAAAAAAAAAAACATATCCGTGCGTCATGCGGATTGGCGCCCCTCGCGTCGGTCGGGCGGGATATGGAGGGTAAACCGTTGGGTATTATTATTAAAAGGCTAATAGCTGTAGCAGTTTTTTTTTTACTGACGGTGGTACAATTCGACAAGGAAGCAGCCCATCCTATTATTGAGGAATACAAACAACAAAGACTAAGTGATAATTTCTATCTTTGTAATATTGTATATATGTATGTAAATAAAATAATGTCAGCACTGAAATCGAACGAAGAATCACTCTTGCCAATAAATGTTACTTTGGACTAAGTAGGCAATTGAAAAGTAAAGTCCTCTCTCGACGAACCAAAATCACACTCTACAAGACACTCATCGCTCCAGTCCTCATTTATGGCGCAGAAGCATGGACTATATCAAAAGCAGATGAGATGGCGCTTGGAGTATTCGAGAGGAAAGTTCTTCGGAGGATTTATGGACCTTTACGCGTTAGCGATAGCGAGTATCAACGGATATTTAACGATGGGCTGTACGAGCTTTACGCAGACATCCACATTGTTCAGCGAATAAAGATCTAGTGGCTGCGAAGGTATTTCGACGAAACCCGCTGATCGCAGAAGAAAAGGGATACCTCCATTGCGTTGGGAAGATCAGGTGGACAGCGATGCTGCCTCGCTAGGTATTCTTATGTGGCGCCATGCTGCACGAAACATAAACAACTAGCGCGCTCTATTTGACATGGCCAGAATCGTTTAGATCAGTGATGGGCGAAAATTTGGCTCTTGCAGCAGCCTCGGAGCCAGCAAGAGGATGGAGAGGGGCTGATTTGTTTTTCGGTGATAAGGGGAATGTGAAACAATTAAAATCAGCGTATATTCCCTCGCTCGTCATGTTCATCGCAAGAAGCCTGCGGAAACACTAAAAATCAAAAACCAAAACCACGAACTCTCAGCCACGATCAACAATTCTTAAACTGTGTTGCCGTAGTACGGAAACAAAATAATACAATTTTTGCCAAGAATTACGAAAAAAGTAATTAATACTGAATTTTTCGACCTTTAGGTAGCAACGACTTTATAATATACATTTAGTTTGTGCGTATTTCATTTCTACATGCAAATCGATTTATTTACAAACTATATACATATTTTTCGTATTGATAGTAGCAAAGCATAAGTATTAGTTTTTAAGAGTAGTAGTTGTAGTATTATTTGTTGTAGAAAAGAGTACTAAAACACATTTATTATACAATCCTTAAACAATGACACCCTCCCTGTTGACAACGGCGCTCTTCCCCCAGAGTTGCCGCTCCTACAATACATATATTATTTTAGTGGAAATAATATTTGGTTTATGAAACTCACTCACATTCGATTCATAGAAGATAGATAATTTATTTTTAGGTTATTTTAGCAATGTCAAAATTCAAGAACTTACATTTATAAATTCTCTTATATTAAATAAAATCTGTTATACAAAAAAGAATGTGTGTCTGTCCTTTATAGACTCCCAAACTAATCAACCGATCTTTATGAAATTTTTGCAGTAGATCCATGTGGTATTAACGCACATGATAGGGTATATAGAATTTCAATAAGTGGGAACTTCTCGGGATACGGGCCTAAATGTGGACCCAGAATGACCCAGATAGACTTTGAGCAATATTGGTACCAAATGAAAGGTGCTAAGCTGGCCTTCCATTTAATTAATTTTTTTTCAATAATTTTTAGGTGATACGAGGAAAAACCCATGAAAGTACCAATTTGTGATACCAAAATGTTTGACGCTGCGGCAACACTGCTGCACACTGCCTCTCAGGCATGGACCAGTGATGGAAAATGACTCGTGCCTATGCAGTTTTCGGTTATTTGGGAAGTAGCAAGGCACTTGTGTATAATCAATTGATTTTCGCACTATTCTGCAAAACTCAATTCAGGTTATAAATATTTTTCGATTACAATGCCATTTTTGTTTGCTTCATAGTAAACAGACGGTTGTTTTTTTTATTATGAAGGCATATAAACTTTATCATAAAGTAATCTTCATAAAAGTAGGACGCACAAATATGCGTAAGAAAGGTTTTGTATGAGATCCTTATTATACAATATGTGCTGTAAACTTATTTTATCAAGGTAATGGTACCAACTGACGATTTTCAAATTGATTGCACAATGAAATTCAAAAATTCACCACTTTTTGTACAAATTTGACACAATTGGAAACTTTCATTTTCCATCACTGACACGAATACAGGCGGCGACATACTCTCTCGTTCTCAATCTTGTTTATGTGTTAGTGAGTTCTTCCTCAGTTCTTCTCCCCTTATGCTGCACTTGGTTGCGTCCCTCACCATCACCCAAATGTGCAAAGTCGGCTCCTAAGTGCAAAATGCTACCAGGAGCTACTTTGCCCAACGCTGGTTTAGATCATAGATGGCCAGCCAATGGCTCCAGTGACTCCGTTTGTCTACCAACAACATCGCTGTGGCTCCGAGTCGCTCCCAACAACAAGCAAATCAATTTCGACAGAATAACGCGCATTTCTTTGTTTCACAGAAATCGTTGTCGCGGCGAGCACTCAAACCTAACGGTCCAGCATCGACCGACATTCAAATGTACATATGTTTGATGAACATTTATATCTGCTACCTCGTTTATGTTGTTTAGCAAAATATTTGAATGCCTAGCTGCAGCATATCTGTATGTTCATACATACATAAGTACATGTACCGTTATTTGGCAAAATAATATTTTTTTGTATAATTCCGAGAAGAAGGTTGTTGCAATTTTATTGATGTTGCTGTCGTGTGGCTCCCTTGCGCTTAAATCCTGGCCACCTATGGTCTAGATGGTTACTTGCGAAAGCATTGGCCTTACTCGTATTTTCATAATTTTTTGTGACTTTTATTATTATTTATTATTACATAAGTTTTAAAAAATTATTTATAATTGCAATATTCATTTAGCTTCTTTGGTCGGTGAATTCAAAACAAAACCACTTAACAAGCCTGTGATAATTCGACGACTAACAACAACGTTATAAAGGTATTTCTCTTAAAATATATTTTTGCGAAAATGTTTATTCAGAATTTAAGGTAAGTATTTTCTTTCGTGTAATTGTGTATAATATTTTACTAATGATGTTTTCTGGTTAAAAATAAACATTTGGACTCTGGTATTTAGACACGATAACATCTCGAAACGTGTAGGAGGCAAAGAAACGAAGAAGCTCTACAAATATTGCAACTAAACAAAATCCAAAAAGTGTTTTTTGTAATTAATTGATAACATTGGTTGAAATATGTCAAATGGTGGCACATACGTCTTTTAAACCGCAAATTCTTTTTTGTGTTCTATGCGTAGCAAAGGTTTAAAATTAGACATCTGTATTTCACACATTTAAGCAACGTTACCTATTAATATCCATTAATCAATTAAGAAGTAATGCAACATGGCAAACAAAAGTCCTCGTTGGTGGTTGCAAAATTTAAGAACTCTTGAACACTACTATGCAGTATATTTACAAACACGGCCGGATACTCTGGTCGACCACAACCCAGACCTTGCGATATTACCCCACAAAGCTCACCATTATCATTCACGCCAGGTCCACCGGAATCTCCTTTACAAGGGCCCGTTCCGCCTACACCAGCGCACATCTTCGTTTCTGTTATATTAACTTCAGTATTCCTATACATTTCGGCACAAAGTTCATGATCCAATACTTTCACAGAACCAGCCAGCAAGGTATTCGAAGGGGCGTTTACATTTTCCTTTGTCCTACCCCAACCCCTTATATGGAGCATATCGCCCGGCTGCGGATAACTACTGCAGAGCGGTATTTCACCAACTGACGGCCAAGGTAAAAAGGGCGTACATACTTTAACAACCGCGATATCCAATTCGTTTGTTTCGAAGACAAATCCGTGCGGAAAAAATACCTGTTGTCCAAATCGAACTTGATTTTCCTCATTCAAACAGGTAGTGCCGGCTTTAATCATGACATCACATGCTGTAACATTGTACACGCAATGCCCTGCTGTGACAACATCTCGCATACTAATTAATGAGCCGCCACATAGTGAATTGGTAGAATGCACTTGTACCATATACTTAGCTTGACTTATATGGAGCGGTGGTCCTTGAACAATGCGGAAACTCGCTTCTGAATGGGTGAACACAAAGCTGAGCTGGAGCGAAAAAATCAGAAAAATCCAGCGCGAATTCATTTCGTGACTTTTGCGACTTTCTTCGAAATATTATGGAGAAATTGTTAGTTTGTACTGCTATTTATACGGAAAATATAAAGCTGTTAAATGTGCAAAACAAATTGTTTGCAAATGAAATTGTTTACAATAGTTCTCCAAGGTCATCAAGGCAATAGATTGTTTAATCAGTACCACGAGCAGACACTTTAAATTAACGCAAAGTTCAAAATATCAACAAGTGTTTTCTAAACAACAGTAAAAAGAAACAAGAAATTGCGCTTGTTTATATTTAAAACTAAAAAAACTGTATCATTGGATTTGATTTCTTGCACGCAACATGGCAACACAAGGCCGTACTCCTAGAAATTAAATATAACTCGGTCCTCTGAACCACTTTTCTATTTTACATCTATAATAATATGCCATTCCTACTTTAACTACCCTAAATTGGATTTAATTTCAGGTTCAGGTTCGAATCCGGAAGAGAATATAAAATAGAGAACCCTGCAGTGAAGAAGCATTTTTTTCTCAGATTGCAAAAAAAATAAACATTTTTAAATTTGAAATCTTTTTTCTTGCTTTCACAATTATACAATGAACATTTTTAAAATAAAAATGTTGGTATTTACTTCACTTTTAAATACGTGTTTGCCCATCTTAAGCACGTTTCACACATATGTTTTTATAATTTTTTCCTGAGTGTATATTCTAAGCTACAAAAAATATATCGCATGCAGACCTCTGATGTACGTAAGTCCAAAATAAATAAAGACTGTTAAAATGTGACTTTTGTTTTAACTTCTATGTATGGTTCATAAAGTTCGTTGTGTTCAAAGTTAATTGAATGCAAGTAAGGGCGTCGCTTTCTACGTCCGTACCGAAGACTTAATAACTTTCTTGAATGGAGAAATGAAACTTTAGATTGTCTCGTATTTATTAATTTGTACTATCAATTCTGTGGGCTATGTGTACAAAAATTTATTAGACACGTCCTAGTAGTTGAAATGGAAAAGTTATAAACAAAATTATGTATCTATTTTATTTAACAAGCACAGGTCCGGGTTATATTTTAGTTTTAATTTTCTTTTTTTTTAATGCGACACCAAATTTCAAAGAATTTTTATCTAGTTTAAAAAAAAAATTAAGATTAAAATATGTACATATTGAACATTGAACAATCGGTTGTACGGCGGCTATATGTTATATAGTGTGTATGCAGTGGTAATAAGTGTGAATATATGTAAATACACAACTCAACAGGGGCCTATAACACAAACCTACAATTGTAACAAATCCACAAGTTAGTAGTAATTCACTTATACCTACAAGTTCTCCAATTTCCCGTAACACAACAATTTTTCATACAATTGTTCCTACAAGTAAAATATTATACACTTGTAAATATCCATGAATGGAAATAATTTCAGTATGCCAAATGCATTTTTTGCGCTGGGTTCGTGGGATCATGATAGATTTATGAAATTAACCATCACGTAAGAGATACGCTTAATCTCCAAGAATCACCGCGTTCATATGGTGTCGCCAACTATTTTCCATTCTACGAAAAAGAGCACTCGCGGATCGTGAAGACTGCCGGGCCAATCCGCACTTACATAATAAAATTTTAGCCCTTCGTCTGACACTTGGTTCCAGCCAGACCGTTTTCATTTTCAAAATACGAAAAAGGGTACTATAAATTGAGCTAGATGCTTGAAATTTCAGGTAGCTTACTAAAGTTTAGTTTTCTACAGACCTGTAAAAAAGTATGTTGGTATCTCATATACTAAGCTAGTTATACCGATATGTTGACTAACACATCACATTCGGTACACTTGGGTCTGGCTGGACCCACATACAAATTATATGAAAATTAAAGTATGTGTGCGTGTTATGCTTAAGAACTTCCAAAGTATTCAGGAAACCCTGTAATGAAAACGTGATACTACGTCCTTTTTATTGTCGGGCCATCGAAACTAAACTTTATTTCGTTCACTGCACTAACAACATCGTAAACACATCTGCAGACTGCCATTTTTGGTACTCCATGCATGTCCGATACCCCATGGTATTGCCCTCCGTTTCCGAACCAATGCAGTGAAATGAGAACTTTCTGTAATGGTGACAAGCCATACCATCTAGTCGTAGCATTAGCGATTGGTTGGCCTACACCTTCAAGAAGAGCTTGACAATCTTCTCGGCTAAGTTTGAACCTTTCCACAAATTCTCCGTCTTTCAGCATGTAAAAGTTGATTCTTTGGCGGTACCAATACGTTTCGTGAGCATTTTCGCTCTCATTTTCGGAATCGCTTGACCACATATCAACAACAAAGCGATGTTTTCTTACTGAAATATGCCACTGTAATAAACCAAGGCTACCTTTAACATAGGTAGAAATTTTTACACAATTGTTGATAATTCCATCACTTACTTGTAAAAGTGTGCATATCATGTTATGAAACGTAGCTACAATTGTTTAAAAATTCCAATAATTACAAGTAGTAAGCCAGTTACTACTATCCACTTTATGTTACGGAAAATCTACACTTGTGAAATTTTCTTGTACACTTGTTGGGATTGTAGTGCTTGTGTTACAGGCCCCAGGTCGCGAGGAGCCACAAACATGCTGTGGCCCTATTGCATCATCTGTCACCTCCAATACGTATTTGAACGCGTCTTGAGACGAAAGCTTTTACTGAAAATGTAGTATATTTATGTAGATATATTAATGGTTAAATATATTCTACAAAATTTATATATTCCAAAATACATAAATCACTCTTATTGGGTATAATGAAAGATTTTTATTTCACATATTTTTTCAATGCATATATGTAACAACAATTCTTTTTGTTTTTGGGTCGGCTTCGGTATATTTTCAGACCACTAAGACACTTTCATGAATTGTTCTGTGGAGGTTAATTTTACTCATTTTAATGCTCGCAACTACGCAAAATTACTGTGATATACATAACTCCATAAAGGGAGTTCTGCGACTTTTTTTGGTTTTTTTTTTTTTTGCAACGCGACCAAAGGCCGCCAACGCAATATGTTGATCTACTCAAAAGTACTGTGGATCGGCCCATAGATTTTATTCCAGAAAGAGAATTCTGCCAGCTGAGGCTTATTTTTTTTAGAGCACAGCGCCCTTCGCAACACATTAGGGTGTTATGAACAAAAATACCGTATTATTAATAAACTATAAGTTTCGTAAGCACTTTAGTGATATATCGCCAAAAAATAAACAAACGAAAAACTCTTGGGCCGGTTGCATTATTTTGTCGAAATTTTCCCACGTTTTATTTATCCCTTTTGCTTTTTGTGCAAAATAAATTTCTATGAAAAACAGAAAAAAAGTATAAAGTAAAGATTTCTTTCACGCAAAAGTAAGACCATTTTTGTATTTTCGTTTAAATACTTGTTATTTTATATAAGTCTAGTGTACATGTGAATTTGGCTCTGCTACACTATGAATGTACATATGTATGTATGTATATGTCGTCAGTGTATTTGTATGTCGTTGTTAAACATGCGTAAGCAACATGACTTTGCAAGACTTTTGTATGATGTGGCACTTGTTGCATGTTTTATAGTTCAACATTTGCAGGCCTTTAAATTTATGTTATAAAGATATATGTATGTATATGTTTCACATCACCTAACAAGTTTTTTTAATAGCGAGAGCTTTCCAAGTAGATAATACTTATATTATAGCATATTCCCATTTCTTTTGAGAATATTCTCTTATCTTGTTTGGATATACATAAATACATGTATATAAGTATATAATCACGATTTGGCGTGATTAATTAATTATGTTTGTTTTCGCTGATTTAATTTATTTTTATTTTTATTAGAATAAAGGAAAACACTTTATGTTAGTTTATGATTTCACAAAATTAATATTCTTTATTTTCAATTTTTGACAACTAGGATTTTCTTTATTCACTGAGCGCGGATTGACATATGTAGCAGATGATCGAGCGGTAAGTTAACAACTAACTTAAAGTCAAGGAAGAGGTTTTAATATAAAGGTAAGTGAGAGAAGTATATGGATAAGTAATGGGTAAGTGTAAATAGAAACTGGTAAGTATATAATGTAGGTAGCGGGTAAGTATATAGGTATATGTAGATATGTAAACTATAGGTACATATGTAGATAAATGTAATTTAAACAGAGTAGGGTGGTTTAGGTGCAAAGTGGTAAGTATGTTTACTTATGCGTGAAAAAAAGGAATATGTAGAAGGAGGTGAGTATAATTAATTATATATATATATCATTCTGATTCCAGGTCGATGAGATTCATGTTCTCAACATGCCGGCGGGCCTGCGGGGACGTGACCTGTACCAGGTCCTGCAGCTGTTCCAGCGTCTCCCTTGCCTGGTGAATGAGACGTTCAATGCGCCTCTGAGTTGGGCGCTGGGTTGTTCGTGCCCTGCGCATTGGCTGTTCGAAGACTACTCTGCGAGCTGGAGTGGGTTCCCGTCGATTTGGAGTTGAGTTCCGTTGCCGTCGCTCTGGCTGTGGGTTAGTGTTGCGATGCAGGAAGGTATGATGCGCTAACCCGAATTTGTGGCAACTATCGCCGGAGTCGCATGCGCCGGTTGTGTGGGAAGTGGCCAAGCAATTTACACAATATTTATGTGCCCTGGCCGATTGATATCGTTCATCAGGCGTCATTGCCAGGAAGGCTCGGCAGACGCGAAGTGAGTGTGTGCCGCAGCAGAGTCGGCACTTCCGGTAATCCTGGGATCTGTAATGAGTTGAGGCCAATAAAAAAAAGGGCAGAACGAAAACTATTATTAGAGGGGGTCATGAAATTTATTGATATTTTGAGAAATAAAGGTTAATTGTGAGGATTTATTTATGCGGGTGGCAACAAACAGAGCTTGGTTATGTTGCGAGTGACAGTTCCGCCTTGGGTACGTATGTCTACTACGCGAACATTCTGGTCAGGAGCGGGGTGAAGTTTTGAGATGCGGCCAAGTCGCCACTCGTTTGGTGGGAGTAGGTCATCTTTAATAATGACGAGGTCACCTTCACTAAGCTTCACTTCCTGGCTTTTCCACTTATTTCTCTTGTGGAGTTCTCGCAGGTACTCGTTTTTCCAGCGCTTAGCAAATTGATGGTGGAGTACCCGTAGTCTTTGCCATTTGTGAGTGAGCGTGAGATTTTCGGAATTGGGCTCAGGGATGGAGAGAAGTGGGGCACCGCGTAGGAAGTGGCCTGGCGTTAGAGCTTGCAGATCATCGGGGTCTTGTGACATTGGGGTCAGCGGTCTGGAGTTTAATACCGCTTCGATGCGAACGAGGAGAGTGTTGAACTGCTCAAACGTGAACCTTTTGGATCCAGCGACTTTCTTGAAGTGAGTTTTGAAACTTTTCACTGCTGCTTCCCAGAGTCCTCCCATATGAGGGGCATATGGAGGTATGAATTGCCATGAGAGATTATGAATGGCATATTTTTCGGCTAAGTGGCCGCTGTGGTGCAGTGGGTAGAGTGCTCGCCTGCTATGCCAGAGGTCTCGGGTTCAAACCACGGTCCGAGCAAAACACCAAAACAATTTTTCTAATTAGTAAAAATCCAATTATTGGGTTTTTAAGAGCAGCGGTCACCTCTCGGCAGTGGGCGGCATACCCTCCGAGAGTATTTCTGCCATGAAAAAGCTTCTCACAAAAAATGCATTCGCCGTTCGGAGCCGGCATAAAACTGTAGGTCCACCCAATTAGTAGGAAAAACAAAAAGGAGCACACCTCGAATTGGGAGAGAAGCTCGGCCATAAAACTCGTCAGAGTTATAATAGCGCCATTGTATTATATTATATTATTATTATATTAGCCGCTTTCGATTCACAATTTCTCTGCTGGCTATAAATTTCCTTCTGTCAAATTTATATGTGAATGCTAGCGAGCAGAGGGAAATTTTTATCGACCAGTTAGCGAGTATGGCTACTACTCATTATGGGTTCAAACATTTTTGTTCGATCCGACCTCGCTTGTGTGATGGCGAATCGAAAACGACAATTATATTTTTCGGCTATGTCTTTTGAGACTTCTTCGAGAAATGAGATTGATTCCCTTTTGAGACTTCGTTGTGCTCCGACAAATGTTTTCGCGTTATCTGACATAATTTTGTGGGGTATGCCTCGGCGTCCAACGAAACGTGCGAAAGCGGCTTTGAAACGTTCTGTGGTGAGATCGGAGCACACTTCGAGGTGAATAGCTTTGGTGGAGAAGCATGCAAAGACACAAACGTATGCCTTGGAGTGAGATGCTCGACGAAGTATGGAGGTTTTCACGAGAAACGGACCAGCAAAATCGACGCCTGTGGTTTGGAAGGGAAGTGAGTAGGTGGAGCGTTCTGGGGGTAATGCGGCCATAATTTGCGACTTCATCTTTTGCTTGTAGAGCGTGCATGTCTTGCAATGAAATATACAAGTTTTCACCTTTTGCTTTAAGCGTGGGATGTAGTACTCCTGTTGTACCATGCGGATCATCAGCTGCTTTTCGGCGTGTAAGAATGTTGAGTGGAGGAAGCTGAGTATGAGAGAGCAGAGATTTGAGCTGTCTGGTATTATGATCGGGTGACGCTCGTTATAACTTAGAGCGGCGTAAGTGAGACGTCCGTTCACGCGAAGCAGACCTGATTTGTCCAGAAAAGGGTTGAGAGTTAACAACTGATCTCGTTTACTTATGGGTTGCGATGCAGTTAAGTTTGAGATCGTTTGCCCGTAATATTTATGTTGAGCATTTATTATGAGGCGTTTCTTTGCTTCGTTTATTTCTTCGTGAGAGAGAATTGTGGTGGAGGGAATATGCAATTTTTTTGCTTTAGAAATAAAACGGAGCACGAAAGCTGTTACTCTTAGAGCTCTTGCATAGGAGGAGAAGCGGTCTAAGATGTCGGTGCTTTCGGTCATGTGGAATGCCTCTATTTTCCTCTGTTCTGGGGGAGATGAGTAGTTGGGTGTGCTTTTAGGCCAGAATTCGGGGGACTTTACTAGCCATTCGGGCCCTTTCCACACAACTTTAGTGTTTGCGGCGAGTAGATGGCAGGTTACCTTCTCACCATCTTGAACTCTCAAATATAAACAAGCGCAGAACGCCTTTTCGGAGGCATCTGAGAACCCATGCACTTGTATTGAGTTTTCTGGGCTGAATTGTACCCAACGTGGGATCTTTATATCTTCGATCGCTGAAAGGTGCTTTCGAAAAGAGTTCGATTTTATGAGAGAGTTGGGGTTAACTGCTTCGTCCCAGTCTGTGCCTTCCATCCAGAGTTGTTGGAGGAGCGTTTTCGCTGCTATCATTATGGGCGATAGCCATCCTGCCGGGTCGAAAAGTTTCGCAACAGATGAGAGAATCTGTCTTTTCGTGGCAGTATTTGAGTCGGGAAGTGGATTTACTGAATACGAGAAGGTATCAGTTAGAGCATTCCATTTTATTCCAAGAGTTTTAGTAGAGCTTGTATCGTGGAATTGGAGAAATTCGGAGTCTAGGAGATCAGACTCGGGTATATCTTTCAGCAGTTGTTTGTGATTTGCAGTTATCTTTTTCAACGGGAATCCTGCTGATTTGAGTACATCGATAGTTTGGGATATCGATTCACGGACTGAAGAGAGATCATGTCCACCTGAGAGGATGTCGTCGACATATGTTTCGTAGACTAAAATTTTTGGGCATTTTGGGAATTTGCTTTCTGAGTCTTTGGCCAATTGATAAAGAGTTCTTATGGCCAAATATGGAGCACAGTTTACACCGAAGGTAACTGTTTTGAGTTTAAAGTCTTGTATAGGACTTTCGGGAGATCTGCGGAATACGATTCTTTGAGATCAATTTTTGTTACCTTGAACGATGGGAGGAATTGCGTCAACTGCGGTAATATTATCGCGTAAGTGGCGATTTTTGTTATGCGATCTGGGGAACATATTATTAACGAACATATTTTGTTGGAGTTTTGAACTGTTCGTCCGCCCATTCCGAGTATTTCGTACTGGGTCTTTGTTGTGGGGAGACCAAGTAACCTTTGCATACGAGAAGTTGCAAAAGTTTTTTGGGATCCTTGGTCTATGAGAGCACGTATTACAGTAGTTTCGCCATTATGGAGGATTGGCACGTTAGCTGTGGGAAGCAACGTTTTTTCTCTACTGCTTGAGTAATGTGATAGAGTTTGTTCGTTACTGCTCTGAGGTGAGCTTGAGATCGAGTTTTGAGCTGCGGCCTGTTTTGAGGCACATGGCCTTTCATCGAGAGTTACGTGAGATGTGACACGATTTTTAGAGTGATTTGAGGAATTTGGCGTTTGAGTTTTCGCCGCGTAGTGAAGTAGTGAGTGATGTCGTTGTTGGCAATACGTGCATGTAAAGCCACTACGACACTGATTCTCTGAGTGAGAGTATGCCAAACAATTCTTACAATAATTGTTTTCTTTCACGAACTTATTCCTTTCGGGGATGGAAAGTTCTTTAAATTTCACGCACATCATCATACAGTGGTTAGAATTGCACAGCTTGCATGAGACTGGCCTTTTTGACTCAGTGTGGAATGCGTGTGATTTGTTCCGAGAGGAGAACGATTGCTGTGTAGATGATGCTCGAGGTGTGAAATTGGAATGAGTTGAGTTGAGTTTGCCCGGCCTATATGTGTTGAGCCGTTCGACAACCTCATATCGAGTTGTGAGAAATTGGTCCATTTCTGACCAGAGAGGTAGCTCTTTTCTTGAGTTTAGAGATTGCTCCCATAACCTAAGAGATTCGTCAGGGAGCTTTGAAGAGCAAAGATAAACGAGCATAGGGTCCCAATTCTCTGTGGAGACTCCATTTGCCTTGAGTACAGCTAGACAATTGTTTATTGTCGTTTGGAGTTGCTGTATTTTTTCTCCGTTCTCTGAGTGAGCGGGTTGGAGATTGAAGAGTGCTTTAATCTGATTGTCTAATACAATCCTCTTATTTTCGTATCGAGACTTGAGAGCGTCCCATGCGAGCTGGAAGTTGAGGTCGGTTAAAGCGTAATTCTTTATAATAAGAGCTGCTTGTCCACGAGTTTTCTGTCTCAAGTGGTACAGCTTCTGAGCGGGAGAGAGTTTGGGGTGGTCTATGTACACCGCAGTGAACATGGCTTTGAAGCTGGGCCATTCTTCGTATCGTCCATGGAAGATTTGGGTGTCACAGACCGGGTGTCACAGACAGATTCCATGAGAATCTGGTTAGGTATGGGGTAATTTGGGCCGTTTGGGTTGAGTGTTAAGGGATTAGAGCTCGCCTTGAGTTTCCTGAGCAGCTCACGGATTTTCACCTTCGTATTTGTTCCATTGTCATTTGCGGTGTCGTACATAGAATAGCATTCTTCGCGTGTCTCATCATCCGCGCTACTCACTTCCATTGATTCGTGTGCTGCGTCCGCCAGTGTCATGAGCTTGTCCAATTGTTCCATTTGAACTGCAAGTCCGTCCTCTGTTTGCTCAGCTTCCGGCGTGCTCCACCACTTCTCACAAAATTTTTCAAGCTTTTTCATTTGAAAGAAAAACTTCTTTTTGGAGAGAGAAAGCTTTTCTTCTTCACTTTGGGATTTTGACCTCGTTTTCGTGCCATGTGGGGCTTGGAGGGCTTGGGGAGTTTCTTGTTTTTCTTGCTTATCTTCGGGCATTTTTATTGAGGTTTTATTTAGATTGGAGTAAGACTTTGGGAGCTTGTATCAGTGCGTCTGATTCCAAGTGTTTGAGTATATGGGTGTGTGCTCTTAAATATGCACTATTATAAGGGATAGTGCTTTTATTTTTCTCCGCAGTGTTATACTGAGTTTGAACAGCAGGGTATACAAACTAGGTATGTATATATATGTTTATTACCTCCTTGCAGGTTTTTGTCTTTGAGATTGGCAAATCAACGGGAAAATGGAGCGGAAAAATAAATACTTAATCTTGTGTATTAGTATGTACTAGTATCGCCGGTGGTCGAAATTCGGCCATGCAATTTATTTTTTCAACTTTGTATTGGTACAAAAATTATTCCTTTTCGCGGAGATAAGCAACACTTTCCAAATTCCAGTTGTACCGCAACACTGATTTGCCCTTTTGATCACGGTTCGACGCGAAATCATGGTCAAAATCAAGGCAGATCTAGGAAGGTAGGCCCGGTGGTGAGCGCTTTTAAATTAAAGCGACTCTTCAACTGTGTTTACGATATTTGTAAACACGTTTACGATATCTATTTATCTTAACTAAAAATTTTATTTATTAATTATAAAGAAATTGACTCATACGAACACATCCATATAAATTTTATGTGGATATGAGTATGTTAAATGTGCAAAACAGCCTGGCAATTGTTTGCATGGGAAAAATGTTAGCCTATTAATATATAGATATGTATATATATATTTATGTACCAGTGAGATGGGTACCGGTGAATTTTCTGAATCACCCAGCAGTAAACTTCCGGGATAAGTGGGAGGTGTGAGTACTCCCTTAGTAATGGGTATGGGGTGAGTCGTATGAAATATACCCTTTTTAAATAATGGGGGGGGGAGTATTATTTATGTATATTTGTATAGCTATATTTTTGGGTAGGGTTTTGTTATACGTTTGTCGTACAATATAAGTATGAGGGGTATGGTTTCGCTTCACTGGGGATCGCTATGCATATATGTATATATTTATATGCATATGTTTCTATGGATATTTAGAGTAGCGGATTTTGGGGTAAATGTATGTATATGTATATATATTATATAATGAGAGATCTGAGAAATAACAGATATGCCGATTTGGAAAATCTAAATATCTATATAAAATTTGTGAGAGCTGTGAGAGATTAACGGCAATATTTTATATGTACAAATAAGTATATACGGGTGAGATGTGTATGTGAGTTTTGGATAGCGGAATTCTAGAATTGAGATGGGGGGTTCTTTTGTGAAATTTGGGATTTTCGAACAGAATTCCGCTTTTTATATGTACATATCGTCGCCCGGATAAATTAATGTCGTATGTTGCATTTGAAGACTTTTGGGAAAACAGGTTTGAAGTTTGGAATTGTATTTCTCCAAAACTTCTGATTAGTTTTTCTCCAAAGTCTGGCAGAACACTACTAGGCCACAAGATTCTTAAATTATTTTAATTTTGTTATATATTGTTTATTATTTTGGAATTTATAAAGGATTTTCTTCAGTAAAATTTTGTCGTATGTTACCTTTAGCAACATTTTTGCAGGAAATTTGTATGACGTACGACAAAATGTGTTCCCAAATTGAACTAAATTAAAGATTTTTAAAATTAGTTAAATATTGTATTTGATTTCTCATAAAAGTAAATAAATTAAATAATTGACAGCAATTAAAAGCACATTGGAAATTAGACGAAATCGCTTGCGACCTTGCACAAACGAAAAAATTCTGCTCAATATCTCTTAAACTAAAGGAGATAGCAAAAAACGGATAACGTCATTCGAAAGATCTTGATTAGTTTAGTATAACTGTATTATTAACTCAATTCGGCCCAAAATTCACATACGACACTAATTTATCCGGGCGACGATATGTAGTATATTAAGTAGAGTTACTTACTTTGGCATTCCGTATTTTTGTACATACCCTTTGAGATTTTTTGTTTGAGTGTAAACTCCCTTTTATTTTTCTGTTCGGGGCTGCGTATACGTGGTCGTCCCTACGTGTTACGCTGTTCTTTTATGTTGTTGTTGTTTGTTTCTTTTTGTTATTGATTTTTGGTGAAATTGTTTGTTAATATCAAGGTTTGCTCAACGAAATGAACAAAATAATTTTGTTTCAAAAAATATCAATAAAAAATATCCAAAAATTATTTTGTTTTGATATGTATAAATACGATTTTGGTAATTGTTTTCTTTTTTTTTTTTTCAAAATTCTTATTTTATGTGCTTTAAAATGTTTATATATGTATGTACATATGTTTAATTTTGTTTTTCTAATTATATATTGTTTTTTTTGTTTTATAAATGTAATCTCGTTTTTTCTGTACTTTTAGGACCACCCTAATGTATGTCCATATATATGTACATATGTATGTAATATAAACTTTTTGCGCCAATTTTCTCGCACCGGCTTTTATAGATCACTGAACTTTTGTGTACATATGTATGTTTGTAGGGTTTTTTATTCTTTTTTGCTCTTGATATACGTTTTATGTTCGCGCTATAATCTTATGAGTTTTTGGTTAATTTTTGCACTCCACTTTTATTACACGCATATATGTATGTATGTATGGTTTTATTTTTCTGGTTTGTCTAATTTGTGATTTTTGTTCTAAATGTTTTATTTTATATATTTTAACTCTTAATTTATTTAACTACTTTTATAACTTTTTTTGAGATATTTATTTTCTTTATAGTAGCACTTTTATCTATTTTTGTTCACTATACTTCTTATTATTCCACCATGCTTCTTTCAGTTTTTTTGATACATTTTTTTTTTTGTATGTATGTATTTTCTTTTTCAATTTTCTTTTTTTTTTTTGCTTGTATTTTCTTGTTTTGTAAGAACCACTTTTATATCAATTAAGTTTTTTTTTTTTTGTTTTTCTTTATATGGTTGCTTAACCGAGTTTCGGCACCATAATCACGATTTGGCGTGATTAATTAATTATGTTTTTGTTTTCGCTGATTTAATTTATTTTTATTTTTATTAGAATAAAGGAAAACACTTTATGTTAGTTTATGATTTCACAAAATTAATATTCTTTATTTTCAATTTTTGACAACTAGGATTTTCTTTATTCACTGAGCGCGGATTGACATATGTAGCAGATGATCGAGCGGTAAGTTAACAACTAACTTAAAGTCAAGGAAGAGGTTTTAATATAAAGGTAAGTGAGAGAAGTTTATGGATAAGTAATGGGTAAGTGTAAATAGAAACTGGTAAGTATATAATGTAGGTAGCGGGTAAGTATATAGGTATATGTAGATATGTAAACTATAGGTATATATGTGGATAAATATAATTTAAACAGAGTAGGGTGGTTTAGGTGCAAAGTGGTAAGTATGTTTACTTATGCATGAAAAAAAGGAATGTGTAGAAGGAGGTGAGTATAATTAATTATATATATATATCATTCTGATTCCAGGTCGATGAGATTCATGTTCTCAACAGTATATATATGTAAATTAATAGCGGGACCTTTTCAAATAGAAAAACCCCTCTCAATAATTCTTCTTCTCCCACTTCTTCTTCCTCTGCTCGTAGAGAATTTCAAAGTTAATGCTATCTGTTGCTCATATGGAGTTTGTTCTAAAAAGTTACACAGAAAAAAATATCATTCTTGACGCCAAAGATTGTTTTCTTATTTTTTTTCCCTTCGAGTATATAATTATGTATCCCATATGCCCTCACACAAACTTTCAGTATTCTAATACAAATACTTTAAATAAGATTAAAAATATGCCTATAACCTTCACGGCATTAAATCACGTGTCCGTTCAGCGGTTATCGCGTGATGAGAGTTTAAACACAATTTCCAATTCACATTTACATTATAAGAAGATTTTCAAAATTTTCTGTGACCTTTATAATTATTTATTATTACCAGGGACCGTAATCATTATGAGTTTTATAATGCAAATCGCGATTTACTTAATCATTATATGTTAAGTTTTTTTTATTTCAACAAAAAATAATCATTATTTTTTTAGTTTTATTTTTTTGATCCTTGAGTGATATATATATCATTCAGAAATAATCATTATTGTGTGTCACTCATTCACGAAGTTATATCAATGGGAATTTTTTAGTATTTATGTTCCAAAGCACCAGAGACGATTTGAGTTTTTCGACCTAAGCAGAAAAATAAAACTCAAAGAATAATGATTATTTCTGAGCGATAAATATATCACTCAAGCAATAAGTGTTATTTTTGATCAAAAAAATAAAACTCAAAAAATAATGATTATTTTTGATTTTTATGGATATCGCTTAAAATTTTTCTATCCTAGTGGATTCGGATCGTGCTCTTTCAGACATGCGCGCTGTAATGGTAAAATAAATAAATAATCAAAATAAATAAATAATCAAAATAGTAGTCAAAATAAAATCGTCACCCTACCTGTTTCCAATTTGTGGCAACCCTGTTGTCCATTGTGAACAGACAACAGGTGTTGAAACAAAATGGAAACAGGCAGCGACGACTATGAAGAAGCCGGCCGACGATTGTGAAGATTAATCACATCGCGAACTTGAAACCGACCGGCAGCGTAAAATATAAAAGGAGAAAAAAGTAAAGTTTGTGAAAAAAGTAAAATTTGTGAAAAAACATTGAAAGACTAAAATAGTAAATAATTTAAGATACAGTGAATAAATAAAAAAAGAGTTGATTGAAAGACAAAAAAAAAAAACTAAAAAGAAAGAACATAAATAGATTTTTATTTGGAAATTAGGAAAGAAAGGCGATAGTGCTAAAAGTGAAAAGAGGTGAAGAGGAAGCAGCTTAAAACGCACACAAACTCAATACTCTTCTACGCTGTTTGCAAGTATTTGTTTTTGTTTTCACTGAAAATATAACGAATAATGATTATTATGGGTTCCTGATTATTACATAAGTTTAAAAAAAAAAATATTTATAATTGTAATATTTATTGAGCTTGTTTGGCCGGCGAATTGGAAACAAAACCACATATATTATTAATGTTATATATTTTTGTTAAAATAATTTGTAAACGTATTCTTTCGAAAATGTTTGTTGTATTTTAATATTAAGTATACTAATTCAGAATTTTAGGTTGCATTTACTCTTTTATAATTATTTCTAATATTTTGTCAATGATGTTTTCTTTTTAAAAATAAACATTTAGACTCCCTAAAGAGGGCACAATTATGTGTCGAAACATGTGGGAGGCATAATAGCAGAACCAAGGTACTTGTTTTCAATTCCCCGGCCAAAGACAAATATTGCAACTATAAACACAAAGATGTCATATGGTCAAATGGTGGGACATACATCTCTTAACCCATTAGTGGTCAAAGCAAACCTAAAATAAATATAAAATATATCATTGGGTGTTCCCAAATTGCCACGGCAACCACTAATCGGTTAAGCCACAAATGTTTTCATCTTTTCTATGCGCAGCAAAGGCTTAAAACTTGATATCTTAATTTCACACACATTTAGCCAACGTTAACTATTAATATCCTTTAATCAATTAACCAGTAATGCAACATGGCACACAAAAGTCCTCGGTGGTGTTTACAAAATTTAAGAACTCTTGAACACTTCTATGCTGCACATTTACAAACACGCATGGATACTCTGGTCGACCACAACCCAGACATTGCGATACTA
The DNA here is from genome assembly GCA_960531455.1 of Urophora cardui. Classification (NCBI taxonomy): domain Eukaryota; kingdom Metazoa; phylum Arthropoda; class Insecta; order Diptera; family Tephritidae; genus Urophora; species Urophora cardui. Next base: position 24,996,508 of record OY482672.1, on the reverse strand, counting down.
CAGCACAATCTCCTCACGGAATCTCCTTTACAAGTGCCCGTTCCGCCAACTCCAGCGCACATCTTTGTTTCTGTTATAATAAGCCTAGTATTTCTATACTTTTCGGCACAAAGTTCATTATCCAGTACTTTCACAGAACCAGACATCAAGGTATTCGAAGGAACGTTTGCATCTTCCTGGATGCTGCCCCAACCCCTTATATGGATCATATCGCCCGGCTCCGGAGAACTACTGCAGAGCGGTATTTCACCAACTAACGGCCCAGGGATAAAGGGCGTACGTACTTTAACAACAGCGATATCCAATTCCTTTGCTGACCGGACAAATCCGCGCGGAAAGAATACCCGTTGTCCAATGCGACGTTGATTTACCTCATTCAGACAAGTAACGCCGGCTTTAATGATGATATTACAAGCTGCAACATTGTAAACGCAATGCCCTGCTGTGACACCATGTCGCATACTAATTAATGAGCCTCCACACCGTGAATCGCTACATCGCACTTGTACCATATACTTAGCTTGACTTATACCGATCGGCGATCCTTGAACAACGCGGAAACTCGCTTGTGAATGGGTGAACACAAAGCTGAGCTGGAGCGCAAAAAGCAGGAAAATCCAACGCGAATTCATTTCGTGGCCTGTGCGACTTTCTTCGAAATATTCTGGAGATATTGTCAGTTTGTACTGCTATTTAAACGGAAAATACAAAGCTGTTAAATGTGCAAAATAAAGTGTTTGCAAAAAAATTTGTTTACAATAGGTCTCCAAAGTCATCAAGACAATATGTTGTTTAATCGGTACCACGAGCAGGCACTTAAGTTCGTGCAAAGCTCAAATTATCAACAAGTGTTATCTAAACAACCGTAAAAAACAAGAAATTTCGCTTGTTTATTTTTTAATTAATTAATAATCGTTCATGTTCCCTGTTATTATATGGCAGACACATATGGCTATGAAGATCACTAGGCTATAAATAATTAAAAAAAAAAACAAGAAATTCAGGTATGGTGGAAGATAAGCATGGACCTGCTGAGCTCGGAACTATTTTTTTTTTTATTTTTTAATACGCTCTTGTTAGCTTCACCTGTATGTATATCTATTTATGTATGTATTTATACAATTTCCTTCCAGCACTGGAGTCAGGCGCGGATCCAGGATTTCGGCAAGGGGGGGGTTTTGAAAATTTCTTTTTTTGGAAGATGTTTTTTAAGGGCAGACGCTGCACATAGGTAGATTTTACGAATTTATGCGGCGAAAATTGAAAATTTCAAAATGGTGCAAATACAAAATACAAAATCGCTCTACGTTTATAATAGACCGGGCGATAATAAACCGGTTTTCTCGGCTTTTATAGACAACGGGGGTGTCCCTGCCGCTAGTCGAAACTTATTATTCTCCCACTTTTCGATTTTTTATTTTTTACGTATTTTAAGTAACCCATTTTTAAACGTCAATATTTTCAGTTTTAAGACATTTATCAAAGTAAACATCATGGATTCGAGTGCTTCAGGTAAATATCATTATTTATTGAAGAAATCGTCAACCTAGCATAATAAAAGACCCACCATTTTGAAGCTTTTAAGCATATTGGCCTTTCTTGAAAAAATATTATTAATTTTTTAATTCAAAAGCATTTTAGTTATATTATCGCCTCCGATCGATTACCCGTCAATTTCTATACGGAAAAATGCAAAGCCAGAAATTATCAACAATGGATTAAAAATTGGCCTATTTGGAAAATTACCTGCTTTCGTATTTTTAGTATTTCCGATTTTTCAATGTCAAGGAAATACTTATCATAAAAAGGGGCTAAGAATCCTAAAGCTACATTTTTTAGAAGAGTTTTGAGTATGCAATTTTGCAGCTCATTCAATTTTAATATAACAGTATGCAACATTCAACTTTTTGAAAATTTTCATTGGCTTTTCGGAAATTTTAATTGGAACGGTCTCACCCTACACCCTACAGAAAAAAACTTCTAAAATTGACGGAATTTTTCACAGCACTGAGAATTTCACTTTTTACACTAAAATGGGTTGGCTACATAACAGTACACTTAGAAATCTCCTCAAAATCTTCTATAAATTATGGCCTTGCTTTGAAATTTTTAATCCACTTTCAGAAATTTCTACGATTTTTCAGATTTTTTTCCATAAGCTCAGAAATCCTGCTTAAAACGATTTTTATTGAAAAATTTTCTATATTTTTAAATTAAATAAGAAAGTAAAATTTTCGACAGAACTCTTTGAAATAAATTTAAAAACTTTGGCGTATGATTTTTTTTTTTGAGTCACTGTATATATTTTTCAATAAAATCGACTTTTAACTCAAAATATTAAAATTTTGCATCAAACAAGCAATTTGGAATAGATGTAGACAATAAAATATTTTTGGCCGCATAAAACTTGAACATCTACCTATGTGCGCTGGTGAAAATATGGACTAATACCACCTACTATTATTATTCTATATACTAGTTGCGCCATTTCCCGCACCTTAAAAACACCAAACTGAAAACCCTCCAAATTAACAATATGTATGTCATCACATAAAGTGCAGGAGAATTCAATTGAAGTTCTAAATAACATGTATAACGTATGTATGTATATTTTTGCATTGGTACGTGCGAATGAGTATCGTATGGTATTGGTGGCAAATTGATCATCAATTTCATTTAAAGCCAAAATAAATAAGAATATATGTATGTAGTACTTTTTGGTTATATTTATATTTTTAATAGAATTTTTTATTTTATTGAAGTTCTTGTGTTTATATACTCAAATTTTTAAGATTAATTTAAACAAGAATTTCGAAATGCCTCTGAAAAGGGCAATTTCTCCAACGATTCAGGCATTTCTGACCAAATTAATTCTGTACAATCCCGATAAAAATAGGGATAAGAAAGAAAAGAAAATAAATTTGCGATTTGGCAATTTGCGAATAGCATTTGACAAATTTGATTTTATGCACGTGCGTTCAAAGGTACCTACATGAACTTTTTCGCATGTAGGTACATATTTTGGATGTTATGTGGTCCAACCATTGCTTTTGGAATGATAGAGTTTTCCTTGATCAGTTTGGGAAATTTGGGCGCAGAATCTATAAAGGCATTAATTTGGGATCTATGATAAACCACAAGGGGGGGGTTTGAACCCCCAAAACCCCCCCGTGGATCCGCCACTGACTGGAGTATACAACATATTAACTAATGTTATGTCTACAGCAGTGGTATTTAAAAAAGTCTTGTTTTTATATTTTGAAAATGTTCACTTACATATTGTTAGATTTTTGAGATAACGGTAATTTTATTTTTTTTTTTATTATTATTTTATGTTTCTTTTTATTACTGCTTCAATCAAAAGTTATTTAATTTTCACCTTCAGATAACAAAAAAAATAACAAAAAAGAAGAGTCATATATTGTTATAGTATCAAGATATGTAAATATGAAACATATCTTAACCTTTAACTGTGGAATTTTGTGAATTGTTTGACAGTATTTTACGTAATGATAATTTTTTTTCCAACTTTACTTAAAAACCTCAGTAAAAATCAAGTTTTTATACTAATTTTTGCACTGAAAAGATGCCACTGATTTTTCAAATTAAAATAATAACATATTACATATATTAATTGTTTTAAATCAACCAAACAGCAAAACCATCACATACCCTGCAAGAATTGTGTGACCGAAAGTACCACCACCAATTTAAAAATATAATATTACCAACACATTTGCACTCGTATGTGTTTTAGCCAAGTGCAAAGCCAATGAGATAGAAAAGGATGGAATGGAATTTAAAAATACACATACGGGAACGTGATGAATGAAACGCTCACCAAAGTTCCCGATGCCCTTAAAAGTGTGATAGGAAATATCCCAAAACTTTTGGTCATGCCCGCCTTTGATATAACCGGTTAAATGACCAGCACAGTTCTTGCAGGGATGATAAACTTATAAATAAAAAGTATGTAAATGAAAAACTTTTTTTCAAACCTTTTTAAAGTTCATAAAATAAAAATCCATAGAAAAAAATTTTGTGATTTTAATTTTTTCGAGCCTATCCCTTCATTTTTTAAGTATAGAACAGGCCCAGGCATTTTCTAACTGAGGTAGTGTTAGTAAGAACGCGGTGAGCGCACCAAAGAAATGCTGTCGCTTGTTTCTGTTCAGTGGCTTACTATCAAGCAACAAGACAGAAACAAACGACAGCACTTCATTGATCGTAGCGCTCACACAAGCGAAGCAAACAAAGAGCGTAATAATCTGTTTGTGGTTCTCAATTTTTCGGACAATTGTCCCACTAGCCGTTTTCGATTCACAATTTCTCTGCTGGCTATATCGACCAGTTAGCGAGTATGGCTACTACTCACTAGCCGCTTTCGATTCACAATTTCTCTGCTGGCTACAAATTTCCCTCTGCCAAGTTTATATGTGAACGATAGCGAGCAGAGGGAAATTTTTATCGACCAGCTACCGAGTATGGCTACTACTCATTATGGGTTCAAACATTTTTGTTCGATCCGACCTCGCTTGTCTGATGACGAATCGAAAACACCAAATTTTTCAATAACAACTGAACCGCTCAACCGAATTTAATGAACCTGTTACCTATGGATCGATTTCGCCGGGTCCCAAAACATGGTCATTAGCAGTACCACATTCCAGCACAAAAAAATACACCAAGCCACATGGCTGTCAGCTGATCGAAAAACGCGAAACCAGATCGATCACGTCATAATCGACGGCAGACACAGCTCCAGCATGCTAGATGTGAGCACAATCCGTAGTCCTAATATCGACTCGGACCATTATTTTGTGGCAGCCACGGTACGTAGCCACCTCTGTGCAGCAAAGAATATGCCAAGAGGACGGCAAGGAAATTTTGAAGTCGAGAGCAACCCTCCACCAGACAATCTATCCGAGGAATGGGAATAAATCGCTCGTCTACTACGCACCGCCACTGAAGAAACTATTGGATACCAGCGAGCCCGGAAAAAAAACACCTGGTACGATAAGGAATGCCACGATGCCTCGGAATGAAAGAACGTCTCCTACAGAGCTACATTGTATGGGCGATCGCAGCGCGAAGCGTATGGGAGCGCTATCGAAAGGCGAAGGGGGAAGGGAGGCGCCTTTTTCGAATGAAGAAAAGGGATGACCGAAGGTTTCGAGGCCGGGACAACTCCTGCCTCTCCGAGCCGTTCGAGACCAAAGGTTTCAAGGTTTCAGACAAGTTGACTCGCTCTAGTATGACTTCTTCAATTTGATGCTGGAAAAGATAATACGAGCTGCAGATATTATCACTCTTGCCAATAAATGCTACTTTGGGCTAAGTAGGCAACTGAAAAATAAAGTCCTATCTCGACGAATAAAAATCACATTTTGCAGGACGCTCATCGTTCCAGTCCCCCTGTACGGCGCAGAAGCATGGACAATGTCAAACTCAGATGAAATGACACTTGGAGCATACGAGAGGAAAGTTCTTCGGTTTATTTATGGACCTTTACGCGTTAGCGATAGCGAGTATCGACGGATATTTAACGATGGGCTGTACGAGCTTTACGCAGACATCCACATTGTTCAGCGAATAAAGATCTAGTGGCTGCGAAGGTATTTCGACGAAACCCGCTGATCGCAGAAGAAAAGGGATACCTCCACTGCGTTGGGAAGATCAGGTGGACAGCGATGCTGCCTCGCTAGGTATTCTTATGTGGCGCCATGCTGCACGAAACATAAACAACTAGCGCGCTCTATTTGACATGGCCAGAATCGTTTAGATCATAGATGGCCAGCCAATGGCTCCAGTGACTCCGTTTGTCTACCAACAACATCGCTGTGGCTCCGAGTGGCTCCCAACAACAAGCAAATCAATTTCGACAGAATAACGCGCATTTCTTTGTTTCACAGAAATCGTTGTCGCGGCGAGCACTCAAACCTAACGGTCCAGCATCGACCGACATTCATATGTACATATGTTTGATGAACATTTATATCTGCTACCTCGTTTATGTTGTTTAGCAAAATATTTGAATGCCTAGCTGCAGCATATCTGTATGTACATACATACATAAGTACATGTACCGTTATTTGGCAAAATAATATTTTTTTGTATAATTCCGAGAAGAAGGTTGTTGCAATTTTATTGATGTTGCTGTCGTGTGGCTCCCTTGCGCTTAAATCCTGGCCACCTATGGTCTAGATGGTTACTTGCGAAAGCATTGGCCTTACTCGTATTTTCATAATTTTTTGTGACTTTTATTATTATTTATTATTACATAAGTTTTAAAAAATTATTTATAATTGCAATATTCATTTAGCTTCTTTGGTCGGTGAATTGAAAACAAAACCACTTAACAAGCCTGTGATAATTCGACGACTAACAACAACGTTATAAAGGTATTTCTCTTAAAATATATTTTTGCGAAAATGTTTATTCAGAATTTAAGGTAAGTATTTTCTTTCGTGTAATTGTGTATAATATTTTACTAATGATGTTTTCTGGTTAAAAATAAACATTTGGACTCTGGTATTTAGACACGATAACATCTCGAAACGTGTAGGAGGCAAAGAAACGAAGAAGCTCTACAAATATTGCAACTAAACAAAATCCAAAAAGTGTTTTTTGTAATTAATTGATAACATTGGTTGAAATATGTCAAATGGTCAAATGGTGGCACATACGTCTTTTAAACCGCAAATGCTTTTTTGTATTTTATGCGTAGCAAAGGTTTAAAATTAGGCATCTGTATTTCACACATTTAAGCAACGCTACCTATTAATATCCATTAATCAATTAAGAAGTAATGCAACATGGCAAACAAAAGTCCTCGTTGGTGGTTGCAAAATTTAAGAACTCTTGAACACTACTATGCAGTATATTTACAAACACGGCCGGATACTCTGGTCGACCACAACCCAGACTTTGCGATATTACCCCACAAAGCTCACCATTATCATTCACGCCAGGTCCACCGGAGTCTCCTCTACAAGGGCCCGTTCCGCCTACACCAGCGCACATCTTCGTTTCTGTTATATTAACTTCAGTATTCCAATACTTTTCGGCACAAAGTTCATGATCCAATACTTTCACAGAACCAGCCAGCAAGGTATTCGAAGGGGCGTTTACATTTTCCTTTGTCCTACCCCAACCCCTTATATGGAGCATATCGCCCGGCTGCGGATAACTACTGCAGAGCGGTATTTCACCAACTGACGGCCAAGGTAAAAAGGGCGTACATACTTTAACAACCGCGATATCCAATTCGTTTGTTTCGAAGACAAATCCGTGCGGAAAAAATACCTGTTGTCCAAATCGAACTTGATTTTCCTCATTCAAACAGGTAGTGCCGGCTTTAATCATGACATCACATGCTGTAACATTGTACACGCAATGCCCTGCTGTGACAACATCTCGCATACTAATTAATGATCCGCCACATAGTGAATTGGTAGAATGCACTTGTACCATATACTTAGCTTGTCTTATAAGGATCGGTGATCCTTGAACAACGCGGAAACTTGCTTCTGAATGGGTGAACACAGGGTTGAGCTGGAGCGAAAAAAGCAGTAAAATCCAGCGCGAGTTCATTTCGCGAACTTTGCGACTTTCTTCAAAATATTCTGGAGAAACTGTCAGTTTGTACCACTATTTATACGGCATATACAAAGCTGCAAATTATACAAAACAAAGTATTTGCAAAAAATTTTGTTTAATCAGTACCACGGACAGAAGTTTTAAGTTCATGCAAGGTTCAAATTATCAACAAGTGTTGTCCAGGGCCGCGGAGAGGGGGGGGCAGCCAGGGCAATCGGCCTGGGGCCAGGAAGGTTTTGGGGGCCCGGAAAGGTAAAGCAGTATTGACAGTACTCGAACTAGGATTTCATACATAGGTATTTTGTTGCTACAAAATTTGTTTTAAAATTGAAGTGTTTAACTTAACCAAATCACCAAACTAAAATTATAAGCATCCAATCATATATTTGCCTTGTTTATACATGGGCAAATCCTAGAAAAGTGAGTTGAAATTGAGAAAAATCGACTTTGATTTAGAGTTTCCAAAGTACCACGATTGGTAAGGTGGTGAACCAAGCTTCTCAGAAATATTTACTTTTCAAATGAAAAATGTTGATAATCCTGTTTAAATTGATTTCAAAGAGTAAAGTAATAAAAAATAAAAAAATATTAAAACCAGTACCATTTTCTATCTACTATTATTTCCATGATTTTATAGTTAGATACTAGAGTTATTACCAGGAAAAAGTGCCAGAAGGATTGAATAAATATACTGTACCTAAGATTTGGTTACTGCTTAGCTGTAATAAATATACATAATTTCTTGCTGAAAATCTAAATAGGAAAATAAAACGTAAGTGACGCAAAAACCTAGAAAAGTTATCTTAATTTCAAAACCGATCTTTCAAATTAGCTCATATCTTGAAGTTTCTTTAAAATTTACCTGTCAAACAAATCTGCATCATTTAAAACTTTAAAATTAAGACATTTTTTTAATTAATGCCATTTAAAAAGTGAAATAGAGGTGGGAAACTATCAGAAACTATCGATGGTAATGTGTACTCTATATAGTTTTACAACTTTTACATCCCCATATTGCACCATACTATTTCAGATTCTGTTGAGGTTTTATATTCGTATATGTACAAAAAAATTTAAACATTATAGAAGATTGAAAGTGTTTTAGTGCTCAGCACGAAATTTTTTATTTTAATTCAATTTTTAATTGTTGGGGTAAGTTGAAAAAATACCCCAACAATTAAAAATTGAATTAAAATAAAAAATTTCGTGCTAAGCACTAAAAACTCTTTCAAGTAAAAATGTTAACGTTGTTGGTATATAAAAAAATACATACCAACAACAAATGTTCATTGCGAACTGCCAACAAAAATTCAGCACGTTTGTGGAGAATATATGCAAAAGGCATATACACACTAACGTTAATGTTGAAAATGAAAAAGACAAAAGTGGGGAAAATCCAACAGCTTGCACAGAGTCTCAATGGCCGAGTGTGTTTATGCGTTGGGTCATTGCGGCTGAAGATGGAATGGACTCGGGTTCAATCCCCGGTGCATCCACTTCCGAAAAGAGTGCTGATGATCGAAAATGGTTTTTCGTGAAATAGCTATACACTCAACCTTCCCTGTAAAGAGTTGTTGAATTTTTTTCCATTATAGAAGATTTTTTTTTTGTTTCGAATTCATTTCCGTGTACTAAAATATACTGGACTGGACGTAAAACATTGAGATTTTGATGTTTTTCTGAATTTTTAAAATTTTCGGCGATAGTTCTATCGATAGTACTATCGATGGTTTATTTTTTAAAGACTATCAATAATTTTTTCTAAACTATCAAAAACTATCGATGGTGGCACTATCGATAGTGTCCCACCTCTAAAGTGAAACGTAAGTGACGCCAGTTAAAAATAGTGTTAATTTTTTTGACGATCGAGTAGCCAATTGTAAAAAAAATTAAAGCGTGAATAACGGGTATTCATGAACATTGATGTGTAAACAGTTTCGAAATCTGATATTTATTCCCTTTTCTTTATTCCTTTTTTCCTGGTTTTCTATGGATTAAATGCGACTATCGTTTTTGTAATTTTTTGTTGTCATTGTGACTGCTACTCTTTTGTTGTTTTTGTTTGTTTTGGTTTTTGGTTTTTGACTTTTGATTTTTTATGTTGTTTTGTTTTGTATTGCTCAGAAACATGCAAGATCATCCGAGTCCACGCTTGACCCATATCTGGAGACTCGGCCTAGGAATCATAAAGAGTAGAGCTCCGTGTAGAAGGCCTGCTCAACACCTTTCATTTGATACAAATATTGCTCAGAAACATTCAAGGATCAGCCGGTCCCCATTATGGCCCTTATCTCGGGACCCGACCTAGGAATCATAAAGAATAGAGATCCCTGTAGAATCCATGCTCAAGGCCTTTCGTTGGATATCAATATTGCTCAGAAACATTCAAGGATATCCTGGTCCTCGTATTGCCCCATATCTCTTGACCCGACATAGGAATCATAAAGAGTAGAGCTCCGTGTAGAATCCCCGCTCAGAAGCTTTCATTTGACACCAATAATGCTCAGAAACATGCAAGATCATTCGGGTCCTCGTATTGACCCATATCTCCGGACCCGACCTAGGAACCATAAAGAATAGAGCTCCCTGAAGAAGGCCTGCTCAAGATATACCAATTTTGCTCAGAAACATTCAAGGATCATCCGGGTGCTCCTTTTGACCCATATATGGAGACCCGACCTAGGGGTGACAATAAAAAGAGCTTCATATCGAATTCCTGCTCAAAACCTTTCATTTGATACCAACATTGCACAGAAAATTAGATAGGTAGATGTAGGTGTGCATATCCATACATTTGCATACATGTTCAAACAGGTTGGTCCTTTTTATTTTGCCTATTTGTCGAATTGTTGCAGAAAACAACAACAACAACTTCACTTCGCTTAATTGCTGTTGTTGTTGATATTTGCATTTGCACGGCTATGCATGCAAGCATTTGTAAGTACATGTCCATCTACCTACCTACCACTGACAATGCCAAGCGATTCACACGGACGCAGCAGTGCACTAACACAAAAGTCATTTACGGTTTACGCGTAAACCCAGCAGGGCTTTCTCTTACATGTAATGGGTAAAATCATCGAGAAATCTTGATTCATCGCTTACACTTTCGAATACGGATTGCATTACTTTAACATAGGCATGTCATTGGCGGTATTGTCTTACAATATGGTAGACAGTAATGCATGATAAAGTCGCTACTAATATTGAGAAAAGTAAGCTGTTACAAGTAATAAGTTCTTTCACTGGTATAAGTAATTGCATATATCACACAATCCAGTATAGTAATCTATAATGTATTATAATAAAAACTGGCAAAATAAACGAGAATGAGGGTAAATTTCTTTACAAAATGGCTATTTACAAAAATTTAAATCAATGTAGGCTTTGCAAAATATATCGACAGTGTTCCAAATCTTTTCGCTATTTTATCAATGCCGGTTGGCGAAAAAATAATTTTAAAACTATGAGTGAGGAATTTATGCCGAAAACAAATAGCACACAGAATGAATAAAGAATCAAAACATTCTTTGAAAAATGTATTAAAAAAACTATTTGAATAATAATTATTACACTATGTATTTGCACAGCTATTGGCTTATTTAAAAAATTTTCAACGATGGAATAACGCGACTAACCACGACAATTTTATAATGAAAACTAGCAAAATAAACGAGAATGAAGGTAATTTGCTTTACAAAACTGCTATTTAGAAAAATTAAAATGAAAGCAAAGCGTTTGCAAAAAAATAACGGCAGTACCCCAAACCTTTTCGATTATTTTCTGCATTACCAGTAAGCGAAAAAATAATAATTTTAAAACTGTCGCATTACAAGTAATGAGCAAAGTAAGCGAAGGAGTGTTTATTAGCTATTTGTAATGCGTTATTTCATTGAATACAAGTTCAAGCCATTACCAAAATATGGAAAACCCCTGCTGGGAACTTTACCTGTTTTTCGAAATCACTCGTAGCTACAGCAAAGATGTTTACACATCAAAAACTTCTGCTGCAATAATGAAAACATAAAGGGAAAGCATAATGTTGGATACCGAACGTGAGAGGATCTTCAAGCCAAAAACACCCAAAACCCCAATATAACACAGAAGCAGTATAAAGAATAAGCCCTCTCTGGGTTAAGAGGTGGCAAAAGTAAAATACGTATTATATTTGTGCTTGAAAAGAGGAAGAGCTAAAAAGATATACCTTTTCATACAATATTCAAAAATATAAGTGTTTGCATATGAAGATGCTGAATTTTTCAATATATGTAAGTAACTTATTAAGGGATATTTGTTGGAAATTTTAACTGAAATACCATTTATTTTTTAGGGGGGCCCGTAAACGCGAACTATCCCAGGGGCCCGACTCGGCTCTCTGCGGGCCTGGTGTTGTCTAACCCAGCCAGCAAGGTACCGTACATTTTACGAACATTGCGATTTACGAGCTATTCTCGAATAAGAAAACAATAACAAAATAAACTTTTTTCTATCATGTCAAAAAAAAAGAAAACGAAAAATTTCAAACTCAATATTTTAAAAGTAAGTATGTATGTTTGTAAAATTTCTACATTTACGATAAAAAAACGGACGTAAAAAGATTCATATACGAGTGCTTTTTCGATACATTTACGACACTCGTAGGCACTGAACATTTTAAAGCGAAACCGTATTCGTAGGCGAATCGTAAACGGATATCATAAACGATATTTTATTAGAGTTTTCTTCGAAAAAACATCCGTTTACGAGCTCGTTTACGATGATTTTGCTGGCTGGGAAATAACAGTAAAAAAAACACGAAATTCCCCTTTTTTATTTTTAAATTAATTAATCGTTCATGCTCCCTGTTATTATATGGCAGACACATTTGGCTATGAATAACACTAGGCTACAAATTATTAAAAACAAATACCTAGAAATTTCCGGTACGAGGAAGGATAAGCATAGACCTGCTGAGCTTGTATGGTTAGGTTTTTGAGATAACGATAATTTAATTTTTTTTTTTTTTTGGTTATCATTTCACACAAAACTTATTTTCAATTGTAACTTCAGATAACAGAAAGGCAAGAAAGAAGAAGAAAGTTTCAAGATAAATACGAAGCATCTCAGCAGTATTTATCAGCTGGAAAACAGCACATATTTCCTAATGAAATATCGCGAAGTATTGTATCATTTTATGATAAAGGGAAAGATTTAGGCCACAGCTAATGATTAAAGTATGTTAGCGACAGAAATTCAGTTTAATGCCTCTGTTGTAGCCACTTAAACTGCGTTCCGGACCTTAAAAAAAATGGAAGTTTTGATGTGTAAACATCTTTGCTGTAGCTACGAGTGATTTCGAAAAACAGGTAAAGTTTATGCGTAAACGTAAATGACCTTTGTGTTAGTGCACTGCTGCGTCCGTGTGAATCGCTTGGCATTGTCAGTGGTAGGTAGGTAGATAGACATGTATGTACTTACAAATGCTTGCATGCATAGCCGTGCAAATGCAAATATGAACAACAACAGCAACGAAGCGAAGTGAAGTTGTTGTTGTTTTCTGCAACAATGCGACAAATAGGCAAAATAAAAAGGGCCAACCTGTTTGAACACGTATGGATATGCATCTGAGCAATATTGGTATCAAATGAAAGGTTTTAAGCAGGACTTCGATATGAAGCTCTTTTCATTGTGACCCCTAGGCCGGGTCTCCAGATATGGGTCAAAAGGAGGACCCGGATGATCCTTGAATGTTTCTGAGCAATATTGGTATCAAATGAAAGGTGTTGAGCAGGGCCTTCGCATAGAGCCCTATTCATTATGAGTCCTAGATCGGGTCCCCAAAAATGTGACCCCGGATTAACCAGGAATGTTTCTGAGCAATATTGGTATCAAATGAAAGGTGTTGAGCAGCCCTTCTACACGGAGCTTTACTCTTTATGATTCCTAGGCCGGGACTCCAGATATGGGTCAAACGTGGACTCGGATGATCTTGCATGTTTCTGAGCAATACAAAACAAAACAACATAAAAAATCAAAAGTCAAAAACCAAAAACCAAAAACCAAAACAAACAAAAACAACAAAATAGTAGCAGTCACAATGACAGCAAAAAATTACAAAAACGATAGTCGCCTTTTAATCCATAGAAAACCAGGAAAAAATTAATAAGGAAAAGGGAATAAATATCCGATTTCGAAACAGTTTACACATCAATGTTCATGAATACCCGTTATTCACGCTTTAATTTTTTTCTACCGTCCGCAACTTAAACTGCGTTTCGGACGTTAAAGAAAATGGAATTTTTTTTTGTACCGCATTCAAATAAATTTCTGTCGCCAACATACTTTAACCATCAACTGTGCCCTAAATATTTCCCTTTATCATAAAATGATACAATATTTCGCGATATTTCTGCCTCAAAAGTTCAAAAAATCGTGCGAACATACCGTCCGAAACGCCTAGGAAATGCCTACATTCATTAGAGATATAGTTCTAAAATCTGAACTTTCCGTTCCGTTTTTATTTAGAGGTCGCGTTCAAAATCAACTAAAAACTGGTGAACGAGAGGGGAGGGTTTCTGTATGAAAAAAGGGCTGAATACGCAGGGAGAACTTCCTTAACATATATGTATTTCAGTAGACCTCATGTCTTCACTGCGCGTTCAGTTATTTTTCTCAGCAATGAATTTTGCACTCAGTTTCAGGGTATTTTTCATAAGGAATATTCTAAGGAATATGCGCCTCATTACCTCGAATACTGCTGTATGGAACTTAAATTTTTACGGAGACGGATTTAGTTCTCGAATCGAATAACAAACTTTTGATATCCTGCACGCAGGGTCCTTCAAATATCCACTGTGATCATATGGCAACACCAGGCAGGCCAGACAAGTGCTTTTATATAGGTAGGAAATTATTCTACCATCCATTCTCTGGACAAATTTTGGACATGCAAAACAAGATTACTGAACGTTACCATATGGCAACCATGACAACCATGGCAACCACAGGGAGATTCGGGTTACATGTTAATGATAAACAAGAAAATCTTAATTTATTCGCTCGTACTACTAAAAATTAAATATAAATTTGCTCTCTGAACCCTTTTTCTTGAAATTTTATATTTCGCATCAATTATAATATTCCACTACTACTACTAAATTTTCACTGTACACAATTCTTTGACTGGAGTGTTGACTTTTAGGGTTATGTGGTACTAAATAAACAAGCAAAAACTTGAATAGCCAAAGTTCTTACTTACATATACATATGCAAAATTCACACAAAAGCAACTGATGGACATACATACAATTTCTATAACAAAAAAGCGCTTAAAAATAAATTAAAACCCAAAACAGTCAATAAACTTTGATACGATTCAATAGAAGAAAAAAAAAAGAAAAGCAAAAAGCTGCTTTACACACAGTCTTACTTTAAACTTAAACAAAGGCTGCTCCGTAAAAATGGCCACCAAAGACGGAGGAGAAGGTCCTCCAAAGAAGTGGCACAGCTTTTACGAGTACTCATACATATGTCTGTATTTAAATGCTTAACAGAGTTGAAATGCAAAAGCCAAATGCAACTACAACGGCTGCTGCAATTCTTCCAACTGATCTTCCTTTCGTTTCGAATTGTTGTAGCATGTACTAGTCGCTACATTGCTCCTGTTGCCGTTGCTGTTACTCATACTAGCTAAAGTGAATACGCTTAGATCGCTTCGCTCTGCATGCGAACACGTAGAAACGGATGTTTTGGCCGACCACCTTCTGTGTAAACAGGAATAAACATAGAAATTCAACATCGAGCTTCTCGGTCCCGCGGGCAGCTCTCAAGCAAAAAGCACACAAACAAACACCCTCTCAAAGTCACATAAACATTTAGGAAGCAACTTTTGATCAAATAAGTGAATGAATCGCCGTCTACGTACATACATCCATACATACATATACAAGTAAGAGTGTTTAGTGTAAACGGCAACGGTAACAAAGTTTTGACATGGCAAGCTCTCGCTGGCAGCAGCACTAGGTGGTGTGGTGAAGCTGAAAGGCAAATGGGATGTTAGGGATGAAAGGTATGTGCATACATACATATGTATCTTAGTGGACGATGTGAGGAGTGAGTGTGATGTGCAGCATAAAAGAGGCTAAAATGACCATAACCCATGCTCAGCACGTCCAGCACAGTTGCAGCCAATACAACACAACGTCGTTCTGTTGTCATAAATCACATAAGTTCCAAAGCGATTGCAGTTGATTTACAATTTCATTTGTGTTCTTTTTTTTTTGCCTTTTTGGATTTGGAAGTGAATTCTTTTTGCCGTACCTAAAAAGTGTTATTCCATATTTGTATATATGTACATATGGATAAATGCAAGAATGTGGCGCGATATTGAAACAAAGCTAAACTATACAAACAAAACTATATACATCCAGTATTAGCTCTTATTTAAGTGGTGTTACCTGGGACCAAACTAAGTTATCATTTTTTTTTTTGCATTAAAGTACCTAAGATTTCTTTTTATGAGAGCGTGGTTGTCTTACAATATGTAAATTTTTCTTTAGTGACTTCAGTAATATAGGAATCTGAGCACTTTATTGTTAATTTCAGTTAAAAACTAGTTTTTGCAAAATTTCCCCTAAAGGATTTTTTTTTTAATTTTAAATTTTTACTAGAATATCATGTGTAACAGTTTTGTCATATTTTTCTGGCATGAAAACTGTTTTTGAAAAAAAATCCCATGAAGGGATATTTTTGGGAAATTTTTAATTTCAACTTTATTTTGTTAGTTTAAGTCAACTGTGCTATTTTTTTTTTAAGTTTTACTTATTTTAACGAAAAATAAATTTTTTACAAAATTTTCCTCACAGTTTTACTAAAATACTATATTGACGGCTGAGAATAAGATCGCCCTATTTCAAAAATTCCATATATATTTCTCTGAAATAGGGCGTTTTTGAATAATTGTTTGAAATAGGACGTTATTGAAACAATTTTTCAAATAGGGCGTTCTTGAAACAATTTTTGAAATAGGGCGATCTTATTCTCAGCCGTCGATATGTAATAATTTTTTAGTCTTTTACTTGCATGAAAAGTGTTTTTGAAAAAATTCCCATTAAGGGATATTTTTGGGACATTTTTAGTTTCAACTGTATTTTGTTAGTTTCAGTCAATTAGGCTGTTCTTTTTTAACTTTTACTCATTTTAACGAAAAATTATTTTTTTTTACAAAATTTTCCACAAAAATTTTTTTTCAAATAAAGCTATTTTTTTATAAACTATTAAATGTAATAGTTTTGTAATATTTTACTTCAATGAAAAGTTGTTTGAAACAATTCCTATAAAGGGATATTTTTAGGAAATTTTCAATTTCACATTAATTTTGTTCAGTTCATTGGGATATTTTTTTTCTTTTTGAACTTTTACTTATTTATTCATAATGAAAAAAAGAAGAAATTTTTACGAAATTTCCTTCGAACGATTTTCTTTTTTATATAGCCAATCATTGCTTCCTTTAACCTCACTTCTGCATGGAATCCCCATTAAAAACAATCGAACGCGTGCGGTTGCAAACATTGCACGTATTCCTACAAATAGCCTACATATACACACAAACTCGTACATACATATATTCAATGAACAGCGTTAGTTGCGCGCTGCAGAAATGCCAATGCTTTCAACGCAATCGGAACAAGGGTGCCTCTACTCCAAGCAATATACAAATAACAATAACAACAACAACAACAAACAAAATTGTTGTACTTTTATCAATTCGAAAGTTCGAATATGTGACATATGTTGCTACTACATATTTGAAAAAGGTGATACATGGAACGGCAACAATAACAAGCAACAAAACAACATTACGTAAAAGAAATAACAACAACAATGCCAACGACAAGACTAATGATACAGTGTGCAGGGATAATTAAGCGCACAAGCGCACGAACAAACATCCTGCTTACATTTCTACACATGAACAGTTGTGCAAATAAATATACGGTACCGGCGTACGTGCTCAAATTGAAATGATATGCAGTTACATTTGCACAGGTATAGCTAATGCAAAACCAAAAAAGCGTAGGTACCTAAGGTAACATAAACATACGTTTATAAACCAGTGTTGAACGAAAGAGCAATACGGAGCAAAACGGAGCTGCTCGGCTACATATACGAGTCGTGTGTGTGCTGCTAGCAAGCAATTGCGACGCCTACAACCAATTAGTCTGCGCTTGAATTTCATGCTGTGTACATTGATCGCGCAAAGAATTTGTTTCTTTTTTCTGAGCAATAGGTAGGCGACATCTGCTTATACGCGCACACTAATGCAAAAATATGTTGCGCTTGTGTAAGTAGCGCAGTCGGCGGTGTGCATCACTGTTATAAACACATACCCAGCAGAATTTGAGGTAAGGAGGTGCATATTCAGTAGAATATTCATTATGAAAAATACCCTGAAACTAAGTTCAAAATTCATTGCTGAAAAAATAACTGAACACGCAGTGAAGACATCAGGTGTACTGAAATACATGCTATGGAAGTTCTCCCTGCGTATTCAGACCTTTTTTCCTACAGAAACTCTCCCTTCTCGTTCAGCAGTTTTTAGGTAGTTGATTTTCGACGCCACCTTTATATAAAAACGAAAGGGAAATTTCAGATTTTAGAACTACATCTCTACTGAATATTCAGTAGGAAATATGTGCTGTTTTCCATCTGATAAATACTGCAGGGTACATTCCGCTATATACAAACGAGTCTATGTACATATGTGTGTTTCTATGCATGTATTTGTCTATAAACAAAAGCATACAGTTGTACAAATAAATTAAGAGAAAACAGAAACGTAATTTACCCAAGCGACAAAGGCACAATATGTAATTTGTTAGAAGCCCTGAGATTGCCTTGGGTCCTAAATAAACAATGCTAATAAAATAGCAACAACTATTTAATATAGTAAACTTAAATTTGGTGTTTTTTTTGTGTTTGTTCGAAACACTTTTAAGCTGATAGTATTTAGACTTGTTTGCTATTAAGGAATGCAAAGAGAGTACACGATTTGTATAACCTGATGCTTTTTTGTGGTTAAAATACAAAATTTCCCTTTGAGGAATTTTTTTGAAATGTGGCTAGTTTTTACTGAATTACTGAATGTAAGAGTTTTCTAGTATTTTACTTATTTGAAAAGTGTTTTTAAAAAAATTTCCATAAAGGGATATTTTTGGGAAATTTTTTATTTCAAACTTATTTCGTTAGTTACCGTTAATTGGGCTTTTTTTTAACTTTTACCTATTTTAACGAAAAATTATTTCTTTTCTCAAAATTTCCCTTTGAGAATTATTTTGAAATGTGGCTAATTTTTACTAAAATACTAAATGTAAATGTTTTGTAGTATTTCACTTGTAGTAAAAGTGTTTTTGAAAAAATTCCCATAAAGGGATATTTTTGGGAAATTTTTAATTTAATTTTTTTTTTTGTTACATTGTTCGGTTCATTGAGCTATTTTTTGAACTTTACTTATTTTAACATACATAAATTTTGGGGAAATTTCCCTTAGAAGAATTTTTTTTAAGTTGGTAATTACTCGTATTGCTTTCTTTGAGCCCATGCATGTTTGTAGTTAAAATACTTTGTATATGAGTTGAATTTTCTGAAGTGGGCCACTTTTTTTCGAAGTTGTACTATCTTTCTGAAACTTTTTTGTATGGTTCACAACAACAAAAAAAAAATAAGTTTGGCCCAGTTTTTCGAAATTCGAATTATTTTCAAAGTTATGGCTATCAACACTTTTCGAAGTTCCTCAGTTTTTGCCGATTTTCTCACGATTGGTCAAACCGATTTTGCTTAATTTTGATATATATATAAAAGATGATGTTTTCTACCAAACTGCATTTCTTATTTTTGCAAATAATTTTTTTTGCAAACATTATTCGCAATTTTTATGTTCTGGACCACGGTCGCATTGCGCTTTTGTATGATGTTGTTGGGCATTCCATTAGTAACTATTAGCAAAAAAAAAAAATTTTGGGGCACTTTAAGGGATGCATGATTTAATTCATTATTCCTAGTACTCAGTAAGTAACAAAAAAAATTGCATACAAAAATAACAAGTGTAAAAAAGTAAATAACTCCCGCGCCTTTAAAGTGCCCCAAAATTTTTTTTTTGCTAATAGTTACTAATGGAATGCCCAACAACATCATACAAAAGCGCCATGCAACCGTGGTCCAGAACATAAAAATTGCGAATAATGTTTGCAAAAAAAATTATTTGCAAAAATAAGAAATGCAGTTTGGTAGAAGACATCATCTTTTATATATATATAAAAATTTAGCAAAATCGGTTTGACCAATCGTGAGAAAATCGGCAAAAACTGAGGAACTTCGAAAAGTGTTGATAGCCATAACTTGGAAAATAATTCGAATTTCGAAAAATTGTTAAATACGTATTTTTTTTTAAGCGTTGTGAGCCATACTACCCACTTTCATTAAAATACATGGCCGTCGAAAAAATTTTAGGTGGCCCACTTCAAAAATTTCAACTCATATCGCATTTTTATATTGGATATTTCATATTTCACAGTTTATACATATTTCACATTTCATATCTCAATATTTGTCACATTTTTCATTTGTTATGTTTCATATTTCATATCTCATATTTCATATTTTATATTTTATACTAGCTGACCCGGCAAACTTCGTTCTGCCCAAAATAGATTTTTTTTATTAATTTCATTTCAAAAATTGTTATTAGACCGGTATTATTTTAAATAGAAAATTAACGATTTTTCACTACTTCATTGTGTTAATTGTCATCGCAAATGCAAGTTTCACTGGGAACTGCATAAGTTTGAATTGGAAGGGCAAATCTGTTGAAGATAAAGGAATCCGGGTAAGTAAGCATTCCTCTCCCTTGAACGGGCCTTTTAAAATGCTTGCCACTATTAAATTGTCCATTAGCTTTGTAACAATCAGTCGTGTACCATTGCACAGTTTGGGAGCATGAAGATTGCGTAGCATAATAACAACAGACCCAACTTTGAGACGCAAATGATGAGGAGGCATTGCAGGCAAATCCAAAGAGTTTAATAACTCCACTGGGTAATTTACTACTTCGTCTTCATTTTCAACGCGATCAATAGATTTATAAGAACGCAGATCTCCCGGAATTTGATTTTGAATCGTCCAATTCAAGTCGTTGACATCAATATTTTTTGCTGCTAAAATTGCGCGTGCGGCTAACTATTTGTAGTTACCATAATTTTGAGCGATATTTGGATATACACTGCTAATTAGTTCATCCTTACTTGAAGCGAATTGGTAAATCGCAGTTGGAATCGATATTAATCCACTGCAAGGATCTATCGGAACTTGTCCATTGCCGATTCGCAGCAGTTCTTTTGAAAGAGCGTCTGCATTGCTATCGTGTTGCAGAAAAACTCGTCCGCGCAGAAGTCGTCCGCCAGCAATATCTTCACTCCTCCAAAGAAACGATCATTATTGCGCAAATCTCTCAATGTTCGGTCGAGTGCTTCTAATGATCATTTGTGGGCCATTGTGCACTCATCCCATATGTTCAATTTACAGTTTTTGAAAACTTGTGTTATTGCTGATTGCTTTGAAATATTGTAAACAGGACTTTCGTGTATTTGCAAGTTTAATAGAAGCTTTAATGCTAAATGTGCCGTTCTTCCACCTTCCAACAGTGTTGCAGCGATTCCGGTAGATGCAAGAGCTAATGCAATACCACGGGCGTATCGAGAAAAAATATGCCACCGTTTCCATTATCTACAGCGTTTATTAGTTGATTGTACGCACTGCTTTTCTGTTGATTCAACAGTGGAAAATTTGTTTGTACTTGTTGTTGCAAGTGAGTTATATCGTAAGCACGCTCACCATGAATGCTTTTAGGGATATTTAGCCTTAAAAATTAAGATCGCATGGGAGGTGCTACGCCCCCTTTTCCCAAAACAACTGTTTTTTTTCATAAGCATGCTATTGATATCGTTAATCTCCTGATCAATTTTCAGGTCCCAACCTTAAACGCTTTTATAGATATTCAGCTTGAAAAATTAAGTTTGTATGGGAGGTGCCAAGCCCACTTTTATGCGTAGGAATAGCTTTGATATCATTTAGCTCTATACCAATTTTCAGCTCCCTACCTTGAACTCCTTTAGAGATAATCCGCTTCAAAATTAAGATTAATTGGCAGGTGCCACGCCCCCTTTTCTGATAACCTACACTTTTATGCAGGAGA
The DNA here is from genome assembly GCA_960531455.1 of Urophora cardui. Taxonomy (NCBI): domain Eukaryota; kingdom Metazoa; phylum Arthropoda; class Insecta; order Diptera; family Tephritidae; genus Urophora; species Urophora cardui. Next base: position 24,974,682 of record OY482672.1, on the reverse strand, counting down.
GTGGTTTTAATGTCATTTAGCTCTATAGCAATTTTCAGGATCCTGCATTTATTCTTTCTGATAGATTCAGCTTCCAACGCTAAGTTTGTATGGGAGGTGCCACGCCCTCCTAATATTTTTTAATTTTCTCTTCGACTAAACCTTCGCGGGGTTACAACAAACAAACCCCCCTAAGGAAGTATTTGATTTGGTTCAGCCGTTTTCAGGTTTTAGCGTTACAATTAAAAACCAAATCATTTTTATATATATAGATTTTATATTTTATATTTTATATTTTATATTTTATATTTTATATTTTATATTTTATATTTTATATTTTATATTTTATATTTTATATTTTATATTTTATATTTTTACATTTCCATATTTTCAAACACATTTCACACATTTCACATATTTCAATTTTCATAAGACATATGAGTACGACATTTCGTATATATGTCATATTTCCTTTATAACATTTGTCATATTTCATATTTTCATAGCTCATATCTCAAATGTTTCATATTTCATATTTCATTGTTTGTCATATTTTACATTTGTTATATTTCATATTTCATATCTCATATTTTATATTTTATATTTTATATTTTACATTTCCATATTCTCGAAAGTCATATTTCATGTCTCATATTTTAGTTTAGTTATATGAGTACGACATATGAGTAGTTCGTATATACGTCATATTTCCTTTATAACATTTGTCATATTTCATATTTTCATAGCTCATATCTCAAATCTAACATTTCTCATTTCATACATATCTAGAATTAGATCTCTTTTTTTTGACATGCAGCTTCCATTTTGCTTGTTACATTTTGAGAGGATACGATTTGCATATTCCGCATTTGGGTATAATCAATAGAGTCCTATCCTTCTTTCCTTCTGCTTACATCTATCTAAACTAAACATAAATAAACAATTCACTGACTTCACTCGGTTTATTTTTTGTGTGTTGTATTTTGTGTTTTTTGAAACATTCGCGTTGTTGCTCTCTCACGTGTGTGACATACATAGGTACACAGAGCAATATTCTACGTGCCTTCGATAATTAACTTCTCGAAACCTTTTACTATAAAACATTTGCCAAAAAGTTTCACTTACACAACTTTAGCTGCTCTTTACAACAAACAACACATTTAGTCACCTTTCGTCCTTTCGCAGCACTCCGAACACACCAATCTCATTTGCAGCCAGCGTTCCGGTGTGTCGGGGTCCTGCCGATGTCAGCAACAAAACCAAAAATTTTACCAAAACTACTAATAAATGTGTTTTTCGTGTGTTGCAGAGAACAGCCGAAAGTGTCGCACAACTTTTAAAATATATGACTTTAGTTATTAGGGTAGATATGCATAAAAGTGAAAAATTCGCTATCGGACTTGAATGTGGAAACAGGAAACACAAACAAACACAATTTGACTTTTAAAGACTCTATGAATAAGTATGAAGCGAACAAATAGAGTAAGCCGAACCACAATCTTTGACTAAACTCGCAAGAATGTAAGTACTAAAGCAACATTTTGTTCTGCTCTAATGTGCCACAGTCTAATGCAGGGCCGCCGAGAGAAAATCCGGGCCCGGGGTCAAAATAACTACGGGCCCCTATACTAAATGAACAAATTCTCAAAATCAAAATTCAATGAATATATAGTTACGAACTTTAATTTATCTATACATTAATACAGATCAAGTAAATATGTTTACATAGAAATATACATATTAGGGTGGGTCAAATGTATTGTCAAAAGGCACATCCAGTTTCCGAATCCATGGGTCATACTGAGTAATATTGTCCAAGGGACCATAGCACACTGGTCTCATTTGTATGGAGAGTGGGACAAAACTCAATTTCTTGGAAACGGATGGACCTACCGAAACCAAATTTGGCACATTGGTGTCCCACTATACGACTCATCTTTCAGAAAAATTAAAAGCATATATGTTGTAATCCACGCCCACCACTAACGCTAGTTTACAGCCAAAAAAAAAAACAAGAAAACCAGGAATGGGGGAGGATAAGAATTGACCTGCTGAGCTTGGAACTATTTTTTTTAATTTTTTGTATATTTAGGTTTTTGAGATAACGGTAATTTTGTGTTTTTTTGTTATCACTTCATTGAAAAATTATTTTCTCTGGAATTACAAATGCGATAAACGCAAGCAGTATCTCGTTCGAAAGGCAATTAAAATACGCTTCAAACGACATACAACTTGTAGTGGTCTAACAAAAACTCGCTGAGCGAAAGCTGGTCAAAATTTTGTGGATTTTTTGCGATTTTTGAAAAAATTTTGATTTTCAAATTAAGTTTTTATAAAAATTTGTAAAAATGAGGAAAGTTTTATTACTTTAAAAATTTGCCCGTTTAATTGCAAAGACTTTAAGCGTAATATCAGAGAGATCCGATAAATATTTTATTTTTGGCGATTTTTTTCATGTGAAACAAAAAGGATATTTTGGACGAAAAACTTGGTTAGATGACTTAACTATGTGAAAACGACTTCATAGGTCAAAATGACATTAGAAGAAAATATAGAGCTTCCAAAGACTAAACTAATGACATTTCAATTTTAAAAATCCGATGTCAAATAACAAAGTTGCAATAAAAAAAATTATTCCGCGATATTTCGCGGGATCAAAAAAAAAATTGTATGGAGAGTGGGACAAAACTCAATTACTCAGATTTTATCAAAAATAAAGTTTTATCGAAAACAGTCGATGTAAATATGTATAAAAATCGTAAAAGGGCAACAATATTTTGTATAGACTAGTTACATTTAGTATGATATTTTAAGAAAAAGGGAAAAAAAGGGAAAAATGTATAAACAGGCTTCTTAAGAGAAGACTTGAAAGAACTCAAATCTGCTTATAAGACCTGGTCCAGAGTGGTCCTTAATTGTTAAAAGTTTAAATGAAAATGCTAATGCTTGAAAATTACGCTCATAGAAAAGCCAAGATTTCTTCATCTTGTATTTTGCTAAAAATAAATTGTTTTCACTGTTTTCTTTCGCTAAATCATGAAACATACGTTTTTCTTGCGTTTCCATAGTTATCCGCATTTTTTTTTAGCACTCAAACTTGAAATATCGCAAAAATCATAATACACTTATTTACACAAACTTTTTCCAGAAAAAATTTTTTTCAAATGTGTTGACTTTAAATGAGCCAAAGTAACACTTAATGGTGGCTATTGCGTATAGAAGGAGGTGTTCCATAAAATTCAATATATTTCCCACGGAAATGCATGACAGAAGTTTCTTTTTCAAGCACCAACGTTTTTGACTTTTGTGTATGGGGGCTGACCAGTGTGCATAGGTCTGAATGAATTCTGTTTAAATACATATTGCTTTATTTGTATGAAATAAATTTCTTTAAATTGGAATACAAATATTTGTTGGTAATAATTTAGTATATCAAAAGACTGATTCTGCTGAACGCTTTAGTGAAACAGCAATCGAATTCAACTGTACGAAGCACCAAAGCAAATTTTAGCTTCGCAAGCTTTGTTTGTTTTCGGCGTATCGCTGTTTACATACATACATACACGTACATATGTATATGAGCATTTCCTGGGCGTTTCGGACGGTATATTCGCACGATTTTTTGAACTTTTGAGGCAGAAATATCGCGAAATATTGTATAGTTTTATGATAAAGGGAAAGATTTACGCCACGGATAATGATTAAAGTATGTTAGCGACAAAAATTTAGTTTAATTCCTCTGTTTTAGCTACTTTTAAAATATGGACGTGTTTTTGTAGCGTCCGGAACGCAGTTTAAGTGGCTTACACAGAGGCATTAAACTAAATTTCTGTCGGTAACATACTTTAGTCATTAGCTGTGACCTAAATCTTTCCTTTTATCATAAAACGATACAATATTTCGCGATATTTCTGCCTCAAAAGTTCAAAAAATCGTGCGAACATACCGTCCGAAACGCCCAGGAATTACCCATATCGCTGTATAAGAATTTGCATCATACCGAATTTTTCTGTTGCAACAGAAAACGAATTCAAATTTATGCTGCAAAGTCGACGCCAAAAACCAACAATTCCTTAAGTGGGATGCAGACACGTTAAGAGATTTATAAAATTTGTTGAAATTTAAAATGATTGCTATCTACGAAAGGTGATTAAAGGTGTTGTTTGTTTATTTTCTGTGGCAAAAACTTGGATATCATTTTGAGATTCCCGGTCCCTCTAAAGCCCGGGCCCGGGGCAATTGACCCCCTCTCGTCGGGCCTGGTCTAATGTCTGTATTACAAAACACTTATAAAACACAAACGCGCGCCAGTTGTTTTTCTAGCATCAATCTTAGTGGCATACTTTTTTCCTGTTTGCTTTTTGTTGTTTTTTTGTTTCACTTTTTTGTTTGTAAATGTTTTAAGTAAGTATTTGCGTAAGTGTGTTACTTTTCATATATTTGCATAAGCATCCTTACACACTTTCTTCGGCGGTGGGGGTTTCGAGCACACGGTTGTGGTTGGTGTTCGCATAAGTGAAGTGTCATGGGAAGTACGAGCATGTGAGTACGTATGTGCGAGTAAACTAAATAAAGCCAAACAAGTTGTGTAAAGTCGTATCAATTTATAAATAAATACGACACAGAGATAATTTATGCACTCATAACAGATGTTTGATTTTACATACAATGTGCAAAAAGTATATAAGCAGTATGAATGTATATGAGTACATACATCAAGCAAATATAGAAATACGAGTTTTGGGTTGGGGAAAGGAACAAAGTAGTGTTAAAATATAATTTTCAAAAGGATTGCATGAGTGAAAGTTGTGTAGTGTAGAGCTTTAGAAACCTTCTTGTTATATTAGAAAAATGTAGGCAGCAGCTGCGAAGGCTTTAAATACATGAAAGCAAAATTCAATGGAAAATTGGGTTTAAAGTAAGCAACTTTACTTGTATTTACCTTTATTGGAATTAAATAGAAAATTTATGCCTGCCTTCCATGAATGAATTGAAATGTGAGTGATCTTCATTGTGACGTCATACTCTATGATAAGACAAATAGAAAAGAAGGAGCTTTTAAAATAACTGCAGCGGAAGGTAGTGTGTGGAGCTGGTTTTGGCTGTGCTTTCCATGAGTTCCGACAGCAAAATATGAGAAACATCACTTTTCAACAAATAAATAATTTCCGAAACTTCTTATCAGAAACAAATAAATACAAATACAAATACAAACGAAGAAACTCAGCCGAACCATGGAAACATAAGATGAGAAACTGAATAGTGCAAACGCAGAGTGAAAAATCTAAGCCGATAAAAAAAAACCTGCAGAAATTTTTTTGTAATTCTCTAGTCGCAACTGCTTTTATCTATTTCCATTTTAAATTGAAACAAGTAAGGAAGCCTAAGTTCGAGTGGAATCGAACATTAGATACTCAGCTGTATGCTTTCATTGTTTAAATACTTTTTGGTTGCTTGTTTTTCCGACAGGGTAGGAATATGATGTATTGTGGAACGATCCTCCGCCATCCCTTGTCAAGTTTGGTTTGGAGACAAACCGGTTTCGGCTAATATGCGCCATCTTCAGTGTCTTTTTTCGTTCGAACGAAACGAAACACTGAAGATGGCGCATATTAGCCGAAACCGGTTTGTCTCCAAACCAAACTTGACAAGGGATGACGGAGGATCGTTCCACAATACATCTTTCATTGTTTGTTTGCGTTTGATGGAAACACGGTGTAGGTACTTTATATAAAGCGAGTGCTGCATAAAGTGGGCGTAGCCGCGCCCATTTTCAACATTTTTATCAGTCATCCAACTAAGCATATGAATATTTTTCTTTGTGCAACATTTCATTCCTTTATGATTTCTAGTTACAAAGATGTCACGTTACAAATTCCCAAAGGGTGTTTCAGAAATATCTTTGTTAAAAAGTAGGCGTGCTCATAAACCGATTTCAATAAATTTTTGCGTATCTATTCACACAAGTTATAAAAGTGTATAAACCAAGTTTCGTCATAATATCTCAATTATTTGTCGAGTTATAGGCTCCGAAATCTCGTATATTCCTGTTTCTAAAAAGGGGCGGTGCCACGCCCATTTTCCAAAATATTTGTGTTTTTTATTTTACGGCCGCAGTTGGACTCCTGCGACAAAATTTCAGTGATAGATCTTTATATTTGACAGAGATATCGCTTAAAATGTTTTTATAAGGTCACTTTATAATACACATATATAAAAGTGGGCGTGGCCGTCAACCGATTTTAACTATTTTCCGTCCAAATGTTTGCCTAAGCAAGTAAATCACGCATACCAAATTTCATCGATATATCTTCAACGGTTTCTGAGTTATGACATATAAAACTTTCAATGTTTGACCCTTAATAAGTGGGCGTGGCACCGCCCATTTTCCAAAATTTCATCAAATTTCTTCATAGGGGCCTGAGCCCAATACGTGGGTAAAATTTCATCGCTCCAGCTATATTAGTGACTGAGATACCAAATTTCCGATTTTTTCTATATAGGAAAAGTGGACGTGGTCATGGTCCGATTTCGCCCATTTTCAATACCAACCGTCCTAGTCTCGATACCAAGTTGCATTTCAAATTTCATCAAAATATCTAAATTTTTGCGCGAGTTAGAGTGTTTACAGACGGACGGACGGACAGACGGACAGACGGACGGACATGGCTCAATCGTTTTCTCTTTTCACCCTGATCATTTTGATATATATAAGTCTATATCTATGTCGATTATTTTATTCTGTCACAATCCACCGTTATGCGATTAAAACTATAATACTCTGTGTACTAGTACAGCTGAGTATAAAAAAATTGTTGTCTGATTGTCGAAAAAATAAACGGGAAAAGGGTTAAAAGCCACATTGCAGCTAAATGCAACATTGAAGTGCTAATCAGGGAGTCAAACAATTTTAACTTTTAAAGTAAAGGTCCTTTATTAATTTTGTACTTCTATTATATTTCAAATAACAAAAATTAAGTCCAAGAATAAAAGTTCTAATAAGAAGCGAACGGTGCATGCGATTTATGATAAATTTGGCATTTTTATTTTGGTCGGTGCAAATAGCCAAATGGGCGTGCATTTTGTTGAAAATTTCAAGAAGTTAGCTGACTCACGTAAAAAAGCCTTTGCAGTGGCGCTAGAGGGTTAACATTTTCAAGAAAATTGTTCGCCGCAAAATTGCACTAGGGGTGTACTGAGACGACTAAATTTCCATAAAAAAAAAATATAAAAAAGACAGCAGAAAATAAAAAAGCAGGGACCGAAAATAACGGTTATTTTTTTTTTGGGTGGTGAAAAGGTTACGCAAAAAAAACCTTTATCTTCTTTTGGGAATTTTTAACCATTATCATGAGAAAAATTTTTTTTGGTCATTAATAACCATTATAACAACCAAAAAACTGTTTTATTTTTTTATTCTTTTTTTGGTCAGCTATAAAAATGAAGTCTATTTATTTATCAATATTTCTGGACGATATTGGTATCAAATGAAAGGTGTTGAGCAGGGCTATTACATAGAGGTGTATTTGTTAAGATTCGTAGGTCGGGTTCCCAGTTATGGGTGAAAAAGTGGATCCGGATGCCCTGGAATGTTTAAGCAAATTGGTATCAAATGAAAAGAGGTAATCAGAGCTAGAATCCCTGCTCAACACCTTTCATTTGATACCAATATCGTCCAGAAATATTGACAAATAAATAGACTTGATTTTTATAGCTGACCAAAAAAAGAATAAAAATCTGAATAACGGTTATTCAGGCCCAAATCAGTTTTTTGGTTGCCATAACGGTTATTCAAGCCCAAAACACTTTTTTGGTTGCCATAACGGTTATTCAAGCCCAAAACAGTTTTTTGGTTGTTATAATGGTTATTAAGGACCAAAAAAATTTTTTTTCTCATGATAATGGTTAAATATGACTTTTACCCCATTTCTCTCATAACCGTTACGTCCCTGTAAAAAAGATATATATGGCGCCAAGATATAGGCAAAAAATTTAATATGGCGCCTAGAAATATGCAACAAATTTAATATGGCGCCTAGAACCAGGCACGAATTTTATATGACGCCTTAAACTATGCAACATTTTTTTGTTTGTTTGCTTAGAAATGTTTTTGTTTAGAGTATCCCAGACATCGCTATCTGCAGGAAAGTCTAACATATATCCCAGTACTTGACATTCGGATGTGACTGCACTGATCCAGCCGTGCGCGCCAAAAACACGTATCAAACATGATTTGCGATTTTAGCTTTTTTTATGGAAATCAATAACTTATCATATCGCACGCATCAACTGCCAAAATTTCAGAGCTGTGTAACGTGCAGTTTCGAAGTGAGAGCCTAATTAAATTTCATAGCTGTATACAAACTGTATGCCAAGAAAATAAAAAAAAACCCTTCACCTGCATAATTTCTATTTTGGCTCGTACGTCTTTTTGGCGCCCCCTCCTTCACTCCTTTTTAATGTCTTCATTGCATGAATTTGCTTATTAATGCTTACGCCACCAGCACATTTTCAATCATGAGTCTGCAATTACTGCGTTTAAATTTTCATTCAAGTCATAACAAATGAAACTTTTTAGCGACACTTTTAATTAATTAATATAATACAACATCGATCAACTAAATGCACCAGTGACTATGCAGACTTTGCAAGTTGACAAAAAAGCGCATAAAATTTGAATAAAAAAAAACCGAAAACTTTTACGCCTTTTTGCTGAGTACTTAAAATCGACGCTCCATTATCACGAATTAAGATTAAATATTACGCAAAAGCATTTGCAATCGATATCCAATAAAATGTCAGCCGAAAGTTTTATTTTCAAAGTTTTGCATGTAGTCTTAAAAAACGAAAGCAAAGCAAAGGAAAACGAATTCTCAAAAAACTTGCTAAAAAAACTTTAAGACAAACGCGCAGCAACTTTATTGATATTTATTGATGCTATGCAAGCAGCTCAATTTTCATGCGCCAAAGTGAAGTGAGTAATGCAAAAAGTGCGCATTTGCCGCTTTAATTACTTGGCGGCAATGCTTTTGCCTTTGCCTGCATTTTAAACTTTATTTTATCGCGTCTCAAGCCAAAACTTTCGCACAACTTTGACAAAGTACAACACATTTTATTCGTTTTGATACTCGCACTGCTTCTTTTTTTTTTTTGCGCTGTTTGGAATTTTCATCGAAAGCGCGCATAGGTTCCGCTGTTCAGCTGCTGACGTTTTCTATCGTTTGTTGGTGTGTGTGTGTTCCTTCTATTTGTGTATGTTAAGGCACCGTTTATTTCTTTTATTGCCATTAATTTACTTTTTATGCCGTGAAAAGTTGGTTTCGTTCCCACGCAGCAGATTATTTGCTGCTCTACCTACTGCAATAAAACCGAGACGCACTTGTTGTTATTTTTGGCGATGTTGTTTTTGTTGTTCTTTTTCTTTGATTTCGGCGCGTAACTAACCCCTTTCTCGTTCTTTCTACTTTCAAAGTATTCAGCGGAAAAAATATTCAAAGCATATCAACTTTTGCATTTCATGCTTAGATGCGTGTGGGTGTGTGTGTAGCTGTATGTGCTTTCATTTCACCTGCATGAGACATATTGAATGCATACTCACATACCAGAGGCGGTCGCTTCATACAAGCCGAGAAGCCCGGCTTGCGTACACATTTTCGTTCATTTCATACGAAATTCTTTAAAATCTGGTTATTTTACGTTTTAAATGTGTTTACTATTTAAGTTCTCAATAATATAGCCCCCACTGTAACATGCCCCTAAAAGCCTGCTAAGAAAATAGCGCAAATACACCACCAATCCACCCCACAATGTGTATTTTGTTTGTACAGCCAATCACAGCACAGTGAGCATGCTTCAACGTTTCCACACATTAGCTTTTACGTGGCTTTCAAAACAGAATAACATAGCTTGTTTTCTCGCTTTCGCTAAGGAGAAACCAATTGCTTATTTTCAGACTTAAATTGAAAAAAAAAACTAGCAAAGCACTTTTTTTATTTTTCACATCAAATTTGTATGCGAATATGAAGCTGGCTTCGGCATTCAAAAGTTCAGTATTCACATCCATATGCATATTTGATTTGATTTTCGTTTGCATGGAGGTACATGCTTGTGCACATAATTTCTTACATCTGCATGTGCATGCAAACATAAATATCAAATGCCAGATTATAAAAGCGTTGATTGTGATTTTTGGCGGCTATTGGCACAATATCAAGATTATTTTAAAAAGCGATGGAAATCAAATTGGACCTCAGTTTTTTCAAACACTAAAGCACCCATTTTTTAGGCAATAAGCAAATACACTTGCTACTGCTGAAATTTCCGCCGGTATAAGGAAACTAAAAATACCTCTGCGCTTTCGTGTAAGATTTCCCTAGCGCACGTTTTTATATTTAAGAATTAAGTAAATACGAAATTTTTTATTTTAAAAATGTTCAGAGTAAAATTGCTAAATCAAGAAAAAACTATTTTAATTTAAAAATGTTTATTTTTATTTTACGCACTATGAGTTTTTGAAGGAAAAACTTTAATTTTTATTCCATTAATTTTAATTTTTAATTTAAACATGTTTCTTTTTAAATCCTAAATACCTTTTAGTTTAAAAAATTTAATTTTTAAATTAAAAATTTTCATTTATAAAATAAAAATGACTTGGTTTAAAACGTGCATTATAAAAATAAAAATTTTATTTTTGATTCCTTTTCTCTGAGTATACAAACAAAAAAATGTGTATCAGGAAAACTAAAATAAAAAATACATATGAAAAAAACAAAAAAAAAATAAAATAAACGAGAAAAACGATATTCAAATACCCGAATTGTTCAAATGCCCGTACAAACATACGCGTAATAAACAAACAAACGAGCGTTCGAGCATTGAAAAGCATTTATTCGGGCCACTCGAAAATGTTAAAAAGAAATCGAGAACTCTAAATCAAAGTCAATGACGGAACGCAATCAGACTTTTAAATAATACAGCAAAGGAAATTACATAAATGGCTAATGGTTATGCTTCACACATAGGCTTGCCCAGGCAATTTATGCTAGGTCCGCCACTGTCACATACATGTATATTTGGCAACGTCTGTGTATGCATACATGCGCATGTGTGTGTTTGTTTCACTGCGCTTCGTCGTGTCCTTGCAAACGCTACTCTTCTCCCAGAACCGTGGTTTGGCCAATAGACCCAAACCAGCATTCTGCCAGCAACGTGACGTAATCGGCAGGTAAAACACAAAAAAAAAACAATGAATACAAGTAAGAAAGTGAAAATCGTTTAACACGGAAAAGTTCTATACCCCCTATTCGCAAGCGAAAAGCTCTAAGAGCCACACCGAAATACATTTATATTATTGCTTATCCAAGCTGGACAAAGCAGCTAAGAAAATTGGATTCACGTTCGACGAAGACAAGAGGAAGTATCTCCTGTCATCACACAAAGAAAGAACGCGTCTGAGCAGCCGCGTAACTGTTTCAGGGTTGCATCAAATTTGTAGCTTTGAAATGTGTGGAGGCTTTGCCAAAGGGCAAATGGTGTTGAAATTTTGTATGCTTAACAGAAAATACTTCGTATTACGTCTCAGACATATATGTGGTATGAATATTATAATACCAATACTATGATTTGGCTATACATACTATGAAAATTTTCAAATAAACTGCAATATGAGGCTGACTATACCACGATGATTGTGGCCGCTGTGGTGCAGTGGGTAGAGTGCTCGCCTGCTATGCCAGAGGTCTCGGGTTCAAACCCCAGTCCGAGCAAACTCCCAAAAAATTTTTCTAATTAGTAAAAATCCAATTATTGGCTTTTTTAAGAGCAGCGGTCACCTCTCGGCAGTGGGCGGCATACCCTCCGAGTGTATTTCTGCCATGAAAAAGCTTCTCACAAAAAATTCATTCGCCGTTCGGAGCCGGCGTAAAATTGTAGGTCCACCCAATTAGTAGGAAAAACAAAAGGAGCACACCTCGAATTGGGAGAGAAGCTCGTCATACAGACACTTTTAGACTCGGTTTCACCAACCATACCTAAGTTTAGCTTTAGCCACGACGTAAGTTAGTCGATATTCCGTGCTGAGCTAACTTTTCGGTTTCATCAACTAGCTAAACTAACTAAAGAGTATTTGCTATTTTGGTTGCTGAATTCGCTCTTTTGGTTATTGAATTTGCTTAAGCGATTAGTTTTAGCCAAGACAAAAGTTGACTAACAAGTTGACCAAGCTGAGAACGAGTGATGATACCGAATACATCAAAATTGCGACTAAACTAAGCTTAGTATAGTTGCTGAAACCGGGCATTAGACTTCTCAGTCGCAGGACGAATTTTTTACTGCAGTAGCACTACGCTTAAGCACTGCTGGGTATTCAAAAAAAAAAAAAAAAACAAGTAAGAGCGCGGCTGTCTTCGGCCGTACCGAAGACTTCATACCTTTCATGAATGGGGAAACGAAAATTTAAATAGTCTGCTATTATTTAATTTATACATTAAACTAGCTGACCCGGCAGACGTTGTTCTGCTAAAACTTATTCCTATGAAGCCTAAAGAAAAGTCTTTGATTACCGTATTGCTAACCATTATCTTAGAGTCCATCTTCATCACTGTGAATAACAAAAAATTGTCTATTCTCTGAATAAAAGTTATAGTTATATTCGCCGCGACAAACCTACTTCCCCCGATCCCTATCATTATCTCAATCCCTATCCCTATCCCTATCCCTATCCCTATCCCTATCCCTATCCCTATCCCTATCCCTATCCCTATCCCTATCCCTATCCCTATCCCTATCCCTATCCCTATCCCTATCCCTATCCCTATCCCTATCCCTATCCCTATCCCTATCCCTATCCCTATCCCTATCCCTATCCCTTTCCCTATCCCTATCCCTATCCCTATCCCTATCCCTATCCCTATCCTTATCCCTATCCCTATCCCAATCCCAATCCCTATCCCTATCCCTACCCCTATCCCTATAGCTACCTACCTTTACCTTACCGGGACCGTCCATCACCATCCGGGCCCACTACTTTAGCCATCTCTGGGAAACAGCCTTAGAAATCACAATGAAATTAGCTGTATGTGGAAGCCTGCTAAACGCTTTTCAATTTCTACCAATATCGCTCGAAAACATTAAGGGGTTATCCGGGTTCACGCTTTGACCCAAATCTTGGAACCCGGCCTAGGCATCACTATTTAAAAAGCTCTTTGCTGAAGTCCTCCTCAACAGCTTTCATTTGATACCAATATCGCTCAGAAACTTTCCAGGGTCACTCGGTCCCACGTTTTAACCCATATCTGGGAACCCGGCCTAGGTATCGCAATAAAAATAACTTTATGTTGAAGACCTGTTAAACACCTTTCATTTGATACCAATATTGCTCGAAGGCTTGGTGGATCGATCTGGGTCCTCATTTAGGCCTGTATTCCGGGAAGCTCCCAATTTTTCGAAATTCTATATACCCTACTATGTGCACTAACACCACATGAATCTACTGTGAAAATTTCATAAAGAACGGTTGGTTACTTTGGGAATTTATAGAGGACACACATCCACAGATGCACACATACGCACATACACACCGATTTTTCCAATTTTCGGACTTTTCCGGAGGGATTTTCCAAAATTTTCTTCCGTACGAACCATCTCCTCGAGAATACGAACAATTGACAAAAAGTTTTACAGAAATCGGCCCAGCCGTTCTCATCTGATGAGGTTAGTAACATTATTTACACCATTTATATATATATAGATTCAGTGGGTTATTTATGCATAGGTTCCTTTGAAAAATTAGTGTCATCATTTAAATGGAGAAGTTATACACCAAAATGTCGATATCTGAACAATCGGTTGTATGGCAGCTATATGTTATAATGGTCCGATTCGGCCGATTCCGACAAATGATCAGCTTCTCCTAAAAATACATTCACATTCCAAATTTCAAGCAGAAAGCAGATATCTCAAAAACTGAGGGATTAGTTTGCGATCAAACAGACAGACAGACAGACAGACAGACAGACAGACAGACGGACATGGCTTAATCGACTCAGCTCATGATCCTGATCATATTGGTATATATATGTTGGTAGGTCCGCCACGCCTCCTTCTGGTACTTTCACCATTCGTGTTTCGGCACAAAGTTATAAAACCATTTCATTCACATGAAAGGTATAAAAAAATATAATAATAAAAACAACAACATACAAGAACACTAAGCGCATATGTAGATTCAGTGCAACACAGCAACAGCGCAAAATTCATGAAACAAAAGTCTCATAAAATCGTTCTCCCGTGGCGACGCGACGAGCTAACGCGGTGCAAGGCAGAAAAGCTGAACGTGGCTTTTAAACAAATTTGAAAATTTCTGCGCTGGGCACATTCGCTTACTTGCATATGTGCATACACACAAACACATATTACACACACATAAACAACTGTAAAAATTCATATGGCTAGCTCAGCAACGCGCTTTGCATTGCGGGCTGCAGCACAGCACTTCTTTTTGGTTATGTGATCGGCAAAGCGGTAAGCGTCGCAGCGCACCAATTTTTCTTTTTTTATTCTTGGCTTGGCTTGACTTTTATTGGCATTTTTGCATTTTTGCAAGTTTTACTTCACGTGCTGTGAAGTTTTGTGTTTCTTGTTGCTTGTGCTGTGCGTTGTTGTTGTTGTTGTAGTGCGTTTTTGTTGTTGCTATGGTTTTTATATGTTGCACGTAGCATTTACCAATTGTGGCGAGAGCATATTGTTCAAATGATGTTGCAGTGATGCACAAGTGTAGATATGTGCGAAGAGTAACAGAAAAATTATGCTTTTGGGGTTCATCATAATAACTAACCAATAAATTTGTTTTTGTTCTGTTTTTTTTTTATTTTTAGTATATTTTTGCTGTTTCAATACATTTTTAGTAAAAAATTTACTTTACGCAAATTATTTAAATTTCAATGGAGGCCTTATTACACTTCTAACTTGTCGGCTTTTTAAATCAGCCAACTAAAGCGCTCACATAGATACATATGTGTAGGTAGCAAGATAACAAAGTTGCGAGTGTGAACCTTAATAGAGTTGATAGAGAAGTAAGAGCAAGTAAGAGCTTTTGGTGCTACTTTCCGGCGTCTTTAGTAGACCGAAGATTTTCCTTGGTGCTCTTGTTATTTGTTCTCAAATCCAAATTCACAAGTCATTATTGCGAAATCGAAATTCAGCAGATAAACTTATGTTTTCACTAATTTTTGGGTGATTAATATCTATGGACTTATCCATAGTATTTTTTTTTCGAACACCCCTCTACTCTGCATACAAAAAAAAACTCTAAATCTCCAAAACTGAATTATAAGATGCCTGGTATTATATACTAAAGCCAACTCAAGCGCTATTAACCAACGATATGCCTGTGCGAAAGCATTCTACGAGACGCGCGACTTGTTAAAGATATTCGATGCGGTTAACTGCTCCATAACTTTGAAAGACATACAAAGCTCATCACTCCCAATAAGAGCTGATGGTTGATTAAATCACTATGATTATAATTTATGCTAAAATGAGTTTTCTAAGAAAGAAAACTTGGTCGCCTTTAGTTACAGGATTTAGATGACAAATTTCTTCTTGCAAATATCTTTTATTTAGCGTAATAAATAATAGTAATTAAGTTTAATTAATAAGCTTATTTAAGCCATTAAATAATTAAATAATTTCTCTTATGTTTCTTTTCAATTTCCACAAAATACCCATAAACCTTCGCAGCCGGGCAACAACAAAGTAATGCTTAATTAAAAGCTAAATTTATAGTACTAAACTACGCCAAATTACATTAACCATCTGCAACATCACGTACCTATGGATTTACTACAACTGCGTAATTGGAAATAATTATTTAGGAAACTTTATTGGTCAGCAATTAAGTGAAGCACACACACAAATGTACAATCGGCCTAGCAAACTTTCGATTGCCTAGAAACAACGGGACGCGTTAAAAAAAAAATATACTACCTGTTCTGGAAATTGCGCACGTTGCGCGAAAAAACACGAAAATTTGCATAGCAAACGGCCGACAAATTGGCTGTTGATGCTTTTCGCACGCATAATTTTGGCCACACAAATTTGTTATTATGCAGAATGTGCCAATAAATACATAGACGAAATCCTTAGGTATTAAGAAAATTGTTCTTTAATATAAATGTAACTAAAACTTATGTCTATCTATGGCACAGCAGTAAAGCCGAAGCACCTGTTTTGCCTTGAGGCATAAGTTGAATATGTATGTATGTATGTAATTTTTTTTGGCAATAAATTCGTAAAATTGTTATTAAATGAGAATTTTTATGTCATTGTAAGTATGTAGTTAAAGTTAATTTGCTCATTCTAAGACTCCTGCTCTGCAATGTGCTTTTCAATCAACAAAGGAATTTGTTCTTCAAAAAGTTATTTGTGACCTCTTAAGCCATGCACAGAGCCACTGAAAAAGTCATATTGAACACTAGTGGGTCTTTGCAAAACCCTAAAATGTTGTATGCATTCAAAGAAAGTGCAATTAATATTGTTTTATAAACATGTGTACCTACACCCAGGAAAAAAACATTATAAAAACATATCGTCGGTCTCCTGCCAGAAACACGAATGTGAAATTTTTTCTACGTGCGATGTCTGCTCTTTATCGGGTATATATTGATATAATAACAATTAATATTTGTATATGTGCTTATGTACATACAAGTATATATTATGTATGTATGTTTACACAAGAATTTATACCAATATTAATTGTTATTACATCAATATATCGACCCCTTTGCGCGATTTTATCGTAAGGGTCATTTTCTGGAATTTCAGTTTCTGATGTAATTTTAATCTACATCCGTCAGCCCATCACCTGGTAAAATATTATACCTGAAATCCTTATAGTTGTGCCAAAAATTGGCTTTATTTTTTATCGTAAGGGGCAATCCACATTTTTTTCTTGAGCTCGAATTTATCGTATCGCCCATATAAAAAATAATTTGAATATAGCTAGCAAGTAATTTTATGTATTATTTATTTTGAAATTTAAAATAGAATATGAAGGGGATTGTAAGCGTAATGTAGCCATGGTACCATGATTATGTTTGGATTATCTTATAACCTTAAACGAGTTGTTCTTGTATGTATATTTGTATGTATATTAATTTATTTATATATTTCTATATCCACTACTATCTCGGGAACGGCTGAACGGATTTGGAGGAAATTCGTTTTACTGATAGTATACCTATGGTCGCTGTGGTGCAGTGGGTAGAGTGCTCGTCTGCTATGCCAGAGGTCTCGGGTTCAAACCCCAGAACGAGCAAAACACCAAAGAAATTTTTCTAATTAGTAAAAATACAATTATTGGGTTTTTTTATGAGCAGCGGTCACCTATCGGCAGTGGGCGGCATACCCTCCATGAAAAAGCTGCTCATAAAAAATACATTCGCGGTTCAGAGCCGGCATAAAACTGTATGGTATTTTACGACGTATTTCAAATAAAATATTGCTCAGTGGAAATTCTACATAACCTAATTTTATTAATTCCTTTGTAAACTATCGCGAAAACGGTTTGAATGAGTTGAGTGAAATTTTATATATCCATTTTTGTCTCATTTAGTTACTTGATTAGATATTTGTATATTCCTATATGGTGAAATATAATACTTTCTGAGGAAAAGAATCACGTATGAGCTCGACCACCCAGGTACTAGTAATTTATGGAAATAAGAGAATACCCCATTTAGATGGAAAATAATGAAAACTAGTGATTAAAAATACTTACTTATTTAGGAAAAAATAGCAATCATATTATCTGTTCTTGTGTCGCCTTTAAACGGAATCTGCAATGTAATTTGTTTTTGGAGGGTTTTCTGACATTTACTGATTGGGAGTCGCTGGTTCAAATTCACGTTCGATGTGCAGTTTTATATTTTAGACTAGAAACGCCGACAGATGTTGCTCTGTCCAAACATTGATTTATCGGAATAATGTAAAATTTTTATATTTCCATTTACCTCTCATTCTCCCTGGTCATTTACCTCTCCCCTTTCCCTTACTCCCTACACTCGTTCCATTGCTCAGTCACAATACATGAAATAATCTACCTATTTGCCAAATTTCCAACAAACTTACATATTATAAAAACCAATTTTCCCAATAGATCGGTCCCTGGTCTGCCGGAAATCGAACTTGGAAACTTTAGAATGGAAGACGAGTACAATACTCACTATATTACTATTACCCCATCATTAAAAACACAAAAGTATGGAATAAAACATTTGTATTTTTCATACAAACTCTTTTTTAAATATTATCGTAAGGGACATTTATTCAAACAAACTCATAAAAAATTGAGAGCGAAAATTATCGTAAGGGACATAATTATGATTTTTTCGCAAAATGCACATTTTTTCAAGAAAAAAATTATCAGGTTCAGTATATTAATTAACTACCTAATCACGTGTTCAATTTCGTTTCAAAATTCCAATAAAAAGTAGTAAAAAAACGAAAAAAAATGCTCTCCTGTAAAATTTGCTTTTGTCCGTTACGATAAAGTCGCACAAAGGGGTCGATATACCCGATAAAGAGCAGACATCGTACTTAGAAAAAATTTCACATTCGTGTTTCTGGCAGAAGACCGACGATATATGATCCTGTTTTTGGTACCTCAGACTTAGGAAATGATATGGAATTTGAAGCTTCAGATATCAAAGATGAATATGAGATTGAAGATGCTAAAGAATATAGTAGTTAGCACAGATAGCGATGATGATTTCTATACTGATGAATGTAAGTAAAAACGTTATTGGCAAAGATAGAACCCTTTGGAGTAAGACAGCGCCTCAAATTAGTCGTATAAGCGTCATAATATACTACGGCTCTTCAGTGCAGTGTGGCCGCTGTGGTGCAGTGGGTAGAGTGCTCGCCTGCTATGCCAGAGGTCTCGGGTTCAAACCACAGTCCGAAGAAAACATCAAAACAATTTTTCTAATTAGTAAAAATCCAATTATTGGGTTTTTTTCAGAGCAGCGGTCACCTCTCGGCAGTGGGTGGCATACCCTCCGAGAGTATTTGTGCCATGAAAAAGCTTCTCACAAAAAATGCATTTGCCGTTCGGAGCCTCGAATTGGGAGAAAAGCTCGGCCATAAAACTCGTCAGAGTAATAATAGCGCCATTGTATTATTATTGTATCTCCAGTGCATCGAGATTCGAATCAGGTTATTATAAGCATCTAGTAGTACCCTATAGCGTATACCTATATATCTACCACCTTGAGTTTTCTTAGAGTTGAATAAAGTAAAACAGAAATTCCAAACAGCATAAATCTACGTTATTGGCAATAACTCCTCCATTTGTGCAGCTAAAATTCAGAAATTTTGGATTTTTAGCATTTTGAGTGCTGTCAGCGAAAATCACCGATATCGTATGAGACTAAAACATAGCGAGGACATGCCAAAAGTTTGGACTAAAGAAAAGAGTACATTCTAGTTCTCCTATGCCGGAAGATAAATAATAATTCTAAAATATTGTTATACTGATTTCACACAGGCGGTTAATGGAGTAATTATCCACATTTTCTTCATTAAGTCAATAATGAAGCTCGATTTTCCATACAGAAGTTCAATTCTTAATGGATCCATTACTAATTAATTGAATTTTTAATCGAATAAAAATCCAACACAACTCTGGGAGGTAAGTTCGTTTTTTTAATTTTGAAATTTTCAGTGTCAACCGTCAATTAGTTTTGGCATGAATTTATAATCCCAGCAAACATTCTCAGAACACTCATAATTTGGAGTCGGATATGAATCACAAACATGTGTGAAACATGTGTGAAATATGTGTGAAATATGTGTGAGCTTAAGCTTTAAACAGAACCGATCGCCGGACGTATTTTCGCGCGGTGCGGCGATGACATTTGTTTGCGAATATCGCCCAGTAAAACAGAATCAATGCGAAATTGCCATATGCATATTTTTATAATTACGATGTTTCCTTACTTCTTCAACTGACTTTTCTCTTCTGTACACATTTTCAATTTTTTCCACATCAAAAAACATATATTTTTGTTTTATTAAATGTTTTTATCAAGTTTCAAATAATTTATTTGACAGGCGAGAGCGTCCAAATTAGAAATAAGTCTATTCTGACGAAATTTCGTCGGGCGATTTTCGCCAGCGTTTTCGTTCTGTTCATTCTCATATACTGCCGTGTATTTTAATCGTTTGACTTCGGACAACATGTTGTGCTTACAATTTTGACATATGTACAAAAATATAAATATGTACCTACATATATTTATGAATTTTTGAATGTAATAATAATGTTTCAAAGCAGCGAAGCTATTGCCGATTATGTTGGGGATAGGTAATTATAATAATAATTTGTTTTTTGTCTGTATCAGCTCGTTCAGAAGGCGCAAATTATATCACTTTCCGCTCGGTGTTTCGCTTAACAGTTGCGACTTCTGAACGCAACCAATGATATAAGAGGAGAATAATCTGGGATGAAGGGAGAGAGAGGATGAAGATAATTGCGTCAGGGGAAGGAAAATGCAAAAACAAAAGAATTTTTTTTGGTTTTACTACATATTCAGACTCATAAAATGTATGAAATTAGGCTCATATCAGGGGATCACCTTAAGAACAGAAATACATACATTTTGGACTCCAAAGTGAGCTCATAATGAGTGTGAATGCTCCAGTTTAGGATTCCTTTCGGACTCTTTTATGACCCGAATGTTTACTGGGATTATTTATTCAAAAATTGTTGTCAATAACAACAAATTATTTTATGAAATTTGACATCTCCTTGTTAATTGAGTGTGTGTGAAACACAAAAATTTATTGTTAAATTATAAATGTAATGTACTACATTAATTTTCTGTCTGAAATCAGTATTATTATATTTATTCAGTTTACTTAGCTTTAAGTAATTTGCAAGAAAACCTAAAATATACACAGCAAGAGATAATTGCGAAAATATGCGACTTTGGGCATTCAGCCTCCAAAACCGAAAATCGGGCTATCCCAATAAACACAACGGATTCGCCTCGAATTCGCGTGGGATTCGCTTTCTCTAATTGTTTTATCGCGTTAATAGTTCGTGGCGATAGATCGGCGAATTCGAATTCGTAGGCATGTCACCTATCACTAGCGATTCGAGAATTTTTTCATTCTCGGATCACTGGCGATTCGAATTTTTTATCATTAGCGATTCCAGAATTTTTAATTTCTCGGATCGTTGGCGATTCGAAAATTTCTTCATGGCGTTTCGAAGAATTAGAAGTTCAGAGTTTGGTTTACTGGCAATGGGTTAACTCCGTATAAAATAATACAAAGCACTTAAGATGTTTTTATAAGGAGAGTTTAACTTTCATGAAATAACAAAAGCTTTTCAAAAAAAATTTAAGCAGTAAATAAAGTCCCCCTATTAAACACTTTTGAATTTGTTTTTCTACATACTCGTATCTATTTGATAATAAACCGATTTCGCGAACTCGCCTAGATAACATCTGCGGAACTTTGATATTCGTGTTCAGGTATAAATCTAAAATTTCAGAACTATAATGATTTTTTAATGCAAAACAACTTAAAAGAAATAGAAAAAAATGATATCGCGAAAATTGATTTTCTCGAACTTACCGCGAACTCGAGGCGAGTCCGAGAAATTACATTCGCGAAAATCTGCTTTAGCGAACTCGCCTCGAATTCGCCGCGATATCATTCTCGCGTCTGTGTTTATTGGGATATTCCAAAAACGACTCATACCATTTTAATTCTAATTTCATATTTCAAATCATTATACTCAGCTGTACTAGTACACAGAGTATTATAATTTTGATTTCATAACGGTGGATTGTAACAGAATGAAATAATCGAGATAGAGTTTTCTTGTACGCTTAAAAACTTAATGTTTTACTGTACTTCTGATGTTAATAAATTATATCGTAAATTATATAGACTTATATATGTATATCAAAATGATCAGAGTGAAAAGAGAAATCGATAGAGCCATGTCCGTCCGTCCGTCCGTCCGTCTGTAAACACTCTAACTCGCGCAAAAATTGAGATATTTTGATAAAATTTGGAACGCAAGTTGGCATCAAGACTGGGAGGGTTGGTATTGAAAATGGGCGAAATCGGACAATGACCACGCCCACCTCCCCTATATAGTAAAAATCGGAAATCTTGTATCTCAGTCACTAATAGAGCTGGAGTGATAAAATTTCACCCACGTATTGAGCTTAGGCCCTTATGAAGAAATATGGTGAAATTTTGGAAAATGGGTGGTGCCACGCCCACTTATTAAGGGGCAAACATTGAAAATTTTATGAGTCATAACTCAGAAACCGTTGAAGATACATCGATGAAATTTGGTACGCGTGATATACTTACTTAGGAAAATGTTTGGACGAAAAGTTGCCAAAATCGGTAGACGACCACGCCCACTTTTATATATGTATACATCTGTCATCAAAGTATATCATACGTACTTGACCAAATAGAATGTGCTAGAAAAGATTTTATGTTGCCAAAATATCACAAAAACCAAAAGGTACACCACAATTGCCGCATTTCATCTATCCCTAGTCATTAAGCAAATCCATTTATTTGATATCCCTTCTTGAATATGATTCGAGTAGTCCACTTTCAAAGAGGGCTATGTGAATTTTTTTCGATTTTGAATTGTTGATTGATTGTGTACCAGTATTTAAAGGTGTATAATGTCCGTTGAAGATTTATTGCAAAATCTATCCGTATTATGAAAAAGTCTCTGTGATTTTATTTATACGCTTTCAAAAGTCTCTAACTGGAAAAGTTGCTCATACGCCTAGGCACATAATGGTGTAATTATTATGCTTTTCAATTTCAGAAAATACTGTCCGTTGAATTCTGAAGTCGTAGAGCTGTGCTTCAAGAATTCAGGGTTGACAAATCTTAAATTTTATGTTCTTTTGTCTGCAGTAACAACTCGCCAGCAAATGTTTACACACTTTTTACGTGCTCATACTTGCAAAATTTAGTGCAAGTGAATGCGAAAAATGTGCAGTATCGCGCATAAAATTCACCACAGAACACCATTCATGAGAGTGCATTGAATAATAAATAAGCTAAGCACGGTTACACCAAAGCATCAATGCAACAACATACCAATAGAGCAGCACTCTGATACATTACTACAGTCACACTCATACACAATACTCTTACTATATAGTAATTAGACAAAAAATTTAAAATAACTAATAATTTTTGTGCTTGCAAATAAATAAACACTTACCCGTTTAATTTTTAAAATATGTATGCGCCGCTGCAATTGTGCACCAAAAAAACTTTTAGTCACTAACAACACTAAGAATTTGCACAAAACACAAAACTGCGCTGCTGAGGCGGCTTATGTGCTCGCATGTATATATGTATGTATGTATGTATTTATGTATTTTTGCTTACTAGTCCGCGCACGTTCAACGGTAATATTTTTTTACGACAAACACGAGACGAGTTGCGAAAGTCAATTGTACACACACACACGCACACACACTGTAAAATTGCTAAATACGCTAAAGCACACAAATTTGTGGGGAAAAGGAGGTGTGTGGGAGCAACAAGGAAAATTCTCGTATAACACAGAAAAGGCAGGTGCTGTAAACTAAGAATATTTACGTAATGGCGGTCACTGTCACCAGCAGCGTCTGATGCCTCCAATGCAGCGGCAGTGCAGTTCGATGATGATGCAGTTTTTGCTTTGCTTAAGGCGAGTGTAAGTGTAAGCTTTCAAATATTGTTTTTGTTGTTGTTTTTGTTATTGTTGTGACTCCTTTTTATTGCAAATTGTAGCAAAGCTTTGCGTCGCATGTACAATTGTACAATTTCTTGTTTATTTTATGCGCTGAGCGTATGTTTTGAAAATCATTTAAGTTGCTTAATTTTATAGCTTTTGAACGCAGCGCAAATACAAATGGAATGAAAGCAAGTGAGCGGAAGCAAGTAAAGTGCGAATGATTGGAGTAGATAAATGGAGGTGCGAGGACTATGAATAGGAATATGTGCTGTAAACACTGTTGACACGCACACTCTAACACGCTGTAAATGATGGTGTGCTTAGCAAGGTTGTTATTCTTTCTTTTTTTGGACTAATAAAATTCAATGTGCGCGATTTTAAGTATTTTTTGCGTCTTTTTTCATGAAATTTATAAATTGCGCAATTTTAAGTATTTTTTGTGTTTTTTTTTTTTTTATGAAATTTATAAATTGCGCGATTTTAAGTATTTTTTGTGTTTTTTATGAAATTTATAAATTGCGCAATTTTAAGTTTTGTTTTTTTTTTTTTTGTGTTTTTTTTAGCAAATTTATAAATTATTTTTTTACATTTTGTACATGTTTTTCAACAATTTTTACTTCATCAAAAATACACTTAAGCAATGCCTCAAAATTGCACATGCGCCACGTGCTCATTACCAGCGCACGCTAAGCTATTAATTAATGCTGCTATTTGCTTTTATTATGCTTCAAAGGCAATGCTACCATATTCTCTGCTTAGCTGAAACATTCACATATAAAAAAAAAATGTGCGTTTATTCAATCACATCGAAAATCATGTTAAATTTTGGTTTATTCGCCAAAAAAAAACGACGAAAATTTTATTTTTCTTTTGCAAAAAACCCGTTTTAAAAATCTTTATATAACAAAGAACACACATTACTCATACGCCATGTAGGCCAAGCAACTATAGTTTCGTATTTACTTAGTTGAAGCTGCCAACCATCGCAGAATACGTACGTGTATATAAACGCATATGTGTATGTATGTCGAGCGCATAAAATATGAACGCAACGCGTATCTTTTTTAGAGCTCGATAATACTTATTTTTAGCGAGCAAAATACAATCAGACCGAACCGAACCGCACAAAAGATCCTTTGAGACTAACTAAGCAAGCGTTCGGATGACGAGCAGAGCATCGTGCGGCAAGCTAAGAAGCACACACACACACACATGCTTACATATAAATATTATATTAAAAATTGTACGATGTTTCATTTTCACTTTTGTGATATGTAGTCGTTGCGTATAAGCGAAAATGAATGGCAGATTGGGAACAGCAGCAGCCGTAAAAGTTTTGGAGCAAGCAAATAATATGAAGGAAAATGTAGAAAATAAAAGGAAAAACAACAGGAATAAACGAAGTTAGCAGCAGTGACAGAAGCAGAGCGACAGAAGCATAGCGGCGGCAGCAGCGGTGACTTCAGGGCAACGACAGAAGCGTAGTGGGCCGCGGCAGTGATGACTTGAAAGCAGCAACAGAAGCGACCTACACCAACACCACAAACCATCAGCAAGCCAACTAATACGAGAGCAGCGCAGCAGCGGTAGCAACAGCAACAGAAGCAGCGCAGTCTGCAACGACGTCTTGGTAACACCCGAGCAGCAGCAAAACTCCTCGTTATCGCACGAGAGAGCGCGTGACAAAGCCCAAAGCATTCGTGTGCTGAAGCGGCGCTACACCATAACGGGAAGTTGGTTGACGATTACATTGTGTTAAATACATATATTCAAATTTGCGGAACTGTTTATGTACCGCTAAAGAGCATAATGGAGAGCATAATATGCATATGTAATAATTAACTTGGCAGCATAACATGCATAGAAAAGCAGTTGTTTAGTTAATAAGCGGCGTCGTGTAGACGCGTTGACGTGCGTCGTTCACATCGTGCGCGCAACGGGGATGCTGGCGAACGATGCTGCGAAGCTATTACTGCTCATTAAACGAACGAGACAAGTGAGCAGCAGCAGCGAACAGAAAAAAAGCAAGAGCAGTGAGCAAAAGTGAGTTGAAATTTATGCAAGTATATTTTCTCTTTGACACATAACTCAAAAAAGAGAGTAACGACACTCTTTGCGCACAAGCGTTAAGGCACAAAATGGAAAAGAAAATGCTTGTTATTGTAAATATTGCTTTTATTTTGATTATTTATTATTATTTGCTTTTTATTTGTTTTTTTTTTTTAATTTTTTATTGTTTTTTTTTCTGTGCTTTTATTTTGATTATTTATTATTATTTGCTTTTTATTTGTTTTTTTTTTAGTTTTTTATTGTTTTTTTTTTTGTGGCTTTTTATATGCTCTTCTACATTTAAATATCTTACCTCAAATCAATGCAAGACTAAGCTAATAAAGTTATTGGGAATATAAAAATTTATCTACTGCAAGTGGCTTGGCGGCGATAAAAAAAATTGTAGGTAGGTAGTAAAGTGCTGATAATGTGCCAATTTATTACAGATATGCATGCAATGAAATATACGTAGTTAAGCAACGAAATTATATATAAAAAATTGTCTTCGCTGAGATAATAATATACTTTTGTTTATTTATTTGTCAGTGGTTTTGGTGGTAGAGCAGCATTGATCACAAGCTATGGCATCATTTACAGCTACGCACTTTTAATGGTGACGCATTTTAAGTGTTTAATAAAAATCAAATTTAAATGTTAATTGTGTATGATTTGGCAATTTTAATGGGCAATACAATGCCATTTTTTGCTGTGAAATGAGTATGAGTAGTATGAGATAAGATATTTCAATATACATACATACTCAAAATAAATATGACATACATATATAGATGGATTGAAAATTTAATTAAATTTTACAGAATAAAGCTGCAGTTCCATTCTATCAGTAGCACAAACAATTATGGAAGGAGCACACCCCAAATTGGAACAGAAGTTAGAGTCTATTTTTGAAGGAAATAAAACAAAATTATTCTACAAAATTTCAAGCAGAAATTTCTCCAACAATTAAGCTCACGTCGAGGTGAAAGTAAAAAAGGCATTGAGTGTTTTCGTCCAGTGTAGAAGAGCCTTCAGCAAGAACAGGGGCTTGAAACCAGCAATAATGATGTGGATTTACACAGCTTTGTTGAGACCATTTATCACGTACTACGCTGTAGTGTGGTGGTATAGGACCATGGCTAAGTCCACGGTTAGTATGATGAACAGCATAGAGTGTCGCCCTTAATACTAGGTTGAACCGTCTTCCTCTGGATTTGGTTATCCATGAGGAGGTTATGAAAACGAAGTGTAGACTACAGTCCTTTGGCTTGTGGCACGTCGATTGGAGCTCGAGCTACGTGGAGTTATTTAGCTGGCTGTCAAAGCAATACCCTATGTTTCTGGCCCCAAATCAAAAGCTGGTACCTCTATTACCCTTTGGTAGATGTTACACTGTCGAGTTTCTCACAAGAGGTCAACGAAGAGATCCCGAAACTCTCTGCGAGAATCGAAGAAAATCATCTACACAAACAGACCAAAACCAGAATATGGTACTGAATGCGGCAGGCACATGGAAGCCGACTTCAGTTGCCATTATGTTTTCGGTACAATGGCGACGGTATTTCAATCGGAGATTTATGCCATACTAAAAGCAGCAGAATGGATGATTGTTGAAAGGTGGCGTGGACACCAAATTTGTAATAGAAACTGCGCGAAACTCTTCAAAATAGTACTCGAATTTTAGCTCAAGCTTGACTCCGTACCAGACCTGTTAAATTCCGATTAGGATTAGTAATCAATTAAATTGTTTTGTTTTTTTAATTGGTAATCATTATTTTAATTCTTTTGCAGAAAAAAAGTAATTTTAATGATTACCATTAAAAAAAATAAAAAAAAATAAAAAAAAAATCAAAAAAAATCAAAAATAATCATAAAAAATCAAAAATAATCAAAAATAATCAATAACTAGGGCTGAAACGGTATGGCGTATGATGAAAAATAAATACAACTTATATGAAATTAAGAATTTTTCCTTTTTTGAAAAAATTGATGAAGTGTGAAACAGACAAAGGAAATACAACTGTGCTAATGGAGGAAGAGGAATACACCGCAAATACAGGTCAATTAATCAAAGAAATGAGCTGCCGAGTGATGAGAAAAGACCCAACGGAAGAATACCAAATGGCAATAAAGCGTGCAATAAAACAACGAAAAATATAAGAGACAGCAAAGTAGCCTACACTCTCACATCGGACTACCTAAAATCCACAAAACAGGAACACCTATGCGACCAATAGTAAACCATAAATCGGCACCAGGATATAGACTTTCAAAACATCTAAATATGCTACTAGCCGAGAAACTAGACCTGTCCAATAAACACGCAATCAAAAACACAACGGAACTAATCAACAAACTGAGAATTCTGAACGTACCAAAACTGGTATCATTTTACGTGAAGGATCTATACCCCTCGATACAAACGACAGAAATACTAAAAGCTCTAACTAAAATACTGACAGAGAAAATGAACAAAGACATTGCAACAGAGATCGTAAATACGCTGAAAATAACCCTGGACCAGAATTATTTCAAATTTTTTTTTGATTATTTTTTATTATTTTTGATTTTTTATGATTATTTTTCCTTTTTTTGATTCTTTATGATTTTTTTTGATTTTTTTTAATGGTAATTGCAAAATAATCATTAAAATTTGAAAACAATGGGTAATCAATCATTAAATGGACAGTTGAAAAAATAATCAATCAAGCCGGTAATCATTACGGTTAATAATCATTATTGAACAGGTTTGCTCCGTACCAAAATGGAACAATAACCATTGTGCTCTTTCGTTGCTCTAATCCAAGATCTTCTCTAACATCAGCTCTGAGGTGTTCAAGGTAAGGGACTGAACGATGTATTGGCAAATTGCTGATCGGCAGAAAAACCAACTTGACCGCAGCCAATAAGCGAGCACGGTGGAGTACATCTGGGATTCCACGAAGAGAATCCCTCTCACTGGATACGCTGGAACTCTACAAAATTCCAAATTGCTTTCTGAAAAAACCTCAACACGGAGGTAGCAAACATACTCCTCAAGCATAGAAGGAGGGCACTTCGGACTGTTGTGGGCTTGATCACAGCACACAATCTATGGGACCAGCACATGGCCACTATAGGCATCATCGAGAGACCATTATGTCTATACTGTCTGGTGGAGGACGACGAGGGCACAGAGCATTTTTTTTTTCTTCTTGCACCTGTCCGGCCTTCGTTAGACTAAAATTGCCCATTCTTGGGTCAGTTGTATTGCGAATGGCGTATGCACATTCCCTACCACTCGACAAACTTATGAGATTTATAAGAAAAATGTGGAAAACTTGCATAGGAATTCTGATTCCACTATCACACCTTTTCCTCTACATTGTGATCGTTTCTAAAAACCTTAAGTACAATAGGCAAATATGTCTGAGTGCTTGGGAAAGACATAGTTTTCCCGACCTACGATGATTTCATTCCATTTCATTCTAATATAATCACACTTTGGAATTGCTACATACAGTTGGCAGTTTAATTTAGTAGATACGCAAAACTAGCAAGTCACTCATATTTAGGTCTAATTGGTCAAGCGAATTTATTTCAAAGAGAAACAGAAAGAAACTCGACGACTAACAAAAGGTCACTATTTTCTGGATTGTGCTAAAATCTCAAATGAAACTTAATTTAGGGCAGGCGCTGAAAAGCTATCGTTTGATTCGACAGAAATCGAAAGACCGACAAATTCAAAGCACAGAAATCCCAAGGCCATAAAATACAAAAAACAGGAATCGAAAGAACGATAAATTCACAAAACAGAACTCCTATAATCCGATAACGGAAATCCAAAGACCGTCTCAAATGGTTAAGAGTCGCTCCAACTTTCGACTCGATTGAGACTAAACAAAGCAAAATAATTCAAAGATATTTACATAAATAACGATAACAAAAATTTTATAATTGCAATTCCTGTTCTTTTCTAAATCCAACTAATTATTTCTCAAGTACAAGCCCAGCGAAATATTTACCAAAAACGCAGCCGATACACAACCCTATTTCAAAACAAAAACAAATACAAGTCCTTTATATTCTACAGTGTGCCGTCACACGCCGCTATTTCGACGCCAATCAGTTTCACAGCTCACACAGTGAATGTAGAACACAAAAGAAGAATACATGCAAAAGAAACAGAGAAGAAACAACAAAAGAACAAATAATACGCAATTGTGATTGTATCAGATGAAGAGATGATTTTCACAATTGCATGACCCAATAATAATAAAACTGGCCAATACACACGCAACGAGACCGAGCAGAGATGCAATCGTAAAAATGAAATGGAATTGGAAATGCACAGTAAAAAATTATAGTTTATTTCTAATATCATTTGGTATTTAGTTTAATCATTCTTGGAATTAAATTTGAATTTTAATGCCAAAATGTCTTATTTTGAAACTATGAAAAGTTTTACAATTTTATTTATTCCAAAATAGTTTCAAAATAAAGCCTTGAAAAGTATTAAAATTCTCTCTAAAAAGTTTAATAATTTATGGTTTAAAACCAAATCTTGAAAAGTATAAAAAAATTTCTCTTTCTCAATTATATTACCATCAAAGTATTTTTGGTTTGGAATCAAAACCAAAAAAAGTATTAAAAAAAAATTATCAAAAAAAGTCAAAACAAATAAACAAAATGTTTCTAAAAGTGCAATAAGAAAGAGTAAATAAATCTAGTAAAATAAATGGCCCGAATTTTTCACGCCTGATGAAATAATTGAATCAAGTAAGTAATGCAGGAAATTAATAAAATAGCTGAGGGTAAATTTTGCTTTATTTTTACAGGTATAAGGCAGTTGAAGGTCTCTCTTGCAGTATCATTGAAAAACCGCGACGATGCTGAAATTTCCATGGACATCTTCAAAAGTTGACAATTTGTATATACATATATCGAGTCCTAACTGCCATAAAAGTGTACCCAACAAAATTATCGATTTCAGCTTTTTTATGGAAATCAACAATTTATTATAACATGCATCAACTCCCAAAAATTTCATAGCTGTGAAATATGCAGTTTCGAAGTAAGAAACTAAACTGAGTTCCGTAAAATTTAGTTTTTGTTGGATACACATTTATGGGGATTAGGGCTCGATATATGTATAAGGTACTTTAGTGTTTGCGACTCGTGAAAACTGAGGGGCAAATGTTTGTTTTGGATTTTTATGTGCATAAATAAACAATGTTAACGTTATTCAATTTCTCATTAATCTTTGAGATAAAGGGTTATTTGCGGTATATCCACTGGAAATTTTATGGGGGTTTATTTTATCCAAAAAAGTATAAAATTTATTCCAATTTTCGGATTGATCTTATACCATTTCAACTATTTTTAATACCAAAAATATTCTAAAAATAATCAAAATTTGGTTTTCATTTAATTCCAAAAAAATATTAATTTGACACTAAGAATAATTTCCGTCTCTCAGATTCTCTTCTTTTTTTTAAACCAGAATGGTTTTAATTTTATACTTTTTAGCATTGTTATATATAAATACCAAAATAGTATTAAAATTAAACTAAAATTTTTACTGTGTGGAAATGGCAGTAAAATGGGACGCATTTGAGAAATGGATGCAAATGAAACGCGCTGAAGTTGTCTGCCGCCGCTTTTCTTTCGCCATTCGCGAGCATTGTTTATGTGTCGTCGAAAGTCGAAAGGAAAAAGCAAAGCAAAGCAAATGCTCAGAGAGTGAATTATAAAATTCTTTTGAATTTGTTTTTGTCTGATTTTGCTTTTGATCTGCTTTTGGTTTTTTTGCATTTTCTTTTTTCGACTTTCCTTTTTATTTTTTTTTTTTTCAACTTTGCTTTTGCTTCGCCATTACTTACTCTGAACTGGAATCTTTTTTCGGCTCAAAGATGTTCTTGGTGAACCCATTGGTGAATACATGAGCTTGAAATGGACAAAGCGCTGATGACTGCGACTGCTTTGTTGCTTTGCTGTTTTGTTGCTTTGCTGTTTTATTGCTTAGCTTGCTATACTTTAGTGCTTACTATAGCTGCTGGTTGTTATTGTTTTTTGCCTAAAACTGCCTTTGTTGTTGCATTGGTTTGATGAAGCTAGCGATTTGCTGTTGCTCTTATTACTTTCGCTTTAATTTCTTTTTGCGTTTTTTTTTGTTAATGCTTTTCTTTGTTGTTGTGTTTTATTTGATGTGTAATTTTCGCAGTTTTCTATGGTGTGTATTTTGCTTTTTTATGTTTTTCTCTTTTTAATACCTATAGGTACTTAGGAATTCTGCTGGTCTCTGCTTAATTTTCAAAGGTCCTGCCTTGGTACTTTATATGTGTTTCCAACTGAGCTCGAGCTTGGAGTTTATATTCCTTTGTTTTGCTACTTTAATAACTAACAAAGACCCAATTTTTCGGCTTCATAAAATAAGATTCCATCATCCCATTTTAATACCAATGCAAGCTACGAAATTGTTGAAAATATTAAAAAAAAAAAAGGAGTAGATTTTCTAAGCGATAATTACGCGCTGAAATAATTGCTGACCGCATGCAAAGCGATCAGAGATATATACAATATGTGCATGTGTATAAATTTATGTGTGGATGTGTATTTTATATCCTTGTGCCTGTGTAAATGTGTGTCCATCGTAGATAAACTTTTAATTGTTGTTTACATGTGAGAAAAATGCAAACAATGAAACGTATAATGAATGAATTGCCGTAATATAAAAGTAAAAGAAATCACGACAGCAAAATAAAAGTAAAAAAAAATAAAAAAAAAAATTAAAACTCAAATAATAAAAGCAACTTCAGCTAAATAAAGGTAGAAAAATATGGTAAAATGTTTAATTTTATTTCATATTTTGCTTTTGTTGATAAGCTGGAGCTAATAACTTTTTGGTTGCTTGTTTTTCCGACAGGGTAGGAATATGATGTATTGTGGAACGATTTTCCGTCATCCCTTGTCAAGTTTGGTTTGGAGACAAACCGGTTTCGGCTAATATGCGCCATCTTCAGTGTCTTCTTTCGTTCTGAGTTATTTTGTGTAAGTTCGATAGTATTTATAGTAACTAACTTCCGTCGTTTTGTTCAGGTACTTCGTGTTCATGTGATGTGTTCGTGCATTCGTGCGTTCGGGTGACGTGTGTGTGTGTGAGTCTGTGTTGTGTGTTTAGGTATGCAAATCTATTTTTTGTCATATTTTCATTATTGTACCCTCATTAATCAGGTAGGTAAAAGTCCGTTATTGTCCTCTTGTGTGTTGTTTTGTTTATGTCGGTTTTAGGTTTTCTGTCCTCTTTTCGGTATAATAGCTTAAGCGGTTCAAATAATGTATCTGATGCGGTGTTTATTTGTTCATTTATTATTTTACCTACGAATGTCTTCTGTTTGTATATCTCCATATTTTCTAATATGTTAAGTCGTTTTCCTTTATGCTGTATGTGGAGAATTTTAGCTGTTTTTCCTATTTTCATGGATGTACACTTGTTTTCTGCCATGTGGTTGGCGAAATTTGATTCCACTGTCGTTGATGATTTTCTTATTTTCTTATTGTAATCCCTTATGTGTTCTCGATATCTCGTCTTCATTTGGCGTCCTGTTTGTCCTATATAACTATTTTGGCATTCGCAAGTCAATTTGTATACGCCTTGTTTGTCAAAGAGGTCTTCCTTGTTAATGTTGTTTCGTAGAAGTTTTCCCATATTGTTCCTCGTTTTAAATGCTGCATTAATGTTATATTTTTGGAAAACTTTAGCCAACTTGTAGAATGTTGTTCCGGTATATGATAAGACTGCCCATTTCTTCCCTACTTTTTCTTTGGTTTCTGATTTTCTTGAATTTATGTTTTTTTTTGTATTTTCTTCACTAAACTTTTTTGATATCCGTTGTTCTCTGCGGTTGTGTATATTGTGCTGAGTTCCTTGTTGTAAGCTTCTTTTTCTAACGGGGTTCGTTCAAGTCGTGTTAATAAATGTCTGAAAGCGGCGTTCTTGTGCTGTTGCTGTTGATGGTTAGATTTATTGTGTATTATTGTATCTGTTGCTGTGGGTTTTCTGTATATTTCGTAAGTAAATTTGTTAGTCTCTTTGTTTATTTTAATTGTTAGGTCCAGGTAGTTGATTTTTCCATTTCTCTCTGGAGCTAATACAGCAGTGTTTCGACGTTAAAAATTTACTGCGTGTTTTTATACTTGATCTTTTTTTATAGGAACAGTGAACTGGTATGAAAAAGTATCCTTAAAAAAATACAGCAATCACTTCTGAGTCTAAAACAAATATGTGTATTACAGTAGGCACTGACTTAGAAAGTCTTTTATGCATTCTTGGTAAACACAATTTTAATATCGAAGGGCTGTAACTTTTTTCAAACAAGAGAATACATATCGTCGCTCCCAACGAAGACTAGCACGGTTCGTTGCTCGCGTGGAAGACTAGCAGACTTCGTTGTTCGCATGGAAGACTAGCATGCTTCAGTTCTCTGCGTGGAAGACTAACATGCTTCACTTGTTTGGGTGGAAACTAACTTACTTATCAAATATCTTTCACTCCTCGGACTATTCTCCTTATGTGCTTAACCCCTAAGCTTATTTCTAACAAACAGAAGTATATTATACCACGTCTCCACATAACGTGTTTCCCTTTTTTTTCTGCATTCGCTCTCTAAATCTTGGTTCGACAAACAAGGCAGCGACTAGGTGGTCTATGTGTGTGAAACAGTGCAGGGCAAAGCTACGTGAAGTCTCTGCGATTAGATGCGTTATTATCTACTGAATAAGCGCGCATCAGGGAATCGAGAGAAACGTTTCCCACACAATGTCAGGACATCACTAGCGCAAGTGCGTTTGGAAAACACTTTCCCCTCTCTAAATTACCATAAAGCTCAACTAGAGCACTGCTACGTAAAAGCGATTCCCAGTGTAAGACCCTGTTAACTTGCAGGATCGCCAAAATCACGATTCGGTCATACAAAGTAAAAACCGCAAACTATCTACTCAGACTTCCAAAAGCAGACTGCAGATTGGCGATTGGCATACTAACAGGGCACTCTCTCATAGCAGCTCATGTATTCAAAATGGGACTAGTGCAGAGTTAGGCGTGCGGGTCATGCAACGAATTCGATGTCGTTGGCTTTCTGGAACTTCTTCTCTATCAATATCCAGCTTTTGGCAGACTCCGCCTCAGCTGCCTCAGTTCTGCACACTTCTCGTCCCTAGAAGGCATTGTTGGTCAGAAAATACACAAAATACTAAAACTTGCGAAGTCTTGCATTCCAAGTTTAACATAACGCTGCGTTGTTGGCAACGCTAAGCACCGTATGTGGCCTATGTGAGGAATCACTGCATCTTGTCCAACGTAACGTAACCCAACTTGCTTGAAATACTAACTCAAACTCTAAATAGTACACTGTTATAAATATTGGAATATTTTTTAAACTTTGATTTGGTTTGAAAGAAATTTAAAACTTTTTTTTGGTTAAATTTTAAACATTCGAAAGTTTAAAAGTTTTTGTTATTCCTTTTTGGTTTAAAATTCAAACTTACAAAAGTTCAAATAATTCAAAGTATTTTTTGGAATAAATTTCATACTTTTTTGGTTTAAATCTTTCACTTTTTCTCATTTAAACTTTTAAGGTTTAAACATGGTGTAATAACAAGGTGACGTAAGTAGGCAGCTATTTCATTCTGTTTTCCTCTTCCTCCTGTCATTCGGCTCTTTGAAAATGAAATTCCAATGTTGCCCTCAATTGATCCCAAAAAAGTGTTGTTTTTATGTGTATTTTAGGTGTATGAAGGAGCGAATTTTGGAAAAAATTTAAAACAATAGTTGTTTTGTAACATTTTTATTTCCTTTGACAATTTTATTATTTATGAAGAAAAAAATCGTTAAAATTTAAATTTTCGCGCCATCATTTCAAAAATGCCAAAAACAAGCTACGCCCGTTGTAGAAAACCTTGGACGGCGGCGAGTTTCAGAATGTTTGGCCCTCCCACAGACGCAGAGACCCAGATATAATTCTGCTAGGGAAAGCAGCGGTGTGATGCCTACACTAAATGCAAAAGTGTGCGTGCTGCATTTTGCCGAATGCGCATAACCCAGCAAAACGACGCTTGCTGACAAAGGAAACAGTGTCGATGCCTGTGGTGTCCCTTATCTTGGGATTTCGCAAACCATGGTATTTGTGAAAAGCGAGACCATGCAACACAAACATTACATATTACTCTCCATATGTATTATTATTTAAAAACTTTTTTGGAAACGGTTTTCGCTCTAACAATGAATATGTTTCCAAGGATCCAATGCTTCTTCAAATAGCAAGATTAAAGTTGCAAATAAAACTTCTAGAAAGCGAAAATAACAATCTAACAACCGAAAGGGCACGGGACGAAACAATATTGAAAGGTGTCAAAAATATTTTTACAGAGGAACAACTCCGAAAATTGTAATACCCGGATCACCATATCCGTTGAGATTGGATAGATATATTGAATGCCCAAACAGTACACGCTGATACTAACGATTGTAAATTTTACCAGATATTGAGTTCAATATATCCAGTTGAGTATGAAATATATCGTCGCTTCATGTTTGCCTTTTTCATACGAAACTCGCTGGGTTTTATATTTTTTCGGTAAGTTGTACCGAATTCGGAAAAACGAAACCTGATACTAATGATTATAACTTTTACCAGATATTGAACTCAATACATATATTTGGTTAAATGTGAAATATATCGTCGTTTGAAGGCGTTTTGTTTTAATTTTTATATTCATATTGGTGCAGTTCACCAATTTTTTTGTTTCTCAAGAATGAAGAAAAGCTTCTTAAGAATTGTAAATAATATATATAATATAAAATATAGTATTTTACCTTTAACAATAAGACAAATATATGAATAATTTACTCCTCTTTTTGGACCGGATCCGGCCAATTTAGCCCTACATTTTTCCCCCTTTTCCCTCTGGAAATGCAACCCTACCATTTCAAAGAGCTTACTATTTGAGAATAGTATCGCACTCTTCTATTTACGTCACCTGTTTATTCCACCATGAGGTTTAAATTTTAAACTTTCATTGGTCGTAAAATTTGGTTTCAACAAAAAAAATTTAATTTTTGATTTGAAATTCCAACTTGCTTGTTCGAGAAATGAACAATATAAAAAGCTCATTTATAGTTATTAGACAATCTGAATGAATGAATGCAGAAACAAACAAACACAAAATAATTATGGAAACAGATAAAATGAAGAAGGAAGAAAAGGAGAAAAAGAGGATAGGAAAAAGACACAATATGGAAAAGGATTAAGGGGATGTTGGGAGGAGAACAATATGGGAGAAAAGGATAGGAAAGAAGATACAATAAGGAAAAGCATGAAGAGGATTTGGGAGCAGACATTTTTTTAATTTAAACCAAAAAAAGATTTAAATTTTAAACTTTTGAAAGTCTTAAAATAAATTTTAATTTGGAATGAAATCGAAACCTTAAAAGTTTAAAAATCTTTTAACTTTTTCAAAGTTTAAATTTTAATAATTTTTCGGTCGTGTCCTATATATCGACCAAAAAAGTTTAAAATTTATACCAAAATTTATTTGAGTGTACATTTATGAATTTTGGTCTATCAGATTGAATCATTTGACCTTTTTTGTAAGGTTAATAATATAATAAGTGATGCCCTCTTTACAAAGGTTCAAGTCAGTTGTTTTCAAGCGCCCCAGTTCATCTTCTTCATCCACTCTAAATAATACCTACACAAGTGTAAAGGCACACTCTTTTAGTTGAATAAATGTAACCACAATTCAAATATGTATTTGTCTATTTATTTAAACAATGCGAATGCGACACTTTGTTGTTGGTATTGTTGTACACAAATCCAGTTATACAAATTGTATTGCGCGCTTTGCACACAAAGATAGTAATTTTTTAATTGTATTAGACACAAAGGAATTACTTACAAAGACACACCAACATACTCGAGCACATATCGGTTTAATAAGGTGTATGCCCCGTGTAATGCAGTAGAAGCGCAAGTGCATGTGTATTCTG
Organism: Urophora cardui; assembly: GCA_960531455.1. Classification (NCBI taxonomy): domain Eukaryota; kingdom Metazoa; phylum Arthropoda; class Insecta; order Diptera; family Tephritidae; genus Urophora; species Urophora cardui. The sequence goes on along the minus strand of OY482672.1, from coordinate 24,936,853 downwards.
GAGAATCTAATGAGTGCGCCCCCAGTAGGAAAAGGCAAGCGGTGGAAAAAATTGTATTTTATGCAAAGTCAAAATGGTTGCTTGCAACTTAGAAGAGGGTTATTTCTAGCTGCTTCATATGCATATAAGGAAATAAAAGATAATAAAGACATAGTAAGTTTTTTTTTTTTTTAATTTAATAACGTTGAATAACGTTAACAATTTTACTTGAAAGTTTTTCACGCTCTCTACTGGCTTTCGCATCTTTATACAAAGTACAAATTGCATTATTAGCTTAGCTGGAACGTGTTGCAATTAAGACAATGCGACACATAATTGTGCACCACCACCACCACAACTTACCATCTCACTAGTGTGCTTGCGTGTGTGTGTGTGTTTCCAATGAAATAATATGAGAATTGTTGACAATACAATAACAACCACTCAACAGCAACAACAACGCACTCACAAAGGCTCACAGAATGCAGAAAATGTTTTTAGCTTGAAATGAATTACAATAAAAACAAAGGCGTATAATATTTATTATAATGTTGATTTAATTTAACAAAGCAGCAAAGCATTGCAGCGGAAATGCATAGCACAAATGCAATAAAATGAATGTAGATATCTAAATATACAAATAAGACACGAACATTTGTTAATTATGCACGCACACACATACAAGTTGCAATGAGTGCCGACTTACTTACGATTAGGTTGATTAATCCGATTAAGTGTTAGTTGTGCTGCTGCCAACAAATGGTGAGCAAATTGAGTGGAGCAAATAAAAGGAAAGGAAAGTAAATGGGTTTTTGAAATGAAGCAGTGAAATGAGCAAGTGTTGCAAATATGCAATATTTTAATACATTTTATTATTTTTACATTTGCTGTTGTTAAAAAAAAATGCAGAAAATGGAACTAAAATTAAAATCGAATCGAATAGTGATAGTAGTGAAATAATATGGGTATTCACTTTGTAGAATACTTTCAGCCATTGGCAACCTCGAAAAGTGGTCCTTTCGAATCCTTTTTTAGTTAGACCCACTTAAATAATATTCAAAAAGTCCCTAGAGGGTTAAAAAGTTTTGGGAATGTTAGAATTCTTTAGAAAAATGTGCCACAGAAAATTTCAGTTGGTGTAAACTTAAACTTAATTTTCGCAAAAATAACATAAAAAGTCACAGGAAGTAAAAAACAAACATAACACTTTAAAGTATGCAATAATTTTTATATATTTCTCTTATATGTAAATATATTTTATGGCGACTGTAGTATAGTGGGTAGAGTGCTCGCCTGCCATAGCAGAGGTCCCGGGTGTTAAACCAAGTCCGGAGAAACACCAAAAAAAAATTCGAATTAATTAGAACCCAATTATTCGGTTTTTACAAATAGCGTATTTCTGCCAAGCTTCTCACAAAAATGCTTTCGCTGTTCGGAGCCGTCATAAGACTGTAGATCCACCCAACTAGTAGGTCAACGCAAAATTAAACAGAAAATCTCGAATTGGGAAGAGAAGCACGGCCTTAAACTCTTCAGAGTTATATCAGCGCCATTGTATTATATTATATACTTATATATATTTTTTTTAGTTAATATAATTTTGGATATTTTTGTGTGCGATTTTGCAGTGAATGGTCTACAGCTCACACAATCATCACCTTCAACAGAATCTGCGATACTCACGATATACCTAGATGCGACTCCTCTTCTCTTATTACTCTCCAATATCTTAAAATACAAGTAAACATTTTTGTTCCAACGAAGCTTATGAGGGTCTCAAAAAAAAAAGTTTTCTTTAAGTTTGTACTACCTCGCTCATACGAGGTGCGGCAGAAAAGGCTCAATAATATGGGCCAACATCTTGTTAAGATTGTTTATTGAAGCGAAGAACTTCTCTAAAAAATGTTAAATATATAAATACATACATACGTATTACTGCCACCCGCTTTGTTTGGTACTTTCAGAAGCAGCGCTGCTCCAACTCGCAACAGGACCTTGAACAACCTATAGCCTAAAATTATATAACTACACTGAAATAAATTTTGGTATAAATTTTAAACTTTTTTGGTCGATATATTGGACACGACCGAAAAATTATTAAAATTTTAACTTTCAAAAGTTTAAAATTTAAAACTTTCTTTGGTTTAAATTAAAAAAAAAAATGTCTACTCCCAAATCTTCGTCATGCTTTTCCTTATTTTATCTTCTTTTCTATCCTACTGTTCTTCTTTTCTTCGTTCTTAATTATATCTGTTTCCATGATTATTTTGTTTTTCTTTGTTTCTCCATTAAAACAATGCCACAAAGTCGTTCATTCAAATTGTCTAATAACTATAAGAAAGCCTTTTATATTGTTCATTTCTCGAAAATGCAAGTTGGAATTTCAAATGAAAAATTAAAATTTTTTTGTTGAAATAAAACCTTACGACCAATGAAAGTTTAAAATTTAAACCTTAAAAGTTTAAATAAGAAAAAGTGTAAGATTTAAACCAAACAAGTATGGAATTTATTTCAAAATAACTTAGAAATATTTGAACTTTTGTAAGTTTGAATTTTAAACCAAAAATTAATAAGAGACTTTTAAACCAGATTTGTAATTATTATAAGAGAAAAAATAAAATTCAAAAAATAATTATTATTGAAAGAAACATATTCTAAAAGTCTTTCCATAATAGTTATTTCTGAGATATTTTTTTAAGTCGTTTTGTAATTATTATAAATGAGAAATTTTGTTTTATATCTTCAAAGACTTTTATATTGAGACAAATTTGAAAAAAGTCTTTGAGTAATTATTATCCGTAACAAATTGTTTTTTAAGTCTTCAAAGACTTTTTCATTGAGACGAATTTCAAAAATATCTTTAAGTAATTATTTTGAGTAACAAATTTATTTTTTATATCTTCGATAAAAATCTTTCATACAATTTCAAATTGGAAATTTCCTTGAATTTTGAAGTACTTATATGAAAGTTATTTTTATTTTATACTTATATGAAAGTTATTGAAAATTTTCTGAGACTTTTTTGAACTTTGTCTCAATGAAAAAGTCTTTGAAGATATAAAAAACAATTTGTTACTGATAATAATTACGCAAAGACTTTTTTCAAATTTGTCTCAATATAAAAGTCTTTGAAGACTTAAAAAATATATATTTGAAATAACTATTATGGAAAGATTTTCAAAATATAAGTTTCTGAAGAATAATTATAGAAGATTTTTATCATTTTCATCAGGGAAAAAATATTATCAAAAGACTTTTATGATCCTGAGGAAAATTTGTAAGACTTTTTTATAATTTCAAAATGAAATAATAATTATTCTACATCTCTGTTTTAAACTTTCGAAGGTTCAAAATTTAACTCAAAAAATCAAAGTATACAAAATATTCCAATATTTATCACAGTGTACATTAAGGTGGAGTGAAAACATATGGAGATATTTTTTTGTTCTTTTTTTGAAGGTACCAGCAATGAAAAGTTGCCTTTATACGAGTTAATGAACCTCACAAAATTTTATGGCGATAGGACGACTTTTTCAACTGCTCCCAGCCCCGTAAAGTTGAAGGCAATAAGCACGATCTGGTACAAATATGAAATTTTGAAAATTATAAAACCAAAAAACGAAGTGTGAGGATTGATAAAGATGGCGAAGCTGAGTATTAAAGTGAATTTATTTTTTTTGAACAACAACAACAAAAGTTATTAAAGGTCAAAGTTTATATTATGCATTTTTTAAATCGCAATTACTTAAAAACTACTAAACCGATTTCGAATACTTTTATACCGTTCGATAGGTATTTGGATTCCCTTTAATTTGATATACATTTTATATATGAAAGGTAAAAGGGGTAAAAGGTAGGTTGACCCCCGCAGGGGGGGGGGGGGGTATTATGTAACCCAAATAAAATGTATATCAAATTAGAGGGAATCAAAATACCTATCGAATGGTATAACAATATTTGAAATCGGTTCAGCAGTTTTAAAGTAATTGCATTTTAAAAAAATGCATAATATAAACTTTGACCTTTAATAACTTTTGTTGTTGTTGTTCCAAAAAAAAAAATAAATTCACTTTAATACTCAGCTAAGCCAATCCTCATACTTCGTTTTTTGATATTATAATTTTAGAAATTTTACATTTGTACCAGATCGTACTATTTTTTTCAACTTTGTGAGGCTGGGGGCACCTCTAAACATACGAGTAGGTCAATAAAATTTTACAGGCTTATTTCTGGGCTAGAAAGGTGCCGTTATGGCTTTGGAACAAATTGAATTTCCAAAAAAAAAGTTTTACTCCACCTTAGTGTACATATATCTTTTTGTTGATAAAAAAAAGCAAGAAAAATTTTATAAAGAGCAATCATTAACATAAGGTACTTAGGAAGCAAGCAATTCCTTGAGTGGGAGCAGGTGCGTATACGTAACCTTGTGCATTGTGTACTCAGTAGCAAGGTCAGGGCTAAGCGATGCAAATAGGGATATGTGTATTATATAAACGTGCGTCTGTATGTATAATACAAGCTGATATAAGCAAATGCACAAACTCAAATTTCAATGCATGCTTGAGTCTTTTAACTTTTGGTGAAAAACATGCAAAAATCCTTTTATGCGTAAAAGTTTTAAGCGGTTTTAAAAAGCCAAAAATATTGCCAACTTCAATCAATACGAGGTCACTCCAAAAGCAACTGAGTGCATTTTTTATACTTACATATGTATGTATGTATCATAAGGAGTGTTTTCAAGCATACCAACACACACTGCATATGTATTTTCGCGTTTAATTAAAAAATTTGAAATTCATTAATTGCGAAAACGAAGCGCAAAAATGTTGACTTCATAGAAGAAAATGCACTACAAAATTTATACAACATTTACACATGTATAAATTCCTATTTGCGTTTGTATGTGCATTAGGGTGCGTCGATTTACTAACCTATATCGCGCGATGGAAATTTGGATTCCTCTCATTTTTCTGAGTAGAAAACACTTCCACGACATTTGTCTAAAATTAATTTTGCTGTTCCGGAATTTGGTTTTTATGAACCAAGACGAATTTTTGAAAATAAAAATTTGGCAAAAATCGACAAAAAAATATCCAGGCCAATGTGCACATCTAGTTGAAGCAGAATTTTATGCTGAATACAGATATGAAATCGAAACTAAAATCGGATGATCCGTTTTCGAGATATAGCGTGATTTCCGGTTATGGAGGCTGAATGCCCAAAATCGCATATTTTCGCGATTTTCTCTTGTTGTGTACAATACATCTTAATTTTCTTTGCAAACTTCTTAAAGATAAGTCAATTCAATATATGAACAGTATTTTAAAATATTAATTTATCTTCCGGTATAGGTAAACTAGAATGCACTCTTTTTTCCTTGGCCCAAAATCGCGGTATGGGTTCTCTATGTTATAGTCATCCGATACCGATGATTTTCTCCGATCGCGCTTTGTGTACAATAAATTCTTCAAATCCAAAATTTCAGAATTTCAGCTGCAAAAATTTAAGAGTTATTCCCTAAAACGTAGACTTATGCTTCTGAAAATTGTTTTTTGCTTCCAATAGTACGCTATGGCGTATGAGTAACCTTGAGTTTTTTTAGAGTTGAATAAAGCAAAAAAACAAGTCCCAAACAGCAAACGTCTACGTTTTGGGTTATAACTCTTCAATTTTTGCAGCTAAAATTCTGAAATTTTGTATTTAGAGCATCTATTGTACACAAAGCGCTGTCGACGAAAATCATCGGTATCGGATGACTATAACATGGAGATCCCATACCGCGCTTTTGGGCCAAGGAAAAAATAGTGAATTCTAGTTTTCCTATACAGGAAGATAAATTAATATTTTAAAATATTGCTCATATATTGTATTGACCTATCTTTAAGAAATTTGCAAAAAAATTTAAGATATATTGTACACAGCAAGAGATAATCGCAAAAAAATATGCGATTTTCGGCATTCAGTCTCCATAACCGGAAATCACGCTATATCTCGAAAACGGATCATCCGATTTTAGTTTCGATTTCATATCTGGATTCAGCATAAAATTCTGCTTAAATTCGATGCGCATATTGGCCTGGATATTTTTTTGTCGATTTTTGCCCAATTTTTACTTTCAAAAATTCGTCTTGGTTAATAAAAACCAAATTCCGGAACATCAAAATTAGTTTTAGAAAAATGTCGTAGAGGCGTTTTCTACTCAGACATATGAGAGGAATCCGAATTTCGATTCCCTCCATACAAATCGCCCCACCCTAATGTGCATGCGTTAATTTAAATTTTCTTAACAAATTCCTTTGACACATACATACATACATACATACATACATACATACGTACATACAAACATACATACATAAAAACATGGGGCATGGAACTGTACATTGCACATACTTATGCATATATTTCCAATTTACTTTCGCATGCACTTCGGCCTCAAGATGACCGATAATTATGCGAGTAGTGCACACAGTAACAGAGCAAGTAGTGACAGCGGTTGTGAATTCGTGTGTAAGAGCAAATCGAAGAGCGCGTATGAAAAACAAAGAGTGTCCAATTTTTAAGAGAAAAATTCCCTTTTGACAAGAGTTTGAAGAAATTCGTTAAACGGAAGTTTATGTTTCAGCTTTGGCTTTTGATAAGCTGCTTTATGAGAAGTTAAAAACATGCATACATATCTACATAAAATAGTACATGTATAATTGTGTATGTTTATAAGTCAAAATTTTAATACAGCTGCAGACATATAAATTGTTTGTTTGTGCACACACGCGTGTGCATATAAAGAAGGTGTGTAGTTATGTAAATATATACATACATATGTAAGTGTGCATGTCAACTTTGTCGTATATCGCTGCGCTGCATCCTCCTCCGCTGCCGTCTCTGCACTCATTTACAGGTTAATAGGCCAAATTATGGTTTGGCTTACATTCACTTTATGTACTGTAAACTCTCCACCTTTTCACAGCTCACATATACATACATACATGCTCGCACATGTGCATGCATGTTTATTTGTATATATGTACGTAAGTTTGTGTGTCTATTTCATCGCTTTTGTCTTGCTAAATCTTTTACTCGCTTTCTTCTGCCATTTCCAGGTTAAGGTGTTTATATTTTAATTTTTCATTTCTATGAAGCTTTGCATTTTAATTACGCATATTTTATGTATGTATATATGTATGTATGCATGTATGTGTTTGTGTTGTGCTATTAGATATGAAAATGACATTAAACTCAATTTTCATGTGCGCACACATATTTAGATTGCACTGCGCTTGTTTTAATGAAAAAGCAATTTAACAAGGATTTAGTTGCTTTTAAAGAAAACAAGTTGTCTGTGTGATTGTTTGAATAAGTTGAAATTATAATTAAATACGTAAATGTACACATGCATATAGGTTTTAATGCACATATATATTAGGGTGGTCCAAAATTGCATGAAGATACACTCAAAATCCGCGTAACAACTCGCATTTCATGTGTCTGTGCTGCGGTCATCTATAACGAAAATTTTGCCTTAATACGAGCATATTAAAGTTTAGATTTCGCGCAAATGCCTCCAAATTTCCCTCTCCTTTTACATCAGTGATGATTCATAATTTTTTGTAAAGTACTTTAATGAACAAGACAAACGTGTTTATACTTTTCATGAGAATGAAATGGTATTATAACTTTGTGCCGAAATACAAATCTTGAAAGTAACAGAAGGAGGCGTGACAGACCCACCAAAATATATACCAATATGATCAGGATCATGAGCTGAGTCGATTATGCCATGGCCGTCTGTCCGTCTGTCTGTCTGTGTGAACACATGAAATTCGGAATGTCAGTGTATTTTTAGAAGAAGCTGATCATTTGTCGGAATCGGCCGAATTGGAGCACTATAACATATAGCTGCCATACAAACGATTGTCAGATATGGACATTTTGGGGTATAACTTCTCCATTTAAGCAGCTAAGGATATGAAACTTTGGATTATTTGTATCCATATTGACCCAAATAAGGTCGGACCACTACTTGATACTCTTCAATTTTTGCAGCTAAAATTCTGAAATTTTGTATTTAGAGCATTTATTGTACACAAAGCGCGTTCGGCGAAGATCATCGGTATCGGATGACTATAACATAGGGAACCCATACCACGATTTTGGGCCAAGGAAAAAAGAGTGCATTCTAGTTTACCTATACCGGAAGATAAATTAATATTTTAAAATACAGTTCATATATTGAATTGACTTATCTTTAAGAAGTTTGCAAAGAAAATTAAGATGTATTGTACACAACAAGAGATAATCGCGAAATATGCGATTTCGGGCATTCAGCCTCCATAACCGGAGATCAGGCTATATCTCGAAAACGGATAATCCGATTTTAATTCGAATTGCATATCTGAATTCGGCATAAAATTCTGCTTCAACTCGATGTGCATATTGCCCTGGATATTTTTTTTTGTCGATTTTTGCCCAATTTTTATTTTCAAAAATTCGTCTTGGTTCATAAAAACCAAATTCCGAAATATCAAAATTAATTTTAGACAAATGTCGTGGAGGAGTTTTCTACTCAGAAAAATGAGAGGAATCCGAATTTCGCCGGCGCGGTATAGATTAATTTCCCTCCATACAAATCGCCCCACCCTACTACATATACTTATTAGTATCCACCAGACCTGTAAAGTGCAAGTACCAGTACAAGTACAAGTACCAGAACCTCAGTACTTCGAAATTCCTGTACAAGTACAAGTACTCTACTGATAAGTAATTTTTAAGAATGTACACATATCTATGTTTTTGTTTTGCTTTTTTAAATGTTTTTATTGAAATAAAAATTTTGAATCAAAATCAACTGAGGTGATATTTTTTTGTTTGAAACAATCTGTAATAGTTTGTCAAAAAGTACTTGTATGTACATTGATAAGTACTTTTACTTGTACTTATTTGGTACTTAGTACCAGTATATACTGAGTATTTTACAGGTCTGGTATCCACCTAGGGGATGATATGCACAGAGCCAAAAGGCCACCTAAAATGCCCTATAAATTAGAACAAAGTTTAGCGGATTTCTCTACGCTTTCTCTCCAATAAGATGCCCGTCTTATTTTGACTGGATGTCTCATTTTAATAAAACTAAGTAGATAATCAGTAACACTAATATGAAAAGCTTTTCAATATAATTAAGAAGATGACCCGTGGATTTAAGATGAAACCCTCTTATATAAAATTAAGAAGATGATTCCTAGAATAAATATGGAAACCTTTTCACATAAATTTAGCAGATAACCTGTAAAATTAAGACGAAACCCTGTTTAATATTATTAAGAAAAGAATCTTGATTTTCATTAGAAACTCCTCTTAATTGTAATAAGCCGATGATTTTATCAATTTGAAATGATTGCCACCTGAATTTAAATAAGTACATTACTTAATGAAAATAAATAGCACACTTTTTGATGTGTAAACATCTTTGCTGTAGCTACGAGTGATTTCGAAAAACAGGTAAAGTTTACGCGTAAACGTAAATGACCTTTTAGTGCACTGCTGCGTCCGTGTGAATCGCTTGGCACTGACAGTGGTAGGTAAGTAGATAGACATGTACTTACAAATGCTTGCATGCATAGCCGAGCAAATGCAAATATCAACAACAACAGCAACGAAGCGAAGTGAAGTTGTTGTTGTTGTTGTTTTCTGCAACAATGCTACAAATAGGCAAATTAAAAAGGACCAACCTGTTTGAACATGTATGCAAATGCATGGATATGCACACCTACATCTACCTATCTAATTTTCTATGCAATATTGGTATCAAATGAAAGGTTTTGAGCAGGACTTCGATATGAAGCTCTTTTCATTGTGACCTGTAGGCCGGGTCTCCAGATATGGGTCAAAACGAGGACCCGGATGATCCTTGAATGTTTCTGAGCAATATTGGTATCAAATGAAAGGTTTTGAGCAGGTCTTCGATATGAAGCTATTTTCATCGTGACCCCTAGGCCGGGCCTCTAGATATGGGTCAAACGTGGACTCGGATGATCTTCCATGTTTCTGAGCAATACAAAACAAAACAACATAAAAAATCAAAAGTCAAAAACCAAAAACCAAAACAAACAAAAACAACAAAATAGTAGCAGTCACAATGACAACAAAAAATTATAAAAATTATAGTCGCCTTTTAATCCATAGAAAACCAGGAAAAAAGGAATAAGGAAAAGGGAATAAATATCCGATTTCGAAACAGTTTACACATCAATATTCATGAATACCCGTTATTCACGCTTTAATTTTTTTTTAAACTGTTTTGTATTTAATCATACAAGGTTTACTTATAATTATAATACGATCGAGTACTTACATATATATTAAGTATAAGAATATACTTAACATATTTTCCTATATCTTTTATAATACATATTATACTTTGACACAAATTGATGGTGGGGGCGGAATAATTCACATACAGAATGAAAGACCACAATCCTTATAGTAAGACCTCCAAACCGTTTTTTTTTTAGCCATTTTAATATTGCGAAATTTTGTCTGAGGGATTTTTAAATAAATAAAAAAGAGATAAATATAAATTTTAATATAAAACGGTGATCGGCGCTGTTTCCATTTCGGGTCAGTCGGCTAGAGAACTGCGCATTCGTTTTCCCTGCCTTTGCACGCATACATACTTATGTATGTATGTTAAGACGTTAATGGAAAATTTTGGATTAGGTACGTAATAAGAGCTATTTTAAAAATAAAAAGTTCTTTCTTTTAATTTCTTGAACATGTTATTGCACGCATAAAAGTGGCTGATGCATAATTCTAGTATGTTCGAGTATCTACATACATATTTACATATGTTTACGGACACTTCGAGCCTTGTGCTCAACCCACCTCCCGACGGTAGCTTGACGGTAATACCGGGGGGTTCGGTACGATGACAGTAGGAGGTTTAGTGCTGGTTAGAGTCACACACTGACGGGGTAAAGGCTTACGAGGCACTCGTAAAAAAAAAATGTACGTATGTTAAAACGTTTATAGAAAAATTTGAATTAATAAGGACTCTTTTAAAAATAAAAAGATTTCCTTTTTAATAAATTCAAAAAGGTTCTAGTAAAAATTAGAGGATGTCGTTATTGATTTGCTTTATAAAAATTTTCTGATAAAAACAAGCAGATTTCTTCTAACAATTTAATTTTTTTGACAAAATGACATACAAAATTAATAAACAAGAAGTTATCTCCTCGTTTTCAGACGATATCCTTTTCAATAAATTTAAGAAGAAATTCAAGCTAAACTCTAGAAGATTTTTCAGCAAAAATTTCTTCAATTTTGTCCCCTCTCACTCTCCTCGGCCATATAGCATTTTTAGAAGGCAGTCTCTTTGATTATAGGTGAACTTTTTGGCTCTGTGTGGCCGCTGAGGTGTAGTGGATAGAGTGCTAGCCTGATATCGTCTACAATTCCCATTATTTCCCCGTACCTACACCGTAATTCACTAACGCTAAACTTGTTCACGTTCATGAAAGGTTCGCCACCATTCACCAAAATTGAAGCGTAAATTAATTTGTTTCTCATTAAATTTTCAACATAAATTGATTATGAATTTAGCGTAAATAAATTCAAGTTGATTTCCTTTGACTATCTATTTATATATTTCCAAGTATAAAACACTCACCCTCTAACAATTTACCCGTGCACAATGTTCCCTAGCTTTAGCCCCGCTATGTTCAGCATAGCAAATATTCGCATTGCGATAATGATTCGCATTTGCCTTCACTGCCTGCACTGCTAGCACAAATGTTAGTGACAATCAACCGTTAATGATTCCCTGTGTCTGTGTAGAAATGTTTATTGATCAGCTGTTCGCGTCAGTCAACAGTTCAGCTCATCATCAGCAAGCGGTGCGACGCACAGTGGGGGCACCTCCATACAAACGCGGCCAAAAATAGTAATAATTAAGCTAGAATCTTGAAACTCGGAACTTAAGCTTTTTTGGTTGAAATTAGTAAACTGTGAAAATTTGAACAAAATCCACCCACAAATACGCCCACCTCCTATATAACGGTATTTTTGAAATTTCAGCATTTTCCTAACTATTATAGCTAAAATACTCCATTCTCATTAGTGTATACATTTTTGAAATATAAATCAAATGCGGTAATCATTTTGGAAAAAGGGTAAAGCACTTCACCGTTTTTAAATTAAAACAAGTAAGGAAGCCTAAGTTCGAGTGGAATCGAACATTAGATACTCAGCTGTATGCTTTCATTGTTTGTTTGCGTTTGTTCGATATAGGGTGTATTTTATATAAAGCGAGTGCCGCATAAAGTGGGCGTAGCCACGCCCATTTTCAACATTTTTATCAGTCATCCAACTAAGCATATGAATATTATTCTTTGTGCAAAATTTCATTCCTTTATGACTTCTAGTTACAAAGAAGTCTTGTTACAAATTCCCAAAGGGTGTTCCAGAAATATCTTTGTTAAAAAGTAGGCGTGGTCATAAACCGATTTCAATAAGTTTTTGCGTGTCTATTAACACAAGTTATAAAAGTGTATAAACCAAGTTTCGTCATAATATCTCAATTATTTGTCGAGTTATGGGCTCCGAAATCTCGTTGATTCCTTTGTCTGAAAAGAGGCGGTGCCACGCCCATTTTCCGAAATTTTTCTATTTTTTGGTTCCGATCTATTGTAGAACTCATGCCACAAAATTTCAATGAATTATATTTATATTTGACAAAGATATCGCTTAAAATGTTTTTATTAGGCCACTTTATGATACTCATATATAAAAGTGGGCGTGGTCGTCAACCGATTTCGCTAAAATTTTGAATATGTATTACTACAAGTAGTGAAAGTGTATAGACCAAGTTTCGTCATAATATATCGATTATTTGTCGAGTTATGGGCTCAGAAATCTCGTATATTCCTGCTTCTAAAAGGAGGCGGTGCCACGCCCATTTTCCAAAATGTTTGTATTTTTTGTTTTACGTCCATAGTTGGACACCTTCCATAAAATTTCAATGATATATCTTTATATTTGGCAGAGATATCGCTTAAAATGCTTTTATTAGCCATATATAAAAGTGGGCGTGGTCGTCAACCGATTTTGGCAATTTTTCGTCCAAACATTTGCCTAAGTAAGTATATCACGCCTACCAAATTTCATCGATATATCTTCAACGGTTTCTGAGTTATGACTCATAAAACTTTCAATGTTTGCCCCTTAATAAGTGGGCGTGGCACCGCCCATTTTCCAAAATTTCACCATATTTCTTCATAAGGGCCTGAGCTCAATACGTGTGTAAAATTTTATCACTCTAGCTCTATTAGTGACTGAGATACAAAATTTCCGATTTTTTCTATATAGGGGAGGTGGGCGTGGTCATGGTCCGATTTCGCCCATTTTCAATACCATCCGTTCCTGTCTTGATACCAACTTACATTTCAAATTTCATCAAAATATCTCAATTTATGCGCGAGTTATCGTGCTCACAGACGGACAGACGGACAGACGGACGGACATGGCTCAATCGATTTCTCTTTTCACCCTGATCATTTTGATATATATAAGTCTATATCTATCTCGATTATTTCATTCTGTTACAATCCACCGTTAGGAAATCAAAACTATAATACTCTGTGTACTAGTACAGCTGAGTATAAATATATGCACTTTTAAGTATGTTATAAGAATTTATCATAAAACTTTCATACAAAAAAATCGCATTTCAAAAAAATTTTATACCGGAAATGAAATTACACTTTTCTAAAAGATTTCAGTGTGCTAAACCTGAATCTGGAGTCAGATTTTCCAAATTGTTTCTAGTTTCTGAGATATTCATGCCCAAATAGGCAAAAAACACGTTTTTTGGCTCTATTCCCTGCTTAATATCTTTTATATAATTACTTTCCACTCAAATTCGATTTAACCAGTTGAAAGCACAATCATTACCCTTGAAAACAGCGTTTAGTTTCTTCGAATATCTTAATTAGAATTGGAAATATCGATATTTAAGTTTCACCATTTTGACAAATATTCCCCATACAAAAAAATTTAAACTTTTTGAAGCATACTTCTGGGCATTTTGTATGGGAAAAATGTACCAAAACTCAAAAAACACCTTCCATAAAAATGTTCATAAAACAAAATGGAGCAAACGAATTTTTACAATTTTTTCGCCAGTTTTTAAAAGACATTCAGCAGCATCAAATATTAAAAAATTGAGGAGGTAATATTTTTTGTTTTTTTTTAATTTCATTTTAAAATTTTACAATTTTTACAATTTTTTTTTTATATTCTAAAATTAAAAAGCTGCCAAAGATAATAATTAACGCTGATAAAAAAAATTACCTCATAATTTTAAAGTATGGACCATTTGCTGAAAGACGATAGAGAAATATTCGATTAGTCGCCTAAATATACACCTTTTTCATAATGTCAAAAGTAACATAATTAATGCATTTACAAAAACGCAGTTTTAGGCAGATGGGAAAAAAATTATAAAAGCAAATGGAGCAAGTGGATTTTTAAAATGAAAATGCAGTTTGATTAAGAATATATTATTTCAAAGCATAAAAAAAAAATTGAGGAGGTAATATTTTTTGTTTTTTTTATTTTTTTATTCAAAGTCGAGGAAAATTTTTTTTATCATCGACATTTTTTGTGAATATTTGAAAATTCATATAAATTCAACAGTGAACGTTATTTACAACTAAGTTATTTTTTCTGAAAGAGAAAATCATTATCTATGTAACGATGTATCATTCGTGTATGTAGGTTAACAGTTAAATGAGAAAGAGCGTTTTGTATGAGGTGTGTTCATTGAGAAATAAAAGGACCTATTTTTTGCTCAACTTTGGGCACCCTGTACGGCTAAACGAAAAGAGACTCAAAAATTTTTATATAAGCTTTTTTATTACAATTTGATGTATCTGTCGATCTCTATTTAAAAAAATGGTTTTACTCATACTTTAATTTTGAATTTATTTTTGGCCGCAATCACCCATTGTGCGACGCAGCGCGCGCAATTAAAATGCATTTTCAAGTGTCGACAGTCGCAACGTACCCATTCAACGTTAAGCAAGCATATTGATATTGAAATTGTAAAATCGTTATTAGTTAAGCTGTCATTGAACTTGATATGAGTGCGCCGACTCAACATAGATATTAAAGATTTTAATTAAAAGCTTAAGGTATTAAATTTTCTGCCGTTTAATGAGGGGTATAGTTGGTGGGAATCATGTTAAGAAAAATAATGCAATGCGACTTTGTTAGCGCAAGTTGAATGCCTAGAAATTATTTCTCGCTTGGCCACATTATATTCTAGAGAATTGAAGACTTAGAAGAGTAAATATTAAGTGTAACAAAAACTAAAAAAAAAAATTAGCTTGTTTTGTTTACGGACATCATGTCTTTTGGCTATAATAATCAATCTAATATAAAAAACACATAGCACACGCATTAAATATGACTTGAGTGCCACTTCACTTTCAAAGCTAATAGGCATGAATCATAAACCAATTTTCAACACTCTTTTTTACGCTCTATGTTTACGATTATAATATTAGCGTTTTTTCTTTCTATTTCACCATTTTCCTTTGCCTGTGACAAACGAAAAGCCACCACTTGACTGCACAAGAAAATATTCATTGTCTCTCAGACACACGTTAAAAGGCATTCGCCTCATTGACAGTTGTTTTTATTAAAATACGAAAAAAAGCGTAAGATTTGCGTAGCTTCATTGCGTGCCATCGTTCGTAAAAAGCGATAAAAAGCTTGCGAAAAAATTCCTTCTCCGTCGTTTCAATGTGATATGCCTAATGTAGTACATACGCTCGAAGTGGCACAGCTGAATATCGCTATGAAATTCGCCAGCAAACGTAAACATGTGTCATAAACATCTCGTAAGCGTCAATGAGTTTCGATAATAAACTAAATGCGAATCTTTATAATGTCAAAGGCGACTTGGTAATATTTCACGCACATGGCAAATACTTTACGAGCTAATGTGACTCATATACTTATATGTATGTACATACGTATTTCTAAATCGCAGCACATTTACATACATACATACATACATACATATCTATTTACGTACTCCCATATGCAAACTACAGCGCAAATGCTTACTTCCGCTCGTTAAGCAACTGAAAAATTACAAGCTCCCATATTTTGCGGGGGTAATCATTAACTACGCCAAATGGCGCCACAGACATTTGTATGTACATACATTTATCTAGCGGTTGCTTGGCTGGTTGATATGATGCGTATAAAAAATTATTGCCTGCCGCATCACTTTGATCGTTATTTGCTTTGCGGCGAATTGCTTTACTCGTTCGTATGCCCGCAAACACACACCCACTCGCTGCTACCAATGTTAGGTACTCATTGGGTACTACATGACGTATGAGTAATGTACTTGTACGAGTATGTATCTATGTAAGTATATGTTTGCCTCCGCTTGTGTCCTATCCAAAGCCACGTTCGTCCATTCTAAGCCGTGCACTTTTAAATATGCTTTGTGCGTATAAATCTTACACCATACGTACGTTGCATATTGAAGCTTGTAGCAAAATGATGCATCGTCTAAGCGGTGTCTGTGAATACCGAATAGTGTACACAAATACCGAATATTAATACCTAATATCGAATATTAAGACCAAATATCGAATATTAATACCAAATATCGAATATTAATACCAAATACCGAATATTAAAACCGAATATAGAATATTAATACTGCACGGTGGGCAGGAAGCGACGATAGGTTGCATGAAAATGTCGCCAAAAAAGGAAAGTCGGGTTGTGTTATGTGATGTTTATAGATTAAACATCCGTTGAAATTAAAATCCGAGCTGCTCCTTTTTCAAGGATATCCACATTTCTTGTTTTTTTTGAAAGGATCAAATATTGACGAAATCGAAAATTCGCCAAAGTCCAAATTTTTCCGATTTCAGTACATTATCTGGTAGCTAAAGGATACAAGAAAAGGTATTAAAAAGAAAACAGGCACCTGTAGTGGAAAAATCCAATGTGAACAGGACCTAAAGTATAAACACTGAAATATAAAATAACACAAAAAGGACCCACTTTAATTTGCGTATAACTCCTAAAATGTTAACTCTACGTGAAAACTGCTTATAATATGTTTCATTCGGAATACATAAGCAATATTTCTTTAATATTCAATTTTGATGTACCGCCCACCGTGCATAGCTAGCGCGTATTTCAGCTCAAATTCTTCTTAATATTAACGTGTAAATATGTAAGAAAGAGAATTGGATTATTAGATTAAAATATTTACATAAACTAGCAAAATATTTGAACTTAAATTAGCACCATAAAAAAAACGTACTTTTTTTGAAATTTTCACTTTAGATGCACCAAAGTACATTAAGCACTGCAGGTACATCAAAATTGTATATTAAAGAAATATTGCTTTATTTATTCCGAATGAAACATATCATAAGCAATTTTCATGTAGAGTTAACATTTTAGGAGTTATACGCAAATTAAAGTGGGTCCTTTTTGTGTTATTTTATATTTCAGTGGTTATAATTTAGGTCCTGTTCACATTGGATCTTTCCACTAAAGGTGTCCTGTTTTCTTTTTAATACCTTTTCTTGTATCCTTTAGCTACCAGATAATGTACTGAAATCGGAAAAATTTGGAATTTGGAGAATTTTCGATTTCGTCAATATTTGATCCTTTCAAAAAAAAAAAAACAAAAAATTTGGATATCCTTGAAAAAGGAGCAGCTCAGATTTTAATTTCAACGGATGTTTCATCTATAAACATCACATAACACAACCCCACTTTCCTTTTTTTGGCGACATTTTCATGCAACCTATCGTCGCTTCCTGCCCACCGTGACTGAATACCGATTATTAATACCGAATACCGAATATTAAAACCAAATACCGAATATTAATACCGAATATTAATACCAAATATGTACCGATATTAATAACGAATATCGAATACCAATACCCAATATTAACACTGAATACCGAATTTTAATACCGAATATTAATAACGCATACCGAATACTAACAACAAATACCTAATACCTAATTTTACTAACATATACTGAATATTAATACCAAATAACGAATATTAATGCCGAATACCGAATGCGAATATTAAATTTTAATCCCAAATACCGCAAATAATACCGAATAACGAGTTTTAATCCCGAGTACTGATTTTAATTCCGAATATTAATACCGAATATTAATACCGAATATTAATACCGAATATTAATACCGAATATCGAATATTAATACCGAATAACGAATATTAATACCGAGTATCGAATACGATACCGAATATCGAATGTTAACACGAATACCGAAACTACAACTAATTGATTCACTACAACAAAAACAACCACAATATAAATCCATAAAACCGGTGAACTATCGCAGTTGGTGCAATCGGTGAATGCAAATAAAATCCATGAAACCGATGAATGCAACAACCACGATGAAACCGGTGAATTAACATTGGTTTTTGTCTTAAAAAATTACTCAAAATTTAAGAAATTTTTTTTTTGATTTTTCGATAAAATTCATAACCTTTACGATCACTGGGCTTTTTTTATTCCTGTTATGGGAATTATGTTTTGGATTTATTTCAGTTAAACGGGACAATTAGTTAAACATATCCGTCAATTCACATAATTGATACCATGGGCGCAATGTACGAACCAGTGTTAGATAAGTATGTAAACGCCGAGAAGAGGCTCTCTAATATGGTGGCAATACCTTTAAATACCTCTAATATTTAACTACTTTAAATGGTAATATTTTTCGTATAAAGTTACATGCATACCTACATAAATATGCATGCATATATGTATGTAAATAAAACACAATTGTGTATATGCCAACATACACAGCTATGTACATATATACGTATGTATGTAATTAATTGCTGCGCTCGCTCGCTTGTTCGTTCATTCACTATATCTTATTGAGTTATCTTGTGACTTACCAAATATGAAAGGTAACTTATATATATATGTACGTATAAATAATGCAATATGTATTAACGCTTATCACTCACCCAACAGCAGGTGTGTGGTTGCGAAATTTCTGTTTGCTTCCGCGAAATGCAATTGGCAATTCCATGTGAGACGTGCACCGACGACAGGATATTCGTATGGACATACACACATACAATAGCCCTCGGTTATGGCATGTCACTCACTATTGGTTTGGCCAGCCAAATCGGTTGGACACTATTGTCTGTATGTTGTTATTGTTTTTTGTTTATTCGTTTGTGTTTTAGGCCGAAAAACGACGGTAAAGGCAATGACAGCTGATGAAGTTAAACAAAAGAACGTACAACAATGAAAATGTTTACATAGTCAAAACAATAACAACTACAAATACAAATACAACAAAAACAGCAACAACACGAATTACAACAACAGCAAAAACCATAGCAAAAACAACAACAAAAAGTACATATCCGCCAATGGTGATGAAATATGTCAAAGAGAAAAGCAAAGCATATGATAGGCGTTTGCGAAAGTGAAAGTGAGAGCATTTTTGTTGCATTGTACATATGTATGTATACCCTCTTGTGAATTTTAAAATCAGAAAAATATAAATATTTGTTAGAAAGCTTGTTACCATTTTACAAAATAAAAATACAAAGCTACCGTTATTGAATTATCAGCTTCTAGCTGCTTATATACCCAGTTGCGGATTTGGCGATTGAAATTCAATTTTGACTTTTATTATTGAAGTTACAAAATTAACAGATTTTAACGAAATTCAAGTGTATCCTTGCAAAGTTAATAATTTCACGCAGTTTATACACCCAATTGTGTATTTTGTTAAAGAAAGTTTATAATATTTTTAAATTGGGTTGCATGCCTTAGTGGCATTTACTCGCTTACCAGTTGGAGTTAAAGAAATTTTCTCATGTATGTATATACCCATTTGTGCGTTTTGTTAAATTTTAAACAATTTCGTATTTATTATAGCAAAGCTCAGACGTTTAAAATTGTTGTTCATAAGTTTTTGCATATTATATATCCAGTTGTCATTTTTTTTTTAATTTTCAACTGTTTTTTTTTTATTTAGCTAGGTTATATTCCTATTCTACCAAAATCAAAACTTTGTCATATATTTTTTATCAACATTATATACCCAGTTGTTCGTTTTGTTACCCCTTAACCTATTTTATATTTATTACACCGAAATTCAGACGTTTAAAATTATTAAGTTCATAAATTTTTGCATATTATATACCCAGTTGTTAGTGCTTGTTTTAATTTTTTTTTTTGTTGTAGATTCTACCAAAATCAAAAGTTTATAATTTTTATGTTATTAACTTTATATACCCTTTTGTGAGTTTTGGTAAGCAAAAATAGGTACTTGCATATTTGTTTAAAAACATCTAAGAGTACGTGTTAAAAAATACCTTATGTATATGTACGTATATGTATGTATGTAAGCAACAACAACAGCTGCAATGTGATAGCAGAATTTTACCTATATACATACATATATACGTATATGTTGTTGCTATTGCATTGCGCATCAGTTGTTGCGCATTTAATTTTGGCTTTTAGTTAAAATGGCGCCGTGAACAATGAAATGTGGCGCAAACGAGACATACACTTAAATAAAAATCGACAACAACTAACGAAAGATAATCGCACACGTATGGCAATTGTGTAAAAAAAAGCACGCACACACACACACACACGTACGCGAAGCACACTTGGGACACCGTGTACGAAAAACTAAAGCAGTTTTCGGCGCACTTCGCCATTTGTGGGTTAATAAAGTAAAGGTGAGCAGCAAGAGGACTATTTTCATTTTTATATGAAGATATGCATATGTATGTATGCATGTATATATGCATGCATGTATGTCAGGCGCGGATCCAGGATTTCGACAAGGGGGGTTTTGAAAATTTCTTTTTTTGGAAGATGTTTTTTAAGGGCAGACGCTGGTGACAATATGGACTAATACCACCTACTATTATTATTCTATATACTAGTTGAGCCATTTCCCGCACCTTTAAAACACCAAACACAAAACCCTCCAAATTAACAATATGTATGTCATCACCAGGGACTTGTAACAAAACTCGTAACGAAACGAAACTCTCGTTTCTGGCGTTTCTGTTCCAAGAAACATTAAAGGATAGAAACTAAATTCGAAACCAAAAGATTGTAACGTTTCAATAAGTAACAAAACCTGTAACGAAACTAAATTAATTTTGTTTCTCAGTATCAGAAACAAAATTAATTTTGTTCCTTGCAACAAAAACAAAACCAGAAACGAAATTAATTTTGTTTCTCAGTGGCAAAACTATAAAAATTATTATAATACTATTTGCCGTACATTAGGATGGACTTATTATTTTTAGGTATATAATTAGGGGATTCACAACCTGTCATATTGCGTCATATCGTCATAAGTCATAATATTTTGTGGTTGCATTCTATGCTATATGTGTACTAAATAAATACAACTCTGAAAGATATGTTTTTGGGTCGTCGTATTTGATCAGCTGTTTTTGTTTACTTCTTCACAGGGCTTCGGAAAAGTCTTTTATAACAATTTCCGTACAATATTTTAATATGACATATGACTTTCTGACACTTTGTGAATCACCTAAATATATATATGTATACCATATATATGTATGAAAAGTTTTGGGCAGGGCTTCTACAGGGAGCCCTATTCTTTATGATTCCTAGGTCGGGTCGCGAGATATGGGTAAAAATGAGGACCCGGATGATCTTGTGTGTTTCTGAGTAATATTGGTATCTAATGAAAGGTTTTGAGCTGGCCTTCTACAATATTGGTATCAAATGAAAGGTGTTGAGCGGGGCTTTCGTATAGAGCTCTATTCTAGACCGCGTCTCCACATATGGGTCAAAATGAGGACCCGGATGATCCTTGAATATTTCTGAGCAATGTTGGTATCAAATGAAAGGTTTTGCGCAGGACTTCTACACGGTGCCCCGAGATATGGGTCAAACGTGGATCCGAATGATCTTGCATGTTTCTGAGCAAAACAAAACAAAACAAATCAAAATCAGAAATCAAAAATCAAAAATTAAAAATCAAAAACCAAACACCAAAACAAACAAAACAAACAAAAACAACAAAATGTAGCAGTGACAGTGGCAACAAAAAATTATAAAAACGATAGTCGCATTTTAATCGATATAAAACCAGTGAAAAAAGGAATAAGGGAAAGGGAATAAAGGTCCTATTTTGAAACTGATTACACATCAATGTTCATGAGTACTCCTTACTCACGTTTCCTTTTTTTTAACTGAGCTGGAGTTAGGGAAATATGTCAAAATTTACTAAGGCGAAATTAAAAAAAACCCTTATAATTTGCTTTATTAACTAATACCTATTAGAAACTTGTTTCGGACTATAATTGGCTGCGAGAAATGATAGATTGACAGATATGTTATAAAGCTTGATTAATTTTTTTTAACTTCACTTAAGATATTTTTGCATTTGAACAGAGGTCGAGTTAAGTTCTTTTAATTGGTTCCGTCGTAGAGGTAGATTAGAAGTTAGAGGTAAGTGTGGAAGTAGATGTAGACATGCAAAAGCTGTGAAATTTCAAATTATATAAACATTTCCAAATGCCAAAGAATTTTCACTCGCATAGGGCGAGCTTCGTTTGCTATTTATTATAGCCAATTTTTGTTACCAATAGTGTAATAAATTTAATATGATACTGGGTAAAAGTCAACCTTGAGCGTATTTGAATAAATGTCCCTTACGATAATATTTAAAAAATATAAGTGTCTTATTCCATACTTTAGTTGGTTGCCACAGACAAACATATATATGTATGTATATTATATACCTAAAAATAACAAGTCCATCCTAATGTTCTGCAAATATAGTTTTTCTACTGTTTCTGGTTTTGTTTTTGTTGCAAGGAACAAAATTAATTTTGCTTCTGATACTGAGAAACAAAATTAATTTAGTTTCGTTACAGGTTTTGTTTCTGCTGGAAACGTTTCGGAGTTTTGTTACGACTTTTGTTACAAAGGAGTTTTGTTTCTGTTTCTGTTTCGTTACTTAGCTGTGTAACAGAAACCGAAACCGAAACGCGTTACAAGTCCCTGGTCATCATATAAAGTGCAGGAGATTTCAATTGAAGTTCTAAATAAAATGTATAACGTACATGTATTTAATAAATTCATAAATTAAAAAGCCGGCATATGCGGGTGTTACGCCTTCAGATGGCTCTGAAGCTACTTTATTATAAACTTGACCACTGCGCGACACCTAGTGAAGGGTAGCAGTTATTATATGATATAATTTGAAGCGCGATGTCGCTACTGCGTGTTCTAAATTTTCAAACGTGCAACTAAAGAACGTATATTGTATAAGAAGGGAAAATTCGGTATTTTGGACGAGTGAGGTGGAAATCGTTTAGTCAAAAAAAGATGATGACTTTGCGAGTTGCCTCCCATCATTCTTCAAGCTCGAATTGGTTTGTGTTTTCGCGGCGAAAAATAAATTCATTTTGACATTTCTTTTGCTTGACATTTAGTTATTATTTCTATTCATACTCTACCGCCACTGCAAAGATGCAAAGATAAGCCGGCCTGCAAGAATTTTATAAAAACCTTGATCTGATGAAAAGCTCTGTTGAAACTTTTTGTATCCTTTGTTGAAACATTACAATTTTATGAATGAATCGCTTGTAGTATTTTAACTTCGTACTCGTTTTAATTCTTGTTTTTGGTGGTTGATTGGATTGTGCTTATACATACGTATGTATGTATATTTTTGCATTGGTACGTGCGAATGAGTATCGTATGGTATTGGTGCCAAATTGATCACCAATTTCACTTACCCTTGCATTTAAAGCAGTGGTAGGCAAAATTGAAAGCAACTGTATTAGTGAGAGCGCCGTAATAGCGCAAATCAATTGGTTCGTTTCGTTTAGTCGCTTGCTGGTCCTCAATGAATGCGGTCGGTTATAAAAGCGACAAGCATGCGTACATATCGACGCTTCCAAACAATACTGTGCTAAGTCGACTTAGTACATTTTCTCGTTTTTGGCCTTTTCGAGTAGAGCGTGTCTTAATTTAGATGCTGTCTAAGTTTGGTATCAATCGGACAATCCAATCAAAAGTTATAAGCAAAAGTGTACACATAATACAACTCGTGATTTTTACAGCATAAAAACTTTGAGAGATTGCCATGAAAAAACACGCAGCAAATTTTTATTTCTTCTTACGGTTTTATATAAAGCGTACCCTGACTGTGATATTGTCGAGTTTTGGTGTTGATCGTTTAATCCAAACAGAAGTTACAAGTGAAAATATACTTAGCATACAACCGAAGTTTCATATCGAGTTTAAACTTTGAGAGCTTCTCCTGCAAAACACAGTTTTCAGACTTAGTACAGTTTTGTTTGGAAGCGTCGATATGTATAAGTAATTATGCCTTTACATATATAAATATGCGCAAACAAGCGACATTCACCTACGATGTTGCTACGCCACTTGCTGAGCGACGACTAAATCGTTTACAAAAGAAAGAGCATAACGTGTCTGTGTGATTTGAGCGCGATCAATTGATCTATGAAACGCCTATCACTGATTTAAAGCCAAAATAAATAAGAATATATGTATGTAGTACTTTTTGGTTATATTTATATTTTTAATAGATTTTTTACTTTATTGAAGTTCTTGTCCTTCAAGAATTTTCAAAAAAGCCTCGAAAATTGAAACATGATTGAAGGTTTGACAGAATCGACAATATAGTACGCGCTTATTGTATTAGATTTAATTCCTCTAAATTTCGGGTATTTTCTATTTAACTATAAGTTGTAATTGTATGTTATTATTGCCTACAAGGACAACTATTTTAATGAACTGATTCAATTGTACCTGTTTCACCTTGTGGATATGTGCATATAAAATATAATCTGAAAATAAATGAAAATAAATGTCGAGTTTTGCCTTTGGACAGCTAAACCCATCCAACCATTGCTTTTGGAATGAGAGAGTTTTCCTTGATCAATTTGGGAAATTTGGGCGTAGAATCTATAAAGGCATTAATTTGGGATCTATGATAAACCACAAGGGGGGTTTGAGCCGCCAAAAGCCCCCCCCCGTGGATCCGCCACTGATGTATGTACATATGTAGGTGTATTTACTGTTTGTTTGCTGGCGATCGTGTGTATGGCAATAAAAGCCGAAATTGCTTCCTTCGCACGTGATACACTTTACACCTAATGGATAGCTTTTTTTGTTGCTGTTTGTTGTTGTTACTGCATGCCACTCACACTAAAGCTATGAAATAACGAAAAGACCATTTGCTCCACTTACTCATATCTACACTTACGCTTTAAACGTGAGCAACACCAACAAACAAACTTTTGCTTTGCTTTGCTTTGCTCGCCGTTGACTTGTCACACGTGGGCGTCGGCGGAAAGGTGTAGTGCATGTATGTAGAAACGCATGCATGTTTGTATACAATAAAAAGTGAGTGCGTCTGAGTTTTAGCTGGCCACTTTTGGTAACAAAAATCCAACATTTATAAATGTTAGCTTTCAGTCATTCTGTTGAATTGCATACACGACGTCGCGGCGTGACCTTTCACTTAATACCCATTCAAAGCAAGCAAAAAAAAACAAGCGAACTTTTTTACTATAGGTACACATTTGTTTGTACCTATCTATATTTGTATGTATGTAACTTTCGCTATATTTTCCGTATTCATCAAACAATCCGCACACTCACTATGAGCGCTGAGTTTTTAACCAATAAAAGTGACTACGAATGAACGGTATCGTTAACTGTAGCTGCTGGCGTGTGTATTCGTACGTTGACACGTGATATGATATGCTATTTGTGACGGTTGGCGTCGTCACAGTTTTTGTAGGAGTGGGAAAAGAAGTTTTTTCTCAAAAGCGAAAAAAGAAAATGAAAAAACTTGCATATGTATATATCGAAGTTGGAAGTGTAAAAGAGTAAAACGTTCACAGTTGGAAATCTAAGCCGTGAGATAAAGATTGCAATATGTGCTAACTTATGTTATGCGATTAACCCTAATCGCCGAATTTTACGTAAAACCGAAAGTCAGACTCTGAGGCTCACCTATGGGGAAATTTTGAAATACATTATTTTGGTATTTGTTTTTTACTTTTATTTATGCAGAAATGTATCCAGAAGCATTTTGATACATTTTAAGAAAATTTTTTTAGTATATAAGGATAAAAAGGGTAATTTCATAAAATAGGGGGATAATAATGAACCACATTTTTCACAAATTTTAGTAGTTATTGAATGTTCATTACAAACGTTTTTATTTCATGCGTTATAAATCAAATGAATATGAATATATTTTTGCAATTTTTAGGCCATTATTTTGAATTCATTAATATGCTTTTCAGAGCTTTTTGGCCGGTGAATTATAAAGCAAAACACAAAGTTTTCTTTTTTCTCCTACGCGTTTCGGCGCATACTTGCGTCTTCCTCAGGGAGTCTATTTATTTTCAACAAATATATAAAGAGACGTATATAAACATTAATTACAATAATATAAATTATTTAAACACTAACATTAAATAAACATTTAAACCCATCACTTACATTTAAATAAATTACGAATTTATGACGTTTCCCAACAATACATTATACACGATTAAAATTAATTTTTGTATCTATGTACATAGTGCATTTCCTATTTTCTTTTGTCGTTTTTTCTTCTTTCTTTTGTTATTGTTGTTCTGTAAACGCAGTTTATGTTGTCGACGTCCTCTTTAAAATTCATTGCGTCATTTATTTTCTCTTGTATTCGTAAACTCTCAAGCGTCAATCTTGTTCTTGTCTTTCTCTCTATGTCTAATATTCTTGCATGGTCAAAGTCCGCTGCATGGCCAGTATCTGTTAAGTGTTGTGATAATGCTGTTGTTGGTTTGTGGTTTCTTGCGTCTGTTTTATGTTCGCCTAGTCTTACTCCTAGTGCGCGTTTTGTAGTTCCTATGTAAGTTTTGTTGCAAGGTTCGTTAGTTTTACCTTTGCATTTGATCTCGTACACTACGTTGTGTTGTTGTTCCTTGTTAATATTGTCTTTCATCTTATTAAATATTTTGTTAAGTGTTTGTTGTGGTTTGTGTGCAAAAATTAGGTCGTCACTTTTTATGCACTTTCTTAAAGTTTTGTTGTCCGTCAGTCCTTGTATGTATGTAACTCCCCTAAAAGTTTTGTTATTATTGTTGTTTGTGTTCGTTGATTTCGCTTTGTGTTGTGTTTGTCTAAGCTTTGTTGTTCTTAACCACTGATCTATCACCTTATTTGGATATCCATTTTTAGTTAATATGTCTTTAATCTTTATGTTATTTTCTTTTATGAACTCCTGGTTGCTCAACGCGTAGATTTTGTTAATAAGGTTGATCGCAGTATTCTTTTTTTGGGACCAGGGGTGGTTAGAATTATAGTTTATTATCCTGGAGGAGGATGTTGGTTTTGTATACCAATTTGTCAATAGTCTATTTTATTTTTTATGTATTGTTACGTCTAGGAAGGAAAGTTTTCCATCTTTTTCCAGTTCAGTGGTGAACTGGATTTTTCTGTGTTGCGAATTTAGTGTCTTTAAAATTTCCTCCACGTCATTAACTTTGATAATCGCGAATATGTCATCTACGTATTTCGTTACGTATTTGATATATATGTCCTTTAATTTCAGTTCGGCTATCGCGTCGACCAGTATTTTGTCAAGAACTATGTCAGCCACCGTTGGTGATAATGGATTGCCCATCGGCATGCCGTGAATTTGTTGGTAATAAGTTCCGTCGTATATAAAATAGTTATTGTCCCTTAGGCAAAAATCCATTACGTCTAAAAATTGCTTTCTTGTCAGATTAGTATTACTTTTAAGGGATGTCCATTTTTGCATTATTGTTCGTGTAGCGAGTTGGATTGGGATATTCGTGAAGAGTGAAACGACGTCAAACGAAATAAGGATCTCATCTTCTTCAATAGTCAGATTGCTAATCCGCTCTTTAAGTATGCGCCGAAACGCGTAGGAGAAAAAAGAAAACTTTGTGTTTTGCTTTATAATTCACCGGCCAAAAAGCTCTGAATATGAATATATTTTTCATATGATCGCCCCAATTATATTTTCTGCATTTAATTTCAAAATTTTTAACGCGCGATGTTTGTGGTGATATTACTTACGCATAAAATCAGCTGATCGTTCGCTTTTCTATCTGAACGGATCTTTTCCGTAATTTAGGATCTCAGTAAAAAGAAAAATGATAAGATTTAAATTTGTTTGAAATTGCTGATTTCGCCGGTCTTCTAAATTTAATGACATCCAGTGTTCTAAAGACTTATGGTGAAATACGACGAATTCACCAAAATCCGGGGAAAGTGTGGTGAGTTCACAATATAAAATCTCACTGGATAAAGTCTGCAAACAACGGATTCAAAATTTAGTTGAATTCTAGAAATTTAAGCTTATTTCGATTAAGATACTCAAGGTGAGTCTCTGAGGCTCACTTTCGGTTTTTCCTAACAATTTTATACGATTGCAAAAAAAATGGTTAAAATACGTAAATAGCCCAAAGATCACAATTATTTCACAATTTATGTACACAGATAAATGAATACCCAAAGTTTCAGACAAAAACCTTTTTTGGTTTGGGAATAATTCTCTTTTAAACTTTGAAGTGAGACTGAGAGGCTCACTTTAGAGGATTAGGGTTAAAGGCTTTAAGCAGAGCAGACACCTAATTGAGTATAGATTAGTATTATTCATCAACATTTTAAATAAAATTTTATATGAGTATCTGCAGAAAAAACTTTTTGATGTTTGTCCGGACTGGAGTGAGAAACCGAGACCTCTGGTATAGCAAGCGAGCTCTCTACCCAATGCAACACAGCGGTCACAATACAGACATAGATGTAGATTACTTATTATGGTTCGTTGGTTGGTTGATTGGTTTGAGTGGCGAGTTGCACTGACTCCAATTAGCGCCAATGCGTCATTTTGGTACCACGACTCGTTACCTAACCAGTGAAAGGTAAAGGTAACAGAGAGTGAGCAGTTCGGAAACCAGGACAGGTCCAGCACACTATATCCATCATGAGTTTAATATTTAAGCAGCCCATCAAGCCTAACGTTCTTGAGTTCCGAGAGCTTGCTGAAGAAATGCTTTCCAATAAATTTCATTCTGCCCAGGCAGTGCGTAGGACACTCGCATAGCAGGTGCTCTACCGTTTCCTCCAACCCAGCAAGACTGCCATATAGAGTGTTATGATCCAATCCTAATCAGGCCGCGTGGCTGCCGCAGTTAAGCGGGAAATGTGCCTTCTCTCTATTTCTAGCATGGCTGAGGAAGGCATCTGATTGTATGAATGCCACAGACTTCTGCCACAGGCGCAGGCCCGCTTCCATATGGTTTTAGTCTCCTCGAGCCAGTACCGAGATATTCGGCCCTTAATGCAGCCCAGGGGCGTAAGAACCTACTCCGCGCCTCTGCGACATCAAGAGCCGAGTCGAGCTCTGTCCGGTCCGCTCATCAGCCATTTCGTTTAAATTGTTGTAGCGGCGCTCCGGATCCAGTTCAGAGAGATGCTATGTCGACTTTCTGGGCCCATGACCCACTCCCAACACTGCCCGACGAGGCAGAAACCGTTGCAGACCCCTCAGAGCCCTCAGAGCCCCTGACTATCCGAGAAAATTCCTATTCTGTTTCCGGCACCGGCACTTTCCGTTGCAAGTAGAACCTTGCAGGACTCTGGTATGGCGAAAACTTCTGATTGAAAATTGCTCACCGTTGAGGGAACATTAATTGATATGGAAGTATCCGGATGAGTTGCGAAAACACCCGCTTCCAATCTGCATGCCATCCTTGACACGTCCGTGAAAACTGAAACATCGAATCTATGGGCAAGTTTGCGCCATCTCCGCAGTACTTGCTAGATGGAAAGATAGATATGTGATATAAAAGTACATTAAATGGCTACCAGACAACCTTTGCTGAAGTTTCATGTTCTCACAATGCCAATCCTGAGTCACAAGCCACACAAAACTGACGATCACCCAAAAACAACCAACCAAGCTTGTGATGTAAGCAATACGTCCTATTTCATAATACATATATATGTAGATATTTTATGCCTTTTATGCACATTTCTATTTAATTTCGTGCAATCCCACTTTATGTAACGTCATTCGAAGCTGCCCAGAAGCTATATAAAATAACTTTTACTTTTAACGCAACAGAAGCACAACAAAAACATGGTTATTAACGGCAGTCAACTTAAATGTGAATCAAAAAGCAGCAACATATGTTTTTGTGTATGTATGTATGTATGCATGTTTGTATGTATGATTGTAACAGAAAAGTTTGTTGAGTACAAAATAAAAATTATGCAGGACAAGTCAGCGAATTCAAGCGATGCGTGCAAACATATCAAAACATCGACTGTCGAACATGCACAAACAACAAAAAGGATAAGAGAAATACTAGGCACAGCTCACTGCGAACGCCTGCTACTCTTCTATGCAAAAATATATCTATATTGTTGTTGAATGTTTGTAGTTATATATACGTATTAAAACAAAACGAAAATTTTCAACTTGATGTTGGATTTACGTACATACGTATGTATGTATACACATACACCACCAGCCAGGGCCGTAGCCAGGAATTTTTTCGTGGGGAGTTTTATCATTGTGAATTTTTTTTTTTTTTTTTTCAGAAAAATATATAAACTATTTCCTGCACGAAATAAAAGTAATACAAAAAAAAATCTGGTTTCTAAAGTGCTATTTAGAAGAAAAATTTTTTTACAAAACTTTTGATTTAGGAAAAATTAGGGTTTTTATAAGAAGTTTTAAAAATCAGGAAACTTTTATTTATTTAAAAATTAGACTGTTCTATTGCAAACACGATGAATACTTTATTTTTGGTGATTTTATCCAAGTGAAAAAAAAAAAAAAATTATGGACGAAAAACTCGGTTAGATTACCCAGCTGTTTTCAGCTGTAAAAGTCCGCCCCAAGATTTTTAGATTATTTTTTTTTGCAACTATGTTATTTGACATCTGATTTTTAAAATTGATAGATATGTCATTATTTTAGTCTTTTGAGCAGAGTTTGAAATTATTTTCAACTTTTTTTTTTGATTTCCATTGAATTTCATTTTTATTTGAAAATTAAAAAATAAACAGCGCAGCAGTAGTATAAACAAGTAAGGAAGCCTAAGTTCGAGTGGAATCGAACATTAGATACTCAGCTGTATGCTTTCATTGTTTGTTTGCGTTTGATGGAAACACGGCGTATTTTATATAAGGCGAGTGCTGCATAAAGTGGGCGTAGCCACACCTATTTTCAAACATTTTTTCAGTGATCCAACAAAGCATACGAATATTATTCTTTTTGCAAAATTTCATTCCTTCATGACTTCTAGTTACAAAGATGTCACGTTACAAATTCCCAAAGGGCGTTTCAGAAATATCTTTGTTAAAAAGTAGGCGTGGTCACAAACCGATTTCAATACATTTTTGTGTGTCTAGTAACACAAGTTATAAAAGTGTATAAACCAAGTTCGTCATAATATCTAAATTATTTGTCGAGTTAAAGGCTAAAAAATCTCGTATATTCCTTTGTCTAAAAAGAGGCGGTGCCACGCCCAATTTCCA
Organism: Urophora cardui; assembly: GCA_960531455.1. Taxonomy (NCBI): domain Eukaryota; kingdom Metazoa; phylum Arthropoda; class Insecta; order Diptera; family Tephritidae; genus Urophora; species Urophora cardui. The sequence continues at coordinate 24,905,205 of OY482672.1, read as the reverse complement.
AAATTTTTCTATTTTTTGTTTCAGGTCTACTGTTGAACTTATGCCACAAAATTTCAATGAATGATCTTTATATTTGACAGAGATATGGCTTAGAATGTTTCTATTAGGCCACTTTATAATACCCATATATAAAAGTGGGCGTGGTCGTCAACCGATTTCACTGAAATTTTCAACATGTATTACCACAAGTAATAAAAGTCTACACACCAAGTTTCGTCATTATATATCAATTATTTGTCGAGTTATGGGCTCAGAGATCTCGTATATTCCTGCTTCTAAAAAGAGGCGGTGCCACGCCCATTTTCCAAAATTTTTATGCTTTTCGTTTTATATCCGCAGTTGGACTCCTGCCATAAAATTTCAATGACATACCTTTATATTTGACAGAGATATCGCTTCAAATGTTTTTATTAGGCCACTTTATAATACCCATATATAAAAGTGGGCGTGGTCGATAACCGATTTTGGCAATTTTTCGTCCAAACATTTGCCTAAGTAAGTATATCACGCCTACCAAATTTCATCGATATATCTTCAACGGTTTCTGAGTTATGACATATAAAACTTTCAATGTTTGGCCCTTAATAAGTGGGCGTGGCACCGCCCATTTTTCAAAATCTCACCAAATTTCTTCATAAAGGCCTGGGCTCCACACGTGGGTGAAATTTTATCACTCTAGCTCTATTAGTGACTGAGATACAAAATTTCCGATTTTTACTATATAGGGGAAGTGGGCGTGGTCATGGTCCGATTTCGCCCATTTTCAATACCATCCGTTCCAGTCTTGATACCAACTTGCATTCCAAATTTCATCAAAATATTTCAATTTTTGCGCGAGTTATCGTGCGTACAGACAGACAGACGGACAGACGGACGGACGGACGGACGGACGGACATGGCTCAATCGATTTCTTTTTTCACCCTGTTAATTTGATATATATAAGTCAATATCTATCTCGATTATTTTATATAGTTACAATCCACCGTTATGTGATTAAAACTATAATCCTCTGTGTACCAGTACAGCTGAGTATAAAAATAAAAAGTTCTACTGTACTCGTACTGCAACTGCGCAGCCTTAAGTTTCAAAAAATTATAGTCGAATGTTGCTGTATTGTGGAAATTTGTACAGCACAGCAACGGGCAAACATAATTTCGAGTTTTTACAACACTGTTATTGTTTTTTTTTTTTAATTTATGGGAACATAATCGAAATTGTATTGTACAAAAGAAAACCAATTTTAAGAAGCCGCACTTAAAACTAAAATTCTGTTTATCTGTGCTTTGCTGTCGACTGATCTGTTTGAAATTACACAGTAAAGCAACAGCACAAATAAACAAACAAATATATTCGACTGTTCTGTGCTCCGACTTCAAAGCACTCAAAAAAAAAATTTCTCGATCAAAGAGATAATTTTCCTTGTTTTGAACACGCGTCCAAATACAAAATTTTCTTTGTTTGGGTAAATTTTCTCAAAAATGTTGAAAAAACATAAAAAAAAACATTCAAACAAATTCGTTACGATGGGGATTTGTATGGGAATTCAATTTCTCAAAATTAAAGAAATCAAGTCTTCAAAACAAGGGCAAGTTGAACAAGGGCAAGTTGAATGAAATAGCGTTTAAAGAATTTTTCATTGTTTTATGTATGAATTTTTTTAAAACAAGTATATGAAACCATGGCAACGCATGTAAACAACAATATTTTATAATAGTTTTAACATGTTTTAGAGAAAATTTACTCAAAACAAAGAAAGTAGTGTTCAAAATAGGGAAACAATTTCTTTGACCCCTCCATATATTTTTTTTCTCTCAGTGAGGAAATCGAAATTCAAAAGTTCTCAAAAAATTATGATAACTTTCTCAGAACAGCAACAGCTTATTTTTATACTCAGCTGTACTAGTACACAGAGTATTATAGTTTTAATCACATAACGGTGGATTGTAACAGAATGAAATAATCGAGATAGATATAGACTTATATATATCAAAATGATCAGGGTGAAAAGAGAAATCGATTGAGCCATGTCCGTCCGTCTGTCCGTCTGTCCGTCTGTCTGTCTGTACGCACGATAACTCGCGCAAAAATTGAAATATTTTGATGAAATTTGGAATGCAAGTTGGTATCAAGACTGGAACGGATGGTATTGAAAATGGGCGAAATCGGACCATGACCACGCCCACTTCCCCTATATAGTAAAACTCGGAAATTTTGTATCTCAGTCACTAATAGAGCTAGAGTGATAAAATTTCACCCACGTGTGGAGCTCAGGCCCTTATGAAGAAATTTGTGAGATTTTGAAAAATGGGCGGTGCCACGCCCACTTATTAAGGGCCAAACATTGAAAGTTTTATATGTCATAACTCAGAAACCGTTGAAGATATATCGATGAAATTTGGTAGGCGTGATATACTTACATAGGCAAATGTTTGGACGAAAAATTGCCAAAATCGGTTAACGACCACGCCCACTTTTATATATGGGTATTATAAAGTGGCCTAATAAAAACATTTTAAGCGATATCTCTGTCAAATATAAAGGTATATCATTGAAATTTTATGGCAGGAGTCCAACGGATATAAAACGAAAAGCACAAAAATTTTGGAAAATGGGCGTGGCACCGCCGCTTTTTAGAAGCAGGAATATACGAGATTTCTGAGCCCATAACTCGACAAATAATTTAAATATAATGACGAAACTTGGTGTGTACACTTTTATTAGTTGTGGTAATGCGTGTTCAAAATTTTAGCGAAATCGGTTGGCGACCACGCCCACTTTTATATATGGGTATTATAAAGTGGCCTAATAAAAACATTTTAAGCGATATCTTTGTCAAATATAAAGATAATTCATTGAAATTTTGTGACATGAGTTCCACAATAGACCGGAAACAAAAAATAGAAAAATTTTGGAAAATGGGCGTGGCACCACCTCTTTTTAGACAAAAGAATATACGAGATTTCTTAGCCTATAACTCGACAAATAATTGAGATATTATGACGAAACTTGGTTTATAGACTTTTATAACTTGTGTTAATAGACACGCAAAAATTTATTGAAATCGGTTTATAACCACGCGTACTTTTTAACAAAGATATTTCTGGAACACCCTTTGGGAATTTGTAACGTGACATCTTTGTAACTAGAAGTCATAAAGGAATGAAATTTTGCACAAAGAATAATATTCATATGCTTAGTTGGATGACTGATACAAATTTTGAAAATGGGCGTGGCTACGCCCACTTTATGCAGCACCCGCTTTATATAAAATCCATCAAACGCAAACAAACAATGAAAACATACAGCTGAGTATCTAATGTTCGATTCCACTCGAACTTAGGCTTCCTTACTCGTTTGAGAGTATTGGTGTTATGATGGCAAACAGTGCTTGGGAAGCTTTATATTTCTCTCTAATGTCCTTTGATCTGTGAAGTCGTTTTCATATAGTTGGGCCACCTAACCGATTTTTTCGACCATAAAACATCCTTTCACTTGGAAAAAATCGCCAAAAATAAAGTATTCATCGAATCTTTTTAATATTACGCTTAAAATTTTTGCAATAAACAGAATAATTTTTAAAAAGAATAAAACTTTCCTGATTTTTACTTCTTATAAAAACCCCAAAAAAACTAAATTTTTTCAATAATCGCAAAAAATCAATAAAATGTTGACTTTGAAAAGTTAGTATTGAAAATAAGTGAAATCGGATTATAACAACGCACACATCCCATATATGGGATCTTTCGAAAAACACACAAAATGTTATAATTCCGACACTAATATAACCCGAGTAATGAATTTTCAGCCATGACTTTATGCAGTTATAAGGAAATATGCTAAAATTTTAGAAAATGTATGTAACATAATTTAATATACAAGTGGTATGTGGTTAGAAGCGTACTTTAATTATCTTTCGAACGGAGTAGATACGGTTTTCGGGTATTTGTAACTTCAGCGAAAAGAATTTTTGATTGAAGTAGTAACCAAAAAAACCCAAAGTTACGTTATCTAAAAACCCTAACCATAAAAAATGCTTTTGACCTGAGAAGGTTCAAACACCCAAACCGCCCCCCCCTAAATACGGCCTTGCCACCAGCAACAGCAAAAGTAGCAGCAGCAACAGCAAACCATACAAAAAGCGTAGCGCCGCAGTTTGCATGTAAGCCCCATCTAAATCATAGGTAACTGTACAAATTTTTTTTTTGAAATATGAAATGGCTGGCTTGTGTCGGCTTATTTTATCTCAATTAAAAGTTGTCCTTCGCCGTGTGCAGCGCCGCTTGGCTGGCCTAGCTTTTTCGTCGACTAAAAAAAAAATTACAGTCTGCAAAACAAAAAAAAAATTGCAAAGCGCAGAAAAAGGTCAACAACAAGCGTGTAAGGCGGCTTAAGTTCGGCTGCTATTGCCCATTTTATTTAGGAGAGTTGCCTGAGTGTGAAAATAAATATTTTCAAACAAAATCACCAGCTTCCTGCACATATAGACAGTGATAGATTTGATTATCCGTCAACATAAATGTTGCATCTGTACCTACTGAGTGTAGAATAAAAACCCACTAGCCTGTAAGAAGCCACCCACATCTGGGTATAAGCGTACAAAAAAAAAATTGTAGGGACTACTGCACAGAAGTTCAAAACATTCATGCTACTTCAGCCACTCTACAACAAAACAAAAAACAACTACAACAACAACTACTAGGGGCCACACTCATAAGCACACACTCAAATATACAACAATTTAGCCACATTCTTTTCGTTATTGTTGCCATACAGGTGAGTACCCACCTAACGTATGAAGTTGTTGTTGTTTTGTAGTTTGTTTAGTGGTTGGGTTATTACATTGCGAAGTTAATATGTTGTGGCAGTAGCAATAACGGTACCAACGCTAACGCCAACAAGCCAGCGAACCAACGAGCCAACGAGCCAACAACTTGCCCGTATTGTACTTGGAGCGAAAACGTTCAAGTGCCTTAACGATCAACAGCGAAGCGTTAACATTGAAGTGGTCATACTCACAGAGGTGTACATGTTCATGCTTGCACAAATGTACCCAGCAGGGTTTTTCCATATTTTGGTAATGGCTTGAAATTGTATTCAATGAAATAACGCATTACAAATAGCTAAGAAACACTCCTTCGCTTACTTTGCTCATTACCTGTAATGCGACAGTTTTAAAATTATTATTTTTTCGCTTACTGGTAATGCAGAAAATAATCGAAAAGGTTTGGAGTACTGCCGTTATTTTTTTGCAAACGCTTTGCTTTGATTTTAATTTTTCTAAATAGCAGTTTTGTAAAGCAATTTACCCTCATTCTCGTTTATTTTGCCAGTTTTCATTATAAAACTGTCGTGGTTAGTCGCGTTATTCTATCGTTGAAATTTTTTTAAATAAGCCAATACCTGTGCAAATAATATAATATAATACAATGGCGCTATTATAACTCTGACGAGTTTTATGGCCGAGCTTCTCTTCCAATTTGAGGTGTGCTCCTTTTTTTTTTTCCTACTAATTGTGTGGACCTACAGTTTTATGCCGGCTCCGAACGGCGAATGCATTTTTTGTGAGAAGCTTTTTCATGGCAGAAATACTCTCGGAGGGTATGCCGCCCACTGCCGAGAGGTGACCGCTGCTCTTAAAAAAACCCAATAATTGGATTTTTACTAATTAGAAAAATTTTGTTGGTGTTTGCTCGGGTTGGGGTTTGAACCCGAGACCTCTGGTATAGCAGGCGAGCACTCTACCCACTGCACCACAGCGGCCACCTGTGCAAATACATAGTGTAATAAATATTATTCAAATAGTGTTTTTTTTCTTTTTTTTAAATACATTTTGCAAGGAATGTTTTGATTCTTTATTCATTGTGTTTGCTATTTGTTTTCGGCATAAATTGCTCACTCATAGTTTTAAAATCATTTTTTCGCTTACCGGTATTGCATAAAATAAGCGAAAAGATTTGGAACACTGCCGATATATTTTGCAAAGCCTACATTGATTTAAATTTTTGTAAATAGCCATTTTGTAAAGAAATTTACCCTCGTTCTCGTTTATTTTGCCAGTTTTCATTATAATGCATTATAAGTAGATTACTATACTGGATTGTGTGATATATGCAATTACTTATACCAGTGAAAGAACTTATTGCTTGTAACAGCTTACTTTTCCCAATATTAGTAGCGACTTTATAATGCATTATTGTCCACAACATTGTAAGACAATACCGCCAATGACGTGCCTATGTTAAAGTAATGCAATCCGTATTCGAAAGTGTAAGCGATGAATCAAGATTTCTCGATGATTTTACCCATTACATGTAAGAGAAAGCCCTGCTGGGTATGTACATATGTGTGTAGGTGTACGTAACTTCAGCTGTAGAAAGCACAGTTATTAAAACAAATTTTATATGTTTATATATAAATTAAGCAATTGGCGTGTTTTTTTTTTACGACTGAGCAGTTTTATAAGGTCGAGTTTCTAATATAAAAGCTGCTTCTAAGAACTTCTTAAATAATTTCAATCCTCAAATTTTATTGATGTAGTATTATGCTGTTATACTTTTATACTGCTTTACTGTTATACTATTATACTGTTATGCCGCTGGTGCCGCTGTGGTGCAGTGGGTAGAGTGCTCGCCTGCTATGCCAGAGGTCTCGGGTTCAAACCCCAGTCCGAGCAAAAACACCAAAAATTTTTTCTAATTAGTAAAAATCCAATTATTGGGTTTTTTAAGAACAGCGGCCACCTCTCGGCTTCTCACAAAAATGCATTCGCCGTTCGGAGCCGGCATAAAACTGTAGGTCCACCCAATTAGTAGGAAATAACAAAAGGAGCACACCTCGAATTGGGAGAGAAGCTCGGCCATAAAACTCGTCAGAGTTATAATAGCGCCATTGTATTATTATTATTATTATTATTATTATTATTATTATTATTATTATTATTATTATTATTATTATTATTATACTGTTATACAGTTATACTGTTGTACTGTTTTATTGTTATACTGTTGTACCTTTATATTGTTATACTATTATACTGTTATACTGCTATACTGTTATACTGTTGTACCTTTATACTCTTATACTATTATATTGTTATACTGTTATACTGTTATACTGTTATACTGTTATACTGTTATACTGTTATACTAATATACTATTATACTATTATACTGTTATACTGTTATGTATATTGTTATACTTCTATATTTTTATGCTGTTATACTCTTATACTGTTATATCTTTATACTGTTATACTACTATACTATTATACTGTTTTCCTGTTTGCTGTTATACTATTATACTGTTTTACTGTTTGCTGTTATACTATTATACTGTTTTACTGTTGTACTGTTTTACTGTTATACTGTTGTACCTTTATACTGCTATACTATTATACTGTTATACTGTTATACTGTTTTACCGTTATACTGGTACACTGTTATACTGTTAGACTGTTATACTGTTGCACTGTTATACTGTTATACTGTTATAATATTATGCTGTTATACTGTTATACTTTTACACTCTTATACTGTTATACTATTATACTGTTATACTGTTATACTTTTATATTGTTATACCGTTATACCTTTATACTGTTATACCTTTATACTGTTATACTATTACACTGTTTTACTGTTATACTCCTATACTATGGCAACGTTATAATAGCCGTATTCGATTGGGCAAGAGTTAGAGACTTGCGAAAAAACAACCACTGGTATAAAAACAAGTGAAAATTAAACGACCGTTCGTTAAAGTAAAGGAATTGGAAAAAAGTTGTGTTTATTTGATGAAATTTCTTCAACTTTTTATCGATAGATGTCTCCCCTATCTTCGAACACCGTTCGTTAAAGTACTGACAAAGAACGTATGTTGTACAATATACGTTCTTTGGTACGGAATTGGAAAACATTTTCTAATGAACGGTATTGCGTTGAATTCGAAGATAGGGGAGACATCTATTGACAAAAATTTGAAACCATTTCACTTATACACAATAGAAACAATTGGCATAATCAGTAAAGATAATTGGCATAATCAGTAAAGATCAGTTTAATGAGCAGCTGGCATACTCTCTAAAGGTCTCTTAAAGTCTCTAACATTTTGTATGGAAACTGTCAGCCAAGAGAACAGAATCGAGTATAAGCGAGCAGAGAAGTGCACAATAAAACACTCCTAGTGTTACCTATACTGCAGTGGTCCGCAATTCTGCAAACAATTGTTTGCGCTCAAATCACACCGACACGTTACGCTCTTTCTTTACTAGATGATTTATAGGCGAATTCTGTAACTCCGTCTCATCTCAAGTCACTAAATTTGAGATTTGAGACATGAGACATTTTTAGTGACTTGAGCCAATTTTGGTATTCAGCAACCGGCAGTCACTAAAAATTTCACCAAAGACTGTGGTGAAAATGTACTGACACTGTTTGAGATAACAAAATAATTTAAAGAATACTCACTAATCGATTACATACGAAAAGAGATTTTGGAAATGAATTTATGAGCAATATATTGCATTAAAAAAATAAAGCGTATCATTTCTACTGATCACTTATAAAAATAGTTATGAATATAATATTTTATAAGTGTTTTACCTGAACCGATTCGCAAAAAAAATCATGTAACGTAAAACATTGAAATATCGATAAATGTCGTATCTCATCACCATTTACACTTGATGGAAATGGCGGAAAAAAGTAAATTAGCAAAACCAGAAAAATTTTATTATTTTGCTAATTTCATACAAATAAGCTTGTTTTATTACAGAAAATAGCAAGCGAACAAGCAAAGAGCAAACAAATTGTAAGTTTTTATAAATTTTGATGCTTTATTTAGTTCACCTCAATATTTTATTTATTCTGTGACCTCCTCGCCACCAGGTCACTAATTAGTGACGTATTTTTTGAGACTTGAGACGTGAGATCGCTTACAGAATACCAAATTGTCTCAAAATCAATCTCACCACGGAAAAGTCTCCAAAAGTCTCTATCAGTGACTAGAGATTGCTTACAGAATTCCGGTATTAGTCGTCACTCAGCAAGTGGCGCAGCAACATCGGGAGTGATTGTCGCTTGTTTGCACGTTGAAAACAATTTACTATGCTACCTAATATCGACGCATGTCGTCAATTTACTATCAAAAATGTCTCATACCCACACAATTTCTGTAACCGAAATTGAAGGGCGTGCGTATTAAGCAAACTCGACTCCCAGTTTTCGTTTTGCTGCCATTGAAACTAAGCATTGTGGCTGATTATTTGCAAAAAATTGACATTTGCTTTTGATATCGTTTGTGTTAGGTACATATTCCACAAAATAACAAGATTTTCTCGGATTTTCTATATTTTTCAATTTCTTTATCTAGCTTTATCGCACGTAAGTCAATTTCGGTTCAACGCATATGGAAAATTTGCGGACGTGCGTCAATTTGAGGCTTGCGTACATCTTTATATATATTACGCTAAGCGATTTTTTGTAAGCACCATAACTTTTACACCATTATACCGATTTTCGAAAATGTGGTGTCAGATGAAAGGGCTTGACCTGTAGATGTGCAGGAAGGTTTAATTTTTTAAAAAGGGTTGCCAGATGTTTGAAAATTTAATTTTACTGTATGGTTTGTTTGATTTTAAAATTTTTGGCACCTGATATTAAGTAATTTAATAAAAAAATTTACAAAAAGGGTTGCCACCTGTTAAAAAATTCAGCTTTACTCTATAGTTTGTTTGATTTTTAAATTTGAGGTGTCATCTGAAAGGACTTGGCATGGAAATGAGTAATTTATTACAATTTTTACAAAAAGGGTGCCACCTGTTCAAAAATCCATTTTTACCCTACAGTTTATCTTATCTTTATATATATTACGCTAAGCGATTTTTTGTAAACACCATAACTTTTACACCGTTATACCGATTTTCGAAAAGGGCTTGGCCTGTAGATGTGCAGGAAGTTTTAATTTTTTTGAAAAGGGTTGCCACCTGTTAAAAATTTAATTGTCCTGTATAGTTTGCTTGATTTATAAATTTCAGGTACCATATGAAAGGGATTGAGCTAGAAATTAGTAATTACATAATTACAATTTTTGCAACAAGGGTTGCCACCTGTTCAAAAATTCAGTTTTACGCTATAGTTCGTGTGATTTTTAAATTTCAGGTATCATATGAAAGAGATCTGTGTGAACATAAGTAATTTATTATAATTTTTATAAAAAGGGTTTCCACCTGTTCACAATTTAATTTTTACGCTACAGTCTTTTTGAGTTTTAGATTTGAGGTGTCATATGAAAGTCCTTTGCCTCAAAATGAGTAATTTATCATAATTTTTACAAAGAGAGTTGCCACCTGTTCCAAATTTTATTTTTACTCCACAATTTGATTTTTAAATTTAACCACCTGTTCAAAAATTCAGTTTTACGCCATAGTTTGTTTGATTTTTAAATTTGCGGTGTCATATGAAAGGGCCCTGCATGAAAATAAGTAACTTGTTGTATTTTTTATAGAAAGGGTTGCCACCTGTTCAAAAGTTAATTTTTACGCTATAGTCTGTTTGAATTTTAGATTTGAGGTGTCATATGAAAGTGCCTTGCCTCAAAATTAGTAATTTATCATAATTTTTACAAAGAGGGTTGCCACCTGTTCCAAAATTTATTTTTACTCCACAGTTTGATTTTTAAATTTAAAGTGTCATATGAAATGGCTTTTCCGGGCATATGAAAATGCTTGGCCTGAAAATTAGTAATTTATTACGATTTTTACAAAACGATTTGCCACCTGTTCAAAAATTTATTTTTACGCTACAGTTTGTCCGGTTTTCAAATTTTAAGTGTCATGAAAGGTCTTGCCCTGTAATAAAAAGAAAGGGAAGGGGAAAATGAAAGGGACAGAAATGGCGAAGGAAAGGAAGCTAAAGACGGAAGAGTACGGAAAATAAAATGGATAAAGGGAAGAGGAAGGGCAAATAAAAGGGAAAGGGGAAGAGAAAGAGAAGTAAGACAAATGAACTTTTGGAGGTAGCTATATGGATAAAATATTGTAGAAAATTATTCGCATTAAAACTTCAATATGGGACTCCTCGGACGAAATCATTGCATACAAAATCTAGGTCGACGGAAAATAAAAATAAATAATTATGTATATGCTTAATTTTATATTTTATTAATAAGAATTTATGGGCTTAAAAATGGCAGAATATATATCGGCGTTAAGGGGAAGTCAAATTTAAAATGGCAATCAAAAAAATTGTTAAATGTAGCAATAAGTGCTCTTCCTCCCTCAAATTGTCGCACAGTGTAATTGAAAGCCACAGCATCGCGTGGCCGGGTCTACTAGTATATATGTATTATTTACGCATGCATTTGCCCGAACACAGTTCGTTCGACCGACCATAGCCCTGCAAAAAAGCCGAGTACTCCATGCACGCGTGTATAGAGTACTCGCTGTGGACCAACCGAGTACTCCTCAACCTGTCACATTTCATATAAAAAATATGGTCCATTTAACATGGCGATGTCCTAGGCAGGGATCACATACTCCGATTTCAGCATGACACCCGAGTAATCCAAGGAGTAACTACATGGGATTAATCCATGGAGTACCTACATGGGATTAATCCATGGAGTAGGTACTAAAATTAATGAAATTTAATAATCGCTGAACAGATTTGAACGACTGCCAATTCAATTTGATTATTAGGATTACATACATATATAAGTAAGCTTTTCTTTAATAAAAAAAAATATTAAAATTTTTCTAGCGCAATCGCCAACATGTGTTGCGTTCAATGTCTATTTATTACTAGATCGTGCACGTTCACACGAGCATGCATACATATGTACATACATGCATACATACACACATACAAATGTACGCACTTGCTTCGTCGTTATCGCGATATACATACATTCGGTTTTTGTAGCAATGTTCGGCTAACTACGAGCCGATGCAGATAAACGAGTCGCTTGCTTGGGTCTATGTTTATGATCACTTTGAAAGTACTCCTACCTACCACAAAATGGATCATATAATCCTATGATTTTTACAGGGAGCGCTCTCACTAATACAATCTCAATTTCAAATTTGCCTACCACTGCTATACTGTCACTATTATGCTCATGTAAAGAATATTTTTGTTAAAGAGCATTTTTTCGAAACCTTTGATTTCCTCTCTAGTCTTGTAACATTACATACTTGCTACGTTAGCTAAGGCATCAAAATGCAACTGAACATCATTAGCACAATACGAACATGTGAGCTATTTACGTGATTCTACTTGCAGCTGAAGGCTACAGCTGTTAGAGCTGAGCATAAATTGAAAACAAATATGTAGCAAATGTGGCTGGACAGCCCATGAAAATGAGTGGCCAAAGTTTAAAAGCAAACGAATGGAATAGAGTAAGGCTAATGAAGGTATGCAGAGCAGTGCAAATGTATGAAAAACCTTTCAAAAATATACAAAAAATTTAACTCATCTTTTTTCTTTTTTTAAGTTTCAGACTTACTGCCGTGTTGCATAACAATACAATGCAATGAGCTATGCTGTATTTAAATTCACATTATAGGTATGCCCCCCAAACCAAACGCTCAAAGTAACGTTGCGGCGGCAGCTGGGCGGTTGAGCAGTTGAGCAATGCAACAAAAGCCGCACAAAAATGACATGCACACAATGGTATTTACTACTTTTTAATATACTTTTAATGCGCCGCTGTTTGTCGCTACATAAACACACGCAGCTGCAATACACAGAGATACATACACTCATACATACAGTCATGCACACAAACAAGAGTACCGTCGTATATTTTTATACTCAGCTGTACTAGTACACAGAAGCCGTGTTTCACATACGGTGATCCTAACCCAGATAAAAATTTTTGCATGTAAATGCAACAACAAAGATTTCAGCTGGATTAAACCAGATAAATTGCTGGTTCAATTTCTGATCCGCCCGGTTCGATTTGTTTTTTCCGTGCTGATTTGGCAGCACAGTGCTTTTTTGATTTGGCAGAACTGAAAAGTGACATTTGTGTATGTATACATATATATACATATACCCTGCAGCAAACTTGTTTCACTGCTAAATGATCATTGATCATACTTTGTTGAATATTCATCACTATCGTTTTGCGTTGGTGCAAGCAAGCAAGCTATATTGAAAAACCAAACGAAATACCATCTAGGCGGTTAAAAACCCATGAGCCAGTTTGTATTTCGGTAGGTTTTTTTGACATTTGGCAGCTTTTTTGACAAATTTTTCAATTTGACAACTATAAAACAAATTATATTTAAAATAAAAAATATATGGGAATAAAAATTTCAAATTTGCCTCTTGTAAGCTTCTGCTTTGGCCGTAAGGGGAAAGGAGAAGTCCGGAAGAAAAATTATACTGCGCACTGGCTTCTCCTTATAACATGGAATACATAGCTATCCCGCCATTTGAGTTTCATAATTTATTTCAGTAATTTAAATTCAAATTTCCAAAAAAATAATTTTTGAAATAGTTATTTTCATTTAGTTTGAAGTTTAAAGTCAATCAAATTGTTTTTGAGGGAGTATTTGTCTCTTTTCAACGTACAGAAGAATTGTTTTTGCGCTATTATAACTCTGACGAGTTTTATGACCGAGCTTCTCTCCCAGTTTTATGCCGGCTCCGAACGGAGTCATATAGGCATGAGGAAAGCAAACCATTTATTTGAAAAAATTCAGCAGCCTTTATATATAGGCTTTGTTCAGAAACTCAGTTTGAAGCGCAATCTGCTTTTGTAGTAGAAGCAGAGCGTTCATAAACGTAAATTTTGCATGAAGCGTTGCTCATCACAATCATCAAAAAAATAATTACTGCCGCTGTTGCGTTTCATGCTGTGTTTCTGAACATAGCCGAAAGCATTCACTGATGCCTCCTCATGATGAATTTCATCAGTGATTCATAAAGGATTCATTTCAGTTTTTTACTGCTGGGTATATGTTGTATATGTTTCTTCTTCTTTTTAGTTCTTTGCAAGTGCAGCCAATTTTCATTATGAGCCGGATTGTTTCAGTAAAAATTTATCTTAACCCAGACCCAGATGTAATAACTGAAATGCCCCTAGAGTATTATAGTTTTAATCACATAACGGTGGATTGTAACAGAATGAAATAATCGAGATAGATATAGACTTATATATATCAAAATGATCAGGGTGAAAAGAGAAATCGATTGAGCCATGTCCGTCCGTCCGTCCGTCCGTCCGTCCGTCCGTCCGTCTGTCCGTCCGTCCGTCCGTCCGTCTGTCCGTCCGTCTGTAAACACTCTAACTCGTGCAAAAATTGAGATATTTCGATGAAATTTGAAATGCAAGTTGGTATCGAGAGTGGGACGGTTGGTATTGAAAATGGGCGAAATCGGACCATGACCACGCCCACTTTTCCTATATAGAAAAAATCGGAAATTTGGTATCTCAGTCACTAATATAGCTGGAGCGATGAAATTTTACCCACGTGTTGAGCTCAGCCCCTAGGAAGAAATTTTATGAAATGTTGGAAAATGGGCGGTGCCACGCCCACTTATTAAGGGTCAAACCTTGAAAGTTTTATATGTCATAACTCAGAAACCATTGAAGATATATCGATCAAATTTGGTACGCGTGATATACTTACTTAGGCAAACGTTTGGACGGAAAATAGTTAAAATCGGTTGACGGCCACGCCCACTTTTATATATGTATATTATTAAGTGACCTAATAAAAACATTTTAAGCGATATCTCTGTCAAATATAAAGATATATCATTGAAATTTTATAGCAGGAGTCTAACTGCGAACGTAAGACAAAATCCGTAAAAATTTTGGAAAATGGGTGTGGCACCGCCTCTTTTTAGAAGCAGGAATATACGAGATTTCTGAGCCCATAACTCGACAAATAATTGATATATAATGACGAAACTTGGTGTGTACACTTTTATTACTTGTAGTAATACATGTTCAAAATTTTAGAGAAACCGGTTGACGGGCACGCCCACTTTTATATATGGGTATTATAAAGTGACCTAATAAAAACATTTTAAGCGATATCTTTGTCAAATGTAAAGATAATTCATTGAAATTTTGTGGTATGATTTCTGCAATAGACCGGAAACAAAAAATAGAAAAATTTTGGAAAATGGGCGTGGCACCGCCTCCTTTTAGACAAAGGAATCTACGAGATTTCGGGGCCCATAACTCGACAAATAATTGAGATATTATGACGAAACTTGGTTTATACACTTTTATAACTTGTATTAATAGACACGCAAAAATTTACTGAAATCGGTTTAAGACCACGCCTACTTTTTAGCAAAGATATTTCTGGAACACGCTTTGGAAATTTGTAACGTGACATCTTTGTAACTAGAAGTCATAAAGGAATGAAATTTTGCACAAAGAATAATATTCATATGCTTAGTTGGATGACTGATAAAAATTTTGAAAATGGGCGTGGCTACGCCCACTTTATGCAGCACTCGCTTTATATAAAATCCATCAAACGCAAACAAACAATGAAAACATACAGCTGAGTATCTAATGTTCGATTCCACTCGAACTTAGGCTTCCTTACTTGTTTAAAATAATCTCTTGCGCGTATTCCTGGTAATCTGCATTAAAATTACTGTAAGTTGCGCCACTCCACTCCCACTCACCTACACAAATACATACGCACATACATATATTTGTATGGACCCTGCATGAAGATTCATAAGCCTAAGCTGCTAAAATGGAATACGCTGGCAGCGCTGCTTGCTGTTACGCGCTCATTCCTAATAGCCCAGTTAGTCGAGAACGTAAACCCGTGTACCGTGTCAGCTGATCCAACCTATTTAATGGGATTTGTATGTAACCGATTATTCAACGACGTACGACGCAGCAGCCCGTTCCGCAGAAATCAAAATCATTTTGATTTTTTACGTAAAAATGTGTCAGCTGATCGCTCGCATGGTTGCAAGGTAGAAGGGTTGCCAGTTGAACATTTTTAGTTATTAAATATTTAAACAGTAATTTTCACAGCTTTATACAACTAACTCAACAAAATTGTAAAATGTTATCGAATATACATATGTATATGTGTTCACATGGAAAAAATAGTATGTGTACTTAAACGAACCATTTATTATTACTTTAATTTTTAAAAAGAAAGGAAAGAAAATGTTTATAAATTTTTTTTAAATCCCAAACAAAATGTAAATATATATATATATATATAAATTAATAACAAGATAATAGCTTTGTTCAACAACTTTTCTTGCAAGGACTTGCAAAAAGAGCGTCAATGTCAAATTAAGAGTAAACACGAGAAAAAGAGAAAATTATCAACCAAAGTAATTGAAACAAAATCGTAAACATTCGCAAGAAAACAGCTGATACGCTGTTTTGACAATTTGATTTTTAGGTTAGGTTGTAATTGAAATTTTTGAAATTGGAAATGAATGGAAATAACTGAATTAGGAAAACAAAATTCTACTTTGGCTATTCCACAACATCATCAAGATTCGTTTTTGCGCTAACTTATTTAGTACACAATTAGAAATTTGCGCTTAAAATGTTTGTAGATTTCCAATTGAAATTTTTGTGACAATATATTTTTGACACTTCTATTTTTTTAAAGCTGCTAGTAGTTGCAAGTGAAAATTTTACTTGCAGCGTTTATCAACACTCTCGAGGTTTTACTCTCTCAATTTGGCTCTCTTTTGCGAATTTTTTGGGTTATTGAAAATAAATTCGTAACTATTCGTAAAAACTCCTAACTCCTAATAAATGAAGATATTACTGAAAATTAAAGCAAAAATTGTATTTACACAATGGTGGCGGTATTTTCTTAATTGATAACTCTTGGTGGTCTTCTTCTGCAATTTTTCTACATTAAAAAGTTATAAATTGCCACAATAAATCTGAGTTTCTGTAACAAAATCAATTAAAGTGATGTCACACTAATACGATCCACATTTTGTCCCCATCTATTTACACTAGAAAAGATATGAGTTACAGAAACTCAGTACAGATTTCTTAATTAAACACAGATTTTTGTGAGAATCTTGTTGCTTCCCAATATAATTTTTTTATGGATTTTCAATTGTAAATTTAATGTTATGACTGGGTTTTTTGTTATTTTTTTTGTGTTTTAGTCCTTGATAACTATCACCAAGGTGTTTTAATTACCAACTAATCCGTAAAAAAGTAACTAAATTAATAAAAAAAAAAGTCGTCAACGACAACTTTAAAAACGATGAAATTAGTATTTTCTTGTCATTTGGCAAATAATGCACAGTTGTGTATTGAAGAGTAATCTGCATAACACTTTGAAGATTAGTAAAAATCTTGTTTGTTCAAAAATGACTAAACGGCAACCCTGCCAAAATGTAAACAAACTATATATATATGTAAATATGTGTGAGTAAAACAGCTGATTGCTACGGGCTCAAAAAATCCTAAAAATTGCATACGGGCGTTTGCGTCAGCGAGCGGACCACACGTTCTCGACTAACTGGGCTATAATTTTCTGTTATGCGCTCATATCTCAAATAGAGAGAGAGAGAGAGCGGGCATTGAGTTTTATGAGCAAACATAGGCAAAGAGAGCGCAATGTGTGGCGAGCATAAAAAATGCGTATTGTTTAAGGAAAAGTTGCCGCTTAGAAAAGATATATATTCATCTTATTTTCAACTGACACGCAAGCAAGTGGTCGGTTAAGGGCCAGTGCATATTTCACTCCGATACATGCATATATATAAATAGCAGAATATAGTTTTTATTATTCAATAAGCCGGAAAGCTTACGTTGCGCCAAAAATGTGAATTATGAAGCTAAAAAAAAACTAATTTCTAATATCCCTTATTATAAGGTATTAGCAGTTCATTAATCCATTATTATAAGAAATGGCTCAGCGCTTATCTCCTATGGAGAATATTCGTTAGTATAAGGAACTATCTAAGCTTTATTCACATAGCGGCTAATCCTTGCGGAAAGGTCTTCTCTCAGCTAGAGAGAATAACCTGATGATATCAACACATGAATATACTTTTTGGTTGCTTGTTTTTCCGACAGGGTAGGTCGATAGGGTAGGGACGGAAGATCGTTCCACAATACATGAATATACCTTATTATAAGCCTTCGTCCAACAACTTTTGTTCGCTTAGGATTTTCAGGCATTATTTCGTAAGCACTTAAATCTTCTGTAATAAACCTTAAATAAGGCGTAGATTTTTGTTGTGGGTTTGAACGTACTATGCTTGGCTGCTGTCTGAGTAGATATGTATGCATGTTGGTTATGGTGGCACGGCAAGAGATTATTACATTTTTATTATGCAGCTTACAAGCATGAAGAAACAATTAAAATATTACTCATTCGACACGTTGGCTCAGTGAGAAGTCATTATTTGGTTAAATATGAAATCATAATTATGTGAAAGAGTTTTAGTGTTGTGCTAAGGGACCCTAAAAGTTGTGATTTTTTAATAAAAAAAAAAAAAAACAATTGAATAAAAGTCTTCATACTCGTACTTTTAATCCACAAAAGCGAAGGTAGACTGCTCTGCTATAAATATTGGAAAGATACGTATTCGTCAATTCCTGACTGAGCAGCAGATGTATGTATATAGAAGGCCAAGGTGTAGCATTCAAGTATGAAGTCATGCATGGGTCGCTCTTACCTCCGAGGTAAATCCGCAGCTTGTGTTTCACTGTATTTATTTTCACTATAATAGTTATTATTTCAGGTCCCTGTTTGTGTTTTCATATAAAAGTTGGAATTGTGAATACTCTTTTAAAAGGAACTCACTTTTTTTCTTTGCATATTCGCTGAAGCGCCGACACTTTTCAGTTGTGCATATATAAAGGTTTATAATCTCTGCTTCTTCTTATAAAAGCTTTTTTAGAATTGGGGAGATTTCTTCAGAATAAATTATTTTCCAATTTGAAAAACCATTTTCATTTTGTATATTTATGCGTTAAATGCAAGAATTTCTTTTTCTTCTTTTAAAACTTTTTTATTTCTATTGGATTATTATAATACTCGTAATACCAAACATAACGTATTTTTTCTTTTTTTAAGAAATTGTGGTGTGGAAAAGCGGTCATCTACGTATTTTTTAATGCATAAATTATCACTGACTTAGTAAAAAAAATATTTCGCTGCAAATTTCCGGAAGTTTATACTACAAAAAAATTATTTAACCTACAATTACCTTCATGCTTAAATTTTTAATTTGTTTCATTAATTTTCGCTTCCGCTAACACACGCGTTTTGTCGCTTTATGATTTTTACGCGCTAAAGCATTCTTTGTGCTCATACAATATTTATCGATTATTATTTTTTTGAAATAGGGTTGTATTTGTCTTTTCGATTGTTTGTTTCGCTTATTTTTATAAATTGCAGTTTAATAATCCCTTTGATTGGCAGCCGCAAATGATTAATGCATTTTACCCATACGCCGCGATCATAAACGAGCGAATGGAAAAATTTGCAGAATTACACGAATATTGAGCTCGCATTTTAAGCAGCTTTAATAATTAAGGAAAACAATTTTATTTACACGCACTTTTTGTGCATTGCAAAAAATCATGAAGGAATAAGCCAAAAGCAATAAACCAAAAAAAATCCAACAAAGCACATCAACAAATTTGATGCTTTTATTGATGTACTAAACCAATTATTAAGCAATGCTGACAATATTGTATTTTTATTTGTTTACTGTAGGCACTCTGCCGCGTTTAAATATACGCCTATAAAGTAAATTTGTTGTCACACGTAAGCACGCCTGTCTAATTTCTCAAATATATCCGGCTAAATGTGTACATGTTTTTATATTAAAGTACACATACGAAAATGCCTTAGCCACGTGATCAAATACATTAAATTTAGATTAAGTATTTACAAAGTTTTAAGCATAATAAATTCTGTTGCATAAAAACAACGCAAAATAAAAAAATAATTTTTAAGCACGTTTTTTTTTTTTTTTTTTTTTTTTTTGATAAGTAAAACCTTTTTACGACTTTAATTAATCCGCCTAAGTGCTAACACAAACATCTTTTCAACTTAACGAGCTTTCAGTTATTGTTCTTGCATACACTTTAAATCTATACAAACTCTTTGATTGGCATCCCACTCTCTGTGCAAATCCCACAAGTACCTACGAGTAGTCTTCATCTCCGAGAATTAATTAAAGCACTTATTGGGAAGAATGTGGAAAATTCAAAGAAACTTGATAACTTTTTGTTAATTTGAACTTGTATTTCCTGCTTTTGTAATAGTGTTTGTCATACATATATTCGATAAATAAGATTTTAACACAGCAAAATAGAAGAAATAAATTTTTGCTTGCAAAGTCAACGGCATACAGAAAAAAAACGCAACCTAAGAATTTTATGTTTCTTTAGCATTTTAGTGGGTGTTTCGTTTGGAGTTTTCTTTTATTGTTATACTGCTATACTGTAATACTTTTATACTGTTATACTGTTGTAGTCTTATGATTTTACACAGTTATACTACTATACTGTTATACTGTTATATTTTTACACTGTTATGCTGTTACACTGTTACACTGTTATACTGTTTTACTCTTATACTCCTATATTGTTATACTTTCATACTGTTATACTGTTACACTGTTATGTTGTTACACTGTTACACTGTTATACTGTTTTACTCTTATACTGATATACTGTTATCCTGTTATACTTTTATACTGTTATACTATTACATTGCTATTCTCTTATACTTTTATACTATTATACTGTTATATTATTATATTGTTACACCGTTACACTGCTATACAGTTATATTGTTATACTACTAAACTGTTATACTTTTATAACTGTTATACTGTTTATACTGTTATAAAAATTAATCAACCCCAAAGAAACACCTTTTCATATATAAACATATCGACGGCTGAGAATAAGATCGCCCTATTTCAAAAATTGTTTCAATAACGTCCTATTTCAGATTTTGCTTCAAAAATGTCCTATTTCAGAGAAAATTCCATATATATTTCTCTGAAATAGGGCGTTTTTGAATAGTTGTCTGAAATAGGACGTTATTGAAACAAATTTTCAAATAGGGCGTTCTTGAAGCAAATTCTGAAATAGGACGTTATTGAAACAATTTTTCAAACAGGGCGTTTTTGAAACAATTTTGAAATAGGGCGATCTTATTCTCAGCCGTCGATATATATGTACATTAGGGTGTTTTCCAAATTTATGGGGGAAAAATTTATAGCATATTTCCTCGACCTCGCCCCCTAGGTCGATGTTAACATAGTCGAAGATATCACATATAAATTTTTGTCCCGTTCGCAAACGGTTAAGGTGTCGCACAGGGACCAAAGTTCCGAAAACTCTATTTAAATCGATTGTCTTGTACTAAAAAATACCAAATGCAAATTTTGGTCCCGATCAGAGATGGTTAAGGGGGTTCGCAAGAAGGTAAAATTTGATCGGGATCGGGACCAAAATTTATATTTGGTATGCTCGAGTACAAGACTATCGATTTTGCCATTATATATAAAAAAATTTAATTCAATTTTTTGGTCTTTCCTTTGGTCTGATGGTTGACTCCTCTGCTGAGACTGCAGAAAATCGCTAATTTGATTTTTTAAGGACCACCCTAATGTACATATGTATACATACTCTTCTTTTACTCCAAAACCTTTGCACATGATACCTTCCAATATAAGTTTGGATTTATGTATGTGTAAAGGTAAAATCAACTCGATTTCTCATTGAAAGTCAAACAATCGAACAAAATCATTGAGTATGACAAACTATTTCATAACAACAACAACAACACGAGCAGTAACAATAACACAGCAATAAAGGTATACATTGACGACACTATAAATGAACAGAAATAACACAGCCACGAACAACAAGCCCAACAAGCACGAAAAATAGGCAAAACAACAACAACAACACACAAACAAACTCCAAACTTAAGGAAAAATAAAAGTAAAATTGAAAAAAGAAAAACAAGTAAATTGTATTCCCAGCGATGTGACTCAATCAGTGGCATTTGTTTGGGAAATTTACGAAATATTTTCTATGCCAGCACCGATGATGCCAGAGGCCAAAGCTGGAGCTAAAGCTGGAACAAAAAACTGAAACTGAAACTGAGGCTTTTACTGAAGCAGCAGCGGCGGCAGCAGGAGCTGAAGAGGATAATAAGAATTCGTAAAATGAATAAAAGTCTGCTTTTTTGGCGACGACAATACAATAGACACACACAAAACATGTGTTAAAGCAGTTGCATGAGCACAGTTATACGTTCGATTTGAGGGATTGCGCTTTGGTTGCGAAGGGCACTTCGAAGTAACGCTGGTAAAACGCTGTCAATTTGAGTGCAAAGGTGGTATGGGCAAAGGAATCCAAGGCAAGTGGGTGCCGCACAATACAAACTTTACCGAAAACTTTATGTAATTTGGCACAGAACTACCTGACAACAATATTAAACTTATATACCTATTAAAGGGCTGCACGAATGGATTCGAAACGGCCAACAAAATATTCGCGGCCGTCCAATTACAGTACCTACTTGTTTCTGTCGTTTTAGAATAAGCGCAAGTAGAGCACAACCATAAACAGAACCAATACAATTACTTATTCGTAGCGACAATTACATGACCTTAAAAAGGTTCTGCAAATAGTGTACACTACTTGCGAATACTTCGAATATAATCGAAATATATGTATGTACATACATATTTTCATAAACACACATCCAGACGTTGTGTTCAGCAAAATTACGTTGCTAGTGTGAGTGTGTGTATGTGCATATGCATACACACTAGGGCGGGTCGATTGGTAGGGGCCAAAAAAAAATTAATGGACACATCGCAATTATAAAAATTTGGGTAATTTCAAGCTTTTTTGCCCAAGAAACCATATGTCTAAAATAAATTTCGAACCAGAGCTTTTTACGATCTACATATTTCCAACTGTTCTATATATTTTCAAATAACTCGGTAACCAATACTTCGATTCTTTTGATTTTTTCGGCATTAGTTAGGAAACTTATTTGGCATATTAAGGTGGTTTTATGAAGGAAATAAAGTTCTCCCGAAATTCGCGGAACAACCCGATTCTCATGCGAATATAATACGGAAATCTATACCTAAAATTTTTCCTTAATATATTAAAATTTAGAGGTCGTGCAAATGCCTCCAAATTTCTTTCTCCTTTTATATCAGTGATGATACATAATTTTTTTCAAAGTCCTTAATGAACAAGAAAAACATTTCTTATCATTAAAAAATGGAACATATGTTTGTTGGGCTTTTATTTTTTGGTCCACCTTTATGCCATATGCACATTAAATAAACAAACAAACCAAAGAAGCAACAAGGTTTTGCGAATACTTCATAACATGATTATTATCAGGGATGGGCGGTTTTGAATAAATTTTTATTCAAATAAAAAATAAATTTTTATTCTTCATTCTCATATCCTTGAATAAAGAATAAATTTTTATTCTTCATTCCGGCGCCCTTGAATAAAGAATAATTTTTTATTCTTTATAATGATACCCTTGAATAAAGAAAAAAAATGTATTCTTCATTCTGATACCCTTGAATAAAAAATAAATTTTTATTCTTCATTTTGGTGCCCTTGAATAAAGAATAATTTTTTATTCTTCATCCGAAATTGGTTGAATAAAAAATAAAATTTCATTTTTCATTCAGATAATTTTGAATAAAGAATAAATTTTTATTCACGTTATTCAAATTATTCTTGCAGGTCACACAAGTAAATGATTTTGCGAATATTTTTCTGAATACGAACCAAGTATTTTCCCGAGCCCCAACCCAATATTTTACCGAATACTTTCCCGAATCCGAACCCAAATACTCAACCGAATATTTTTCTGAATCCGAACCGAATATTTTATTTGAATAACGTGAATAAAAATTTATTCTTTATTGAAAATTATCTGAATGAAAAATGAAATTTTAGTTTTTATTCAACCAATTTCGGATGAAGAATAAAAAATTATTCTTTATTCAAGGGCATCAGAATGAAGAATGAAAATTTATTTTTTATTCAAGGGTATCCGAATGAAGAATAAATTTTTATTCTTTATTCAAGGGTATCAAAATGAAGAATAAAAAATTATTCTTTATTCAAGGGCACCAAAATGAAGAATAAAAATTTATTTTTTATTCAAGGGTATCAGAATGAGGAATAAATTTTTATTCTTTATTCAAGGGCATCAGAATAAAGAATAAAAAATTATTCTTTATTCAAGGGCGCCGGAATGAAGAATAAAAATTTATTCTTTATTCAAGGATATGAGAATGAAGAATAAAAACTTATTTTTATTTTTTCGTTATTGAATTATTCAAATTTTGAATAATGCCCATCCCTGGTTATTATTATGTTCTATTCTATCGTGGCGAATAGTGTACACTAATCGCTCCAACAGAGCAAATAGAAATAGTATTTGTATTCCAAATGAAAAGTATGGGTTATATTCGTATCTGCATTGAAATTGTGCTGTGACTAATTGTACAATGCATAGAGTATTCGAAAATATAGAAGAGGCAAATGGTATTGTGCAGAGGTCTAATACCTATGCACATACATATGTATTGCTTATTCGCCTCGTAACGCCACCTTTGCTCGATTGTTGCTTGGAGTTGGAATGAATTGTTAGCTGCACGTATTATTCGGTCAACTTATAACTAAATGAAACAAGCATAGATAAATATACTCAGAAAAATTGTGCTTCTTTACGGGACACTTCAATGTACATACATATGTATGTATGTTTTTATTAGGGTTGTAGCTTTTATGTTGATTTACGTACGTTGCTTTTGTTAGTGCCGAATTTGGAGGAGTTAAAATTTACGGGATAATAGCAAATACCCGCTTCGCTGCGACAAATCAGACTATGTCCCAGCCTAGCATTCTCAGTACCATTCTCCATTTCACGTTCCCTGTAGCTCTTCCTTTCTCTATAGTGCTCTTTTTATACTCAGCTGTACTAGTACACAGAGTATTATAGTTTTGATTTCCTAACGGTGGATTGTAACAGAACGAAATAATCGAGATAGATATAGACTTATATATATCAAAATGATCAGGGTGAAAAGAGAAATCGATTGAGCCATGTCCGTCCGTCCGTCCGTCTGTCCGTCTGTACGCACGATAACTCGCGCAAAAATTGAAATATTTTGATGAAATTTGGAATGCAAGTTGGTATCAAGACAGGAACGGATGGTGTTGAAAATGGGCGAAATCGGACCATGACCACGCCCACCTCCCCTATATAGTAAAAATCGGAAATTTGGTATCTCAGTCACTAATCGAGCTGCGATGACAAAATTTCACCCACGTGTAGAGCTCATGAAGAAATTTGGTGAAATTTTGAAAAATGGGCGGTGCCACGCCCACTTATTAAGGGCCAAACATTGAAAGTTGTATAAGCCATAACTTAGAAATCGTAGCAGATATATCGATGAAATTTGGTATGCGTGATTTACTTACTCAGGAAAATGTTTGGACGAAAAATTGTCGAAATCGGTTGACGACCACGCCCACTTTTATATATGGGTATTATAAAATGACCTAATTAAAACATTTTAAGCGATATCTCTGTCAAATATAATATAATATATTAGAGTCCAACTATGGACATAAAACAAAAAACATAAAAATTTTGGAAAATGGGCGTGGCACCGCCTCCTTTTAGAAGCAGGAATATACGAGATTTCTTAGCCTATAACTCGACAAATAATTGATATATTATAACGAAACTTGGTGTATACACTTTCATTACTTATAGTAATACACGCTCAAAATTTTAGCGAAATCGGGTGACGACCACGCCCACTTTTATATATGGGAACTATAAAGGGACCTAGTAAAAACATTTTAAGCGATATCTCTGTCAAATATAAAGATAATACATTGAAATTTTGTGGCATGAGTCTTACATTAGACCGGAAACAAAAAATAGAAAAATTTTGGAAAATCGGCGTGGCATCGCCTCTTTTTAGACAAAGAAATCTACGAGATTTCGGAGCCCACAACTCGACAAATAATTGAGA
This sequence comes from Urophora cardui, assembly GCA_960531455.1. NCBI lineage: Eukaryota > Metazoa > Arthropoda > Insecta > Diptera > Tephritidae > Urophora > Urophora cardui. Next base: position 24,879,156 of record OY482672.1, on the reverse strand, counting down.
TATTATGACGAAACCTGGTTTATACACTTTTATAATTTGTGTTAATAGACACGCAAAAATTTATTGAAATCGGTTATGACCACCAAATGCTGAAAATGGGCGTGGCTACGCCCACTTTATGCAGCACTGGCTTTATATAAAATACACCGTGATTCTATCAGACGCAAACAAACAATGAAACCATACAGCTGAGTATCTAATGTTCGATTCCACTCGAACTTAGGCTTCCTTACTTGTTTTCCCTGTTGTTGTTGTTGTTGTTGTAGCCACGAAGACACTCCCCGAAGGTTATGGGGAGGGTAGGGGATGTGACAGTCCTTTGCCGGATAAATCCGGTACGCTCGGGTACTAGTCCCTTCTGACACGAGCCCGACTGTCGTGCGAACGATTTTTTTGGCCATAATCAACCTTCTAGGCCGGTGGATTTTAGTCGCCTCTTACGACAGGCATTCCTTACCACAGGTATATTCTAAGCCCCCTAACATTCCGTGGCTATCAGCATCCACATATCAGTCTATAAGTATCATTTGAATTGGTTCAGATATCTCGGCAACCGATTAAAATATCCACATAGCATAAACTATATAATATAATAATATAATACAATGGCGCTGTTATAACTCTGACGAGGTTTATGGCCGAGCTTCTCTCCCAATTCGAGGTGTGCTCCTTTTTGTTTTCCTACTAATTGGGTGGACCTATAGTTTTATGCCGGCTCCGAACGGCGAATGCATTTTTTGTGAGAAGCTTTTTCATGGCAGAAATACACTCGGAGGGTATGCCGCCCACTGCCGAGAGGTGACCGCTGCTCTTAAAAAACCCAATAATTGGATTTTTACTAATTAGAAAAATTGTTTTTTTTTTTTTGGTATTTTACTCGGACCGTGGTTTGAACCCGAGACCTCTGGCATAGCAGGCGAGCACTCTACCCACTGCACCACTGCGGCCAGCATAAACTATATACATATGTATTAAAACCCTGAGCGGCTCCTCTAGTTTGATACCAACATTGCTCAAAAATATTTTGGGTCCACGTTTTGGCCTCTATCCAGAGAACCGACTTGAAAGTTGGAATGCAGTGAACTTTCTATTAAAATTCTGATTTAAGCCAATAATTTAATACCAATATTGCTGAAAAATATTTCGGAACCATGTTGGTTCATATATTGGCCTATATCTCGAGAAGGGGCTGAGAAACGGAATTAAAGACAATATAATACATAACAAACATATGTGCCAATAACGACCAGAATCGAATCATAAATAGGGATTTTTCGAATAAGGCGACTCCAGCGTCATCTAGCGTGAAAAAATATAGCCTATGTGGACTTATCCAAAGAATAAACTGTCAGAATAGGGCAAAAATCCGTTCGATAGTTTTTGAGCCATTTCCTCTCACAAAAATCCGATAAAATTTTATATATATTGGTGACCTCATTGTTCGGGCCATAATAGGACACATGTTTTTGGAAAAAGTAGAACTCATCATAAAAACCCAAAGCATTCACTTTTAAGAACCACCCTAAGTGAATGCACACGTGAGCATGCATGTATATATGATTTTTAGAGGCAAGCAAAGCGCAAATTTGTTGGGAACAGAGCAATACAAATTTGAAGATGAAGAACAAGAAGAAGAAAAAGAAAAAGAAAAATAAAAAAGTAAAAAAAGAAAAATAAAGATAAAAATAAATAAAAATTAAAAGGAAAAGAAAAAGAAAAACAAAAAGAAAAACAAAAACAAAAAGGAAAACAAAAAGAAAAAAAAGAAAAAGAAAAATAAAAAGTAAAATAAAAAGGAAAAGAAAGGGAAAAAGAAAAAGAAAAATAAAAATAAAAAGAAAAAGAAAAAGAATAAGAAAAAGAAAAATAAAAATAAAAAGAAAAAGAAGAAAAAAAGAAGAAGTGTCCAAAAGCTACACACATACATATTTTGTTCCTGCACAAAAGAACGAATGAACGGAATTGTAATACCAAAATTGAGCCAAACAAAATGAACAGAAGCAAAAGAAAATAGCACAATGCTTTTGGAAGAGGCTGCCAGGTAACAAGTTAAAGAAAATGGAAAAGCAGAAAGAAACCAAAATAGTGCATGTCAAGAGCAAGTAAGCAAGCAAAAGCAATGGGTGACTAGAATTAATTAAAAATTCAATGAGCTAAAACAGTGATTGTCACACATTCATTTAATGTAGCAGCTTAGGAAATTTTAAATGCTTTTGGGTGTGTGTGCTTTAGGTGTATGTCCATTCACCTGCAATTGGCAGGGTAAAACATATTCATATACAGTACATGTGTATATACAGTACAGTTAAAGCTGGCCATCACGCTGTGGCACAGAAATATTCAGTGTTCAGTTGCTGAAATTAAAAATATGTACGACACATGCAAATAAAAATGGAAAATCATATCCGCAGGTGCACTTGCTCATGCAAAACTGTTTTGCAGGAAATTAAAAAATCTGTGTAGAAAAAATAAGATTTTTTTTTTTATTTGTTTGTTTGGTGCAAATCGGCTTTTGATGGAAAGTGAGTGATGAAGGTAACGTTGAAGTGTTTTTGCTTGTTTGGGACATGTATTAAAATCCGTTTAGGCACTAATAATGTTGAAAAAAATTAATCAAGTTTTTCTTAGTACCAATTACACAGCTCAACAAAAAAGTAGATGGTTTGGTGCAGCTCTGTTTCTAACTGTAGGCGGTAGTAATCCATGCAATGATGAAACCGTGCTACTAACTTGTTTTAAAGCTACGTGTAGTTCTTGAGAAGAGGCCCTTAATGGGTTAAGGCATACATGGACCGATAACTTTTTTTTTTTTTTTTGCTTATCCTATCAACACATATTTTATGTCTTTGAAAAGACGACATTTGACCGCTTCTAACAGTAGTAAAGTTGTTAATGTATTTTGATAAATTTCAGCGAAACTGTAAAAACAATATCAAAAAATCAATTTTTGTGAAATTTTTCCAATTTTTTTTTTTTTTTTCATTTTTAATCGCCATTTTCTCGAACAATTTTTTTAATTTTAAAATCACCGTTTTCTCGAATAACTTGTTAACCAGTGTAGGTACGCGTAAAATTATTTCGGCACAATCTCCTGTAAATTTTGTTTTCAGCAAAAAATTGCCAAATTTGTATGTACCTTAATATCTTTTGATTGAATTAAGTTATAAGTATGGGGGTTTTATAGAAATATAGAGAATAACTTGATATACTGTATAATTCAAAATCTTACTAAGTCGACTTAAGCAGTTATTGCAGGTGACCACAGATACTTGTATAAAGTTAAAGGGAGTTTTTGTATGCTGAAATGGCTCAAAAACTACTTAGCGGATTTTTAGAAAAAAATTATGACAGTTTATACTGGCGTCGCTATATTCGCGTATATCCGTACCTACTTCTGATCCAATTCTGTTCGTTTTTCGATACGTATGTTTGATCAAAAACTCTGTTACAAAAACTGAAACCGCAAAAACTTTAAACCATATTTAATTGCGCTATTTCAACCCCTTCCCGAGATACTATAGGTCACTATATGAACCCAGATGGCTCCAAAAATTTTTTGAGCAATATTAGTAGCAGTCGGGATTTCGATATATAGTTCATGCTATGTGGATATCTAAAACGATTCAAATGATATGGTCTGGTATATGGACTCGGATGGCCACGCAATATTTTTGATAGAAAACGGGGGAAGAGGAGAGAGAAACAGAGTGGTATATGGTGAGGAAGAGATAGAGGGAACGGTAGATGGAGAATGGTAGGGAGATTGATAAGCTGTACATAGTATGTATACATTTTTATATACAGATAAAAAGACAACATGCAGATCATCAGCTGAAAAGTGAAAAAAATGAATCTTAAACCTGCAGTTTGTGCAAAGTTACAGATCAAGTAATTAAATTTTATTGATTTGTTTCTGAACGATTTGTGAACTGCTGGCTATAATCGTACGGGATTTCACTACCTTCGTATTCATATGTATAGGTATAAGTATATATCGATTATCCTACTAATCTCTCATACACATCCCCAATCTAAAGTAAATCTTTGCCTTTTTACCATTAGGACTGTGAATTTATGGAAACAAAAACCAAACAACAGCAAAAATATGAAAAAAGCAAAACAAAAGAAGAAGAATAAACAAGCAAACAAACAAACAAACAAACAAACAACTGTAAACGTGTTGAAGGTGTAGATTTCCAATGCGAAACTTCTATGGCCATTTAACACCTGCAAATGCAACACACACACAAATCTACATATGGATTTATGTATACACACATAAAGGTATGTAGATATGTATGTATATATGTTTTATGCAATGCATGCATCTTTTGTTTACTATAAAACTTGGTCCTAAAGTTGAAGCATTTGCTAAACATTGCGCAAATCACACAAACACACACACACGCAGAGCAAGTGAGCGGGAATTCGATGGAGCGCTGTTGGCGCAGAGCGGGTTAAAAAACAATTAGAATATTTGGGGGGGGCGGGGGTATTTTCAATATCCAACAGAAAATTAAAAAAAAATACTCAAAATTTGTCCAGACAATTTTTACTTAAATCTATGTATGTTTGGGGAGTGGACCTACGTATGCAAACATTAAACAAAGGCACCTTTTAAAGCTCAATTCATTGAATTTTCTCTGTATTTAAACTAAAACTAAAAAGGAAAGGTCAGCTGTATTATTGCGTCATGATTGCAAATGAATTGATATTTTTCGTCATGTAGCAGCTATATTGTAGCTTTGGTGGAACGAATTGGATTATGGTGAATTAAATATTCGTTAAGTCCACATCGTTGCACACTGGTCAACCCCCATACACAAAAGTAAAAAATGTTGGTGTTTCAAAAAGAAATTTCTGTCATGCATTTCCGGGGGAAATATATTGACTTTTATGGAAAACCTCCTTCTATACGCAATAGCCACCATTAAATGTTACTTTGGCTCATTTAAAAACACATTTGAAAAAAAAATATTCTGGAAAAAGTTTGTGTAAATAAGTGTGTTATGATTTTTGCGGGATTTCAAGTTTGAGTTCTAAAAAAATGCGGATAACTATGGAAACGCAAGAAAAAGGTACGTTTCATGATTTAGCGAAAGAAAACAGTGAGAACCATTTATTTTTAGCAAAATAAAAGATGAAGAAATCTTAGTTTTTCTATGAGCGTAATTTTTAAGCATTAGCATTTTTATTTAAACTTTTAACAACTAAGGATCTCTCTGGACCAGGTCTTATAAGCAGATTTGAGTTGTTTCAAGTCTTCTCTTGAGAAGCCTGTTTATACATTTTTCCCTTTTTTCCCTTTTTCTTAAAATATCATATTAAATGTAACTAGTCTATACAAAATATTGTTGCCCTTTTATGATTTTTTTACATATTTACATCGACTTTTTTCGATAAAACTTTATTTTCGATAAAATCTGAGTAATTGAGTTTTGTCCCACTCTCCATACAATTTTTTTTTTTTTGATCCCGCGAAATATCGCGGAATAATTTTTTTTTTTATTATAACTTTGTTATTTGACATCGGAGTTTTAAAATCGAAATGTCATTAGTTTAGTCTTTGGAAGCTCTATATTTTCTTCTAATGTCCTTTTGACCTATGAAGTCGTTTTCACATAGTTAAGTCACCGAACCAAGTTTTTCGTCCAAAATATCCTTTTTGTTTCACAAGAAAAAATTCGCCAAAAATAAAATATTTATCGGATCTCTCTGATATTACGCTTAAAGTCTTTGCAATTAAACCGACAAAGTTTTAAAGTAATAAAACTTTCCTGATTTTTACAACTTTTTATAAAAACTTAATTTGAAAATCAAAATTTTTTCAAAAATCGCAAAAAATCCACAAAATTTTGAATTTGACCAGCTTTCGCTCAGCGAGTTTTTATTAGACCACTACAAGTTGTATGTCATTTCAAGCGTATTTTAATTGCCTTTCGAATGCTTGCGTTTATCGCATTTGTAACTCCAGAGAAAATAATTTTTGAATGAAGTGATAACAAAAAAACACAAAATTACCGTTATCTCAAAAACCTAACTGTACAAAAAATTAAAAAAAAATAGTTCCAAGCTCAGCAGGTCAATTCTTATCCTTTCCCATTCCTGGTTTTCTTGTTTTTTTTTTTTTGGCTGTAAACTAACGTTAGTGGTGGGCTTGGATTACAACATATATGCTTTTAATTTTTCTAAAAGATGAGTCGTTTAGTGGGACAACAATCTGCAAAATTTAGTTTCGGTAGGTCCATCTGTTTCCAAGAAACTGAGTTTTATCCCACTCTCCATACGAATGTGACCAGTGTGCGTTGGTGAATTATTTTAAATTAAAACAAACCTCAGCTAATATCCACAGCATACTTTTTCGGAAATGTCTCCACACTGCTTGTTTTTAAACATAATCAGTAGATGTTGACAAACATTGGCAATGTACATCCACGAATATTCATAGATTTTACAACATTTATTTACACAAATATTTATGCATGTGCCAGGCGCGGATCCAGGATTTCGGCAAGGGGGGGGGTTTTGAAAATTTTTTTTTGGAAGATGTTTTTTAAGGGCAGACGCTGTGAAAATATGGACTAATACCACCTACTATTATTATTCTATATACTAGTTGCACCATTTCCCGCACCTTAAAAACACCAAACTCAAAACCCTCCAAATTAACAATATGTATGTCATCACATAAAGTGCAGGAGATTTCAATTGAAGTTCTAAATAACATGTATAACGTACATGTATTTAATAAATTCATAAATTAAAAAAACCGACATATGGCTCTGAAGCTACTTTATTATAAACTTGACCACTGCGCGACACCTAGTGAAGGGTAGCAGTTATTATATGATATAATTTGAAGCGAGAGGTCGCTACTGCGTGTTCTAAATTTTCAAACGTGCAACCAAAGAACGTATATTGTATAAGAAGGGAAAATTCGGTATTTTGGACGAGGGAGGTGGAAATCGTTTAGTCAAAAAAAGATGATGACTTCGCGAGTTGCCTCCCATCATTCTTCAAGCTCGAATTCGTTTGTTTTTCGCGGCGAAAAATAAATTCATTTTGACATTTCTTTTGCTTGACGTTTAGTTATTATTTCTATTCTTACTCTACCGCCACTGCAAAGATGCAAAGATTGTTGAAAATGAGCCGGGCTGCAAATTTTAGAATTTTATAAAAACCTTGATCTGATGAAAAGCTCTGTTGCCACTTTTTTATCCTTTGTTGAAACATTTCTTTTGATACTTAAAACCACAAATCATTTTACTAAATATTGTGAACACCTTGTAATATGTAGAGAGCTTAAACTTTGATTTATTTACCTAAGTATGGCATCATTTAATTTACTAAAAGATACATACATATTTATTTCGATAAAAACGTGGATTTGAACGAAGCGGTACTTTGCAAATTCAAAGCACTTCTTTCACCTCCATTTTGAGAAGAAAATTCGATGAAATCAAACGAACAAGTAGGATTTCTTAATATCTTTCAATATAAAAATTTATTGAATTTATTATACATAACTATTCTTAGATATTAAAACTTTGCGTATGGATTGAATAAACGCTTGTTAAAATATTAGCTGTGTTTTCGTCGAAAATGAGTTGCAGCCGTAACAATTTCAATTTTATGAATGAATCGCTTGTAGTATTTTAACTTCGTACTCGTTTTAATTCTTGTTTTTGGTGGTTGATTGGATTGTATAGTACGCGCTTATTGTATTAGATTTAATTCCTCTAAATTTCGGGTATTTTCTATTTAACTATAAGTTGTAATTGTATGTTATTATTGCCTACAAGGACAACTATTTTAATGAACTGATTCAATTGTACCTGTTTTACCTTGTGGATATGTGCATATAAAATATAATCTGAAAATAAATGTCGAGTTTTGCCTTTGGACAGCTAAACCCATCCAACCATTGCTTTTGGAATGATAGAGTTTTCCTTGATCAGTTTGGGAAATTTGGGCGCAGAATCTATAAAGGCATTAATTTGGGATCTATGATAAACCACAAGGGGGGGTTTGAACCCCCAAAACCCCCCAGTGGATCCGCCACTGGCATGTGCCATCTTTTATAAAATTATTTTTTATGGTGTGCTGTCAAATTTTGGGGGGGGGAGGGTTTTAACCCCAAACCCCCCCCCCTTGAGTGCGCCAATGATGCTAAACCAAACCAACGTTTGTTTGTTTGCAAAACAAACAAAAAAATTGCATCGATTGAAGTGTTGGAGAATTTAAGAGTTTATAAAAACACACTTAGATATTTATTTTTTATAACGCATTGTTGTTGTTGTTGTATTATATTAGATTTTTGCTAACAGAAAATGCACTTGCACTTTGGTTAATATTAAACTATAGCAAAACTATTATAATTGAAGTTGTATAGCAGATCAAGTTATTTTTAATTAAAGGTATATAATTTACTATGTATGTATGTATGTAAAGAGGCACGTTGCAGACAAAAAAAGTGCGGCATACAACATTGGAGTGAAAGCATTTGTACGAGAACACTAAAAAAAGAGGAATGTTTGAGCAAAAATTTTTATATTTTTTTCCATATACGAGGAATTTTAATTTGCAACTAAACACAAAACGCCTTTTTAATATCCCTTGTTAGAAGGTATTAAAACTCCATATAATCCCTTATTATAAGTCATGATTCGGGTCTTATGGAGAATAAGCCTTATTATACGGTATATAAATACTCATAACGCCTAATTTAAGGATTTATCTAAGCCTTATTCCCTTGGCGGATAAGAATTGGGAATAAGATTTCTAATAATATTAATAAGAGACAGAGACTGATTGAGACAATATTCCTTATAGCCTGATGATATCAACACAGCCAAATCACCCTTATTATAAGCCTTTGTTCATACAACTTTTGTCGCTTAGAATTTCGAGGCCTTTTTCTGGAACAAACCTTAAATAAGGTGTAGAAGATTTTTGTAGGGCGCACCTACCTCATCAGCTACATCACACTCCAATTGCAACCATCATCTTTTTCATGGAACAACAAAAAAAAAACAACTTGGTGTAGTATTCCTTATCGAAATTAACGATCATGTTTACTTCGCTTAATTGATTAACTAATTAAATTCAACAAAAATTAACTACACAGCTACAATCGCAATGCAAAAAAAAATACAAAAAAACAAAATGAAATACAAACGGAAAAGTTGAAAATCGTCCAAAAACCGGAAATAGCAAATTTCTTGCACGGAAATTAAAATATTCCTCGTAGATTTTTATGGTCGAAACTTTGGCTGCACTGCCAATGTAGCTGCAATAAGTGCATACAAACAGTAAAGCACACATACATATAAACACCGCACAAAATTCATTAAGTTCCCCACTGGCATTTCCATAAATTTGAAGTGATTACTTTCTTTTAATTTTTTTTTTCTCATATTTTTGATTTTATTTTTTGGTTGCACGCCAGTCAAAAGTGCTTAATTTTTCTATTTTCACAGAAAATCATATTCCTAACTTAAATTATAATCACTATGTTGCATGCTACGGGCTGACTGACTGGCTGGCTGGCTATCCACACCGTTAACCATAGACGACGACTAGTTGGTAGCCGTACCGGACGGCTGTACGTGTGTCGCTCTCACTTATTACTATTCCTTTGACTGCATGCAACGTGCCAAATTGCGGACAAACTCAAGTTGAGATTTGAAAATGAAAAGAAAATTTAAAAAATATGTGGAAATTGTGCAAAACTTGTGGTAAAGCCTTAAAGTGCTCTCTGCCAATCTGCGAGTTATATAATGAAGGCAACCACTGACGAAAAAAATAAAAAAAAAAAATGAAAGGGAAGCGACTAATCAACTTTATGTTGGTGTGTAATTGAATTCAACATACTCAATGGGGAGTTTGAAAATAAAAATTAGTGTTGCCATATTTTAGCAAAAATGACAAAAATCATAAAGCCTAGAAAATTCTCTTATTTCGTATATCATATTTTATATTTAACCGTAGACCTACGTTTCACATTTCATACTTCACTACTCATATATCATATTACATATTTAATATATTCATATTTCATATCTCATGTTTCATATTTCATATTTCGTCTCATATTTCGTATTTCATATTTCATATTTCATATGTCATATTTCCTATTTCATATTTCACATTTCATACTTCGTATTTCATATTTCATATCTCATATTTCATATCTGTTATTTCATATTGCCTATTTCATATTTCAAATTTTATATTTCAGACTTTGTATTTCATATTTCATATTTTATATTTCATATTTTATATTTCCTATTTCATATTTAATATTTCACATTTAATATTTCCTACTTCCTATTTCGTATATCATATTTCATATACTCACATTTCAAGTTTTCGTTTAGTTTTCTGTTACTATTCTTCAGATTCACCACCATGGTGAATTTCTTAATAGAACTCATAATCATCTTCAAGTTATGTTATGTTCAGACACAACCTTAATTGAACATTAAGAGCCTTCATTCAATTTTCAAGCCCAATGATTCTCAATTTACCATACAAAAATTGACAAAGTTAATGCTTCATTAGAAATTAATGAGTTGTTAATGAAGAACAATTCCGCATGCAACCCTGTTAAAAGGCTTGTTTCATAAGTAAAATGAAATGTCATGAAAAGGGAAATGTGATTAGCGTCAGTGTCCACTAATCAGGTTGGTTCGTCAGATCAGCTGCATTCTTGTTCTTCTTCATCACCTACCAAATTTGTTTTTAATTCTGCTTATTCTACACATGCGTTCGTGTTTACGATTGGTAAAAGTTGTGAGCTGAATGTTAAATTATTTCGTCCTCCTTGCAGTTTTGACATTTAGGTCACGATAGTTTGATATTCAGCTCACGGCGTGTATGTGTGTATGTATCTTGAGCCGACCTGTTAAATGGGCCAAGTAAATTAAATATGTCTGAACACCAAATCTAGAGATGTTCAATCAAGCTCAATTGACTTAATTAATTTTTATGTCTGAACATGATATTAAGTATCACAAACTTTCGGATGGAATTACCCTTTTATGAGCGCAAGGAAGTTAGGTTAACGTACTATAAAAAATAAATATGTAAGTAAAACAAAAAATAAATAAAATTAAGAAAAACTTGAGAATCTTTGGAAATGCTGGTCGCTTATTTGTTTCGCTTTTGTTGATGCGAATCTTTCTTTCGTCTTTCGACTTTATTTTAGTTGCAATTATTTTGGTTTTTAGTTACTTTATTTATGTATGTACATATTTGTATAAAACTAAAACCATAGTACTCATCCGATTTGTTGTTGTTGTTGCTGATAGTTTTGCCGCATTGAGCGACCGCCATCACATACGGATATATAAACCGGCACACATGCGTGCATGAACAAAAGATGACTTGTATACATTCGTGCCGCAAACTTTGCTGCATAAGTTTAAGCAACAACAATAGCTAACAACTTAAGAAAAAACAAAAAAATAAAAAAATGCTTTTTAATTGAAAGCCTCAAAAACTCGCAATTCTTAATAGTGATGATTCTTTTTATAGACTAAAAGTGATCCAAAAGCAGCAAGGCAAGCAACGAACTAACAACAGAGCGAATAACAACAACAGCGAAGATGCAACAACAAAGTGATAACAACAACAGAGTGATAACAACAACAGCATAGATAACCAAATAAAAACCAACAACAACAAAAGAAAAAGCAGTTTCGGTGTTGGTTTGTGTTTAAAAGAAATTAACTTTCTAATTTTCTATATTAAAATACTTTGAAACTTTGAAACTCTTGTCCCGACAGGACAGCACAATGAAAGAGTGAGATTAAGCCTTTGGAAAGCCAAATGTAGAGCTAAGAGAAGAGCTTAGGTGGCAAAAGAAAAACTAAAACCGAAAAGAGACAGGTGCATAGAGAATTTCTCCGTTCTACAGTCCTACTTTAACTAAAATGCTGCTGGTTCAAGCTTTGTGAAGAGAGTTATATGTAAATTAATTGGTTGATCGATCGAACACAAGATAGTCACCAAACTACAAATAAAACAAAATGTTTAATTTTTGTTTATACTTCAAGAATAAGATATGATCTCACCCGGAGATGGGCTTTCTTAAGGCGCTTGTTGATAGTGAATATGGAATGCTTCTAATGTTTCACGAAAAAATTTAAACGAAAATTAATTTTTACCATGTCAGATTTAATAAAAAATTCAAGTAAAGAAATTAAGTTAAACTTAAGTTCTTTCGTGAAATACATACTTATAGCTTAGAAGGCATTACCTTAAAACATGGTATCCGTTCCCTTACATTGAAAATAACGCGAGTTTAGATTTGCTTTGTGAAAGGTACCTATTCGTCAAATACACGATAACTAGTAAAATAAACTTGGTTAAATTATCTGACCCGTTACGGATTATGGAATGGCCGGCAAATGGCTTCCTTATCGAACAAATTCAGTTTATAGAATCTATTGCATGATAACGCTGCCTCTTTAAGAAGCTTGCCTTGAACAGGTGTAGGTCTTCTACATTTCTGTGGCAATTTGCAATAATCGCTTAAGTCGAAATATGAATATGATTTCGAGATAAATTGATTTTTATATTCGAAGGCATTTCTTAACAAATCATAAAAGTCGATTAAAAACTATGGACGCAAAATCAGTGAGTCATCCACAATGTTACGATCAAATTTTGTAAATAAAAGAAAATGTCATGAAGAAATTTGACTAAGTATATACATCTACTTTGGCTGTTATAGAAAGTTTAATATACCTCTATTGTAAGTTAATCCTAAATGTTTTTATTTATATCTTTTGATTAAATTAAGTTATGAGCATGGGAGTTTTACACAAATATAGAGTTTTAAAAGGAGAATAACGTGGTATATATAACTCGAAATCTTCTTAAGTCGACTTAAGCGGTTATTGCTTGTGGCCACAGATTTGTTCTCCATAACGGTCATTGGTGTATCGGTCATTCTCAATCTATACTCCATTTCTGCGAACTGAGCTTAATAAGGCATTCTCCAGCCATTTAACTGTAAGTCATTTCTCAATGTCTTCCAGGGTTGCGTGATTTTGATTTGACTGAATCACTAATCAAAAATATTTTCTGATTCTTGATTTAAAATATTTTCAAATCAAAGATAACTTTTATTTTTGATTAGTTTCAAAAAAGAATCAGAAATACCCTTTGATTCGTGATTCAAACTATTTTGAAATCAAAGATACATTTTATTTGTGATTCGTTTCACAAAAGAATCAGAAATACCCTTTGATTCGTGATTCAAACTATTTTCAAATCAAAGATAAAATTGATTTGTGATTCATTTCTCAAAAGAATCAAAAATCTTTTTTGATTCTTGATTCAAACTTGATTTCGAATCAAGATTCTTAATACATTTTTGATTCGAATCAAATTTTTGATTCGAATAAAATTTTTGATTCGAATAAAATTTTTGATGTACATACATACATACACATGTACACATTTGGCGTCAGCATACAATTTGGCTGTTATTGGACTTTTGGTGCATTTTATACATTTTTGTGTTTTAAGTGACCGAGAATGTTCTGAATATTTCTGATATGCTACAGTATTTTTGATTCTAAATAAATTTTTGATTCGAATCAAAGATATTTTTTGAATCAAGAATCAAAAAAGATTTTTGATTCTTTTGAGAAATGAATCACATATCAAATTTATCTTTGATTTGAAGATGGTTTGAATCACGAATCAAAGGGTATTTTTGGTTCTTTTGAGAAATGAATCACAAATAAAAATTATTTTTGATTTGAAAATAGTTTTAATCACGAATCGAGTTCATTCTTTATTTGAAAGTTGATTTGAAATCAAAATTGATTCGAATCACGCAACGCTGATGTCTTCTATTCTTATTTATTCTTCGTAAGGACTTATTCGTTCTGCATATCAAACAAATTTTCTCATTAAATATTCCGCTGTGACTAGTACTTCAGCCATGCCAAAGTATATTAATCATTTTCAGATGTTCATATAGAAATTTTATTTTTCAAAGGAATGCCGCCGGTGGAGTTTCTTTTATTTGGTCAACATTTTTCGATGATGTACGAGTACGTATTTAACGGTCTCAAAGCGTAGCTTTGTTTATATTGTTGTTGTTGTTATAGCCATATCGTTGTTGTTTTTATTAGTAATACTTAAAGTGCAACAGAAAATTCACAAATTGGCGCTGAAACTTGCAGAAGTTTTTATTAACTATGTACTATATGTGTATTAAGTATGTAGTTTGTGTGTATGAACTGTTGAAAATTTCCAAGTCTAGCAGAAATTTGTTAAAATTTCAAAGTAACGTTGCTCGCTTTATGCGAAAGTTTACGCAAAAAAAGAAGTAGTTAAAAGTAGATACTACATGTGAGTAGTATAAGTGTAAATGTGTTTTCTATAAGAACATACATACCCTGCAAAAAATGCGATTAATCCGGGACGTGTCCGGGATCAATCGCAAGGGAGCATGCGACTAATACAATTTTACATCCCCTTATATGGAGTGAATTGATCGTATTTGTTCGAGCATGTCCTATGAAGAGACTAATTGTTCAACTTGTATACCCGAACGGGTACCAATGTAGATTAATCACTAACATACCGAACGGGTACAAATGTAGATCAATCGCTTTCAGCTCGAACAGGTACAAATGTAGATTTTTCCAAGTTGTTAGCCAAGGCAATTTTTAATAACAATCTTTAAAAAATTGGAAATGTTCATACTAGTGTCCGACCGAATATTCGGCCAAGCTTCGGTATTCGGCCTATTCGGCTGGTATTTTTTATTCGGCTTCGGCCTTCGGCTGAAAAGGCCGAATAGTCCAGGCCGAATAATAGATGTGTTTAATAACAAAAAAAAATTGACTGGATTTTACGAATTTTTGATTTTTTATAAGCGACAGAATATCGTAACTTCTAGTAATATGTTTTTGTTATTGAACAGGCCTAAGATTCCGAACGATAACTTACGCTAATTATTAAATATCGTCACCTTATTGTGTCGATCAATTCTTTTAAAGTGTCATTAAATTAAACATAGTTTATTACACGAAAAAGTGGTTTATTCACTTATTGGCCATAAAAACAAAGAGATCATAAGTAAAAATCCAATACAGTTTCAAAAAAAATAGTTTTATGTATGTATAATACTATGTTACAGCAAAAAAATAACCAAGAAATTCAAGTACTGCTATTGTTTTATGGCTAGGTTTTTGAGATAATGGTAATTTTGTGTTTTCTTGGTTATCACGTCATTAAAAATTTTTTTCGCGGAAGTCGCAGACCATGATTGGCGGAATACAATTTGAGTATACACACACAACTCCAACCAGCTGTTCGACTAACTTAATCTTAGTTGCTGGTCAACTATACACCGAAGCAGATAAACTCTTTTTTTGGCGTACAACATAAAGCTGTTGAACTTTAAGTATTGAATTTTATTTACCTACATAAAGACTGAATTTTTTTTATTTTTGTTTACAACTATGTATGTATTTTTGTAAGGTGTTTTGTTTATTCAAAAAACAAAAAAAAAATTAATTGTTATGAATAGAGCTCGGAAAAATAGGTGAAATCAAGCGCCTAAAAAATGCTACATTTTGTAAATTTTGGTTGTTTTCAGTGACGGGATTACAATTTAAATATAAAGGGGTAGCATATTGGTATGGTGAAGATTTTATTAGAAAAGTTCTTAATCATGTTACACAAATTTGCAGTTTGAATAAACATACAGTGGTGTGTGATGAAATAAAGCCAAAGAGGGATTTAGTTTCTTTGACATTTTTACTGAAAAAAAGTATGAAGAACACATTTTGTATTTTATATTTTTGTACATCGTCAAGCTTTTTGAAAGCAAAACAAAACTAGCTGTAATGAAAATAAAATTTGGGAAATTCCAATAACTCATAAACAAAAATGCAGAACGGTTTTTACCACGACAGAAATTTGCATTTTTACAGATATGGAATTATGCCGAGTATCCAATTGGAAAATTGTAAACCCTGAAATGGTCATAAGAAAAAACAGGAAAGTTCAAGTCAAGTTTTTTTACCTAAAATATGCAAATGTTTAAAGTCAGACCACTACAAATTAAAAAGCTGTATTATATATTCCATTTGCTAATATGCACTTGCCCCATTTTCATTCAAAATATATTTGGTTTGAAACTGTAATTGCTTTTCCTTCACGTGCGAAGATTTTGTCTCAAATTTAAGCAAGTCACTACAAATTTTTAATTTTTTTCTTTATTCTTTATAATTATATATTTATTTAATATACCTTATTTATTATTATTCTTTATTATTATATTTATTTATTGTTGCTTTCTTTGAAATTTTTCACGTGCAACCCATAAAAAACCTTAATAATTTATTTTTCTGGCATCGTAGTAAGCAAAAAATCCAATTGCATTCACGGGGGCTTAGACCTGAATGAACCCGACCCACCCTTAAAATTGCCACTGGATGTGCTCACAAACATTACGTAGCATAATTTTAGGCGTTTGATTTTCACCTATTACACTGGTCGACAAGTTTTTGTTACAGAAATAAAATTCTACTTTTCTAAAGGATTTCGGTGCGCTGAATCCGAATCTGAACTCAGATTTTCGCTAATACGTACAGTTTTTGAGATATTCATGTTTAAAGAGGCCAAAAACACGATTTTTGGCTATATTCACTCCTCAATATCTTTTAAATTACTTACTTATTTTAAAAATTTATTAAAGCTATTGAAAGCGCGGACATTTCTCTTGGAGAAACCGTTTTAATATTTCAGATATCTTTCTTGTAACTTGCAATATTGCATATTAAGGTTCATTAGTTTTGCAATATTTTCTCCATACAAAAATAATTAAAAATTTTGAAGCAAGTTTTTAGGCAGTTTATTATATTGTGGACGTATGTAAGTGGCTTCGTAAAAAAAATTGTTCTGCTGAGCAACTACAAAATTTGATTGCGCCTATAACATGCTACAAATGCTGCCGTTGTTTTCTACGACAAATACCTTATTGTGCAAAAACATATATTACTACATGCCTAAATTAGATATCCGAAAAATTAAAACGTTGTCTTCAAAAGGAAAAGGAAAGACCGAGCTTTCAATAGCTTTAATCAATTTTTAAAATAAGTAAGTAATTTAAAAGATATTGAGGAGTGAATATAGCCAAAAATCGTGTTTTTGGCCTCTTTAAACATGACTGTACGTATTAGCGAAAATCTGAGTTCAGATTCGGATTCAGAGCACCGAAATCCTTTAGAAAAGAATTTTATTTCCGTAACAAAAATTTGTTGAAATTTTGTCGACCTGTGTTATCCGAGCTCTAGTTATGAAATAAAAAAAATCTCATACTTAAATATATATTTTTCTTATTTTGGTATTCGGCTTCGGCTTCGGTTTTCGGCCGAATAAAGGATTATGCCGAATATTCGGCTACGGCTCCGGCTTCGGCCTAAAATTCCAGCTTCGGTCGGACACTAGTTCATACATATTAAAATAAAGATTATTTTATGTGAATTTAAATGAGCTATTGGCCATTTTTTTTTAATGAAGAAAAATTTAAAAAATTTTTTTGGTAGAAGTTATGGATCCATTTCGGAGATCATAAAGATTATATAAAGTTTTACTTTTGTAAAAAAATCTCAATAAATAAATAAAAAATTGTAAGTTTTGAGTATACATTATATGAGCGTAATATAAAGGATTTTTTCATAGGATATTTTCGGCAACATATTGTTAAAATTATTATTAATCATTGTTATTAAAAGAAAGGGTGTTCAATTCGTTTTACCAGTTGTTCTACAATTTTTTAATTACATTGCATATTTTTGTAAAATGTCTACATTTAAGGAATCTAAATTTGTACCCGTTCGGAATGAAAGCGATTAATCTACATTTATACCAGTTCGGGATAAAAGCGATTAATCTACATTTATACCCGTTAGGGAACAATTGGTCTACAATTAGTCTACATTTATACCCGTTCGGAAACAATTGGTCTACAATTAGTCTACATTTATACCCGTACGGGAACAATCGGGGACTAATTGTGGACCGATTGTTCTCGAAAGAGATCAATCGAGGCCAAATCTCTTTCAGGATTGATCGCACATTTTTTTGCAGGGTGCTCTGAAAAAAAAAAGTTGTACACTCAAAAAAAAAATTACTCAGATTATGGAAAAATGGGAATGATTCGGCGCTAAAGACATATTTCCATATTTTGATGTACAATTTTCTTTAAAACGTAGTTCTTATTCCTTGATTTGAAGAAAAACGTACATCAAAATATGGAAATATGTCTTTAGCGCCGAATCATTCCCACTTTTCCATAATCTGAGTAAGTTGTTTTTTCAGTGTAAATACAAAGACTTTTGCAGTTAAATTAACAACTTTCCGCAGTTGAAATGTGCCCAACAACGCTCCGTTGTTGTTTCAAAGATGCGAGCGTTTTTGATTCAAATACTTTTATATTTAAGTTAACAGTGTTTGCTTTTGAATTAACAGCAAAATTTTTTAGTCCAAAAGCGATCACCGTTGATTTAAATACTTTTCGTATTTAAGCTAACAATTTTTGCTTTTGAACTAACAGCAAAAGTTTTTGGTCCAAAAACGGGCACCGTTGAAGCAAATACTTATGCTTTTAAGTTAACATCAAAAAAATTGTAAACAATAGTAATTTTTTTTTAATATAATAGATATTATTTTATTTTATTTTATTTTATTTTATTTTTTTATATAATATATATGTTTACATAGTAATATTAATACTAAGGCACGGTTTCACCAAACAAGTGATGGTCATTTGATACATCATTTGAACAACGCGATTGATGAAAAGAGACACGGACACGAAGGTTTTCATCACATTTTTCACACCGTCCATATAAAAATTATGGAAACTTGTAGGCAGTGTGTGACAGAATTATCCATCAATCGTGCGCCTCAAATGATATATCAAATGACTATCACTGTCTGCAGGGCTTTTTACACAAACACATAAACTCAACTTATTTTTTTATTATTTCATAACACATTCTTTATTGTTTTCCGACCGCCACATTTGTAGGTTTGCGGAATTTAATCCTGTCGGCGATGAGTTCTTTTTTATTTAATATTTCGTCGATGTCGTGGGAGTGCATCATTGCAAGCAGTTCAATATTTTTGATACCGTATTCATTGAACTGCATCAATGCACCTGTACTTACATAAATCCCACGACAAGAATAACTTGATTATTTTCTCATCGCCGACAAGTTTTACCTGCAGATTTGGCTCTTTCGATTGCTCGCTATCGGAAAAACGGGATAATCAAACATATTTAATCTGAAAATACAAAATAAATTTTTCAACGTATATATGTATGTACATTAGAGCGTATCGCCAAAAAAGTTTAAAATGTTCTCCTCTGGTTCGAATGTTTACTCCTTGGAGATTTCAAAAATGGAAAAAATTTTTTTTCGGCACTCTGTAAAAACAGCGAAATTCGTTTTTTGCTTATAACTTTTATATTTGGTGTTTGATTTTAACGAGCAATATATTGTTGTAAAGGTTTTAACCCGTGTCATATTTCGTCCATATAAGCCATTAACCTGCGACACCAACTTTAGCTTTTATTAAAATTTATTTAAAACCAACACCCTGTATTAAAAAAAATTTTTTTGAATAAAGTAAATTTAGCCTTGAATTTAGTTTTGGCATCATTATATGAGTAAAAAAGATTATTACTTATTAATATTAGCTCTGTTTAATGAACAAAAAAAGTTCGGAGCAGGTTAGAGCAGAGCAAAGTAGGGCAGCTGTCGAAATAGAGCAACATAGAGCAACTCAGAGCAGAAATGCCATGAAGAAGTACATAGTACACTCAAATGATCGATTGGAGCTCATTTAGAATTACAAATTACAGAGCCACCATGCTTGCAATTTTATTCTGATACGGACTTGCAGGAACTACAAAATTCTAATGATGTTATAAAAATACCTGATTAATATTTCCAAACAGCAGTGATTGATACTAATTATATCCTATTAATTTACTCAGATTTTCTATGCCATTCTCTAAATACTGAGCGATTTGAACAGGTAGTAAGTGATTCTTGTACAGAAGTTGCCGACGAGGAACGCCTAGGTTATATACTCGCTAAAGTAAGTAGCCGAGAACGTTACAGAAAATTAGAGCCAAGAAAAGATTTAGCATAAATGCATTACATTTATTTCCTCATTATATGCAGGTAAATATTATTTTTATACCATTCATGGGAATGAAATGGTATTATAACTTTGTACCGAAACACGAATGGTGAAAGTACCAGAACGAGGCGTTGCAGACCTACGAAAATATATACCAATATGATCAGGATCATGAGCTGAGTCGATTAAGCCATGTCCGTCTGTCTGTCTGTCTGTTTAATCGCAAACTAGTCCCTCAATTTTTGAGATATCTGCATGAAATTGTCGGAATCGGCCGAATCGGACCACTATATCATATAGCTGCCATACAACCGATTGTTCAGATATATATATTTTAGGGTATAACTTCTCCATCTAAATAATGACACTTCTTTTTCTAAGGAATCTTTGTATAAATTACCCAGAGAATTGAAAGTATAAATTAAACAATATCAGACTATGCAACTTTTCATTTCCCCATTCATGAAAGGTATGCAGTCTTTGGTACGTCCGAAGTCAGCCGCGCTCTTACTTGTTTTTCTTAGTATTCAGGAAACAATTTTTTTTTTTTTTTCAAATACAGGGTGTTGGATTTAGTAAAAATAGAATAAAAGCTGAACTTGGCATGATGGGCTAAAAGCTTCTATGGATGAAATATTGCCTTGGTGAATACCTTTCTAAAAATGTATCACTTTTGAAAATCGAACGTAAAATATAGAAATTATAGAAAAAAAACAAATTTCGCTGTTTTTACAGGGTGACAAAAAAATTAAAAAAAATTTTTTTGAAAACCTCATAAGGTAAGTGTTCAAACTGGGGGGGAACATTTTCAACTTTTTTTTTTTCTCCATACACCGTGATACGCTCTAATGTACATATAATTTTAATATATTATAATAATATATATAAATATTATCATTATTGTGACTTACATTTATTTGTAATTATATATTGCATATATGTACATATATGTATATATTTTTCCCGAAAATTTAAATTAATTGAACGAGTTTGCAAAAAACAATTTTCTATTTTGTATTTACTTCAAAATTTTTCAACAGCGAGGGAGTTTTTGAATCAAAAACGCCCGTCTTTGAATTAACTATGGAAAGTTGTTGAATCAAAAACTTTGCCGTTAAAACAAATACTTTTGCTGTTGAATCAAAGACGGGGATTCAACAGCGGAAAGTTGTTGAGTTAACTACGGGTATTTTTTTCAGAGTACATATCCACATATGTAAATATGTACGCACATGTGGTTGCTGGCGAATGTTTGCTCTGCTGAACATTAGTTTGTTAAACAGATCAAAATAAAGTTATTTCTTTAGTTTTATTTTTGCTGATATACACATGCACACGCAATAATATACAAATGTACAAACTTACACCTTCACACCCGCTCACCCATTGCTATATGAATGCTCTTAAAAATAGAGGTAAATATTTCGAACTCTGTTAAACTGACGTGTTGATTGCTGGGAATTCATTTCGTTAATATGAAACAGAACACTTACCAACACTTGTTTGTATTTAGCAGTGGTGGTGGTAAAGTTTATTAATAAAGTTTTAGATAGTGTTTTTTATTTATTTATTTACTTTTTTGTTTAGTAAGAATTGCAGTTTTTCAAATATTTCCACAACGTAGAGTTATAAATTAGAATAAAATGAATTTTAAAGATTTTGAAGTTATTACTTTGGTTTTCTATGGCGAAATCGTTACTAGAAACTTTTTTCAGGGCAGAATAGAAATAATCACATGCCTAGCAATAAACTACACAGAAATTAGAGTAGGTACTAGGGATTCCAATTTTTCCGATTTTTACGATCCCGGGATTTTCGAGATTTGTTTTTATAATCCCGGGATCCCGGGATTTGGACCTTAATTATTTTCCCACATTTTGGGGTTGAAAAAGGTAAATATATATTTCGAGGAACGCTACAACTTTAAAGTGCAAAGAAAAAATTGATTTTTATTGCCATTTTTATTATTTCATTAGTAACAAAATAAAATAGGTACGTAAAATCATGCGTATTATTTAATAATAAGAGTTACTTTAAAAAACGCAACCAACAAAGAAAATTACATACAAAACATTTGCCTTTATAGTTGGTACTTTTAGGATATTAATAATAAAGCTTGTGATCATTTGATAATTTCCAATACAAATTTTTAGAATTTAATGACGTACTTCGTTTAAGCGAATATTTCCAAGGTTGCCGAAAAATACTGAAAATTAATACAACATTCGGAAAAAAATTAAAAATCGGATGCAGAAATTTTGAGATGAATTCCGAGTATACAACTGCGTATTTTATTTTAGTACGTAATGTGAAATTCTCAAATAAAATTAAACTTTTTCCTGATTTTTACTAATTTTATTTTTGAAATTTTTTTGCATTTTCTTCCATTATTTACTTTTCTTGGGAGGAAATTGCAAAAACCTTTGAGAAATAAATGGCCAAAAATCAGGAAATAGAAATTATCAAATGAATTTTACCACAAGAATTCTAACGATTTTAAAAATACCTAACGTACGTTTCCTTACAACGCGTATTTCACAACAAAAAAAATTTAACTACACTAGTTTATAGCCAAAAAATATCTAAAAATTCAGGTATGGGGGAGGATAGGTATGGGACTGCTGAGCTCAAAACTATTTTTTTTTTTTAATGTTTTGTATGGTTAGGTTTTGAGATAACGGTAATTTGGTGTTTCTTTGGTTATCACTTCACTCAAAAATTATTTTCGGAAATCACAAATGCGATAACCACAATTAAGCTGGCTAATTTTTAAAGGAATAAAACTTTCCTGAATTTTACAACTTATTACAAAAACTTAATTTTAAAATCAAATTTTTTTCAAATATCGCAAGTAGTTAATAACATTTTGATTTCGACCAGCGAGGTAAAGTCCAATTACTACAAGTTGTACATCGACAATTTTAATTTTCTTTCGAACGAGGTACTGTACTGCTTGTGATTATCCCATTTGTGACTCCCGCGAAAATAATTTTTCAATGAAGTGATAACCAAAAAAACCTAACCATAAAAAAAATTTAAAAAAAAAAATAGTTCGGAGCTCAGCAGGCCCATATCTATTCTCCCCCAAACCTGAATATCTTGGTATTTTTTTTTAAATTATTTGTAGTATTATTAAATCAAAAATATTAATCCTTACTTTGCTTTTTTTATTCTGGCAAAAATGTCAAACTATTCTGCATTTTCTTCATACTGTCAAGTTTTTTTATTCTCTTCCACAGAGATTCCACACATTTTTTAAGGCTGTTTGTTCTATAGACAAAATGTAAAACTGGCCCGACTAAGGGGCAACATTTTCTGTTCTTAGCACAAAAGGGTTGCATTATTTTTGTTTCATTTATCACATGAAAAATGCACCATTTTCATAGGTCACAGGGCATATGTTGATAATGCTGCTATGTAATAATGCAACGTTAGTATACATATCTGAGACCAATAAAAATTATATAAAATACAATTTTTCTTTGCTATAATAGGGCAATATTCTCTCTTTATTTTATCCCGAAAATCCCGGGATGAAATTCTAGTAATCCCGGGATTTCCGGGGAGTCAAAAAGGGCGGGATCCCGGGATCCCGGGATTGGAATCCCTAGTAGGTACATACTTTAGAATACAATCATATATTATCATAACTTATCTTCTCACTTGCATAAGACAAATACTTTAACATGATCATTGGCCGGAAGTGCTTACAATCTGCATTTCCGTCAAGCGTTGGGATAGAACGAATTCTAAAGTAGCCTGGAACTAGCGCGGTTTACTGCAGAGGAGACGTATATATATATATGGATCTGTATTACAAACCAAGGCACATATTGAATTGTTTGTGTATTTTATACCCCAGTTTAGGTGTTTTATCGACAGCTAATTGATTGCATAAAATCACTCGAATTTGCATCTAACATTTTTCTAGTTTTCTCATAACTCTCTCCGTGAGATATCATTCTCAGTTCATGAAATTTAAAATAACAAAAAAAAAACAGTAGAATTTCAATGCAAGTCTACACATTACTTATTTAAATTATGTTTAAGTCAACTACATTTCCTTTGACTTCATTTATGGCGTTTTCTTTTCTCGAAATAATGTTGCCCTGTTTGATTTTCTTAGCCATTTTGTAAGTTTGTCTGGTCCTTTCACCCAATATTGACCTCTAACTAAGTAAGAGGGCATCCTTATCTACAAATTCAGCCATTTTATAGAAAGTCAGGTTACGTAATTCGATAATTAGGATATAGGAGGGCAACATTTTTTCGTAGAAAAGAAAACGCCATTAGTAATATTACTTATTTTTGTAAATAAAAATTTCTGAAGAAATTTTAAATTAAAATGAAGAATAAGCAAAGCTTTCACAATATTTCCAAAAATTTCCTAGAATTTAATAAATCATAAACAAATTGCACAAAGCAAGAAGAAATTGCTCCTCTCTCTCTCCACCCTTACTTTTCTCTAACACCATTTTGTCTAACACTAATGGCGTTTTCTTTTCTACGAAAAAATGTTGCCCTCCTATATCCCAATTATCGAATTACGTATCCTGACTTTCTAAAATATGGCTTAATTTGTAGATAAGGGTGCCCTCTTACTTAGTTAGAGGTCAATATTTGGTGAAAGCACCATACAAACTTACAAAATGGCTAAGAAAATCAAAAAGGGCAACATTATTTCGAGAAAAGAAAACGCCATAACACTACCTACTTCTCTTTCTCTGCCATTTTAGATGAAAAATTTAATTTATAAACAAACCTTTATGCTTAAAAATGCAAAAGTAAATTATTTTCACGACGCTTTTGTGCCAAATTCAGGTCAACATTTTGCGTTTTGTATGTGTTTTTTGTGTAAGTGACGAAAGAAAACAAAAATCACTAACACAAAATGCATAATAACTTTAAGAGAACGAAGGCGAAAGAACAAAAATAAATCCAAGTGAGCCGAAACAGGGAGAGTAGAAGCAACCACAGTTCAAGCAAAGTTGGCTGAAAATCGGCAAGTGGTGATTTGATACCCAGTTGTGGAAGAAAGCTGAAAAGCAAAGATAACAAACTTTTACAAGAAGCGGTGTGCATTAACGACAACGAAAGGCCTGAAGGACTGTCACAATGCATAAAAGTTCAACACTGAAGTAGGAGCATTGGGTGGGAATAATATGACAAAGAAGACAATCAAAATTATGCATAGCGAAGATGTAAAGATGGTAAATTCAGGAGAAGATGATTTATAAGTTCGATTTTCTACATACGCCCGTAGGTATGTATATGGATTCGGCTATTGGGAGTGGCGCCGCTGCTTGGCACAGAATCAACCAATATCCAATTTTTGCACACTTAATGCGAAGTTATTACTAATGAAGCGAATTAAGCTAAACTAGCGTCTGCAAATATCTGGCCGACCCGTTGAAGCCAACCATATTTAGGGTATAAAAAAGCGTCGCTAGCGATTGTAAATTATATTTTCTATGTACAGACATATGTTTACTGCGCAATGTTACGTCGACCGCATTACCAATGGCACAAGAACAACACACCAACAAACACAATGAAGTAATAAAAACAACAACAACAAAATGTGCCCAATAAACATCAGGCCAAAAAATCTCAAACGTTTGAGAAAATCCTAAATCTCAATTTTGTAATAAAGATCTTCTCAAAAATTTCACTAACTTTTGAGAAAAGAGTGCCTTTTGTTTGAGAACGCTATCAAGGGAAATTTGAGGCGCATTTGATAACACAGCTCTACAAAAAATCAAAAAATGTTGTTGGCCTGGTTATTTTTGCAAATTCTTGTGCCCTGGGGTACCCAAATAAAGACTGCATTCAAGAAATTTCTGGAAGTCCTCTAGTTTTTAAAATAGGGGTCAAAAACCCCTTTTCCATAGGTTGGGGCATATATTGGTCCATAAATTTTTTTCTATTTGTCCTATGAACTTGATGTTAGTGCCGTTGAAAAGACGTGATTTCACCGCTTCAACTACGTATACATGTTGTTAACGTATCTTGATAAATGTCCGAGATATTGTCAAAATATTGTCAAAAAAATTTAAAAAAAAAAATCTTACTTTCAGTTAACATACAGTTATGGACCAATATATGCCCCAACCTATGGAAAAAGGGTTTTGACCCCTATTTTAAAAACTAGAGTACTTCCAGAAATTTCTTAAACGTTTTAAAGAAATTTGTACATCAACGCAATGAAAATTGTGATGTATTGTCTAACGATTTTCCGTCATCCCTTGTCAAGTTTGGTTTGGAGACAAACCGGTTTCGGCTAATATGCGCCATCTTCAGTGTATTTTTTCGATCTCGTTCGTTGTGGTGCAGTGGGTAGAGTGCTCGCCTGCTATGCCAGAGGTCTCGGGTTCAAACCACGGTCCGAGCCAAACAAATATTTCTAATTAGTAAAAATCCAATTATTGGGTTTTTTAAGAGCAGCGGTCACCTCTCGGCAGTGGGCGGCATACCCTCCGAAAGTATTTCTGCCATGAAAAAGCTTCTCACAAAAAATGCATTCGCCGTTCGGAGCCGGCATAAAACTGTAGGTCCACCCAATTAGTAGGAAAAACAAAAAGGAGCACACCTCGAATTGGGAGAGAAGCTCGGCCAAAAACTCGTCAGAGTTATAATAGCGCCATTGTATTATTATTATTAACTACATATACAAGTTGATAACGCATCTTGATAAATGTCCGAGATATTGTCAAAATAATGTCAAAAAAATTTTTTTTTATAAAAAAATCTTACTTTCAGTTAACATACAGTTATGGATCAATATATGCCCCAACCTATGGAAAAGGGGTTTTTGACCCCTATTTTAAAAACTAGAGGACTTCCAGAAATTCCTTCAATGCAGTCTTTATTTGGGTACCCCAGGGCACAAGAATTTGCAAAAATACCCAGGGCAACAACATTTTTTAATTTTTTGTAGAGCTGTGTAATTAACGTTTGAGGTTTGAGAATAAGGTTAGTTCTCAAATGCATCCCAAATTGAGAATTAAGAAAAATGTTTATGGGGTGACAACAAAAACAGCAACAATAACAACAAAATACTAAGGCATCTAAACAAAGAAGTGCATGAATGAGGCGAATAACAATAGTCAACAGCGTCAAAGTGGCAAAGAAAAACAGCAGCAAACTTAAACAAAAGCAGAAGCAGCAGCAGTAGAAACAGATGCTGACAGAGAGCGAAACAGAAAGAGAAGGATATATAGCTAAACATCAACATAACGGTAATAAAGTAAATAAGCAAATACATACTAGTACAAAGCGCAGCGAATCAGAGCCAAATAAACAAGTAAAAATATGAAGGAAGCACGACGCGTCGTCGCGCTGTAAATGCGAAAGCTGCAACGAAAGTATGCAGCTATACAGTTAGGCAAATTGTTGTTATTTTTATATATATAGCAAATTTTTCGTAATTAAAATGTGCAAAGCAGTGCTGTTTTTGGTAGGTACTTTACATTTGTTTTCATTTTTGTTTTCGCGTAAAAACTGAAATCAGCAGCGTTGTATTTTAAGAAATTTTTGTTTGTTTTTTTTTTGTTTTTGCTTTTTGACTGTTGTAGTTGTGCTAATATTATTGCTTTAACTCCTGCAGATAGTCTTGCAATTTTTTTTGCAATCCACTTGGCCACCGTTATGCGTCTACTTGTGTTTATCTTGTCTTGTCTTGGCTTTGCTTTGTTTATGGCGTTGAAGCTGAGCCATTCAAAGATAATAAAGCAGAATTCATGCAGAGCCAGCCAAAAAGGCAAGACAGTCAAATTGGTGTAGACTAGGGATTCCAATTTTTCCGATTTTTACGATCCCGGGATTTTCGAGATTTGTTTTTATAATCCCGGGATCCCGGGATTTGGAATTTAATTGCACAGGCCGACAAAATTTCCAAAAAACTTTTTAACTCAAATAAAATTCTACCTTTCTAAACGATTTCGGTGCGCTGATTCTCAATCTGAAGTCGGATTTTCGGTAATACGTGTAGGTTTTGAGATATTCATGTCCAAAGAGACGAAAAATGCCATTTTTTGGTATATTCACTGCTTAATCTGTTAAATTACTTACTTTCATTAAAAGATGATTGCAGCTATTGAAAGAACGATCATTTCTCTTGAAAACAGCGCTTTGCTTTTTCGGATATCTTATTCAGATATCTACGTTGTCTTCAAAAGAAATGATCGTGCTTTCAATAGATGTAATCAGTTTTTAATGAAAGTGAGTAATTTTGAAAATATTGAGGATTGAATATTGTCACAAACTGCGTTTTTCGCCTTTTTGGACATGAATATCTCAAAAAATACACCGAGATCCTTTTGAAACGTAGAATTTTATTTCTGTTACAAAAATTTTTCGACCAGTATTATTTTCCCACATTTGGGGTTGAAAAAAGTAAATACATTTTTAGAGAAACGCCACAACTTTAAAATGCAAAGAAAAAATAGATTTTTATTGCCATTTTTGATTATTTCATTACACTGAGAGAAAAAAAATATATGGAGGGGTCAAAGAAATTGTTTACCTATTTTGAACACTACTTTCCTTGTTTTGAGTAAATTTTCCTTAAAACATGTTAAAAGGTTTATAAAATATTGTTGTTACATGCGTTACCATGGTTTCATATACTTGTTTTGAAAAAATGCATACATTAAAATAATGAAAAATTCTTTAAGCGCCATTCCATTCCCAACTTTCCTTGTTTTGAAGACTTGATTTCTTTAATTTTGAGAAATTAAATTCCCATACAAATCCCCATGGCAACGAATTTGTTTGAATGTTTTTTTATGTTTTTTCCACATTTTTGAGAAAATTTACACAAAACAAAGAAAATTTTGTATTGGGACGCGTTTTCAAAATAAGGAAAATTATGTCTTTGATCGAGAGAAATTTTTTTTTTGAGTGTAGTAACAAAATAAAATTGGAATGTAAAATCATGCGTATTATTTAATAATACTTAAGAGTTACTTTAAAAAGCACAACTAACAACGAAAATTACATACATACATTTGGTGAACAAAACATTTGCCTTTGCAGTTGTTACTTTTAGGATATTAATTAAAAGGCTTGCAATCATTTGATAATTTCCAAAAAAAATTTTTTTAGAATTTAACGACACACTTTTTTTAATATTTAATATTTCCAAGCTTGCCGAAAAATTCTGAAAATTAATGCAACTTCTGAATATGTAAATAAATATCGGAGGCAAAATTTTGATATCAATTCCGAGTATGCAGCTGCGTATTTAATTTCAGTACAGTGTTGTAAGACTATCAAGTCTAATTAAAATTTTGTCTCCATTTTCTTCCATTATTTACTTTCCATGTGGGAAAATTCCAAAAAAAAAAACATTTGAGAAATATATGACCAAAAATCAGGAAATAGAAATTATCAAATGAATTTTGCCACAAGCTGAAAGCTTTAGAAATACCTAATGTACGTTTCCTTACAACGCGTACTTCAACACAAAAAAATTTAATTATTAGAAAAAAAAAATCAAAAATTTTAATCCTTACTTTGACTAATGGACTTTTTTATTCTAGCAAAAATGTCGCACTTTCTTCCGGCTGTCACATTTTTTTATTCTCTTCCACACAGACAACACTTTTTTAGGGATGTTTGTTCTATTGACAAAATATGTATATAACTGGCCCGACTACGGGCAACATTTTCTGCTCTTAGCACAAGTAAAAGGTTGCATTATTTTTGTTTCATTCATCACATGAAAAATGCAACACTTTAATAGGGCACAGGGCACATGTTGATAATGCTGCAATGTAATAATGCAACATTTTCATTCAGAATAGGAAATGCTATTAGTATACAGATCTGAGACCAATAAAAATTATATAAAATATAACTTTTCTTTGCTATACTAGCGTAATATTCTCTCTTTATCTTATCCCGAAAATCCCGGGATGAAATTCTAGCAATCCCGGGATTTTCGGAGTGTCAAAATGGGCGGGATCCCGGTATCCCGGGATCCCGGGATTGGAATCCCTAGCAATGCTATCTGCAGCAACAGCTTCGGCGTAGCCATTTTGCATCAATCTCTTAATAGTATGAAATATTTTCTTATTTTTGCTTTATTTTTGTTGTTTCTACTCATTTGCAGTTTTGACTATTTGGGTGTTAGTGACGTCGAACTCGTACGTAAGTGATCCGGGAAAAAATTTTGGTAGGAAATACATAGGTTGTTGTTCTGAATGATTATGATGATGGGATAATGATGATGATCATAAAGTGGATGATGATGATGATTAATGATGATGATTAATGATGATGATGATGATTATGACGATAATGATGATGATGATGATGATGACGATAATGATGATGATGATGATGATGATGATGATGATGATGATAATGATGATAACGATGATGATAATCATGATGATGATGATGATGATGATGATGATGATGATGATGATGATGATGATGATGATGATGATGATGATGATGATGATGATGATGA
The DNA here is from genome assembly GCA_960531455.1 of Urophora cardui. Taxonomy (NCBI): domain Eukaryota; kingdom Metazoa; phylum Arthropoda; class Insecta; order Diptera; family Tephritidae; genus Urophora; species Urophora cardui. The sequence continues at coordinate 24,848,489 of OY482672.1, read as the reverse complement.
TGATGATGATGATGATGATGATGATGATGATGATGATGATGATGATGATGATGATGATGATGATGATGATGATGATGATGATGATGACGATGACGATGACGATGATGATGATGATGATGATGATGATGATGATGATGATGATAATGATGATGATAATCATGATGATAATCATGATGATTATGATGATGATGATGACGACGATGACGATGATGATTAATGATGATGATGATGGTGAAGATTATGACGATAATTATGATGGTGATGAAGAAGAATATGATGATGATGATAATCACGATCACAGGTTTGCACTGCTATTAAATTATGAGTGGTGGTGCAAATCAATTTTTCACTACCACTCATCATTGATTGGGTAGTGCAAGGCTGAATGCAACCAAAATTGTGAGCACTTTGCCCAAGCCTGGCATCAATAATAATAGGACCATTGTGAATAAAATTAATATGCTTTAAAAAAGTATAATGGCCAAATACATACACATATGGACACTGAAATAGGTGTAAAAGTTTTTCTTTCACAGCCTTACAGCATTCGCAATTAAAATGAAGTTTTGTTTAATTATATGAATAATGTACTTTACTAAAACTAATTATGTTAAAATTATTTAATTTCATTTATTTAAACGAAAGTTATATCAGATAAACTAAAATCTCCTGGACACTGAAATAGGTCTGCAGGACTTTTTTTTCAAAATCTCAAAAATAATTCTGTTATTTTCGCTAAAGGACACATTGATCGTTATAAAGTACAGGAATATTTAGCAGAATCTTAAGCTGTCATATTGCCAAGGAAACATGTCACATAAAAGGATTTTTCAACAAGAAAACGACCCAAAGCACGTTTGGGTGATTGGGATTTGAATTTTTCCACGATGCTAATGTCACCTGTATGGAATGGCTAAGCGAATTTCCTGATCCAAAACCAATTTAGAACTTGCGTAGTAATATTTAGAGATGATTGACAGCCTTTTCATTTCCAAAGAAAGCTCCATTTTGGCAGAAAGCGCGGGAACTACTCCTACTACTACTCCATTAGAAAACTGCCATAAATTAACTACATCCATAACCAATAGATTAGCCAAAGTTATACAAAACAATGACAGATATACTATCTAATAAAAATCAATTGAATAAAGCAGTTTTAACTGAATTATTTTTGAGATTTTGAAAAAAAAAAGTCCTGCACACCTATTTCAGTGTCCAGGAGATTTTTGTTTATCTGATATAACATTCCTTTAACCCTAGTTAGATAATCATATTTTTACATACATTAAAGATAATCATGCGTAAAATTGACGCATGATGGGTTTTCCAGCTATATCTTTACAGTTTATTTACAAATTTGCCCTGAACTTGCACAAACTTTATTATAGATACATATGTAAAATAAATGTAAACATTATAAATAAAATATATTTAAATTTGTTTACTATAAAAAAACTAAACCAAAAGAACTTCTTCAATTTTCTCCTGAAATTAGGAAACACCCATTTTCCGTCCCTTTTTGAATAACTTTGCTGCAAAAATCAGACTTTTTGACTTACAATCTAAATGAACTGGAAACTCATTAAGAAAAATAAATGAAAATTTTTTATGAAGGTCGGTCAAACACAATTTTGGAACATATCAAATATTGTCCTCGCGACATATAGCATTTTTGAACTTATTGCATCACCCATTGCCTTTCGCCTTTTTTGGAAGGGCAGTATGTATAAAAGAAGAAAAGGGACACCTTCTCTGCTTTGGGAAGATCAGGTGAAGACCGACTCGTCCTGCCTAGGTATTTCCAATTGGCGCTAGGCAGCACAAAACAGACACGACTGGTGCGCTTTTTTGGACTCGGCCAAAATCGTCTAGACCGTTACGCGCTGATTAAAAAGAAGAAGAAGAATTATGTACAATACGTAATATAATATGATACACTGGCTCTAAGGTCGAACTTCCTTCCTAATTCGAAGCCTGCTCCTTAATTTGTTTTTTCCTACTAATTGGGTGTGCCTACAGTTTTATGCCGATTCCTAACGGTGAATGCATTTTTGTGAGAAGCTTTTTCATGACAGAATTACACTCGCAGGGTATGCCGTCCACTACCGATAGGTGACCAATATTTTAAAAACCTAATAATTCACATAATTCGAAAGGGGATGCGTAATTTTGACGCAGATTATCTTTTTAGGGTTAAATAAATGAAATTAAATAATTTTAACATAATTCGTCTTAGTAACGTACATTATTCATATAACTAAGCAAAACTTCGTTTTAATTGCGAATGCTGTAAGGCTGTGAAAGAAAAACTTTTACACCTATTTCAGTGTCCATATGTGTATTTGAACACACAAACTTGATACCGGATGGCGGTCAAGGTAAAGCGACTGCAAAAAAATTATGGGATGCGTTGGCAACGAAATTGAATGGTACAGGTCCCCTATAATAATATAATGATATAATACACTGGCACGTTTATAACTCCGACGAGTTTTATAGCCGAGCTTCTCTCCCAATTAGAGGCATTCTGTAGTTTTTTTAATTATTTATTATTACATAAGTTTTAAAAAAAATTTTTATAATTGCAATATTTATTGAGCTTGTTTGGCCGTTGAATTAAAAAAAAACCACATTACAAGCCTGTGATATTTTGACGACTAAAAATAATGTTTTATATTTTTGTTAAAATGAATTTTTGCGAAAATGTTTATTGTATTTTATTTAATATAATTTATTCAGGATTTGAGGTATGTATTTGCTTTCGTATAGTTGTTTGTAATATTTTATCAATGATGTTTTCTTGTTAAAAATAAACATTTATACTCGCTGCAGAAGGCACAATAATGTATCGAAACGTGCAGTAGGCATAAAAATAAAACTAAGGTTTTTGTTTTCAATTCACCGGCCAAGGAAGCTCAATAATATTGCAACTATAAATATGTACAAACATTTCGATTGGTCCAACTATACAAAACTAAAAAAATATTTTTTGAAATTAATTGGTAATATTGGTTAAAAAATTTCAAATGGCTAAATGGTGAGACATACATACATATATCTTTTAAACTGCAAATGTTTTCCTCTATTCTACACTGAAAAAAAAAACAATTACTCATATTATGGAAAAGTGGGAATGATTCGGCGCTAAAGATAATTTTCATTGTTTCGATGTAAAATTTTCTTCAAATCATGGAATAAAAACCACATTTTAAAGAAAATTGTACATCAAAACAATGAAAATTGTAATGTATTGCGGAACGATTTTCCGTGATCCCTTGTCAAGTTTGGTTTGGAGACAAACCGGATTTGGCTAATATGCGTCATCTTCAGTGTATTTTTTCGGTCTCGTTCGTTGTCTCCAAACCAAACTTGACGAGGGACGACGGAAAATCGTTCCACAATACATCATATTCGTACCCTGTGGGAAAAACAAGCAACCAAAAAGTATTTAATGAAAATTGTCTTTAGCGCCGAATCATTCCCACTTTTCCATAATATGAGTAATTCTTTTTTTTAGTGTATGTGTAGCAAAGGTTTAAAATTAGACATCTGCATTTCACACATTTAACCAACGTTACCTATTAATATCCATTAATCAATTAAGAAGTAATGCAACATGGCAAACAAAAATCCTCGGTGCTGTTTACAAAATTTAAGAACTCTTTAACACTTCTATTCAGCACATTTACAAACACGCATGGATAATTTGGTCGACCACAACCAATACTATGTGATATTACCGCACAAAGCTCACTATTACCATTCACGCCAGGTCCACCGGAATCTCCGTGACAAGCGGCCGTTCCGCCAACTCCAGCACACATCTTCGTTTCTGTTATAATAACGCTAGTATTTCTATACATTTTGGCACAAAGTTCATGATCCAATACTTTGACAGAACCAGCCATCAGTATATTCGAAGCGTCTTCTACATTTTCCTGTGTCATACCCCAACCCCTTATACGGATTATATCGCCCGGTCCCGGAGATCTACTGCAGAGCGGTATTTTACCAACTAACGGCCCAGGGATAAAGCCCGTAATTGTTTTAACAACAGCGATATCCAATTCATATGTTGACCGGACAAATCCACGCGGCAAAAATACCCGTTGGCCAATGCGACGTTGATTTTCCTGAATGAAATAGGTAACACCGGCTTTCATGATGATATCACTCGGTGCAACATTGTAAACGCAATGCCCTGCTGTGACCACATGTTGCATACTAATTAATGAGCCCCCACATAGTCTATTGCAACATTCCATTAATACCATATAATTAGCTTCACTTATATGGATTGGTGATCCTTGAACAACGCGGAAACTTGTTTCTGAATAGGTGTACACAAAGTTGAGCTGCAGCGAAATAAGCAGTAAAATCCAGCGCGATTTCATTTCGTGCCCTTGCGACTTTCTTCGAAATATTATGGAGAAATTGTCTGTTTGCACTATTATTTATACGCAAAATAAAAAGCTGCTAAATATGCAAAACAAAGTGTTTGCAAAAAAATTTGTTTAGTTCTCCAACGTCATCAAGACAATATGTTGTTTAATCAGTACACTCAGAAAAATAATAACAGTTCTCCTCTGTTAATCCCGAAATTAGTTAAATTAACAGAAACACGTTTAAGTAGACCTGCTTATAGTTATATAAACGAAAAAATCTTTTGCTTTAACGAAAATATCTGTTAAAATTATTTGTTAGTTCAACAGGCCTGATCTAGCAATTATTAATTGAAATTTTGGTTGATATAACTCTTAATCAGTGTTGGGCACAGTGCATTCAATTTTGATTGCATTCAGCCTTGCATTCTCCAATCACTGATGAGTGGTAGTGAAAATTTGATTTGCATTACCATTCACTATTGAATGGTTATGCAAATGTGGCTTGCACTACCATTCAGTAGTGAATGGTAATGCAAATGTGGCATGCACTACCATTCAGTAGTGAACGGTAATGCAAATGTGATTTGCACTACCATTCATTGCATTCCCACTACAAGTATGATTTGTGAAAACCTATGATCGTAGTTTAGGCATGAAGTAGCCAATCTATTTTATAACGGGAAGGAAGTTTGTGAGATATTCTACACATGGAATTAGCTTAAAAAATTGATAATTTTATATTAAAGATGAAATGTGTTTATGTTTTTTAATTAATGTTTTTGTGTAGTATGAAGCTTCAGCTATCAGATCATGTCAAAAATTTTCAAATGAATTCGAAAAAATAGGCGAATTTCCAATATTTTCTCAACAAATGCCATATGCAAAATACCTCTCTGAGCCACTGTATAAGTATAAGTATTTTTTTTACCTACGTGTTTAAAAGAAATTTATTAACAACCTTAAAACCTATTGATATACACAGGACATATTGCAATGCCGCGTTGGTTTCCAATCAGTTTTCTAAGCCTTATTCCATGTGTAGAATATCCCATAAACTTCCTCCCCGTTATTAAATAGATTTTCCACTTAATACCTAAACTACGATCATAGGTTTTCACAAATCATACTTGTAGTGGGAATGCAATGAATGGTAGTGCAAGCCACATTTGCATTCGCATTCACCACTGAATGGTAGTGCAAACCACATTTGCATTACCATTCACTACGGAATGGTAGTGCAAGCCACATTTGCATTAGCATTCACTATTGAATGTGGACCAGGGGTGACCCTAGAATGTCTTGAGCGATAGAATAGGCATAGGGATAGGGCTAGAGATATGGATAGGGATAGGTATATGGATAGGGACAGGCATAGGGATAGGGATAGGGATAGGTATATGGAGAGGGATTAGCGATTAGGGATTAGGGATTAGGGATTAGGGATGAGGGATTAGGGATTAGGGATTAGGGATTAGGGATTAGGGATTAGGGATTAGGGATAGGGATAGGGATAGGGATAGGGATTGGGATTGGGATTGGGATAGGGATAGGGATAGGGATAGGGATAGGGATAGGGATAGGGATAGGGATAGGGATAGGGATAGGGATAGGGATAGGGATAGGGATAGGGATAGGGATAGGGATAGGGATAGGTATATGGAGAGGGATTAGCGATTAGGGATTAGGGATTAGGGATCAGGGATTAGGGATTAGGGATAAGGATTGGGATAGGGATAGGGATAGGGATAGGGATAGGGATAGGGATAGGGATAGGGATAGGGATAGGGATAAGGATAAGGATAGGGATAGGGATAGGGTTAGGGATAGGGATAGGGATAGGGATAGGGATAGGGATAGGGATAGGGATAGGGATAGGGATAGGGATAGGGATAGGGATAGGGATAGGGATAGGGATAGGGATAGGGATAGGGATAGGGATAGGGATAGGGATAGGGATAGGGATAGGGATAGGGATAGGGATAGGGATAGGGATAGGGATAGGGATAGGGATAGGGATAGGGATAGGGATGGGGATAGGGATAGGGATAGGGATAGGGATAGGGATAGGGATAGGGATAGGGATAGGGATAGGGATAGGGATAGGGATAGGGATAGGGATAGGGATAGGGATAGGGATAGGGATAGGGATAGGGATAGGGATAGGGATAGGGATAGGGATAGGGATAGGGATAGGGATAGGGATCTCCATCACGTTGGTCTCCTTGTCGTTGGGGATGGGGCTTAAATGGGGACCAGGGTGTAGCTCCGTATGGTACCCTTGGGCGCATCCTGATGGTCGCGGCAAGCAGGCTGTATCCCAGGTGTCCTATGCGGAGATCACCGCACCAACAAACACACAAAAACCCCTAATCCAGGGTGTCATGCGTTTCCGTGCCCTTTGGATGGTTTGCAGTCAGGGGTAACCGACTGTATTCTTACGGAGCCTCCCGGATACCGGTCCACCTCCGGGAGTAACGGTGGACTTGCTGCGGTAAGGGGCTCTGCCGTAGTCGACCGTTCCCTTTCCCCCTTTCCTTACTTCAGGTCGCCGAAAGGTCTCGTCTCAGTAGGCGACCGCACAAAACAGATGAATATGCACAAAAACCAAATAGCCTCGGATCCCTGCACGGGTAACGATGCCGCCGTTGGACTTGGCGATAAAAAAGTAACCAACCCCTCGGGTACCGCTATGACGGCGCCGAGCGGGCCTTCACGGCCCACATCCCAAATTCGACCACCTACGCAAGCAGGCAGGAAGACTAAACCCCGACTACTGCCGTCAAAGCTGGTACAGCTAAGCCCCTTGAGGGTAAGCAACCACCAGCTGAGCTGGCACGGGTGGTCACCCCAGCCCCTCAATCGGGCACCTCTAAACGGCAGGCAGTGGATAGCGGCACCAAGTCCTCAACGGGCGAAGTGCAAGCCCCTGCTCCTGCCGGGGATGCTCTTACCAAGCCCGCTGAACACCCCGAGTGTTCTAAGGCTAGTAAGAGGATTCCGATGTCGGTGCGCAGCCAGCGAAATGTTCGCAACGCCGCCAAGATCGTAGAGAGGACTAGCAATCTTCCCTACGACAAATTGACGGCGGAGCAGAAGGGTTCGTTGGCCTGGGCAAAGAAGATTCTCGCTGCCAAACAGGCTAAGGCGACTTCCGGTCCGACAACCACCCCCCAGTCTGGTCCCTCTACTTAAAACCAGGCACTGGCCTCAAAGAGACCCCGATCTCTAGAGAACGCTTCGAACGTTCCAAAGAGGCACAGGCCGTCAAACACACCTCCTGCCTTGACCAAAACGTTCAGCGAGGCGGCGAAAGCCACCTTAACGCTGGCCGTTATGGACCGCGGCCACCCGGATGGGAACCTGTCCCCGGAAAAGTGGAAGATGATCCTCATAGGTCTCCTCAGGAACTATGAGGAGCTTCTGGACCGTTTTCCGGGGCCTCCTCCTGATATCCGGGATGGCGGATGGCATCAGGGCAGAATAAAGCTCGTGACATGCGCCGATGAGCGCTCGTACAAGCTTTACAAATTAGCTATGTCCGAGGTGGGTGAGCTGTGGCCCGGGTCTGACTTGGTTGCGGTCAGTAAGGAAGAAATTCCGAACAGACCGAGAGCCTGGGTCTGGGTCCCGGCTGAGCCATCTGATCCGGACAAAATTCTGAGGATCATCTCTCGATCTAACGCGGAAATGCCCACAAGCGATTGGAGGGTAGTACGTGTTGGTGACGTGAGGGAGATGCAACGCCAGGTTGGGCTGGTCATCAGCGAGGCGTCTCTCCCGTGGATTGAGAAGCGAGGTGGTACAATCGGCTACGGCCTTTTTACCATCACGCCGAAAATCCGAAGGGATGATCCCCAGAAGGAGGATGAATTGGTAGCCGACGAGGACAACCCTGGTCTTTCGAGCCTTGGGGCTGAGGGCAGCGCCTTGAGCGCACCCGATCCGCAGGGCTCTGGGGACAGCACTCTGGACTCCGAGAGCGATACGTTCTCGGTGTCTGAGTTGGTAGGCCCGTTCTACAACATGCTCGACGAATGCACGCTGCTGGATTCGGATCCGGAGGAGGCCGACTTTGACTCCACAGTCATTGAGGTCTCCGAAGGAGCGGGTACAGTAGCGGCGGACGTCGAGATGCATTCCGACGACCAAAATGATGCAGGTACTGCAAATTAACCTGCATCACTCCAAAGCAGCTTCGGCTGCACTACTCTTACGTCTCAGCAAGACTGCTGAGGCGATCGTTCTGGTCCAGGAGCCTTGGGTCGTTGGATCCAGGGTCTGTGGCCTCAAATCTGGGGACTACCATGTGGTGGCAGCACCTGCGACAGGTAGGACCAGATCATGTATTCTAATACACAAAACTCTTTCCTACTTTATGGTGTCTCTTTTCAGCGACGAAGATATGGTCTGCATCAGCCTCGAGCTGAAAGGCAAATCGATATGGATCGCCTCTGCCTATTTGGCGTATGACCGCCCCATTTCTGGGCAAGATCGGCTACTTGGTGCGGTTAGGGAAGCTGAACGCTTAGGGCTCCAACTGCTGATAGGGGCCGATGCCAATGCCCATCACACAACATGGGGCTCATCGGACGTAAACGCGAGGGGTGAGTCTCTTTTTGATTTCATTATTTCTAATAATTTATCTATATGTAATTCTGGAGGCAAACCTACTTTTGTCACCGCAAACAGGAGTGAGGTACTTGATATCACTCTGGTCACAGGCCCGCTCTCTGACTATGTCAAGGAATGGCAGGTGTCCGGAGAAAACTCCTTCTCTGATCATATGTATATAACTTTTAATCTACTCTTGAGACCTCCACTTAGAGCGGGATACAGGAACAGGAGGCGTACGGATTGGGCTCTGTTTAGTCAGAAATTGTCTGCTACGCTCCTTGAGCTCGCTTCTCTCGGTACGTCCAGCCTACCGTTAACAACTGATGAAGCGCCTATCTCCAATAACAGGTCTGTTTCTCTCGGTGTGCTGGACACATCGTCAAAAATCGATGAAGCAGTTGACTTTGTTACAAAATCCTGTAACGCTGCTTTCAAGAGTGCCTGCCCGGAGGTCAAAGTTCGGGGTAAAAAGAAACCTTATTGGTGGAACCCCGAGATCTCCAAGCTTCGGCTTAACAGCAGAAAGCTCTTCAACCAGGCGAAAATAACTGGCAACTGGCAAGCCTACAAGGATGCCTTAAAAATTTTCAAGAAGTCGATCCAAAGAGCTAAAAGAGACTCATGGAAAAACTTCGCTAGCGACATAGAAGAAATCTCTGAGGCCAATCGTCTAACCCAGTTCCCCCAAGCTGTATCCGAATGCAAAATGGGGACTGGGCCACATCTAGTACTGATATTCTGAACACCCAGGTCACCACACACTTCCCAGGGTGCACCTCGGAACCTTATAGAACCTACTCTAACCCCAGGACATTTAATGACTTGGAGCACATAATTACTAATACAAGGGTAAAATGGGCAATTAAATCCTTCAAACCCTTCAAATCTCCGGGAATAGATGGGATCTTTCCTGCTGAATTACAGGCAGCAAGTGATACTCTAATCCCTCTTCTTGTTCCTATCTATAAAGCCTGCCTCAACCTGTCGTACATTCCTCTGGAATGGACCAAGGCGAAGGTGATCTTTATTCCTAAAGGGGGCAAAGCCTCCTACAGCAGCCCAAAGGATTTCAGGCCGATAAGCCTGACCTCTTTTCTACTCAAAGTTCTTGAAAGATTGCTGGATGTCTATATCAGGCTCCGTGCGAATACTCTATCTCCTTTTCAACACGCTTATTCCAAAGGCAAGTCCGTAGAGACTGCTCTACACGCTATCACTTCCAAGATAGAAAAGGGGCTAGCCTTTAAGGAATTCACACTGGGCATCTTTCTCGACATAGAAGGAGCTTTCAACAATGTTCTCCCGGGAGCCGTTACCACCGCCCTACGGGACTTGGAGGTAGAGGAGGCTCTCGTGAGGTTTGTTGAACTTCTTCTTAGTAGAAGAGCCATTATTTCTGTAATGGGTAATTCATCGATAACTAGGTATGCCAACAAGGGAACACCCCAGGGTGGAGTTCTGTCTCCTCTGCTTTGGAACCTAACGGTGAACACCCTGCTCTCTAAACTTCAGCACACGGGCTGCCAGGTCATTGCGTACGCCGATGACATCGCCCTGACAGCGACTGGCAAGCATATACCGGTGCTGAGCGATCTTTTGCAAAATGCACTCAATATTGTAAAAACCTGGTCTCTGAAATGCGGGCTGAGTGTCAGCTCTGAGAAAACGGAAATGGTTCTGTTTACCCGCAAACATAAGATACCTGAATTCAAACCTCCGTCCATAAATGGGAAGGAGATTAAACTCTCTACCGAGGTTAAATACCTTGGTGTTATTCTAGACAGAAAATTAAACTGGAAACGGAACGTAGAAGTACGATCCCAAAAAGCCACGCTAGCATTTTACGCATGTAAATCAGCGATATGCAAGAGATGGGGACTTAACCCCCAAATCGTCCATTGGCTGTACACAGCGGTAGTGCGTCCTATTCTCTTCTATGCAGTCACCATATGGTTGCCAGCACTGGAACTCGAAACCAATAAGAGCAAATTAACTAGAGTGCAGCGAATGGCTTCCATGCTTATTAGCGGAGCCCTTCCCTCCACCCCAACTAAAGCTCTCGAAACCATCCTGTTTCTTCTCCCCACGGATATACAGGGGAAACTCATTGCCAGCTGCAACGCGGCAAGGCTCAATGCAACCGAACCCTGGAGGGACACCAGATTCGGGCACGCTCAAATTCTTAGTAACGTCCCTGCCAATTTTCTAAAGCTGGACTATGCAATACCAGCCTTCTGTTGGGATAACAAATTCTCCACAAGAATCCCGGAGAGGAGCGAGTGGAAGAACTTGGGGGATCCCGACCCTAATACACTGCACCTTTACACGGATGGCTCTAAATTGAACAATAGAGTTGGAAGTGGGTTTTTCTGCGAAAAGCTTCATCTGAAAGTAAGTTTGCTCCTACCTGATCACTGCAGCGTCTATCAGGCTGAGCTCATAGCCATATGGGAAGCAGCTCGTCGCCTGACAGATCTGCCAGACATAAATTCTATCAAAATCTTCTCTGACAGCCAAGCTGCCATAAAATCCTTACAGAGTAACAATGCTACATCTATAGTTGCAATGAAATGTAGGGAGTCTTTGAACAAACTAGCCGAAAGGTGCGACCTGAACGTCATTTGGGTTCCAGGCCATAGCAACGTTCGGGGCAACTGCATTGCAGATGAGTTTGGAAGGGAGGGCACAAGCTTGCAGGATATCACATCTGCGACATGGGTTGGCCCCCCGCTTAACTCATGCAAGCACTGGTTGAGATCTCGCTCCATTGAACAGGCTAACGCTAGATGGGCCAGGGAGTCAACTTGTGTGATTTCTAGGCAAATCTGGCCTAGACTGGATGAGGCTAGGTCTGTATCGGTGCTGCATCTGAATCGGCTCTCTATAGGTCCGCTGGTGGGACTTCTAACAGGCCATTGTCTTATGGGCACTCACGCCTCTCGCATGGGCCTATATAAAAACGACTTCTGCCGCAGCTGCAGGGACGTGGAGGAAATAGAGAGTGTTGAGCACTATCTATGCCACTGCCCCGCACTGTCGCAATCCAGGTACCGCTTTCTCCATAAACACTTTTTCGAGTGCCTGGCGGAGATGGAAAATGCAAGGACACTAGATTTTCTGCGCTTCATGAAACAAACGCGCTGGTTTAGCTTAACGGGCATTTAATCTTATCATACTTTCGAATCTAATTTTTCCGGAAAGGTTTGTAAACAGGGATAAGGAAGCCGTGTGGTATCACAATGGGCCACCTCGGCCTAAGTGTGTCCCCGCTTTCATGAATTGCGGAGACAGCCACCTCAACCTAACCTAACCTAGGGATAGGGATAGGGATAGGGATAGGGATAGGGATAGGGATAGGGATAGGGATACGGCAACACGGTAATATAGGACTTTCCTCCTTTAGGCTTTATAGGAATTAATTTTAGGCAGAACAACGTCTGGCGGGTCAGCTAGTATGTTATATTAAACCATAATATCTGTTGCTTTAACCTGCTATATTTATATGTTGATTTAACAAATCAGTACTGTTGACTATTAACAGAATAATCATTTATTTTGCTAACTTTTTATGTTAATTGTTATCATCTGTTAAATCAACAAATATAATCTGGCAAATTCAACAGATGTAACAGTTGAAATGCCAGTGAATGCAGTAAATACAACAGAAGCTAAGTTCGTTCGTTTTCAACACCAAAAAATCTCTTTACTTGTATTTTGGCGTGAGTGAGTTTGTTGTGCAAATATATAGTCGCGAAATTAATAAATATTTTATCGAAAATGGAAATCGCAAATTGTGAATTAGATAACGTATTCATTTGTGAAGGTGGATAAATAGAGGATAACCAACTCCCCAATTTGCTATGCCAATGGAATATGGAAAATATTTGCAATGTTCTAAGAAATGTGTGCGTATGTACATACTCATTGTATGTACATACATATGTACATACTATGCCTATACGCGTATAAAAAAATTTAATAAATATGCATCTAAATGCAAACGCAATAATTAATTGAAGTATATGCGTACATACATGTGTGTGTACATACATGAACCAAGACGGATTACGTGGAATTTCGATGGCACAATATAATTTAATTTTCCTCCATACAAATCGCCCCGGCCTAATGTATATGTATGTGCTTGTATATATATATCTTTGTATATTTCTGTTCCCGCAAATTAAAGTAGCCTAACTCGAGATAATGCGAAATTGAGTTATTGTTATAGTGTTAATCTTTGGAGGAAAACCCATCGATCTGTCTTATCCCCATTTAAATTGGGGTAATATTTAAAAAGTTATTAAGATATAAAAATTATCCTAACTCAGATAGAAACATTTTGCACCAGTTAAAACAACTTATCTTCTAGCAAATCTCTTAAGTCTACACCTTTTTCAGTTGAAATTCAGAAAGTTCCAATTGATATTCAGAATTTCCATTTGAAATTCAGAAAATTACAATTGAAATTCAGAATTTCCATTTGAAATTCAGAAAGTTACAATTGAAATTCAGAAATTCCATTTGAAATTCAGAAAATTGCATTTGAAATTCAGAAAATTACAATTGAAATTCAGAAAATTACATTTGAAATTCAGAAAATTCCATTTGAAATTCAGAAACCTCCTCACAGTACTCAAGAAGTTTTCTGAATTTCAATTGTTATTTTCTGAATTTTAAATGTAACTTTCTGAATTTCAAATGTAATTTTCTGAATTTCAAATGTAACTTTCCGAATTTCAATTGTAATTTTCTGAATTTCAAATGGAATTTTCTGAATTTCAAATGGAAGTTCTGAATTTCAATTGTAATTTTCTGAATATCAAATGGAAATTCTGAATTTCAATTGTAATTTTCTGAATATCAATTGGAACTTTCTGAATTTAAACTAAAAAAGGTGTAGTATTGTATGAAAAATCGTTTTATTAAAACATACTAACTATGTAGAGTTATGTGGGTACTTCATGGACGTATTTATTTGCGTTTTCAGTTTATTAAAAAAACCTAACTTCAGTTAGGAATTATAATTTTTTTTTGTCAATTTTGTTTTCATTGCCTAAGTGGAAATATGTTATTTTAAGTGATTTTTTTTTTATTTTTACACAATTTATCTCGAGTTAGGTTTTTTTGTTAGAATACTTTTCTCAATTCATGCGTTATTATCTTCAGTTAGGTTTTTTTGTTGGAAGCAAGTGAATATGATAAACTGAGATAAGAGATTTTTCAAGGATATATATTATAGAAATTCAATTAATTATTATATACTGTATACATAAAACACCTTTTTTCATCAATTAAACTTTAATGTGGCCGCTGAGGTGCAGTGCGTAGAGTGCTCGCCTGCTATACCAGAGGTCTTGGGTTCTAACCCAGTCCGGACAAACACCACAAAAAATTTGTCTAATTGATTAAAACCCAATTATTGGGTTTTTATAAATAGCGGTCACCTCTCGGTAGTGGGCGGCATACCCTCCGAGTGTATTTCTGCCATGAAAAGCCTCACAAAAAAGCATTCGCCGTTCGGAGCTCCCATAAAACTGTAGGTCCACATTAGCATATAGCATTTTTGAACTTATTGCATCACCCATTGCCTTTCGCCTTTTTTGGAAGGGCAGTATGTACAAAAGAAGAAAAGGGACACCTTCTCTGCTTTGGGAAGATCAGGTGAAGACCGACTCGTCCTGCCTAGGTATTTCCAATTGGCGCTAGGCAGCACAAAACAGACACGACTGGTGCGCTTTTTTGGACTCGGCCAAAATCGTCTAGACCGTTACGCGCTGATTAAAAAGAAGAAGAAGAATTATGTACAATACGTAATATAATATGATACACTGGCTCTAAGGTCGAACTTCCTTCCTAATTCGAAGCCTGCTCCTTAATTTGTTTTTTCCTACTAATTGGGTGTGCCTACAGTTTTATGCCGATTCCTAACGGTGAATGCATTTTTGTGAGAAGCTTTTTCATGACAGAATTACACTCGCAGGGTATGCCGTCCACTACCGATAGGTGACCAATATTTTAAAAACCTAATAATTCACATAATTCGAAAGGGGATGCGTAATTTTGACGCAGATTATCTTTTTAGGGTTAAATAAATGAAATTAAATAATTTTAACATAATTCGTCTTAGTAACGTACATTATTCATATAACTAAGCAAAACTTCGTTTTAATTGCGAATGCTGTAAGGCTGTGAAAGAAAAACTTTTACACCTATTTCAGTGTCCATATGTGTATTTGAACACACAAACTTGATACCGGATGGCGGTCAAGGTAAAGCGACTGCAAAAAAATTATGGGATGCGTTGGCAACGAAATTGAATGGTACAGGTCCCCTATAATAATATAATGATATAATACACTGGCACGTTTATAACTCCGACGAGTTTTATAGCCGAGCTTCTCTCCCAATTAGAGGCATTCTGTAGTTTTTTTAATTATTTATTATTACATAAGTTTTAAAAAAAATTTTTATAATTGCAATATTTATTGAGCTTGTTTGGCCGTTGAATTAAAAAAAAACCACATTACAAGCCTGTGATATTTTGACGACTAAAAATAATGTTTTATATTTTTGTTAAAATGAATTTTTGCGAAAATGTTTATTGTATTTTATTTAATATAATTTATTCAGGATTTGAGGTATGTATTTGCTTTCGTATAGTTGTTTGTAATATTTTATCAATGATGTTTTCTTGTTAAAAATAAACATTTATACTCGCTGCAGAAGGCACAATAATGTATCGAAACGTGCAGTAGGCATAAAAATAAAACTAAGGTTTTTGTTTTCAATTCACCGGCCAAGGAAGCTCAATAATATTGCAACTATAAATATGTACAAACATTTCGATTGGTCCAACTATACAAAACTAAAAAAATATTTTTTGAAATTAATTGGTAATATTGGTTAAAAAATTTCAAATGGCTAAATGGTGAGACATACATACATATATCTTTTAAACTGCAAATGTTTTCCTCTATTCTACACTGAAAAAAAAAAACAATTACTCATATTATGGAAAAGTGGGAATGATTCGGCGCTAAAGATAATTTTCATTGTTTCGATGTAAAATTTTCTTCAAATCATGGAATAAAAACCACATTTTAAAGAAAATTGTACATCAAAACAATGAAAATTGTAATGTATTGCGGAACGATTTTCCGTGATCCCTTGTCAAGTTTGGTTTGGAGACAAACCGGATTTGGCTAATATGCGTCATCTTCAGTGTATTTTTTCGGTCTCGTTCGTTGTCTCCAAACCAAACTTGACGAGGGACGACGGAAAATCGTTCCACAATACATCATATTCGTACCCTGTGGGAAAAACAAGCAACCAAAAAGTATTTAATGAAAATTGTCTTTAGCGCCGAATCATTCCCACTTTTCCATAATATGAGTAATTCTTTTTTTTAGTGTATGTGTAGCAAAGGTTTAAAATTAGACATCTGTATTTCACACATTTAACCAACGTTACCTATTAATATCCATTAATCAATTAAGAAGTAATGCACCATGGCAAACAAAATCCTCGGTGCTGGTTACAAAATTTAAGAACTCTTTAACACTTCTATTCAGCACATTTACAAACACGCATGGATAATTTGGTCGACCACAACCAATACTTTGGGATATTACCGCACAAAGCTCACTATTGCCATTCACGCCAGGTCCACCGGAATCTCCGTGACAAGCGGCCGTTCCGCCAACTCCAGCACACATCTTCGTTTCTGTTATAATAACGCTAGTATTTCTATACATTTTGGCACAAAGTTCATGATCCAATACTTTGACAGAACCAGCCATCAGTATATTCGAAGCGTCTTCTACATTTTCCTGTGTCATACCCCAACCCCTTATACGGATTATATCGCCCGGTCCCGGAGATCTACTGCAGAGCGGTATTTTACCAACTAACGGCCCAGGGATAAAGCCCGTAATTGTTTTAACAACAGCGATATCCAATTCATATGTTGACCGGACAAATCCACGCGGCAAAAATACCCGTTGGCCAATGCGACGTTGATTTTCCTGATTCAAATAGGTAACGCCGGCTTTCATGATGATATCACTCGGTGCAACATTGTAAACGCAATGCCCTGCTGTGACCACATGTTGCATACTAATTAATGAGCCCCCACATAGTCTATCGCAACATTCCACTAATACCATATAATTAGCTTCACTTATATGGATTGGTGATCCTTGAACAACGCGGAAACTTGTTTCTGAATAGGTGTACACAAAGTTGAGCTGCAGCGAAATAAGCAGTAAAATCCAGCGCGAATTCATTTCGTGCCCTTGCGACTTTCTTCGAAATATTATGGAGAAATTGTCTGTTTGCACTATTATTTATACGCAAAATAAAAAGCTGCTAAATGTGCAAAACAAAGTGTTTGCAAAAAAATTAGTTTAGTTCTCCAACGTCATCAAGACAATATGTTGTTTAATCAGTACACTCAGAAAAATAATAACTATAGTACCAACAGTTCTCCTCTGTTAATCCCGAAATTAGTTAAATTAACAGAAACACGTTTAAGTAGACCTGCTTATAGTTATATAAACGAAAAAATCTTTTGCTTTAACGAAAATATCTGTTAAAATTATTTGTTAGTTCAACAGGCCTGATCTAGCAATTATTAATTGAAATTTTGGTTGATATAACTCTTAATCAGTGTTGGGCACAGTGCATTCAATTTTGATTGCATTCAGCCTTGCATTCTCCAATCACTGATGAGTGGTAGTGAAAATTTGATTTGCATTACCATTCACTATTGAATGTTAATGCAAATGTGGCTTGCACTACCATTCAGTAGTGAATGGTAATGCAAATGTGGCTTGCACTACCATTCAGTAGTGAATGGTAATGCAAATGTGGTTTGCACTACCATTCAGTAGTGAATGGTAATGCAAATGTGGCTTGCACTACCATTCAGTAGTGAACGGTAATGCAAATGTGATTTGCACTACCATTCATTGCATTTCCACTACAAGTATGATTTGTGAAAACCTATGATCGTAGTTTAGGCATGAAGTAGCCAATCTATTTTATAACGGGAAGGAAGTTTGTGAGATATTCTACATATGGAATTAGCTTAAAAAATTGATAATTTTATATTAAAGATGAAATGTGTTTATGTTTTTTAATTAATGTTTTTGTGTAGTATGAAGCTTCAGCTATCAGATCATGTAAAAAATTTTCAAATGAATTCGAAAAAATAGGCGAATTTCCAATATTTTCTCAACAAATGCCATATGCAAAATACCTCTCTGAGCCACTGTATAAGTATAAGTATTTTTTTTACCTACGTGTTTAAAAGAAATTTATTAACAACCTTAAAACCTATTGATATACACAGGACATATTGCAATGCCGCGTTGGTTTCCAATCAGTTTTCTAAGCCTTATTCCATGTGTAGAATATCCCATAAACTTCCTCCCCGTTATTAAATAGATTTTCCACTTAATACCTAAACTACGATCATAGGTTTTCACAAATCATACTTGTAGTGGGAATGCAATGAATGGTAGTGCAAGCCACATTTGCATTCGCATTCACCACTGAATGGTAGTGCAAACCACATTTGCATTACCATTCACTACTGAATGGTAGTTCAAGCCACATTTGCATTACCATTCACTATTGAATGTGGACCAGGGGTGACCCTAGAATGTCTTGAGCGATAGAATAGGCATAGGGATAGGGATAGAGATAGGGATAGGGATAGGTATATGGAGAGGGATTAGCGATTAGGGATTAGGGATTAGGGATCAGGGATTAGGGATTAGGGATTAGGGATTAGGGATTAGGGATTAGGGATAGGGATAGGGATTGGGATTGGGATTGGGATAGGGATAGGGATTGGGATAGGGATAGGGATAGGGATAGGGATAAGGATAGGGATAGGGATAGGGATAGGGATAGGGATAGGGATAGGGATAGGGATAGGGATAGGGATAGGGATAGGGATAGGGATAGGGATAGGGATAGGGATAGGGATAGGGATAGGTATAGGTATAGGTATAGGGATAGGGATAGGGATAGGGATAGGGATAGGGATAGGGATAGGGATAGGGATAGGGATAGGGATAGGGATAGGGATAGGGATAGGGATAGGGATAGGTATAGGGATAGGGATAGGGATAGGGATAGGGATAGGTATAGGTATAGGTATAGGTATAGGTATAGGTATAGGTATAGGTATAGGTATAGGTATAGGGATAGGTATAGGAATAGGAATAGGGATAGGGATAGGGATAGGGATAGGGATAGGGATATGGATAGGGATAGGGATAGGGATAGGGATAGGGATAGGGATAGGGATAGGGATAGGGATAGGGATAGGGATGGGGATAGGGATAGGGATAGGGATAGGGATAGGGATAGGGATAGGGATAGGGATAGGGATAGGGATAGGGATAGGGATAGGGATAGGGATAGGGATAGGGATACGGCAACACGGTAATATAGGACTTTTCTCCTTTAGGCTTTATAGGAATTAATTTTAGGCAGAACAACGTCTGGCGGGTCAGCTAGTATGTTATATTAAACCATAATATCTGTTGCTTTAACCTGCTATATTTATATGTTGATTTAACAAATCAGTACTGTTGACTATTAACAGAATAATCATTTATTTTGCTAACTTTTTATGTTAATTTTGATCATCTGTTAAATCAACAAATATAATCTGGCAAATTCAACAGATGTAACAGTTGAAATGCCAGTGAATGCAGTAAATACAACAGAAGCTAAGTTCGTTCGTTTTCAACACCAAAAAATCTCTTTACTTGTATTTTGGCGTGAGTGAGTTTGTTGTGCAAATATATAGTCGCGAAATTAATAAATATTTTATCGAAAATGGAAATCGCAAATTGTGAATTAGATAACGTATTCATTTGTGAAGGTGGATAAATAGAGGATAACCAACTCCCCAATTTGCTATGCCAATGGAATATGGAAAATATTTGCAATGTTCTAAGAAATGTGTGCGTATGTACATACTCATCGTATGTACATACATACTATGCCTATACGCGTATAAAAAAATTTAATAAATATGCATCTAAATGCAAACGCAATAATTAATTGAAGTATATGCGTACATACATGTGTGTGTACATACATGAACCAAGACGGATTACGTGGAATTTCGATGGCACAATATAATTTAATTTTCCTCCATACAAATCGCCCCGGCCTAATGTATATGTATGTGCTTGTATATATATATCTTTGTATATTTATACTTTTGAAAAGAAATAAATAATTACAAAAAAACACGTTTTTTATTTATATAAAGAAAATAGTAACAACTTCTACAGAACATGTATAATAGTTGTTCCAACCATTAGCGTTTGTTAAAATTAACAGATTTATATGTATGTGGACAAACAACAGTCAGAACTGTTCACAACAGACATTTCGTTAGTTTTACTGACATATGAGTAGTTAACAAAAGATTAGTTAGTTCAAAAGTAGAGCTGTTAAAATTATTGTCAACAGAATGGCATCTGTCAATTACACAGATATATCCTTTGGATGTGATTTAACTGTGAAAACTGTTGTATTAACCCGTAATCCAGTTGATGTAACAGCATTTTTTCTCTCGGTGTATCGCGAGCGGACACTTTAAGTTCCTGCAAAGTTCAAAGAATCAACAAGTGTTATGTAAAAAACAACAAAGTAAAACAACAGAAAATTGAGCATGTTTCTTACTTTTCGGTTGCACTTATCAGCCATATTGATGTGTAAACAGTTTATATTCAATCGCAAGAAATACAGTTCGTTTAAGTGCATAAGAAAAGTTAAATGCAAAGCCTTTCCCGATAGTGCAATCTAGTATGCCCTACGATCAATGCCTTCGCGCACTGCTGTACCAAAAATATTGCAAGAATTACACGAATTAAAACCATTAGTTAATATGGGAGGTACCACTCCCACTTTTCCAATGATGGCTATTTTATGTCTCGCGGCTTCCCATGTGTCATAGTAAATAATCAACCTTAATTTCGTGCGATTCCGTACCATAGTTCAAAAGTTATAAGAGCTTAAGGGCGGATTTCATAATCAAATTAAAAGTTCCTTTAAATTCTAAAGGAGCCGTTAATTTGCTGGTCGATTTCATAAGGTCTTTTTGAAGATAAAAGTTTCTTTAAAGTTAAATACCCAAAAACGGGCATTTAAGTTATTTAAAGGTTCCTTTTGCCAGAAAAATTTCATTTCTGGAGTCTGTCAAAATCGAATATCAAAAATTTATCAAAATTTTTGAACCGATTTTGTATGTTGTTTTGTTTGTTGAGTCCTATAATGTAATATTCATCTTCTTCCTCTTTTGTGATGTTGGATAACCGCTTCCTATTTTTTCTGCACTGGGTTTCCAAATTATGCTTTTTTGTTCTTTTTTTTTCATATAAAATTAAAACCAAAATCAAAAAATTTATTTATTTTCAGAAAAAAACCAATGACAAATTTCAATATTTTAAAATTTATGACAATCATTTGACGTTAAAGGAGCATTTTAATATTATATTATTATTAAATGACTCCTACTTTAAAGTACAATTAAATGACTATTTAACTAAAATTAACCTTTAACAAAAGTAGCTTTAAGACAGGGGTCTTCGTTTCATAGCACTGAGGTGCAGTGATGCCGAAATTGGGCCTTTCGGACCAAATCTGGTCCGATAAATTTACTTTGGGCTGTTGGGCGGCTAAACTCAATTTTGGTCCGATTTGTAATATCAATATTTTTAGTGGAGACAATTTCTCGGACGCTAAACGTTTTATCTTTCCCGTGTAAAGTTCTTTTATTGTTAGTGACACACACTATATGCATATCTATTAGAGTTGGGAAATTTAGTTCACTTTGTTGAGCGCTCTCTTCAGTGAACTAGTTCACTTTAGTGACTTTGCGTAGGCTATCCAGGAAGGAAGTCCCAAGAAAGCGTTGTCTGCCGCTGTTGAGAGCCGAGCAAAGCAGTGGCAGATGAGGTGTTCGATTGTCTCCTCGCTTCATCATCTTTCAAGCTTATGCAGCATCTAGCCTCTCTGCGTGTTTCCCGATGAGGCAGTGTCCTGTGAGTACCACCACAAGGTTCGAGATGTCATCTCTCCTTAGAGTACTTATTTGATGGGATCGCTTGTGAACCCATTTCTGCCAGATTTGCCTTGATGTTCGACATACTGGCTTCTGTTGCCATCTATCGCTTGCTAGTTTACAGACATGCTGTTTAAGAATTAGCTTGTTTGTGGCTAAGGCATACCTATGCCTTATGGAAGAACTTTCTCGGTAGTGCCCTGCCTCGCAAGTTCATCCGCCCTACAATTGCCATTGGTATCCCTACGTCCCCGGGCCTACACGAGGTGCAGACAGGTCTGTTTGGCGACAGTCTAGTGTTAGTTCTGAATTGAATGAGTGGGAGCCAAGATTACTTAGTATGTTCATATGTATTTAAAAATAAATACATATGTAATTCCATTTTAAGTTGACTTCTGATTATTGGGCCTTTTTTGGCGGAATTGGGCGGTAATTTGGTCGGTAAAATTTTTTTTCAGTGGCAACACTGCTGAGGTGCAACGCTCAACTCACACAGATTGTTATACTCTCTCGTTTTGTCGTAGTAAGAGCGCAAAAGTTAGGTGACCATCTACGACCGTGCGGCGATTCAGTTGCTTGCGGGCAAGCAAAAAGATAACAACGTACACACATACTTCGTTTTCATACGACGTACACGCATACTTCGTTTTCATTGTGCGACGTGGTATAGCAGCGCATAAAAGCGAAAAATATATGCGTGCACGTTGTTGTCTTTTTGAGCCCGTGCACAATTGACTTCTACCTCGCTTTGCTTTAGAGTTTTGCTTTGACAGTTTCGTTCAGCATGTGCTTTTCAAAGGGACATGGTCACAATCGAGGTGAAGCGAGTAAAGCAAGGTATAAAGTTCGCCATGTTTCAACTTTTTTACACTTTTACAAACATCTCCCCTTGTGTGTGTGTGTGTATGTTTGTATATCTACACTTATTTTAGCGATTTCGCGCAATTTCGTGAGAAGTAAACAGAGAAAAGTAAAAAATAACATTCGAATAAGCAGAAAAAAACAAATTCCCCAAATATTTTACCAAAAATCAGGTTTATAAATTAAAACAAAGAAGTGAAGTGCAAATTGTCAAAGTGTTAATTGTAGCAAGCATCTGGAATTTCGCTTTGCTTTAAGGTTTTTTCTATCAAAGTTGGAGCAGACAAAGCCAATTGTGCACGGGCTCTTTGCTTGCCCGCAAGCTACTGAACGATGCGACGGTAGTAGCTGGGCACTCAACTAGTCGTTTTTCACTAATACTGCTGCAGTTACTAACACTGCTGCAGTTAGAGTTTTGGGGATCTCTGGTTTACTGTGTAACCTAAATCAAACGCACGCCGTCAATTTACTGTCAAAAATTTCTCATGCCCATACAACTTGTATGGGAGTAACCGAAATTGAACGGCGTGCGTAAAAAGCAAACTCGACTCCCAATTTTTGTTTTGCGTGACAGGTGAATTTGACAACCATTTGACAACTGTCATCATTTTTGGCGCGGTGAAGTTAAATTAAAAAGCATACTAAATTATTATTTTATTAAATTAAACGCTGTTATATGGAGGTAAGTACATATTAATTGTCTAAGTAATTGTTTTGGTTGGTTGTAAATGCATATAAATGTACTTATGTATCTGCATATTTTATTTCCTTTTTTTATTTACAGATTTGCAATGAAAAACTCATTGAATCGGTGCGGGAGCACGAGTGTTTGTGGTCAAAGACGAACAGGGAATATAAAAACAAGGTACTGAGGGAGGCTGCCTGGGATGCGGTGGCGGTGGTGATGGAAAGTACCCGTAAGTAACATATACATATATGTATCATTTTCATATAGTTCAATTTGTAACATTTTCTTTCACAGCCTACAACTGCAAGACCAGGTGGCGCTCCCTCTGTGACCGGAACCGTCGTGAATTGGCCGACAGTGAGAGTGCTTCGGGGAGTGGAAGCAGCTTCCGGAAGACATGGAGGCTAAAGGAGAACATGTCATTCTTAAATGATTCCGTGCATTATGAAAGGTACATAAGTAAAAAAGTTAACACAATTGCGAACCATTGGTTTCGTTCAGAAGTCGCAACCGTGTAGATATCATTGAGCGGAAAGTGATACAATTTGCGCCTTCTGGACGAGATGATACATGAAATAAACAAGTTATTATAATTATCCCCAACGTAAATACAATTTTAAATTTTTTGTATATATTTAAGTACATATGTCAAAATCGTAAGCACAACATATTGTCTGAAGTGAACGTAAAAAATTTATGATGGAAAGATGTTTCCAAACTCATAACTTTATACATATTATAATTTTACTATTAGAAACGTCTCATTTGCTCCGGCCCCTGAATAAATGTACTTCTTTTGTTGTTTTTATTCAATTTTAGCACAACATCTAATGCTGAAAACAGGGAGGAAGAGTCACAACAACCAACAAAAGAAACGCCCACGCCCAAGCGGCGTAAAATGGACAATTTATTCGAAGAGGTATTGGTTAAAATTAAAAGCAAGTATGAGGATGCGGCCACCAATTCTTCGGAACACGAGATTTTTTTTTCTTTGTTGCGGAAAAAATTTGAGAGATTGTCCCCCGCACAAGTAGACGCGCTACAGGGCGAAATTTTATTGTTAATTTCGAAAAAGCAATAAAGAAATCAAATAATAATTACATAAAGCCTATTTGATATTTTGGTGTTTTTTTTTGGCAATTTCAGAAAGAGGTTTATATGTATTTATAAAAATGAGTCATGGTGTGAGGATAAACGGAATCAATGCAAAACTTATGGTAGAAGCTTGGAGTTATTGGAAATGGGGGCGTGGCATCCCCGATGGAATTTGTGGTACAAAGAAACCCTGGAATTATTTGCGGTAGAATCGCAAAACAAGACATCAATGAAGATAACTATATTAAAGCTCTGATGAAGACCTATCAAATAAAAAATGAATGTGTGTGTGTGTGTCCTTTATGAGCTTCCAAAGTAACCAACCGATCTTTATGAAATTTTCACAGTAGATTCATGTCGTGTTAGCGCACATGATAGGATATATAGAGTTTCGCAAAAGTGGGAGCTTACCGGAATATAGGCCCGAATGTGGACCCAGAGTGATCCAGCAAGTCTTTGAGCAATATTGGTATCAAATTAAAGGTGTTGAATAGGCCTTCAACATAAAGTTATTTTCATTGCGATGCCTAGGACGAGTTCCAAGGTATGGGTCAAAGGGTGGACCCGGATAACCGCTGAATGTTTTCGAGCGATATTGATAGCAAATGAAAGACGTTGATCAGGATTTCAACACACAGCTATTTTCATTGTTATTTCTAAAACAGTACAGGTCACATATAAATATTGTTAACTTTTTTATATACATACATACATATGTTTTTAATTTAATTTTAATTTAATGATAGTTCATTTAAAATACATGTTTAAAAGAGAACTAAAACTAAAGTTATTATCAAATTTGTATGTTTAAATGTTATAATTTGTATTTAGAAAGTTGCATAGTTCCACTCTATTTTGCAATGCTTGTTGTGTGGCGGCGTTGGCAGTTTGGATATTATTACAGTCAATACTTCTCAAGTGTCTATCAATTTCATAATTTTCACATTCCTCAAAAGAATATTGTAGGCGTAAAAAGTTATGCAGTACAATGGTAGCCAATATAACCTAGAGAACAAATTTAAAAGGAAATGACGACTCCAATGATTAATTTTATACCTTCTTCACATTTTGTGGCATAAATGCTATAGGTTTATGAAAAATTCTCCACTTTGCTGCTAGGATTCCTACAAATTTTAAGGGTCTGTGTTGATAAAA
Organism: Urophora cardui; assembly: GCA_960531455.1. NCBI lineage: Eukaryota > Metazoa > Arthropoda > Insecta > Diptera > Tephritidae > Urophora > Urophora cardui. The sequence continues at coordinate 24,822,595 of OY482672.1, read as the reverse complement.
CTGTCTTTATAAGTGATTTGCTCCTATTCTGATTTCCGTTCTCGAAAATAAAGCCTTTCTTCGGATTACTGTTGACAACCGGAATAGGGCTCACTATATGTACTATATGTATATGCATACGTTTATTACCAAAAGCAATTTCAATCCGTATACGAGCTCGAGATATGTGCGTATTATATCATTGTTTTTCCGCTGTGATGTTTCTTGCAAAGGGCTTCATAATATTTGCTTTTAGTGGAAATGCGGCATCTGCTACCAAATAATATGGAAACGGGATATCAGTTGAAGGCAAATTTTGGGATGGGGGAATGTTTAGTTCGTTATTTAGAAACTTTTTTCCAAACGAAGAGTTTTTGAATACACCACCATCACTTTGACTGCCGAAGGCCCCGACATCAACCAATGTAAAGGAGTAATTGCTGTCGCAAACTGCTAACAATACCTGATAAAAAGGTAATGTCCCAGCCAACATTTATTATCGTGGAAGTGACGAAAAAGTAACTTGAATAAGTTTAATTCAATCGCGGAAGATATCGCCTTCTTAACTTTTTCTTATCTTCGTTCGGGAAAAAGTGTTCCCCGTCAACGTTACGTCTATAATGAGTCATAAACGACACTACAGGAAGTATCTTCGAAGTGTCGTTTGGAGGAGAGAAAAAAGTTACGTACAAATAAACCAATACGACGCTTCCAGGAGTAACTTCTTAGTGTCGTCTTGGAGACAAAAAAGCGTTAATTATTAATTTCTCCTAGTTTTTTCACTTTATTTAGAAATAAAAATATATCTTCCTTTTATTTGCTTTTAATTATATTTAACACAAACCAAAGGACTTATAACATTTTCATTATACACTAATAAGAGTTGTAAGCATACAGCTTCATCTTCATGAAAATCAGTGTTTAAAACTGCGAACGTGCCTTGCTTCATGCTACCAAATTAGAAATTTTCCAAATAGATGTGTGTTTAAGGCTATCAAAATTAGTGAATAAATAGGCTAATTACCGATTTTCAAATAAATAGGCCCCTCACATAATGAGAAATTGCAAATATATTCTACGGCGCCAACTTGCCATTCGAAACCCATTCCTATACGAGATAAACTTTAATTTATTATAGACCATCTAATAAATTAACCGTGTGTTCTATTACAATCACCTGGCAGGTTTCTTAGCAAATCTCATAATGTTATCAATGGTCTGTAGAAAAGCGTGATTAACTCGATAAACAACCTCCATGGTGGCATGCTTTATTCGCTTAACTTCATACGCTCAACCCAAAATGCTTCTGTCGATTTGGCTCGCAATTCTTCTCGGTGGCGTTGCGAATATATTTGAATTTTATCCCGTAAAGGGGGGTTTTCTTTCTACATATAAACAAATTGTTTTAATTTTTTTCAGCTGTCTATTTAATACAGAAAGTATCGTCTCCATATACACCAAGAAGTTAGATACGCGATAGACTATCTTTCGAATAACGTCTGGAAGTGCCTCAGACGTTACTTATTTGAGATAGACGAGAAAACGCTCTTCCAAATGTTGGGAGGGGTGGAATACTTTTAAGTTTCGTATTGGCAGGTATATACATATACGGCCATGTGTACATTGGATGTAATTACAAGAATAACTTACGATGATAAAGTATTTCTTATAGTTAAAGTGTAAAGATCCGCTGTTTTTAGGACACACAATGCGGCTGTGTTTTCCGTCCAACGCTCCAATACAATTGGGCAAACCGGTATCGATTTCGAACTTGCGAGCAATGTTTTTCCATTCGTTTTCATTGGGAACACTGACATAAAATTCGGATAAGTACCTCCATATTACATCGCAGGTCTCCAAGATTACGGTTCTAGCAGTTTCTAAGCCAGTGCGGAACTGCATGCATATGCTGTGCAAGGAGCAGCCTTGCGCAAGAAAACCTAAAAAAGGATCGTCTTAAAATTTTGTTCAATTCACCCATAAAAGTAACTTACAACAAGGTCATAAAAAGACATTGCTCAGGGTCGATTGCTGGCCTTTGTGACGTCTTTGTTAAATACGGACGTAATAATTGCAATAAAATATTGAATGAATTGCAATCCATTCTCACTGATTTATAAAATAAATCCGTATTTCGCGAAACTAATATTTCGAAACCTGTGGCCTGGAATCCGAATTCGTCGCGAGTTTTGTAAAGTTCTCTATTTCCTTTCCGTCGATATCGTCTATTGTACATATTCCACAAAATTGCAAGGTCTTCTACGTCTTCTAAAATATCCATTTTAAATATGTACACTTAACGTTACAAATCGAATTTTAAACTCTTAATAAATATTTACATAAACATATATATGTATGTATTTGACAGCCATGCAACTCTGTATCTACACGCACGCAAATCAATTCCGGTTCAACGCATATGAAAAATTTGCGTGCGTGCGTTAAATTGACGACTTGCGTTTGATTTAGGTTACACAGTTAGTCACTAAACGAAAAGGAACCAATTGATTTGCGCTATTACGGCGCTCTCACTAATACAGTTGCATTTCAATTTTGCCTATCACTGCTTTAAGAGTTTCATTGTGAAATCGGCCCTAAATGAGCAGATTTTGATATTTCAGTTACATATAAAAAATCCTATTTTCCATATTGCGATCCATTTTTTTTTTACTTCTGAATAACTTAAAAGCCCGTCTCCACATAACTTGATTCACCAGAGAAACATGTAGCAAAACATATCGCTCAATAACCCGTCTCCACGTGGCTAATCGTGATTCAGTTTGACATTTCTCTTTTTTGTTCTTCTTAAATGTTTGTATGTTTGCTTATTTTTGCGTCTTTGTTTTGGTCTCTGAGATTTCGATAGATTTTCGATACAAAATTAGAGAAGACACCGATATCATCGAGGTTGGCAAGATGATTCAGAATGAAACAGTGTTTCAATCTTCACTCGCTCTCAGAAATTTGTATGGAAATTGGCGAGTTTTGGCACTGGTTTCCGTGTCGAAACAAGATTGAGAGAGAAAATGCAGAAAAAAAGAGCGAAACACGTTATGTGGAGACATGGTATAAGCATACATACATGTACATACCTAACAAAACAAAATTGTGTCGCCAAAACCAAAAGCAGCTGTTTATTGGTGTCACAAAGAGCTTTCCAGAAATGCCACTGCCGACCAGAATGGAAATATTTTACGTTTTGGGTGGCCCGTTTTAGAAATTCTCACTCTATTATTATTTGATGCATTGCATTATCTCCAAAAAGCCATTTTAATTTGATTTGCTTTTATTGTTCTATTCATCATTATTCATTGCTGTTTTGGCTTTCGCTGCGCTGCACATTTCTCACGTACTTAATTTGGCGCTGTTGACCAGACCGAATTTTTGTGGAGCAACTAAATAAACAAAAAAATTTCACGTCTCCGCGACGACGCGACATACAATGGAAAAAAATTGTAGATAAGAAACGTAAATAAATGTATTTGCTTGTCTCAGCAGTCGACACCCAATAAGAAATATGCACATATCAAAAACCAAAAAAAAAAAAGAATTCGGGAAGGTGAACAAAGCAAGATTTTGATACATATCGCTAGCTTAGAGTGCAAATTGTGTAAGTCCTTTTTTCCAACTTTTTAGGAGAGACGAAAAAACAAAAAATTAAAAAATTTCGAAATGAAAAAAAAATTTCCGTTCATGTAAATATTTTGGACTTACACAATTTTCTTCGATTTTTGGACTTACACAATTTGTGTATCACAGAATAACAACGAGTAGAAATATGACAAGTATCAAAGACTTGTTTAGCGCGGTGCGTATTTGATTTTTCTAGCGTTCTACATAAAAATACACTTTTTCATAAAAATGGACTTACACAGTTTGCACTCTAAGCTAGCGATATGTATGTATGTAGGTATATGTAAATAAACACAATTTCTTGCAAATAGTATTGATGCCGCCACTTTTGTTCCATGCTGATCATAATTGAGTTGGGAGTAGATACTCCACGAGCATTAAAGTGTAAAATTCTTATTTCAAATATGTATATCTTAAAACTTACCTCACATTTTCCTGCGGGGTCAAAATGAATTTAACACACACTCAAATGCACAAGCTACCCAGTTGGAAACGGTAATGTATGGTAATGCAAGAATTCGTGCATATGCCACGTATTTGAGACCTTACTTCTTCGATGAATCTTAACACAGTCCATGTCCTAGGAAAGTAATGTATCGCTTGTTACATGACCCCTTGCATTACCTTTCATGTAAGAAAAGATGCATTGAAAAAGCTAAACGAAATGATGCACTCCAAGTAATGTTTTATTTCATGTATGAAAACTTGTCAATTAGAAGATGCATGACTTCTTGCACTACCTTTTATGCAAAAAAAGATACATATGTTCCAGAAGACAAAATAAATGGCATTAAAAAAATATATATATATTTTTTCAATTTATTTTATTTTATTGATATATTTTTTGTGTACATAAATAATAAAATGAGTTTAATGTTAATTCGAGGGAAGTATAAACAGGTCTAAGTGACACACCTTTAAGGATTCGAACGTCATTTTGCAATGCTACGATCGTAGAGGTTTGCGGTTCTGAAAATGAAAATAAGGAATAAATAGAATATTTTACGTTTTAACAAAGAGATTTTTTGCAATTTCTTACCTGTATTTAAGTTTTTATCGCTTTTTTTATTGTCGAAGTTTAGTTATATGTACTTACGTTATAACAAAAAGGATTTTCGAAATTTGTTACCTGTATTTAAGTTTCCATCGTTATGCGGTACTTTCTTAATTTTATGTATTTTGGCGGTTTCTGGTTCTGAAAATTAACAAAGAATAATAAATAGATATATGGTTGCATCATCGTACCGTACGAAAAGTAGCAATTTCGACTTTTGGCTGACGAAAGCTAGAAATTTCGTTTTGTGGCTGAGGAAAGGTAGCTATAATTATATATTGTCAGCCACAAAATTAAATTGCTAGTTTTCATCAGACGAAAAAGTCTGGTGCTAGTTTTCGTATGGTACGACGATATGTACGTTAAGAGGATTCCGACTGGTTCACAATTTATTTGATTCACTGTGGCGTTTTCTTGTACAACCACTGCTTCGATATTTTCTGCAGCCACTGTTCCTCTCACATGCATATTCACTTTCCCTATCTTTTTTTATTAGACGGCGCCAGTGGCGTTTTGACCGGATTTTTAATAGGGATTTAATTTAATTTTATATTAAAATAGGTATTAACTTTTATCTTAATTATTTTTAGTTTTTTATTCATTGAACAATAATTCAATTTTATGCACTTTACACTAAATGTGCGCGTCGATTGCGTCAGCCAATTCATAGAAAAAACGAAAAAAATAACAAACATTCGTGAAAGATAATCAAAAAGAAACGTTGACAGGTGATTGGCGGAGAGAGAATCAAAAAAGTGATATATAGTATATAATGAGCGCCATGAGCGTAATTTTATTCTATTATACCTTACCACTTCGCTTACATTATCATGCATATTTTCGTACATTGGTATTTTTAATTCTATTATACCTTACCCCTTCGCTTACATTGGCATGCATATTTTCGTACACTGACATTCGTTAATGAATTCATGTTTGAAAAATGTAATACATTACGCGATTTCCAACTGGGTAATATCTTCATATATTTTGGCAACCGCAATCTTCTTCTGCCTCTACATTTTTCGCCTTTTCGCTCGCCATCTTTGTACGCACAGCAGCTGCTGCTTACGGTAAAATAGTATTAAATTTAATTGCAACTTGCGGTTGTGCAACTTGCAACAGAATGTGCAAAATATGTGTGTGCGGCGGCACATAAAGCGACCGCGAAGCCATCAATAATTCAATTGATGCAGCGCGAAGAATTTAGCCGCGACAAACGGCTTCCGTGAGGATATGCATAGCAGATATGTAGGTACGTTGACGGTAGCTCCCTTAATACCTACGCTAAGACCACGGTATATACGAAACGTGGACAATACGTGATTATACGAAAACGTAGACAAAAGCGTAATTAAAATTGTATGTGAGTGAGAATCTTATGTGTGGTGAGTGTTAAATGCAGAGCAATGCCTGTGGGTGGGAGAAAACGCATTTTTGAGGGAATGAATGTGATTAAAATTTTCTCTTGAACTTTAAACATTTTTGGTATTTGTTTATGGTTTCATTAAACATTTATTGAACGGTATTAACTATTTTCTAGAAATTTTTAGAAAAAACTGATCGCACCAAATACTGAACACAACATATGTATATACGCGCCATGACAAATGTAATATGGAAATGGTAGAAAGACGAAATGAAATGAAAGAACAAAAACTCGTAAGCACAACCCGGAACTTCAGGATAATCAAAATGAATGAGTGACGCGTCATAAAACACGACAACGAACAACGACTAACTAACCAACACTAACCAGATTAAAAAGAGTTTGAATGAGATGAATAAGGCGCGAATATTTTTTGAGGCCATTAAATTAGAACTGAAAGAATGAAGAGTTGTAAAAGGTAGGGTTGCCAGATGAAAAATGGCGAAAGGGGAATCGAAGAGACCAAAAGGCGGGATTTCGGGGTACAACTTAAAAAATGTGGTATTTTTTGAGGGGGGCTGGGCAATTAAACATAGTTTTTTACACGAAAAAGTGGTTTATTCACTTATTGGCCATAAAAACAAAGAGAGTAAAAATTCAATATAGTTTAAAATTACATAATACCAAAAAAATACCAAGAAATTCAGGTATGGGGGAAGATAGACATGCGCCTGGTGAGCTCGGAACTATTTTCTTGTTATTTTTTATTATGGTTAGGTTTTTGAGATAATGGTAATTTTGTGTTTTCTTGGCTATCACTTCATTCAAAAATTATTTTTGCGGAAGTCGCAAATGCGATAATAAAAAGCAGTAAATTGAGTCATGGCTTAACCAACTAACAAACGGAAAAACATATATTGATATCATATCCATATAAGTATATGGATAATCCTGTCTGATCCAGAAACTATGGATGTTATATCCATAAGTGACAGCTTATAGAGACGTACCTAAGGGTAAAAAAAATCCAATCTCATTCAATATCCTGAGCACATAAAAAAAAAATATTTTTACCCTTAGGTCCCCTTCTAATTTGCGTATGGATGCCATACCCATATTTCTTTATGTAGTACAATTTTTTTTTTAAATTATACCCACTATATGGACACGACATCCATAGTTGATGGATCAGACGGGATTATCCATATATATGGATGTGCAATCCTTATGAACTCTACAAAATTTTATCAAAAAGTTAACGTTTTTCTGAGTTCTGAACCTACCTATTTTAGATAACATTAAGATAATTTTTCGACATTGATGCCGGACGGGATAGAATTACAACAAATCATTTTTTCCAATTTGTCTTGTTTGACATTCTGATTTGCACCTTCTTGACCGTGATTGGCGGAATACAATTTGCGTAAACATACACAACTCCAATCAGCTGTTCGACTAACTTAACCTTAGTTGGATAAACCTTGAATTGAGTTTATAATTTAGCGACTTCCAAAAATCTTCCCCATAGGCTTTGCCTATAAAACTAACGTTATACTCGAATGTGGGTTCCCTTCATAGATTTGCTTGTAGATTTCTTGGCTCACCACTAATACGGTCTTTACACGGGTCGACTTTTCCGACTGGGAAATCGATCGAGACATCGGCTGGCAAAAGTTGAAAGCAAGTCTACTTTGAGCTAGTCGATTTATGTCGACTGAGCCGGTTGAATTGCTATTTATACGGGTCGATTTTGGTTGAACGACAAAATTCGGCTAGGAAATCGACCCGTGTAAAGGCCGTATTATTATGCCCATGCTACACACGTCAACTGATATTGTTGATGGTTCGTTTGTATACATAGGTAAATTTGCATCAACCAGTTGATGAGATTTACGATTATATTAACCCTAATCACCGAGTTTTAAAAAGTTACGTAAAACCGAAAGTGAGACTTGAGGCTCACCTATGGGGAAATTTTGAAACACATTATTTTGGTATTTGTTTTTTACTTTTGTTTATGCAGTAATGAATTCAGAAGCATTTTTGTAGATTTCTTATAACGGTTTATGACAATTTTTTAGTATATAAATATTAAAAAGGTAATTTTGTAAAATAGGGGATATTAATTAACTGCAATTTTCACACATTTTTGTAGTTGTTTGAATGTTCATTATAATATATATATATATATATATATATATCTTCAATGGTTTCTGAGTTATGACTCATAAAACTTCCAATGTTTGACCCTTAATAAGTGGGCGTGGCACCGCCCATTTTCTAAAATTTCACCAAATTTCTTCATAGGGGCCTGAGCTCAACACGTGGGTAAAATTTCATCGCTCCAGCTGTATTAGTGACTGAGATACCGAATTTCCGATTTTTTCTATATAGGAAAAGTGGGCGTGGTCATGGTCCGATTTTCGCCCATTTTCAATACCAACCGTCCCAGTCTCGATACCAACTTGCATTCCAAATTTCATCAAAATATCTCAATTTTTGCGCGAGTTAGAGTATTTACAGACGGACAGACGGACAGACAGACAGACGGACAGACGGACAGACGGACGGACGGACGGACATGGCTCAATCGATTTCTCTTTTCACCCTGATCATTTTGATATATATAAGTCTATATCTATCTCGATTATTTCACTCTGTTACAATCCACCGTTATGTGATTAAAACTATAATACTCTGTGTACTAGTACAGCTGAGTATAAATATATGGAAATACAAGTTTTAAATTGGCCTCTTATAAGCTTCTGCTTTGGCCGTAAGGGTAAAGAAGAAGTCCGGAAAAAAAATTATATTACGTACTGGCTTCCCTTTATAACATGGAATGCACAGCTATCCTGCCCTTTGAGTTTCATAACTTTTTTATTTCAGTAATTTAAATTCAAATTTCCAAAACAAAATAATTTTTGAAATAAATATTATTTTCATTTAGTTTGAAGTTTAATGTCAATCAAATTGTTTTTGAGGGAGTATTTGTCTCTTTTCAACCTGTGGAAGAATTGCTTTTGTTTTTTGACTTTCGGTGGGTTTTCCAAACTAAAAAAACCAGGGAAAAAATGTAGTGTCATACAGGCTTTAACCCGTGAATTGCTTTAAGCAATAAATAAACCACAAAAATATATAAAAATGTGTTTCTAGCTAAAAAAAATTTGGGGGACAATTTTTTTCCTTTTTTCGGCCACTTTTTGAAATCTTTTAGCGGCAGCACTGCTTCAGGCTGTTGCTTCCATTTTTTGCAGTTTCTCACTGTGTCTTTTTATACTCAGCTGTACTAGTACACAGAGTATTATAGTTTTAATCACATAACGGTGGATTGTAACAGAGTGAAATAATCGAGATAGATATAGACTTATATATATCAAAATGATCAGGGTGAAAAGAGAAATCGATTGAGCCATGTCCGTCCGTCCGTCCGTCCGTCTGTCCGTCCGTCCGTCCGTCCGTCTGTCCGTCTGTCCGTCCGTCTGTAAACACTCTAACTCGCGCAAAAATTGAGATATTTTGATGAAATTTGAAATGCAAGTTGGTATCGAGACTGGGACGGTTGGTATTGAAAATGGGCGAAATCGGACCATGACCACGCCCACTTTTCCTATATAGAAAAAATCGGAAATTTGGTATCTCAGTCACTAATATAGCTGGAGCGATGAAATTTTACCCACGTATTGAGCTAAGACCCCTAAGAAGAAATTTGATGAAATTTTGGAAAATGGGCGGTGCCACGCCCACTTATTAACGGTCAAACCTTGCAAGTTTTATATGTCATAACTCAGAAACCATTGAAGATACATAGACAAAATTTGGTACGCGTGATTTACTTACTTAGGCAAACGTTTGGACGGAAAATAGTTAAAATCGGTTGACGGCCACGGCCACTTTTATATATTTGTATTATAAAGTGACCTAATAAAAACATTTTAAGCCATATCTCTGTCAAATATAAAGATCTATCATTGAAATTTTGTCGCATGAGTCCAACTGTGGACATAAAACAAAAACATAAAAATTTTGGAAAATGGGCGGTGCCACGCCCACTTATTAAAGGGCTAACATTGAAAATTTTATGAGTCATAAATCAGAAACCGTTGAAGATATATCGATGAAATTTGGTAAGCGTGATATACTTTCTTAGTCAAATATTTGGACGAAAAATTTTCGAAATCGGTTGAGGGCCACGCCCACTTTTATATACGTATATTATAAAGTGACCTAATAAAAACATTTTAAGCGATATCTCTGTCAAATATAAAGATATATCATTGAAATTTTATAGCAGGAGTCCAACTGCGGACATAAAACGAAAAACACAAAAATTTTGGCAAATGGGTGTGGCACCGCCTCTTTTTATAAACAGGAATATACGAGATTTCTGAGCCCATAACTCGACAAATGATTTATATATAATGACTAAACTTGGTGTGTACACTTTTATTACTTGTGGTAATACATGTTGAAAATTTTAGCGAAATCGGTTGAAGACCACGCCCACTTTTATATATGGGTATTATAAAGTGGCCTAATAAAAACATTTTAAGCGATATTTTTGTCAAATGTAAATATAATTCATTGAAATTCTGTGGTATGATTTCTACAATAGACCGGAAACAACAAATAGAAATATTTTGGAAAATGGGCGTGGCACCGCCTCTTTTTACACAAAGGGATATACGAGATTTCTTAGCCTATAACTCGACAAATAATTGAGATATTATGACGAAACTTGGTTTATACACTTTTATAACATGTGTTAATAGCCACGCAGAAATTTATTGAAATCGGTTTATGACCACGCCTACTTTTTAAGAAAGATATATCTGGAACACTCTTTGGGAATTTGTAACGTGAAGTCTTTGTAACTAGAAGTCATAAAGGAATGAAATTTTGCACAAAGAATAATATTCATACGCTTAGTTGGATGACTGATAAAAATTTAGAAAATGGGCGTGGCTACGCCCACTTTATGCAGCACTCGCTTTATATTAAGTGCACCGTGTTTCCATCAAACGCAAAGAAACAATGAAAGCATACAGCTGAGTATCTAATGTTCGATTCCACTCGAACTTAGGCTTCCTTACTTGTTTTTATTTTAAATATAATTTATTTTCTAGTTGTCAAATTGAAACAATTGTCAGAAAAAATGACCGAATGCCAAAAAACCTACCGAAATACAAGCTGGCTCGTTGGTTTTTAAACTCCTAGATGGTATTTTGTTTGGTTTTTTTCAATATAGCTTGCTCGCTTGCACCAACGCAAAACTGTATTTGACCATCTCCTTCACACAAAAAACCTGGTAGAATACCAGAAAAAAAATGTAGTCTCATATGGGCTTAAGGGACATTGTTTTACTAAAACCAAGTAAAACTACAGCAAAAATATATTTAATTCAAGTGTATAAATAATATAAATAAATTATAATTTAATGGATTTAAAATTTAGTTCTCCATATTTCCATTAGTTAAATTGAGTGCTGAGATCATTGATTTGCACGTATCAATTTTGCAAGCGGTTTGTAAACTTGGTCTTAAATAGTGAAAGTTTTGAAAATAATCTTTCTGCTGATGCACTGCTATGTGGTATCGTTAATATATTTGCAACAAAATCACAATAAGTTCTCATTTAAATTGTTCTTCATATTCCCCACGCTGTGCCAAAACTATTCTATTTCGGTTTGTTCAAACAATTTTCTCGCATTCAAAAAATATATACTCCTAAATAACTCTTTCGAGACTTTCCTTCGCAGCGGAGACTTTCCAATGAAAAGTGAAAAGGTAACAAAAAGGCTTTTTTTTATATTTAAGAAAAAAACTAAAAAAATATTTATTACATTATATGCAGTTTTGAAAGTAAAAAAGGACCAAAAGTGGCCCGAATTTTTAAAGCGGTTCAAATAATGCATATTTTCAAAAAGTTGGGTTCCGGTGGCCTGGCTTTTAAAAAGGTTCAAATTGCCACTTTAGTGGTCCCAGCGGCAACGCTGAACTGAGGTCATGCTTAATTCGCAAGTTGGAATTTATTATGAAGGAAATTCCATAATAAATATGCACGAAAACGGGACTATGCGGGCTTAAGAAGAGAGAGAAAAAAATTAGAAAACTGCAAAGCAAAAAAATAAAGACGAACAAAACGATGGCAAACGCGGTGGGAAACAAAAAACGTGTGTAAGTAAATTATGCGATATGAGAAGTTGGTATACATATTTTTTTTTTGTTCCTAACCATAACCGGAAACACAAAGAAAAAACAATAACTGTAAAAACAAAACTACAATAACTACTATGGCAACGGCAAGAGCAAGAGCAATAACAATAACAACGAAAAAAATAACAACAAAAGCTACAACAATAACAAAATCCACTTGTGCACATAACAAAAACAAAAGACTACAGAGAAACCAAAAACGAAAAGAAACTAAAGAGATAGATTGTCAAAAAGGTGACAGGTGAGCAAGCAACCAAAACAATGCGAAAAAGTAGAAGATGGCGCAGCAGATTATAAAATCGTATACATAACAGTAAACAAATGACAGCCAACGGTAATTTGGCTTTCTGGCATCATTAATTACTCATACATTAGTGTTGGATTTGGAAAAATAAAAATAAAAAAGAAAATAAAATGGAATGAAAGAAAAGAAAATATTTTTTTTTTGCATCGGACTCATGAAATTGTTTGTAAAAAGCAGCACGTTTAAACTAAGCTAGACACTAAATTTCAAGCAGTAGATTGTAAAGATATCGAGCACGAAATATGCAAAGAGAGACGCAGAGAAAGCAAAGACGGACTCGATAAGTAAAAGTTTAAGATATTTTTTTTTTTGGCGAACCACTGCAATAAAAGCAAGTAAGAAAAAGTAGAAAATGGAAGAACAAAAAAAAAGAACTACCGAAAAAATGTACAGCACTTTTAATCTGACAGCACATCAACAAAAGTGATTATGCAAAGTTTAAGCATTTTATACGATTCACCTTTAATTATTAAATTAAACAACAGTGGCTGAGTGAATGCTGCACCTTTTCCGGTCAATAATGTCACACTTCCGCTTTTGGGTAGTGAAAGCAAAGGCAACGAAAGCGAAGCAAAGCAAAACGACGTACAAAAAACATGAAACTTTCAGTAGAAACACAAGCATTTATATTGTACATACATATATTTTTTTTTGGTTATATACACAACTATCTACCAAACAGCGAGCGCTACTACGTCAACGCATTAAACGGCTGCTGGTTTCCGGGTTTCCGGAAGCCAAAGCGACTGTCGAAATGTGTATTCTGCTTGAAATATGCAATCATTCATACATACATATGTACTCGTATCTATGTACTTGTGCTCAGTCTACAAATAAATATGTATGTATATTGCTTAAGATGCGCTCCAACATAGTCATCGCGTTCCAATTTGCCGGCAAATGCCTTTTAGAGTAGGTCATCTGCGTAGAACTATCTTTGGACAAGCCAATATTTCTGATCTAAATCTACAACAAATTGTCATTTATGTTATGTTCAGACACAACCTTAATTGAACATTAAGAGCCTTCATTAAATTTTCAAGCCCAATGATTCTCAATTTACCATACAAAAATTGACCAAGTTAATGCTTCATTAGAAATTAATGAGTTCTTAATGAAGAACAATTCTGCATGCAACCCTGTTAAAAGGCTTGTTTCATAAGTAAAATGAAATGTCATGAAAAGAGAAATGTGATAAGCGTCAGTGTCCACTAAACAGGTTGGTTCGTCAGATCAGCTGCATTCTTGTTCTTCTTCATCACGTATAAAATTTGTTTTTATTTCTGCTTATTCTATACATGTATTCGTGTTTACGATTGGTAAAAATTGAGAGCTGAATGTCAAATTATTTCGTCCTCCTTGCAATTTTCACATTTAGGTCACGAGAGTTTGATATTCAGCTCACGGCGTGTATGTGTGTATGTATCTTGAGCCGACCTGTTAAATGGGCCAAGTAAATTAAATATGTCTGAACACCAAATCTAAAGATGTTCAATCAACCCCAATTGACTTAATTAATTTTTATGTCTGAACATGATATAAATGTTATTTTGGACTAAATTTATTACTAGGGAAGCTAAAAATATGCACGAAAAATTTCAAAATATGCATGCTAGTATGCCCGAAAAATAACTGAAATATGCTCGTAAATATGCACGAAAAAATCTCATTATATGCATATATACACTCAAAAAAAAAATTACTCAGATTATGGAAAAATGGGAATGATTCGGCGCTAAAGACATATTTCCATATTTTGATGTACAATTTTCTTTAAAACGTGGTTTTTATTCCTTGATTTGAAGAAAATCGTACATCAAAATATGGAAATATGTCTTTAGCGCCGAATCATTCCCACTTTTCCATAATCTGAGTAAGTTGTTTTTTCAGTGTACCTAAATAATATAATAATAATATAATACAATGGCGCTATTATAACTCTGACGAGTTTTATGGCCGAGCTTCTCTCCCAATTCGAGGTGTGCTCCTTTTTTGTTTTTCCTACTAATTGGGTGGACCTACAGTTTTATGCCGGCTCCGAACGGCGAATGCATTTTTTGTGAGAAGCTTTTTCATGGCAGAAATACTCTCGGAGGGTATGCCGCCCACTGCCGAGAGGTGACCGCTGCTCTTAAAAAACCCAATAATTGGATTTTTACTAATTAGAAAAATTTGTTTGGCTCGGACCGTGGTTTGAACCCGAGACCTCTGGCATAGCAGGCGAGCACTCTACCCACTGCACCACAGCGGCCACAAATAGAGTGTACCTAAAAAATACCGGAAATATGCTCAAAAAATGTATGTATTTCATTTCAAGCTTACATTTTTATTTAAAGAATTTTGCAAAATAATAATAATACATATAAGAACTGAAACGTACAATTCACATTTTCCCCATTTAAGAAATTTGTTTTTAAATACTATAAAATACTTTAAATTAATTTTAGATTTGTATACATGAGATCTTTTTACAAAGCA
Source organism: Urophora cardui (assembly GCA_960531455.1). Taxonomy (NCBI): domain Eukaryota; kingdom Metazoa; phylum Arthropoda; class Insecta; order Diptera; family Tephritidae; genus Urophora; species Urophora cardui. The sequence continues at coordinate 24,807,563 of OY482672.1, read as the reverse complement.
AACGAAACTATTCTATTAATATTGCGCAGGGTTGCATTGAACTATCGTATGTTTTACTATATTTTCCAGTGTGAGTTTTTGGCGGTTTTCCGAGAAAAAGCTCTTGTATGGGAAAACGATTAATATTGATCGTGTAGCATCGAGTATTGATGGATCGCGATTCTGGATCGCAAAATATTTAGAAATTTTGAAATCCGCGATCCGGAAATAAATATTAGCGTGTAGCACTAGTCTGCGATTGATCAGACCATCGCGATTCATATTGACAGTGTAGCGTATGCCTATGTATGTCGATACATATTGTATATTATTGTTCCCTTCAAATTTTCACACTACAGCTGTTTTCTATCAATAACACGGCATCGGAGAGAAGTTTTTTTTTACTCTGGGTTTGCTTCGAGGCTCTGATCAGCATACAAGAACTTAGGGCCGTTTCCACCATCTTCGGTTAATTTAACCGGTGGTTATTTTGACGTAAATTGTATGGCGAGCTGTCAAATAAATTGCTAAAATGGGAGAAATCCTCCGGTTAAGCACTTAACCGGAGATGGTGAAACCGGCCCTTAGTGTTTATCGTGGTGAATTTTTATAAGGAAAAATGCTCCGCTCCGGGGCCCAGATCAATAGTTAAATAGCCTTGTTTGTATGCATACGCAACTATCTAAATTAACCACAGATAAGATGTTGCCAGCTTAATATTTTTCGATATTGCTCGATTAAGTGCCAAAATATGCCAAAATAAGCACGAAATTCATTTTGACCGTAAATATGCATTTTAGGTCTAAATATGCATTTGCATATGCAATATGCATTTGCATATTTTTAGCTTCCCTATTTCTTACTGTCGCCGCAGTTTTTTCGCTGGTGGGTAGCACTTAAATCACTAGCTGGCATGCGAAACAGGGTTGCGCGTGTGATAGAAAAATTAAAAAAATTTAGAAACGAATGTGACGAATCAACTCAAATGTAACTACATATTCTTTTCCTATAAAAACCAAAACAAATGCTCTCCAAAGGCAAAACACCTAGAATTTTTACAATGTAAATGACAGAAGATCTCACTAATCGAGCTCGATTGGTTTTCTTATTGGGTTTTGGTGAAAAATGTGACACTAGATTGAGTATCTGGATTGTGTGGTTTAGACAAGGGTGCTTAGAAATACTTTTTGCAGTAAAGAATGCTTCCGTAATACCCCATAGAAACTTTTCAATTTAAGATAAGCCACAGATAATGTGAAAATGTAAATTGACGCACAACCCGAGTATAAGCTGATTCATTTATGCTTATGTTAACATATGCGTGCATATTAATGTATTATTGACTATGTGGAAGTAAACTAAATAAATTTAAAAGTTCTTTGGCCATTCCTCAAATCAGGGCTGCTCAACGCTCTCGTATTGAAAGTACAAAACTCAATACATCTACAAATTTTGTATATGCACTGAAAAATTTTTTTGCTCATTTAAATTTTTTTATCAATTCCCAATAAACACAACGGATTCGCCTCGAATTTGAGACGAATTCGCTTCTCGCGATAGTTCGCGACGATAGATCGGCGAATCCGAATTCCCAGGCGAGTCACCCCTCATTAGCGATTCGCGCGTTTTATATTCTCGGATCGTTGACGATTCGAGATTTATGCCCATTGGCGAATACATTCTAGAAAATCTTCTTCTGCTAATCCATCTCGAATTCGCCACGATATCATCTGAGCTTTTCAATCTCTTGAGTAGAGTTTTAAATGGTAAATTAAAGCCCAACAGGGAATTTCTTCGTATAAAGCAAGATTTAATAAAATTAATAAATGCTATTGCGATAATTGATTTTTCTCGAGTCCATCTCGAACTCGATACGAGTCCGAAAAATTACATTCACCTCCGCGAATTCTTCTCGAATTCGCCACGATATCATCCTCGCTTTTGTGTTTATTGGGTTCCAATAAAATATTATTTTAGAATTTAGTTTCAAATGGTAGTATCACATACATACTAGAGCTCCAGATTTTTTTTGAACATTTTCGAGTAGCCCGAACAAATGTTGTTCAAATGCTCGAACAGTTGTTTGTTTGTTTATTACCCGTATGTTTGTACGGGCATTTGAACAATTCGGGCATTTTGAAGTTTGTTTTTTTCTTTTGTTTATTATTTTTTTTCTTCTTCATATGTAGTTGTTTTTATTTTTGTTTTTTCGATACACAATATTTTTTGTTTGTAAGCTCGAATGCTCGAATGTTTGTACGGGCATTTGAATAACAAACGGGCTTCAAACAAAAACGATCAATTCAAATTGTTCGATACCCGCCCAATAAACACAACGGATTCGCCTCGAATTCGTGTCGGATTCGCTTTCTCTGAATATATTATCGCGGCAATAGTTCGCGGCGATAGATCGGCGAATCAGAATTCGTAGGCATGTCACCTATTACTAGCGATTCGAGAATTTGTTCATTCTCGGATCGCTGGCGATTCGAATTTTTTATCATTAGCGATTCGAGAATTTTTAATTTCTCTGATCGTTGGCGATTCGAAAATTTTTTCATTAGCGATTCGAGATCTTTTATAAATGGCGTATCGAAAAATTAAAAGCTCAGAGTTCGGTTTACTGGCAATGGGTTAAATCCGTATAAAATAATACAAAGCACTTAAAATATTTGTATAAAGAAAGTTTAACTTTCATGAATAACAAAAGCTTTTCAAGTTCAGGTATAAATGTAAAATTTCAGAACTATATTGATTTTTTAGTGCAAAACAACTTAATAAAATAGAAAAAATTATATAGCGAAAATCTATTTTCTCGAACTTGTCGCGAACTCGAGGCGAGTCCGAGAAATTACATTCGCTAAAATCTGCTTTCGCGAACTCGCCTCGAATTCGCCGCGAGATCATCCTCGCTTCTGTGTTTATTGGGCGGGTATCTAGAGCCCTAATACATACAAATTTTTTTAATTTTTTATATGAAAATTTTTTGAATACAAATTTTTTACAGTGATTTCATTTTTTGAATTTTTTTTTTTCATTACACATTTGTTATTGTAAATTTCGATTTCTTACGGCAGTGCTCGAGCTCCTATACAAAGTGCTTTTGCTCTGCACATTCAATATGAATCATAGGCACATACATATAAATTTTTTTTTATATCTGAGTGCTTATGGGAGTGCACAGAAAATTTTATTTTCATATTTAAAGTGCAAATATGTATCTGTGCCTATGATTCGGAACAAAACAAAAACAATTGTGCTTTGAGTGCCTATGAGGTGAGCAGCCCTGCCTCAAATAAATAATAAGTTTATATTTCAATGAAATACGATCATCAGATAACAGGGAACAGAAAAGGATAAACATCTTCTGCCGACCAGTAAGCGCCATGAAATATGAAATATGAAAGATGAAATATGAAATATGAAATATGAAATATAAAATATAAAATATGAAATATGAAATATGAAATATGAAATATGAAATATGAAATATGAAATATGAAATATGAAATATGAAATATGAAATATGAAATATGAAATACGAATTATGAAATATGAAATATGAAATATGAAATATGAAATATGAAATATGAAATATGAAATATGAAATATGAAATACGAATTATGAAATATGAAATATGAATTATGAAATATGAAAAAGAAATATCATATATGAAATATGAAATATTGCAATACTAAATATTAAAGAGAAAAAAATCCTTTTTATTTCATCGCAGTCATTTGATTTATCTACAATTTATGTAATGTAAGGGTACAGCCAGACGACGCAAGAAATCACTTTCAGAAAGTGAAAAATTCAAATTTTTGTATTTGTTTGTCTTAAAAAAAAACAAATACAAAAATTTGAATTATTCACTTTTTGAAAGTGATTTCTTGCGTCGTCTCGCTGTACCCTAACTCATTGCAACTAAAACTTTAAATATTTTGCACTCAAAATTGTCCAACTTCGCAACATAAAACTTGCATACAAGAGTAAAGCAAAGCAAAGAAATTGAACAACCAGTTGAACCAAATCAATAAACTGATCTAAGTGGCAGTGTACCACCACCAACCAGTGATGCCGTTTTGATACAATCGTACCAAATGTGATACTTTTTTTAGATACTTGTTATTTTGACGTAGAACAAATTTGATACCTTTTAAATCAACATCAAATAATTTTGATACGATTTAATCAAAATCAAAGAATATTAACCTATTCTTTTTCATTTTTAAGATTTTCTAAAAATTTTAACAACCTGTGTTTGCCGCGAAAAATATGTATTGTGAAAGTCTTGATAATACCAAAAATGGGCAACATTTTATCAAACTGTATAGTAGGCATCACTACCCATGGCAGGCATGAGCAAAGAGCGTTATGTTTTATATTAACCATTATAGCCTTTATGATTTTCTTGAATGAAATTGAATTCGAAAAATCTAAAATGATACTATTCATTATCTTTTTATTTTTATATTTGTAAATGTAATAAAAAAACGATGTCACGTTAAAAACACGAAAGCAGCTTATTTTATTAATTTTAATTTTTTTTTCAAAAATTTTCTGTGATACGAAAAAAAAATTGCCGTATCAATTTGTTATACGGGTTAAAAGCCCGAAAACAGCTTTTTTGATTAATTTAAGTTTTTTTTCCAAAAAATTTTCGGTGATACGAAAAAACCATGAAAGTATCAATTTTTGATACCAAATTTTTTGAGACTGCGGCAACACTGCCACCAACACTTGGCGCCTAAGAGACAATGCTTTTATTCCAGCTCACATACAAACACACACACATACACACACGCATATACTCATGTATGAATGTAACTGCTAACGTTCGACATAAAAGTCATTGTCTACACTTGAATGGCCAACAATGACACTATTTTTCGGTCAATTGTCGCCCACAATAACAATTGACCGACCACCAATAGACACTGACGTGGGGGGTGAGCATTTTACAGCAACAATAGTACATTACGAATTAGGTGATTGGGATTTGGCGGCATGTTCAATATTGCTAGCTGCTAGCACATCCATATGGGCTACAAGCAAAAGTGCACTCGAAGCGCTATGCAATCGAGTTGAAATCATGTCTTAAAATGTCATTAGGCAAGGGAAAAGAGGGTGGGAGGGGACAGAGAGCAAGGCAGACAAAGTAAAGTGTCAAAAAGGGTGAGCGTAGAAAGGCGTGATAAAAGAAAGGCAGCGTAAAGGAAGAAAAGGCGACATGTAGCGACAAATGTTCAACAAGTACATGTTGTGGGTGCACATACATAGATATGCTGGGTGGACATATTCCCACAGACACTTGTCACATTAATTAAGCATGAAGTACAACAAATGTTATTGAGAGTAGAAGAATGGCAGACCAGCTAGAAAATTACTCAGACTGCAGGCAGACACAGATACAGAAATAAATGTGCAAGAGAAAGCAAAGAAGACGCCGAAGAAAAAGAAGAAGAAGAAGAAAACTATGCCTACACACAATCAAGCAAACCTACTCAGCGGCTGTGATGGCTCTGCTGCTATGTGATTCTCGATACTCGATGCTCGAATTAAGATGAATGGATAACACAAAATGCACAGCCATGACCACAAACAATACAATGCCAGCCAACACACCAGCATCATCTGCCCATTAATTTTGTTGTTATGCTTGTTGTTGTTGCTATTTGTTTTAATTGTTGTTGCTGCTGTTGCTCTCTTCATTTGTTATTGTTGCTATTTAGTTAAGCTGGATGTTTTGCTTATATCCACTAGTAGCGTTGTGGTTGTGTTTTGTCAATAATTTATATTGTCATTGCCCAAGTGAATGTTTGTTGTTTTCGTTAATACATACATATACACACACATATATATATATATATATATATATATATATGTGTATATAAGCATATACATTTCTGTGTATATTTTGTACAATTATCTTTTACCCTTTTAGCAGATTTTCAGCATTAGTTTTTGATTAGAGAGCTTTTTGTATTAAATTTTTGCTAATAGCTGTTGGCAGTTGTTGTTGGCTGCTGCTGTTGTTGACTGATGACGATGAGCTTAATGTTGGGGAAAATTATGTTTTATAGTGAGATAATGCAAAAATTTCATTAAATATACAATAAGCAGGCAAAACAAGCGCCACAGAGCTGTTAATTGTGCTGACGGTTTGTTAGATTTTTAAGAAATTTTTGTAGTAAATAAGGCGGTTTTAACCTTTGCTGTGGTCTATGCTTTACATCGCTTAAGATAAGCTTCATAGTACGCGTATATAAAACTTCGTCCTTATCCCAGTAAAGATTCGGAATCATAAAAAAGTTAAAAATGAGTCCTAAACCGGAGCCTCAGCTGAGCTCTTTTTTTGGTCCGAAATGTATGTATTTCTGTTCTTAAGGTGGTCGCCCGATATGAGCCTAATTTCATACAGCATATGAACCTGAGAGAGAATCATAAAAGACTCCTATTGGACTCTTATTTGTGACTCCCTTTTTCCTTCATTTATGACTACACCTTTTTCAATTGAAATTCAGAAAGTTCCAATTGATATTCAGAATTTCCATTTGAAATTCAGAAAATTACAATTGATATTCAGAATTTCCATTTGAATTTCAGAAAGTTACAATTGAAATTCAGAAATTCCATTTGAATTTCAGAAAATTGCATTTGAAATTCAGAAAATTGCATTTTGAAATTCAGAAAATTCCATTTGAAATTCGGAAAATTACATTTGAAATTCAGAAACCTCCTCACAGTACTCAAGAAGTTTTCTGAATTTCAATTGTAATTTTCTGAATTTCAAATGCAATTTTCTGAAATTCAAATGGAATTTTCTGAATTTCAAATGGAAGTTCTGAATTTCAATTGTAATTTTCTGAATTTCAAATGGAAATTCTGAATTTCAATTGTAATTTTCTGAATATCAATTGGAAGTTTCTGAATTTAAACTGAAAAAGGTGTAGTGTAAAATTCAATTCCGTTCGCTTCTTCTTATTACACGCGCCATCCAAGTATAGCAACTCTGAAATAAGCACACATGGCTGCTGAAATATATGTATGTATATACATGTGTATATCTAAATACTTTGTCTTTTGTTTTCTCTATAGCAGCTGCTGCTGATGCTCTTTGTCAAATCTTCGCATTAGAACAGACATTAGTGTTAATTATTCATAATTAAATCAGGCAGTAATTTGATTAAATTAGTAGAATTAATACGGTCATTGTTTTATTAAAAACCAAAAGTGATTAATATTTGGTCACAGAGTAATATATTTTTAATGATTTTATTTATAAATTTCTCACAAAATTCTTTTTTTTTTGTTTTGTTTTGTTTTAATGTGTTAATAATGAAAACATCAAATTCAAGGCAATTAAATCTTATCTTATGTCGACAAACATACAATAATTGTGATAGACGTGAAGCTTTTTTCGACCCCTCTGCACAAGTAAATTATTCATAAAAGTGCTCATTTTCTGATCATAAGAGAGTATTTTGTCGGTAGAAAATGGTACACTGCACATTGGTCCCAAATCCAAAATTTTTGGCATAAACCCAATTTTTAAACTTTTAAGCTGATTCCACATAAAACTTTTTCCGCTTTGCGTTACGCCGCTTTCTATGTCAAACAACGCAAAACTGAAAAACTATGCCACAATGAACGCTGCAACATCACTCAAAAAATATTTGTTTTCTGAAAAATCTTTCATCCTCCGTTTTATTTACAAAAAAGTAAATAAGAAAATAAAAATCTATTAAATTATTTTTCAATTGTGTGAAATTTAAATTTGTTTATTTACATTTGAATTAAAGTGAAACTGAAAAAAATTTCAACGCCCCCAAAAGTTGAGATTTGGGCAACTTTGTGCTTTACGTAACTTCGGCGTTGCGTTACTTTTTGTTATGTGAGAAACCTCATATAGATACAGGTATTTTAATCTCAGCTGTCACGCAGAAAGTGTCACGTAGCGGAACACAAAGTTCTATGTGGAATCAGCTTTAAGTGTTCAAAAAAGGCATGCATTTTCCAATAGTACATAGACTATTGCACCTAAAAACCAGTTTAATTCAATACATCTGGCTACCATTAGTTTCTGACAAGCCATCAAAGTCAGCTCTTTCGCCAAAATAATATTAAAGTTTTTTCGTATTTTTTTTTTGCTGTGAACTTTTTAATATTGGAAAATTAAGCTTGATTGAAAACAAGTGCACATTTCTATGGATAACGTAGGAAAAAGTAAGTAGAATTTACTCTTACCAAGTTTTTCCATGTTTCTAAGTGTATTAGGGTAGCTTTGAAGTGTTTTGCGAAAGGTATATTATGTTAAAAAAAAATTTATAATTTTTGTGTTTCGTAGACAAAAAGTTATATAACTACACAATTCTTCACAAAAGTAAAGACGCTATATTATTAAGTAAAGTGTATTTAATAAAGACATGCAAAAATATTATTGCCGTTTATTGCCGTTTTTAAAAATTCGATATTTTTCCAGTGAACTTCTATCTCAGCAATTCCGCGCTAATATAGTATGATGTCGCTGTCTTATATCATGTTCAGACATAAAAATTAATTAAGTCAATTGGGGTTGATTGAACATCTTTAGATTTGGTGTTCAGACATATTTAATTTACTTGGCCCATTTAACAGGTCGGCTCAAGATACATACACACATACACGCCGTGAGCTGAATATCAAACTCTCGTGACCTAAATGTCAAAATTGCAGGGAGGACGAAATAATTTGACATTCATCTCACAATTTTTACCAATCGTAAACACGAATGCATGTATAAAATAAGCAGAAATAAAAACAAATTTGGTAGGTGATGAAGAAGAACAAGAATGCAGCTGATCTGACGAACCAACCTGTTTAGTGGACACTGACGCTAATCACATTTCTCTTTTCATGACATTTCATTTTACTTATGAAACAAGCCTTTTAACAGGGTTGCATGCAGAATTTTTCTTCATTAACAACTCATTAATTTCTAATGAAGCATTAACTTGGTAAATTTTTGTATGGTAAATTGAGAATCATTGGGCTTGAAAATTGAATGAAGGCTCTTAATGTTCAATTAAGGTTGTGTCTGAACATAACATTAACCACAAAAAGTGAGTTGCGGACGTTACTTATTATACTATTTCGTAATCTGCTATGAAACACGCAAGTTTTAACGGGTCTTGCGTTAAGAAAACCCTCAAAAAAGTATTTCGACACACCCTATTAGTGGCTAATTTTTTCGAAATTTAAATTCGCTTATTAATTTGAAATTTACCTTAACATACATAAATATATAGAACTCTGTATTCAATTACGCTAATTTTGACACCTTTTGCGATATAGTATCTCAAAATGAAATTTTTCTCATACCTGGAAGGGCCACCCTACTGGCAGTCACGGTGGGCGTGGTCTGATTGATCAGATATTTGCTATTTTTCTTCCATATGCCATTGCTATAGGATTTGTCAACTTTCAACTACGTAGCTGTATTAGTTGAATATATGCCAAAAAAATGGAATTGGGACCAATGTGCACTGTGCGCAACATTTATGGGAAGTCATTTTCTAAACTTATTTCAATCGCATTTTAATCATATTCGAGTCCCGTTCGATTATACTTTTAATAATTTTTCACTTGTTTTTCGATCTTTAGCATGATATCAGTTTAAATAGTTATCCGTTTTTAATAATCAAAGGGGATCGAAAAAGACTCAGTAAGGTCATCGTTATATGATTAAAAATATGCTGGTCTAACTTGTTTTCGATTTTTCTTTTAATAGCGAAATTCCTTTTTTTAGTCATCAAATGGGCTCGAAAAAGTATAGTCAGTTTTAATAAAACAGTCTTCCAAATGGTATGTGGAAATATATTTATATGTATACTAGCTGTACCCGGCCAAGCTTTGCTTTGGCTCACTTCCTATTATAGGTACTTGAAGCGAAAAACGGCACACTTTAAAATATGTTGGAAGTATTTAGAAACGGAAATTACCTCGGCCTGCAGAGCTCAGCTCAATTCAGATAAGTTTAAAAAAGTGAAGGAAAAAGTTGATATTTTCAAAAGTTTGCCCTCTTCATGTTCTTATCCAATTTTTCTTCGTATTAGTCTCCAACTCCCTTTCCCTCTACTTTTCTCTTTCCCTTTCCCTTTCCCTTTATCTTTCCTTTCATTTCCGTTTCCTTTTTCCTTTCCCGTCACATTTCCGCTTCCTTTCTCTACCGCTCTATCTTCCTCTCCTTTTCTGTCTTTCTCCTTTTTATTCCCCCCTCTTATTCCTTTTCTAATTCCCTGTCTTACTGTCTCTCTCCTCATCCTCTTCATTCCATTTTTATTATATTCTCCCTCTCCTTTTCCGTCCCTTTGCCTTTGCCGTTCTCAGTCTTATTACTCTTCTCATTTCCCTAGGGAACTGGGTTTAGCCATAACATACCCTGCATTCCACTTCTCATTTGACACCATCATTGCTTAAAAACGTTCCGTGGCGTCCGAATCGTCTCTTTTACCCATAATTGGGTATCGGGACTAAGAATCACTATGAAAATATCTCTATATAGCAGACCCGGTCAACACTTTCATTTTATATCAGTATTGATCAGCAGCATCCCGGGCTCATCCGGGTCCACTTATAGACCCACATCTGGGAACTTGACCTAGGAACCATAATGGGTACGGTATCTGGAGACTTGACCAAAAAATCGTAATGGGTACGGCTCTACATGAGAGTCCGCTCAACACCTTTCGTTTGGTACCAATATCCCTAAGATATATCCCGGTGTTATCCGGGTCCACATATTGACCCACATCTTGGGATCCCACCTAGGAATCGTCATGCGCCGTGATTGAATAACAATATCGCTGAGAAATTATCCGGGGCCATCCGAGTCCACGTTCATTTGGTACCAATATCCCTGAGAAATATCCCGGTGTTATCCGGGTCCGGGTCCTCATAAGACCTTTCATTTGATACCAATATCGCTCAAAAACATCCGAGGGTCATCCGGGTCCACGTTGTGACCTATATCTGGAGACCCGGGCTAGGCATCACAATTATAATAGTTCTGTGCTGAAGTCCTCATCAAGACTTTTAATTTGATACCAATATCGCTCAGAAACATTCGAGGGTCATCCGGGTCCACGTTTTGACCCATATCTGGCGACCCGACCTAGGAATCACAATGAGTAATATTCTATGTAAATTCTCTGCTCAATACCTTTCATTTGATACCAATATCGCTCAGAAACATTCGAGGGTAATCCGAGACCCGACCTAGGAATCACAATGAGTGCTATTCTATGTAAATTCTCTGCTCAATACCTTTCATTTGATACCAATATCGCTCAGAAAGGTAAATGTGTAAATTTGGTCAAAATCCCTCCACGCGTTTGGGCGAAAGCCGGCGACAAAGAATTGGGCTTGATTTTTATATATATATAGATATTACGCTAAGCGATTTTTTGTAAACACCATAACTTTTACACCGTTATACCGATTTTCGAGAATGTGGTGTCAAATGAAAGGGCTTGACCAGTAGATGTGCAGGAAGGTTTAATTTTTCTGAAAAGGGTTGCCAGCTGTTCGAAAATTTAATTTTCATGTATAGTTTGTTTGATTTTAAAATTTTTGGTACCATATGAAAAGGCTTGACCTGATATTGAGTACTTTAATAAAAATTTTACAAAAAGGGTTGCCATCTGTTCAATAACTCAGTTTTACGCTATAGTTTGTTTGATTTTTAAATTTGAAGTGTCATATGAAAGGGCTTGACCTGATAGTGAGTAATATAATAAAATGTTTACAAAAAGGGTTGCCACCTATTTAAAAATTCAGTTTTACGTTATAGTTTGTTTGATTTTTAAATTCGATGTGTCATAAAAGGGCTTGGCATGGAAATGAGTAATTTATTAAAATTTTTACAAAAGGGTGCCACCTGTTCAAAAATCCATTTTTACCCCACAGTTTATCTCATCTTCTCATCTTTATATATATTACACTAATAGATTTTTGGTACGCACCATAACTTTTACACAGTTATACCGATTTTCGAAAATGGGGTGTCAAATGAAAGGGCTTGACCTGTAGATGTGCAGGAAGGTTTAATATTTCTGAAAAGGGTTGCCACGTGTTTAAAAATTTAATTCTCCTCTATAGTTTGATTGATTTTTAAATTTCAGATACCATATTAAAGGGCTTGAGCTGAAAATAAGTAATTTATTATAATGTTTACAAAAAGGGTTGCCACCTGTTCAAAAATTCAGTTTTATACTATAGTTTGTTTGATTTTTAAATGTGAGGTGTCAAATGAAAGGGGTTTGCTTGAAAATAAGTATTTTTTATAATTTTTACAAAAAGGGTTGCCAACTGTTCAAAATTTTAATTTTACGCTTCTTTTTATATTGTATTAATAAGAATTTATGGACTCAAACCAATATATATTCTGTAATTTTTAAGGGGAAGTCAAATTTAAAATGACAATACAAAAAATTGTCAAGTGTGGCAATAAGTGATCTTCCACCCTCAAATTGTCGCACAGTGTAATTGAAAGCCACAGCATCGCGTGGCAGGATTTACTAGTTTATATTATTTTCACAGAATTTTTCGAGACCATTGATTGTTGACATAGTATACAACTCTGAGAAATTCAAGTACAGCGGTTACCCACTTACCCATTATTCTAGTAATACTACCTACTAGAGCTGTCAAACTATCGATAGTCACGACCATCGATGTTTTACGATAGTCCTAAGGGTGACTATCGATACTATCGATAGTATCGACCCATTTTATATGTTTTTTTCAAATCCATTTATTTTTCGCTGCCTTACTTTTAAAAATACCAACTGATTTTCCAATTCATAAAAATTTTTTTGTAAGAATAATAACACATCGACTTTTTTTGGTTTTAAACTCGACCGCCTATCACTTACAATTAAACCAGCTTTACTGAACATGCGTTCAGACTCTACTGCGCTGGTTATAATAGCGGAACGGGACGGAAGCCGTACCGATAGAGAACGGTGACAAACATAAGGCAGTTATAATAGTGCGTTAACTGCCGTCTTTGACATTTGCCACAGCTGTAAATATTGTACTTTGTTTACCAATTTAAAACAGGAAACTTTCCACTTACCCCAACAAGGAAACTTTCAATTTGTTGGTGATTTCATGACGACACACGCCGTTATTAAGTCTTTCCTCGAATTCGCTCATATTTATTTTATAAAATGTTTAAAAAAAATTTTTGCTAACGGTATTCTGTTTTGTCACAGCAAAGAGAACTGTCAAATTGCCGTAAGAATACGGAAGAAATCTAAAATCAACAGATGCTTACGGTTCTAGCCGCTTTCTACCGTTCATTGTAATCAATCACATGCCTTTCACATACAATAGATATTAAAGTCACAGCTGCATCCGTTGCGTTACGGCTATTATAACCAGCGAGTACAGATGATGCCGTGTAACAAAAAAAAAATTGTTTGCAGGTGGGTTTGTGTTTGGTGCAGAGTTAACTTGCTCCAAGTACTGGCTCTTCTTCTGGATTACATCGGTTTTTTTGCTCTCTGTATTGGATTCAACACTTCGGAAATTTTTGGTTTCTTATACGGCAATGTGTTCTCAATAAAAAATTGTGCTTTGAGAATTAATGTGGAAATGGGTAAATGTCAAATGCGCTGGGAAAGAGTATATACGATAGTCGCGATAGTAGTAAAACTATCGATAGTTATTTAAAGTGACTAGACTATCGATACTATCGATAGTATCGTCGATAGTTTGACAGCTCTACTACCTACGATCTTGAACTCTTGGCTATAGGAGCTTTAGTTTTTTTACCAACAACAAGCAGAGTTAGCTTGTTTACAATTCATACAAAATATTCCATATAATTTTATTTATTTATTTACTTCTGCTTGCATAGTCTCAACAAAACACCCTTTTAAAACATAAACGCTTCGCCCGTTGTTGCAACAATAAATTATATCTAGTTAAATCATGATATTTACCAACTTGCTTCGATTTTCATATTTCATATTTTACAAAATCGAAATATTCTTTGCATTTTTATTTTGTCAAATTTATGACTTCTATTTTGGGAGTTGGTGGGGAGCACTTTATTTTTGACTAAAAACAAAAGCATGACGTAAAACTTATTTATGTGCACACGCATTTAGGTATTTCTGGAATGTTATCTATAAAGTGGCATACGTGACAGGTCAAATAAGTAAGTGCATAAATAGCAGAAGATAAAAATGTAAAAAGGTGAGGTAAGGGGAAGGCAAGCTATGCATGTTATTGTTGTAAAATATATTGCATTTTACATTGGAATTCGAGAAATACAAAATTCAAATGCTCAATGCTTGTGTAAATTCCAAGTGAAGATATAATATTAAATATTTAGAAATTCTGCGAAAAAAGCTTAAGAGAATTGCTTTTATTTGTTGTTTAGAACAATTCTGTTGTAAATTCATTAAGTAGATATTTATGTGAATTGCTAAAAGTCAAAATTCTTACTAAGAAATGACAAATCAAGTGAATCATGAACGATTTTCTTAGAAGAATTGATAATGAAAAGTTTCATATAAAATTTCTACAACAGAATGCTATTTCAATTGAGTGTGCAAGAAAAAATGTAAAGTTTCTGGATTTAAGCTTTCGGGTTTGGGCATTATGGATTGTTGTTTTTGTTGTTTGCTTGCTTTAACAAAGTCATCAACATCAAAAACATGAGATGGTGTACTCCACATAAAACGTACAAAAATACTTAAAAACTATATTGAACATACATTTAATCTTAACTGCTGCACAAAATTACCTTAAATCGAAATAATTTTATAACCAAAGAGTGTAATTAATTTAAGCTTAAAACACTTGCTGCACCAATTGCTTCCACACAAACGTACGTACGTACATATGTACATGTGGCAGCATGAAGAAAGCTAAAAAAAAAAACAAAAAACTTTCCATTATACAATCACAATCTCAAGTGACGTAAACAAGTTTGGTTTGGCTGCATACTTATTAACACATCACCGAAAGGTCTAGAGGATCACTGCTACTTGTGAAACTTTGTTTTACTACGCACTAAGCTTACGCCACTCAAATGCCACATACACTTGCTCGTAAGCACCTCATATACCTATACCAACTAACAACAACACACTTTATGGCAAAACAAGAAACACTTACTAATATTTAACGAGCTGTTTATGTTAGTTTTTGTGGTCAGAAGAATACCTGTAGGAAATTTAATTAATTTTAAATCACTTTATAAACTACTTTATTTTCAATAACAACTAATTGAAAATGTGACTTTTTCCTTTGCAATGAACTGACTTTTTTAACACGGTGATGTCATAGCAAGCAGTCAATTGCCCTATCCTGCATTTGTTTTCAACTACTTTACTAGTAACTTTATCTTGAGTTTCTTTTCAACTACTTAACTTGTAGTTTAATATAAATAACTTAATCCTGCATTTGATGTCGAAATTCAAGAAATGGTAAAAATGCGAAGCAAATTTTCCTCAAATTTCGCAAATTGTTCTCAAGTTGATAAACAATATTTGAGAAACAATTGAATTTATCTTAATTTTCAAATGATAAATATGAAACAATATTTTCTCCGTTTGAGAATTTCGTTTTCAGTGTTTAATGGGAAGTGAAGCTGAAAACCGGTAACCAAAAAAACGAAAAAACAATCTTGGCATACTTAGATCTGAAAACATGTGTTTACATATAAATATGTACATATACAAGAAACTGTCCCGTGCTGCATTTGTTTAAAGCTACTTTAAAATTAGTTGAATATAAGTCACTTTTTAATATATTTATTTTTGCAACTAACTTTTTTTTTCCGTGAGGGATACTTTGCAATAGATGAATGGATGTATGTACATATGTATGTGTGTTTGCGTAGATGAAACACAGGCGTGATGAAAATAAGAACTACATACATATGTATGCGATGAGCACTATAAACTGTTAGCTATTATAGTTAGTAAAAGTTTATAGCAAATTCAAAGTAAACGATTTTCCTATCTGCATATAAACACAGCAATAACTTATCTTTATTAATTCCTACTAAGTAATTAGCACGAGCACACTTTGGAGGAAATATTTGGATATATATGTATACACATGTATGTCCCTCCAAGTTTTGCCTATTCCAAGAAGATTAAGATTTGGTTAGACTTGCTGGTCGTTAAGGGCCTCACATAGACTGGGTGAGTCCGTAGTGTTAGCAGAAAAAATTCTTGAACATGAGCACCTCTAAGCTAAAAGTGTTGACTCGGACTAGAGAACAACCTCGTCCCCTTGACAAATACCTAGATGCCGATCGTAGGATTTACCCATAATTTTGGACACACTACAGCCCTGCTTTGGTTCCACGTCTTATCAGCCTGGTCTTTCACATACACAGACAAAAAAACTAATATTTTCACATTTATTTATTTAACTCAACTCAATTTATTTAACCAAAACTAGGGTTGATTTAATTTTTAATATAAAAATAGTACTATTAACCAATTTTTGTTTGATTCTTTTCTCAGTGTAGATATAATATATGCTTAATTTCACTGAGTGACATCGAAACGTATATGGAATATGATGTTCCAAGACCTGCACCCTTCTTTGCCAGTTCGTCAGTTTTCTGATTGCCGTTTATCTCTTTCCTGGTCGCTGTGGTGCAGTGGGTAGAGTTCTCGCCTGCTATACCAAAGGTCTCGGGTTCAAACCCCAGTTCGGACAAACACCAAAAAAAAATTTTCTAATTAATTAAAATCCAATTAGTAGGAAAAAACCAAATTTATGTAGCACACCTCGAATTGGGAGAGAGGCTAGGCCATAAAACTCGTCAGAGTTATAATAGCGCCAGTGTATTATTATTATATAGATAGTCTATTATATAAAAATGTATCCGTTCTGTCTATCGTGATTATGGTCCTCACCGATAGAGTGCAACTAAATTAAAGTCATAAAATTCCTTTAAAAATATTCAATAACAACTTTTTCTATTATTTTTAATATTTCTATGGTTTCGCTTAATATCTTTTTTGTCGCAAATAATCATTTAATCCATAATTTATGTAAGTCTCCAATTTCTTCATCAAGCAGACAATTGCAACGCAACGCATAACTTGCACGAGCAACTTGTTGCAAAACAACGCAATCCAATCACTTCCATTCAAGGGCGAGTGTCCCAAATAAATTGCGCTGCCGTGCTTCCCCCTACCAGGCATGACGAGAGGGGGGGGCTGAGGGGGTCAATTGCCCCGGGCCCGGGCTTTAGAGGGTCCGGGAATCTCAAAATGATATCCAAGTTTTTGCTTACAGAAAATAAACGAACAACACCTTTAATCACCTTTCGTAGATAGCAATCATTTTAAATTTCAACAAATTTTATAAATCTCTTAAAGTGTCTGCACCCCACTTAAGGAATTGTTGGTTTTTGGCGTCGTCTTTGCAGCATAAATTTGAATTCGTTTTCTGTTGCAACAGAAAAATTCGGTATGATGCAAATTCTTATACAGCGATATGGGTATTTCCTGGGCGTTTCGGACGGTATGTTCGCACGATTTTTTGAACTTTTGAGGCAGAAATATCGCGAAATATTGTATCGTTTTATGATAAAAGGAAAGATTTAGGTCACAGCTAATGATTAAAGTATGTTAGCGACAGAAATTTAGTTTAATGCCTCTGTTTTAGCCACTTAAACTGCGTTCCGGACGCTACAAAAACACGTCCATTTTTTTTTTTTTTTTTTTGAGTAGCTAAAACAGAAGCCTGGCATAGCAGGCGAGCACTCTACCCACTGCACCACAGCGGCCATGTATAGATAAATTAAAGTTCGTAACTACATATATATTCATTGAATTTTGATTTTGAGAATTTGTTCATTTAGTATGGGGGCCCTTAGTTATTTTGACCCCGGGCCCGGATTTTCTCTCGGCCGCCCTGCCCCCTACTCCGCTTCTTTGCAGATTTCATTTTTACTCTTTCACTTACTCATTTCACACCAGCCGTAGAAGACATAATTCAATTAGAAAACTTTCACAATTCATTCAACTAATAAGTAAGTAAGTACGTAGTGAATGCAACGACGTTCTTGTTTGTTGATAGAAATTTTTGTGTTGTTGTTGTTGTCGGTTGGAGTTGCTTTTATTGTTGTTATTGTTATTGTCGCCTTTTGTCAGCTGTTATTTTTTTGTTGTTATTGTTCTGCTAGTATTGTCATCCACGTATATTCACTTAGTGGCTTTCGTATCTTGATCACAATCCTGTCCATTTCTTGCTTTGGCCTATGTTACTTTGCGCCTTGCACGTGTTGGTTGCGATGTTTTGCTGTACTAATTACCCGTTTTCCCCACCTCTCTCTATATCTATCACTATCTGTACTTTTCTCTATCTTTCGCTATCTTTCCCTATCTTTGTCTCTCTATCTCACTTTCTCTATCCAATCTCCCTATTGTTTTTATACCCAGTGTGTTCTAGTGATGGGCGAGTCCGAGATGTTTAGACAATCGAGAGAATCGCCATCGTTGCAAAATCACAATCGAGTCAAAAGTTTACTCGCTCTTCGACTATACAATCAAAATGTTTTTGCGATTGTTCCGAGTCGGCGGGCCTGCTGTTGTTTTGATGATATGTTTTAGTTGATAAAATAAACTGAATGAGGTTTGTTGATAAAGAAATTAGAGCCCGTGCACAATTGACTTCTACCTCGCTTTGCTTCAGAGTTTTGCTTTGACAGTTTCGTTCAGCATGTGCTTTTCAAAGGGACATGTTCACAATTGAGGTGAAGCGAGTAAAGCAAGGTATAAAGTTAGCCATATTTCATCTTTTTACACTTTGACAAACATCTCCCCTTGTGTGTGTGTGTGTATGTTTGTATATCTACACTTATTTTAGCGATTTCGCGCAATTTCGTGAGAAGTGAACAGAGAAAAGTAAAAAATAACATTCGAATAAGCAGAAAAAAGCAAATTCCCCAAAAATGTTACAAAAAATCAGGTTTATAAATTAAAGCATAGAAGTGAAGTTGAAATTGTCAAAGTGTTAATTGTAGCAAGCATCTGGAAATTCGCTTTGCTTTAAGGTTTTTTCTATCAAAGTTGGAGCAGACAAAGCCAATTGTGCACGGGCTCTTAGGATTTTTAATGGAAGTGAGGTAACTACATATATAAATGAACCAAATTGAAAAATATGCTATACATAGACACTGCATTTTTGAAATCACAACTAAAGTGTGTCTTGCATAATAATAATAACTAACTATTTAAACATTAATAAATTTTCTGAAGTGAGACGCTTATGAAATAAATGAATTTTACAAGTAGCAACAACGGCAATAGATTTGTACCACTCTGTATGTTTTTTAAAGCAATTTTGATATTCAAGCGGCAACAACAAATATTATGTATTTTTTGCAGCGAGTCCAAGATGTTGTAGGGTTGCTTTGAAAACGAGAGGAATCGTTGGCGAGTCCGAGATGTTTTAGCGATTGTTTCGACTGATGGCCATCAGCGTTGCCATTCTAGCTTTTTTCAAGCTAGACTTAGCTTTTTTTCTTGTCTTTTAGCTGCAAAAATTCTGATTTAGCTTTGGCTTTTTTTAGCTTTTTTATTTGCTAAAACTCACCAAAAAATTAGCGCTGCTCATATACATTTGTACATACATACAGTCATCACAGTTACCATTATTTGAATGTAAAACATTTTTTCAACATTTCGTTATTTTTATTGACACTGAATTGCAAATTTACATAATATATATATTATAGTATATGAAAATAAAAACTTATGCAGGCTCCACTAAACAAGTCGGTTCTTCAGATCAGCTGACTTCTTGTTCTTCTTCGACAGCTATCCAATTTCTTTACTTCTGCATATTCTAGACATGCATTCGTGTTTACAATTCGTCAAATTCTTCATTCTCTGAGTTTATCCATCATTCGCCCGTGAGCTGAGTGTCAAATTATTTCGTTTTCTTTACAGTTTTGACATCTCGGTCACGAGAGTTCGACATTAAGCTCACTGCGTGTATGTGTGTATGTATGTTTAACCGACCTGTTAAATTGACCTTGCATTTATGTGTTTTTTGAACACAATTTAGGCGAGCTCCCCTGGCTGTGATCCATATCCGCATAAAAATTTTGCATGCAAATGGAACAACAATTTTGTGATCCTGATGTTTATCTGGATCCATTCGGGTCCGAATAGATTGTAATAGATTTTTTGATCCAGATGAACATCAGAATCAAAAAATTGTTGTTGCAGTTGCTTGCAAATTTTTTGTCCGGATCACTGCCATGGGAAATCACCTCTTAATAAAGCATTAAAATACGCAGTAGGACTTGGGATCATCGTTTTTTTTTAATGTGTGTGTGGAATCTTCCACCATTTATTTAGTAAATATAAATAGGAATATGTAGACAAATAAGAGATAAAGACTGGGTGAGTGATTATCTCTTGTTACAGTCTTTGTTAATATTAGGAATATAAGAATTAATATGCTGATATGATACACGCATACATGTATGACACATACATATATATATAACAATAGATATTTGGGAAACGTATTTCTTATCAGAGAATTGAAACACATAAGAAATACGTCGCCATTTAAAATGATATGTAAGGGACAATGCTTTGTCTGGACTCTGATGCTTGTTATTTAGGAGCATTGTTGTTGAAATACATTGCATTGTCAATTGCTATCGTTTCCTAATATTTACTTAGGATAATAGGGACGCGCTTCTTATCTGTGGAGCGTTACCATTAGTTGTAAGTGTACATATAAGTATTTACATTTGTATATTTACACACTGGACGAACTGCGTTCGTTCAGATAGAGATAAGGATAGGTTAATTTTAATATAAATAAAGAGCTCCGTGCAACGGAGCGTCAGTGTTCTTTCAACTATCAACAGTGTGAAACATTTTTTTTAGCTTTTTCTAGCTTTTTTTTTTTGAGAATCTAGCTGGAACTCTGGAAAAGTTCTGACAACACTGATGGCCATTTACGACTTGACTCGAGTACGAATGAAAACCATCGAGAGCATTCGAGATGTTTCAACAATCGAGAGAATCGAATAAAACATCTCGGACTCGCCCATCACTAGTGTGTTCTATGAACTTACACCATTGATCAATTAGCGTTTGGTTTTAAGCGTATGTAAATGATCCTAATTTTCGCTTAGAGCACTCAACAAGTACTCCACGAGAATCTTGTATATATACAGCAGTATTCTTCAGGCGACGTTTAACTATGTAGTCTATACAGTCAGTTCTTACGTATTCTTAACTTGGTGCTGCACTGAAAACACAACTTACTCAGATTATGGAAAAGTGGAAATTATTTATATTGATTGTTTTTATGTACAATTTTCTTCAAATCAAGGAATACAAAACAAGTTTTAAAGAAAATTTTATTCACAACAATTAAAATATGTCTTTATCGCCGAATCATTCCCATATTTCCATAATCTGAGTAATTTTTTTTTTGAGTGTGGTTAACTATCTCCCTCCCACAACCAACTGCCGTCGCGTTTAAGCTTCCTTATTCCTCATTTTTTCGCTATTGTTGTCTGTTGTTGATATTTTCTGTTTATTTTTTGTTCCACACAATTCGTCTGTTGTTGTTTTGCCATACCTACACACTCATTGGTCACTCACTCCCAGTAACACGGTATTTATGTCAATTCAGTTTTAGCCATTGTTATTACTGTCATTGTGTCAAGTTAATAAAGCAATTGTGTTAATTTTTTTTTCTTGCTTTCCGCATAGCGCTCATTGCGGTTGTTGGTGTTTTTGTAATTTGTTCGTTTGCTGCGGCGTATGTGGTACGATTTTGCGGTTGTTCTGGGTTGTTGTTGTTGGCTTTGAGGGAATTGTGGATATGCGAGTAGATGTTAGAGCTGATAACTATCATTTCTCTGTGTTTCTTTTTTTCTGAAGTTAAATTTAGCAGAAAATTGTGACAACAAAGAAAAAAGAAAAGTATACAGCAATAAACCAATTGCGAAAAACTATATTATGCTTATGATAAAAGCCCATTCATGTGTGTATGTGTGTGTGTGTGTACGTGTGGTAGCGGGTAGACAATTAGTAAATCGGAAAAAAGTAAAGCAAATTCAATTAAAAGTTAGCACTTTTGATCATGATGGTGCACGTAAACGAAAAGTACAATGACAATTTCATAATTCCAATTTACTACATTAGCACTTAATCAAGTTAAAGAGTGTAAGTGATCAGACGTTGGAATGAACTATGCAACAATTTCAGTTTACTGAACTTTGAAATATAAGAAAACGCTAAAAAAATGCTCTCATGTTCTTTCTTCTGTAAAGAAATGGATGAATGCAGAATTTTCTCGGATATTAAATCTGGCATACACATTTGTAAAGATTTAAATAAGATGCCTCGAAGAGCACAATATCTTGCTTGGTAAGCGATTTACTCCACATTTACTCCACATTTACTCCACAGTTACGATTGGAGTCCCCTGAGGAACCTGTGAAGCATCATGTAATACAAAATTTATGAACGAAAACCACAAACGCAAGAATCTAAGGCTTGTGACGGACTTTTCCTTTGGCAGCTGGGGTAGTTCAGTCCGTCCAGGATTCCTGCAAGTAAAAAGGTTTCCTTCCCTTTTCCCCGGAAATATGAATAAATTGTTTTTTGTCTTTTCTAAATTTCAATAATTGTTTATTAAATATATTATCTAATTCTCTACAGTACTACTCCTGCTCTACTTAAAGGTGGCGCGGTGAAAACCTTCGCTAACCTTGCGACCCACTGAAGTGAAAACCTCAGCGAATATATATACTAAGCTCTACTTAAAGGTGGCGCGGTGAAAACCTTCGCTAACCTTCCGACCCACTGAAGTAAGAACCTCAGCGAATATATATACTAAGCTCGAGTGGAGTCAAAACCTCAGTCGAGCTACAATTGTCGGAAGTCAGAACTTCGGACAGTATACCTAACTACTAGTTACAGCCTATTACTGCAACTGATTTCCTCTTCAAAATGCTCGCCCTTTTATAACGATCCTGCGCGCAGGCAGCCCGTTATCTTACAATAATTATCCTTAGAAATTAACGTCTACGTATGTACATATGTATATGCTTATATATGGACTTATTTAACTTAAAGCTTAGCTTAGTACATGTTTTTTTTATACTCAGCTGTACTAGTACACAGAGTATTATAGTTTTAATCACATAACGGTGGATTGTAACAGAATGAAATAATCGAGATAGATATAGACTTATATATATCAAAATGATCAGGGTGAAAAGAGAAATCGATTGAGCCATGTCCGTCCGTCCGTCCGTCCGTCCGTCCGTCCGTCTGTCCGTCCGTCCGTCTGTCCGTCTGTCCGTCCGTCTGTAAACACTCTAACTCGCGCAAAAATTGATATATTTTGATGAAATTTGAAATGCAAGTTGGTATCGAGACTGGGACGGTTGGTATTGAAAATGGGCGAAATCGGACCATGACCACGCCCACTTTTCCTATATAGAAAAAATCGGAAATTTGGTATCTCAGCCACTAATATAGCTAGAGCGATGAAATTTTACCCACGTGTTGAGCTCAGGCCCCTATGAAGAAATTTGGTGAAATTTTAGAAAATGGGCGGTGCCACGCCCACTTATTAAGGGTCAAACATTGAGGGTTTTATAAGCCATAACTCAGAAACCATTGAAGATATATCGATGAAATTTGGTACGCGTGATATACTTACTTAGGTAAATGTTTGGACGAAAAATTGTTAAAATCGGTTGACGGCCACGCCCACTTTTATATATGGGTCTTATAAAGTGACCTAATAAAACATTTTAAGCGATATCTCTGTAAAATATAAAGACCTATCACTGAAATTTTGTGGCATGAGTCCAACTATGGACATAAAACAAAAAACACAAAAATTTTGGAAAATGGGCGGTGCCACGCCCACTTATTAAGGGGCAAATATTGAAAGCTTTATGAGTCATAACTCAGAAGCCATTGAAGATATATCAATGAAATTTAGTACGCGTGATATACTTACTTAGGCAAATGTTTGAACGAAAAATTTCCAAAATCGGTTGACGACCACGCCCACTTTTATATATGGGTCTTATAAAGTGACCTAATAAAAACATTTTAAGCGATATCTCTGTCAAATATAAAGATATATCATTAAACTTTTATGGCAGGAGTCTAACTATGAACATAAGACAAAAACCGTAAAAATTTTGGAAAATGGGCGTGGCACCGCCTTCTTTTAGAAGCAGGAATATACGAGATTTCTTAGCCTATAACTCCAAAAATAATTGAGATATTATGACGAAACTTTGTTTATACGTTTTATAACTTGTGGTAATATACACGCAAAAATTTATTGAAATCGGTTTATGACCACGCCTACTTTTTAACAAAGATATTTCTGGAACACCCTTTTGGAATTTGTAACGTGAAGTCTTTGTAACTAGAAGTCAAAAAGGAATGAAATTTTGCACAAAGAATAATATTCATATGCTTAGTTGATCGACTGATAAAAATGTTGAAAATGGGCGTGGCTACGCCCACTTTATGCAGCACTCGCTTTATATAAAATACACCGTGTTTCCATCAAACGCAAACAAACAATGAAAGCATACAGCTGAGTATCTAATGTTCGATTCCACTCGAACTTAGGCTTCCTTACTTGTTGTCATTGCACTCGTTTAATCGGTGGTGGGTTTTCCTATTGGCCGTGGCTGCGCTTGAATACATGTATGCTTGTGTGTTCGCTGTAACGCTGCGTTGACTCGGGTTTTCTGTTGGCTGTGCTTGAATGCATGTATGCTTGTGTGTTCGCTGTCACCTATCGGTAGCGCTGAGTTCACTTGCCTACGGTCTTGCCAATTTCCAATTGATATATGTATGTAGGTATGTATGTACATTAGAGTGACCATAAAAGTAAATGCGTTTTATCATGTGTGTTGTTGTATATATATTCTGCATATAAAATCCATTTGTATAATTAGAAATATGCATGTTGGACGTATGTAAATGTATGTATAATTCAGGTACATATGTATGTATATCTATACATATGTATGTATATATATAAATTCATTATATGTATATATGTATGTATAATTCAAGTACATAATATGTATTCAAGTACATATTATGTATGTTTGTAGTTAGGTACATATGTAAATTTATTTGATGGCGGATATGTACGTTCGCATTATGTATGTATGTATGTACAAATTCCTTTCGTATGTATATATGTATCATTCAGGCACATATGTATGTACATATGTTTTCAGAAAATTCACTTTATCTGTATGTAGATATGTATGCACATCCATATATACCCTGCAGTAAGTTTGTTTCACTGCTGAGGGATCAGTGATGATTCTTTGTTGAATATTCATCACTGTCGTCATAACTCAGTATATTTTTATTTGTTCTTGTTTTTTTTTCTGAGGAAAGCAAACCATTTATATGAAAAATTCATCAGTCTTTATATGAAAGTATTCACTGATGCCTCCTCGTCATAGGTGAATTGTATCAGTGATTGATTCATTAAGGATTCATTGCGGATTTTTATTGTAGGGTATATACGTTCGTGTGCAAACTCCATGTATGTATGTATGTACTTGTGGGGGACACCTAATCCTCAGGATTGGGGTCCTCACAGGCTGACATAAAGCTCCAGACGGCCAACGAGAAAGGCGGCCGAGAGAACTTCGGTCAGACGCTTTAATACAGAAATCCAGAATACAAAGCGGTTCTCAACGCGGTTCTTAACTTGGTTAGAAGATAGATAAGCCTCAAAAACATGGCATTTTATTAGATAATACCGCATTTATTTTCAATATGTTGAGAATTCTGCCGACTGAGGATAATTTTTGTAAAGCGCGGCCAAGGACCGATCATTTTTCAACTAGTCCTGAAGTGATTTCTTTTGCACTAACTTCGAACTATTGATTTTTGAATTATCCCAGGACTGTCTATATACGAATTAAGCAGCAGTTGAAAGCATTGCGTTTGGATAGAACGAAAACCAACCCTATTTCTTTTTGGACTAGTTCTGCACTAGTCTGTAACTAGCGTAATTTGCTGCAGGGAAGTTATAAAAGATTCAATTTTAGTGTATGGGTATCTTTAGGTCCTTGAGTTCGTATCATTCAATATTTCTTTTGGTTGTCTTTGATGGAATGTGATGCGTTTTGAAGCGATTGTCCGTCATGCCTTTTCAAACTTGGTTTAGTTTATTTTAATAATTGACCTTATTATTATTTTCGTGGCATCATAAAGTCATTTTTAGATTAATAAAAAAGAGGCAAATCTAAGTTATAAAAATAACTAACTAATAACATAAATTGAATTAGCTAACTCATTTTCTATCAGCCAAAGCGAATGCATATTTCAATGAGTTATTTACATTACATAGAATGAAACATTACATAAAACAAAGTAAAAAAATTTTTTAAAAAGCTTTTATTTAATATTAATATAAAAATTTACTAAAAAGGAAAAAAATAATTTTTTTATATTTTTGAACAAGATTTATATTAGTCCTTAGTTCATTTGGATCTTAATTTCAATCTAAGCATACATTTAACGTATTTCTTCAAAGCATTTCTGTATATGTATCAACATAAATAAAAGCGCGGGTCCTCTTTACGTAATACATATCTCACGTAATTGGAATTTAAAGTTTTTATCGCTTCCTTCCATTTCACCAATACTGTTTTATAACATTAATATCTAATAAGTACCCGCGCTTTTATTTATGTTGATACATATACAGAAATGCTTTGAAGAAATACGTTAAATGTATGCTAAGATTGAAATTAAGATCCAAATGAACTAAGGACTAATATAAATCTTGTTCAAAAATATAAAAAAATTATTCTTTTCCTTTTTAGTAAATTTTTATATTAATATTAAATAAAAGCTTTTTAAAAAAATTTTTTTACTTTGTTTTATTTTTGCCTTTTTAGTTTTACAATGCATATTACATCTAATATTTGTCAACACTCCCACTATCAATATAGTCCAACAGTTTTTAATATGAAGTGCACTATGTTTAACATTTTGATGGTTTCTGCTCAGCCAGTTTTTTTATTATCCAATTCCTGTGGAGCCTTTTAAGCGGTTTTACTATACTCTTTTGTGAATAGATTACTTCGTAATACGTGTTCAAAATAGGAACAAAATTGATTCATAAATACCAATTTTCTAAATATCTTGACACTAACGCCACCTAGCGGCGATTTATTTCCACGGATATATTTACTTTCTCATAAGCAATATATATACCGAATATGAACAAATTCGGTCGGTAAATAGGAATTTTACAAATAACTTGACACCAGCGCCACCTAGCGGCGATTTTTTTCCACAGATGTATTTACTTTCTCATAGGCAATATATATACCGAATATGAACAAATTCGGTCGGTAAATACGAATTTTACAAATATCTCGACACCAGCGCCATCTATCGGATTTTTCACATTGCATTGTCTTCGGGTCCTGAACTATGTTCCAAATTTCAAGTACCTAGCTCAACTAGAAGTATCTTAAATGTTCGTTGCAAAATTCCACGACATACATACACCCATACATACATACATACATACATACATACATACAAAAAGTGAAGTTAAATAAAAGCTTGTAAAAAGGAAGAAAAAAGAAGAAAAAAATAAGACGAAAGGATGAGCAAAAAGAAACAAAATGGAGCTAAAAAAATTTAACTACAAAGATTCAGATTCACTCAACCAATTTTTCTTTTTTTTCTTGCATTTCAACCAAATGCACTACGATACAATATCACTCATACGCCATGGTGGTAGCCAACCTATTTTTGTGCAGAGTAATTGGTGAATCGGCGACTGAAAGAAAGTATGCTGAGCCAAAGCCAAAAGCCAGCGCCAGAAGGGCCAACAGCCAACAAACAAGCAGCACAAACAACAAAAGCGTTGGCGTGTTGCATTTAATGAAATGAAATTTCTGATTTATTTGCTCTTTATTTAAAAAGCAAACAATAATGTTGCCTTACATGCATTTGCCATTCTTCTTCAGTCATATACATACCCACATGCATACATAGTGTATACAGGGGTGCGTATATATGTATATATACAATATTTGTACAGACATACTATGTGCGAATGCATAAGCTCGGCCAAATGCAAAAGTTGCAAAATATTGTGTTGTTGTCTTTGTTTTAGTTTTTGTTTTGGTTCCTGTTGCACATGCTAATACTTCCACTACATAACTGCCCGCATGGCTGTTTGCCACTGTTGTTGTTGTGTTTGTCTTTCGGAGAAAATCGTTTCGCGTGTTATGCAAATATCACAAAACACACACGCATACATGCATGCATCAGCTCAAATCAAACTACCCTCTCCCTCTTCGGTGCTCACTTCACCAAAAACGCAACCATGCTTAAGGCGTTGTCTTGGCATCTTGTTAAGCTTACACATATTATGGTGCGTGTGCATGTGGGTATGTATGCATATACAGACATCCATATATACATACATACATGACTATGCATTTATTGTAGCTTGGTATGTTAATTTATTTGTGTTTTCCCACAAAAAGTTCTGATGCATTTCAACCGACTAAGCCAAACTAAAAGTGAACAAACGCAATGGAGTCTGCCACAAACACCAGTCAAACAATTCAACTTGTCCATTTCACGTTGCTACTTCTTTTGACAGGTTGCTATAAAATGTGCAGCAACAGCAACAACAACAACACCAATGGCAGCAGCAGCCAAACTGTCATCTTCTTCTTGACCCATTCAAGGAATGCTTATAGATGAATATGCGTGCTTATACGAGTATCCGCATACATACATGCATGTATCTATTGTTATATAACAACAATAATATGCGTACTTATTTGAGTTTTGCATAAATAGATATATGTACATTAGGGTGGTCCTTAAAAATCAAATAAGAAATTTTCTTCGGTCTCACCACCTACATCGGTAAAAGCACAATCAAAGATATCGCATATAAATTTTCGTCCACATCAGAGATTATTAACCCAAGTTAGATAATCATATTTTTACATACGTTAAAGGTAATCATGCGTAAAATTGCCGCATGATGAGCTTTTCAGCTATATCTTCACAGTTTATTTACAAATTTGCCCTGAACTTGCACAAACTTTATTATAGATACATATGTAAAATAGATGTAAACATTATAAATAAAATATATTTATGAGCATATATTGGGCTTTTTTGGTCAAAAAGGTTGCAAGTGCGAAGTCACATAAAAATGTAATTACATCCACTGATTGCCCAACGTTTCGCCAAACACCTTGGCATCCTCAGGGGCGTAATCTTTATTAACAAACATAATAAAACAAATATTATATTATACATAAGTACACAATATTAAACATACAGATACATATGTACATTATAACATTTAAAATCATCACAGTAAAAACAAATCACTTACATTTCAATGGATAAAATAAAAATTATTGCACAAAGTATACATACATATACATAGATACTTTACTTTGCAGGTATCTTTGTCAAACTGAAATATAGCTAATTATAAACAAAATAAATAGGTGGCAGCAATGTCTTCGGTGTCTTCTTTTTTGTTAACCGTCCGTTCTCTATTTTTTAATATATGTAAACTCTCTAATATGTATCTAGTTCTCTCTCTCTTCTCATTGTCTATTATCTTTGTGTTATCTATATCAGCTGTGTGTCCGTGTGTAAATATGTGATGAGCTAGGGCAGTATTAGTCTTGTGTTTTCTTATGTCCGCGTCATGCTCCGCTAGTCCTACACCCAGTGGTCGTTTAGTAGTGCCTATGTATACCTTATCGCAGAGTGATTCAGATGTACCTTTGCATGGTACTTCGTAAACAACGTTCGATTTCTGGAGAGTGTTAATCGGTGTTTTTGTTTTGGTAAAGACCTTAGAGAGTGTGTCGTTAGATTTATATGCGAGTGTGATATTTTGTGTTTTCTTACGGATGTTATAGTCTATGTTTTCAGTAAATTTCGGTATGTACGTGACACTGTGATATTGCTTTGTTATGTTGTTAGTTGTGGTAGTGGGTGTTTTATTGTCGTTGTTGTTGGTGGGTGATAATTTTTCGTCTATAAGAGTTTTAATAAGGTGTGTAGGGTAGTTGTTTTTAATCAAGATGTTGTATATTTTACTTATGTTTTTTTGGTGGAATTGAGGGTCGCTTATATTAATAATTTTGTTGATGAGGTTTTTGGCTGTATTAATCTTATATTTTTTGGGTTGAGCTGAAAAGAAGTTTATAATTCGCCCTGAAGAAATGGGTTTGGAATACCAGTCAAGTATAATGTCATTGTTTTTCCTATGTATCAAGACGTCAAGAAAGGGGATTTGTGAATTAGCTTGGTCAGCTAAAATTCACAATTATAATTTTTCGGAGGGCCTGCCGATTAAAATCCTTTTACTTATTTTCAACATATTAAGCAAACAAACATACATACAAAATGAAGCACTTTTACCAACACATGAAGTACAAATATGGAGAAGAAGCATTCTCTACATTGAAATGCTACAGTAAACGAAAGCAGAAACTTACCAAACAACAACAACACTTATATTTTCTATTAGAATGCAGGAAGTATGATATAATTCCCAACCATCTAACTAATTCAATAAAAAACACTACAATAAACACTTCATCTCACAACATTAAGCAGGAAATAGAAAAAACTAAACTTGCATTTTTCAAAAAAATCTTAAACATAGAAATCAAACAAACCAACATCAACATCAAAAATACAAAAAAAGAGGTACACTTCGCCGAAAGCTTTTTAAAGCGAAATCTGGAAGTGAGTGATTTCAACTCTTTCTTTTCATACCAAACGTCGTTCTGATAAAATTCAACAGCGATTGGTTTGTCAACAAAACTCAAATAACCTTTCCAGAAGATGTGCAGTGGTTGCTCTCTCTAGGCAAGAAATTCACTCTACCAACAACCAAAGAAAGCTTCAAGCCAATCAAGATAATTTCCGAAATTGAACAAATTATACAACAAATAGACGACGAAAGATCAAAAGAAATAGAGAGAGGCAGATTGAGTGCCGGTATAACCCAGCATAAAAGACACATGAAACACAACCCAGCAGACAAATTTATTTTAGAAACCTTAAAGAAAACTAAGCTATTTTTAAGTAGATATAAAGATGAAATAATTATCACAGACTCCGACAAAGGTAACAAAACAGTGGCAATGTACACTCGAGACTACAAGGATAGAATGAACGAGTTACTCTCAGACAGAAATACATACAGAACATCTAGAAACGACCCAACAAATACTCTACACAAACAGAATAATAGTTTGATTGACGCTTTATACAAAAATAAAAATATTAGCCTCAAAGAAAAACAACAATTAACTTCCAGTGCACCATTGGCCCCCCGACTTTATGGACTCCCAAAAATCCATAAACCACATTTACCTCTACGTCCCATTGCTTCTTCTTATGGCGTACCATGCTACCATCTTGCTAAATTTATTGGCAAACCATTAATAACCTAATATCTGACGAATACAACATAAAAAACTCATTTGCACTTAAAGAAAAACTAGATAAAATTAAAATAGATGATGATGAAATACTAATTTCACTAGATGTGGTTTCCCTTTTCACCAATATACCGACATACTTAGCTATAAAAATTATCATGACCAAATTCAATAAAATCCAGTCAATAACCAACATTCCGAAAAACATGTTCCTTAAAATTTTAAATTTCTGTTTACAAGACAACAATTATTTTATGTACGATGGTAAAATCTTCACCCAGAATTTTGGTATGCCTATGGGTAATCCCCTTTCCCCGACAATAGCAGACATTGTAATGGATGACTTGCTAGATAACTCATTAGACGAATTGAAAAAACATAACATTGACATTAAATTTATAGTAAAGTATGTTGACGACCTTTTCGCTATTGTCAAAAGAAATGACGTAGATATTATTCTTGACACATTTAACAAATACCACAACAAACTCAAATTTACTTTAAAAAAAGAAGCTAATTCACAAATCCCCTTTCTTGACGTCTTGATACATAGGAAAAACAATGACATTATACTTGACTGGTATTCCAAACCCATTTCTTCAGGGCGAATTATAAACTTCTTTTCAGCTCAACCCAAAAAATATAAGATTAATACAGCCAAAAACCTCATCAACAAAATTATTAATATAAGCGACCCTCAATTCCACCAAAAAAACATAAGTAAAATATACAACATCTTGATTAAAAACAACTACCCTACACACCTTATTAAAACTCTTATAGACGAAAAATTATCACCCACCAACAACAACGACAATAAAACACCCACTACCACAACTAACAACATAACAAAGCAATATCACAGTGTCACGTACATACCGAAATTTACTGAAAACATAGACTATAACATCCGTAAGAAAACACAAAATATCACACTCGCATATAAATCTAACGACACACTCTCTAAGGTCTTTACCAAAACAAAAACACCGATTAACACTCTCCAGAAATCGAACGTTGTTTACGAAGTACCATGCAAAGGTACATCTGAATCACTCTGCGATAAGGTATACATAGGCACTACTAAACGACCACTGGGTGTACGACTAGCGGAGCATGACGCGGACATAAGAAAACACAAGACTAATACTGCCCTAGCTCATCACATATTTACACACGGACACACAGCTGATATAGATAACACAAAGATAATAGACAATGA
Source organism: Urophora cardui (assembly GCA_960531455.1). Classification (NCBI taxonomy): domain Eukaryota; kingdom Metazoa; phylum Arthropoda; class Insecta; order Diptera; family Tephritidae; genus Urophora; species Urophora cardui. Next base: position 24,774,824 of record OY482672.1, on the reverse strand, counting down.
GAAGAGAGAGAGAACTAGATACATATTAGAGAGTTTACATATATTAAAAAATAGAGAACGGACGGTTAACAAAAAAGAAGACACCGAAGACATTGCTGCCACCTATTTATTTTGTTTATAATTAGCTATATTTCAGTTTGACAAAGATACCTGCAAAGTAAAGTATCTATGTATATGTATGTATACTTTGTGCAATAATTTTTATTTTATCCATTGAAATGTAAGTGATTTGTTTTTACTATGATGATTTTAAATGTTATAATGTACATATGTATCTGTATGTTTAATATTGTGTACTTATGTATAATATAATGTTTGTTTTATTATGTTTGTTAATAAAGATTACGCCCCTGAGGATGCCAAGGTGTTTGGCGAAACGTTGGGCAATCAGTGGATGTAATTACATTTTTATGTGACTTCGCACTTGCAACCTTTTTGACCAAAAAAGCCCAATATATGCTCATATTACTTATAAGTTGGTCAGCTAAAATTCACAAAATATATTTAAATTTGTTTACTATAAAAAAACTAAACCAAAAGAACTTCTTCAATTTTCTCCTGAAATTAGGAAAAACCCATTTTCCGTCCCTTTTTGAATAACTTTGCCGCAAAAATCAGACTTTTTTACTTACAATCTAAATGAACTGGAAACTCATTAGCAAGGCAAATTCATTCATATGGTAATGGTAAATGAACAGCTGACTTCTTCTTCTCGTTTTTAACTCGCCGTGTACAGAAGAATACAGAAGAATGTCAAACAAAGAAAAATTTGACTTTGAGTTAGACATTCTGATGGACAAAAACTTAAAACGAATCGAGGCGAATATTACCGAATTCGCCTTGCCATTAACATAATGAATTTGCCTTGCTCATTAAGAAAAATAAATACAAATTTTTTATGAAGGTCGGTCAAACACAATTTTTCCCTTTTTTGAAGGACAGTATGTACAAAAGAAGAAAAGGGATACCTTCTCTGTTTTGGGAAGATCAGGCGAAGACCGACTCGTCCTGCCTAGGATTGGCGCTAGGTAGCACAAAACAGACACGACTGGCGCGCTTTTTTGGACTTGACCAAAATCGTCTAGACCGTTACGCGCTGATTAAAAAGAAGAAGAAGAATTACGTACAATACATAATATAATATGATACACTGGCTCTAACGAGTTTTAAGGTCGAAGTTCTTTCCTAATTCGAAGAGTGCTCCTTAATTTGGGGTTTCCTACTAATTGGATGGGCCTACAGTTTTATGCCGCCTTAATGGCGAATGCATTTTTGTAAAAGACTTTTTAACCTTTATCAGATGCTGCAGGTGGTTTTGAAGGGAACTGTTTTCGCATCGAGCTCTGTTTCTGGCAAAGGTATGTGCCGCTATTGTGGTAGCAACATATCCAATTTTATCATATAGAGAAGGGTGATCATTCACCGGAAATCGAATTGCTCTATACCCGGGTATATAGAGCTCTAATATCTACACCCTTATTATTTCTAATTGGGGTTTCTATGCAAATATCCCTTTTTCTGCTAACATAATTTACCAAAATTAATAAGTAAGGCAACGTTTTAAAGGTATAAATTAGCTGTGCATGTGAAACGGTGTTTTATTGGGCGTGGTACTTTTTTTAATAGTATTTTGCAAAAATTACATGTTTAAATTTAAACTAAAAGATTTGCGCCTAAAACTATGCCTTCAGAATTATTTTATTCTAACAAGAGTGCAGAGTTAAATACAAATTTCAAATGTAGATGTCGCACCAGTTTAACAGTCGTGTTTATTTTAAAACACTTTTATAAGCTTCAGCTGTATGTTTGTATGTAAACATCACTTTATTTTAGGCGAACACGTGTGTATTCATACTTACGCCGAATGGAGGTTTTTCAGTATGCGATGTGCTTATTTATACACAGCTGTACGCAGTACAATATATATATGTATATGTATTTGTACTTTTGATCAAATAACGGTTGTACCTAAGACCATAAAATAATTGAGATAGATATGGGCTTACATAAATCAAAACGATCAGGATGAAAAAAAATTGATTGAACGGCCGGCCGTACATAATCTAATATCATGTTCAGACATAAAAATTAATTAAGTCAATTGGGGTTGATTGAACATCTTGAGATTTGGTGTTCAGACATATTTAATTTACTTGGCCCATTTAACAGGTCGGCTCAAGATACATACACACATACACGCCGTGAGCTGAATATCAAACTCTCGTGACCTAAATGTCAAAATTGCAAGGAGGACGAAATAATTTGACATTCAGCTAACAATTTTTACCAATCGTAAACACGAATACATGTATAGAATAAGCAGAAATAAAAACAAATTTGATAGTTGATGAAGAAGAACAAGAATGCAGCTGATCTGACGAACCAACCTGTTTAGTGGACACTGACGCTTATCACATTTCTCTTTTCATGACATTTCATTTTACTTATGAAACAAGCCTTTTAACAGGGTTGCATGCAGAATTGTTCTTCATTAAGAACTCATTAATTTCTAATGAAGCATTAACTTGGTCAATTTTTGTATGGAAAATTGAGAATCATTAGGCTTGAAAATTGAATAACGGCTCTTAATGTTCAATCAAGGTTGTGTCTGAACATAACATAACTGGCGCAAAAATAGAAATAAGTATTTTAATAGGCGCATTTCTGTCGTACCCAAGCATGAAAAGAATACTCGCTTATGCATCAAATTACCTTCAAAGCAACAACACCAACTCGACTATTTTAAAAATAGTCGAGTTGGTGTTGTTGCTTTGAAGGTAATTTTATGAATAAGCGAGTATTCTTTTCATGCTTGGGTACGACAGAAATGCGCCTAATGAAATTTGGTACACAGATTCTAATGGGAACAGAGAAGGTTGGGGTTGAAAATAAGGCATACGTATGTACGTATTTCGAAAACACGTAAACCATGATAATTAAGTCAGTAATAAAGCCCGAGTGATGGAATTTCATCCATGCAATGACCTTATGCCGTTATGAGGAAATATGTGTGCTGAAATTTAAAAACATGGGCCAAGAGCGGCAAATTTTCAAATTTTATAAGGCAAAACTCAGGAACGGTAGCAGATAAATCGATTAAGCTTCGGCCACTGATTTGCTTGCCAAGGCAAAAGTCTGGAAAAAAATTACTTACCCAAGTCGACTGGGACCAGATATTTGTACACAAAAATATATGTAAAATATATAAAAATATAATGCACATACCTATGTAGGTATAATAAAAACATTTTATGCGATATGTTTGTCAAACATATAGGCAATTCATTTAAAGTTCCATAAGTTCTACCAAACCAAATAAATAAAAAGTTTTTTTAAATGGGCGCGACAGCACAAACCATACCGACTGACGCCACGTATGTTTTGCTTTTTTCTGCGCAAGATGCGCACGGGTCCGGCTAGTGTGTAGGTATATATTTAAGCTCTCCTCTTTATGATTCTATTGGCAATTCATAACGCATTATATAAAAGTGATGATTTTGTGAGTACTTACACTACTACAATCTGAAAATGCTTAAAATGGAATAAAGCAGATATGTCCGTTGTATGCACAAACATACATGTGTGGTCCAGTGGTAATGTTATTCGTAGCTCGACTGTCATGCCATATTTTCTCAGCAACTTTAAGCTTTTACTTAGATGGACACTAATGGTTGCAGAGATACATACTACTATACATATACATACATACTATACTAATATGCAAATTAAAATATTTGAAAGTAAAAGAGGCGCAAAACTATGAATTTAACTACCGTTTAAATTGACATACAAACATTTGCGTAAAAATGTTAAGCCTTCACTTGATTGCTCAGTATTTTGTGACAGTAATTGCTTTTATTTGAAAAAAAGGCAGCTCAGCGCAGCCAATTTTATTTTACCAAGTTTTTATAGCTGAAAACAAAAATGCTTAAGTTTAGGAAATGCCAATTACTGCTTTTTAAGTAACTCCTCAAACTAGCAAGTTATTACACTGAACACAGTGTACCGAACTACACCGTAAATATTGGTCAACTGAAACTTTTAAATAACAAAAAAAAATTAAAAGGAAAAAAAAACAGCGTGAAACTACTTACATTTACTTTGTTAATTTATCTTCCTGCGATAGCGAGACTTTTTTTTTTTTGTTGTGCCAACCAACGAACTCTTTCATTACTTAGCCACCTAGACCTTCCACGCAAAAGCATTACAAACTTCGCCCAGCTATGCTGCTAAGCATTGCCCGCATCTGCGGAGAGAAAAGCAAAGGAAAGGAAAAGTTCAATGAAATCGTTTTTTTTTTAAGACTATTAAAGTTCATTATACATTTTTCTTCTCTGTTACTTCATGCTGCTTATCTCTTACTTTATTTACTCTCAATTTCTCTTATGTTTTTTCTGTTTTTTGATTGCTGCGCGCCAATAAACAAAGCTTCGCCTCATCGGTGTATTGATCAATGATAATAGAGGCGTGTGGGAATTTTCAAGTGCACAGCAATGTTTTTCCTTTGAACTGTGAACGCACAGACACAAGTATTGCATTTTGTTGTTATTGTTGTTGTTTATATTGTTGTCTATTGCCATCGTACACTTAAAATCCTTTGAAGCATTTGCCGCACTTCCACAGCCGTTAGATATGTACGTAGGTACGTACGTAAGTGTATAATGCAGCGACGGCAACATGAAGTGTTGTAGAAATCAGCGTAACTCAAATACTGCGATACCGCAGGGTGTGGACGTGTGAAGGAAGGAAGGAAGGAAGGAAGGAGGCAGAAAGCGGAAGTTGCAAGGAAGACAAGGCGCTCGAAAGCGTACAGACGGCAGAGCAGCACCAACTAAGTGTACTTAACTTTACAAGTTTAGTGAAAGTTTAACGATGCGGGACGTCAATAGCGGCGGTAAAAATGGAGACAAAGATGGGCGAGACGAAGGTGGAGACGAAGCTGAAGACAAGGATAGGCGAAACGTTGGTGGAGACGAAACTGATGACAAAGATAGGCGAGACGTGGGTGGAGACGAAGTTGAAGACAAAGAAGAGCCAAGAGCAGCCTGCAGTGTCAATGTTTGCTTTGCTTATTCTCAAGTTTTGGGCAGACAACAAAATTGGATAAGAAACCCGTGGCGGCGGCGGCGAACGCTTTGACGGGAAGTGCAATAATGCGCACCCTCATGCACACATACATAAACACACTTGTATAAGTGGTGCAAGAGCGAGCTTTGAAGCAGATTTGGAGGTGTGTACTTATTTGTGTACTCCTTGATGTTGCATGTTATGAAAGTTTTGTTGATAATCGTGGGAAGCTTAGCGTTCAGCGTACTTTGCCGCTGTCAGCCGAACAATTTCTTAATGTAAACTAAGCGGTTTTGGCATGACCCCATCGAGAGTTTGCTCGCCGAGTTGTTTGAAACAAAAATTTGCACAAATCGATTTGATAGTCGTATTTATTCTTACATTTCACGCATTTCGGCAGCAATTGAGGTTGAACGTTGCATAGAGTTGCCATACTTTTTCATGTTTTAATGAAAGGCACTAAAATAAGTATATCTAAGAACGACTCTTTACTATGAGTAAAAATAATAGGATCACATGCTTGTGTGTATTGATTGAAATTCACGAACCCTCACCAACAAAAAGAGCTAAAAATATATTTGTAAACATAAAATATAAAAATTGTTGCATACTTCAAGGCATCGCGACCTTAAAAATACAATTTTTTTCTGAATTTCTAAAAAAGTGTGAAAATATCCCCTTCCGTGTGGGTGCTAGAGGGTTAAAATGCTTTAGAAAATTATGCGTTATAAAATTTTAGTGGGGGTCTCCTCAGAAAAAATTGTTGTAAAATTAACCTAAAAGACCACGAGAAGCAAAAAACATATGTACTTATTCATATGTATATTTCCTCAGAATGTTGAATGTGGTTTATTTCTACTGACGCGATCGAAATGCTTCTTTTGCAAGAGATTAATAATTTTTAAAGATATTTAACATGCAAGCAAAAAAAGTTACATTAAAGTGGTAAAAATTAAATGCGGGGTGGTAGTGACCCCAATAGCGCACATTGGGTTAATACGCGTATATAGTATAAACCCTCACTCAAGCCAAAGACATTGTTGTATTAAACTTAGAGATCACACAGAAAACCGAAAATCTGAAGAAATGCGTTTAGCGACATCTAGCGGCGCCAAAAAATATATTAAAAAAATTTTTCCGGAAAGTTTTTCCGAACTTGTTTTTACGATACGCTCTAACATCCATCATTGTGCTTTTCGAATGTTGTTGTTGTATTTTACATAGTTGTTGCAGGAGTGATTAATATTCAATCGATGCGTATTGACGGCAATGACCTGAAAGGTGTTGCAAATGTTCTGTTGCAGTCAAACACTCTTTCTTAAACTCGCCAAAAACACACAAAGCAAAAGCAAAAGTAAGCGAGGTTTTCTTATTTATTCACTTTTTTGGCACATCAGTCACTGATCTCCTGTACTGTACATCGATCCCCTACCAAAAACGATTAATCGATGTTAAAAGTTTATGCTCTGAAAAAAAAACGTTGTAAATCTAAAGACTTTCACTGTTAAATCAACTATTTTCCGTAGTTGAAATGTGCCCAACAACGCTCCGTTGTTGCTTCAAAGGTGCGAGCGTTGTTGATTTAAGTCAATAACGGAGATTGTTGGAAAAAATTTGCACCTAAAAATAAATTTTTGTTTGCATTTTACTCTTCATCTTCTCCCCGCCCGGGTCCCAACTGCAAATATGTAGACACCGCTTGTTTTCCTATTCTTCTCTCCTTCTTATCATTCACTGGTTGCTATCTTTATTTCTTATTCTGATTTTTCTTCTTTATTTTATATTCTCCTCCGGATTCGAACCATGACATCAACCTGAAATTCTATCCAATCATCACATTTTGCAACATTCAACATTATATTGAATTGTAGTAACCTATTTATACTTCCATTTCCTAAAAAGGAATCCATGAATTATTTGAATCATTGGGTACATTCAGAAGGCGCAACGGTGGAGCACAACTGTTGTGTAGATATCAGTAATCGGAAAGTGATACAATTTTCGCCTTCTGAACGAGCTGATACATTAAATAAACAAATTAGTATTTTAATTATCCCCAACGTAATTGCCAATAATTTCGCGGCTTTGAAACATTTTTATTACATTCCAAAATTCATAAACACTATTTATATTTTTGTACATATGTCAAAATCGTAAGCTCAACATGTTGTGTAAAGTGAGCGTAAAAAATTTATGATGGAAAAAAGTCTCCAAAATCACAACATGTTGTGGTGATCAGAAATACTCAACGTTGCGTTCAGAAGATAAAACACAACAGTTGCGCAACTGTTGCGCCACGGTTGCGCCTTCTGAACGTAGCCATTGTAAAAACAAAATTTAAAAAAATTTGTTCTCATTATGCTGTGGTTATGGTACCAATCAACATTGCCAATCAAAATCGGAAACATTTCGTGATTGGTGAGAGGTGGTTATGCTTACATTGGTGATTGGAGCGCACATACACAACATAACACATGATAATTACTGAGCACATACACAACATAACACATTATTACCTCTGAAACCTCGTTTGCTGGCTGCCTGTTTCACACAGCAAGTTTGCTGGATGTGAGAGTCCGAAAATTCTCTCACCGTCGGAGTGCACAACAACAATTAGACGGTGCTCGGCCAGCTTGATTGGTAGCATAACCAGGCCATTAGTTTTGTTTACAACGGAAACTGTTGGGTCAAATACTTTTGCCTTTAAATCAGGGCTGCTCAACGCTCTTGTATTGAAAGTACAAAGCATAGTTTATATCTATAAGTTGCGACACTCTCAGCTGATCGTTTGGCATGTTGTGCCTGTCACCATGCAGTGCTGTGTAAAATTTACAGAACAAAAATTCAAATGAATTTTGAAATCTTTAAATCTTTGAAATTATTGTGTGAATTGAATTTCTAATGCTATATTTGTAGCGATAATAACAAAAAATTAACATATTTTTGAGTTTTAATTGATTTTATTGGCAATTTTGGCTATTTTCTTGTGAATATTTTACTACGTTTGAATACAATACTGTGGTCGATTATTCTTCACATTTGGTTTATTTAGTTTCCCATTCTCCCATTGACACATAATGTGCCTGTCACTTTTTGCAACAACAATTCCCATGGTTGAAGTTTGTTTTGATGGGAATACAGTGAGTCACAGTGAAAGTGAGCCATCATTTATTCACAAATTTTTATTATTAAATATCTTTGTTAACAATTACTTGACTCTCCTAATTTCTTTGCAACGGAAAACTTTCAACAACATGCCAGAAATGATGAAAAACAAAAACAATCAAAGTAATTCTTCTAGCAGCTCTAATTTAAATACTTAAAGTTTCTCTCAAGAATTATTATTTTTCTCTTATATATTTTTACAGTTCATATTTTACTTTATGTGTTAATTATAGGTATACAAAATCTATATAAAAGGGGATTCAGGCAATTATTTTTTTTTTCGATTTTAAAAGGTGTACTTATCAGACAATATACGCTAGATCGCGTAAAAATCGCGTTTTGTTAGATGAATAAAACACATTTCATGCTAATAAAATTTGTATTATATTTAATTCATTAGGGATAGAGTAATTGAACTGCTGAAACAAGGCAACAAAGTATTAAAACCGTTTTAAGTCATATTCCTCTTAGTGGCTAACTTTCACTGTGAGCCCGTTTCATTAACTTTTCAATCAAATATTTTTTGAAATACTAAATTCCAGTTTATTATAAAATATACCTAAGTATATAATTTTGTTTGTGTATAAGTTTTTATTTTAATAAATCTTCGGGCAACATAACGTGGCTCATTTTCACTGCGACTCACTGTATGTGTCAAAAATATAGATACACATTTATTTATTCAAAACAAAAATGAAATATCCATGATGCAAATCGTTGCTACCCAATAAACATTTTTTTGGGAAATGCATTTGGATTTCATTTGAGATCAAATACATTTTCCAATTTCCAACAATAATTTTTAGCTTGAAATAATTTGCAGAAACAACCCATTTTCCGGAAAAGGGGGCTTTTTTTGATATAAAAATGTTTCTGTTTCTCCACTTGAAAAAAATATTGGAATTCGACTTGAATTCTATCGATATTCTCCAACCAAAATCAAACGTCAGGATAAAGTTTTTGAACAACAAACGCTCATGCGATTGAAATAAAGGAACAAAAATGTAACAATTATGATTGTCTGTTTAACTTATTTCCTCACTTTTTTGTTATGCATTTAAAATAGTAACAACATTTTATACACAAATATTAGTTGAATTATACATTCCTTTTTAAATTTTATTCTTCACTTATTTTTAGTTTACTTATTGCTAATATGATTGAATTTAATTCATACTATTTATACTCTCAGTACAGTTTGGAAAAGTGTTGCACCTCAAGTATAAAAACATGTTGCATAAAAACTTGAGAATTGAGACTTTTGTCCAACATTGGATTCGCGCTAATTGGGATCTATCCAAATTTAAAAGCAACCAAAGCGTTCAAAGGCATCCAGGCATTAATTAAAAAGTATGAATTTGCACAGCGTTTTATCAGCAAACACAATCTCTACTGGTATAGAGTGTAATTCTCAAACTTATCTCTAATCCAAAGCGAAGGTAGAAAACTACACTTGAAATAAATTGGAGACTGATTAGAAAAATAAGTATTTGCGAATTCTCATTAGAAAACTACATTGCATTGCAATTCGGAAAATATAATTTTCTAAATTTGAGAATTATGTCCCATTTTGTTTGAAATCGCTATGATTCTCGACTGCTTCTCGAGTCGTCGTCTAACGTTAGAGATTTTAGAAAAGGACTAGTTCTTGAGTCATTCTCAAACCGATATCTAACCTAAATGTTTGTTGGGTTTCGCCATGCAAAATGGCCGTTTGAATTCAAATTTTTTTCATTCCTTTTGAACATTTTCGTATAAGCAGGGTTGCACTTTCTCGTACTACTCTATTACTACATTTTTGCTAGAAATATAGAAAAGGGAATGTACGGATACCAATGCCTTTACTACTTCGTTCGCGTATATGCAACTTTTAATTCATGTAAGATTAACACGATGGATCTTTACACATAGAACAGCAACAATTTTTTTCAAATTACACGATTTTTGAAACATGATTTCAGCTTTTGTCATTTGACATTTTGGTAAATTCAACCAAATTTTAGTGTTGATGCAACACTGGGCAATTTTAAAATATACACTATGATTCAAATATAAAATTTTATTCCTAAATGTCATTTGGAATTTGGTTTATTTAACATGATGATAGTGTCAATATAAACTAAATGTTAAAAAAAAGAACGTCCAAACATATACAATTTTTTTTTTAACATTTGGAGTTCTGCTGTTCGTGCAAAACGCAATTATTATTTTTTAAATAAAAATAAAATCTGGTGCGGTGCCGTGGGAAGTGTTTAGCGCTATTGGAAGTGAGTGATAATGGCATTTCCATTTATATTTTCAGTTTGCAGGTGACTTAAAGGTGAAACGCATTTTTATTTCTAAAATTTTTTAATGTAAAATATTTGCTTCTTCCTCATAGTTTGCAATCTTACCAGGAGGAGTACTGCCGTATCTCGCAATAACGAAGCACTTTTTTTTTTATTGAATGTACATATATTGTATTTTTGTAAATTGTAAAATCAATCCAGTTAATTTAACAATAAATTTAAGGTAAAATCAAAAAGATATTATTGCTAATTTAACACAACCATTCCGTGTTAATTTAACTAGCTTAAATTGCAAAATTATCTAGTTAAAATGTAAAATCAACAGGAAAACTCAATACTATTTTAATGTTATTTCTACACATTTATTTGTTATTTTGTGTGCACATGCGCCGATATGCGAAAAAAAATTAATATATATCGCACCCTAAATCATAAAGTGGCACAACTCAAAATTCAAAAATTTTCAGGAGCAAAAAAACTTTTTTCCTTTACAAGCAATGACATGGCAAAAGGCCACGTATAATGGCTATTTTTCATTCAAAAGAGACTCCGAATGAAAGGTTTTTTTTGTTGGCAATCGCTAGAGATATGTTCTGTGTACCGGTTTATGATGAAAAGTCGATTTAAAAAAATTTTGAATTGTGTCACTTTATTATTTAGGATGTGATATATTTTTATTAAAATCGTTTTCGTAGTGAAGAAAGAAATTCAATAGAAACGGAGTAAACCCTAACTAATTTGCTCCCATTTTGGGAGTAACAGCAATTCTACGAAATTGCACAACATTGATTCCTTCATTCTCTTCATTTTCGCACAAACACATACGCATTTTTTAAATTGAAGACAAGGCTTATCCAATACAGGTTAAGTTACTTGCGTTTGCTTTATCTTGTTTCTTCTTTAAAAATGTCAATGTGAAAGAGGAGAGAAATGAATTTCAATGTGAAATTTTTCCCAATTCGTTTTGTCTGACATTCACACTTTTTAGTATACATACACAATTCCAATCAGCTTATCTACTACGATATCCTTCTTTAGATAATTCTTGATTGAAGAAGAAGAAGACCATTTGAGTGACCAAACTATATAGTATAAACAATGGTACAAAGCTCAATACATCTACAAATTTTGTATATGCACTGAAAAATTTTTTTGCTCATTTAAATTTTTTTATGAATTCCAATAAAATATTATTTTAGAATTTATTTTCAAATAGTAGTATCACATACATACAAATTTTTTTATTTTTTATATGAAAATTTTTTGAATACTTATTTTTTACAGTGCCTTCATTTTTTGAATTTTTTTTTTTTTCATTACACATTTGTTATTGTAAATTTCGATTTCTTACGGCAGTGCTCGAGCTCCTATACAAAGTGCCTTTGCTCTGCACATTCAATATGAATCATAGGCACATACATATGTATAAAATTTTTTTTATATCTCATCTTCTCTCCATCATTATTTTTTTGTTGGTTTTCTCAAAAAAAAAAAATATTATTGTAGGTTTGTTTCTTATTAAACTAGCAGCTAGCTGTCAAGTGAGCAAAACGGGAAGAATTGCGCTCATAAAGAGCGAAACGAACAGGAAATCAAGAAACGGAAAAATAGTAAAAATTAGCGATTAATAATTTGAATGCTATTTTTGACTGTTAATGGTTATTTTTTCTAAAAAAACACTTAATTTTCTTTATTTCTATTTCAAAAATTCAGAAAATTTCAAAAGTAATAAAATCAAAAGCATTCGTTTGTTTATTTTTTCATCAGCTGTTTCTTACTTTGGCAGCAAATAATTTCAGCTAGGGAAAATTTTACTAGCTGAAATTTGGAGCTGTCTATGGCTCTCTTCTGCTATTTTTTTGACTCAAGAAACGATTTTCTAGCCGAAACTTGGCTAACTATTCATAACTAGCTAATAATAAACGGACCTTGTATTATATATATAAGTTTTTGAATCAACAACGCCCGTTTTTGAATAAATTGTTGGATCAAAAACTTTGCTGTAAAAACAAATACTTTTGCTGTTGAATCAAAGACGGAGATTCAACAGCCGAAAGTTGTTGGTTTAACTACGGGTATTTTTTTCAGAGTGGAATGCTAAAATTTGGATGAACTTAGAGACAAAAAGATTATTCAAGCTTTCTTTAGCTCATTCCACGATCCAGCCACGGTATGCCATGACAACAGATGTTTCATTGTAGACTCCGATGCTGCGGTTTTATTCGACACAACCGCCTTTTAAACCCCCAGCAACCATCAAGCAGAATTGCAGGCAGCTTATTACCAATACATTAGCGATTGAGAACATAAAAAATCAGAAACAGAAGAAAAAAAATTATAAAAAAAAAATCAAAGAACATGAGTTATTGCTAAACAAAAGTGAAGAAGAAATTGAATTGATTTGTGTGGTTTTGGTTGTGCTTCTGGTAGTCGTCGCTATTATCTATTTGTGTGGGTGTATGAAATATGCAAATATTTGTTTGCAGTTTTACACAAAATCATATCGCGGCTGCGAGTGCTCCACTGCATTGCGCTGTTCACTGAACTACGCCGCGTTGCCTGCACTCTAAACGATTTGTGTTTACTTGCTACTTTTTCTTGTTCTCTTTTTTAACTTTACACCATAATAACAGATTGTAAATAGCAATAATTTTTTATGGCAATCGCATTCGCCGGCTGCTGTAAAAAAAATATGTAACTAAAATTTTCCCATGGGTATTCACGTACTTCTTTCTCACTAAGTTATGAATTTCCTTAACAATGTAAACTTGTGTGATGGATCATATTTCGGGCGGAACTGTATACTATTGTATAGCCTAATGTGTGGTGCTCTTAAAACAATTTGACTAAATGCATTGGGATTTTGGGATCGATTATTTCTTCTTGCTTGAGTATTTGTCAGAGTTTATATTGATGTTGGCTTCAAATAAACCGGCTGATAATTCATAAGGTGCTTTCATGTTATCAACAAATAAATCAGAACTGCCTTGTTGTGTAGAAAACGCTCTGAAAGGTAATTTTTGTGGCATCCGTATAAGATCGCTAGAGGGTTAAAATGTTCCAGCAAACTATTCGCCGGAAATATCCATTAGTGGTATTCTCAGTCCAAATTTGTGCAGAAACGACTTAAAATACAACAGAAAAAAATTATATATATGTACATTAGGGTGGTCCCCAAATGTACGGTGACAAATTGTTTATTATATTTCGTGACACTCATCGCCTAGGTCGATGCTAATATAGTCGGAGTTACCACATATAAATTTCTGTCCCGATCGGAGACGGCTAAGGGTATCGCAAAGGGGTCAAAGTTCATATAAACATAGGTGACCCTTGTGGGGCATCGCTTAACCATCTCCGATCGAGACCAAAATGTATATGTTATATTTTTGACTGTGCTGTTACCGATCATGGGGGTAATACCGAAAGAAATCGCTATTTTGATTTAATGGACTATATGATGCCTTTTTGGAAAACATTTTCGCCGCTAGATACCGCCCATTTATAGTCCGACCTCTAAGTTTAATACATGTTTTTCGCACCCACTGGTCTTTTACGTTCACTTTACAAAGATTTTTTCTGAAGAGACCCCTAATGAAATTTTATGGTGAATAATTTTCTAAAACATTTTAACCCTCTAACTTCAAGACATAATGAAATATGCAACATTTTTTCTGCACATTTCACATGAATCCATTTTTCACTCTTTTCGAATACCATTTATTGATGAATGAATTACAAATGCCGCAAATATCGCTATCATCAGAGTTGTATAGTTACAGACTCGTCTTCAGCAGACTCAAACAAATAAGCTTTGATTTCTTTTTCTGCTTGAACAAGTCTTATGTTGCTTGAGGCAATGTTAATAATGATAACCTTTTAATACAGGGAAAGCTGTTTGCATTTTAAGAAAATAATTTTGACAGATGCATTGCATGTACATACATACATACACATACATCTATATACATACATATACATATACACACATATTTATAGGAAATGATGTAGCCATAGGCATACTACATATGTATATATGTACATACTTTTATCTGTTACTTAATAACACAAAACACTTAAGGCAGACATTTCCGCTCAATTTTGGTGAAATTCAATATTTCCAAAAGAAGGCAAACGTCAAAATTTTAAATCCAATTCTTGTTCTTCTAAACAAAAAATAAATTAAACTGTCATAAACCAACCCCTACCACCCCGAGGGCGCTTGAAATCATGAATGTATCAAGAGCAAAGCAACAACACACAAAAATCAAATGTCGCTCACCACCCACCTTCGCGCTGGCTATGGCACATCGATCTCTGCGTTCTTTAGTGTTACAGTAGCCGCATTCGTTTGGGAAAGAATTAGAGACTTGCGAAAAAAAACAACCACTGGTACAAAAACTACACCTTTTCCAGTTTAAGTTCAGAAAGTTACAATTGAAGTTCAGAAAATTACAATTGAAGTTCGGAATTTCCAATTGAAGTTCAGAAAGTTACAATTAAAGTTCAGAAAATTACAATTGAAGTTCAGAAAGTTACAATTGAAGTTCAGAAAATTACAATTGAAGTTCAGAATTTCCAATTGAAGTTCAGAAAGTTACAATTGAAGTTCAGAATTTCCAATTGAAGTTCAGAAAGTTACAATTGAAGTTCAGAAAATTACAACTGAAGTTCAGAAAATTCCAATTGAATTTCAGAAAATTACAATTGAATTTCAGAAAATTACAATTGAAGTTCAGAAAAGTTACTCATATGCCCTATGTACATAGTGTCTCGGTTGCAGGAAAATTGTATGGATTTGTTTGAAAATTTAATAAAAATGTAAATTCTCGTGTCTTTAGCGCCCTTCGTTGTACATATGTAGATGCATTCTTCAAACTTTTCAATTGCATAATAGTGTTTTCAGACAAAGATGATTTGTATGTTCATTTCGCATCATAAAACGTGTAAAGACTACGGCATGGTATCTCTAAGGCAGCCGCTTCTTACATACTTGTTATTTACATATGTATTTATTCCGAAATAATGCATTTTATGTAAATAATTAATTTATTTACTTATATGTATGCAATTCCGAAAATATTTAGCTTCATTGTTCATGAAAAGTAATAACATCAGTTTCATTCCATGTGAATGCGCGAACATTTTTTTCATATACGGTTTCGATTTACACCCATTGCTTGATGCACTTTCTTGCAACCAATGTCAAAATTTCTGCATATATAGACGTTTGTTTCAAGCCCTGTAAAACATATATGCGATTAATCGAATTAAAAATGCATCTACCCCGAAGGGCGTTAAAGATACGAGAATTTACAATTTTATTAAATCTTCAAACAAATCCATACAATTTTCCTACAATCGAGATACCAGGGCGTATGAGTAACTTTTCTGAACTTCAATTGTAATTTTCTCAACTTCAATTGGAATTTTCTGAAATTCAATTGTAATTTTCTGAACTTCAATTGTAACTTTCTGAACTTCAATTGGAAATTCTGAACTTCAATTGTAATTTTCTGAACTTCAATTGGAATTTTCTGAACTTCAATTGTAATTTTCTGAACTTCAATTGTAACTTTCTGAACTTCAATTGGAAATTCTGAACTTCAATTGTAATTTTCTGAACTTCAATTGGAAATTCTGAAATTCAATTGTAATTTTCTGAACTTCAAATGTAACTTTCTGAACTTCAATTGGAAATTCTGAACTTCAATTGTAATTTTCTGAACTTCAATTGGAAATTCCGAACTTCAATTGTAATTTTCTGAACTTCAATTGTAACTTTCTGAACTTATGCCACTATCACGAACACCGTCGGCGGTACCGAAATGACGTTTTCGGCAAATCGGCATTATGACAACCGACGGCATGCCGAATTTTTCGAAGTTCGGTAAATCGGCATTATGAACACCGAATGAACGATCATTTTGACAGTTTTTCGTTCCGAAATTTGCCGCAAGTATTTGGTTGCGGCGATATTAACAAAATATCAAAAATTACAATAAAAGTTTAAGTAAATTATGTAAATTCATGTATGAAGTTGTAATAAGTGTTAGTGAGTGTGAATATATGTAAATACATTAATCAACCGGTCGCGAGAAGACACAAAAATGGCGTGGGTCCATTGCATTTTCCACCGCGATTGAATTGCTGTTATATGCAAAAAAAAACTTCAAAGAAAAAATTGTGAAATGATAAGAAGAGTGATTTACGTGCGTATGTAGGTTTTGGAAATTAAGATATATTTTCACCTAAGAATAATAATGCATTTTCTGAAGTTGATAATTATTGTTTGACTACTATAAAAAAGCAACTAACGAATTATGAATGTGTATTACCAACAATTTACGATTATAGTAAAAATTTTCGTCTCAATAAAGACGCGTTCAAATAAATATTGTGGTGGAAGGTCGGCTTCAGTATAATGCGCCCGCAGTATTTGTTTTCAAACTTCTAAGAATGTTTCAATGAATCCTTCAGGAAAAGTTCTGTGAATTATAATTTTACTAGTTATAACACTCCCGACTACGCAAAATTACTATAAATCTCTCCAGATCTAACTCCAGAAAGGGAGTTCTGTCGGCTGATGGTTACTTTTCAAAGCGCGGCAGCCTTCGCAATGCATAAGGGTGCTCTACACCAAAATACTGTGTTATTAATGAACTATAAGTTTCCGCAAGATTTCGTTTGCATTTTAGTGATCCATCAGAAACGAAAATTCCAGTGCCGGGTATATTGTTATTGAAATTTTCCTCTGTTTTTGTATACAATTTGCTTTTATGTAGTTCAAAATAATTCTATGAAAAACAGAAAAAAGGACAAGGTAAAGATTTCTTTCACGCAAAATTAAGACTATTTTTTTACCTTCAGCCTGTAATTAAATTTAAGCTTGTTTACTTAAAGTAAAAGGATTGCTATGATTTCTCAAAAACTTTCTTTCGTTCAGAGAAATCCTTTGCTCCTCTTCCTCTATTAATAAAGCTGCTATCGCAATAGAATCCATTATTTTATTATTTAAATAAATTTTTTTTAGTAAAATAAAGTAAAAATGTTTTTAGTTTTATCAAAAGGATAAGAAACCTGAGAAAAACCCGCTCAATTTCGCATCAGCACTTGGTAACGCTGATTCGAACATAGTTCAATAGTTGGCAACACTTAACTTCGAACCGACGGGGTAGCTGATACGATTTTCGAGGAGTTCGGCACCGTGGCTTTCGGCGTTTAGGTAGTTCGTTCGGTGTTCGTGATACTGGCATTAAACTGGAAAAGGTGTAGTGAAAATTATACGACCGTTCGTTAAAGGAATTGGAAAAAAAAGGTGTGTTTATTTGATGTAATTTCTTTGAAATTTTATCGATAGATGTCTCCCTATCTTCGAATCTAGCCAAGACTCATGCCAGTTTCACGAACACCGAACGAACTACCGAAACGCCGAAAGCCACGGTGCCGAACTCGTCGAAAATCGTATCAGCTACGCCGTCGGTTCGAAGTTAAGTGTTGCCAACTATATGAACTATGTTCGAATCAGCGTTACCAAGTGCTGATGCGAAATTGAGCGGGTTTTTCTCAGGTTTCTTATCATTTTGATAAAACTAAATACATTTTTACTTTATTTTACAATTTATTTAAATAATAAAATAAAATATTGCGATAGCAGCTTTATTAGTAGAGGAAGAGGAGCGAAGGATTTCTCTGAACGAAATAAAGATTTTGAGAGATCATAGCAATCCTTTTACTTTAAGTAAACAAGCGTAAATTTAATTAGAGGCTGAAAATAAAAAAACAGCCTTAATTTTGCGTGAAAGAAATCTTTACCTTGTCCTTTTTTCTGTTTTTCATAGATTTATTTTAAACTACATAAAAGCAAATTGTACTTATACAAAAACGGGAAAATTTCAATAACAATGTACCCGGCACCGGAATTTTTCGTTTCTTTTTTTTTTTTGGCGATAGATCACTAAAATTCAAAGGAAATCTTGCCGAAACTTATAATTCATTAATAACACAGTATTTTTGCGTAGAGCACCCTTATGCATTGCGAAGGCCGCCGTGCTTTGAAAAGTAACTCTCAGCAGACAGAACTCCCTTTCCGGAGTTATATCTGGAGAGATTTACTGTAATTTTGCGTAGTCGGGAGTGTTATAACATTGAAACATTCTTAGTGGTTTGAAAATAAATACGGCGGGCGCATTATACTGAAGCCGAACTTCCACCACCTGCAATATTTATTTGAACGCGTCTTTATTGAGACGGAAATTTTTACTGAAATGGTAAATTGTCGGTAATACACATTCATAATTCGTTAGTTGCTTTTTTATAGTAGTCAAACAATAATTATCAACTTCAGAAAATGCATTATTATTCTTGGGTGAAAATATATTTTAATTTCTAAAACCTACATTAGATAGGGTTGGTCCCCATACGAAAAAAAAAAGTTGTAAAAGTCCGCCCCTAAATTTGAAGCTTATGTTAAAAGGGTTATGGGACACAAAAAAAAAATTTTCTTTTGATCACGCGAAATACCGCCGAAATCGTTTTTTTATTGTAACTTTGTTATTTTTCATCCGATTTTTAAACGTGATACGTCATTATTTTCGTATTTTGAAGCTCTACATTTCCTTCTAATGCTCTTTTGAGCTCTGAAGTTCTTTTTTACATAGTTGGGTCAGCTAACTTATTTGTATGTCCATGAATTATCCTCTTTGTTTTGCCAAATGAAAGTGCTTCCAAATTCATGACAATGTTGCCTTTAAAGGGTTTTACTAAATTAATAAACAAAGAAGTTACGTCACTTCGAATATTTAATGTACTTATTTAACTCATTTCTTTTAACCAATTCAGGATATGTAAAGTTGTGAAAGTCCACCCCTAAATTTGAAGCTTATATTGAGAGGATTAAGGGACAAAAAAAAATTTTTTCTGATCCCGCGAAAGTCCGGCGAAATGGTTTTTTTTTTGTAACTTTGTTATTTATCATCCGATTTTTAAAATTGATACGTCATTATTTTCGTATTTCGAAGCTCTATATTTTCTTCTAATGTCCTTTTGCACTTTGAAATCAAATAACAAAGTTACAATAAAAAAACTATTTCGGCGGTATTTCACGGGATCAGAAAAAAAAATAAAATTTTTTTCTTTAATCCTCTCAATATAAGCTTCAAACTTAGGATCGGACTTTTACAACTTTACATATACTGAATGGCTTAAAAAAATTAGTTAAATAATTGCTACGTTAAATAACTTCTTTGTGACGTAACTTCTTTGTTTATTAATTTAGTAAAACCGTTTCAAGGCAACATTGTCATGAATTTTGAAGCACTTTCATTTGGCAATACAAAGAGGATAATTCATGGACATACAAATAAGTTAGCTGACCTAACTATGTGAAAAGGACTTCAGAGCTCAAAAGGAAATTAGAAGGAAATGTAGGGATTCAAAATATGAAACTAATGACGTATCAATTTTAAAAATCGGATGATAAATAACAAAGTTACAAGAAAAAAACGATTTCGGCGGTATTTCGCGCGGTCAAAAAAAAATTTTTTTTTGTGTCCATTAACCCTCTCAACATAATCTTCAAATTTATGGGCGGACTTTTACAACATTTTTTTTTCGACCCTATCTAACCTACATACACACGTGAATCACTGTTATTATCATAATTCACAATTTTTTCTCCAAAGTTTTTTTTTTTTGCATATAACAGCAATTCAATCTCGGTGGAAAATGCAATGGACCCACGCCATATTTGTTGCTTATCGCGACCGGTTGATTAATGTATTTACATATATTCACACTCATTAACACTTATTACAACTTCACACATGCATTTACATACATTTACATTTTTGTTAATATCGCCGCAACCAAATACTTGCGGCAAATTTCGGCACGAAAAACTGTCAAAATGTTCGTTCATTCGGTGTTCATAATGCCGATTTACCGAACTTCGAAAGATTCGGCGCGCCGTCGGTTGTCATAATGTCGATTTGCCGAAAACGTCATTTCGGTACCGCCGACGGTGTTTGTGATAGTGGCATCAATGTAACACCGTTCGTTAAAGTACGGACAAAGAACGTATATTGTACAATATACGTTCTTTGGCACGGTATTGGAAAAAATTTTCTAACGAACGGTATTGCGTTGAATCTTGGCTGAATTCGAAGATAAGGAAACATCTATTGACAAAAATTTTAAACCATTACACTTATTCACAATAGAAAAAAATGGCACAATCAGTAAAGATCAGTTTAATGAGTAGCTGGCATACTCTCTAAAGGTCTCTTGAAGTCTCTAACATTTTGTATGGAAACTGTCAGCCAAGAAAGCAGAATCCAGCATAAGTGGGCAGCGAAGTGCCCAAAAAAACACTCCTAGTTTTGCAAGCCACAGGCGTTCACCGCCCGCGCATCTTTTACAATGAAATTTCAATTCCTTCCATCCTGCCAACAAGAGTTGATTTTTTTATGCCACTGCCACCACCAACTGAGTACCTATTAGACCTCTGCACAATACCATTTGCCTCTTCTATATTTTCGAATACTCTATGCATTGTACAATTAGTCACAGCACAATTTCAATGCAGATACGAATATGACCCATACTTTTCATTTGGAATACAAATACTATTCCTATTTGCTCCGTTGGAGCGATTAGTGTACACTATTCGCCACGATAGAATAGAACATAATAATAACCATGTTATGAAGTATTCGCAAAACCTTGTTGCTTCTTTGGTTTGTTTGTTTATTTAATGTGCATATGGCATTAAGGTGGGCCAAAAAATAAAAGCCCAACAAACATATGTTCCATTTTTAATGATAAGAAATATTTTTCTTGTTCATTAAGGACTTTGAAAAAAATTATGTATCATCACTGATATAAAAGGAGAAAGAAATTTGGAGGCATTTGCACGACCTCTAAATTTTAATATATTAAGGAAAAATTTTAGGTATAGATTTCCGTATTATATTCGCATGAAAATAGGGTTGTTCCGCGAATTTCGGGAGAACTTTATTTCCTTCATAAAACCACCTTAATATGCCAAATAAGTTTCCTAAATAATGCCGAAAAAATCAAAAGAATCGAAGTATTGGTTACCGAGTTATTTTAAAATATATAGAACAATTGGAATTATGTAGATCGTAAAAAGCTCTGGTTCGAAATTTATTTTAGACATATGGTTTCTTGGGCAAAAAAGCTTGAAATTACCCAAATTTTTATAATTGCGATGTGTCCGTTAATTTTTTTTTTGGCCCCTACCAATCGACCCGCCCTAGTGTGTATGCATATGCACATACACACACTCACACTAGCAGCGTAATTTTGCCCCTGCAGGGAACTCAATAACTAGTGAGCAAAATTTCTAGTTCCGAACTACCGAAAAGGTGTCAAAAGGGAACTAAATCAATTGTGATTAGACCCTCACCAGTTCAGGAGGAGTGAATTGAGTGACCATTATAAGACACACTTTGATTTGTATGCAATTTCGAAGTGACAAAAATTCTATGAAAATTTTTCGTTCGTTCAGTTTACGTCGGCTTTGTATATTTCTGCAATTCTCAGATGTTTAGTGAAGCGTTTCATATAAAGAGTTTTCTATTTGCATCTTAACTTGTATGAAATGAAATGTTCCCCTAATTATGCTTTCCCGATCCCTCAGGCTTATTTTTAATTTTTTTTATTTTATTACTTTTTAAATATTACTGTAAATTTTATTAAATAAATAAATAAAAAAATTTAGTCAAAAAAAAAAAATAAAAAAAAAAAATTATCATCCACCTTGACACGGACAGGATTCGAACCCGCGCCCCTCAGATTGAAAGGCACATGCGTTAGCCAGTCGGCCATCGCGCCACTTGCATGAAGTGTGTCAAAGTCTGCACTTAAGCGGCAGATGTAAAACTGTAGAATTTGTAGGTACTTGTAGCTAGTTCAGAACTATCGAAAATGTGCCAATAAACGAACTAGTGTAAACTGTAGAATTTAGTACTAGTTCGGAACTATCGAAAACGTAGTGCAGAGGGTGACAATTGACACCGCCTAGGACATCGCCGTGTTAAATTCGCCAGTTGATAACATGCAAAAGAGATTTAGCTCGCACTAGTAGTGTCGAAAAATGCACTAGAAGCGACCTAGTTCGGAACTAGAGATTTTCCCTGCAGGGGCTGAACACAACGTCTGGATGTGTGTTTATGAAAATATGTATGTACGTACATATATTTCGATTATATTCGAAGGAAGTATTCGCAAGTAGTGTACACTATTTGCAGAACCTTTTTAAGGTCATGTAATTGTCGCTACGAATAAGCAAGCATGGGCACCACCACAAGCGAACAAGCAGACAGCGTGAGCATGTAGTAGTGTGCTTAAAATTGCACAGTGAGGCAAAATTCAAAAATGTTTCGTAACTTCGTGTGTTGATGAAAATTTAATTATATCAGATTTTATAGCATGGAAATAGAGGTTATATTAAAAATAGGTATGTTTGTAGATACTAATTTAATAAAAAAATAAATGTTGATTGATTTCGATTCACATTCGAATTAATTGCAATTTCAATATAAAAGCATACAAAATTAACCCGTTTTCAATTTTAGAGAGTTGAAAATGGCATAAAAAATTATACTTCATTTGATTTCAAATGGCTACATTTAACACTATTGAGAATATTTAAAATAAAAAAATAATAAATTTCCCAACCAATCTTAAACATTTTAAAAAAATTTCATACATCAGTCGCCCACTGTTGTTACGGACAAAAAAAGGCATCAACCTGCTTCCATCACTGTTTAAGGCGAACTGAATTAGGCATGGGTAACACTGCGCTGCGCGGCGCAATTGCGCTGACACCAACCCTGGTGTTATTGCGCTAACTCCGATTTGGGAAATGCGCCAACTCAATATAGCGCCAACTCAATATAGCGCCAACTCAATATAGCGCCAACTCAATGTAGCGCCAACTCAGTATAGCGCCAACTCAATGTAGCGCCAACTCAATGATGCGCTATTGCAATATAACACTGACTCAATTTCGTGCGCTTACACCAGCACCAATATAGAGCTAGTGTAAAATGGCGCAACCACAACGCCAATAACAGCACCGTAGTATATGTATACGTATGACAACGTCACAATTATGTGTGCTTGATAGTGGTCTAATGCCTATATGACACTACATTTTTTTCTTGGTTTTTTTGGTTTGGAAAACCCACCGAAAGTCAAAATACAAAAACAATTCTTCCGTAGGTTGAAAAGAGACAAATACTCCCTCAAAAACAATTTGATTGACATTAAACTTCAAACTAAATGAAAATAATATTTATTCCAAAAATGAATTTTTTTTGAAATTTGAATTTAAATTACTGAAATAAAAAAGTTATGAAACGCAAAGGGCAGAATAGCTGTGTATTCCATGTTATAAAGGGAAGCCAGTACACAATATAATTTTTCTTCCGGACTTCTTCTTTACCCTTACGGCCATAGCAGAAGCTTACAAGAGACAAATTTAAAATTTGTATTTCCATATATTTTTTATTTTAAATATAATTTATTTTCTAGTTGTCAAATTGAAACAATTGTCAGAAAAAATGACCGAATGCCAAAAAACCTACCGAAATACAAGCTGGCTCGTTGGTTTTTAATCGCCTAGATGGTATTTTGTTTGGTTTTTTTCAATATAGCTTGCTCGCTTGCACCAAGGCAAAACTGTATTTGACCATCTCCTTCACACAAAAAACCTGGTAGAATACCAGAAAAAAAATGTAGTGTCATATGGGCTTAAGTGACTCTAATTTCCAGCATATTTTCACATATATACGGAATATTTTTCCAAATGATTATGAAAATTTAAATTAATTGTGCCCTCGTATATGTAAGCAGAATTGCGCCAAAAGAAATAAAACGGGGATGGTAAACAGTAACAAGCGAAAAAATGTTATTTATCGAGTATTCGATGACAATTGCGCTAAAGGTGTTATTGCGCCAGTACCGTGAGTTGGCGCCACGGTTGGCGCTGGCGTTATTGTATCAGCGCCAAAAAGATTGCGCCATTACCCATGGCTAAACTGAATCGTTTTCTCGCTGAAATAATTATGCTCTGAATTTGTGTACGTATACATTTTTTTACGCTCGCAGCACAAAGAGCTCTCTTTGCCCATGTCCGCGAATAAGTAATTGTATTGGTTCTGTTTATGGTTGTGCTCTACTTGCGTTTATTCTAAAACGACAGAAACAAGTAGGTACTGTAATTGGACGGCCGCGAATATTTTGTTGGCCGTTTCGAATCCATTCGTGCAGCCTTCTAGTACCTATCAGCGTTCAGGGCAAATTTGTAAATATATACATACATATGTACATACATACATAAATACATACATATGTACATATGTATCCCGCCCGCTGCCATTATCACACCATACTCCTTTCTCCTCGCTCCTTTCTCCGCGCGCTTGTAACTACATATCTACTTCTTTAACTCTTTAACTTCACGCCGCTTATTTGTTCGCCTGCTTCGGCTGATAACAAAACAAAAAGAAAACATTCAAAAAACGAAAACAAATTTGCAATCTGTTAGCTGTTTTTCTGTTCTTTTTTTTTTTCTTGTTCGCTGCCATGCTGTGTGTAACACGCGCGTTTGTAACACACAGCGCCGCTTATGTTTCTGCTTTTGCTGCTTTTGGCTGCCTTTCCCTTTGCCTTCTGCTATGTGTTGTGTGCGCATGTAAAATTCTACAAAAAAATGCACAACACAGAAAAAACCTACACACATCAAAATAAAAAAAAAAGTGTAGGAAAAAAGCGTTATTTGCACTCATATTAATTTGATACTCGCACATAAACAGATACAATCTTTACAGTTGCCACTGCTTCCACCGCCAGCGCCACCACATGCCATAACCAACACTACCGCTGCTGCTGGCTAGCCATGGGTAATGGCGCAATTTTTTTGGCGCTGATACAATAACGCCAGCGCCAACCGTGGCGCCAACTCACGGTACTGGCGCAATAACACCTTTAGCGCAATTGTCATCGAATAATCGATAAATAACGTTTTATTTCTTTTGGCGCAATTCTGCTTACATATACGAGGGCACAATTAATTTTAATTTTCATAATCATTTGGAAAAATATTCCGTATATATGTGAAAATATGCTGGAAATTAGAGTCACTTAGATCACTATCAAGCACACATAATTGTGACGTTGTCATACGTATACATATACTATGATCAGCGTTGCCGTTTTAGCCATTTGGTGGCTAGATTTAGCCACCGCCATGTTTTTTTAGCCACCAAAATTTCGGTTTTGCCACTAGCCACGTTTTTAGCCACCGCTTGTATAGCCCAAATTACATCACCGATGTGGCAGCGGGCAGCGACGGTTTTCGAAATCAGCTGATGCGTCTAATATGAGCAGTGACAATTAAATTCTCTCCCGCTTGCTGGCATCAAAGTACGGAAACACAAAATTAGTAAAAATATATTACATTGGATAGTACGGAAACAGACATAAGTTCACATCAACACTTAGAAGTTGGCTGCGATTCAAGGCAGCGGCAGCGAATTTAGAATTTGGGCTAAACGGAGCGCTGCTGCCAGCTGCCTCTGCTGTATTATGTGCCGCTTCATTGCAAACCGTAGTTTCTAAAAATCAGCTGATTTAGAAAATCGATCGGTGCTACTGCCACAGCGCTATTATAATTCCGGCTTAATGAACCATAATTTTGCACATAGGAAGGATGTGGTAACGCTAATTGAATTCAGCGATTAAATCGATTTAAGTGTTAAAAAACAAAACAACGCGACTATCGATAAATGCCTGTTGATACTCGCTAGTGGAATAGTATACTGTCGATGAAAGTCCGTATAAAGATCTAACTGACTTTGTATATTGTTGGCTACTTCTACCACTTAGCAACGACGAAATGGAAAGAACCTTTTCCGTAATGAATATTGTCAAAACCAAAAATCGAAACAAAATGAATCATACAATGTTGAATGCAATTTTAACTATAAGATATGGCTTAAAGAATGTAAAACAATGTTGCAAATTAATGAAGAAAGAATTAATTTATGAAGAGAAAGTGTCAATTAGTGATGACGACATAATGATAGATATTGAATGTGATATCTAGTTTTTTTAGATATAGTTAAGTACATAGTATCTATTATATAAAAATAAGTCGCGTTTTCCTCCCTGACGCTATAACTCCAGAACGGCTGGACTGAATTAAATGAAATTTTGCACGTATTTTTCGATTGAGCCCGACATGGTTTGTGGCCAAAAAAGTATAAGAATCCGGGAAGGTTTTGGAGATATTCCACAAAATGTATACCCGGGTAACCCTATAACGGGTTCGTACGAAATAAAAGGTGTTGACGAGTGCTTGAACATGGTGTAGTTATTGGTCCCATATAAGACCCCGTATTCGAGGTATTTCCCGAAATATGAACCAGGTTTGACCCCAGACGGGTTTTCTACAAAATAGGTATCAAATAAAAGGTGTTGTGAGTATTTAAAGAAGAGATGATTTTCAAGATCCTACGCGACCCGTTTTCCGACATATCGACCAAAATGTGGACCAGGGGTGACCCTAGAAGGTGTGGAGGGATAGGCATAGGGATAGAGATTAGGTATTAGGGATAAGGATAGAGATAGGTATATGGATTAGGGAGTAGGGATTAGGGGTAGCGATAGGGATAGGGGTAGGGATATAATGGTGAGCAACACGGTAATCTAGGACTTTTCCTTTAGGCTTTATAGGAATAAATTTTAGGCAGAACAACGTCTGGCTGGTCAGCTAGTGTATGTATGAATATTTATTTTTACACAAATTTATGATTTTTTTCTTATGTTGTATGCAATACTGATATACCAATACCTGAATCTGAAAAATAAATTTAAAACATGTTAATTTGAAGCAAAATTTTTTAGCCACCATTTTTAGCCACGAACTAAATTTTTTAGCCATTTTTAGCCACAAATTAAATCAAATCTAGCCACCACGAAAATTTTTCAACGGCAACGCTGACTATGATGCTGTTATTGGCGTCGTGGTTGCGCCATTTTACACTAGCGCTATATTGGAGCTGGTGTTAGCGCACGAAATTGAGTCAGTGTTATATTGCAATAGCGCATCATTGAGTTGGCGCTACATTGAGTTGGCGCTATACTGAGTTGGCGCTACATTGAGTTGGCGCTATATTGAGTTGGCGCTATATTGAGTTGGCGCATTTCCCAAATCGGAGTTAGCGCAATAACACCAGGGTTGGTGTCAGCGCAATTGCGCCGCGCAGCGCAGTGTTATCCATGCCTACTGCTGGCACTATCGCGCTACGACATGGCCAATAGCACACGGTGAGGCAAGTGAGCCTGTGGAAGAACAGAAGCTGTTGATTTGTATACCCTTCTTGCAATCGTATACCCACACGGGATTTGTGAGTTATAGAAACCAAAACGGCACAGTGAGAGTCAGTGAGCTGACTGGAAGCTTAGAAAAGCTTGAGGAAAGTCATGAATACGCCGTATTGTAACGGAAAAGTACGCCGTAAAATTTGGGGTTTATCAAACGAACTAATACACTGGATTTTCAAAGCTTTAGAGATCAAATTTTACACTATGTAAATATGGTCTGATGGACGGCACATAACAAAGAAAAACATATGCTCCATGAGATTCGGCCCTTGATGCAACCCAGGGGCGCAGAAACCTCTTCCGCCTCTGCGACATCAATAGCTGAGCCCTGCCTGGCCATATCATAAGTCATTTCGTTGCCCTGGATATCACGGTTCCCGGGCCCACAGATCAAGAATATGCTATTTCTACCTGCCAAGCCCATGACCCCTCTAGGCACTACCTGGCCAGGCTTGTTGAAACCGTTGTAGACCCCAGAACCGCCTGCCTATCCAAGGAAATTACTATCTTGTTTCCGGCATCGGTACTTTGCGTTGCAAGCAGAGCCTTTCATGCCTCCTGTATAGCGTAAACTTCAGATTGCAACACGCTCGCCATGTACCGAAGTCTAATTGCTGTGGATGTTTCTGGATAAGTTGCGAAGACGCCCACTCCCACTTCGCATGCCATCTTTCACCCGTTCGTGAAAACTGAAACATCGAATCTATGAGCAAGTGCAGCATCTCTTGGATTGGTTCCTGGGCTCTGCGTGCCCCCTTTCTCTGGAAATCATTGCAATCTGCATTCCAAGCAAGGTATACATAATTACCCCTAAAATTATGTTGAAAAATCTGTGGACCAATTTTTGTTCTAAGTATGTGGAAATCTTCCATTTATATAATATAATACAATGGTGCTATTATAACTCTGACGAGTTTTATGGCCGAGCTTCTCTCCCAATTCGAGGTGTGATCCTTGTGTTTTTCCAACAAATTGGGTGGACCTACAGTTTTATGCCGGCTCCGAACGGCGAATGCATTTTTTGTGAGAAGCTTTTTCACGGCAGAAATACACTCGGAGGGTATGCCGCCCACTGCCGAGAGGTGACCGCTGCTCTTAGAAACCCCAATAATTGGAGTTTTTACTAATTAGAAAATTTTTTTTTGCTCAGACTGTGGCTTTAAACCCGAGACATCTGGCATAGCAGGCGAGCACTCTACCCACTGCGCCACAACGGCCACAAATCTTCGATTTAGCCAAGTAAAAGTAAGAATAATGAATTTTGATCCATGTCAAGCCAACCTCCAACATTCAACATTAAATATACTAATAAAATACCCACTCCAAGCTCTCTATCTCGTTTATTATAAAACCAAACCCCAATGGCTATATAACCTCTGAACCACACCCGCACTCGCAGCGGTCTTTCCATTAATATTTTATTCTATATTTTTTCTTTCCTTTACCACTTCCAATGCTCCACATTTGGTGCGCCAACTTTTGCGGCCAACATTTTGGTTACAGACTTAGCCACCGCCATTTTGTAAACGAGCGCCGGCATTAACATATTTTTTCATAGCAAGAGGTACTTCTGTGTGTGTATATTGTACATAAGTGCAGCACTGCTGTGCTGCTCATAGGCTGCACCTACTACATCTTTCTTTCCACTGCTCCTGTTAGCGTCAGTGTTTTGTTTTGCAAATTTTTGATTATGAAATGTAATTACACAACAGTTTTTACAGTTACTTTGTTATCAATTATTGAATTACATGGAAAAATGCAAGGAAATCTGTTTGAAATCTTATTTCGTGCACAGTCCACTGATGTTCGGTCGTTCGGGCATGCAATTGATTTCTTTTTTTTTTGCTAAATAATATGGCAACTCTGGCAGTGGGCGAAGTAATGCAAATATTTGTATATATACAAAACAACTTATTGCTTTAAGGTCCCCACAAACAGAAGCGATACGATACAGTCCACATAGCAAAATCGTATCGCGTCATGCACGATTATTATTTGAACGCTATTGAAAATAAGGAAAAATATGTCTTTGATCGCAACAAGTTTTTTTCAGTGTATCTATCTATGAGTATAAAAATATGCATAATCTGGAAAAAGTTAGAATAAATAGCGAGTAATTCTATGAAATAAAAAAGCTTTTATCTCTAACTTTTTTTTTGTTTAAATCCATAAAATCGTTGTCCCAAAAACACAAGATAAGTTTGTGATGCTTAGCAATTTATAATCGCATGTTCAGCTTTAGCGCATATTTAAAGAAATTAAAAGTAATATTTGAGAGATTACTTACGGCAAGTTGGCTATAAAATTTTAAGTAAGAGAGTAAATTTAGGCTTTTATTTGCCGAAAAGAAAGTATGAACTTATTAAAGCGCATTAGATAAACAAAAAGAATATATATTTAAGCTGAATTTACTTTGTAGTTTTATTCATATGCCTACGCATACTTTTTTGTAAACACATTTATATGTAAATATACTAATTTAAATTACTTGAATTCCCAGAAATGTGATAATTGCCATCTATGTGAGTTCTGTGCATAAAAACGTATATATATATGTAACTATGAAGCATATTTAAATATATTCATTGCTAAAGCGTATCTAATATTTGTATAAACTAAAGTTTTCACTTTCAGTAGCAGAAATAACAAATAAACAATAATATTTGCATAATCAACTTTGGGCAAAATTTTCTAAATAACATAAGCCACTTTCTTTTGCAAGCAAGTTGGAAAAAGCACTGGCTAGCTTAGCGAATAGAATCGAAAGCAACAAAAAAAACTAATACCATGTCTCCACATAACGTGTTTCGCTCTTTTTTTCTCCATTTTCTCTCTCAATCTTGTTTCGACACGGAAACCAGTGCCGAATCTCCCCAATTTCCATACAAAATTTCTGAGAGCGAGTGAAGATTGAAACACTGTTTCATTCTGAATCATCTTGCCAACCTCGATGATATCGATGTCTTCTCTAATTTTGTATCGAAAATCTATCGAAATCTCACACAGACCAAAACAAAGACGCAAAAATAAGCAGACATACAAACATTTAAGAAGAGCAAGAAAGAGAAATGTTAAACTGAATCACGATCAGCCACGTGGAGACGGGTTATTTAGCGAGATGTTTTGCTACATGTTTCTCTGGTGAATCAAGTTATGTGGAGACGGGCTTTAAGCCAGTTGAGTTGAAAGTATTTAGCACTTTGTCGACCTGGACAGCAGTGTTGCGCAAAGTAACAGAATGCAGCTATTGTGAATAGCACTTGAAAGTGCATAAATAAATACTCATTTTGTTTCGTTTAACATTTCTTTTGGTTGGCTGTATGAAAATATATCGCACCCTAAATCAAAAAGTGGCACAACTCAAAATTTTTCGAAATCGAGTTTTTTTCATAAACGGGTATATGGAATATATCTCTAGCGATTGCCAAAAAAAATTTTTTGAATAACTGTCTCTTTCGACCGAAAAATAACGATTATACCTTGCCCTTTGCCATACGATTGCCTGTAATGAAAAAAAGTTTTTTGGCTCTCCTGAAAATTTTTGAAATTTGAGTTGTGCCACTTTATGATTTAGGGTGCGATATGTATATTTCTATTTTGGTACGTATGTATTTTATGCAAATAAATATTTAATTTTGATAGCTGACACCAGTGTTGCAAATAAGCAAGAAAGTAGTTGTTTAGCAAGTTGGAGCGTTTTTTACGAGCTCAGCAAAAAAAAGAAAACCACTATAATAGACCTATGTATGTAGGTATGTATGTATATACATAAAGTTGTTTATTTACTAACTACTGCAACTTGGCAATTGACATTTTAGCTTATGTCCATTCAGGCACACACTAACAAAATAATATGGTTCAATTGTCTATTGATAGATGTTCACATATGTATGTATGTGGAAATACCCAGCAGTATTCGAGGTAAGGAGTTCCATATTCAGTAGAGTACGAAAAATACCCTGAGTTCAAAAATCATTGCCTGAAAAAATAACTGAGCACGCAGTGAAGACATCAGGTGTACTGAAATATATGCTATGGAAGCTCTTCCTGCGTATTCAGACCTTTTTTCATAAAGAAACTCTCCCTTCTTGTTCGGCAGTTTTTAGGAAGTTGATTTTCTACGCCACCTCTATATAAAAACGAAAGGAAAAGTTCAGATTTTATAACTACATCTCTACTGAATATTCAGTACGAAATATGTGCTGTTTTCCAGCTGATAAATACTGTTGGGTTATTACGTAAATTCATACACGTGTAATGCATGTATGTACATAGGTATGTATGTACATAATCACACATTCATTTCAACCAGACCTGGGTAATATCAAGTACCAGTACGACTTGTGACAAGTACATTTTAAAAGAATTGTACTAGTAGTAGTACTTGCATTCCCAAATTTTCAAGTACTAGTACAAGTACAAGTACAAAGAATTGAAAAAGAATTGAATTTTTAGCAAATGAATGTATGTACAAATGAATGTACATTCAATTCTTTTCAATTACTTTGAAGTATTTGCTAAAAATTCAATTCTTTTTCAATTCTTTGTACTTGTACTTGTACTAGTACTTGAATATTCTGAAAGTACTTGTACTTGTACTAGTACTTGAATATTCTGAAAGTACTTGGTACGGACTCATTACTTCAAGATCAAAATATAAAGTATTTAAGTACGTAATAGTCCAATTACTACTCAGTATTACCCAGGTATGATTTCAACTTTATGCAGGTACTAAAAGGACTACGCATTTCTCTAGTTTGATTGTTGATTAAATTAAGACGTAAAATATTTTTGGTAAACAAACAATAGTGCGCATAATTTAGCACATGACATACACCTACCCTGTAGGGAAAATCTCTAGTTCCGAACTAGGTCGCTTCTAGTGCATTTTTCGACACTACCAGTGCGAGCTAAATATCTTTTGCATGTTATCAACTGGCGAATGTAACACGGCGATGTCCTAGGCGGTGTCAATTGTCACTCTCTGCACTACATTTCCGATAGTTCCGAACTAGTACTAAATTCTACGGTTTTCACTAGTTCGTTTATTTTATGTTTATTTATTTATTTATTTAACTAACTTTATGGACTGCATTTTAAGACCATGTCTTTTATAACACATCAACTGTATAATATTGTTTGTAGCATAAATCTTAAAACTAAAGTTTGCACATGAAATTACATATCATGACCAAAATTAACATTTAACTTAAATTTAAAATTAAAACTTAGAGTAATCCTACTATTGAAATTAATAACACGAAATTAAAATAAAATATATAGAGAAGAATTACAAAGAGATAAATATTGAAGAAACTATAGGCGAAAGTCTAAGAAAATGACAATAGTGAAAAATAGAGAACGTAGTGTGATGTTGCTATCATACATCTTACTCCGCAGCAAAGTGGGCATGAATCAATTTCCTGTAGTTGTTCCTATTTAACATAGATTTGACACTGTCAGGTATGGAATTCCAGAGCCTCACAGCATTGACGAAAAATAGTCTTGATGAGGACAAACAAGAATATCTTGGTATTATCAGAGTTTGGAGCCTGGATGATTTAGGGAGTTGCAATTTTTCATATAGATATTTCGGAGTTTTAAATTCCATAAGTTTATATATGAATATGCAATTTCTGGCCTTAATATATTGTAAAATAGTGCACCCTAGAACTTTTGTTTTGAATGAGGAAACATGATCATATCTCTTCAAACCATACACATAACGAGTAACATTGTTAAACAATACATCAAATTTTGCGATATGATACAGAATCAAGCTTGCTGTATACCAGCTCAGAGTACGTTATATGTGGCACAATAAGTTGTATAGCAAGCTTTCTTCTTGTCTCTTGAGGGGTATATGTTGCTGAAATTCTTAGTCTTCGAAGCACAGTATAGACATTACTCATAACTTTATTTACATGATCAGAACAACTCAACATCGAATTGACAACAAAGCCCAAATTTTTAATTTTTTCAGTAAACGCCAAAACACTGTCACCCACAAATAGTCTTGGTATATCCACAATATGAACTTTACTTTGTTACTGACGGGCAACACAAACGATTTTTCTACATTCAAACACAAACCATTATTATAAGCCCATTGCTAGATGGCAGACAAGTCACAGTTAATTCTGTAGCATAAGTCATCAACAAGTCCAATACGATTAGACACAATTTCGATAGTTATGAACTAGCTACAAGTACCTACAAATTCTATAGTTTTACATCTGCCGCTTAAGTGCAGCCTTTGACACACTTCATGCAAGTGGCGCGATGGCCGACTGGATAACGCATGTGCCTTTCAATCTGAGGGGCGCGGGTTCGAATCCTGGCGGTGTCAAGGTGTATGATAATTTTTTTTTTTAATTTTTTTTAACTAATATTTTTTTTATTTATTTATTCAATAAAAATTTACAATAATATTTAAAAAGTAATAAAATAAAAAAAAAATTAAAAAAAGCCTGAAGGATCGGAAAAGCATAATTAGGGGAACATTTCATTTCATACAAGATGCAAATAGAAAACTCTTTATATCAAATGCTTTACTAAACATCTGCGAATTGCAGAAATATACAAAGCCGACGGCAATTGAACGAACGAAAAATTTTCATAGAATTTTTGTCACTTCGAAATTGCATACAAATCAAAGTGTGTCTTATAATGGTCACTCAATTCACTCCTTCTTAACTGGTCAGGGTCTAACTACAATTGATCTAGTTCCCTTTTGATACATTTTCGCTAGTTCGGAACTAGAAATTTTGCTCACTAGTTATTGAGTTTCCTGCAGGGTATATACAATATATTATACATACTTGCATACATACATGCATCAATAAATACATATTTATAGACAAGTGAGGTAGTGCCTTAGATAAATATGCACATAAATAGCTTTAATTGGCAAGGCTGCCAAGGCAACTGAGCATTAGTGCAAAACAATTGGCACAAAAGCTTTATAGTTAACATGCGCACCTACATGCACACAAATATGTCTGTATGTATGCAACAAACAATAGAAATATAATGATTTTCAAAAATATTTTATTATTAACCAAAAAGCATCAGAGATCCAATTCATTTATTTAAAACATTATCATACAATTTTATGCAAACAATAGGAGATATTTTCTAATCGAATTTTTGCAGAAAACTATTGATTGATTTGTTGATTGATCGAAGCAAAAGAACAGTAGTGGAACAACAACTGCAAATGACGTGCTAGCAAAGGATTTGATTGTTTTGTTGTTCACATGTCTGTCTTAACTATATAACAATTACTACATACATACATACATACATATTTTTAATTTGAAAAACAATGTTTGCTTGTTGATGCAACTCAATTAATTTTTAGTTTTATATTATGCTTCCTCTTCATTAATCCTATTTAATTTTGCCAAACATATTTTCTTCTTATTGTGTTTTTCTTTTGCTTTAATTAAAATGAATTATTTTAAATATTTATTTAATTAAATAAGATATTTTTTCTTTGCTTATCTTACATACACACATATTTATGCAATTTCAATAATTTTCATGCATTTTCATTTATTAAATTCTATAGCTGGCTTAGCATCTTATCAGCAATCTTACACACATTTCGATTGTCCTTTTTTAAATCAATTCCCTCGACTTAAAGAATTTAGGTACTTTCTCTGCCTACAAAAGATAAAAATAGCCACCCCCTTTTGTATTAATCTTTTCACAAACGCACACGTACAACGGCAATTCAACATTATTAGGTATTTTCTCTTAAGCCATACTTCACTATTTTTATTGTTAATACAGCAATCATTTATGATATTTGATTTTATCTCGTCGTTTTCATTTTCGTTTTCATATTACCTTGCGGCTGAGTTGGCAAATTCGTCCCCCCATCCAAAAAGTGCATAAATCATCGCCGATGACGTGTGTGCTTGTATGTGTTGTTGTGGGTATGTATGTTTTCCAGCATTTTTTATCTATTGCATTTCTTTGTCAAGCTTTGCTCTTCGCTTTCTTCGCCGTTGTCTCGTGTTTGCCAGACACTCGCCCACCTCCATCCCTGCTCTCATGTGACGCATAAATCTTTATATCAATAAAGAAATAATTTGTGCCATTTGTTATTAATAATGTTATTGTTTATAGGCTAAACAGAATCAAAAATACTTCGAAAGATGTAGAGCAAAGTAGCCAAGTGGCGACGTGTTGGCTTTTGACTTTTTCGTAAATTTACAAATTTATGTAGGTATACTTACCCAATAGACCAAAGGGCTTGAGAATAATATTATAACAAGCTTACAAATATAAGCGTTAAGAAAGCTTGTGTAAAGTATTGAAAAAGTCTTAAGAACAATTGTAGAAAAATCAAAAAGGCACCCTTTTTATAAGCTTACAAATGTGATTGTAGAAAAATATTACTTGTGAAAGCTTGTTGTAAGCTTATAAATATAATTGTATGTATAGATAGTAGAAAAAAGAAAAAAATTAATTTTTATTTGCATTTTTTTTCTTTCATATAGTGGTACATTCAACATTATATTGAACATTATTGAGGCTTTTATACTTCCCTTTTCGAAAAAGGAATCAATGAATTGTATGAATCATTGTAAAACCAAAATTTAAAAAAATTTTACAGCAAGCTTAAAACAATGTTATTATTAATAGTTTTTTAAGCTTTCATTGCAAGTATAAAGTAAGCTTATCGTAATATTGTTTTCAAGCTTGTGTTCCTCAATTATTACAATCATGCTAGTGAATAAGCTTACAATTAAGCTTATAAAAACTGTATTGCAATAAGCTTACAATGGACAATTGTTATAAGCTTGTTCTCAAGTCCTATTACATTTCGCTTACATCCTGTTCTGTTGGGTATGTTTATATGATTTATATGTATTATCATTCAGGTAAAAGTTAAAATTTATTGTATAACCTCAGCATTACTCATACGCCGTGTAGCCATATTATATGAACATTTGCGAAAAAAAACCAAACTAAATCACAAATTTATTTTTATTAAATATCTTTTTTTTTATTAAAAGTTAAAAAAGTGGTATAATCGGTAAAAAAAAAAGTAAAAACGCAATTACTCACAATGACCACTGAAAGTATGTAAAGTTAAACTTATTTCGAAAGCCATACAGCTAATCCGCTTCAGCTAATTCGAATTATGACAAAAGAAAATATATTAATATTGTGTGATATCAAGTCAAAATAGCTCTGCTCTTTCGAACGATACCCCATTATTGGTGCTTGATCCTTAGAAAAGCAGAAAAGGGAATATTAACGTAAAATTGGGGATTAAAAGTAATATATATGTATTAGGCCGGGGCGATTTACTAACCTATGCCGCGCCATCGAAATCGAGATTCCTATCAATTTTATGAGTAGGAAACTCTGCTACTCCATTTGCTTAAAATTAATTTCGATTTTCCTCAATTTGGTTTTTATGTACCAAGACGGATTTTTGAAAATAAAAAATGATCAAAAATCGACAAGAAAACGCAATCACCAGGCCAATCATATTCAATCAGAATCTTATGCTGAATTCAAATACGGAATCAGAATTAAAATTGGATGAGTGGAGATATAGCCTGATTTCTGGTTTTGGTGGCTGTATGCCAAAAATTGCATATTTTCGCATTTATCTCATGCTGTGTATAATTTATCTTAAATTTTCAATATGCCAGAAATTAAAGTTAAGTAAATTCAATATAGTAACAATATTTTAAAATCGTAGTTTAGCTTCCGGTATAGCAGAACTAGAATAATGCTTTTTTTTAGCCTAAAATCATTGTATGTGATCTCTGTGTTATAGTCATCCATTATCGATGAATCGATTCTCATCAAAAACCAACATTGTACGAACAAACTTAATGTCCAGCTGTTTGGCGTATATGTTTATAAAATAAAATTTTAGGCTAGAGGGAATAAGCAACGTTATTTTAATTTAAATTTTATTAAAAATTAAAATGGTAGATTTAAATTTCTCTGTATGTCATGGCAAGTAATGTAAATTCTTTCCAAAGAAATCAGCATTTTACATTTTAAATATACTTTAACATATGTATGTATGTATGTGTGCACATTCCCTGCAAAAAATGCGATCACTCCGGGATACATCCGGGACAACTCGCAAGGGAGCATGCGATTACTACCCATTTGTATCTCTTTATATGGGTTGAAGTGTTCTCTTTTGTTTGAGCATGTCCTATGAAGAGACTAATTGTACCCAGTTTGTACCCGAACGGGTAGCAAAAGCGCACAATTGTACCCGTTTTGTACCCGAACAGGTAGCAAATGCGACACATCCATTTGTGCGACTAATTGTACCCGTTTGATACCCTTTCGGGTACAATTCGTCTACAATTAGTATACATATGTACCCGTTCGGGTACAATTGGGAACAATTGTAGACTAATTGTACCCGAAAGAGAGCGCTCCCGGACAAATCTTTTTAGAGACTCGTCGCACACTTTTTTACAGGGTTTGTAGGATTTTCAAGATAAAAACACGTAATGCGAATATCCTGCAAAAGCATTTTGAAAATAAACAATTTACACTCTTTTTCGCTTTCACACACACACACACACACACGATATGTGCTGTGCTTTTCACTGAAATGATGAATGTGCTAAGCTGCCAAAACTGACTAAAAATTCTATTTATGCGAAAATAATTCTGATTGTACGCAAATGTATGGATGTATGTTTGCATGCACGTTTTTATATATGTATGCATGTGTGTATATTTGAAAGGATTGGCGTTTTGCTTTAATATACACAAGTGATGTGCGTCGACTTTCACGTACGTGCTTATGTGGTTTTAAAAGGTTTTTTAAGTCATTTTATGTAGTTTTAAACTGTTTTATTATCTCCATTGAGGCTTATGTATATTAAAGCAGCTCTTCAGTGGGCGCGTTTGTTGTAATCAAGTGTACATATGTATATATGTTTTTACATATTTAAATTGTGTTTATCAAGATGCCTATAATATACGTAGCTATGTACATATGTTAATGGAAGTAATCTTGTGTGTCGCGCTTAAAATTTTACTTACACGAAATTTTGGCAGCAATTCAGGTAAATCAGCATATATGTATTTATAAAGTTTAATTCAAGCTATTATTAAAGCCGAAGACTTTAAAAATTGCCAGTTTCTTAATGATACATAAAGGCAAACGAGGAACTAACTATATACATATATTAATGAAGTTAAAGCAGTAAGCGACTTTACCTAAAGACCTCTCAACGTTCTTACATACGTGGAGATCTATATGCAGTTTACTGTCATAAGAAAAGCCTAATTGGCTCAGAGTGACTTGAAGCAAACCCTGAGCGTTCTATCTATGAAGAAAAGAGGCTACTAAATGGCAGAGTTCAGTGTTGTGACTCATTAAAAAAAGTACACTTTTCAAGAGCACGAAATTCCTGAAGCAATCACAATGTGCAACAACATTTTTGAGGGCGAAATAATTTTCACATAGAACGAACGGCTACTATCTTTATAGTAAACCCCCCAAACCGTTTTGCTACCTGTGGTTAAATTTTTTTACTGCCATTTTAAATGTGCGAAATTTTGTCTGATTGATTTTTAAATAAAGGAAAAAATAGGTTAAAATACATATCTTATAGAAATATATTGTTAATTTTGTAGAATACTTTTCATTTTGACCCTTTTTTAGGTGCGAAAAAAATAGTATTTTGAAGCTCGTTATAGTCCCAAGTTATTGCCCCAATAATGATACACTGGCGCGGGTGTCTCTACTAGTTTATCAAGCTGACTCTTCTGCCATTTACTTCTACCAAATTCACGCAGATAACCGCATACAAAACTAGCCATACATATACATTTTGAAATTTTCCAGCTTCAACGCAAGTGTCACATGCATAAACATGTATTTTATAGTCAACAGCTTTGTATATAGCTAAATAACCGCGTGCATTTATGTACATATGTATCTGCAATAATAAATTTATATTTCATATTGTTCTATAATGGTTAAGTCATTGACCAGCGCAATTAGCGTCGCAACCGCATACAAAAACAAGCACAAAAACAAGTCCAAACACAAACGTAAAAATACAAAGCCAATTTGGCAAAACCATAACGCACATTAATGTTTTATTTTTTGCTTAACTGGCTTGGGGCAGCAAAAGCCGCAGCAGCAGCCAGCAGAAGCAGCGCAAAGCCAACTGCTGCAGCAAACAACAGTCGACAGTACAAAATGGTAATTGAATTAAGCTATAATCTTTAATTAATTAAAAACCATACATACATATGTTTGTATATATTAATAAATTTGCCGCATATGTGTATAAACACATTTTCATATGTATATCTATAGGTAAGTGCATACACATACATATGTATTTTAACATTCATAATCCCCCTTGCATAATTAACAATTTTATTTAATGAAATATCATTAATTGCGTGAATATAGCAACATTAATATGTGATTGTGTAAACTACAAACGAACACAAATTCATGCATCTCATGCAAATGCCGTCAACTGCACAGCAACAACTGCTCCTGTACATCTTCACAGCACTTGCAATGTTGCACTAACCTTTGGCGAACAGAAAAACGTTTTAGCAATCAACGTTAAACATTTTGTTACTCATACGCCATGGCATGTCGCTTTAGCTGTGCAAAGAGAGAAAGTACCTACACGGAAATCGTGTTTTGTTTGGCATTCATTCCTATAGTGAAACCATTGTTTATGCTCGTGCTTTAACTTTCACTCTCTTTCTTCCTTAAATTTTTTCTCTTATTTTCTATCTTGTTTTTACTTTGTCATAAATATTTCTCTTTTAACTGCTTTATCATATCTGTTTGCGTACACAAAATCATGTATTAAATGTTATGTTACATATTACATATTCAGCATTTATGTTAACTAAATTGGGTCAGTATTTGTTTTAAACTTTCTTTATGTCATATAATTGAAAAGAAAAAGTATTCTTTCTTTGCTGGCATTGTCGGTGACCGTATACATTGTATATATGTATATAGGACTTCGTATCCTGAAAAAATTGCTTGATTGGCTTTCGCTCCATCTTTTTTTTTTTTGTTTTTGTTTTGTTACTAAATAACTTGTGTGCAGAGTTATAGCTTCAAAGGTTATTAAAATTGCATGAATCTGTTTATATGTACGTATATGTATTACATTTATAAATTCACTGCGACACATAGAGGCTACGCTTTCCTTTGTCTTGATATAATGCAATTTTTTGAAGAGCAAAAAAAAATATTTTAAATCAGTCATTGATCGAGACTTTCACGAGAAATCAATCAATTATCACTCATATATGGATTTATTGTAATTTTGACAAAGGAAACAAGACTTTATTTACATCCAGTTTTGCAATTGATTCAACAGCATCTAGTTGAGTTGCACCTATCCGCCAAGTAGCCAAGTAACCTAAATAACGCATAACATGAACACATGGAAATGTATCCAAAGATATCTTTCTGCAACCTGCTTCGTCTACTTCTATTCAATTGAATTGAATTGTGGCCGGGAGAACTATGTCTTTCCCAAGCACTCAGGCATATTTGCCCATTGTAATTAAGGCCTTTAGAAAGTATCAGAATGCAGGGGAAAAGTGGGATAGCTGAATCCTAATTCCTTTTTTGGTGTTTGCTTTTCCGAGAGGGTAGGTCGTTCTGGAGAACAAAACAAGAAGCTGAAGATGGCACATAGCCGAAACCGGAAATTCTTTTATAAATGTGAGAAGTTTATCGAGTGGTAAAGAATATGCACCCGCCATTCTCAATACATGCGCAATCTTAGTCTAGCGATAGCCGTACAGGTGCAGAGAAAATACTATGTGCCGTCATTGTCCTCCTCCAGACAGGATGGGCATAATGAGTTATCGATGATACCTATTATGACCATGTGCTGTGTATTGTGTCTTGTAATCAACCCCATAAGGCCCCGAAGCTCCCATCCTTCTCTGAAAGTTTGCTAACTGTTAGATTTTTTCAGAATGCACTTTGTATTTTTAGAGCAATCTGTCAAATTCCAGCATATCCCGCGAGTTTCGCTCATGAAGTCCCTGAAGTACTTCACAGTGCCCGCTATACTTTGTTCTATGATTGGCTGCGGTCAAGTTGGGTGTTCCGCTCATACATAATTTGCCAATTCTATGGCCAGCTCGTTACCTTGAACACCGCATTGTCCGTGTGCCAAGATAAGTTGCAGTTTATTACAGTTTGTTACGGAGCCAATTTTTGAAGAGGTTCGCGCTATTTTACCCATGCGGAAAGACTTAGGTTTACACCTCTGAGTACCGGAAGGTTGAGACCTTCCTCTTTCCTCTTTTGTATAAACAAAACCTTTAATATTCAGTGACCTTACATTTCATTTAAAACGCTATACTTTGATTGATATTTAAAACCTGGGTAAATGGGGAATGTGTTAGGGATCGCCGCTATTGTGAAAAGAAGTTTGAGAGAACTTTTTATTTTGTTATTGCTGGCACAAAGATTCCAACTGGCGAACACTCTACCAAAACCAATTGTCTTATAAATACATATCGACCCCTTTGTGCGACTTTATCGTAACGGACAAAAGCAAATTTTACAGGAGAGCATTTTATTCATTTTTTTACTACTTTTTATTTGAATTTTGAAACGAAATTGAACACGTGATTAGGTAATTAATTAATATACTGTACCTGATAATTTTTTTCTTGAAAAAATATGCAGTTTGCGAAAAAATCATAACTTTGTCCCTTACGATAATTTTCGCTCTCAATTTTTTATGAGTTTGTTTGAATAAATGTCCCTTACGATAATATTTCAAAAAGAGTTTGTATGAAAAATACAAGTGTTTTATTCCATACTTTTGTGTTTTTAATGATGGGATAATGGTAATATAGTGAGTATTGTACTCGTCTTCCATTCTAAAGTTTCCAAGTTCGATTTCCGGCAGACCAGGACCGATCTATTAGGAAAATTGGTTTTTATAATATGTAATTTTGTTGAAAATTTGGTAAATAGGAAGATTATTTCCTGTATTGTGACGGAGCAATGGAACGAGTGTGGAGAGTAAGAGAAAGGGGAGAGGTAAATGAGCAGGGAGAAGGAGAGGTAAATGGAAATACATACAAAAATTTTACATTATTCCGATAAATCAATGGTTGGACAGAGCAACATCTGTCGGCGTTTCTAGTCTAAAATATAAAACAGCACATCGAACGTGAATTTGAACCAGCGACTCACAATCAGTAAATGTCAGAAAACCCTCCAAAAACAAATTAAATTGCAGATGCCGTTTAAAGGCTACACAAGAACAGATAATACTATTGCTATTTTTTTCTAAATAAGTAAGTATTTTTAATCGCTAGTTTTCATTATCTATTTTCCATTCAAGTGGGGCATTCTCTTATTTCCATAAATTACTAGTACCTGGGTGGTCGAGCTCAGACGTGATTCTTTTCCTTAGAAAGAATTCTATTTCACCATATAGAAATATACAAATATCTAATCAAGTAACTAAATGAGCCAAAAATGGATGTAAAATTTCACTCAACTTAGTCAAACCGTTTTCGCGATAGTTTACAAAGGAATTAATAAAATTAGGTTATGTAGAAATTCCACTGAGCAATATTTTAATTGAAATACGTCTTAAAATACCATACAGTTTTATGTCGGCTCCGAACGGCGAATGCATTTTTTGTGGGAAGCTTTTTCATGGCAGAAATACACTCGGAGGGTATGCCGCCCACTGCCGAGAGCTGCTCTTAAAAAACCCAATAATTGGATTTTTACTAATTAGAAAAATTTCTTTGGTCTTTTGCTCGGACTGGGGTTTGAACCCGAGATCTCTGGCATAGCAGACGAGCACTCTACCCACTGCACCACAGCTACCATAGGCATACTATCAGTAAAACGAATTTCCTCCAAATCCGTTCAGCCGTTCCCGAGATAGTAGTGGATATAGAAATATATAAATAATATGCCCTAACGGATGTAGATTAAATTTGCATCAAAAAGTGAAATTCGAGAAAATGACCCTTACGATTAAATCGCGCAAAGGGGTCGATATATTTATAACATAGTTGCCCAAGCCCTATACTCGCATACACATTTTGTTTTTGTAGTGCTCGTAGGTATTGAACTTCACTCGCCTATACACTTTCATAAGAAATTTGTGTATATGGCGAGCATAGGCGAGCATAGGAAAACAAAATTTGTATACTCCCGAAACATTTCTATGGAAACACAAAAACAATTTTTTATTTTGATTCGAACAGGTCCAACCCAGCAATAAAAAGAATGAAATGTGGAACATATATGTATATACATATGTATACTAATTTCATTCGTTCATATTTTCGATAATGTTATCTATGTCTATTTCAACATTTGTGGTTGATAGTTGCAAAACTGACGCGAGGTGTTTGTGTGAGATCCGGTTTCTGTGTTTTGATTTTACAATTTTTCATTTTGAAAATAGACTTTCACATTTATACGTACTAAAAACATTGACGAAAGTTTTAAAATAAACGCTCGGAGGCAAAGATAGTTAACTTTGTCACACTAATAATTAATTAATTATTTATTTATATATTTTGAAAAATTTAGAGGAGGGCATTGAAAATTAATTAATAAATTCAGTAATAGTAGCCAAAGTCCATAAATCTCGTATTAAAGA
The DNA here is from genome assembly GCA_960531455.1 of Urophora cardui. Taxonomy (NCBI): domain Eukaryota; kingdom Metazoa; phylum Arthropoda; class Insecta; order Diptera; family Tephritidae; genus Urophora; species Urophora cardui. The sequence continues at coordinate 24,730,234 of OY482672.1, read as the reverse complement.
TATTTTTTAAGCTTTCTAAAAACAATCCACTTATCAATATTAATTAATTATTTATTTATAAATATTAATATTAATTTTATTAATTAAAAATGTATACACATGTTTGTGTCCTGATTTTTTTACTGGGTTATCAAGATATCAATGAAGTTGTAGAAAACTACAAAAACAAACATATAGAAAAAAAAATTTTTTTTCTTTAAATTATGATATTGCTCGCCCGTAAGAAATGTTTGGGCATCATTGATTTATAAGAAAGGTACAAAAAATGTATTAAAAATCAATTTAAGTTTCTATTTTTTCGAATGATTTTTTTTTTGTTGGGGTAAGTGGAAAAAAATTCAACAACTATTTACAGGGAAGGTTGAGTGTATAGCTATTTCACGAAAAACCATTTTCGATCATCAGCACTCTTTTCGGAAGTGGATGTACCGGGGATTGAACCCGAGTCCATTCCATCTTCAGCCGCAATGACCCAACGCATAAACACACTCGGCCATTGAGACTCTGTGCAAGCTGTTGGATTTTCCCCACTTTTGCCTTTTTCATTTTCAACATTAACGTTAGTGTGTATATGCTTTTGCATATATTCTCCACAAACGTGCTGAATTTTTGTTGTAGGCAGTTCGCAATGAACATTGTTGTTGGTATTTATTTTATGTATATACCAAACAACGTTAACAATTTTACTTGAAAGAGTTTTTAGTGCTTAGCACGAATTTTTTTTTTTTTTTTTTTTTTTTTTATTTTAATTCAATTTTTAATTGTTGTCCACTTACCCCAACAATTAAAAATTGAATTAAAATAAAAATAAAAAAAAAAAAAAATTCGTGCTAAGCACTAAAAACTCTTTCAAGATTTTTTTTTTTTTAAATCCATTTAACTATTTTCAGTAATGGTCAAAAATTTTATCACAACTAATTTAATAATGTAAAAGTATGTGAGCTATCTCAGTAAAATATCACCAGTGTTTTTTTTTTTTTTTGGTCTCTACATTCTTTCGAAAATATTTTTATGTTTATGCAAATACCATTCAAGTTACAATTTAATTTGTAGTTTGTGGCAAAAGCCTAATTGATTCATTAATTTAGCTTGCCTGTAGCTGGCTTATACTTACATACATATGTACATACATGCCCACATAAAACTTGACGTTTCTAACAAAATACGCAAAAAAATCTTAATTCAAGCTCCAAGTCTTACAGACTGACTGCTGCACAACAAAATTTACGTCTTAATAATACCGAGCGGTGATAAATTCATTCTCTTCAAACAAATTGTTGCTATAATAGCCAAATACTTGCGAATTAAGTATGTAGCTATACATAACTTAAATAAGAATAAAAGCTTTTGCTGACATTATATACAAATACGTATATCTATATGTAAGTGGGTTTGGTCAAGTGGTGGTAAAGTTAAAGTAAAGTTAACAGAGTGTAAGGGTATCAAGAAACGTACAATCGTGAAAATTATATACCCAGTAGTCAGTAGCATACGAACGAAGAGACCGTCTAATTATATAGAACACAAACTATTTGCTTTCCGAAAAAAATAAGCAAATGAAAGCATGTATACATAGTGGTATTCGTTTATAATTACACTCAGAGAAAAGTTGCGGGCTAAAAACAAGCTGTGTCGTACTTGAATTAAGAATTACATAAATTAATGAAAAATAAATGAAATTTAAGTTTCCCCAATTTTGAATCAAGAATGGTATTCTTAAAACAAGTTAAAAATCTGAAAAAATCTTGGTTTAAGAATGAGATTCCTAATTTAAGACCACCAGAGCCAAATGTTTACCAGAAAATAAATAATTTTCAATAGTTGTTGATTTTTGTGTGAAAAATATTAATAAAACAAAAAAACAATTAGCTATTCCCACGCTGGGATTGTGAATGGAGCTTCTCGTGAAATTGTTTGCTTGGAAAAAGGAACAGGTAAGAGTTATCGCGTTGATGAGAATTTAGCTTATGTTTTAATATGGCTTTTAATAGTTTGGCATAGATGAAGAATTACATCAAATGTGGTGGAGTGGTCAAACGAATAAAATGGGCATGTACATATGAACTACGACAGCAAGACTTTAATAATTTGGAAGCTATTGACTTTTATAGATCGTGGCCAAAATTGCTGGATTCCAGACCATCGGCGTTGGTAAGAAACGGTTCAAAATCGTTGGGTATGTGTGGTGAAAACTTGTGTTTGTAGTGGAAGTATTGAGTGAGTTTTTAACCGTTAAAAAGATTACGGAAAAATGTATACCATTTTCTAAAATAAGTTCGGTATATGATATGTATGTATATGTAGATTTTTCTTATTTATAAATATGTATTTAAAGACTGAATTATATATAGTGATAATAAGAATTGCATCTCCATATAAATGTAGTACATATATGTAATTCATTTGGTAAAATAAAAAAAAAATAATAAAATACATTACAAAGAAATAAAATAAATTTATTTTTTATTTTTGTTAGGTGGGTTAAATGATTTCGAATTTTGAATTTCGAAAAAGTGGAAAATCAAGAATAATTGTTCCTAAAACAAAGTTGAACATTCTTAAAATAAGATTGTACATTCTTAAATCAATCACGAGTTGAGCTTAAAAGAAATTTATTCAAGCTTGTTTTAAACCGAAAAGTTCTTAATATAAGCTCTTTCTTCTCAAAAATGCCGTACTAAAAATAAGAATATATTCTTGATTTTAGGATTTTCAAGCTTAACAGACTTTCATAACGTTTTCGGCTCGATTCAAGCCTGCTATACTTAAATTTAGCTTGCTTTTTCTCTGAGTGTAGTATGTATGTATATGAATAACGTCAGTCCCTATAATGAGCAGCACTCACGATTTCTTGCTGGGCAGAATAGCACATTTTTACTGATAGCCGTCATAGTAAACGACTTGATATCTATGTTGATTGCTTCATCAATTGCTGAATGTTAAATTTAGTACCACTACCGGATATATATACATATGTATCTGTGCTTCTTCTGCCTTAAAGCCTTAACCTCAAACAAAAAAAATATTGACACGCCAGCTGGAAGCCGCTTTATGCTATTCACCGTATTCACGGTTCAGCAAGTAGAACTTATTGTTTCATAATTTTGCGTGTCATGAAGGCAATGAAACAAAAAAAAAATGAAAGAAGATTTTGATTTCATAACGTTAGCGCAAAGCTTAGCAAACATTCTGCAGGCACAGCTTTTTTTCTCGCATAAAAATTAAAAGAAAGTTTTTTGGCGCGCGGCAAGTCACGGCCATGGATGACGGAAAAAGCAAGAAAAATTGCGTGGAGGGTATTACCAAGTTAAGTGTGAGGGAGCAGGGAGCAGGGAGGAAAAGGTATACCAGCCCAACACGCTAAAGATGATGGCCATCTCATTTATTAACGCTTGCTTGTATGCGCGAGTATGATCAGTGCACTGCTATGCAGGTGTTGGATGGGCCAACACGACCGCTCGCTGTTGATGGCCAGTCATAATGACAACAATTAAAAATAAATCACCTGTAATATTATTAACAACAAACATTAATGTCAACGAGATGGCGTAGCAACAAAGAAGAAGAAGACAAAAAATAACAAAAACAACAGACGACACTATACATTGCAACACCTGTCGGTTCACCACCCCAGCTAACCAAGTGTTGAAACCAAGTGAAGAGGAGATGAGGTGACATTAGAGCGTTTCGTCCGCAGGGCATTGGCGTCTCTTCAATCTCCCCGACTTTTTGATGATACTGTGACGCTGTCTTTAATTTCTTTTGCAGCTGTTGTCTATGTACAATGTATTTGTTGTAACCAACTAATGATAAATATTTGCGTTGTTTGTATGCGCGTATGTCTGTCTGCGTGCTTGCGTTGACACCGACCGGCTAGTGCCAGATTTGGTTGCTGCTGGCTGCTGGTGATGGTGGTCGCGGTTGGTTATTTCAATGTACCTTTTGGCACATTTTGAATTTTCACGAAAGGTAATTATGTCGGTCCATCCACTAATTGTCAAAGCAATCACCAGTATTTGGACGTTAGTACAACCACAGCAACAACAACAACGGCAAAGCTCAATTGACAGCCAAAGGCGGTTTGATGATCTCTTTTTTTTTCTTTACGAACTCATGCCGCATCTGAGTTGTATGTGAAAATTGCAAAATATGTAATTTAATATGGTAACTTCCGGCTATCTTGTTTAAGTTGCGATGTCGACGGGACAATCTTGTCCTAAACGTATTTGTTGTAAAGCAGAAATTTAAAAAGTAGCACAAAATAATAGGGAAAGCTTTAGAAAGGCTTTGAAGTGGACCAGTTTTTTTGAAAAAAAAAATGGCTTTTTTGAAACATATGTATGTATTTCTTTATAAAACCATTTTTGAATTGCTTATGAGCTTTTATGAAATAAATTTGAGCTTTTCCAAAAAAAGTGGCCTTTTTGAAATATATCTCAACTTTTCTGAAAAAATTGAGCTTTCAGAAGTAGTAATACTGAGTAGTACTAGGTATTTCTTTATTAAACTGTTTTTCAAAAACTTCTCAACTTCTATGAAATAAATTTAAGCTTTTCTGAAAAAATGAGCTTTTTTGAAATAAGGTTATAAAACCATTTTTGGAATACTTCTGAGGTTGTATGCATTAAATTTGAGCTTCTCTGAGAAAAGTGAGCTTTTTTGAAATAAACTGAGCTTCTTTGAAATAAGGTGAGTAGTGACTAGTACTTCTTTATAAAACCCTTTTTGGAATACTTCTGAGGTTGTATAAATTAAATTTTTCGAAATAAGGTGAGTAGTGACTAGTACTTCTTTATAAAACCCTTTTTGGAATGCTTGTGAGGTTGTTTGAATTAAATTTGAGCTTCTCTGAAAAAAGTGAGCTCTTTGGAAATAAATTTGAGCTTCTCTGAAAAAAAGTTACCCTTTTTTAAATAAGGTGAGCTTTTCTTCATAGAAGCTTTGCTTTTTTCCGAAATTTCAACTTTACCAAAATATGTTTAAGATTTCCCAAAATACAATCGGCGCATTCTGAAACACATGTCAGCTTTTCTCAAAAAACATTTCTTCACTTCTAAAACACACTTCCATGAAATAAAATTGCTCTTTTATAAGTAGATATGCATTTTCTGAAAAACAATTGAACAATTGAAAACTAAAGCTTTTATGAGCTCTGTGTGTAAAGCTATCCATTTTTATTTAAAAGTCAAAATCAGTTTTTCGTTTATATTAATCGAAAATTACTCCTCTGATTAATCTATATCCAAAGCTCTACACAAAAAATTTGGGCTTTTTTTATTTATCACGCTTTGCACAATTCAGACGGAACGCATTATGTGCTTTTATGTTTACAAAAGCTCATTTTTACTTACATACAAACATACATATACTTTTGCACTTCAACACACCTACACGCACATAACCGCCACTATTGCACCCTTTGCTGCACAAAAACCGCAACTGAATTCAAATTCAAATTTCATTAGAGCCTGAAACTGCAATGCCATCAACATTTCGGAAATTGTTGAAATTTTATAAAAACTCAAACACAATTATCACTCGATTGGAAATTTCAGCATTTGGGGCACTTTCACTTTGTTGCTGTTAGTGTAGTGGAAGTGTATGAAAATGTGATTTTGGATTATGGGCCCTTTTATGCCAACACACATTACCGCACAGCAGGTGTGAATGAGTATTTAGTTCGAAAAAGCAAAGCTCACTTACATTTTGTAGTTTCTTCTTTAGGTCTCCTCACATCAAGTGAACACATAAATTTAATATTTGACTATGAAATTTTATGAAAATTAAATTCGATTCGATTGATACACATTTACTATGTAGAAAGCGTATATGTAACTACTTACGTAAACTTGTATATCAAAACAAATCACTTAGTGAAAATTCATTCGATTCCATCATACTATAAGGAAAATAAATACCAATTTATCAAACGAAAAACAAGAATATTAAATTTTATCACTAAATATTTGAGTGGATAATTTTGCGCAAAAAGAAAAAAATATTAGAATAAACATAAATATAAATCAGCAACGCAGAAAGCGTAAAGTTAAAGATCACATAATTGCGGGCGGTGGTCTCCATTGCGAGCACAAGCAGTTGCTAAAAGAGATGGCTAATAACATTTGCGAACTCATCGCCTTCAAATAATGTGTTATATATGTATGTATGTACCTAAATTTCAGAAGAACATATTGTAAACAGACCAATTCAACTTGTTTGCTCTTTTCATGCAAAAAAAATCAAAAAACAACCAAAGAAACAAATGAAGCATGACAAAAATTTAATTCGCTAAGATTTTTTCCAATCGAATGACGAAAATCAAAAATGTGTGTGTGTGTGTGTGTGTGTGTGTGTGTGTGTGTGTGTGTGTGTGTGTGTGTGTGTGTGTGTGTGTTGCTGGGCTCTGTAGTTGCCGCAAGTAATAAACAAAATAAGAACAATGCAAACAAATGAAATTCTAATACATACTTTATACCCAACGGTGGATTTGAAAAAAGAGTGACAATCATACAATCAATTAGGAATGACTTAGCTACGAGTAGTTTAAGCAAGCATAATTGGAATCAAGTATCGATTACCTGATTATCTGATATCTAGTATCACATAACTGCTTACAGACGGAGGGACATGGCTTACTGAACTCAGCACATTATTATGACCATATCAGTATAGTTTGCTTGGTCTATTACATATGTAGATGGCCAGCCAATTGCTCCAGTGACTCCGTTTGTCTCCCAACAACATCGCGGTGGCTCCGAGTGGCTCCCAACAACAAGCAAATCAATTTCGACAGAATAACGCGCATTTCTTTTTTTCACAGAAATCGTTGTCGCGGCGAGCACTCAAACCTAACGGTCCAGCATCGACCGACATTCATTGCGTAGATACGCCCTCATACATCTATACATACATATGTACATATGTATGATGTACATTTATATCTGCTACCTCGTTTATGTTGTTTAGCAAAATATTTGAATGCCTAGCTACAGCATATCTGTATGTACATACATAAGTACATGTTGTTGCAATAAACCGTTATTTGGCAAAATAATATTTTTATAATTCCGAGAAGAGGGTTGTTGCAATTTTTATTGATGTTGTTGTCGTGTGGCTCCCTTACGCTTAAATCCTGGCCACCTGCCTTCTACGAATCGTATTTCATGCTTTCGAAGGGTAATCCATAAATATCTAGCCGCTAGATTGCACCGTGTTCAACAGCTTTAGCTGAAAGTAAAAAGTATGCATTAGGCCAGCGCGATTTGTATGGAGGGAAATTATTCGATATCGTACCATTGAAATTGAGATTGCGCTCATTTTTCTGAGTAGAAAACTCTTACGCGACATTTGTGTAAAATTAGTTTTGATGTTCCGAAATTCGGCTTTTATGCACTAAGAAGATTTTTGAAAATCAAAAATGTACAAAAATTCGCAATAATACCAAAAAATCAACCAGACCACAATGCACATCAAATTCAACCAAAATTTCATGATGATAATAATAATAATAATAATAATAGTAATAATAATAATAATAATAATAATAATAATAATAATAATAATAATAATAATAATAATAATAATAATAATAATAATAATAATAATAATAATAATAATAATAATAATAATAATAATAATAATAATAATAATAATAATAATAATAATAATAATAATAATAATAATAATAATAATAATAATAATAATAATAATAATAATAATAATAATAATAATAATAATAATAATAATAATAATAATATAATAATAATACAATGGCGCTATTATAACTCTGACGAGTTTTATGGCCGGGCTTCTCTCCCAATTCGAGGTGTGCTCCTTTTTGTTTTTCCTACTAATTGGGTGGACCTACAGTTTTATGCCGGCTCCGAACGGCGAATGCATTTTTTGTGAGAAGCTTTTTCATGGCAGAAATACTCAGAAATACTAGGGTATGCCACCCACTGCCGAGAGGTGACCGCTGCTCTTAAAAAACCCAATAATTGGATTTATACTAATTGAAAAATTGTTTTGGTGTTTGCTCGGCCGTGGTTTGAACCCGAGACCTCTGGCATAGCAGGCGAGCACTCTACCCACTGCACCACAGCGGCCACTATAATAATAATAATAATAATAACAATAATAATAATAATAATAATAATAATAATAATAATAATAATAATAATAATAATAATAATAATAATAATAATAATAATAATAATAATAATAATAATAATAATAATAATAATAATAATAATAATAATAATAATAATAATAATAATAATAATAATAATAATAATAATAATAATAATAATAATAATAATAATAATAATAATAATAATAATAATAATAATAATAATAATAATAATAATAATAATAATAATAATAATAATAATAATAATAATAATAATAATAATAATAATAATAATAATAATAATAATAATAACAATAATAATAATAATAATAAAATAAGAATAAAATAAGAATAATAATAATAAAAATGAAAATATGAAATCAAAATTAAAATCGGTTTAGTCGTTTTTGAGATATAGCCCGATTTTCGAATTCAATACGAGAGCGTTGAGCAGCCCTGCTCTATAGAAACAATATTTTCAAATTATAATTTATCTAGAATGCTATTTTTTTTCTTCAGCCGCAAATCATGGTATGGGATCTCTATGTTAAAGTCAGCCGATATCGATGATTTTCGCTGACAACGCTATGTGTAAAATAAATGCTCCAAATTCAAAAATTCAAAATTTTATCTGTAAAAATTTAACGGTATGCTGTTTGGAATTTGTGTTAGACTTTATTCAACTCTAAGAAAACTGGAAGCAAAAAACAATTTCTGAATCCCATAGCACAATATATGTATATAGGTTAGTAAATCGCGCCGGCCTAGTATACATACATAAGCCACGTAGAAAATGTGATCGCTAGATGGCTCATGTTATAAAACCAGAATTTTTATTATAAGCAGAGACTCCAGAAAATTTTATATTTATTAGATCAACCACAAAAAATAAATGTCAAAAACACAAGCATGCAAAAAAAAAAAATTTGCTTCTCTGCAAGCAGTCACTCATCTCTCCACAGGATTTATGCACTCCTGACCTCACCTTCGCAGTTTTTATTATGCTTTTTCTCGTCAAGCAATGTGAATATGTACTGCATAATATTTATCAGCTGCGTTGAAAGCATTTCACTACTATGGTAAAACCAATACCACCAACAATCCTCATCGCTTTCCCTAACTAATGCATTCTTTTCCACTCTTTTACACCTTCTATTTGTTATTGCATTAATTTTTTTGTTTTTATGTCAACTTTTCTCCCGGCGACGACGAAAATAGCGAAATCAACGTCGTCGGCGACGACGACGACAAAGTTTTCAAGTCGTGTATTTTTTCCTTTTTCACATTTCATTAAATTTGATTAGGAAAATTTTGGCAATAAACTTTGGTGAAGTATGTAGACATGTGTACATAAGTAAATACATACATACATGCCTGTAAGTGTAATAATATGTGTAAGAAGCCTTCTCACTTACTTCGCCGACTGATGTAACAAGTTTTAGCAGCCATTTTGGCACTTGACAGTCGACGCGAGTTAGAGTAAAAGCGCCAAATTAAATATGACTGCTAAAATGGCAAAGAAACTTAGACATGTATGTATGTATGTATGTATATTTACATATGTATGTATTTCTAACGGTGTATGATCGAAACGCTGCAGACATTTTGGTTATACCACTAGGTACATACAAACCTTTTCGAACTTTCAATCAGCCGCAAACAAATATTCATACAGCCATAAATAAACGCTTTGTTTGAAGTTGGCAAAGTGGAAATCAATTTAATTTCGTGTGATATTACTTAGGTTCATATACCCATTTGCTAGTTTTAAGATAAAAGTATAATATTGTTATAAATCACTGAAGTTGGGTAAAGGGGTGTGGTTAGCAGTAAACCAAAACTCAAATTCAGTATAACTAAAGGAGTAAAACCGAAGGCGAAAACATTGGTTTTAAAGATATTTCCTGACAAAGTCACTTTTTTCTTCAAAAAATCGTAAAAAATCGAAAAAATTCAAATTGAATCGTCAATATTTCAGAAACTGTAAGAGTTAGAGAAAAATGTTATAGGAGCCATGAAAAGGAAATTTAATTTTCTTTTGTTCGGTGTCACCCGAAGGAAGATAACTCACGGTAAAGAGATATACTGGATTAAGTGGAGCCATTGGCCAAATAACGGTAAATTGTCGATATCTCAAAAACCTTCCCATAGAATGAAAAATGAACCCGATTTTCGGAATCAGCGAGCGATTCTACATATAGATAGGATGGTCGCGTTTAGAGTATTTTTTGGCTGTAGAGCAGTGTTATTTTCCTTTATTCTTCCTCTTTTCGTGTTCTTATTCGTCTTCTTCTTCTTGTTTTTCTCTTTTGTCCAGTTCTCATACAGGTTCTCTGAATTTTGTTCTTCTTATTAGCCTCCCTACTTTATCTTCTTACTCTTTTTATACTCAGCTGTACTAGTACACAGAGTATTATAGTTTTAATCACATAACGGTGGATTGTAACACCATAAAATAATCGAGATAGATATTGACTTATATATATCAAATTGATCAGGGTGAAAAAAGAAATCGATTGAGCCATGTCCGTCCGTCTGTCTGTCTGTACGCACGATAACTCACGCAAAAATTTAAATATTTTGATGAAATTTGGAATGCAAGTTGGTATCAAGACTGGAACGGATGGTATTGAAAATGGGCGAAATCGGACCATGACCACGCCCACTTCCCCTATATAGTAAAAATCGGAAATTTTGTATCTCAGTCACTAATAGAGCTAGAGTGATAAAATTTCACCCACGTGTGGAGCTCAGGCCCTTATGAAGAAATTTGGTGAGATTTTGAAAAATGGGCGGTGCCACGCCCACTTATTAAGGGCCAAACATTGAAAGTTTTATATGTCATAACTCAGAAACCGTTGAAGATATATCGATGAAATTTGGTAGGCGTGATATATTTACTTAGGCAAATGTTTGGACGAAAAATTGCCAAAATCGGTTAACGACCACGCCCCCTTTTATATATGGGTCTTATAAAGTGACCTAATAAAAACATTTTAAGCGATATCTCTGTCAAATATAAAGGTATGTCATTGAAATTTTATGGCAGGAGTCCAACTGCGGATATAAAACGAAAAGCATAAAAATTTTGGAAAATGGGCGTGGCACCGCCTCTTTTTAGAAGCAGGAATATACGAGATTTCTCAGCCCATAACTCGACAAATAATTTAAATATAATGACGAAACTTGGTGTATACACTTTTATTAGTTGTGGTAATACATGTTCAAAATTTTAGCGAAATCGGTTGGCGACCACGCCCACTTTTATATATGGGAACTATAAAGGGGCCTAATAAAAATATTTTAAGCGATATCTTTGTCAAATATAAAGATAATTCATTCAAATTTTAAGGCATGAGTTCCACAATAGACCGGAAACAAAAAATAGTAAAATTTGGAAAATGGGCGTGGCACCGCCTCTTTTTAGACAAAGGAATATACGAAATTTCGGAGCCCATAACTCGACAAAAATGATTGAGACATTAAGACGAAACTTGGTGTATACACTTTTATAACTTGTGCTAATAGACACGCAAAAATTTATTCAAATCGGTTTATGACCACGCCTACTTTTTAACAAAGATATTTCTGGAACACCCTTTGGGAATTTGTAACGTGACATCTTTGTAATTAGAAGTCATAAAGGAATGAAATTTTGCACAAAGAATAATATTCATATGCTTAGTTGGATGACTGATAAAAATGTAGAAAATGGGCGTGGCTACGCCTACTTTATGCAGCACTCGCTTTATATTGTGTGTTTTCATCAAACGCAAACAAACAATGAAAGCATACAGCTGAGTATCTAATGTTCGATTCCACTCGAACTTAGGCTTCCTTACTTGTTTACTAATGTTCTTCATCATCTTCTTCTTCTTATTCTTATTATTTTTCTTATTTTTTTCTTCTTCTTATTCATATTATATTCTTCCCCGTTCCTTTTCTTATTCTTCCCCTTCTTTTTATTTTTCTTCTTCTTCTTCTTCTTCATCTTCTTATTTTTCGTTTTCTACCTGTTTTTTTGTTCTCTCCAAAAATTATATTTTCGGCTTTTCGTTAAATTAAAAAATTTGGCTCCATTAATTTACAATCACAACTGGTTATATATACATACACACCTTGAGTTTGATTTACTTTTAAGGACACGTGTATGCACACTCACTTATCTACCTTAACTAAAAACTTACCTAAGTACATATGTATGTAAATATATACATATGTATTTATGCATATACATACATATGTATAAATGTACTTTTACTTATAATCGTTTCGCCAACTTTCCCTTTTCATTGCATGCACCTGATAGAAATGTGGTTGATGTGTGCCATTCACTCGCTTCTCGCTGTTCCATTAACAGCAAATGACATTTCATATTGACATTGAAAATTTGTATGCGCACACACAAGTAATGACAACTTTTAATGTTCGAAATTTATTTTATGACAAAATTCCATTAAAGTAAAAATAACAGTGAAAAAATCGAGAAATAATCTTTACATGAACTTTTAAATGGTTTTGTTGAGGTTTCTTGAGTTTGCGATAATAAGCACCACATAGTTATAGGGTGATTATGCCAGTAACCGACCACTTAACTAATTTTTTGTTTTCAAACTCCTCTGAATTACAGTCTATTACTAATATTGACTAACCCTAAATTAATAAATGAGTATTGACTAATTCTGAATCTAATAAAGTTAACCATTTCCATAGAAAGCTGTCAGTTTTTTTACAAAAATTATTAATGTAAAAAAAGTCGAAATATGCCAGTAACCGGACACTTTTTCCAGATACCGGACAGTAAAGATCCAGTAACCGGACACTTATTTTTTCGTTATAAAAACCATAAATTTATAGTTTTGTTGCCATTTTTTATTTAAAAAACTTTAGAAAAGGCATTTGAAAATATATTTAAATTTTAATATAAAAAAAAAATAAATAAACAAAAGGCTTCAATAACAAGAAAAACAAACCCTGGCACATGCTTTACTTATTTCAATACACTTTAAGGGAAAATATGTACATTTATATTTTATACATATGTATTTATTACTGTTATGTGGTAGTAAAGTGCTCGCTTTCCATACCAGGGGTCG